>CM062814.1:6887190-9287190 GCA_031772625.1 Pinus tabuliformis | reverse complement strand
AATTGTCTGACCACAGGGAAATGAACAATTACTTTTGTATGTTCTTTTAGGAGGAAAGCTCTAAAATTCTTTATTGACTTAAAAAATGCATAGGCTTGTTTTTCAACCTCTGAATAATTTAGCTAAGCTCCTTGAAGGTTTGAACTAAATAAGGAAATGGGAGCTTCAACTTGTTGTTCATTGGGTTGGGTTAATACTGCCACATAGGATTGTTCAAAAGCAAAAGTGTAAAGAACAAATTCTTTAGAAAATATGGGAGTTGATAACGAGGGAACATCTATGATTTCTTGTTTTATTGATTCAAAAGCCTTTCTTTCATTCTATCCCCATTTGAAAAATGATTTTTTTTTTATCATGGTTTGTAAGGGCAATACAATTTGTGAAAAATCTGGGACAAACCTCTTGAAAAAATAATTTTCCCAAGAAAGGATTACATGGAATTTTTATTGTGTGGTAAGGGGATTTCAGAAATCACCTTAATTCTGTTAGGGTCTATGCAAATTCCTTCCTTAGAAACAATAAATCCTAAAATCTTACCTTCACTAAGAGCAAAGAATGACTTCTTATGATTCAAAGAGATTCCAAATTTTCTACATCTTTCAAAGATTTGTTTTAAGTCATGCAAATGATTATTTCTCTTTTTTTGAGTAAATTTTAATGTCATCTAAGTATACAAAAACTGATTTATTGATCAAACCTTTGAAGGAAATATCCATTGTTCTTTGGAATGTAGCTCCAACATTAATCAATCCAAAAGGCATCTTTTGATAAGCATATGTCCCCCATTTGGTTATAAATGTGGTTTTAGTCTAACATCAGGATGGACAAGGATTTGATTATAACCTAAAAAACCATCTAGGAAAAACAATAGTTCAGAACCTGCAACAGATTTTAAAATTTGTTTCATCAAATGCAAAGGAAATTTATCCTTTTCATGTGCTTTATTTAAGTTCCTAAAATCTATGAAAATTTGAATGTCTTCATTATTTTTCCTAACTGGTACAAGATTTGAAACCCACTTGGAATGTGTGACCGAAAAAATGATTTTGGCTTTGAGCAGCTTATTTAGCTCAATCTTAATTTGGGCTTCAAGATTGGGGTGAATCTTCCAAAAAAAAATTTGTATTAGTTTTACATCTGGAAACATAGAAATAGTGTTTTGAATGATAGGTGTGTCATAGGTTCTAAGATCATCATAACTCCAAGAAAATACATCCTAGTATCTTTTCAACAGATGTATAAAAGAAGATATCTCATTTGGAGTAAGTCTAAGGCCTAAATTTAAGTTTTGGGGTTTATGATCAGATCTCAAGTTTACCAATTCAAATCTTATGGTAGAGCTTTGGAGTTTGCAATTGGTTACTCTTTTAAACCTATCTTTCAGATCATACAAATCTTCCAATTACACTACAAGTTTAGGCAAATAATTATCCTCAGAATATTTGTTTTGCATCTTGTCATGCTCATCTTCATCAATGATTTGATCAGAGTAAGACCCATCCGAAGTTAAAAAACTTAGGATGTCATTGTCATCATTAAATACATTCCAATTGGTTATGTTATCAAGAATGGAGTGAAAAAAAATCAATTTAATTGAAAATCTAGTGGGACCAAAATATTCAAGTGGAATGAGCTTGGAAGCAACATTGGCTAGAAGATCAGCACTAGCATTTTGTAATCTTGGGATCATAGCTATATTGAATGCAATGAAATGGGAGGTCAAATCTTGAATCAAAGATTGGTAATGCTTGAGGTGACTAGAAACACAATGAATGTTGTTTCTAACTTGTTTTATTACAATTTATGAGTCACCAAAAGCTTTAAGATATTTGACATCAAGACTAATGGCCTTCTATAAGCCTTGTACCAATGCTTCATATTCAGCAATGTTGTTGGTACAATCGAATTCCAATTTGTAGGAAAGCATATTTTTTTCTCCATCAGGGTTTACTAGGATGCAACCAGCTCCTGCACCATCATTAGATTTTGATCCATCAAAATAAAGAGTCCAAAACAAATTGTCACACTTATTTACAATATTTTCTACAATATTGATACATCTAGATGAATCTGTTTGAGAAAAATTTTCAATCTGAGATGAAACAGAATCAACTAAAAAGGGAGAGTTTTGTGCTGGAAAATTGCCAAAGAAATATTCAAGAGAATAATTTCCAAGAATGTTATTTGTAAATACTACTGGTTCATTTTCCTCATCTAAATCAGTCACCGAATATTTCATATGTTTCTCCCTATCAACATGAATTTGATTGGGTTTTCCATTATAGGGAAGCCACATATGTGACCAATCAGTTGCAAAGTAACCATGTAGTTTCTCAGACCAGTCCTTGCTTAAAATAAGACCATAGAATTTAGGGATGTTTGCAACCAAGATATCGATTATTTGACAAACTTTCGAATTTGAAGATAATCTAATCAAAATATAATTCATTTCTCCTAAAACTTTGACTTTTGTTTGGTCTAATTGAACAATCTGAACAACATATTTCTGAGGTGAAATATTCAATTTGAGACAAACTGAATAAGGCATGATATTGGATGATGCACTAGAATCTACTAAACAATTATGAACATTCTTATTAAAAATTTCAAAAGTCAAAAGAAAAGGAGGAGTGTGGGAATTTGATCTATCTCCAATCAAAATAGCATCAGAAGAATCAATCTTGTCTAAAGGGACATTTGGAGGTTTTCCTTTCCCTTTTGAGGCTTTTGCAGTGATAGCAGTAGGTAATGGAGATGTAGGGACTGCATTTAATTCTTTGAGTAAAACCTTCTGTTGTTTTATTAACTTAGTGAACTCACATAGGGAAATGTTGGCTTTGACCTTCTTCATGTATTCCACAATATTATATTCAATGATATTAGAGACTATCAATGTCTTAGATGATGAGGGAGATTTGGAAGTAGTTGGAACAAAATCAAAAGATGGAGTAGAAGTCTTTTTAACCATGCCCTTGTATTTAGTAGTAGGAGCAAGGGACTTTTGATTTTTATTTGATGGAGAAGTATCAGTAGGCCCGTTACTTCTAGTACTCACTAGAAAAGCTTCTTCTTCTTCATTTTATGATGTGGTTAGAATGAAATCCCATAAACCATGAGCTTCAACTATTTCATCTTCTTGTGATTCTTCTGCAGATAGGGTTGCTTCTTCTTCCTCGCCCTCTTCATTGGATTCTGCATTTGATATATTGGCAGGAGGTTGTGATTGTGATGAATCATTCCTTTTAAAAATCTGAAAGGACTTTTTCGAAGACTCGGCAACCTATTTCTTGATCTCGACCATCTTGTTTGACATAATTTTCAAAACTTTCTGCAATCCTTCCAAGTCAAAAGGATCTTTGGGAGATTTTTTCTTGGATTCATCTTTAAAAGTGACTTTCTTGGTTTGCTTTCTTTCTTCAAGGGAAATTTTCTTCTCAAGAGAAAGAATTATTTTTTCCATAGATAGAGCTTCCTTCATGTTATCAAGAAATATTGTTTTATTAGCTCTATCTACGAACATAGCAATATTTGAAGGAAGAGCAGAGATGTACCATTCAATCTGCACATCAGTACCTAGTTTGGAAGTATATGGGATATTGTTTAACAATTTTTTGAATCTTGAGTTAAAATCCTTGATCTTCTCATTCGAATTAGTTTTAAGATTTGACAAATCATTGATTAAAGTGGTTTTTGTGTGGTCATCCCCAAATTTCAACAAAAAATGTTCTTCAAACATATCCCAATTTATAATTGATGCAGCAGGCAAGGAAAAATAACATGACTTTTTAGATCCTTCATATGTATAAGGAAAAAGTCTGTAAACACAGTATTCTTCTTAAACTCCATTAATATTAATTGCCAACATATAATTGTGAAGGTGTTCCTCTGCAGGGAGACCATCATCGGGGTTAAACTTGGGTAGCCATCTTTCTGAATGTTTGGGAAGGGGATATAATGGAGGAGTCATTTGAAATTCCCTAGGGTTGTTCCATGGTCTATTTTCCATTCTGGGTGTTAGAAAATTATATATTATAGAGAAATGGAACACATAAAATATATTGTAGAAATATAAACACAGAAAATGCATAAAACAAAAGAGACACAAATATACGTGGTTCACCCTATTTAGGATATGTCCACGGAGAAATAGCCAGTCCTTCCTTTTATATTATCCAGCAAAATGAAGATATACAACCTACACAGATCCGTTGTAATTCCCTATTCGCTCTCACACAATCTCCTCTCTCTTTCTCGCTCATAATATAGATCTACATAGACGCAATACAATTCCCTCATATATAGTGAGGGGTTTCCTTCTAGGACAAAAAACCCTAAATTAAACATAACTTCTACAGTCACATCTCCGCCTAATGAACGGCCCAGATTGACTACGAAATTACAACATTTTACAAGGCAATTTTACATCTATTTTTAGCTTCAGGGGCACTTCCCCCGATGCCCCACCGGGGGAGGCTCCCAAAGATTGTAGTGCCCCCCCTGGCCCCCATTGTAGTGCAAATATTACGACCAGCGTTGCCGCCACATTACGAACTAGGGTCCAATGCAGTGATACCTCTGAATAAAGAAGATAATTAGGCTCCACACCCAACACTGGGAGTATGTTGTGCTATTCAAAAAGCCCCCATTTATTGCTATAATAGCTAATATTCTATTATATAAATGGGGACCCTTGATAAAATCCTCAAAAATAAATTTAGTACTTAGAAACTTTCTTTTAAGATTTTTTTTTTTTAAGAATAAAGCAAGATATCAAATCAAAACCCTTTGAAAACTAGCAATTCTCACCTTTTCGCATACTACCAGACCAAGTGTGTCAAAAGCCTTGTTAACAAAGCAAAAACCACAAATTTCGATCAAAGGGATCACCGTGCTTAACTTAAATATCATTGGTCTTTTCATTTAAAGCTAATACATATGACATTTCCAATGTAATAAAGCCTGTGTCGCAATCGCACATCGGCGCTCACAAAGGACGCAAACACATAAATCACGTTGAAATGTGCGAAATGCGATATCACTAAAGGACAATTCAACCTTACCACATCGCGTCAAGGTACTTAAAAGGGACTAAAATCTTATAAAACTGCATGATCTTGCAAAATGTGATAGAATCCTAGACCCGATAGAAGCCAATATCATAAATGGTACTTAAATCCACCGCGTAGTGAAAAGCGCTTTATAAGTTAATTACTCTTTCAAACAAACTACGTTCTAAGTAAAAAGAATATACTGCTTACCCCGCATCTTGCATCCCGCATAATCTTAAATAAATTTTAGAAAGCGCACAGACAAATATGTGATAATTCAATTTGCGATATTTCATCGCAATCGAAAAATCGACATTCTCACAACTTAAGTCCACCACCTTAAAAATTTTCCTTCCCATTTTGTGATGCAGTAGATTAATGAGCAATAAAGGCAGCGATAAGGGACAATTAATGGCTATTTAATATAGGTTAATGGCATTTATGTTAAAAAGCATCTCGACGTGATACGATATCTTTTCATCTGCGTTTGATTAAAACTCCTTTCTTGTCACCTTTTCAGGTTATCTGTATCTTTTATTCTCATTGTCATTCTTACTTTTGTTTATTTGATAACTTCTGCTTTGCTCCATTTCAGGAAAAATCCATAGGGAGCATTGTTAGAAATAATGGGAAGAAGGGAAAGGCAACTATGTCCGAGAAATCAGAAATGGTTCCTCTTTTCTCCGATACTATGTGTAGTAAATATGGAGGAACTACGACCTAGGAGGCCATGTACAACTTGTTAGAAGAGGAGCACCCCTGGCCACTAGAAACAAAGGCCACGAAAGATTCCCAGGAGTCATACGATACCTCCTATTTCGAGATGACATGCTCCTTCCTGTGCCACATAGCTGCACGATCAAAGATAATCCCATATACGAACATGGTCAAATGGTAATTGACGAGGCAAACATTGCAAACCGAACATTCAAGAATCATAGGCAAGAGTTCATGGGGTCTTTTTCAGTAGATAGCCTACGACTCATGTACCAGTTACCAGAGCTACAAAAGCTCTACAACAAACAGTTCCTTGAGCAATTTTCCAAGGAAAATGAATACCCAATAGACATCATACAAACATGGACAACAAACGAAGGTAAGCTCAAACGGGATAAAATAAGTATGTACTCTATGGCATCCATTTCTCCCCCTCCTAGTTTCGTAGCAGCAATGGTATGTAGATTGTTTAGTAAACCCGATAGCACTAAATTTTCCCCGAAATGGCTCCCATTGATAGATGTAACAGTGAATGCAACAATAATGAACTAGGCTCAAATTCTTTCAGATAATTTGGCTAAGGATATTATAGAATATAGGAGGAAGAGAAATTCTTCTCTAAGAGTGTTTCCCCCTTTTTTCATGAGTGATTTTGTAATGGATGCAATTTGTTTTATTCTAAATTTCCCAATGTGGGATGGAAGTGGACTGTACAGGACCCACTTCCCATCCATATGTACCATAAAATTTTGTGGCAATCTCAATTTCACCCTCATTTTTATAAAATATGTCATGGACTTATGCTACCCATCCATAAAGAAGTGTACAACAGAACTACCCCTAGGTTTCTAAAGAGGCCAAGATAGATATCTTGCCAGTAGCTAAATGGTTTGGGGAAGAAACCTTTACCTCCATCAAAGTATTTGGGAGCATCGCTTCACCACATGTTTTCCCATATTACATCCCCAACAAATTAATGGCCAGAGAAATAGCCTACCAACTAGCAAGGGAAGGTGGATTAAGCAGAGGATTGAAAGAGAAGAAGAAGGCCATTCGGCCTACATTCCCATTATAATGTGGTGCATTTGCGCTACATGATTTTGGACATGCATGCAAAGAAGCAGAGATTATTAAATCTCTGAAATTAGCTACACTTCCGAGAAGGTAGTATGACCCAAAAGACACTGCTAAGAATTTTAAAACTATGGTAAAAGTAAATTGGTTTACCCACGAAGGGGATGCCTTTGATGACCTCTTCCTACAGGCAAAAACATATTCACAAGTGTTGTAATTGGCATCAGAACTTTTAACCCCAGATGATCTTAGGGATTTCCATGTATATAGGGAAAAAATGTTATTGAAGGTCCCATTGGACCTATTGCAGATATAATTAATAATGGAGCCAACTCCTAGTGTAAGCTTGGAGGACAGCTCTAAAGAAAAATTTGAAGAAGATACCCAAGAGAGATCTATGCATGAATATGAGCACTCAAAGAAGCAGTCTCAAAATGGAGGAGGAAACACAAATAAAGAGTCTGAGAAGGACACAGATGGAACTACAGAAAAGATGGCTGAGCAAACGTTAGCAAAGAAACAAGCATAAATTGTCTCTACATCAACTCAGTCAGGTAAAAGCCCAATTATTGACTTGGAACAGGAATGGGAATAGTTTAACAAAAAGCTTCACACATATTCAAACCCTAAGCAAACATCTGAGATACAGACTCCTAAGAAAACCCAACAAAATTCAAATCTGGAAACAACAGAGGAAGGAGTTAAGGGAACTTAGGACATTGAAACCATTCCTGTTATGCCTACTTCAGAAATTATTTTGAGAGTTGAAGAAATACCTCCACTATATGTATTTATATTCCTACCCACAAAGCTGTAGTCAAGAGATAGATCAAGAAAATAAATATGGACGTTGGAACTGTTACAACTTCTGAAAATGACCCAATGGACATCATTTGGAAGGACTCATCCATGGACCCATTTGAAAATCTCACAAAATTTTTGGAATACGCGAGAGCCTATTCCACAACAACCATTGACAAAGTGAAAGAGGTCCAAATGCTGCTTAATGAAAAAGAACAAAGAATTACGTTGTTAGAACAACAATTGGCTTAGGAAAAATCCAATCAACAAGCAAAATTACAAGTAGCCCAGCTCCAACAGGAATTTGAACAGATGAGAATACAACATCAGGCTAGCTTAGTAGAAAGAGATGCACGGATACAAGCTATGACAGATAAGTTTAAGGATAATCCGCAAATTGATGAGTTCATAAAGGAAGCACTCAGTCTTAATTCCCAACTAATGCAGCAGAAGGAAGTACTTTGAAAAAATCTCATAGATAAGTCCCTACTGCAAAACCAGTGATAAGCTAACAAACCAAGTCATTGACATGAGACTTGAGTATGACGAAATCCATAAAAGTATTTCTGACTTTATCACATGGCAAGAATCAGAGGATGGGAGAAAGGCTGACCTACCGAAGCTGGAAGAATCTCATAAAGACATCTTGTTCACAGATTGGGATTCTCGGTTGAAACAAGAAGAAAGGGAAACAACTATAGCAACGACAACAGCAAACAACATAATAGGATCCATCAATGAAAATCTTCATGGCGCCAATCTGGTTACGGAATGTATACTAGGATTTCTTCCAAATGTCAAACAGTTAGAGTAGCAGTGGAGACAGGCAGCGCAAGAAAAGGAGGAGGCAATCAGACAGCTAAGCAGGCTGAATTGGGAAGCATACTAGTGGTTTTAGTGAAACCATACAGTTAGTGGATGACTTTGAGGTGCTTAACAACCTCAACACAAAAGATGGTGCCAACACTAATAGACGCTATATTTGTGGGATAGTTAAAATTTGCGATCGGCCAATCGACCCAGCTCAAGTCAACGACTAATATTTGCGATCTTAGAGATCAAGTCCAAAGGAGTTATTCATTTAATTTATTTTTCTTTTAGTTTTATTTTTTGCATATTCTGAGGAAGTCCGTTTAAACCTCCTCAACTATTTTTTGTAATAATCTATTTTATGACCTATAGTTTAATATTTAAATCCCTCTCATGCATTTAGAGAGGGGTCCAGAAATTTTATTAGAAACATTCTTCAAAACGTTGCACTTCTGTACTTTTGAGGAAGTTCTGATGGAATGAATGGAATAGGATCTATTCTCTTTCAAATATCTAGCATGCTCTACTGAAATGCACTTTTGTACTCTTAGAATGTGTTGGATTGATTGAGATTGGGTTAATATTGCTGAAGCACATGAGCATGAATCGTCATATATGGTGCTTTTATCTTATGATCTTGTTTTATTTATGTATTAGGCAATACTTCTTTAAATTGTTTTATTTGTGAAAGTCTGAATTAGAGTTTAGCATTATTGCACTTTTGTATGATTTTAGCTTTGACTCTATTATGAATACATGAACGATTTTGTATGTGACATATCTTTCTCAATTGTTTTGTGTAGGAATTTATAGGGTAAGTTCCTCAGATAGAACACCAAAGGACACAGCTCACAAACAAAGCATAGATCAATACACCAGTATTCTTGACGTGGTTAAAACCCTCAAAGAGGGAAACAGTCCACAGCATGAGCAAACGCGACCACTTCAAGCAATTTATTAATAAAAGAATGAAAATTTACATAAACTTCTCTCATGAATGGTTACACTACAAATGACTCTCCATGCTCTTTAAATAGAGATCATGGACCAATTGGGTGTTAAGCCACGGATCAAGTGTTGGTAATACAGAGGAGATAATGAACCATCAGATCACTACATATCATGACCGTCGGATTGTAAGTTACAAAAGTACATAGTAAAGAAACACACTTTACCTAACTCTACACTAGACCAAGTTATACTTAACTATTTCCTATGTGTCGGAATATCCTAACATCCCCCCTTAAGAACAACTTGGGATAGGATTGAAGGATGTACAAATATGACACAATAGGAGAAGGAAGGAGGCATTAGAGCCTATCCCCCCTTAGTGACAATTTCCTGACCTCCAACCATAAATTGAAGTTTAGTAAACTTCACGTCTGTTAGAGCCTTTGTAAAGATGTCTGCAACTTGATCATCTGTGGAAGAATATTTCACTTCAAGAACATGGTCATGAATAAGCTTTCTGATGAAGTGCATGTGCAGTTCAATGTGTTTGTTGTGCTGATGTTGGACTAGATCTTTTCATAGTTGAATGGCACTTTGATTATCACACCAAAGTGTAGTTGGATGCTACTGCTGAAATCCAAACTCTGACAGGATCTGATAAAGCCACAATGCTTCCTTACTAGCTTCTATGACACCACGATACTTTGCTTCTACTGAAGAAAGAGAAATGACACTTTGTTTCTTGCAAGCCCATGTAATAGGTCCTGAACCAAGAGTGAACACATAACCTGCAGTGGACTTCCGATCATCAGGGTCACCAACCCAATCGGAATCAGTGAATCCAACCAATAGAGGAGATGCTTCTGCACTGTAATGAATCCCAAACTGAACTGTACCTCGAACATAACGAAGTATTCTTTTAGCTACTTCCAATGACTTTCATGTGGGTTTTTCATAAACTGAGCAATAAGGCCAACATCAAAGGAAAGGTCAGGACGAGTATGGGTCAGATACAAAAGTTTTCCTACAAGTTGACGGTATAAGGTAGCATTAACTTCAAGGGAAGTACAAGTGACTAAAAGTTTGGCTCCAGACTGAAAGGGATAAGGGGCTGGCTTACAATCTTCCATATGAAAATGGCATAGAAGATCACAAGCATACTTGGACTGGGAAAGGGAAATACCTTCCTTGGATTGCAAGACTTGAAGACCAAGAAGATACTGCAAGTGTCCTAAGTTTGTCATTTCAAACTTCTTTTTAAGGCTGGACTTCACATGGTTTATAAGGTTTGGATCACTACCAATAAGGATAAGATCATCAACATAAAGAACAAGAATGATAAGAGACTTGACCACTTTCTTGGTGTAGACAATATTGTCAGAATAACACTTAGAAAAGCCAGTTTCTAAAAGAAAGCTATCCATTTTGGCATACCAAGCCCGAGGGGCTTGCTTGATACCATAAAGTGATTTCTTAAGCTGACATACAAGACTGGAGTCTATTTGTATAAAGCCAATAGGTTGTTCCATATAGATTTCTTCATGCAAGTCCCCATGCAAGAAGGCAAATTTAACATCCATCTGATGGACTTCCCATTTGAAAGAGGCAGCAAGGGAAAGAACAAGGTAGATAGAGTTCATTTTGGCAATATGGGAGAAGGTTTCAGTATAGTCAATGCCTTCAACTTATGAAAAACCCTTAGCAACAAGACAAGATTTACGTTTATCAACTTTTCCATTTGGTCCATACTTGGTTCTGTAAACACATTTTCATCTAACAAGTTTTCATCCCTTTGGAAGAGGAACAAGATCCCATGTATCATTTGCCAATAATGAACTATTTTCTTCATTCATAGCTACATCCCAATCTGGATGGCCTGAAGCTTCTGCAAAGGTTCAGGATCATAATTCGTTGAAGCTTGAGTCAGTAAAGAAAAGGCTCTATCAAACTAAGAGCGTGTACGTCGTTGATCTGTAGGACCACTGGCAAGAGCACCTGCTGCATCCTGAGTAGCATAGACCCATTTTGGAAGCTAAGGAGCTGAAGGAGGATCCTAAGAAGGTGGGGGACGATTTTCATCCTTGTTGTCATCATCTGAAGAAGAAATAGTTTCAAAAGTAGAAGGGATAGAGAGAGGTGGCACATCCGCCAAACTAGGCTCATAGGCCGATACATTTTCAACAAACGTTACATCTCTTCTAATGATAACATTTTTGGACTTAAGTGGAATAAGCCTATATCATTTGACATCTTCAGAATATCCAACAAAAATACATTTTTCACTCTTAGGTTCTAAAGCTTTATGTTTCTCATCTGGAATATGGGCCCATGCTTCACTTCCAAAAACACAAAAGTGACTTACATCTGGTTTAATTGAGCTCCATGATTCTTCTGGAGTGATATTCTTTAAAACCTTATTAGGAGTGAGATTTACTATGTAATTTGCACAGTTAATTTCTTCTACCCAAAAATTAAGACTAAGTCCTTTAGATTGAAGCATACAATTAGCCATTTCCTTTAAGGTGTGATTTTTCCTTTCAGCTACACCATTTTTTTGTAGATTATATGGAACAGTATGTTGCATTTGAATTCCATTCTCAGTGCAAAAGTTGATGAATTTTTTGTTAACATATTCTCCGCCATTATCAGATCTTAGCTTAAGAATTTGATGTCCAGATTGTTTTTCAACAAAGACCTTAAAGGCCAAGAACATGTTAAATACTTCACTCTTGAGTTTTAAGAAGTATACCCAAGTGCATCTGGAGAAATCATCAATGAAAGTTAAGAAAGACTTGTAGCCAAAGAATGAAACAACTGGAAGTGGACCACATAAATCACTATGCACAAGCTTTAAAGGGGCTGAGGCATGCCAAGAGGCACTTTTTCAAAACTATCCCGATGATGTTTTCCGAGTACACATCCAGAACAAACACTATCTTTGCAAGATACCATTGGAAGACCTGTCACCATATTTTCTTTACATAGATTCTGAAGGGAGCGATAATTCAAGTGACCAAATAGCTCATGCCAAAGTTTGCTCACTTCATCGTTATGAGCAACAAATACCGAGGGAAGATTTGATGACCCAAAGTTGTTAAACTTATACAACCTTGTAGAATCATCAGTAATGCCAGTAGCTAAAATCTGTCTAGGATATCTTAGGTCCTTAATTACAACATCATGAGGTGAAAATTCAACGATTTTACCTTCACTTGAATGAGTTATCTGATATACAGATAGAAGGTTGCAGGATAAGCTTGGTACACATAATACATCATTAAATTAACCTTTGTCTAGATGAACAATTCCAGTCCCTACAACACTAAGAGATCTATCATCACCAACATATATATTTTTGGTGTTACAACCATTTAAAGAAGAAAACATGGCTTTGTTTTTGGCCATGTGATAAGAAGCTCCAGAATCAATGAGCCACTCATGAGAATGAGAAGAAGAAGATACATTTAGTGCATAACCAGACCGAGATGATTGACAACCACATGCAGAAAGTTTTATTCCGGAAGATGAAGTTGAAGTTGAAGAGTGCTCCAAATGGATGTTATGCTTCTTCATTGCTACTTCCAAGGCTTCCATCTTCTTAAAGCATTTGGATTCTAAGTGGCCATCTCAATTACAAAAGTGGCAATGTCTATCAGTATTCTTCCCTTTGTTTTTATTTTCCTTATCATTTTGTTGAAATGATTTTTCATTTTGAGACTGAAATTGCTTAGGACCCTTGTTTGGTTTAGGACCATTCTTTTTAGGATACTGCTTCTTAGGATTCTTTGAATTTGGTTGCTGCTGGGCAGCTAAGGCTTTCTTAGAAGAGTTTCCAAGATTAAGAAGACCAAGATATAAGAGCTTTTCTTGTTCTCTTATTAAAGAATCACAAAAGGCATCAAAAGAGGGGGACTTGTAGTCTTGTCCTTGAGAAATAAAGGCTTCTCTAGTAGAATGGAGGGTGGAAACAAACACAGAGTAGGCTGGTTCCAACTTAGTAAGAATGGAATTGATAAGGCTACCATCTTATTTCTTAACCTTAACACCTTCCAAGAGAAGTTTAAGGGTCTTGAACTTGGACAAAAAATCTTCAATGGAATAAAAATTATTGGGGTCCAATGTAAACAACTCATTTTTGATTTGATGGGCTCTAATTTCATTTTTAATTCCAAATACTTTAGTGAGCTGTTTCATTGCTTCATTAGGAGTATCAAATTCTGCGATATGGAATCTAAGGTCTGGAGAAATAGACATCCCTATCAACCAACGTGCTTGATCTTGCCTATTTTCCCATTTGGCTACCTTATCTTTATCTTGAGGTTTGGTTTCTTGGCCTGAGGTTATTCTGTAAAGACCTTTACTTCTAAGTAAATCCACAATGTAGGACCACCATTGGAAGTAGTTGGTGCTATCAAGAATAACTTGGCATGGACTTTCCATTTTAACAAAAACTGAAGCTGTAGATGCTGAAACTAAGTGTTCTAATGGAAAGAGCTCAAAACATTAGGTTGATTAAAAAAATGGCTCTGAAAACGGCTTCTGGATGAAGAAGTTATGGCTTTTTGAAGAAAAGTTGTTGAATATGCCGACGAAGTGCGTCAATGCATGAAAATGAATGATAATGTTATATTTAAAAAAAATCCCCCCCCCCCCACCCCCTTCCCCCCCTTTCCAAACTTAATCTAATTAGCTCACTTAAAAAAAAAAAAAAAAAATTATATGACTCACTTTTATAGATAATTGAAAGTCATTTTTACAATGGTACTTTATGAGCTACCCACTAAATTGTAACTTAAATAAAAGATAAAGAGACTTTAGAATTATAAGTGACTCACCTTTTATAATGGGTGAGAACACTTTTACATAAAGTAATTTTAAAACATAAGCTACATGTGCTTTTTGAAAAAGTAACTCAATAAAAAGAAAGACTTGAACTGAAGACCTCTATTCTCATAAAGTAACTTTGAACCAAGTGAGCTAGTTTAAAAGGTTAGTAATTTTTGGAAAAGAGGAAGGGGTTTTTTGTTTTTGTTTTTTTAAGTCACTGAAGCTTTGGGGTGCGTACTTACTTGAGAAAGCTCTTTTTTTTCTTACAAACAAAAACCACAAAACCCAACACAGACATACAAAAAAAAAACCTTATGGTTTGAATTTAGCTTTCCCAGAAACTAAAAATTTTCCTCAATGTTTCTGATTTTCCAAAATCACACTAAGGCACGGCGGAAAAGAGCATACACATGAGAAAAATCCTTCCTTTCTGTTTCTGATTTTCCCATATCGCACAGAGTCGAGGGGAAAAGATCATACGCAGAAATGAAAGGTATAGATCTGGTAATAAAAAACAAAGAGATAAATAAATCGAAATAAACAGAGAAAAAATAACTAAAAACTGCAAATAAACAATGTATACCTCCAGATCTTAAAAATGACGTAGCTAAGGCTACCGAAAACCTTTTTGCGTGAAATGAAAGGGGTTCCTCACTGGAACAGATGCTCCTAACACAATAGAGTAGTCCTCTCGGCCCGAAGCAGTGAGAAATAGAAGATCTAGGAAAAACAGTCGAATGCAGTTCTACTGGCTTCAAATTTGGATCACCAATGGATGCGGCTCTCAAATAGCTCTGATACCATGTAGGAATTTACAGGGTAAGTTCCTCAGACATAACACCAAAGGACACTGCTCACAAACATATCACAGATCAATACACCAATATTCTTGACGTGGTTAAAACCCTTAAAGAGGGAAACAGTCCACGGCCTGAGCCAACGCGGCCACTTCAGGCAATTTATTAATAAAAGAATGAAAATTTACATAAACTTCTCTCATGAACGGTTACACTACAAATGACCCTCCATGCTCTTTAAATAGAGATCCTGGACCAATCAGGTGCTAAGCCATGGATCAGGTTTCGGTAATACTGATGAGAGAATGAATCGACGGATTATAAGTTACAAAAGTACATAGTAAAGAAACACACTTTACCTAACTCTACACTAGACCAAGTTATACTTAACTATTTCCTATGTGTCGGAATATCCTAACATTTTGTCTAAATATTTATCCAAAACGATTACTGCTAAACGATTTCACTTCTTATTGTAGTTGAATGATCTTTATTACCAATTGCTATAGGAAATCATTGTAGATCGCATATTGTATTTAATTCTGGGGTATATTTATAGCTAAATAGTGTTAAAATAGGATATATTCATGTGTTTATTAGTTAGATTAGATTACACTTAGCTAAGTCATTTTCCCGTTCTACCATATATCACCCCACCAACACTATCAAAATATTTTCTGGGAAATTGGTCCCATTATCCCCAATTGGAGCCACTACACCAAACGGAAAAGGAGCTGCTAACAAAGGTCTGGATCAGGTGGTTTTCCCCCATGTTGTCACAATGATTTTCAAGGATTCAACATTTTGGCGCTAGAAGGAGGGCCTGACTATGAATGGAAAGTAAATTCAAATCAATAGGTCATTCTAAGTGTAAAAATCCCTCACATTCTCCTCCAACTTCTTGATCACATTCTAAATCTCCAAATCCTAAGCGAGAAGTTGTAAAGAAAAATTTTGAATCCACTACTGTGATCTCAAAGAAGTCAGATCAATCTTCTTCTATAGAAACCCCTGAAGTTCAGTCTTTGATCCATAAACTGCAAGGGATTTCAATATCTCAAGAAGAATCAAAGTTATCTCAAGCTAGTGTTACTTCTCAGTTTCCTTCCTCTCAAAGGTTAACTTAATCATAGAGCGAAAAATTTGGGATCCCCCCATTTGAATTCCCTCTACCAAACCGAAGGAGAGCTAAGAAGACACAGTCTGAATCCCATAGTAAGGTTCTCTTATCATCACTTGAAACACCAGATGAGCATTAGAGAAGGTATGTAATTGCCACTTATTTCATTATCTTTTCCTTTAATTCATAACTTCTTTACATTATGAAATGGGCATATGGTGAAAGATTATGATAAAGTTTAGAAGATTTGTGAGCATCGTAAAATGACTAATTATTACCTTTTCCTATGCAGAAAAGGAAGAAAACGGAAGATCACCATTCCAAAGGAAAAGACAAGACGAAATCAACTGTTTTCCCTTTGACAAGGAACCGCATCCAAACGAGGCAATCCAGATCAGAGCGTATAAGCCAAGAAAAGGAAGAGGAGATACCAAATTAGCGCAAGAGAATGAAGAGATAACTGAGAAATAACGATATGGCGAATCCCTCAGGATCCTTTGATCCTGAGGGATCGCTACCTTAAAGATTATCTGTATCTTTGATATTTCCGCTTGGCTGTTATAAAATGGGACAACGTTGCTAGCCCAGGGGGGGATTAATTATTGTTTTATGAAATTTATCATAAACTCTCTTTAAACAACGATTACTGTAACTCTGTTTTGATGATTAGTACATAAACTTTGTTGTTGTTCCGTCTTTGATTCTGGTGTAATCACAGCAGTGCGTCCCTGGAGGCTAAGGGACCGGCTCTGGTGGATCACTTGCTTCCTGTACCATTATTTTCCAATTCCAATTCGTGTGTGGTTTGATCTCTTTTATATGCCTTGTTTAGTAATCTGATGTTCCTTATTATTTCATGTATTGGCTCTGTTATATTTCATTTATATTTGAACAGTAAGGTTATCCTCTTCAACTGGAATGTTATGTTGTTCTTCTAAATTTATATCGCATTGCCATTCCTTTATAGATTGATATTATTGTATAGCATTGTTGTTCCTCCACAGGTTACCATCACTGTTTGTTTATAGAGTAACAGTGTTGTGTACTCATAAATCAGTATTATTGTCTATTCATCTACGGTTTACCTCCAAGCGTGATCGCTGTTCATTGGGATTGTTGTCCCATAGTGACCGCAATTGCTGTTTCTTCATAACCATGATTAATAATTGTTATTTCGAGACTCAAATTACTGCTTTCCTCAGTATAGATGCACTGTGTGTAATATTCAATTTAGTTTGTTGTGCATTTACATTTGATTTAGTTTGTTGTTCAACATTTCATAACTCACCTTAGTTTGCTGTTCCATTTCCTGTTTGCTGTTCAAATCATTTTTGAGGTAAAGATTGTTGCTTAATTCCTGTATATTACAATTATTGCTTGATCCATTTCTATAGATTAAAGTTTGATGTTCGATATTTTTAAATAGATTAGTTGTTGTTCCCTTTCCTATTAATTGAATTATCATTTCAAGTAATTGCTTTGGTGTGAACAAAATGATCTGAAACTGTAGTGAACATTGACCATTGTTGTCCAATTCCCAGATTGATGATCTTTTCCTTGATTGCTTTTACATCAGTTTACAAAGGGAAGAGTTACTATTACTGCACCCTTGACTGATGAAGTGCTATAGTTCCTTCAATGAGTGATTTAGTTACAAACATTTCCAGTTATCGCCATTACATTTAGAGTTTGTTTCCAGCGTTTAGTCACTTTTGCAAAAGCACTATACTACTAGTATTACTCTTGACAAATGACCGCCTCAAACTGAGTACACTCTTTGAGATATAAAATCGTACCTAGATTGATAATTAATGTAGGGTAAATAGAGGTGAAAAAGACCCTTTTTACTGCTCGACATTTTGGCATCTTTTCCGGGGAAGAGTGTAGCCATTTGTTTCTTTTTAGAGTAGTGTAAGTACCTGCTAGGAGAGAATTGGGTTTTAAAAACGGAAGGTAAGAACCTGCATACGGAGCATGTAATAGCCCTGCTCCCCTGCCCTCTTTCCTGCAGATTTGCTATTTTTTTGGGTAGAAATCAGCATTTGATTTGTGTGCATGACTAAGCAGAAAAAGCCTGAAAAGAATCCTAAACCGCTACCCAAGCCTGATAAAGCTAAGGGGCCGGTGACCCTTGGTCGATTGACCTTTATATATGAAATCCTTAAAAAAATCAGAATCTCAGCCTTCAGTAGGACCTAGAAAAGTTGCTTCTAGACAACTTACTAGTTCCCTTCAGGCCATAGGATCACCATTTGTAGCCTTTGCTGAGGTGCACAACCAAACTGAGGAGCAAGATTTTCAAGAAATTGAGAATTCTAGCCCAAAATCATTGCAAGAAAGGAACCTTAGTAATCTCTGCGAAGGGAGAGGAGAAATAGGGAAACTGAAGAACCAATATCTCCTATTGGAATAATTCAGCCATTAAGCAGCCCAGGTAAGGGAAGTGCTGCAAAAATCATCCAGAACGAAGTTGAAGAACCTCAAGAGCTAAAATTCCCCCAGACATTAGGAACTCTCATCATCCCAGACAAAGGAAGTGTTATTAAGGCCATCCCTGCTTTGTCTAACCAACCTAAGAATACCCTATTAGAAATGCCGGAACGTTATTGGCACATATTTGACCAAATGGCCAGAATCAGCCCAACACCCAAACCTCCACACTGTAATATCCCATTGTAGATACTGCAATCAATGCACCTATGAAGGAAATTCCTCTCCAGCATATCCCTACATTTCATGGCCTAACATTGGAAGACCCAGATGCATTTTTGTTTGAATTTGATGTGTTGTGCAGAGGATATGACTATACCACAAAACCCCCAAAAGCTGAAACTATTTCCCTCCACATTAAAAGGAGCTGCTTTACGATGGTTTATGGGGTTGGGTGGAGGTGTTATAAATGACTGGGATAAGATGAAAAGTGCTTTCCTGAAGAAATATCAAGATTATTGTAGATCCAGAGAATTAAAAGATGAAATATTTTAGATGTTAGCTAGACCTAATGAAACACTAGAAGAATATGTTGAACGTTTTCAGTATAATCTTCAAAGATCTCCTTATGCATCATTACCCTTACCTGACAATGTATTAAAAACAACATTAATTAAAGGTATGAAGGAAAAATGGATTGAAACATTGAATATTATTGGAAAATGAGACATCTATCAAGAAGATTTTGTTAACATCATTGATTTATGTATCAGGAGCTCACGAGGAAGCACAAGGCTAAAACCAGCGGAACATGATAGGTTTACAAGGGACAAAAAGATCTCTGGAGAAGGAGTAACTCGCGCGGAAATTGGAAATTTATTAGAAAATTTCAAAACTGATATATTGGGGACTCTGACAACGCAGCTCAATATCATGCAAGCCAAAAGAAAACAAGCAGAAGCAGAGCAAAATCTAGCAATATTCTGTCCCAGATGCAGAAAGAAACACAGCCACAAAGAGTGCCCATTAGATGCAGTTCAAGTTTGCGCCATTTGTACAAAAGAACACTCTATAGAGAGTTGCCCCTCACTTCCTGGTTTGAAAGCAATAGACAAAGAAGTGGAAGAAGAACCAGAACCAGTGTACCTACCTAATCAGTGCCATCAATGGTAGCCACGACAGTCAGGTATGTTCCCCAGTCCAGCCTCTTCTTTCCAGCCTCTACAATATCATGCTCAGCAATATAATACAATGTGGCAAAATCAACCTCCCTTCTCAAATTGGTCACAACAACCATTCCCTTCATCATCCCCATGGCCAAATCAAGCAAGCCAATCTAATTGGTCAAATTTTTCCTACGCCCCACCATATTGGCAAAACAATGCGTATCCAGTACAATGGTCCCCTCCCACTTCGCAGAGTTAAGCCTGGAAGACAAACTGGCAAAGACCGATGAATCAGCTAGTAGGAACCATTCCACTCCCTCAAACCACACTGCCAGCACTACAACAAAATCCCTAGTTGAATTTAAGACTGCAACTCCCAGCCCAACCCAACCACAACCCAAATAATAGACCGATGCAATTTGTTCAAATATTTGAAACACCAGAGCTAGAAACCAATCTAAGGGAGTGCAACGACCTTCAATTAAGGTCTGGGCGCATTATAGAGACTGAGGGAGATAAAAATGTTCAAGTTTAAAATCAATTACCCGCAGAAAAACCATTACAGGAAGAAGATGTGGTCAAAAAACAGACTCATAACCAAGAAACCACATCTTCTCCCCCATTCCCAGAACGATTAATTATACCACGTCCTATAGAACATCCTGACTTTGATATTCTGGGAGAAATTAAGAATTTGTACATAAAAATCCCACTCCTCCAAGCTATCCAAGACATCCCAATATATGCAAAGACCATCAAAGAGCTATGTATAAAAAAACCAAGGAGGAGAATAACAAATAACCCAATAGTCCAAGTAGTTGGCACCTTATCTGACCTGTTATCAGGAAGAGAAGCACCTGTCAAATATGAAGACCCAAGAAATCCAATAGTGACAGTGCAAATCAATGGACAAACCTTTTCAAATGCCTTAGTTGATTTAGGGGCTGCAATTAATATTTTAACAACCACCACTTATCAAAAACTAGGCATTACATCAGTAGAACCAACTTCCACTTTATTAGAACTGGCTAACTGATCAGTGGTTAGGCCGAAGGCACACTACATGATGTCATGGTATCCGTTGATTCCTGGGAATATCCTGCCGACTTTCTAATAATAAACCCAAAAAACCGACTTGATGGACATCCGTTAATTTTAGGCAGACCTTGGCTTGCAACCATTGATGCTTACATTGGCTGCCGAAAAGGCAGTATGACCATAACTAGAGGGACTAATATCAAGAATCTAGCCCTATACCCTCTAGCCCAGCCAAGTGTAACAATAATAAAAACTAGCAAACATCCTGTATCATACCTTACCGAAAAACATTAGATCCCCATTAACTATAGAAGATTCCCTCGATTTCAAAGATCAAACAGAGGATGATGCTATTAACAACTTTATTAACCAAACTGAAGCTAGATCCCGCGTACAATGTCACATGATAGAGGCAGCATTTGATAATGAATTAGAAGAAGATCCTTTCAAAGACACTCATGATCAGACAATACCTACTACCTCTGTTTCAAATAGCAAAACTATAGAGATTGAGCTAGGAAAAACTTTGAACATCAATAATAACCTGACTCCTGAACAAGAAGACAAGCTGATCCAACTATTGAAAAAATACAAGGAAGCATTTGCATGGGATTATCCGGACATGAAGGGAATCGATCCCCAGCTATGTACGCACCACATTTATATAGAAAAGGATGCAAGACCTGTTAACCAACCCCAAAGAAGACTTAACCCTCATCTAAAAGACATTATGAAAGCTGAATTACAAAAACTCTTGGATGTAAACTTTATTTATCCTATCTCTGATAGCAAATGAGTCTCTCCACTTGTGGTGGTGCCAAAGAAGAATGGAAAGTGGAGGATTTGTGTAGATTACATAGAATTAAATAAAGCAACCTAGAAAGACCACTTTTGCCTTCCATTCATTGACCAGGTATTAGATACATTAGCAGGAAAGAAATTCTTTTCTTTCTTGGATGGCTTCAGTGGATACAATCAGATTTAGATTTCCCCTGAAGATCAAGACAAAACTACTTTTACCTGTCCTTGGGGAACGTTTGCCTACAGAGTTTTACGCTTTGGCCTATGCAATGCCCCTTCCACATTTCAAAGAGCTATCCTCAGAATCTTTTCAGATTTAATAAATGAAGGGCTCGAAGTATACATGGATGATTTTACACCATACGAAGATGATTTCGACCCAGCTCTAGACACGTTGGAAAAGGTGTTGCAATGATGTATCGCCACCAGGATCTGCCTGAGCCATGAGAAATGTTATATGATGATGAGTGAAGGACTCCTCCTAGGTCATTATATCTCAGCAGCTGAAATACAGGTAGATCCGACCAAAATTCAACTAATTTTGTTAATACCTCTTCCTACAACATAGACAGAGGTATGCAATTTTCTTGGATTTTATGGTTATTATAGGGGATTTATAGAACATTTTTCTCAAATAGCTGCACCTCTATATGCACTAACGGGAAATGTTGATTTTGTTTGGACAGATAAATGTGACCATACTTTTGAGGATCTAAAAAAGCTTGTGTCAATAGCCCCAGCGCTCAGAGGTCCAAATTAGGACCTGCCATTTCAAATTTCATCGGATGCTTCAGACACAGCTATTGGAGTAGTCCTTGGGTAGGAAGAAGACAAAAAACCCTATGTAATATATTATATTAGCAAGAATTTGTCTCTTGCTAAGTTAAACTATACTGTTACTGAAAAAGAATTTTTAGCTGTAATACATGCTGTAAATAAATTTAGGCATTATATCACTGGATATCCTGTTTTTTTATATACATATCACTCTGCCATAAAATATTTAGCAAATAAACCAATTACAAACGGTAGAGTAACAATATGGTTGATTTTATTGCAGGAATTTGACATCACAATAAAAGACCGACCTGGGAAAGAAAATCCTATAGCTGACTTTCTCTCACAAATGCCAAAGCCAGTGGATGCAGCAGTAGTCGAAGATGAATTTCCAGATGAACATTTGTTTGCTGTTACAGTCAAAACACCCTGGTATGATGATGTTGCGAATTATTTAGCAGTAGGCAAATTACCAAAACATCTGACTCCCAATGAATGAAAGCAGATTGTCCAGCGTAGTACTCGATTTTCTTGGATTGTGGGCTACCTATTTCATACAGAAGCAGATATGCACATTAGAATATGTGTCCTTGAGGATGAAATTTTTGACATTCTAAAAGTCTGTCATGACGGACCGTGAAGAGGACATTTTGCAGATCGAAGAAATGGTCATAAAGTTCTGCAAACAGGGTATTATTGGCCCACAATCTTCAAAGATGCAAAGAAATTTGTTCAATCTTGTGACAGTTGCCAAAGAGTAGGACGCCCTGGACAATCCAACGAAATGCCTTTGAACCCATAGCTAGTCATTGAACCATTCGAGCGTTGGGCACTCGATTTTTTTGGTCCAATCAACCCATCATCAAACCAGAAAACATATATTTTGGTAGCAACGGAATATGTGACCAAATGGGTTGAAGTAGAGGCATTGTGAAGAGCTACAGAGGATTCTATCATTCATTTCTTGTTCCAGATATTTGTGCGATATGGCCTCCCAAGAGACATAATCATGGATGGAGGACCAGAATTTGCTGGTAATAAAATTGTTGCAACACTAAAAAACTATCATATTCAGCATAAAATTACTACTCCATACCACCCACAAGCAAATGGCCAAGTAGAGAGCACGAACAAAGTAATAGAAGCAATACTAACAAAAAACATTGCGTCACACAGACGCGATTGGGCTACAAGATTGTTGGAAGCCTTGTGGGCATACAGAACAACATGGAGAAACACTACCGTTTATTCACCATATCAACTAGTATTTGGAAAGGAACCCATCTTTCCAATAGAATTCAAAATACAAACTTTGAGAATAGCACAAGAAGTCAGTCTAGATTTAAACGAGACCCAGATTAATAGACTACAGCAAATCAATGAGCTGGATGAAATTAGGCTCTCTTCTCTTCAACATACCGCATTAATCCAACAACAGAGAGCCAAATGGCACGACGCCCTCATAAAAAAAAAAGTCTTCTGCAAAGGAGATTGGGCGCTCCTATACGATTCCAGGTTTCAGGATTTTCCGGGGAAACTTCAGACTCGCTGGCTAGGACCATACGAAATCCAGAAGGTACATGATAATGACACCATTACTTTAACCACCATTGACGGATCTGGACATACCTTTAAGGCAAATGGCCACTGAGTTCGATTGTACCGCAAACCACTTACTCAGGAATCCTTCTACCAGCAACTCCGGGAAGACTCTGACTGCATATTTTGGCAACTAAGTGATTTTATTGCTTTTAAATTTTGTACATAATTCTTTTGTTTTGTTGTGTAAATTACTTTCTGTACATATTTTTGCATTTCTGCAATTTTTGCATTATTGTTGTTCCTTTTCGAAGGAACAACACCTCTGCATTTTATGTTCCTTTTGGAAGGAACAACATTTTTACTGCTTTGTTGTTTCTCTTTGAAGGAACAACGCTTTTGTATTTTGCTATTCCTTTTCGAAAGAACAACATTTCCACCATTTTTTTGTTCCTTTTCGAAGGAACAACACTTTTTCATTTTGTTGTTCTTTTTCAAAGGAACAACATTTCCGATGTTTTGTTGTTCCTTTCCGAAGGACCAACACTTTTGCATTTTGTTGTTCCTTTCTGAAGGAACAACATTTTTGCCCTTTTGCTGTTCCTTTCTGAAGGAAAGACACTTTCACGTTCTTCTATTCCTTTCCGAAGGAACAACATTTATGCATTTTTGCTGTTCCTTTCCGATGGAACAACACTTTCACATTTTGTTGTTCCTTTCCGAAGGAACAACGTTTCTGCATTTTCACTATTCCTTTCCAAAGGAACAACACTTTCAAATTTTGTTGTTCCTTTCGGAAGGAACAACATTTCTGCATTTTTGTTGTTCCTTTTCAAAGGAACAGAACTTCTGCCTTTTTGCTATTCCTTTCCGAAGGAACAACATTTTCACATTTTGTTGTTCCTTTCCGAAGGAACATCACTTCTGCATTTTTTCTGTTCCTTTCCGAAGGAACATCACTTTCATTTTTTTGTTGTTCCTTTTCGAAGGAACAACACTTTCATTTTTTGTTGTTTCTTTCCAAAGGAACAACACTTTCATTTTCTGTTGTTCCTTTCCGAAGGAACAACACTTTCATTTTTTGTTGTTCCTTTCCGAAGGAACAACACTTTCATTTTTTGTTGTTCCTTTCCGAAGGAACATCACTTTCATTTTCTGTTGTTCCTTTCCAAAGGGACAACACTTTCGTTTTTTGTTGTTCCTTTCCGAAGGAACAACACTTTCATTTTTTTTGCTATTCCTTTCCGAAGGAATAGCATTTTCGCATTTTTTTTTGCGCTTGCTTTCTTTGCTATTCCGATTAAGGAATAGTTGTTGTTCCTCTCAAGGAACAACAATTTCGAGCATGTTTTTTTTCTTTTTTTCTTGCGGTTTTTGTGTTCAAACATTCTTTTGCTGTCCCTCTAAAGAAACAGTAGTTGTTCCATCTTGAGAATAGCATTTTTGGAGTGCATTTTTCTTCTTTTTTTGTGTATATGTGTTTTACCATTTAGAGGATTTTTTTTTGTGAATAATGGGCATTCAAGGCATAGCTATACATCTATGCAACAATACAAAAACTAGAGGATACTGAAATCAGCAAATCACATAAAAAAACATCATCTTTATAAGAAATTGCTTTGAATTGATAAAAGGAAAAGAGAAAAGGACACAACTATTGATCACCTTGCTGTCATTATTTTACTAATACCAATATGATTGATTATTTTTATCATGATGATTCTTCCTAAATCCCCATAATTCTCTTTGATCACTATTATTGAATAAGAATAAGGGCATATTTTTCTCTATTGAGATGTTCAGACTTCTTCCACCATCCCTAGTCTTAAGGAGTGTTGAACCACCCTCTGTATATAAATAGGAAAAGTGCTATATAAAAGAAAATAAGGAAAATAAAAATGTTTATATGATTACTAACATGATTTGTCAGATGAAGGATAGGGGGTCTCATCAAGAGCTAGCCTACCATGATCATAAGGAAGAAAGTGAAGTGGCATTCCCACTATGGCCACCACACCAAGGATATGATCCAAGAGGCACATCAGAAAAACAAAAAGTCCTTGGAATAGGAGGTCTCATCACGAGCCGGCCTGTCCACCTTTCACTCCTTGGTGAATGGCATTGTGATTCATCTGGTTACCAAGCTAGCATAATGGCCTCCATTCTGAAAATGCACGGCACTTTCCTAGGCATACACAAAGGATTATGGTTCCAAGGGTGAAATAAACAACTCTGTCAAGGTTATGGACACCTGTTGGCAATAGAGCTTTGTTAATGGTATTGAAGGCATATTTCTTATACACCAATAGTAATTATAAAACCCTTCTTCTTATATCTTTATAAGTGATTCAAATGAGATTATGTATATAACCCTTTCGAACCTTTGATACATGAAAATTATTTACAAATCAATTATGATGGTAAAAGTCGATAATGACCGCATAAGAACTTTTATTCACGTCACTGTCCTATCCTCCAGTTCTTGCATCATATCACAACATTTCCATATTTATTAGCGATTCTATCATATGCCTCGATTTCGGTAATCCGCTCATTTTTGTAAACATGGCATATCTCTATACGTTGTTCCTTTATGACTCTGTACTATGGCAATTCAACACGCTGCTCCTTTATTTGACGGCCGAGGACAGCCTATCACATTACAGGGGGGTGCAGGTGATCTCCATAATTTGTTGGCATACATGTCAGCGCATCATTCGAAATAATTATGACTCGGGAATAGCAAAGCTTAACGGTATTTTGTTTCCCAATATGCATGACTTGTTGTTCCGAAACTATTTCCGTGTTTTGCTCTGCAAAAAGTAGTAAGTTAGAAATTTGAATAGCTTGCTGTTCCATCACCTTCTCTATGCTTTCCTAACAGTGAGCTAAAAATTTGAACAACCTGTTGTTCCATTATCGTCTTTGTGTTTTTTTTACAGTGTGCTAAGAGTGAAATAAGATGAGAGGAAGATCAATTCGCAGTGAGCCACAAGTGTTGATGGTCTCCGATGCTGCACAAGAAATCCTAGCAAGGGTAGGATGGATAACTTACCTTAACCATCTACAGCAATCCAATGAGATGGTGGCAATTGAGTTTCTGCAAAACTTGCAAGAACATCATTCTATGGTGAGAGGGAGACAGATAGCAGTTATTGATGACATAATTGTAGAAGTTTCGGGACTGCTAGCCACTGGACCTGTGTGGACTCTGAAAAAGGTGAGACTGCGAGACACCATGAAAACCTTCCAGGACGAAGGGCAGAACCTGACTGTAAAAGGGAAGGGAGTTCTACCGGCAACCTTGGGAGAGCCATGGGCAGAATTGGTGAGAATTATCCAGAGTACATCACTTGAGACGGAAAGAAAGACGTGGTAAGACCACGCCATCTCAAACTTTTAGCCGTGTTAAAGCAAAAATGTGCTGTGAATTTGCCTGCATTTTTAAATTTTTTATTGCACGATGTTGCCCGAAGCATGAAGAAATCTCGCCATGTAGTGTCAGTAGTAAGCCACCATGGGTTCATACGACTGATAGTCAGCTACATTCTTGCCCAACAGTAGAGTAGTTGGGAAGAGTTGATTTTCTCAATAGACGAGGGATTGGCTTTGCCAGCCCAAAACGAAAACATATTGCTAGTACATCGAGCAGACCACTGAAACGAAGAAAATCTATTAGGTTGGCAAGGATTAGAGGAATGCTGGGAAAATCCCAAGGAAACATTAGTCAATCGGTGGAAATACACGATTCAGGAGACAAGAAACCCCCACAATTGGAAGGTGGGGAGAACAAAAAGGAATTGGAGGAAAATGATGAAGGAGAATTGGAGGAGGAGACTGAGCAATCCGGTCAGGAAGAAGGAGAGGAAACAGAGAAACGCAACGAAAGTCCACTAAAAAACCCACTGCAAGAAGATGAATTGGCCCAAATTCTGGCCAATATGGGCAAATATGTCCAACCTCACAGCCCACTCGATCCCCATACCGAAGAAGGACCACAGGAGCACTCTGCTCATGAAAAAAGTACATCCGAGGAACTGTGTGATGAGGAGGAAGAAGAAGAGGATCACTCTGTTCAGGATGAGAGTGTATCTGGGGAGAATAGTGACGAAGATGAGGAAGGGGAATAATTTGTTCCTAGCCAAAATACACCCAAAGAATTCCATGATGAATAAGAGGTAGAAGAAGAGGCTAACCAGGAAACAACAGAACAAACTAGGGTTTCTACCCCTGAAAAACCTGATCAGCAGAACACTGAAGAAGCACCCCAAGAAGAAAATAAGGAAATTGGCCAAGGCGAAGGCACAATACCGGAGGAACAAAGCCCAGGCCTGAGTAAACAAATGGTTGTTCCTTCCAAGAAAATAGAGGAAATTAAAAGATTGCGAAAGGAACAGTAGAGATTGCTTAACGTGATTAAGCAACTTTGACAACAGATAAGAGTCTTGAAAATGGGGAAGAAATCAAAAGGAACCACTGTGGAAAAGCGTGCAACTGCCCAGGAAAAACCCCTTAAGAAAAAGACTAAAAGGACTCAAGTCCAACCTATTATTCAGAACTGAAAGGAACAACATCTGGCTGTTGCACATGTCGAAGTACAAACAGATAACGTATCGGCCTGTGATAAGAAGGTCCAAGTAGATCTCATGCCTAAAGCTATCATGTTGGATAATGACCTGAGGATAGTAACTTTATGAAAAGATTTGGCACAAGCCCAGAAAACAATAGAGAAACTTACAAAGAAGACTGTTCCTCAAGAAAAATACCAGAAATTACAACAGCAGCTGAAGAACATTAATGCATCAAAAAACCAGGCCTTTGAAGGATGGCGAAAGGCAGAACAAAGAATCAAAAAGGTAACCCATAGACTAGACATAGTCATAAAACAAATGGATACCTTATGTTCTCTGTATACTGACGTCTTAGCGTGTATGGAACCTGCCATAAACAATGCTTTGTTTTTAATGGATACATATTTACAATTGAAAATTAAAGTTGTCAAGGCAGGAGTACCCATAGAATAAAAACCATTGATGACTTCATAAACTGTTGTAAGCATTACGGGGTGAAAGTTCAGGGATTGTTATGTGAATTTTATTTGCACAATCTTGTATTAGATGGAGAAATAGAGCAGAACCCTAGCCCTTTTGTGGGTGATGCTCAACTGCAAGAATTTATTTCTTTTGGTGTTAATCAAATAAAGTGGCTTAAAGCCTACAATGTCATTCAAATATAGGAGAATGGATTAGATCTATGGGTGAGGGGTGAACCTAGAGACCCACTACAACTATGGAATAAACATAGGAGCCTAATGAGAACTCAGGGAGTGATCGAGGCATTGGGACCTATTCACACAGCAGTCATCCGGCAAGGAGTAGAATATTTCTTTACCATCAAAGACCTTGCCATAATAGCAGCCAAATTCCGTGACTAGACTTCTAATTGGAATATCCAAAACAGAGAACCATTCAATTATGAGAATTTTAAGCTAGTTGCTGACCGCTTGGGTATCGATGGTGACCTCATTCTGAGAGAAGGCCCATCTTGGTTAGGCTGTAGGTTTCAAAGTCCAGTCATTTGGTATCCTACACCAGGATATAGAGCCCTATATGAATTGCGTGAAGGTCAGACAGGGCATATTTTTTAATTCTTAGCTAGGCATCATGGTTGTATACCACCCACTGAGAACCCTTCACCAGCCTATTCCCTAACTACCTTGCCTGTCAATTACAATATTTTCATGAGGGCATGAAAAAGGGTAAGCAGGGGGGTGTGTTGAGCATTAGAGAAGGTATGTAATTGCCACTTATTTCATTATCTTTTCCTTTAATTCATAACTTCTTTACATTATGAAATGGGCATATGGTGAAATATTATGATAAAGTTTAGAAGATTTGTGAGCAACGTAAAATGACTAATTATTACCTTTTCCTATGCAGAAAAGGAAGAAAACGAAAGATCACCATTCCAAAGGAAAAGACAAGACGAAATCAACTGCTATCCCTTTGACAGGGAACCACATCCAAATGAGGCAATCCAAATCAGAGCGTATAAGGCAGGAAAAGGAAGAGGAGATACCAAATCGGCGCAAGAGAACTAAGAGATAACTGAGAAATAATGATATGGCGAATCCCTCAGGATCCTTTGATCCTGAGGGATCGCTACCTTAAAGATTATCTGTATCTTTGATATTTCCGCTTGGCTGTTATAAAACGAGACATCATTGCTAGCCCAGGGGGCGAATTAATTTTTGTTTTATGAAATTCACTGTTGTAACTTAAACTTTGATCATCGACTCTCTATAAAGAGCAATTATTGTAACTCTGTTTTGATGATTAAGACATAAACTCTATTGTTGTTCCGCCTTTTATTTTGGAGTAATCATAGCAGTGCGTCCCTGGAGGCTAAGGGCCTAGCCCTGATGGATCACTTGCTTCCTGTACCATTATTTTCCAATTCCAAGTCGTGTGTGGTTTGATCTCTTTTATCTGCCTTGTTTAGTAATATGCTATTCCTTATTATTTCATGTATTGGCTCTGTTATATTTCATTTATATTTGAATAGTAAGGTTATCCTTTGCAACTGGAATGTTATGCTGTTCTTCTAAATTTATATCACATTGTCGTTCCTTTATAGATTGATATTATTGTATATCATTGTTGTTCCTCCACAAGTTACCATCACTGTTCATTTACAGAGTAACAATGTTGTGTATTCATAAATCGGTATTATTGTCTATTCATCTATGGTTTACCTCCAAGCGTGATTGTTGTTCATTGGGATTGCTATCCCATAGTGACCGCATTTTCTGTTTCTTCATAACTGTGATTAATAATTGTTATGCTGAGACTCAGATTATTGCTTCCCTCAGTATAGATGTGTTGTGTGTAATATTCGATTTAGTTTGTTGTGCATTTACATTTGATTCAGTTTTTTGTTCAACATTTCATAACTCACCTTAGTTTGCTGTTCCATTTCCGATTTGCTGTTTAAATCATTTCTGAGGTAAAGTTTGTTGCTTAATTCCTGTAGATTACAATTACTGCTTGATCCATTTCTATAGATTAAAGTTTGATGTTCGATCTTTTTAAACAGATTAGTTGTTGTTCCCTTTCCTATTAATTGAATTATCATTTCAAGTAATTTCTTTGGTGTGAACAAAATGATCTGAAACTGTAGTGAACATTGACTATTGTTGTCCAGTTCCCAGATTGATGATCTTTTCCTTGATTGCTTTTACATCAATTTACAAAGGGAAGAGTTACTATCACTGCACCCTTGACTGATGAAGTGTTGTAGTTCCTTAAATGAGTGATTTAGTTACAAACATTTCCAGTTCTTGCCATTACATTTAGAGTTTGTTTCCAACATTTAGTTACTTTTGCAAAAGCACTATACTACTAGCATTACTCTTGACAAATGACCGCCTCAAACTAAGTACATTCTTTGAGATAGTAAATCGTACGTGGATTGATAATTAATGTAGGGTAAATAGAGGTGAAAAAGACCCTTTTTATTGCTCGACAACACCCTCATTCATTCCATCCACTTCATCACAAAATCAACCATCCGCCTCACAACTCCAGATCGTGGTTTACATTGGTACTGGAGCACAAGCCTCCTCTACCCGATCATCTCCAACTACCAGAATATCTTCCTCTACATAGATACCTATGATGGTTCAAAGACCATGGACAAATCCAGGATCTATTCAGATGGCGGGACCCTTACATTCATTACCCTCCCATCCAAAAGAATGGTTACCAAAGTTCAATCCTGATGATGGCCTACCAGCTGAAGAACACATAAACAACTTTATGTTGTCCATAAATCTTAACAAAGTAGTAGAAGAAGATTTTGTTGTAAGATTATTCCCTTATACCTTACAAGTGTCAACAGGATCATGGTACTTTTCATTACCATATAGTTCCATTAATAGTTAGAATGGATTTCAAGAGTAGTTTCTAACCAAGTTTGGAGATGACCGATCAACGACTACTCTTATCAATGATCTCTCCAACTTGAAAGAAAAACCTAGAGAACCAATTAAAGACTTCAATTCATGTTTTAATAAGTTATTGAATCAAATCCCAATGGCATCAAAGCCTAGTGATGAAATCCAAAATGAATGGTACATTTATGCTCTTCCCTCAAACACAACTATTTTTGTCGATAGAGCTGCCAAACCAACTTGGTAGAAAAAAGGAAAGAAGCCATAGCTGTATAAAAACACATTTTAGCCCTATATAAGAAGAATGCATTAGAAGAACGAAAATCCAAGAAAGTAACTTTTAGGGATGAATCCAAGAAAAAATCGCCCAAAGATCCTTTTGATCTTGAAGGTCTACAAAAATTCCTTGAAACCATGTCCAATGAAATGGTTGATATCAAGAAATAGGTAGCAGAGACTTCCTCAAGGAAACCTTTCAGACCATATAAAAGAAACCCTACCCCTGATCCTAAGCCTCCAAGTACCATATAAAACATGGAGTCAGATGTGGGGGAAGAAGAAGTCTCAACGGTTGAAGAAAAAACAGATGATGAATAAGTAGTTGAGTTACAAGGAATGTGGGATTTCATTCTCCCTAAAGAAGAAGCATAAGAAGCATTACCTATTGCGACCAGGAGTAGAAGCCCTGTTGATTTTCCACAAACAAATCCGAAGCAGAAGGCATCAACTCCGGCCCCCAAAGACAAAGAAATAGGTAAGAAATATTCATCTAAATCCACTCAAACCACTCCTCCTCAAATAAATTCTTCGCCTTCAGCTAAAACCCTACTAGTCTCTGATGTAATGGAATACAACATCGTGGAAGATATGAACAAAATTGTCGCAATACGCAGGATCCTATGCCACAACAACTATTAACAAAGCGAAAGAGGTCCAAATGTTGCTTAAGGAAAAAGAACAAATAATTATGTTGTTAGAACAACAATTGGCTCAAGAAAAATCCAATCAACAAGCAGAATTACAAGTAGCCCAACTCCAACAGGAATTTGAACAGATGAGAATACAACATCAGGCCAGATTAGCAGAAAGAGATGCACAGATACAAGTTATGACAGATAAGTTTAAATATAATCCTCAAATCGATGAGTTCATAAAGGAAGAACTCAGTCTTCATTCCCAACTATTGCAGTAGAAGGAAGTACTTTGCCAGAAGATCTCTCAGATAAGTCCTTATTGTGAAACCAGTGAGTTACAAGGAATGTGGGATTTCATTCTCCCTAAAGAAGAAGCACAAGAAGCATTACCTATTGCGACCAGGAGTAGAAGCCCTGTTGATTTTCCACAAACAAATCCGAAGCAGAAGGCATCAACTCCGGCCCCCAAAGACAAAGAAATAGGTAAGAAATATTCATCTAAATCCACTCAAACCACTCCTCCTCAAATAAATTCTTCGCCTTCATCTAAAACCCTACTAGTCTCTGATGAAATGGAATACAACATAGTGGAAGATATGAGAAAGAATAGGGAAAACATCACATTTCATGAGCTTAGCAAGTTAAAACATCAATAGAAGCTATTGCTCAAAGATCTAAAAGCAGTCCTTACTTCTCCTCTTCCCGCTGTTGTAATCTCACAAGCTGCTCAAGAAATGGGAAGGCCTCCTACTACCTCATTAGATAGAATCAGTCCTACTGATATTTCTCTAATAGGAGGAAGATCCAAATCCCATACTCCTCCATTTCTTTTGACTTTTAAAGTTTTCAACAAAAATATACACAATTGTTTAGTTGATTTTGGAGCCTCATCCAACATTCTACCAAGATCATCTGTGAGAAATTAAATGTGGAGCCCCAAAAATCTATTGTTCACATTGCGAAGTTAGACCGATCTCAAGTCGAAGTTATAGGAGAACTCAATGAAGTCACTATTAGAATCTCATCAAACCCAAAATTGTGTCAATTCATTGACATCCTTGTGGCCGATATACACAAATTCTATGGCCTAATCCTTAGCAAAGACTGGTCAGAAAAACTTCATGGTTATTTCGCAACCGACTAGTCCCACATGTGGCTTCCCTATAATTGTAAGACGAATCAAATAAGGATTGACCGAGAGAAACATCAAAATTATATCGTGACAAAATTAGAGGGGGGAAATGAACCAGTTGCATATAGCAACAATATTATTGGAAATTACTCAGTCGAATCATTTCTAGGAAATTTTAATGCAAATACTTCACCTTTCTTGGAAAATTTTGTTATATCGCAAGTTGAAAATTATTCTCAAACATATGCTTCTAAGTGTATAAATTTTGTAGATAAACCTGTAGTTAGCTCTTTATTTTGGAAATTATTTTTTGATGGATCTAAATCTAACAATGGAGCCAAAGCAGGATGCATATTAGTTATCCCAGAAGGGGAAAAAACCATGTTAGCACGCAAGCTTGAATTTGAATGCAAAAATAACACTGCTGAATACGAAGCATTGGTTCAAGGGTTGTATAAAGTCATCGACCTTGATATCAAATATATTCAAGTATTTGGAGATTCAAAATTGTGATAAAATAGGTAAAAAATACTATACACCATCTTTCTGGACATTTGAAACATTACCAATCGTTAGTCCAGGACCTCACTTCTCATTTTACAGCGTTTCCAAAGAGTCCAAAATGCAAGTGTCAATCTTTTGGCTAATATTGCATCCAAGCTCATTCCACCAGGAGATTATAACCCCAATCACTTTTCTATTGAATTAATTTTTAGGCCTTCTATTCCTGACAATATCACCAATTGGCGATTCTTTAATAATGATCCGAATATCATAAGTTTTCTAAAGTATGAAGGCTCTTATGACAACTAGATAATAGATGAAGATCAACATGACATCCAGCGTAAGCAAGAAATAACTATGAATTCCATACCTAAGTCTGTAGTTAAGCTGGAAGACTTATATGATCTTAAGGACAGGTTCAAAAAACTCACTAACTCAAAAATTTGAATTTCAACTTTGAGGTTTGAACTAGTAAATCTTGGAACTGACCTTAAACCTCAAAATATCAATCTAGGACTTGGTCTTGCTCTAGATGAAAAATCAGCCTTCATTCATTTGTTGAAAAAATACAAGAATGCCTTTGCTTGGAACTCTGAAGACCTTAAGACATATGACACTTCCATCATTTAACATACCATTCCCATGATATCTGATGAAAAACCCATGCAGAAAAAGCTGAGAAAGATCTACCCGAATTTAGAAAATCAGATCAAATCTGAATTGAATAAGCTACTTAAAGCCAAAATAATCTTTCCTGTCAGGCATTCAAGGTGGGTTTTCAACCTTGTTCTGGCTAGAAAAAAAGAATGGTGATATTCGAATATGTATAGACTTTCGCAATCTCAACAAAGCTTGTCAGAAGGACAACTTCCCATTACCCCCTATGGAACAGATACTGCAATCAGTTGCAGGCTCAAAACTAATGTCTTTTCTGGATGGATTTTTAGGTTATAATTAGATTCTAGTACATCCAGATGACCGGCTAAAGACTACATTTCGAACCAAATGGGGCACCTATGCCTATCAAAAGATGCCATTTGGCTTAATCAATGCTGGTGCCACATTTCAGAGAGCCATGGACATAACTTTCAAAGGTTTGGTGAATAAATCAATGGTAATCTATTTAGATGATATAACTGTGTACTCAAAAAGGCATAGTAATCATTTAAAGGATTTAAAACAAATATTTGAGCATTGTCAGAGGTATGGAATTTCTCTCAATCCCAAGAAATATTTCTTTTCTTTAAGTGAAGGAAAGCTCCTTGGATTTATTGTATCCAAAGGAGGAATTCACATTGATCCTGATAGGATAAGAGAAATTTCTGAAATCCCTTTACCTCATAACAAGAAATCCATGCAATCTTTCCTAGGTCAGATAAATTTTGTCAAAATATTTGTCCCTGACTTTTCGCGAATTGTTTTACCTCTCCAATCTATGATTAAGAAAAATTCTCTTTTTAAATGGGGACATATTGAGCATGAAGCCTTTGATCTAATTAAACAAGCAATCATAAATTCTCCCTCATTAGCAACCCTGATTTTTTCTAATCATTTCATTTTATATACCTTTGCTTCCGAGAAATCATATGCAACTATATTAACACAAGTCAATGATGACAAATCCGAAGCGCCAATTTCTTTCTTTAGCTCCAATTTGCAGGGGCCTGAATTAAACTATTCAGATGTTGAAAAGCAAGATTTCACTATTTTCAAATCAATAAAATATTTCAGACCCTTTCTCCTCAAAACTCACACCAAGGTAGTAGTCCCATTCTCAACAGTGAGAAATTTATTAATACAAAGAGATGTAGGTGAGAAAAGGGAAAATTGGGTAACAACACTGCAAGAATATGACATTGAGATCAGACCAACTAAATCGTAAAAAGTCAAGGTTTTTGTAGAATGTTAGTAGGAGCATCCAACTTACCAGCACTACAAGATTCAGGTGATGATATACAAGTATATGAGGTAAGCCTCAACGACACTGAATCCAAATATGTTGATATCATCTTTTATTTGAAAAAAAGATGTGCCCCTACACAACTAAGTTACAAAAGAAAAATGGCTTTGAGGTTAGAAGCTAGACAATATCAAATCATCAATAATGTGTTGTTTAGAAAAAATTATGATTATGTTTTTCTTAGATGTCTTGAAAAATTTGAGGCAAAAAAGGTTTTGCAGGAACTCCATGATGGACCGGCTGGTGGACATTTTGGAGGGGACACAACCACACATAAAATCCTGCATGCTGGCTATTATTGGCCAACCTTATTCAAATATGCACATGAATATGTAAGGAAATGTAAAATTTGTCAAACAGTTGCTGGGAGATAGAGGAAACCCGCATTACCATTTCAGCCGGTCAACATTGAATAACCATTTGAACAATGGGGACTAGACATAATAGGTGAGATCGTTCCTCACTCCTCAAAGCAGCATAAATATATCCTTACAACCATTGATTACTTCACAAAATGGGTGGAATAAATTCCACTTAAGGTAGCCAATTCTGATAACATCATTGAATTTATTGACCAATTTATTATTACTAGATTTCGTCTACCATTTGCCCTCATGTTTGACAATGCATCTTATTTTACAGGCAATGTTATGACAAAATTTTCTCTTAAAAAAGGTTTTAAACTTAAATACTCTGCTAACTATTATCCTCAGGGAAATGGCTTGGCATAATCTACACATAAAAATATCATAAGAATCATCAAACGAACCATTGATCAAAGTCAGAAAAACTGGCACAAACCTTTAGCACTTGCTTTATGGGCAGATCGAATAACATAGGAGGCCTCAATAGGCACTTCTCCTTTTAACTTGGTCTATAGGAAAGAAGCTATCCTCCCTACAAATGTAGCCATTCCCTCTCTAGCCCTCATTCAATTTATTGAAGAAACCCCTTCCTCTTCTATGCAATTAAGACAATTACAAATCCTCAAGCTTGAGAAGAAAGAGAAAAGGCCAAAATATCACATGCCCATCATCAACATTTAGTCAAATCTTCCTTTGATGCGAATTCTATAAGTTCAAAATCCTTTTAGCTCAGAGACCTAGTATTGAAATGGGATAAAGCACATAAGGAAAAAAATAAGCATACCAAATCCCAAAGAATGTGGCTTGGGCCGTTTCAGATTGTGGAACAAATATGCCCATCAACCTTTATATTGCAAGGTTTATCAGGAAAGAGAGATTCTCTGCCTGTTAATGGGCAGATTCTAAAAAAATATTTTTCATGGAAGATAATCTCTTCTATTCCTTATATACTATTGCTTTTACTTTTTAGGAAAATAAAAGTTGAGTAGCATTTACTTTTGGCCTTTATGATAATAATATCTTTCATATTTTGACTTTTTGATTGTATAAGTAGAGACTGTTAAGAAGATAATTTTACATTTGAAACATAAGCTAAGTTTTATTACTCTAAAATTGCTTTTCCTCTACCAAAATTACTTTTCCTTTGATAAACCTCAAATTTGTAAAGAAACCTTTGTTCTACCATCAGTTAAGAAAAGTATCTATAACAAAGCAATGACTCTCTACAAAGAAGCATCTTTAACTCTATAATTGTCATCCATAAACTCTTAAGAAGTCAATGATTCTTCCCATCTAGAAAGATTTCACTTTTTAGAGTGTAATTCTAAAATATGCTTAAAACTTAAAGGATAAGAGGTTTCATCAAGAGCCGACTTACCATGATCATATGGAAGTAACAAGCTGAATTTCAGATTGTGGAACAAATATGCCCATCAACCTTTATATTGCAAGGTTTATCGGGAAAGAGAGATTCTCTGCCTGTTAATGGGAAGATTCTAAAACAATATTTTTCATAGAAGATAATCTCTTCTATTCCTTATATACTATTGCTTTTACTTTTTAGGAAAATAAAAGTTGAGTAGCATTTACTTTTGGCCTTTACGATAATAATATCTTTCATATTTTGACTTTTTGATTGTATAAGTAGAGACTGTTAAGAAGATAATTTTACATTTGAAACATAAGCTAAGTTTTATTACTCTAAAATTTCTTTTCCTCTACCAAAATTACTTTTCCTTTGATAAACCTCAAATTTGTAAAGAAACCTTTGTTCTACCATCAGTTAAGAAAAGTATCTATAACAAAGCAATGACTCTCTACAAAGAAGCATCTTTAACTCTATAATTGTCATCCATAAACTCTTAAGAAGTCAATGATTCTCCCCATCTAGAAAGATTTCACTTTTTAGAGTGTAATTCTAAAATATGCTTAAAACTTAAAGGATAAGAGGTTTCATCAAGAGCTGACTTACCATGATCATATGGAAGTAACAAGCTGACATTACCAATACTGCATATCAAAACAGGGTAATGGCTTGAGATTATGTTAATCAAAAGACAAGGGGTCTCATCACGAGCCAGCTTGTTCAGTTAAAGTTACAACTAGTGAATGGCATTGTCAATTTTGGCCACCAAACCAAGACAATGACCTTTAATAAGAAAATGAAAATTTTAAGAAAAAAATTGTATAGAAAATAATGAGAAAGAAAGTAAGTATATGAATCTGAATTTTTCTTTAAAAAATACACTCTTATCTAGATGGGACACTGAATCATTGTTGGTTAAAAGGTGACCCTGTCAAGGCTATGGACGCGTGCTATTGGCAGAGGCTCTACCTATGAAAACTACGTACATATAAAATCTAATTTGCGAGAGCCCCCTGTTTTTATCTTTAAAACCAAGTAATGACTGATGTAGACTGGTTTTTATCAGAGATAACTGGTTCTTCCAGCGAATCGCCAATTGTTTTAATATTCAACAACACCCCATTTATTGATATAATAGCTAATATTCTATTAATAAATGGGGACCCTTGATAAAATCCTTCAAAAATAAATTTAGCACTTAGACACTTTCTTTTAAGCTTTTTTTTTTAAGAATAAAGCAAGATATCAAATCAAAACCCTTTGAAATCTAGCAATTCTCGCCTTTTCGCATACCTCTGGACCAAGTGTGTCAAAAGCCTTGTTAACAAAGCAAAACCCACGAATTGAAATCAAAGGGATCACCGCGCTTAACTTAAATATCATTGGGCTTTTCATTTAAAGCTAAGACCTATGGCATTTCCTATTTAATAAATCCCGTGTGGTAATCACACATCAGCACTCACAAAGGGCGCAAACCCACAAAGCATGTTGAAATGTGCGAAATGCAATATCGCAAAAGGACAAGTCAACCTTAACACATCGCGTCAAGGTACTTAAAAGGGAATAAAATCTTACGAAACTACGCGATCTTGCGAAATGCAATAGAAGCCCAGACCCAATAGAAGCCAATGTCATAAAATGTACATAAATCTTCTGCGTAGTGAAAAGTTCTTTATAAGTTAATTACTCTTTCAAACAAACTACACTCTAAGTAAAAATAATATACTGCTTATCCCTCATCTCGCATCCCACATAATCTTAAATAACTTTGAGAAAGCACACAAACAAATATGCGATAATGCGATTTGCGATATTGCATCGCAATGGCAAAATCGGCATTCTCGCAACTTAAGTCCGCCATCTTAAAATTTTTCCTTCCCATTTTGCGATGCGGTACATTAATGAACAATAAAAGCAGTAATAAGGGACAATTAGTGGCTATTTAATATAGGTTAATGGAATTTATGTTAAAAAGCGGCTCAACATGATACGATATCTTTTCATCTGCGTTTGATTAAAACTCCTTTCTTGTCACCTTCAGGTTATTTGTATCATTCATTCTCATTTTCGTTCTTACTTGTGTTTATCCGATAACTTCCGCTTTGCTCCATTTAAGGAAAAATCTACATGGAACATTGTTAGAAACAATGGGAAAGAAGGGAAAGGCAAATACGTCTAAGAAATCAGAAATGATTCCTCTTTTCTCTGATACTACATGTAGCAGAGACGAAGGAACTATGACCTAGGAGGCCATGTACAACTTGTTAAAAGAGGAGAACCCTAGACCACTGGAAACAAAGGCCACGATAGATGCCTCCTATTTCGAGACGACATTCTCTTTCTTGTACCGCATAGCTGCAGGATCAAAGATAATCCCATATACAAACATGGTCAAATGGGTAATTGACGAGGTAGACATTGCAAACCGAACATTCAGGAATCACGGGTAAGAGTTCATGGGGTATTTTCCAGTAGACAGCCTACGACTCATGTACCGGTTACCAGAGCCACATAAGCTCTACAACAAACAGTTCCTTGAGCGATTTTCCAAGGAAAATGAAGACCCAACAGACGTCACACAAACCTGGACAGCAAACGAAGGCAAGCTCAAATGGGGTAAAACGGGTATGTACTCTACAACATCCATTTCTCCCGCTCCTAGTTTTGTAGCAGCAATGATATGTAGATTGTTCAGTAAACCCAATAGCACCAAATTTTCCCCAAAATGGCTCCCATTGATAGATGCAACAACGAATGCAACAATAATGAATTGGGCTCAAATTCTATCAGATAATTTGGCTAAGGCTATTATAGAATATAGGAGGAAGAGAAATTCTTCTCTAAGAGAGTTTCCCCCCTTTTTCATGAGTGCTTTTGTAATGGATGCAATCTATTTTATTCTAAATTTCCCAATATGGGATGGAAGTGGACTATACAGGACCCACTTCCCATCCATATGTACCATAAGATTTTGTGGGAATCTCAATTTCACCCTCATTTTTTTATAAAATATGTTATGGAGTTATGCTACCCATCCATAAAGAAGTGTACAACAGAACTGCCCCTAGGTTTTCTAAAGAGGCCAAGATAGATATCTTGCCAGTAGCCGGATGGTTTGGGGAAGAAACCTTTACCTACATCAGAGTATTTGGGAGAATCTATTCACCACATGTTCTCCCATATTACATCCCCAACAAATTAATGGCCAGATAAATAGCCTACCAAATAGCAGGGGAAGATGGATTAGGCAGAGGACTGAAAGAGAAGAAGAAGGCCATTTGGCCTAGATTCCCATTACAATATGGTGCATTTGCGCTACATGATTTTGGACATGCATGCAAAGAAGCAGAGATTATTAAATCTTTGAAATTAGCTACACTTCAGGGAAGGCAATATGACCCAAACGACACTGCTAAGAATTATACTACTATGGTAAAAGTAAAGTCGTTCACCCACGAAGGGGATGCCTTTGATGACCTCTTCCTATAGGTAGAAACATATTCACAAGTGTAGAAAATTGGCATTGAAACTTTTAACCCCTGATGATCTTAGGGCTTTCCATGTATATAGGGAAAAAATATTACTAAAGGTCACATTGGAAATATTTCATATAGAATCAATAAGGGAGCTAACTCCCAATGTAACCTTGGAGGATAGCTCCAAAGAAAACTCTAAAGAAGATACCTAAGAGAGATCTACACATGAGTTGGAGCACTTAGAGCAACAGTCTCAAAATGGAGGAGGAAACACAAATAAAGAGTCCGAGAAGGACAGACCTAGAACTACAGAAAAGACGGTTGACAAAACCTCAACAAAGAAACAAGCATAAATTGTCTCTACATCAACTCAGTCAAGTAAAAGCCCAATTATTGACTTGGAATAGGAATGGGAACAATTCAACAAAATCTTCACACAAATTCAAACCCTGAGCAAACATCTGAGATATAGACTCCTAAGCAAACCCAGCAAAATTCAAATTTGGAAACAACAGAGGAAGGAGTTAAGGGCACTCAGGATGTTGAAATCATTCCTATTACTCCTACTTCAGAAATTGTTTTGAGAGTTGAAGAAATACCTCCACTAGATGTATTTTATATTCCTACCCACAATATGTAGTCAAGACACAAAGGAAGAAAAGAAAATTGGATGTTGTAACTGTTACAACTTCCGAAGATGAACCAATGGACATCATTTGGAAGGACTTGCCCATTGACCCATCTGAAAATCTCATAAAATTGTCGCAATACGCAGGATCCTATGCCACAACAACTATTGACAAAGCGAAAGAGGTCCAAATGTTGCTTAAGGAAAAAGAACAAATAATTATGTTGTTAGAACAACAATTAGCTCAGGAAAAATCCAATCAACAAGCAAAATTACAAGTAGCCCAACTCCAACAGGAATTTGAAGAGATGAGAATACAACATCAGGCCAAATTAGCAGAAAGAGATGCGCAGATACAAGCTACGACAGATAAGTTTAAATATAATCCTCAAATCGATGAGTTCATAAAGGAAGAACTCAGTCTTAATTCCCAACTATTGCAGTAGAAGGAAGTACTTTTCCAGAAGATCTCTCAGATAAGTCCTTACTGTGAAACCAGTGATAAGATAACAAACCAAGTCGTTGACATGAGACTTGAGCATGACGAAATCCATAAAAGGATTTCCGACATTAATCACATGGCAAGAATCATAGGATGGGAGAAAGGCTAACCTACCGAAGCTGGAAGAATCTCATAAAGACATCTTGTTCACAGATTGGGATTCTCGATTGAAACAAGTGGAAAGGGAAACTGCAATAGTAGCGACAAAAAAAAACAGCATAACAGAAGCCATCAATGAAAATCTTCATGGCGTCAATCTGGTTATGGAATGTTTACCAGGATTTCTTCTGAATGTCAAACAGTTAGAGCAGCAGTGGAGACGGGCAACGCAGGAAAAGGAGGAGGCAATTAGACATCTAAGCAGGTAGAATTGGGAAGCATACTGACATGTTTTAGTGAAACCATACAGTCAGTGGATGACTTTGAGGTGCTTAACAACCTCAACACAAAAGATGGTGCCAGCACTAACATATGTTATATTTGCGGGAGAGTTAAAATCTGTGATCGGCTAACCGAATTAGCTCAAGCCAATGACTAATATTTGCGATCTTAGAGATAAAATCCAAAGAAGTTAGTAATTTAATTTATTTTTCTTTTAGTTTTATTTTTTTCATATTCTAAGGAAGGTCATTTAAACCTCCTCAACTATTTTTTGTAATAATCTATTTTAGGACCTATAGTGTAGTATTTAAACCCCTCTCATGAATTTAGAGAGGGGTCTAGAAATTTTATCAGAAACATTCTTCAAAACATTGCACTTCTGTGCTTTTGAGGAAGTTCTAATGGAATGAATGGAACATGATCTATTTTCTTCCTAATATCTAGCATGCTCTACTGAAATGCACTTTTGTACTCTTAGAATGTGTTGGATTGGTTGAGATTGGGTTAATATTTCTGAAGCACATGAGAAGGACTCGTCATATATGGTACTTCTATCTTATGATCTTGTTTTATTTATGTATTAGGAAATACTTCTTTAAATTGTTTTATGTGTGAACCTCTAAATTAAAGTTTAACATTATTTCACTTTTGTATGATTTTAGGTTTGACTCTATTCTGAATACATGAATGATTTTGTATGCGATATATCTTTCTCAATTGTTTTGTCTAACTATTTATCCAAAACGATTACTATTAAACAATTTCACTTCTTATTGCAGTTGAATGATCTTTCTTACCAATTGCTGTAGGACATCATTGTAGATCACATATTGTATTTAATTCCCGGGTGTATTTATAGCTAAATAGTGTTAAACTAGGATATATGCATGTGTTTATTAGTGAGATTAGATTACACTTAGCTCGGTCATTTTCCCGTTATATCATATATCACCCGCACCAACACTATCAAAGTATTTTCTGGGAAACTGGTCCCATTATCCCCAGTCGGAGCCACTACACCAAATAGAGAAGGAGCTGCTAACCAAGGTCCGGACCAGGTGGTTTTCCCCCATGTTGTCACAACGATTTTCGAGGCTTCAACAAAGTACTAAGAACAAAGGAGGTTGCAGATGATGTGGAAGTTGTAGGAGATTGAGAAGTTGAAGAGGATGCTCTTGTAGTGTTATTTATTATAGTAGCACCAGTTGATTGTGACTGAGGAATGTGGATGGAAGGGATTAAAGGATGATAAGAGGAAGGTAAAGGGGTAGAGGAAGAAGTGGGATCAACAAAAGGAGTATGAGGTGGAGAGGATGATGTAATCTCACTAGCAGAAGAGAGAGTCTTTGGAGTACTTTTATTTTTCCGATGAGTGGGTAATGGGAACTCAAAAGGTTTGACTCCAAGTTCTCACTCTTGGATCTAGTTAACAAACAAGAAGACTGTAAGGACGAGGTAACACTTCCTTCCGATAAATCGGTTTAAAGATATTTTTCTCCAGAAATAGAAATTCCTTCCAATCTATGAATCAAATTTTGGACTTCGGGGGGTTCTATAGGTACTTTTGTAGAAGCTTGGCTAACTGACAAAGGTAGTGTGCTAGGAGATTTGGTGGCTGTTTGAACAAATTTAGATCTAGGATTAGGGGATTTGGAAGGGGATATTGAAGTTGGTAGTGATTTTGAGGGAGACTAACCCTTTGAATGACCTTTAGATTTGGGATTAGACCTTCTTTCCATTCATAGTCTGATGGCCCTCCTTCTAGCACAAAAAATGTTGAAGGCTTGAAATTTCTACCTCAACATTGGGGAAAACTACCCAATCGGGACCTTAGAGCAAACCCTTCTCCGTTTGGAATGGTGGCTCTGATTGGAAATTATGGGACCAATTTCCCTTAATATAAATTATGAAAATGGATGGAGTATATAGGTGTAAGGCTATGATGTAATTAAAACTAAAAATAAAGAGTATTTAAATTAAATATCTATTTCAGGAAATCTTATCTATATATGTGATTTAAAAGGATCTCACAAGCAACATGACAATATAGATTATCAAGTTATTATGAGGTTAAAGCAAATAATGATAACTAATTTAATTAAATAGTTAATTAAATTAGTTGATGAATTCGTTACACATATAAGATTTTGTTGTTTATGCATATAATATATGATTTCAATCACACATATAAATTATGAAAAATGTATGATTTCTTACAACACATATAAATTGTGAAAAATGTATGATTTCTTACAACACATATAAATTGTGAAAAATGTATGATTTCTTACAACACATATATGATAAACATAAACAAAGAACCATTTAACTCTTAACCAAGGAAATAATAGACAAATAATAGTACCTGATATATTGTAACTCTGCTCATGAGAAAATAGTAGTGGTTCAGCTTTCTATTAAGATAACTTGAGTCACAATTGTGCAAACAAAAGCTTTCTTTCCAAAATTCATAACCCCTTCTCCATATAAATGAAGGGGATTTACATTTTCAAAATGAAATACAAATATAGCAAAGTAGGGTAAAAGCATGAAGCAATTTTAACAAACAACTCTTAAAATAAGACAATAAGGCAATTTTAGAATTTGTTGTAACAATTTGACTAAGCATGTGAAGAAGACTTCCCTCCCATACGCTGCTGGAGTTTGTAAATATCTTTCATGGGCTTCAATTCAGGTGGAGACTTTGGCTGAATCCGCATTTGACTGGTAAATATGGCATCCCTCAATGCTGGCAGCATGTGAGTGGTTGTGTTGGATATGCATCTGAGTATTAGACATTGGTTGTGAGTCTTGACTAAGAAATTCCAATGGCATTTTAAGTCAATTTTAAATAGCTTCTCAATTGTTTCAGACATTTTCTTAGACAATTCCCACCACATTTTTGGTTAGCAATTTGATATCTGGTAGAGTTCCCTCAGGGCGATCTGAAATAAGATTCGCCTGAAAAAAATTATCGTTGATCGCTTCAGTGAGGTCATTAGAGATATCCCTTGCATTGAATACTGCTATCTCCACATGCTTAAGGCGGATCTCCAATTCCATGAATACTATTTCTTTGTTCAATTCCTCTATCCTAGGGAGATCGACTAATCTCCCTTCAGCGATGTCTTTCCACGTTATGAAACCTACAATATTTTCTTCAATATCATCAAAGTATGTTCTGAGGTCAGATAATTGGTCCACTAAGGAACTGGCTATGTGACACAAATCATGAATGATGGCTAACTTTTGACAGAATATGACCTACTGTTGAGCAAGGAGAGTATTTAATTCTCCTGCTTCCTTTTTGAACTCTGCTAATTTAGGATTAACTTTCAGTTGTTCAATCTTGTTATGTAATTCCTGAATTTGAGCATCTTGGACCCGCAAATCAGAGTCATGTTGAACTTTAAGGGCATTGAAACTGTTATGGAGCTCAACAAGTTGTCCTTACCATTGATTAGCAATATTTTTCTTCTCACTCTCAAGACTCTATTCCAACTGCATAATTTTGTCCTCTTTTTCCTTCAAAAGTTGTTGTATCTCAATGGCTTTGTCCATAGTCATGGAAGCATATGCTCCTGTGAACTGAGTGAGTTTTTGTAGTTCCTCTGCAGTAGTGGAAAATGAACCCTTCCATACTACTTCGAAAGAGGCGTTTCTAGGGACTAAGGCCTAGGACTTGTCAGTATTTCTTTTCTTTCTTTGCCTTTTAATAATAGCCTTATGTTCAGGACTGTAGAATATGTCAAGAGGAGGAATCTCTTTGACCCTTAATACGACCTCAGAGGTTGGGAATGCTGGTATAATTTCCATGTCTTCAGTCTCCATAGGCTTATCAGAGGCCTTTATTGTAATCAAAGTCTTCTCTAAAGTTTCAGAAGTGTCTAAGACCTTCTCTTGTGAGGGAGTCTTCAAAACCTCAGGTTCCTTTCCTTTCAAAACCTAGCTACATTGTTCCCATATCTCCTCAAGCTTATAACTTGGAAAATGATCTCCAGTCTAAGTAGAAGAAGAAGACCCTGTCTCTTTTGGTTCAGGGGTATTAGTAACCTGTGTAGAAGGAACAACTGTAACCCTTTCTTGAGCAGTGCTTTCGTGGGGAAGATTTAATTGGATAAATTGAGTGATTTCCTACGGAGTTAGATGTTTTGCAATTTGTTTGGAAACTATTGAATAGGTGGCAAATTTTTCAAAGAAGTCATCAAACTGATCTGGTTCATGAGAGAATTTCCTATTGCTTTATTGTGAAATAACCTTCTTAACAGTTCCACGAGGATCGTACTTTCTGTTAGGGATAGTAGGAAAATTAAACTCTAAGATAGATTTAATCTCAACAACTGCATATTTGAAATTCTCTAATGTATACATGCAACATAGAAAATGAAAGGTAAGCCATACTTTCTTATTAGATTCTTTAAATACTTTAGAAATTCTATTACCTATGGTCTAGTATGCTATCTCTCGAGCCAACAGTTTTTCAGGCACATACAAGGGAAATAAATGGGGATTAGCAAGACTACCAACAACCCAAATGTAAGTAAATAACTCCTCACCAAACCAATTCCCAACTCAGAGCAATTTTGTCTCGACTTCAGGGGAAATCCTAGGAGTTCACTTATTAAAGATAATTTACTAAATAGGCAGCATAACACCCAGACAGATTTTATGAAAGTGAGGATGATACTTGGAGTCCCAAAGGATATTATGGTATATATGAATAGGATTCGGGTCCTCTAAGGTCCATTTCCATCCCATGGAGGTGAAATCCATAGTGAAGCATAGGGCATCCATTACATAGGCACTCATATAGAAAGGAGGAATTATATTTTCTGAAATTGTATGCTTCTTCCTAAAATTCAGAATGTGAGTGGCTAAGTTATCAAATAATATATTTCCCCAGTTTAATATATATCCTTTCGAGGCAACATCAATTAGTGGAGTCCATTGATCCGATAATTTGTGAGTATTAGGATAAGAAAAGAGTTACATACCATGACAACAACTTGACTATAAGGACCAATGAGAGATTCTACTGCAGATATGCCCTTTTTTGCACGCTTATGCTTGTTTGGGTCTCTCATCCATTTCTTGATGGGTTCTAATGAATGATCAATGTTGCTCATGAATTTTTCCACACATTGTTTGTTATATTTGCACTGAGGTGGTGGAAAATGGTACATTTCACTGAAATCGTTGTCGTTGAAAGAGCTAATGACTGTATCATTCTATATAATGAATTACCTGTCTGCAATGTTCAAGTTGTCCAAGACCCACCGAATCATATATTTATAGGGAAGGATCTTGGGTCAAGCAACAATTTTGTGTAAAAATGAATTTGCAACATTGTTGTAGGTGGTATTAGAAACTGGAGTAGGATCCTCATCTGTAACTATTCTTTGGGTGACCCTTGGTCCTTCATATTCAAATAACCAATAGATAGATTCTTCGGAGGAACTCCCAACATCTAAAGAACAGACCGTGTCAGAAAAAACCCTTGTGTATCAAGATTTTTAGCTGACTGATTAATTGACTACTGTTGAGTAATTGGTTTCTTCTTTTCTTTAGTTGCCTTAGACATTTCTTCTTAATTGTGCTTATCAGAACTGGCTTGCAATGGAAAAATGCAAGACTAAATGATAATTTATTCACAAGAAATACTTTAGTGCAAATAAATTTTTTTCATAACGATTTTTGTCTTAAAGGGAAAATCATGATAAAATCAAGTTGTAATGAATAAGGTTTTTTAAAATTTCGAAAACTGTAAATTCACTACTTTTGGATATTAAATGAAAAAACGTGAATTCACGTGGGTCTTGCACACATTAGCATATCCAAAAGAAATTATCGAAGAAATCACCTGGACGCATACAAAAAATTATGATATTTGAGACTCCCGATATGTCATGTTTAAAGACACAACGACTACAAGTGGAGGCTGGAAGACATATCGGAAAATGGAATATCGGGGATTTAAAGAGTGAACATTTGATATGAAAAGTTACGATATGGTTAAAGACGGGAATATCAGAGGTTTGAGATATCGTAGGGGAGAAACATCATACATATCAGGATATTGGGAGTTAAGTATAGCGGAAGCGCTGAGTATCAGAGGTTTGAGATATCGAGAATTTTGAGATGGCGCAATTAAAAAGTTACGATGTTTGGGGATTTTGATATGCCAAGTGGCAGTTTGTGGGGCCGACAGTTCTTTAAAATATTTAATTTAAAAGGAAGCGCCCACTTAACTTTGTGTTTTACATATCGGGAATGTTTGATCAGAGAATGATTTTATCGTAACTTTCCTATAAGGAAAGTTACAATATTATAATGATCCGATAGAAATAATTATAATGCATTATTTAAATAAAAAAGGCGTATCAAGTTTTTCATTAATCATAACATTTGTAAGTTTGGACCTCTGATATTTGGGTTCCGATAATAGAAACTTTCATGTGAGAGGGTATTTTATTACAAATTCAAAATTGCCTTATCTTTATTAAAAACTAAAGAGTTTTATTAAAATTAAAGAAGGGTCCCCATGATTTATTATATAACTAAAATTAAATTAAATGGGGGGTTTTTGAGTACTACAAGAGACCTCTAAAAAAACGAGAACTCGAAAGAGTTCTCATTAAGTTGGTAACTTTTTTATCTTTGCAAAATTTACTAAGCGTTGTCATCAATGACGAAGAGCAAGATTGTTGGAAATATTGTTTTCAATGATGTCAAAGACATGGGAAGACATGGGATAATTGGCTCACTAAGGAACTGGCTGTGTGACACAAATCATGAATGATGGCTAATTCCGGATGGAATATGACCTGTTGTTGAGAAAGGAGAGTATTAATTTTCCTGCTTCCTTTTTGAACTCTGCTAATTTAGGATTAACTTTAAGTTGTTCAATATTGTTATGTAATTTCTGAATTTGAGCATCTCGAACCCACAAATCAGAGTCATGATGAACCTGAAGGGCGTTGAAACTATTATGGAGCTCAAAAAGCTATCAATACCATTGATTAGCAATATTTTTCTTCTCACTCTCAAGACTTTATTCCAACTGCATAATTTTTTCCTCCTTTTCCTTCAAAAGTTGTTGTATCTCAATGGCTTTGTCCATAGTCATGGAAGCATATGCTCCTATGAACTGAGTGAGTTTTCGTAGTTCCCCTGTAGGAGTGGACAATGAACCCTTCCATACTACTTTGAAAGAGGCGTTTCTAGGGACTAAGGCCTGGGACTTGTCAATATTTCTTTTCTTTCTCTGCCTTTTAACAATAGCCTTATGTTCAGGACTATATAGTATGTCAAGAGGAGGAATATCTTTGACCTTTAATACGACCTCAGAGGTTGGGAACACTGGTATAATTTCCATGTCTTCAGTCTCCATAGGCTTATCAGAGGCTTTTATTGTAATCAAAGTCTTCTCTAAAGTTTCAGAAGTGTCTAAGACTTGCTCTTGCGAGGGAGTCTTCAAAACCTTAGGTTCCTTTCCTTTAAAAACCTGGCTACATTGTTACCATATATCCTCCAGCTTATAACTTGGCAAATGACCTCCAGTCTGAGTAGAAGAAGAAGACCCTGTCTCTTTTGGTTCAGGGGTATCAGTAACCTATGTAGAAGGAATAACTGTAACCCTTTCTTGAGCGGTGCTTTCGTGGGGAAGATTTAATAATTCTAAAGGTAAACATGATAGCCTTGCTTCCCTGTATTGGGTAAATTGAGTGATTTCCTATGGAGTTAGATGTTTTGCAATTTGTTTGGAAACTATTGAATAGGTGGCAACTTTTTCAAAGAAGTCATCAAACTGATCTGGTTCATGAGAGAATTGCCTGATGCTTTACTATGCAATAACCTTCTTGACAGTTCCATAAGGATCGTACTTTCTGTTAGGGATAGTAGGAAAATTAAACTCTAAGATAGATTTAATCTCACCAGCTACAAGTTTGAAATTCTCTAATGTATACATGCCACATAGAAAATGAAAGGTAAGCCATACTTTCTTATTAGATTCTTTCAATACTTTAGAAATGCTATTACCTATGGTTTGGTATGTGTTATCACTCAGGTTGTCCCTTTTGACTCCCAAAGGGATACGGCCGAGGTAACCACAAACCAATCTCTGGATTGCAGGTCCTAGCCTACCTGCAGTCAGAGAGGGCTCTCTCTTTAGGATTTAGCTTTGTTTAAGGGATGATTTTAGGCTAGATATGATGCACATGGGTTTTGTTTGAGTTTGGTGGGATGGTTGATCTATTCAAGCAGAGTTGGCATACAAAGTGTAAGAAGTTCAAACCATTGGGCATGGAGTCAATGAATGTGAACTGAAGGGTGCATTTTCCTTGGCAGAAGAGGGGAATATGGAGCAGGATAGCTACGCATGGCACAATGATTAAATGTTGGAATAAGGATGAAATGGAGGTTAGGGGCTGAGACGCAATTAAGGATGAAATGGAGGTTATGGGATGAGAGGCAATTAAGGATCTCTCATCCAGCCAAAGAGGGAAAGTGGATGAAGACTATATAGGAGCAATGAAGGATTCCTAAACAACATTCATATAATGAAGGAAATAGCTTAAACATGATCAATTAAGTATACATATTTGTCACTAATTCAGAGGAAAACATAGAAAAGTTACAAGAATTGAGCATAGAGGGCAGCTCTGAACTATTCCTTCTTCCTGCAACTTAGATTATGATATACAGATGATACAGATACATATAAACTGATAAACAGAGGGAGGAAAGACTTATTGAACCATGAGAAAGCACATGAATTCCACATCAAGCTCTTCGGCCATTGAAAGCACAACCAGCCAGTTCAGATGCAAATATTCCAGCAATCTTTGATTACAAAAGTTTTTAAGCTTATAGTGCAAGTCTGGAATGAGAAATAAAACCAACCAACCCTTAAAATAGTGCAGAGGGTGGTTTATATAGGCAAAATATCTACAATATACAGATCTCAGACAGATCTGATGAAATAACTGCTTCTAACCTAATCTGTACTGAAATAAATGCACAAAATATCTATCTAAGCTATGCTAGAGGCAGCAGCATTCAACATGAGTAAATATGGTGTCCTTTGAGCTCTGCACTGGCCAATTTATCATAACTGCGCCTTGGGAACTTGCAGCGCTGCTCTCAGGTGTCTTTATACACTGTTCTGGCAATAACTGGGCTTTAAACACTTGAATTTCCCCTCTAGGCGGTTTTGTTGTTGTAGAGTGGCTTTAATGCTCATAGCTGTGATCTGGCGGGCTTACATGGCTCTGAGCTACTTTATTGACTTTGATGGGGGCCTCTTTAATGTTGTGCTGCTTTTGGGCTGCTGATCTTTTGAACTGATACTCTTTGCCGCTTCCTCTGATACACTTTGACACTGAATCAGGCCACTTTCTCTCTCTGATACTCTTTGTTGCATCAAAATCGCCCTTTTATGGTCACTTATCGCAAGATTTGACTGTTGTTGTGCTGTCTGCACGCTTCTGGAGGCTTTGGAGGAGTTTCGGTGCTTGGCCGATCAAAAAATGCCTTTAAACTGATAAAATTCCATAATTGATGGAGAAGCAGCGCTCTGGAGGCATCTGAGGAGGAATCATGCCTTTAGAAGTATTTTTTGGGCCAGAGCGACTTAGAATGGCTAAGGAAACCATCATTTCCTTTATACCTGGGCAGGCATAGGCGCCGCACATAAAACATTAAAAATGGCCCTTTTATTATGAACAGGCGGAATGCATTTAAAACATGAATTTCATCAAAATTTGGGGCTAGGCGGACACTGTGAAAAATACTAAATCCTGGCCGTCGGATCCGGCACGGGTCGATCCAACGGCCTAGATCTCATCGCAATATCGCATCGGGGCGGACCGGGGGGTGGCACATAAAACTTGCGATGAGCGAAACAAAGGGCGGACCCGAATCCTCTATAAGCCCACTTTTATTGATGTCGGGTCCGGCCCATCGGCGGAACTCTTATCGGCGGGACAAACATATGACCCCCGAAACCATCGGACCTGAAATGCTTTTACAGGCCCTCTTTATTTTATTTCGGGTCCGGCCCATCGGCGAACCCAAATCGGCGGATTTTAATAAAAATGATAAGCGGACCCGAAATCCTTTTCAACTGCTCTTTATAATTTATCGAATCCGGATATGGGGTGCACAGTACCAATCTTTGCGGACCCAATATTCATTAAGCTCTGCTTTATTGTATTTCGGCTCCGGAATATCGGAGCACTACCATTTCGCTGTACAAACGCCTTCTTTCGGACCCGATAATTTTATATGTTGCATTTTATTAGTACTTTGGCTACGGAATAAGCAATGCTATATATGGGGCCGCGACTTAATAAAGACCGTTGATCTGAGGGCCCGAATGGGCGGCCGCGATTAAATCGGCATTTCGCTATCGGCGGGGACATGGGGCAGGACTTTATACAATTGCGATCGCTGAAATGGGAGATCGCTGACAAGATCTGGGTCGTTGGTCTGAGCGGGGGCGATGGACGGCCGCGATGCGATATTGTTGAAAAATGCAGGTTTTTACGTTATAACTTAAGTTTTATAAAAAACTTGAGTTTAAACGATAAAACAAAAAAAGGAGAGTTGCGATAAAAAAGAGTATATGTGGGATATATGGGAAAATATGATGGAGGAAGCCTCCGATAGCGATATCGCATCGGAGGGGGGGGGGGAATCCATTGGAGGAGGGTTTATATGTATAGAAGGGGTCTATAAAGCATCGGAAGGGTTTTTTGCCTCTGAAGAAAGGTAAAATGAAATCGGAGGAAGGTTGTTAATGCATCGGAAGGGGTCCGAAGCATGGTGAGAGGGTTTTGAGCCTTGAAAAAAGGTTAAAACATGGATAATGGAGGGTTTGCATAGATGAAAGGAGGGATTTTATACATAGGAAGGGGACCTAATGCATTTGGAAGATGGTTTGAGGGGGGAAGTGAGGGCTCTTGCTCAGTTTCAGGTAAACTTAGCAATTCCCAAGTGTACTTATGGTTATTTTTCAACCAGGGGGAGAGGATAAGTATATAGGGGAGTTATTAACATAGTTTTAGTAGGGGAAGGGGAAATAGATAGGGAGCTATATAGTAAAGTTAATAGTTAACATGACAAATGATTAGAGAGCACTAAGAATGATGTCTTAGGCTATCAATGGGGGAAAATGACTGATAGAAGAAGTGTGAACATTCTTTTAGTGAAGCAGATCTTCACCAAGGCAGATAATATGGAGAATGATGAATCTAAGAGGTATCAAGCAGATATTGACCTCTTTGGGGGAAGTTAGTGAGTAATTTGGGGAAAGACGAAGAAGGGGAGTTAGACATGCCTCACTTGAAATCCTCCAACTGAAAAATGCCTCAAACCAAAAATGAATTTCTTATCAAAATTGGAACACAGCAGTGGCACTTAGATTAGCACACTTTCAAGGACAATTCTTTGGTCATCTGTAGCAAATATGGAGCATTGCAGCATGCATTGTACGACATATTTGGCATGTAAAAATGTCGATCATGAAAGATGATTAACCTGCTGCAGCAGGAGGCTAACAAATGCTCCACTTGGGGATGGCTTTTCCTTGTGAAAAGCCAAGAACAGCAGGTCAAACTGCCTTGTATTCAATTTTTGTTGTGCTCTGCAAAATTCCCTTGGTTGGATGCCTTATTGATCCTACCTACCTACCTACCCTAACCAGCACTTACTTTGCTGTTAGGTGAAGTGAAATAACCAATGCAGCCATTTAAGCAAAATAGACATCAGTGAGATTTGCTGCTTGTGCTTGCCGGTGAGAAAAACTGAGATCTTGCAATCTGATGTGGCTTTGTTAATCTTTGAGAAGATCAGGAAGCTACTGACCTCCTTTGCTGTGTTTAAACACTGTACAAAACTGTCCTGCAACATATATATACAATTGCTAGGTTGAAATAAAGAACTGTACAAAGGTTCAGGATCGCTACCATGCCTTGGAGTCGGGAGATCATCAACAACTCGATACTGAGCCTTGCAGCCTGCTAATGGAGAAGAGCGCTGATCTCTTTCATCATTCCACCTACCAGAAGATAGGTCATTCAAAACTTGCAGAGGTGCTTGCAATTTATTACAATCTGGCTCGAATAGGACTTGACTGGTCTGCGCAGGCTGCTCCTCTTCTTCTTCTTCGAATAACTCAGATGGCTAAAAACAAAGAGGCAGGGGATCCACTTGGATCATTTGATCATATGCTGTTGCTTCTAAGTCTTCCTCAATCTGACATTCGATGGCTCTTCGGGGCTGCGAAACTAGAGGCGATGCATCTGGAACAATATTTTGATCATCCTCCAGGCAGTCAATAACAAGACTTGCTGACAACTGCTTATTAATTGCATGATAGTTCTCCTTAATAAATTGAAAAGATTCAAAACAAAAAGGTAAAGTTCCTTCGCTGATATCAGAATTCTCTGCGCTTTCCTCCTTTACTTCATAGCTGAACTGGGCAAGCTGATCCTTACATTCAAGCTGCTGAGCCTGAACTTCGCTTCCTGCCAAAATAGGATCTGATTCCTCTGCAAAGCTGATTTGGTCGTTAGGCTCATAATCATCATCATACAGATCATATTTGGGCAGACAGTTGAAAGAAGAGAAGCTATTATATTCACACAGTATATCAAGAGACTGCTCCTTCACATATGGCTCTATGAATATGTCATCTGATTTGTGGTAGGTTTGTTCGTGAATGTCACTACTTTCCTCATGCACAACAGATGTGTTCTTGTGCTCTAAGCATTCAACTTTCTTTGTGATCAGCTGCATCATTTCTTCTGACTTTTGTAACACACTATGAAGTCTTTCCTCTTGCTCTGCCTTGCGCTCTTCTTCCCTCCTCTTTAGATTTGCCTCCACGTCCACTGCTATGTCCTGCATCTGTTTCAAAGTGGACGAGCATCTTTCTCTCAAACGAAATTCCATTTCTGGATCAAAAGCTCTTGGATATTGCAATAGAGCCAGATCAGGGGGAGGCCTAATATTCAATGGCATAGAAAGATAAACTTGATTGAATCGATCAGAAAATTGCTGAACAGATTCATTTGGAAGCCTTTTTAACTCATCATAGTCTTGAATGAGTGAGAGGAAACTAACTTTGATCATCCATCTATCAAGGAAGAGCTTGGAACACTGCTGAAGCTTTGAGATGCTGGCCTCAGGCAATGCTTTAAACCAAGTCCTAACTTCGCCTTGCAAAGAAAGGGCAAATAGTCTAAGACTAATATCTTCATCTTCCACTTCAAATATATTAAGATAATATTCAAAATCCTGGATATGTTTCTAGGCAGTAATACCATTCTCTCCATCAAATCTAGGGAGATACTCGGGATGATTTGCAGGCAAAGGATTCAGCACAGGAGGAAAAATGAGAGGCTTATATCTATCATGAACTTTACGAGACACAGGAGTATATACAGGAACTATAAGACTGGGCTCTATTTTTGCTTCCTCCTTGGCTGTATGATGATCTTCAACAAAATTTGAAGGCTGCTACTCTAATGTGCAAGGAGGCTTTTCAACAACATTTTCCAAAGGAAAATCATAAAAATTTGATATAGAATCGTCTTTAAAATACATTATACACAACAAAACTTTATGGAGAAAAAACATGACCTCTTGGATAGTAATCCAGGTCAAAAACCTGATCTGCTCATATATCTCTTTTGGGTTCATTTCTCCAGTGGAGTCTTTATTCTGAGTGGAGTCGCCAGGTGGATGAATTAACCTTGAAGTGCCTGATCTCTGTCCATCGTCACAGATCAGAGCTAAACATGAGAAGCTCTGAAGAAAAGGAACACTTTCTCAAGAAAACAAGGCAAACTGATCAAAATTGGGGGTTTACAGTAATAAACAAATGATTCAGTTCCCCAGTGGAGTCGCCATTATGTTATCACTCAGGTTGTCCCTTTTGACTCCCAAAGGGATACGGCCGAGGTAACCACAAACCAATCTTTGGACTGCAGGTCCTAGCCTACCTGCAGTCAGAGAGGGCTCTCTCTTTAGGATTTAGCTTTGTTTAAGGGATGATTTTAGGCTAGATATGATGCACATGGGTTTTGTTTGAGTTTGGTGGGATGGTTGATCTATTCAAGCAGAGTTGTCATACAAAGTGTAAGAAGTTCAAACCATTGGGCATGGAGTCAATGAATGTGAACTGAAGGGTGCGTTTTCCTTGGCAGAAGAGGGGAATATGGGGTTGGATAGCTACGTATGGCACAATGATTAAATGCTGGAACAGGGATGAAATGGAGGTTAGGGGATGAGAGGCAATTAAGGATGAAATGGAGGTTAGGGGATGAGAGGAAATTAAGGATCTCTCATCTAGCCAAAGAGGGAAAGTGGATGAAGACTATATAGGAGCAATGAAGGATTCCTAAACAACATTCATATAATGAAGGAAATAGCTTAAACATGATCAATTAAGTATACATATTTGTCACTAATTCAGAGGAAAACATAGAAAAGTTACAAGAATTGAGCACAGAGGGCAGCTCTGAACTATTCCTTCTTCCTGCAACTTAGATTATGATATACAGATGATACAGATACATATAAACTGATAAACAGAGGGAGGAAAGACTTATTGAACCATGAGCAAGCACATGAATTCCACATCAAGCTCTTCGGCCATTGAAAGCACAACCAGCCAGTTCAGATGCAAATATTCCAGCAATCTTTGATTACAGAAGTTCTTAAGCTTATAGTGCAAGTCTGGAATGAGAAATACAACCAACCAACCCTTAAAACAGTGCAGAGGGTGGTTTATATAGGCAAAATATCTACAATATACAGATCTCAGACAGATCTGATGAAATAACTGCTTCTAACCTAATCTGTACTGAAATAAATGCACAAAATATCTATCTAAGTTGCGCTGGAGGCAGCAGCATTCAACATGAGTAAATATGGTGTCCTTTGAGCTCTGCGCTGGCCAATTTATCATAACTGCGCCTTGGGAACTTGCAGCGCTGCTCTCAGGTGTCTTTATACACTGTTCTGGCAATAACTGGGCTTTAAACACTTGAATTGCCCCTCTAGGCGGTTCTGCTGCTGTAGAGTGGCTTTAATGCTCATAACTGTGATCTGGCGGGCTTTGATGGCTCTGAGCTGCTTTATTGACTTTGATGGGGGCCTCTTTAATGTTCTGCTGCTTTTGGGCTGCTGATCTTTTGAACTGATACTCTTTGCCGCTTCCTCTGATACACTTTGACACTGAATCAGGTCACTTTCTCTCTCTGATACTCTTTGCCGAATCAAAATCGCCCTTTTATGGTCACTTATCGCAAGATTTGACTGTTGTTGTGCTGTCTGCGGGCTTCTGGAGGCTTTGGAGGAGTTTCGGCGCTTGGCCGATCAAAAAATGCCTTTAAACTGATAAAATTCCATAATTGATGGAGAAGCAGCGCTCTGGAGGCATCTGAGGAGGAATCATACCTTTAGAAGTATTTTTTGGGCCAGAGCGACTTAGAATGGCTAAGGAAACCATCATTTCCTTTATACCTGGGTGGGCACGGGCGCCGCACATAAAACATTAAAAATGGCCCTTTTATTATGAACAGGCAGAATGCCTTTAAAACATGAATTTCATCAAAATTTGGGGCTAGGCGGACACTGTGCAAAATACTAAATCCTGGCCGTCGGATCCGGCGTGGGCCGATCCAACAGCCCAGATCTCATCGCAATATCGCATCGGGGCGAACCGGGGGGTGGCACATAAAACTTGCGATGAGCGAAACAAAGGGCGGACCCGAAATCCTCTATAAGCCCACTTTTTATTGATATCGGGTCTGGCCCATCGGCGAAACTCTTATCGGCGGGACAAACATATGACCCCCGCAACCATCGGACCCGAAATGCTTTTACAGGCCCTCTTTATTTTATTTCGGGTCCGTCCCATTGGCGAACCCAAATCGGCGGATTTTAATAAAAATGATAAGCGGACCCGAAATCCTTTTCAACTGCTCTTTATAATTTATCGGATCCGGATATGGGGTGCACAGTACCAATCTTTGCGGACCCGATATTCATTAAGCTCTGCTTTATTGTATTTCGGCTCCGGAATATCGGAGCACTCCCATTTCGCTGTACAAAGGCCTTCTTTCGGACCCGATAATTTTATATGCTGCATTTTATTAGTACTTGGGCTACGGAATAAGCAATGCTATATATGGGGCCGCGACTTAATAAAGACTGTTGATCTGAGGGCCCGAATGGGCGGTCACGATTAAATCAGCATTTCGCTATCAGCGGGGACATGGGGCAGGACTTTATACAAGTGCGATCGCCGAAATGGGAGATCGCTGACAAGATCTGGGCCGTTGGTCTGAGTGGGGGTGATGGACGGCTGCGATGTGATATTGTTGAAAAATGCGGGTTTTTACGTTATAACTTATGTTTTATAAAAAACTTGAGTTTAAACGATAAAACAAAAAAAGGAGAGTTGCGATAAAAAAGAGTATATGCGGGATATATGGGAAAATATGATGGAGGAAGCCTCCGATAGCGATATTGCATTGGAGGGGGGGGGAATCCATCGGAGGAGGGTTTATATGTATAGAAGGGCGCTATAAAGCATCGGAAGGGTTTTTTGCCTCTGAAGAAAGGTAAAATGAAATCGGAGGAAGGTTGTTAATGCATCGGAAGGGGTCCAAAGCATGGTGAGAGGGTTTTGAGCCTTGAAAAAAGGTTAAAACATGGATAATGGAGGGTTTGCATAGATGAAAGGAGGGATTTTATGCATAGGAAGGGGTCCTAATGCATTTGGAAGATGGTTTGAGGGGGGAAGTGAGGGCTCTTGCTCAGTTTCAGGTAAACTTAGCAATTCCCAAGTGTACTTATGGTTATTTTTCAACCAGGGGGAGAGGATAAGTATATAGGGGAGTTATTAACATAGTTTTAGTAGGGGAAGGGGAAATAGATAGGGAGCTATATAGTAAAGTTAATAGTTAACATGACAAATGATCAGAGAGCGCTAAGAATGATGTCTTAGGCTATCAATGGGGGAAAATGATTGATAGAAGAAGTGTGAACATTCTTTTAGTGAAGCAAATCTTCACCAAGGGAGATAATATGGAGAATGATGAATCTAAGAGGTATCAAGCAGATCTTGACCTCTTTGGGGGAAGTTAGTGAGTAATTTGGGGAAAGAGGAAGAAGGGGAGTTAGACATGCCTCGCTTGAAATCCTCCAACTGAAAAATGCCTCAAACCAAAAATGAATTGCTTATCAAAATTGGAACACAGCAGTGGCACTTAGATTAGCACACTTTCAAGGACAATTATTTGGTCATCTGTAGCAAATATGGAGCATTGCAGCATGCATTGTACAACATATTTGGCATGTAAAAATGTCGATCATGAAAGATGATTAACCTGCTGCAGCAGGAGGCTAACAGTATGCTATCTCTCGAGCCAACAGTTTGTCAGGGACATACAAGGGAAAGAAATGGTGATTACCAAGACTACCAATGACCCAAATGTAAGTAAATAACTCCTCACCAAACCAGTTCCCAACTCGGAGCAAGTCTGTCTCAACTTCAGGGGAAATCCTAGGAGTTCACTTATTAAAGATAATTTAATAAATAGGGAGCATAACACCCATACAGATTTTATGAAAGTGAGGATAATAATTGGAGTCCCAAAGGATATTGTGGTATATACGAATAGGATTCGGGTCCTCCAAGGTCCATTTCCATCCCATGGAGATGGAATCCATAGTGAAGCATAGGGCGTCCATTACATAGGTACTCATATAGAAAGGAGGAATTATATTTTCTGAAATTGTATGCTTATTCCTATAATTCAGAATGTGAGTGGCTATGTTATCAAATAATATATTTCCCCAGTTTAATATATATCCTTTCGAGGCAACATCAATTAGTGGAGTCCATTGATCCGAGAATTTCTGAGTATTAGGATAAGCAAAGAGTCTACATACCATGGCAACAACTTGACTGTAAGGACTAACGAGAGACTCTACTGCATATATGCCATTTTTCTCACACTTATGCTTGTTTGGGTCTCTCATCCATTTCTTGATGGGTTCTAATGCATGATCAATGTTGCTCATGAATTTATCCATAAACTGTTTGTTATATTTGCACTGAGGTGGTGGCAAATGGTACATTTCATTGAAATCACTGTCGTTGAAAGAGCTAATGACTGTATCATTCTATGTAATGAATTACCTATCTGCAATGTTCAAGTTGTCCAAGACCCACCAAAACATATATGTATAGGGAAGGATCTTGGGTCGAGCAAAAAATCTGTGTAAAAATGAATTTGCGACATCTTTGTAGGTGGTATTAGAAATTGGAGTAGGATCCTCATCTGTAACTATTCTTTGGGTGATCCTTGGTCCTTCATATTCAAATAACCAATAGATAGATTCCTAGGAGGAACTCTTAACATCTAAAGAACAGACCGTGTTAGAAAACAACCCCGGCGTATCGAGATTTTCAGCTGACGGAGCAACTGACTACTAATGAGTAACTGGTTTCTTCTTTGATTTAGTTGCCTTGGACATTTCTTTTGAATTGCACTTATCAGAACTGGCTTGCAATGGAAAAACACAAGACTAAACGATAATTTCTTCACAAGAAAGACTTTAGTGCAAATAAGAATTTTTCATAATGATTTCTGTCTTAAAGAGCAAATCATGATAAAATCAAGCTGCAATGAATAAGGTTGCTTAGAATTTCGAAAACCGTAAATTCACCGCTTTTGGATATTAAATGAAACAACATGAATTCACGTGGGTCTTGTACACATCAGCATGTCCAAAAGAAATTATCAAAGAAATCACCTGGACGCATACAAAAAATTACGATATTTGAGACTCCCGATATGTCATGTTTAAAGGCACAACGACTATAAGTGGAGGCAGGAAGACATATCGGAAAATGGAATATCAGGGATTTAAAGAGTGAACATCTGACATGAAAAGTTACGATATGGTTAAAGACGGGAATATCAAAGGTTTGAGATATCGTAGGGGAGCAACATCAGACATATTGGGATATCAGGAGTTAGGTATAGCAGAAGCACTAAGTATCAGAGGTTTGAGATATCGAGAGTTTTGAGATGGCGCAATTAAAAAGTTACGATGTTTGGGGATTCTGATATGCGAAGTGGAAGTGTGTGGGGCCAACAGTTCTTTAAAATATTTAATTTAACATGAAGCGCCCACTTAAATTTGTGTTTTACATATCGAGAATCTTTGATCGGAGAACGATTTTATTGTAAATTTCCTATAAGGAAAGTTACAATATTATAATGATCCAATAGAAATAATTATAATGCATTATTTAAATAACAAAAGGTGTATCAAGTTTTTCATTAATCGTAACATTTGTATGTTTGGACCTCTAATATTTGGGTTCCGATAATAGAAACTTTCATGTGAGAGAGTATTTTATTACAAATTCAAAATTGTCTTATCTTTATTAAAAACTAAAGAGTTTTATTAAAATTAAACAAGGGTCCCCATGATTTATTATATAACTAAAATTAAATTAAATGGGGGGTTGTTGAGTACTACAAGAGACCTCTAAAAAAATGAGAACTCGGAAGAGTTCTCATTAAGTTGGTAACTTTGTTATCATTGTAAAATTTACTAAGGGTTGTCATCAATGACAAAGAGCGATATTGCTGGAAATATTGTTTTCAATGATGTCAAAGACATGGGAAGACTACATATGTCCAAGATAAAGACTTGTTGGAAATACTGAGAGGGGGGTGGGGGGTTGAATCAATATTTCTTTTCAATTGTTATTTTTTACCAGTTAGATCACTTATATTTAGAACACAAAATGAACAATGATAGAATAAATACTTTTATTAATTTCTTCTTTCAATAAATCAAGTACAATATCTGTAGGGATCCAACCCTAAATGAAGACACCAATCTTCAATCTCCCAACCTCCAACCTGTAAAATTCCAAGCACCAACTTGGACTTCCCAAGGCACCAACCTCTGGGGCTCCAACACTATTTCTGGTTTAGGCTCCGACCTGATTTCTTGAGGACCCCTATCCTCTAGGGCTCTAACCCTATCTTCCAAAGCACCAACCCTGTCTCTATGAGGCTTCAACCTCTTGGGCTCCAACCCTTAGCTTTACTTCGTTAAAATATATTTGGTTACACTTCACGGCTCCCAATGTCTTCTTCAATGAGCCCTGTCTATCTTCAATGATCCCTTCACTAATTCTCCACATCACATCATCAATGACATCCTTGATCTCTTCGAAGGTCTCACCACTGCTCTTCATATTACCCAAGCAAAGATCTCCAAAATCACCTCATGATGATTTCAACACATCATGGTCTCCAATGATATCAAGATCAACTTCTACAAGTCTTCCAAATATCTTCAAGTATCCTTCAACTATGTTTTTGGTGATGTGTCAAGGAAACCCAAACTATCTTCAATAGGTTGCTTCAAGGATGATTTCACAAAGCTTCAACTATGATGGCTTCAATACTTCAATCAAGCCTCCAACAAGTGACTGCTCACATGCCCAAGCCTTCACATGTCACTTAACTTCTTCATTGCCCACTAGTCTGAGTGCCTATGCAATTGACTGTCCACAGGTCCGGGCTAGAGTACAACCACCTCTAACAAATCCTCTGAGCTTCTATACACAAGCTTATAGATCCAATTTAAAGAATTGACCATAGATAACTGAGCCTCAATTTGTTGTAGCTCCAAGTGACACCACAATTTTGAGTTATTTGATTGATCCTTCAAAAAGGTTCTTAAATGATGCTTATAAGTTGTTGTACAAGTCTTCGAGGTCTCCAACAAGGATTACTACTAATCTGTAATCAAGGTCTATAAGTTGTCAAGATTTGCTACTCCCGCAATTTGAGATCGGTGATTCTCAACAAACCTGAAGACTGCTCCTCAATACCCTAGGGTCTTAGGTCAATACCCTAGCAGATCAGGGGTTATCTACAAAAAAACACAAGCATTCCACACACCCATGATACTAATATAAACAAACTACATGAAGAGAGGTGCACCTGGGGGTCCTTTGTTTGGGTAGATCCAGCCAGGGTCCAAACCCTCTTGGAGTTCCTTTCGATCCTTCAACCTGCAAAACAATCAATTCAAGAAAGCATAGCAGTATATGGACCAAGCATCATAAGGAAATCAACTTCATAGCATATTGAAAAGTAGTTAGTTATACAATTGAAACAACCATTCATATGTAAATCATAACATTGATATCATAAGCATGAAGAAGATTAATATCAGGAACAAGACAACTGTTTCTTCTATTATAGATAACTAAAATACAGAAAGGAATGATTTCACCTAAGTCTTCCTTTCGCAGGCTCCAAGCGGAACCATCCTCCAGATTCGTCCAATCTCAAGCCTTTAACAAGCTCCTTCCATAACTCACTCAAGGATATCTCAACTAATGGAAAGACATCATAACTCAAGGAAACAACGGTTTCCTGTAATGGGGGAAATGCTAGAAGCACAAGGATCTTCAGACCTGATCAGGGATAATCTCAGTAGAGTGATTTTTCTCTCTATTCTCTCCTCCTTTAGGCCTTCCCATTAAAGCCTTTTTATACTTCTCCCAAAGTAGTTTTTTAGTTGGGAATTCGTTGGGAACAGTTGGGCCATGGGAACTAATAGGTAATCAACAGGTAAAACCCGTGATCTCCACCTGAAATTAAGGAGATTTAATTTTTTTTAAGTGTTTTAAGACATATACGTGGGTTGGGTATACATAGACCCGCATACACACATGTTTAGTTCAGGGCAATGTCACGTATAGGGAGTAAAACACTGTTTTTTTAGTATTTGGACCAGGTCTAGAAGGAGGGGTTGCCCTAGGCCATGAGTGCAGCATCACAAACATCAAGAGTGAGAATTGGAGCTATAACAGATGCCCCCTAATATATGAGGTCAGAAGGGGTACATGATGGCCGAAATGTATTACGTAAGTGCATGGAAAGAAACCTGTCAAAAACTAAGAAGGACTTCACCAGAGTTCAGCCTGCCAAGCCATAAAAGGAGATCAGAAAGAAACACTGTTTGAGGCAGGCATACCCATGCTCAAAGAAAGTAAAGCATGTGCACATATCAAGTATAAGTGGATCCACTAAGTATACAAGTATAAAAGACTGGAAAATACATAATGGGTCATCTGATCACGATCAAACAAGTACATGTCTGAATATCACATATAAGAATGTCAATGATGCTGAAGGATGAAGCAGATCACTGATATCAAAGACTGATCCTAAAAGTACCAAATGAACATGATGGAGTAAGATGGTACTACACTGCAAACTCAGGTGCTAGCATATAGAATGTTGCCATGAATGACTGCAACATATAAGGTAGAGTGGTATCAACTAGCAGCAACAGGAGCAACTGTCAAGTGAACCAATGAATGCTGATGCAACCTGAGGTCTTCACCGACTGCCCTGGTACATTTCTACACCATGGGAATAAATGATCTGAATTCAACCATGTGAGAAATCGTTTGATTACTGGTCATTGATGTATATTGTTAACAAACGCGAGACTACTCATTGATAATGATAATGAGCGTCAAGGTACCCAGTACAATCTAACAAGTGTGAATAGATGAGATAGAGTCGAACACCTGTAAGAATCTATCAATCAGGAGACAATTATGGTTTCCCATTGTCGATAGCGAAGGATCTGCCACTAATGACTGCAAACCCCAAGGTACTGCCAAATGGACTCTAGATCTTTGCCCCAAAGTACTGAGTTGTAGTCGATAGGGAAAGATCCGCTAGAAGGAAGGCATTAAGGCATCCTTCATCAATCTAGCGTGAGTGTAACCCGTAGGCCAATAATGTGGAAGGAATCAGATGAAAAAAGATATAGTAACCCAACCGAAGCACGTTTCCGGCGTACACAAGATGTGGCTAGCGTACGACAGAAACCCTCTAAACCAACCAATAATGAAAGCTGACACAGAGGCGAGGTATCCACCAATAGGGTCAAATGGAAACCAAGGTACTGCACGAATCCCAATGTGTGATAGTGTAAGCTGATGTCGAACACAATGGAAACCACTCAATCAAAGACCCATGATACTGATCGATGCTAAGCACAAGGTGACCTATCAATAATGAAAATAGGGCCAGGGTGTGGCTCTAGATCTGTCCTCAGAGCAAGGTGTTGTTTTCAATAAGGACAAGACCCGCCATCAAGAAGTCAATGGAGACCTTCTCAAACCGGCACGAGTAAAGGACCAATATAATTGATGTGATGATAGACAAGATACTGACAACCAGGGATGGCTGACTGAAAAATAAGTCAAGAGACACCGCAGAGAGGTCGACTCAGGCTAACTTCCCTTGAACAAAAGCACAACTCAATGTGACTACGTGGTAGCATATGATGACTCTGTATAAGTTCGTCATGCAAGAGGCACGAACGAACCCTCCATATGATTGGAAGAGATAACCAATCGGGGGAGAACTGACTCAATAACAAGGTTAAGGCATACCTAAGTCAAACTAAATCCTACCCAAATGGAGGAGACTTTGTTTTGAGTGCTTTGTTCAAGGGAGACATGACTGACTCTAGCTGCCAACAATAAGTGGAAATATTGTCCCGTTCCCGCTCTTTTTTGGAATATATAATTTTTTTTGTCTTTTTCTTTAAGCTGGAAAAAGAATAAAAGAATGCTATAGTACAGTGGAAAGAACGAGTGTCGGTGAAACAAATGATCTAGTTCCTGGGATTGGAACAATCCTATGCTGAATGCATGGAGGTGAAAACTGGTTAAAGACACTCAAAGGTGTGTTCCTTCCACGGGTCAAGGTGTGTCAAGTTGCAAAAGTCAAGGGAATGCAAGTTTGATTTTGCAGTCGTCATGGTCAAAAGTTGGCTTAAACACGAGTCCAAGTGAAGTTGGCTCAAGGCCAAAAGGTGCAAATGGTCAAAATGCAATGCAGTAGTACAACTCAACATAAAGGAGCCTCTAGGGTATAAGGCTAGAACGAAGTGATGAAGCAAAGAGGAATGAGTCTTCATCGCATAAGTCATGGTGGGACTATAGAGGACTCCCAAGCCTACTCAGATCGAAGTAGCATGGGCAACAAATGTCAATGAGGTGCTAACTACGATGCCCATGAAAAAGGTGGCTCTACCATTGTGTCATGATTTAAAAATCAGTGAGTGAAGATGGTTTACGAACCATAACACGATGGGATTGACGTTATGGCAAGTGTATCGACAAATGGAGGCTAGTATGCTTAATGCAACGGAAAAAATGGCTTCCCTAACCTATATGCCAGTGAGAAAACAATACCTACCATGACGAGTCAGCAATCAGGAACCATCTCGAAACTGTCGAAAAAGCGTCCAAAATGTGCTGAAAATCAAACTATTCTTGACATTCCAAGCTCCCAAGTTAAAAGTTACATGAGACAAAACAAAATCAAGTTTTGAAAAAATTTACCATTTTCAAAGCTTATAAAATAGTTTTTCGACTCACCATTATCACCGTTTTTATTTGAGAGCAAAGGAGTGAAGCAAAAGGAGCAAGCATTGCCATTCGCCAAATTCGACCGTCCAAATCTTCCCAAAATCACCAGGTAACCCTTAAACTTATCTCGCATTCAATTGTGATTGGTTTTAGAATTTTTAATTCAAGTTTCACCATTGAATTATTTGTCAAAAAAATTGTCGCGGCGTATACGTAGGTTGGCTATGTGCAACCCACATATACGCAAGCCCTAGATGCGACTTTGTATGAAACAGACCTGTGTATACACCGCGAAAACTTCAAAACAAAAATCTAACGGTCCAAATTTATTTTTTCTTTAGGATGCTAGCCACTTGGAGAGAAAGAGAGCATGCCTTAGTGGATGATGAGGTTATGAATGATCCTAATGCCCTAGATGCCTTAAGAGGATGCGGTTTGCTAAAGTTCTTTAAAATGCCAAACATGAAAGCAAACACTCGCCTGCTCGAAATGCTCATTCACTACTGGAGCATCGAGGATGACTCGTTTATGATTGATCAAATGCCACTCAAGATAGAGGTTGAAGATATTTATTTCATCACAGGCCTTTCCCGGAGGGGAGAGGTAGTACATTCCACGGGCAGATCATGAGGCAGTCTCTCTATCGAGGACTACATGCATATATATTGCTCAGGTCATCCAAAAAAGGTTGGAAGTCAAATTCCAATCAAGCATGTGGAGAGTTTATCATTGAGGATCATCCTGTTCACTATAGCCAGAGTGAACGGATCAGCTTCCTTACACCAGGCTTCATGGCTAGCCATGAGCTTGGCAGTAGACTGTCTCACCACTGTATTTGATTGGTGTACTCCTCTTCTCGCCAACCTGAAGAGCCAGCTTACTTCTATCAAGAAGGGGCAGACCAAAAACTTCGGGTATGGAACTATTTTGTGCTCTTTCTTCTTTGAGAGGGTCCCAGCACTCCGTCCTAGAGTATCAGTTTCGATCAACACCCCACGAGATCCACGAATGGGCAGGTGGGTTGACTTGATGAAACGACTAGGAGGTGGGGACGTTCCACGGACTAATTTTGATGATGACATCTTCTCCTGGTGGGAGCAGCAGATCATTGCCGTAGACGACTACCCTTATGCTAGGTTGGACTTCCGAGGAGATCCTGATCTAGCTTTGCCACCAACTACAGCATGGGGCGATATAGGTAACAAATTTTTTTATTTTATGATTATTATGATTTTTTTATGATTTTTCAAATATAATAATGAATTTTGAAAAATATTTTTGATAGGATTCAAATGACTAATATGATGATCATGTTCCAGATATTGGGCCAGTACGACCAGATGGGTTCGCACGGCATGGACGTCACGACCCAGGTGCTGAAGAGGTGGCTGCAGACATAGAGTGACTTCTACACACAATGTAGCGGCACTTGGTGAGACTAACTCACCAAGTACCGATGGAGGCTGTAGAGGATCTCCCTATAGACATGCAGCGTCATGTGGTTGGCATGCCATGAGACTGGGTTCGCACTCTTAGGCGTGTGGCCAAAGTAGTAGTCGCATACTTAGCCACTCATCCTGAGCTGGGGCATTAGATGTACTGGACATGATTATGGGCATTTGAGTCCCAATTTTTGTATATTATTTTGAACACACTTATGTACACTCGAGATATAGTTTCGATTTTTTGATGCTTGATTTTATTGTGATGAATGAATAATGTGCTAGTCTAATGCTTGATTAGCGATAGAATCAGCTAACCAATTATGAGATCTTGGAATGTGAAAATAATTAATGTAAGTAAATGATCTTTGCAACAACCTCACCCTTAAATACTGGCAATATAAACATGGATCCCTTACCCGATAAATGTTATTCAATTGTGACACTATCAATTGTGAATCAAGATAGACTACCAATGAATCGATTTCATAAGAAATTGCTTCGGATAGTAAATTAATGACGGTAGTACGCTCAGCCATATTATTTGAAGCGGGACCAATGCACTAACCAGTTGGATGGTAGATTACCCAAGCTGCGAACTGAGGTTCCGAGTGTTCCGACTAGCACCATCGGCAAATCCGAAATAGACCAAGTCATCTATCAACACCTGCCACAACAGACCAAAAAGTGTCGATATAAAAAAACTCCTGATAAGATATGTACAAACATACAATATGTACAAAGAAGCCATTGCCTAGCTGCTACTTAAGCAAAGTACTTCTTGAGGTAGAGACCGTTTCGAGGCTCTGCCAATTTGTTTCCTTCAAAATCGATTAACTCATACGCCCCGTTTTCTAAAACTCGTTTAATTATAAAGGGATTGTACCACATAGGTCTGAAATTGCCTGCCCCCAAGGCATCCTTATCTTGGTCATAGACCAAGACAAGGTCGCCTTCAGAAAAGACTCGAGGATGGACAGCTTTATCGTACAGAGTTTTGACCATTTTTTATGAGCCTCATTGATTGTGGCGGCATCTCGACGCTGCTCATCGAGATGTTCCAAATGAAGGAGGCGCTCCTCGAGACTAGAGGTCTCTAGAAGGAGATCAATAGCTAACTTAAGAGATGGAATTTCACATTCAACAGGAAAAATAGAGTCCATCCCATAAACTAACTAAAAAGGTGTAAAACCTGTAGCAGTCTTTACAGAGGTTCGATATGCCCAAAGAGTCGGATACAACATAAGATGCCAATTGGACCAATTTTTGTCGATCGTCCTTTGCAGGACCATCTTAAGGGTTTTGTTCACTACCTCGACCTATCCATTGTCCTGAGGATAATATGGAGACGAGTGCTCCTGCCAGAAACCTAATTTAAGAGCCAATTCAGACATTAGTTGGTTTTGGAAATGGCTGCCATGGTCAGTGAAAATCTCTCTCGGGATATCAAACCTTGAGATAATCTGATTAAAAAGGAACAATGCCATTGTTTCACTATCGTTTTTATAAGTGGGCATGGCCTTAGCCCACTTCGTGAAGTAGTCTACGGCCACGATAATGTACTTGTGATTCGTTGCTGAAAGCGGATTACAAGTTGTAAAATCAATACCCTACTTAGTAAAAGGACCGACAGTGACAACGGGAAAAAGAGGAGCTGGATGTGTGCGCATCTTCCTAGTATAAACTTGACAGGGGTGACAATGTTTGACCGCTTCAACACAATCTTTGAAGAGTGAAGGCCAAAAATAGCTGGCACGCAAGATACGCTGGGTTGTAGCAAGCCCTGAAATATGACCACCACAGGCTTCACTGTGGCAATCATTGAGCACTGACTCTACTTCCCCTAGGGTTAAACAATGCCTAAGGATTGAATCAACCCCTCGACGATATAATGTATCACCAATGACGGCGTAGTTCTTAGCCAAGTGACGTAATTTTCGGTGTTCATCCTTAGAGAAAGTCGAGGGAAACTTCAAAGTCTGGAGATAGACAATGACATCTCCATACCAAGGGCCGAGTGAAGAGATGAGGAATAAATGTTCGTCGAGAAAAATTTCCTCATACACAGTATCCTCTCCACAAGGCAGCTCGGAAATTAACTCTGCAAAAACCATATATTTCTTAGACTTGGCAGATAAGAACTCGAGATCGAATTTTTGTAAAATGACTATCCATCGATTATATTTGCCACCAATCACTCGCTTAATGAGGACAAATTGGAATGGATTAACTGCCGCTAAGACAAAAATTTTGCATAGAAAGATATAATGGCGGAGTCGCTAGACAGCATGGACAGCTACCAAAGCCAGCTTCTCAATAGGAGAATAGTGAAGTTCAGGACCTATCAAGCCTCAACTCAAATAATAAATCACATGCTCCATGAGAGCATCGTCTTCCTGAACGAGAACCATACCTATGGTTGATTCTGCTACAGCGAGATATAAAATGAAATCCCTACCATAATCCGGTGGACTCAAAAGTGGGGCAGAGACTAATGCCTTTTTCAAAGCATTGAACGACCGCTGCGCAAAGTCATACCATACATATGGGACTCCTTTCCGTAGCAAACGCATAAACCCTTTAGTGATCTCGACATAATTCACTATAAACCTTCTTAAGAAATTAGCCTTCCCTTGAAGACTTTGAAGTTGCCAAATTGAGGACGAGGGAGGCAATTGAATTATTGCCTCTACCTTGAAGGGATCAACTCGAATCCCTTCATTTGACACAATGAACCTGTTAACACTCGAATTTGCCTCAGGCTGAGGAAGGCAAAACTCAAGGCAACATCAAACCACGCTCAGCCTTGTAGCTAGCCCTACGAGGATAGGAGAGGGCTCTCTCCGGGTCAATCTCAGAAAAATATAATCAATTAGGCTCGAGATGACTGAAAATGTAACTAATCTTAGGCTAGGTATTAAGTGCAGAAGTTCAAAGGTGAGTTTTTTGGGGTTTTCGTTGAATCAAAGGGAAAAGCAATTTTGGGTGCGGGAATGAGACACAGTTTCTGCAGAGGTCTGATTGGAGCAAGGTAGGCAATTGTTTTGATGCTTTAAAAGCAATGAGGTGAATAGATCAGACAGGTGAGGAGCTAAGGAGAGCAAGAAAACCTCAAGAGTTCTCCTTAAACAGATGAAAACATAGGATATCAAACAAATTTAAAGGCAGAGCATTACAGATTATGAATTCTACCTTAACACTTCATTTGTTCAATTGCAGAAGATGAGAGAGGGAAAACGATACACATAACAAACTTACAAGTACTGAAAGAAGCACACCATCAAGACATAAAGCCACAAGAATTCCAAAAAGTGCTGCAAAACCCTGGTCTTTCCTTTGCGAAAATGCTGAAGTAAAATGTACAATAAAGTCTCAAAGCCTCTTCCCAAAGGGTCCAACCCTGAAAATGACTAAGAAAATACATAATATAGGCAAGCTAACTCATTCCCTTTCCTCTAGGGGTCGAGCTCATCATCCTAGGAGCTGTTTCAACCAATTCTAAACAAAGCACTACAATCTGGGCAATCAAAACAACTTGCCTCTATAAGGTAGGAAACTGATTCATTCATTTAATTTTCACTTTTTAGTGAATGAATCTTCTAGAACAAGTAATAAAGTGTCAAAATTACATCATGTTTCATTAATTACATCAAGAGGAGTGAAAAATAACGTCACAAGTCAAAACCGGTCAAACTAGCTTCGTTTCCTGAGCTGAAGATGAAAATTGTGCCAAAAAACCTTGATGCGCCACGCGCCTGAGCCCTATGCGCCGTGCGCCTTTCCACCTACTTTTGGGGCACTTTCCGGCATCCAAATTAAGCTCAGGTTGGCTTTTCGGAAATCCCTGGATGTCTACTTTCCAACCCAAGTGGAATTTTCCAATTTGGTGTCCATTTGCCCCTCCAAAAGTTCATTCTCCCAAGACTGCTTCCTGTGTGTTCAAAAAGGGGCAGTGAGGTCATTTTTTGCATGTTTTTTGGGCTTTTGGGGACCCAAACCTTGATGAAATGCCTTGGAAATAGCTGAGCATGTATATTTCATCATGAAAAATCCAAAAATGCAAACCATTTGTGATTTGGACCTCCCAATCTTATGGGTCGCGCGCTGCGCGCTACGCGTTGAGCCAAAAAACCTGTTTTTAGAGCCAAAAAATTCAAAATTGACAAAATTTCTCCAAATTCCTTGAAATTTGGGTTGGGGGTCCCCAATCAAGTGCCATGCTCAGCCAAAGAGTCTTTGGCCAAAATCTGAAGACGATCAAGCTCCTTTTGTCTTTTTTGCTTCTTGACCGCTTTCTTCAATTTTGCCTTAAGACTCCTAATTTGTGCCTTGCAAACTAGGTTCCAAACCTTGTAATGCATAGCCATGTGTTTCAATAATGCATTGTCTCTATTGGCCTTTTTCAGCCGTTCCTCCAAGTAGATGTTGACCCTCTCGAGATTAGCCTCTCGATCCTCATTTACCTGTTGCTCTAGAGAGGTGAACTCAATTTCTCTATGTTGGGCAGCTTGGCGATTCTCACGGATGTTTTGTAGCTCTATGATCACGTGCTGGTCCTCAAGATGTTTATTCTGCTACTCTAGATACCTGATATATTGGGTCTTCTCTGATTCTGAAGCTGTCTCATCATCATGAATAGTAACAAAACTTGATGGCTCACTTGAAGGCCTCTCCTCATGCTTGGGCTTCTTGCCCTTATCCTGTACCTGCGGTGCTGCTGTCGAAAGCGAGGCCCCTTCCACACGAGGTGGAGATAACACTCGCTGTGCTGATGAAGTCAACGAGACCCCTTCCACCCTGGGTGGAGATAGTACTCGTCGTGTAGATGCAAATAATGCCCTGTGACCTCGCTGGTATGTCACATATGGAGGAGCACTTATATGCTCAGTCTCGGGAATGCCTGGCTGGTGTGAAGGTGCTCCCTCATCATGAACTATCTCAGGAGGTGGCTGTAATGCTGCAAAGTAATCACGGGAGATGAAATCTTCCCAAGTAATGCCCTGTTGTGCCAACTGATGCATCACTACGATTTTAATCAATGCATAATGATAGATGCTCTTATGCTGATGTGTTGGGCTCTTCCTTTGTATTAAAGGCACCATCCTCTCTATGTTACGACACATGAAAAAGGGAATGTTCATCATACGTACCCTTGTGAAATGCATCAACAAATGAACATGGTACGCATATAGACGTGAGAATCTGCCCTCGCAACTGAAATATCGGATGATGAGTTTCATCAATGGTGCATACTCATCCCTTAGGAATCTGAAAGGAAAAACTGCACTCAAATGTCTTATATACCCGGGCTTGATATATGGCTCATAGTAGAATCTGTCTAACTGCTCGTGTTTACTCCATTCCTCCCCTACATTTGGTATCCCAGTGGCCTGAGCAATAGTCTCGGGTGACAAGGTGAAATTCACTCCGGCAAGGTTTACATGACCATCCTACAAATGTAGAACAAATAAACGGACTAGTTCCCGATGATGCTAGATTCGTGAGATCAGCTCATAGTATTCAAAACATGATTGATACTGAAAACAGTCCATTGCAAGTGGACAAGCTTGCAATTGAGCCAAAGAAGTAGGCTCCTCCCTAACATGCTGACCACTTTTGCCACCTTTGTGATACCTCCTTGGCACATTTACCTCCGGTGTAGAATCACTATCATAATCCTGCTCATAAGCTGACTCGGTCTCTGACATGTCTTTGAAAACAAGATAGCTGGAATATATATGCTGATGTATAAACTGTGTGTACAATTGCTTGTAAACTGTTCTTTTGCTCTAAGAATGCTGTCACCAAGGGGACACAAATGCACAAGGGAATATTAGGATAGGGGAAGCATTAGGGAATTAGGAATTTGGAAATAAAAACAAGGGACTTAGAAAAGGGAAGGGAAATGATAAGGATAATGTGTTTTGTAATAGAGGTGAGGGACTAGGATTTTAAGGGATTATAGTGTAGGATGAAGGAGGGAATTAATGGGGAGAATAAGGGTGAATTTGGGAATGGGAAATAAAGGGAAAGGGAGAAATAATGATAACCTTGGTTACATTCTGTTTTTGAAACCCTTACGACAATTTTTACACTAAAACCCTACAGCAATTTCGTTGACAAGGAGGGCTCTCCACTTGGATTTCAAAGGTAAACATATCATGAAACATTACATTTATCTTTCAAAAACCAAGCACAAGTGATAGATGCGAGCCTACCTGCAATTTTGTGCAGAGAGGAGGCGAGTTCATGTGCTTCTAATCAAATTTCGGGCTCAAAACCCCAGTGCGCCGCGCGCCTAACCCAACGCGCCGCGCGCCTCTGATGCACCGCGCGCTTGTATTTTTGCACTACAATTTCTTGCCTGATGCGCCGCGCGCTCCTGATGCGTCGCGCGCCAAGTCCAACGTGTTGCGCGCCCCTGAAACTGCTCCAACTTCCTTACAAATTCACAATTTCGCTTTGGAACGATGCTCTTCACTCTTGGCATGCAAAATGAGTTGAAAATGTCATGAAATATCTTTATAAAGACTCCCTTTTGATTTTTGCTTGGTCCATGACCCATTTTGTAATGTTTTGTCGTTGACACTTTTTCAGGATTAATAGACTTCTGACCTTTTTAGTTTCCTCCTTAAATTTGATTGAAATGATGATTTTCTTTGCAATTTTTTGTAGGGATAGCTGTGATATGCTTTGGCAAAGGAGACCAAGGCTACGCTTGGACATTTCAAGAACTGAAATTTTTGAAGATTTTTACAAAAATGAGATGATGACTTATCTTCAAAACAGAGTTTTGAAGAAAAGTCCTAATTTATCTGTATAATGATAAAAATTATTGAAGTAACCACCTATTGAGGACATCCCTCTGGCCTGCTGGTCTTCTTAGACTTTACAAAACAAGACTGACTCAAACCCAAGACCTAATGACCAAGAATCATTGTTATGACCCAAAAATTTGAAACAGGACTGTACATGATCTTTGAAGACTTATTTTTATGAATATACCTGAACCAGCGGTGCGAAAAATGAGGGGAATAAGTAACACAAACCATTCCGTCAGAGTTATGGCATGCCTAACGAAATGCAACTAATCAAAACGGATGGGACACCTAAACATGAAATGCAAAAAAGAGCTTTGATCTCTGACGGAGGGATAAATAACCGACTCTAACATAACCCTAATAAACAACCAGATGTAACCATGAAAATGCACTTATTAGGATTCAACCGGATCTTGTAAAATCGACATCACTCAAAAAAAAATCGAAGATGACTGGGATGATTAGTTCTCTTTCGAGAACGAGCAGCTAGATCGTCCAAGTATGCTTCGATGATATGTTTAATGTCGTGGAAAGTGTATGACATGGCCCGCTGGAAGGTAGCTCTAGCATTTTTGAGACCAAAATGCATCTTTCTGTATGAAAAGGCACCCAAAGGACATATAAAAGTTGTCTTATGTTGATCTTCCGGACGGATAGAGATCTGATTATAACTGGAAAAACCATCCATGAAGGAGAAAATCTCATTACCCGCACACTCATCAATAATCTGATCAATAAATGGCATGGGGTAATTATCTTTGGGACAAGCTTTGTTTAGGTCCCTAAAGTCAATGCATACTCGGATTGTTCCTTGCTTTTTATCCACAGGGACTGGATTAGAAACCCAATCTGTAAGAGGAATAAGGTATATGAAACCCGCCTTGAGCAGCTTCTCTACTTCAGCTTTAATGGCTGCTGCTTTCCTAGGATTAACCGGCTGAAGCTTCTGACGAATCGGCTTGGCGTTTTCATACGTCTTGATCTCATGTTGAACTATGGATGGATCAATGCCAGGCATTTCTTCATAAGACCAAGTGAATACATCTCGAAACTCCTTAAAAAGGTCGGTGTAAATTTGAATTTCTTCAGGGGAACATTCGGCTCTGATGAAGAGATTCTCGATCACGTTAGGGTTCCTAGAGATGTTTATAGATATTGTTTTTGAAATCACCGACATATTACCTTCAACACGAAAGTGTGCTGGAGCCAAAGGATTTGATACCGTACAAACATCACTAGTAAACAGCTCGGAGAACCTAGATTCTACTTCCTGCAACGGAGGAAGAAAATATGAACGATGGTGTAAGTCTTCCCAAGGTCGATATACACCCATCATTACTTCTAGGATTGCTTCTTCAGATGGTAAAACCGTATCTAAGCAGTCCATAGCGGAGGTAGAATCAAGGGTCTAGGCTGGGGCCACATCACCATCTAGCTCCTCCTCAGAGAAAGGAGTAGAATGGTTGTCTGCAGAGTTGACGATAGACTAATATCTAATCTCTGCTGTAGACATAGGAAATTCCATTCCACCAACTTGTCCTTCAGCTAGTGTGGTCATAGGTGAAGGCAAGGTCCAAGGGTCTGAAAAATAATGAGTTCGGAAGAACTCTTCCCATGAAGACTCCTTGGAAGATGAAACGACATTGATTCTAGCGATAGGAGAGGGAAAATCAAATGTACCCATCAATGAAGAATACATCCCAACTCCTAGATTCTCAGTAGGCGGGAGAGGGTTATCCACTAAAGGAACAGTATAATCCGAAGTTGCCCTAGGATCAACTAGAGAATAATCCAATTGATCAAACTTGATGATTTCCCCCCATGAGGAAAGCAAATGACACGAAACAGAGTCGAAACAACGGAATCCATTTTGTATACCCAGTTCCTTCCTAAGAGGAGATTGTAATCTAGGTTAGCGCCAATGACTTCTACTTCGATATTGATGACCTTCCCCCCAACACATATGGGAAAGGCCGGGATAATCCCATGCAGCTTATGAGAATGCCCATCAAGTGAAGTCAGGAGGGTAGGTGAAGGAACAGTCGAAGGCGATCCAATGGCCTTCCAGCATGACATCGACATGATGCATGTGGAAGCTCCTTCATCAATAACGGTACGAAAAATGTTAATTTTCCGGTATGTAGACTTTATTTGAAAAGCCATGTGATGAGGGAGTCACTTTTTGACATTAAGCATGTCGAAAGTGAGCACTAAAGAGTTATTTAGATCAACTGCCGCGATCGCTGAAGGCAAAGCACTTCGTTGAGTTGGACACGACTGGAGAACCTCTAAAGCAGAGATAGTGCATGGACTCTGAGCCAGATCCTCAACAATGGAGTAATTCTGGGCAAACCTAGCATTAGGATTGATAGTCGTGCGTTTAGCAGAACCTTTCGGTATCCGTGGCATAGTCTCGACAGGGGATCACTCAATATGAAGGTCGGTATTTCCGGGAGCAGTTTTATCCTTGGATGTTTCAGTTTCACCATAATCACGAGACCGAGTGGCCACATGGACGTTAGAACCCATCATGAAAACATTTGATGATTTCTCCCCTTCCCGGTTGCCCCCTACAGAGGTACCAGGATTTGAACTCGCGCCAGCAAGCAGTTGTTGCCCTTGGGGAAAAGGGTTGGTTAACATAGCTTGAGAGCTAAAAGTCCCTTGCTGCCCTAAAAATCGTTGAGTGTCTTGAATCTTTGGGCAAAGATGAGTTAAATGGTCTCCACTGCATAGCTTGCATGGAAACTTGACTTTCTTTCTAGACTCATTTCCACCACCAACAACATTATTGCCAGGTTTATTTGCATTAGTCTTCCAATCTTGACTCTTTTTCTTACCTCGTACCTTCTTTTTCCCATTGGAACATTGATTTCCTTTGGGATTGGAGGATTGGACGGCATTAACTGAAGAGGGTTGAGAAGACGAAGGGTTAGACAATGTGATCTGATTGTTAGGAGCAGTTTGTAAATACAACTACTGTAATTGGCTCAACAGGTTCACTGCATTTGTGTCTATGGATCCAACGATACCATCTGCATGGGGACCTGGCTTCGATTTGGCTATATCAACCTTAGTCCCAGGAGCATCAGGCAATTTTTTTTGTAGAATCCCAAACTAAGAGAAAATTAATTCTAACTGCTGGGCTCTAAAAATAGCTTGCTCCTCAGAATAGACTCCGGAAAAAGAGACATCCTTAGAGATTTCAGGTTGTAAAGATTTCAAAAACCATTCAAGACGGTATTCCAGAGGAATTTTGGCTTTAATAAGCCTCTTTCTCTGTCTCCATTCCTGAATATGATCAGAAATGTGAGTTGTCGTGTCCTGACGAAAATTGGCTAGAAGTTCAGTTCCAACATCATAACAAACGAGCAACTGGAAATGATTTAGGAAAATATTAGCCAGATCGGCGAAAGATGTAAAGCTTCCCCCTGGAAACTATATATACCACTTGGCCGCATTGCCAGTGAAGGTGCGTTGAAAAAGTCTCAACCTAATCGAGTCATCGATAAGGGAGTTTGATGAGCACCACAAATGGAATGTGGTTACATGGTTGCCCGGGTCTTCACCGCCCTTCCCTTCAAACTTTGGAATGTCCAAAGGGAGTTTGGTTGGGACGAGAGGCTAGGCTAGATTGTATTGATTGGATCGTTTGTTAATTTCGTGAGATCTGGCAAATTCAACATTGCCAGAAAAGGAAGCCTAGGAGGACCTTGGGAATTCCACCCAGACTGGGCGAAGCTCCCAAAGTTCTGAAAAGATTGGCCTGAATTTTGGAAGGCACCAGGCTACCCGAAGTAACCAGTAGAACCAGCTGAACCAAAAGGCGGACCTTGTGATCCAACAAAACTCAGAGTTTGACCAACTCCAGCCGAAAAACCTCCATAACCGGCAAAGCTCCCTCCTAAAGGATTATAAGGAGTTGATAACCCCTGATAAGGATTCCAAGCTGAAGCTAAGGGAGGAATACTTCGAAACGAGCTAACTGTGGAGTACGACCTATTCCCTTATTGGCCGAAAAACGGATTCCCAGTTCCCATGCCACTAATCTCAGGGTTAGTTCAACCTTGAAAGGGATTGTTGTCTTGTCTTGTAGAAGAAAAAGGCATAGATCCTATCGTCAGGTTCGAATGTGGTATATGACCACTTCCAAAAGGAAAAACCTGAAATGAAGCCGACCCACCCATCATGGATGCGGAGGCACTAAATGGAACTGACGGAATACCTTGTGAATGGGTGTCGAATGGGAAGAATCCAGAACTAAATGCATTGGCTTGGGAATTTCCACTCGTAGAAGGAATGGAGGTAGACCCAACTAAGGATGTGCTAGCAAAAGACCCAAATAAAGATGTAGAGGGGATGGAAATAGTTCCTCCCCCTTGTACTTGTTGGAAATAATACTAAGAGGGGGGGTAAATTAGTATTATCAAGTCAAATATTCATTTTTTCAAAATCAAATGATATACGCTACTTCAGTGAATTAAACCCGCGTATATACGCAACTATGCAGAAGGAAACCCGCGTATACAATGCAAACTTTTAAATGACTTTATCTTTCTGATGATTATTATTAATCTGTGTTTGAGTCAAATAACTAGTAACCAGAAACAGTAAAACAGAGAAAGACAATCGCACACAAGAACACAAGATATAAGGTGGAAACCCAATGTGGGTGAAAACCACCTGCTGCAATTCGTCTCTATCTTCTCTTTAATTAGAAACTTCTTTTTACAATTGTACTAGTGCAGTCCTTTACCAATACGCAAGTTGCAACCTGCAGAGAGCTACAACCCTCTCTCATTTTCAAGCTTCTCCTGGAAGGGAGCTACAACCCCCTTAGGTCTTGCACTAGCCAAGATACTAGTACGTAGGTGCTGGCCTACAGAAGGCTACAACCTTCTCTTTCTTTCAGGGACCACGTTTCATGAATTTTCAGACTGGATCCACAATTAGCATCAATCAAGAGTTTCTGCATCAACCAATCACCTTTTCACCAATCAAAACTGAATCAAAATAAACACTTCTCTGACGACTGTACCCAGATCACAGTAACAGTAACCACACACCAAAACTGAACCCAAAACACTGCAGCAATAAACAGAAGCAGCAAGATCACAACTCAAAATATATACACTGCTTTAATAGCCTGAAACCTGCGTACATACGCTTCTGCGTATGGAACAACATGTGTGTAAGTTATTTGCCTTCACTGAACCAGCGTAATACGCGCCTTCGCTTCACTGAACCTGCGTACAGATATATAAAGGATAATTCGCTCTTTCAGATATTCTAATTAACCCAGATTATTAGTTTTATAGATCAAGCAAGCGCCACATATAACAGATCAAAATCATACAAAGATACTATCATTCAAGCTTAAAGATTATGATCCATCAATAGAACTTATCCTTCTCTTTGCGCTAAGGTTCCTCCTTCATTCAGATCTAGATCTGCACCATAACCCAATTACCAGTATTCCAGATCTAGCACTTTATCATATATTCAACAATAATTCCGATAATTCTTTGCCAAATGATCTCCTTCCTCTTTTATAGTCTTAGGCCTTCCACAATACCATGGTCCAAAACCATAATAAACCAATACCATGGACCCAATACTTGGGATCAACACGTCTGACGAGGTACCATGGTCCAAAACCATAGGTTCAAATACCAAGGACTAACTACCATGGACCAAAGGTAAGTTCTCCAACATATACGCACTTTTCCTTGCATGAAAGTGCATGTATACGCATACGCGCATTTGAAACGTCTAACCCACGTGTATACGCGTCTTCGTCTAGATGAACCTGCGTATATGTCTTTTCTTTCATTCTGAAAGCCTGCACTGAGATCTGTTACCAAAGAGAGTTGCCATCAAGGACAAAACCTGTGCCATAGCTCCAAACCTGCTGCCATAATGCCAACAGTACTGATGTTGGATTCTGCATGGTTGTAGCACTTGTGGTAGAAGCCATGCTTCCAGTGGTGGTCATCGAAGGTAAGTGCGTAATATTACCTAGACTTGATGGTCTATGCGTCGGAGTCCCAACGTATTGTAATATGTCTGGATGGTTAGAAGGTAGAGGAGAATTTGGAGCCGCTAATGACTCTGGGAGTTCTTCTACCTCTATGTTATCTTTCAATTGAAAGAGAACTCGAGAAAGAACTGGAGTGTTTCTCTCTAGTTTTGCGAAAGTACCAGGCCTACCCTGAACACTAATGCCCCCGAGGGGAGGATCAATCCTCGATGTGTCAGCCACCACGGGATGAAACCCACCGGCGGTATTACCTTTGCGCCTTCTAGGAGAAGGCTATAAACTTGGTGGTGAAAGACCACAAAGTCTTCGAGACCGTTTAGGTGATCGGTTAGCCACTCTGAATTTCTTATTAAGTTCTAATTAAAGACTCAAGAAAAAATGAAAGCTAGGCCAACTAAGAGGATAGAGCACACACTAAAAAGTCCCTAAAAGATGTCAGCCAGTCAAACAAATTTCAAGTATTTCCGCTCCGAGTGATGAGGACCGGACACCAAAATACAAGAAAGTGAAGTAAGGGGCCTTCCGAAGATAGTCTAGGATAATGATGGCCCAGTCCTACCAGTAAAGGTAACGGAGGAAGTTAAGCTGACCTCCTAACAATAACCTGCGCCGGTGCAAGCCCCCAAGCTTCGCAAGGGTGCCCTCTAGTAGTACCGTTGAGAGTGATACAACGTCGACCTCAGGTGCCACGGGATTCCCCTCCGCAACCACCTATGTAGATCCCTAGGAGAAGCAACGAAGGCTACCAACTCGTGTCAGAAGCCAGGAAAAACAGTCTTGAGATAAGATCCGACAAGTAGGAGAGGGGGTATCTCTCTTCCTTGTCTTAAAAAACCCTTGTGCTTAACTCCTAGATCTGGAGCTTTCCTAGTCTTCCTACTGCTATTGGATTTTCACTCACTATTCAGACTCCTATGTTTGACAGTTTAAATGGCCTTGGAGAGTTTTCTCTCCACATGCCTAATCCAAGGCCCTAAAATATCCTAAAACTTGTTGGTGTGTCTAAATTGACAAGTATAAAAAGTTCTAGTGTATTTTAATTAGCGCTTGTTTTTAAATAGGCTGTTCTTAAGTCAAGGGATAAGAGGAAATGAAACTTGTGGTGTTTTGACACAAAAGAAATTAATAAAAACCAAACTATATGCAAATGCACTCGTTTTGTTCTTCGATGAAAGAAATTTCTACTAGATTTTCAGGGACTTCTAAGAAATCAATAAATTTTTCTTTTCTTTTCTTTTTATTCAAGCTTCACACTCACAAAAATTAACAAAACTATGGATGCCCTAAAAGATGCACAAATTTATCCTAATGTAATGAGTACATGCTGATGCAAAACTTAATACTACTCTAAATCAAAGAATGAAAGTAACTTGTTTATCAATTCTAATTAGCCACTTAAGATGTTTAGATAGAATATAAGTTGTTAATGCTCATTTTCATCTAAACACTAAAAGCAAATTTCAAGACAAAAAAAAATGCACTTTCACTCGCAAAAAGGAAACTAAATCAAAACAAGGCCAAAGAAATAAAAAATCATGTTTTCAAGAAGTTTTCTTCAAAAGCAAAAACAAAATTGACTTTTCAAAAGTGCTCCAACTAAGACTGAAACAATATGATTGAAGAATAGGCAACAAAACACTTTGCAAGTTAACAACACAAAACGGGTGAAAACTAAACAAAAAGTGTGTTTCAAGATGCTCTTAACAATCAAAAGCAACCCAAAAGAGTTTGGTGACAACGATCAAGAGATCAAAAAAGACAACTCTCAAAACCGTCACACAACAACTTTCAAAAAGCAAGAAAAGTAGATGGCCACAAAGATGCAATTTTGACACGCAAACAAAAAGATCACCAAAACAAGATTTGCCACAAAGATTGAGACCAATATTTCTACCCTGGAAGACTAGAACAACCAAGATTCCCAGAAATAAATCTTGTGTGCTTAAACAAAAATTATGACGCTTGCAACAAAACAAACAAGACCAATACTTTCCACAACCAGAGAGAGTTTGAAATCATGAACTTGCTATAAAAATAGAGACTGACACAGAAAAGTAACTATTCAGGAGAGACTCAGACCAGCAGACAGATCTTCAGAAACAAAAATATTTGAAAAATCTTGAAAATTTTAGGGTATACGTGACTGTGTCAATGCACAACTGCATGTATACGCTATTCAGCCCAAGGAAACTTGCGTATATGCAGGTTCATTTGAGGAAACTTGCGTACATACACTTCTATAAATTAGAAAAACAACGTATATAACAGATCACAAGAAAAAACAAAAAAAAGGTCTGAAGAAAGTGATCAAACTTATAGTTCAAGTTCCTATAGGAACAGACTACTCAGTCACAGCAAGTAAATAAATAGTTGAGCCCTGATTGGCTTGAATAAACCCAAACTAGGAACAACAATACTGTTGTCCCCAGCGGAGTCGCCAATTCTGTTAAGGGACAAAGTCCCCTAGGGTCTTGGGTCAATACCTTAGCAGATCGGGGGTTATCTACAAAGAAAAACAAGCATTCCACACAGCCATGATACTAATATAAACAAAATACATGAAGAGAGGTGCACCTGGGGGTCTTTTGTTTGGGTAGATCTAGCTAGGGTCCAAACCCTCTTGGAGTTCCTTTCGATCCTTCAACCTGCAAAACAATCAATTCAAGAAAGCATAGCAGTATATGGACCAAGCATCATAAGGAAATAAACTTCATAGCATATTGAAAAGTAGTTAGTTATACAATTGAAACAACCATTCATATGTAAATCATAACATTGATATCATAAGCATGAAGAAGATTAATATCAGGAACAAGACAAGTGTTTCTTTTATTATAGATAACTAAAATATAGAAAGGAATGATTTCACCTGAGTCTTCCTTTCGCAGGCTCCAAGCAGAACCATCCTATGGATTCGTCCAATCTCAAGCCTTCAACAAGCTCCTTCCATAACTCACTCAAGCATATCTCAACTAATGGAAAGACATCATAACTCAAGGAAACAACGGTTTCCTGTAATGGGGGAAGTGCTGGAAGCACAAGGATCTTCAGACCTGATCAGGGATAATCTCAGTAGAGTGATTTTTCTCTCTATTCTCTCCTCCTTTAGGCCTTCCCATTGAAGCTTTTTTATACTTCTCCCAAAGTAGTTTTTTAGTTGGGAATTCATTGGGAACAGTGGGGCCACGGGCACTAATAGGTAATAAACAGGTAAAACCCATGATCTCCACCTGAAATTAAGGAGATTTAATTTTTTTTTAGTGTTTTAAGACATATACGTGGGTTGGGTACACAAACCCACATACAAACGTGTTTAGCTCAGGGAAATGTTGCTTATAGGGAGTAAAACACTGTTTTTTAAGTATTTGGACCAGGTCTAGAAGGAGAGGTTACCCTAGGCCATGAGTGCAGCATCACAAACATCAAGAGTGAGATTTGGAGCTATAACACTGAGGCAAGATATCCCATGAAAATACCACAGAGGTGATTACTCAAAGTCTCATTAAAATATCATAGAGATGATTGTTCCAAAGTGTCACAAAAATATGCAATAGTTCGAATTTCTTCCTATAAGGTTATGGTCCAATGGTGCTTTATACAATGTCACTAGTATGCTCTAAAAAATGTGCATAAGCCTGTTCTTGGAAGCTGAAACTCTGAGATTTCCACAGGTCTCGAAATGTCATAGATCCATGAGCTATTGTTGATCACAGGTCTACAATTTCTCTCTCTAACCAACGGCCTAGATCTGCAAGGTATCCATACTCAATTCTGTTAAGGACAAGTTCTTTATACTCCTTGTAGGCTACCTCAGACCTACGGCTAGGCTGCTCCTGGAATCCGCACCAAACACAGAGAAACCATCTCCTAAATCCATGCTCTTTGCCTCCTGTAGGTCTGCAAACTTGAGGTCTGAGTTCTTTAAGTTGATGTTACTTGTTCAATGTTGAAATCTAGCCCAAATAATGAACTTCTGTCATGTTCGGCCTCCTTTCTTGCTTATGTTCCTCCTATGCAGATTCATCACCGAAACTGATGGATTAGGAAATGAATCTCGGACTGTATATATAGGTTTCTTTGTAATGACAACTGAAAATCCATGTCCCTATTTCGAGGCTAACTTGTGTTCTTGAGCATAGGTCGGCTCAATGACAGGGTTAATTTCCTTAACTTAAAAATTCGTTATCTCTTCAACGAACGGGAGTTTGAGGGAAAGTAAGGGCTCATTAGAAAGGGAAAAATATAATCTATAAGATGGTATAGGACTCATTATGGAAAGATGCCTCCAAGGTGTCAAAACATATTTTTCTTTGTGACTGCTCTTTGAAATTTTTAGTGCAGAGGGTGATTAAGACAATAAGAGGTCATTAGGGCTTCTAATTTCTTCACCATAGTGTATGTGAGTCCTCCATGTCACCATGATAGTGTAGCATCATGTTTCCAATAATAGTGCAGTGATATGTCACCAACCATAGTGCAACATTTATTAATTTTCTATTAGGAGATTTCCAAGTCCTTCATGTCATGTCTTGCCATTAGAAGATTTCCAAGTCGTTCATGTCATGTCTTGCCATTAAGTGATTTCCAAGTACTTCATGTCATGTCTTTCCATTAAGTCTTCCAAATATCTTCAAGTATCCTTCAACTATTATTTTGGTGATGTGTCAAGGAAAGCCCAAACTGTCTTCAATAGGTTTCTCCAAGGATGTCTTCACAAATCTTCAACTATGATGGCTTCAATACTTCAATCAAGCCTCCAACAGGTGACTGCTCACATGCTCAAGCCTTCACATCTCACTTAAATTCTTCACTTCCCACTAGTCAAAGTGCCTAAGAAATTGACTATCCACAAGTCCAGGCTAGAGTGAAACTACCTTTAACAAATATTCCAAGCTTATATACACAAGCTTACAGATCCAGTTTAAAGAATTGACCACAGATAACTGAGCCTCAATTTGCTATAGGTCCAAGTGACACCACAGTTCTGAGTTATTTGATTGATCCTTCAAAAAGGTTCTTAAATGATGCTTATAAGCTGTTGTACAAGTCTTCAAGGTCTGCAACAAGGATTGCTGCTAATCTGTGATCAAGGTCTATAAGTTGTCAAGATCTGCTACTCCCGCAATATGAGATCTGCAATTCTCAACTAACCTGAAGACTGCTCCTTCAACTGAGGTAGGCTATCCCACGAAAATACCACAGAGGTGATTACTCAAAGTCTCATGAAAAAATCACAAAGATGATTGTTCCAAAGTGTCACGAAAATCTGCAATAGTTCAAATTTCTTCCTATAAGGTTACGGTCCAATGGTGTTTTATACAATGTTACTGGTATGCTCTAAAAAATGTGCATAAGTCTATTCTTGGAGGCTGAAACTCTGAGATTTCCACAGGTCCAAAAATGTCACAGATCCATGAGCTATTGTTGATCACAAGTCTGCAATTTGTCTCTCTAACCAACGGCCTAGATCTGCAAGGTATCCATACTCAATTCTATTAAGTACAAGTTCTTTATACTCCTTGTAGGTGCCTCGGACCTGCGGCTAGGTTGCTTATGGAATCTGCACCAAACACAGAGAAAACCTCTCCTAAATTCGTGCTCTTTGCCTCTTGTCGCTCTACAAACTTCAGGTTTGAGTTATTTAGGTTGATGTTCCTTGTTCAACGTTGAAATCTAGCCCAAACAATGAACTTATGTCCTCTTCGGCCTCCTTTCTTGCTTCTGTTCCTCTTATGCGAATTGATCACTAAAACTGATGGATTAGGAAATGAATCTCGGACTGTATAAATAGGTTTCTTTGTAATGACAACCAAAAAGCCACATCCCTATTTGGAGGCTGACTTGTGTTCTTGAGCATAAGTCGGCTCAATGACAGGGTTAATTTCCTTAACTTAAAAATTCATTATCTCCTCAACCACCAGGAGTTTGAGGTCAAGTAAGGGATCATTAGAAAGGGAAAAATATACTATATAATATGGTATATGACTCATTGTGGAAATATGCCTCCAAGGTGTCAAAAATAATTTTCTTTGTGACTTCTCTTTGAAATTTTTAGTGCAGAGGGTGATTAGGACAACAAGAGGTCATTAGGGTTTCTAAGTTCTTCACCATAGTGTATGTGAGTCATCCATGTCACCATGATAGTGTAGCACCATATATCCAATAATAGTGCAGTGATATGTCCCAAACCATAGTGCAACATTTATTAATTTTCCATTAGGATATTTCCAAGTCCTTCATGTCATGTCTTGCCATTAAGTGATTTCCAAGTCCTTCATGTCATGTCTTGCCATTAAGTGATTTCCAAGTCCTTCATGTCATTTCTTGCCATTAATTGATTTACAAGTCCTTCATGTCATGTCTCCAATCATTGTCCATGTCATCAAGACCTTCATCAAGTGCCATCATGTATGACATCATCAAGTGTGGTCATTCATGTATAGTCCTTCAATATCAAGGGTAAGGACATCATCTAAGTTCTAGGCTTCTTCATCAAGAGTAAGAACATCATCATGATTTCTAGGGCTTCTTCATTAAGAGCAAGGATACATGAGGTTATGGTGTCTTCATGGTTAGTTCAAGCATCTAGGACAAGACATCTTCTTAGTGGCTTGACATCATAATGGCATCATTAATAGCTTAACATCTTCATTAATGGCATCCCTATCAAACAAGAGGGGCTTGCCATCATGAGAAAGGAAATTGTTGGTCGCTTTAATTGTTTTCACAATTCGAGCTCCACATAAATTGTCAACCCGAGAAGGTCTTTTTATTCCAAAGGTAATAGCGCACTGTATGTGCTCAATTTCAAAAGCAGTTCAATGTTGTAGTAAAAGAAAATCACACACAATTGTTAAATTCAGTAATCTATCAATTTACAGTCTACTTAATTAAAGCTGAAGTCAATTAACTTATAGCAGACACGATTTCTCTGTTACAGCAAAAGGAAAATAAATGTATAAAGAAAGAAATCATTCAACTATAGCAGGAACAGGGCCCTATTCCTTGGTGGGAACTTCAGCACCTGCTGCCTGGCACTAATCACACTGCAAAAGAAGTAATCTCGAGAGGTCAAGACCCTATTCCCAGGAACAGGAATCTTCAGCACTTGGCCTCTCTGTTCTAATCACACTGCAAGTAAAAGAAAGCAATCAATGGAGCAAGACCCTATCCCTCTGTACCGGGATCTTCAGCACATGCTCTCATCATCCACTCGTGCAATCAATACATGTAGCGCTAAGAAACAGAGTATCACAAACCATGTAACTAGTGTTTCAGCAACAGAACCAAACACAACGCAAATACATAAGAAATGAACAACTACAGGAATGAAGGGGTGAATCTTGTGAGGAAGGCGGGCCCTTTCCTTCTCACAAGATTCCCCAAGAGAAAGAATTAAACTGGAATGCTCAAAACAGGTCTTTATTCATCTGTCTAGAAAACTGGTACATACAAAAGAGGAGACTAGCTCCTGTCTCACACGATGCTGTTCTCAAAAATTACAATTTGATCGATCCCCTCTAATGATGATGTCTCCTCTTTTTAAAGAGGAGGCATCATTTACAATTTTACACAAGAACGGAGATCTCGATTCTGTTCTAAACAAAACTATTCTGTTCTTTCTTAAAAAGAGATACTGTTACAACCGAGACAACAGAGATGCTATCTTCAAGATGATTCAGGTAACCGTATCTTCTGGCTGCTGCTATTATCCACGAAAAGTTCTTCCAGAATCGCAAAACGCATAGCGGGAGTTGCGTGCTTTGACGGTTGTTTCAGCAACTGCGTTGGCTGTTGCAGCAACGGGACAGCTGTTTCAGCAACGGAGTTGACTGTTTCAGCAATGAAGTTCAGCTGTTTCAGCAACGACCGCTCATTCCCAATAAGGCATATATTATCTGCGATCTTTGACTTGTGTTAGCAACAATGCACTTCAATAATTGATAAAATATAAGAGTATTATGGAATTAAATGTAAGACAGATTAATCATATAATAAAGAGAAGGTTTCCATATACCTTAGGATATAGTGAATGAAAAAGACATTGGAGCTTATGGTTTTGAGAGTAAAATGATATGAAAGTATATAACAAAATGATACATATTGGAGTCCTAACATCCCCCCCAGCTAAAAATGTTGCATGTCCTCAGGCAACCCCTTCGTCTGAATCAGAGTCTGAGTACTGGGACTGGCAATGCAGATTACTCAAGCAGTAGCTGGAGAAAGTGGCGTCTGTAGGAGCTCGGAATCCGTTGTTGAGCTGTAACCGTTGCCATGCCGAGGCTTCCTCTTCGTCAGTCAACAGGTAATGATTTTGATATTTCTCTGACGGCAGCCATAAGATGGGAAAACGGAAATGATACCCAATCCAGTTGACTCCGCAATGCTGAATGCAATTGACATACTTAGGGACTCTATACAATGCAGCGTGAAAATTGAGAGGGTTAAGAGGATGATAATCCTGTCTTTCCTTATCTGATTGCTGCCAAAAGAGATCATTGGCCTTCAGTGCAGCAGGACCCTTCAGTCGAATATGCTCTTGACAATTAAAAAGGATGGAAGCCTGTAATTGTTCTATGTGCTCGCTCATACCTGGCTTCTGCAAGTATTCATAGTACTGTGCTATGAACATGGCTGGGCTTACCGGCTCTGGCCTAATCCACAGGAGTTTATTCTCCTCATTATGACTGCTTGTATTGAACGCAGTCTGCCAAGTGAGCTGATTAGACAAGAATGAAGCGAATGCCCTTATTTGTATATCTCCTGCAATTGGAGTAAGATTAACTCTTCTTTCTTCAGGCATGGCTTCATTATGCAAGTAGAGTTCGCACAGCAGATGCTGGTCGCTTTCAGGGGCCTCCTTGAAGGTCTCAACAAATTTTTCTGAAGTCAGTACTTCATGTGGTCTACCATGTGCAATTGATTTAATTTGAAAGTAAGCTAATCGTTCAGCAAGAAAAAGAGCATAGTTTACAGAAGGTTTCCGTGTAACCATCAACTTTCGCACCAATGAAAATATCAGGGCTATCCGTTCCTTAGACCGTCTGGCTTCCTTCTTATATTCCCTGTGCTCTTGCAGTAATTGTTCCAAATTCTCCCAGTTAGTGTATACAAAGTTTTGCCATTGCAACTTATGCTGTTGTAATATTATATCCTGGTTCTCGGCATGTTCCTTCTTCCATCTGTTGAATTGTTCCAATGGGTCCCATGGCCGAGTCTGTGTCTTTTTAACAGAAGTAGTAGGCTTGGGCGCTATTTCCTCTGTTTGTGTGGCTGCCTCAGAAGAAATGCACTGAGGCATTATTTCTTCTGTTGGAATACTTGCACCAGTAGTGTGCTGAGGCAGTGTCTCTTCTGCCGAAACAGCTGTTTCAGTAGTAGTATGCTCTGGTGATGTTTCCTCAGCTGGAATATCTGAATCAGTAATCATGTGTTCTGGCAATGTTGCTTCTTCTGGAATATCTAAATCAATAGTGGTGTGCTCTGGCAGTGTTTCTTCTGCCGGGATTGCTGCATCTGTCCCCAAGGGATGAGATATCTCTTGTTCGGTTTCTTCTTCTTCTTCTTGCACCGCAGGAGGTCCCACTGGTTCTTGTGGAGCAGTGGGGCATTCCTCCTGTGTTTCCTTTGTCATAATTGTCTCAGGGAGTGAAATTTCAACTATTTTATAGCCTGCATTCTGATAAATAATGCCACACTCTTTGCACATATATTCTATACATGTTTCCCTGTTCTGCATTGAGGCTACTTGTGCTAATGTATGGAGATTGAGTTCTTTTTCAAAAGCTTCTCGAGCCATGGCTAACTCAGCTTTGTAGGCTTCTATTTCAGTCTTCAGGAATTCATTTTCCTGTAGTAGGGATGCCATTGTATGTGGGCCTTGTATGCTAGTTGTTTCTGCTGGAATATTTTGGTGGTGCATAGTGGTGGCTGGTTGCTGCACCACAATGGGTGCCTCTGGTGTTTCATCCATTATGCCAGGAATGGATTCTTGTTTGTCAGAAACTAGTTCTGATACCACAGTAAATAGTCCTCGTGCTCTGTCAGGAATGAATCCTTGTTCCTCAGCTACTAGTTCTGACATTTGAATCTCTGGGCATTTCCGACTATCATCTTGCTTGTTGTGTTCTTGTGACTTAGTGACTGGTTCTTGTGGAACAGTCACTGGGCATTCTTCAGTATTGATCTGCTCTGTGAATTCTTCTGCCTTAGTGACTGGTTCTTGTGGGACAGTCACTTGGCGTTTTTCAATATCCTGCTCTGTAAATTCTGCTGCCTCAGTGACTGGTTCTTGTGGGACAGTCACTGGACATTCTTCACTAACAATCTGCTCCGTAAATTCCTCTGCTTCAGTGACTGGTTCTTGTGGGGCAGTCACTGGACATTCTTCACTAACAACCTGCTCTGTAAATTCTGCTGCCTCAGTGACTGGTTCTTGTGGGACAGTCACTGGACATTCTTCACTAACAATCTGCTCCGTAAATTCCTCTGTTTCAGTGACTGGTTCTTGTGGGGCAGTCACTGGACATTCTTCACTAACAACCTGCTCTGTAAATTCCTCTGCTTCAGTGACTGGTTCTTGTGGGACAGTCACTGGGCGTTTCCCCTCATCAACCTGCTTGGTGTATTCTTCTTCCTTAGTGACTGGTTCTTGTGTTACAGTCGCGGGGCAAGTGACTGGTTCTTGTGGAGCAGTCACTTCTTGATCCAGAATCATTGTCGTATTATCCCGAGGTACTGATTTTTGTGGGACTGTGTCCTCGGATGAAGCCGGCTGAGGAGTTCGGGATGGGGATAAGGGTTTCAATACAATAGTGGCAGGGTTAGGGAAAATGGAGGTAGATTCTGCCTCAACAGTCTTTGTCCTCTTTCTTTTTGGTAGGAAGGCAGCAAAATCGCTGCCTTTCCTTTTTCTTGAATGGGAGTGCTTTTTCTTCAGGACAGGGTTTTGCGGAGAGGTAGGAATTTGGGATGTGGACCTTGTCCGTGGTTTGGAACTTGTGACTGCTGGGGTTTTCCTTTTTTTCTTGATGGGTGAAGAAGGGGGTGTTGGAGAGTCGTCACTAGGGACAGGAATAATAGAGGGTGTTAGCTCTGCTAACTGTGGCGAGCTCGGGGTTGGGTTGACGGGAGAATTCAGGATTTCCTCCTGTTGTTCTTCATGAGGATTTTCAGACAATTGGGACGTTTTCTCTTGTTGAGGAGTTTCGGGTGGGGTTTGCAAAGGGACTTCAGGTGGGGCCTGCGAAGGAATTTCAGGTAGGGCCTGCAGAGGAGGATTTTGCTGAGCAAAACCCCTCTGTATTAGCAGCTGACATAAGCGATGGTGGGTAAGGGATGTCATGGGAGTTTTGGCTTGCTTACAATAATACGACATGTTCTTAATACAACCAAGCAGATAATAAGGGATATTAACCAATCTTCCATTTCTCAAATGATTCAGCAGAACAAAGTCGTGGTTGTACACTACCTGATAACGCCCTTCGCATGTGAGGTAGTGTTTGACGAATTCTGCCACTGATGGCCATGGTTGAGGAAGTGAATGCAGACTGACCCCGCGGCCTCTAGATTCCACTTGCTCGTCCGGGCGCAAAAAGTCTTGTTGGGCGTTAAGAACGACCGTCTTCCTGCTGAACCAGCGAATGCCCTCAGCTGGCAACCCTGATACCTGAACTATGTCATCCTCTGTCACTGAAATGCGAACCCCCCGGACCACTGAGAAATTGCCTTCAAAGTTCTGTGCGAATTCTAATACTTCTTCTGCGTTAAAATCTCCCAACCTTTCAAAATATGCTGTCCACCCTGCTTGTTGGAAGATCTGATATGCTTCCGGAAAGAACTGTAGAAGACTTATGGAGCCGGGCTCACTTCTAATGGCCGCCTTTCCCATGGCTAAAGCTCTGAGTTTTTCCGCAGAGGCACAATTCAGTATTCTCAGACCCTGATCAGACTTAGTTGTTGCAACAATGGCTGCGAAGTCTAAATGACGGCAAAAATGGATACGATAACAGGCGGCAGGTTGGTGCATGCGAAATAATCATTCCATTTTTGGAATTCCCCCCCTTACGTATGGTATAATTATGATTGGACGTGGGGAGATATGCAATCATTATGAAATGAAATCCTCTCCTTTAATATGATTTAACCGAATTACATAAAACCATATACCTTATACTTTACCTTTAATTAATAATTCGAAGTGTCGGTTGCAATAGCCTTGCGTGATCATGGAAGGGTCTGTGGATTGAAGGTGTAACTGAGTCTGGCATATGACAAATAATTTTCACCAGGAGTATTGTGAAGAACCAGAAAGCTTCTGTAAGAACCAGAAGGGATATTACTTTGATGATAATCAATTGCTGAAACTGTTATTTAAGCAACTGAAAAATGAACAATGCATTGCTGAGGTAAGTGTTTCAGCAACCGGAGAAATTGATCATGTATTGCTAAACCAGGTGTTTCAGCAACGAGTGGAATCAATGATATGTTGCTGAAACAGGTGTTTCAGCAACGGGAAAAATCTGGTGTTTTAGCACGGGAAAAATCTGGTGTTACGTTGCTGAAACAGGTGTTTCAGCAACGGGAAAACTCTGGTGTTACGTTGCTAAAACAGGTGTTTCAGCAACGGGAAAAATCAGAGAATTGGGATAACTGACTTAGGTCTGTGAATGGTAAGGGATTATTTCAGCAGTAAGGAGTGGAAAATACTGACTGAAGGAGGATGTTTCAGGAGTGGTGGGAGTGATAGAAATAATGTGGGTATGGGGGAATATTGCCTTTTTAGGAAAAAGGGGTAAAATGAATGGAAGAGCTTCTTGATTTAAAACTCCAGATCTTCTCAGGATGAATCTGTCCTCCTTATTGCCTTTCCAGAATCTGCAAAATTCAATTGTAATATGCCAATCCTTGACAGGGATTATTAGTGCTAAATCTAATCTACTACTAAAAAAAATATAGTGCAGAAAATTAAGTGCTGTGAGGAGCAGAAGACTCCCCTGGAAAAAGATAATGAATATCAGTCATGCAAGCAGTCTTGAAATCTTCTTTAGAAACAGGGCGTTCATATAAACGGAGCCTATGGCCATTGACTAGTAGAGGTGTTTTAGCATCATCAATTGTTACAAGTCTTACCGTTCCGTTTGGAAAGACATCTTCTACTTCATATGGTCCAAGCCAACGTGTACGTAGCTTTCCCTGAAAATTTTCAAACCGAGAATCATACAGCAAGGCCCAATTACCTTTTTGGAACTGCTTGTGTTTGATAATTTTGTCATGCCATTTCATTCTTTGTTGTTGAATCATGTTTGTTTGGTGAATGGCATCCAATCTCTTTTCATCCAACTCCAAAAGTTGCTGCAATCTAGCTGTCTGCACATCATTCAAATCAAGATTAACAGCTAAGGCAGTCTTTAAAGTTTTAATTTCAAATTCCACAGGAAAAATAGCATTTTTACCGTAAACCAATTCATAGGGAGAAAAACCGGTAGTGTTTCTCCAAGTAGTCCTGTAAGCCCATAATGCCTCAGGGAGCCTTTGGGACCAATCCTTTCGGTTGTCCTTGACTGTTTTAGTTAGAATGGCCTCTAAAACTTTGTTTGTGCTTTCCACCTGCCCATTGGCCTGGGGGTGGTATGGTGTGGTCATTCTATGTTGAATATGATATTTGTGGAGAGTAGATTTGAAACCATGAGAATTGAATGGAGGTCCTCCATCAGTAACTAGCTCTCTGGGGATTCCAAATCTAGTGAAAATATCTTCAAACAAGAAAGACAAAACAGCCTCTTCATTGGCTCTAATAAGTGCTTTGGCTTCCACCCACTTAGTCATATAGTCTGTGCAGACTAATATATAGGTTCTTTGATTGGATGGAGGGTTAATGGGTCCTATGAAGTCCAAGGCCCATCTTTCAAATGGTTCAGAAACTACCTGGGGGTTTAGTGGCATTTGGTCTCTATGATTGGGTTGACCCATTCTCTGGCAGCTATCACAAGCTCTTACATACTTCTTTGCATCTCTGAATAATGAGGGCCAATAGTAGCCCATCCTCAGAATTTTATGCGCTGTTCTTTTATCAGCAAAATGGCCTCCGCAAGGACCATCATGACAAGCTTTGAGTATGTCATACACTTCATCTTCTCTAATGCATCTTCGAATCTCCTGATCAAGCCCAGTATAGAAGAGACATCCGCTGATCCAGCTATACCTGGCACTTTGTTGAACAATTCTTCTTTTTTCCCTGTATGACAGGTGTGCTGGTAGTTTTCCTGCAACCAAGTAGTTAGCAATATCTGCATACCATGGGGAATGAGCAGAAACTGCAAACAAATATTCGTCAGGAAAACTATCATCTACTGGAATATTATTATCAGTTTTTAACCGTGAAAGAAAGTCAGCCACCACATTTTCTTTACCAGGCCGATCTATAATTGTAATATCAAATTCCTGCAATAGTAATAGCCATCTGGTAACTCTAGCATTTGTGACAGATTTGTTCATTAAGTATTTAATAGCTGAATGATCAGTGTGCACAAACGTAGGATAACCAGTAATATAGTGTCTGAATTTATTAATGGCATAGATTACTGCAAGGAACTCTTTCTCGGTAACTGTATAGTTAAGCTCAGCAGAGGTCATGTTCTTACTGATAAAGTATATAGCATAAGGAAGATGATTTTCCTCTTGTCCCAGGACTGCTCCAATAGCACTGTCTGAAGCATCAGAAGATATGTGAAATGGAAGATTCCAGTCAGGCCCCCTCAAAATAGGAGCAGTAGACAGCTGCTGCTTCAGTTCTTCAAAAGCTTTTTGACAAAGACTATTCCACTTGAATTCAGCATTTTTCATAAGCAATACAAACAATGGAGAAGCTATTTTAGAGAAATCTTTAATAAATCTCCTATAATAACCAGCATGTCCTAAAAAACTTCTCACATCAGTTTGAGTTTTAGGAATAGGAAGATTCTGAATGACTAATATTTTAGATGGATCTACCTGAATACCTAGAGCTGAAATAAAATGTCCAAGCACTATTCCCTCACTCATCATCATGTGACATTTTTCTGTACTTAAGGAAAGGTGAGCTTGAATACATCTTTCTAGTACTTTCTCAAGGTTTTGTAATCCCTCTTCAAAAGACACACCATAGGGGGTAAAATCATCCATAAATATTTCCATACAGTCATTCAGCATATCTGAGAAAATTCCTATAACAGCTCTTTGAAAGGTTGCTGGTGCATTGCATAATCCAAATGGGAGAACTCTATAGGCGAAAGTTCCCCAAGGACTGGTGAAAGTGGTTTTGTCTTGATCCTGGGGCGCAATTTTTATCTGATTATAACCACTGAATCCGTCTAGAAAAGAGAAGAATTTCTTCCCTGCAAGACTGTCCAACACCTGATCAATGAACGGTAAGGGAAAGTGATCCTTTTGGGTAGCTTTGTTTAAAGCTCTATAGTCAACACATACCCTCCATTTCCCGTTTTTCTTAGGAACAATTACTAACGGGGAAACCCATTCACTGTCAGATATGGGGTATATAAACCCTGCATTAAGCAATTTTTGAAGTTCTTCTTTAACAATTTCTCGTAAATTAGGATTCATCCGTCTTTGGGGTTGACAAACAGGTCGGCATCCTTCTTTAATGTAAATTCTATGAGTACATAATTCAGAAGAAATACCTTTCATGTCCGTGTAATCCCAGGCAAATGCCTCCTTATATTTGTGTAATAGCTTCATTAGCTGCTCTGTTTCAGTGTCTGTTAAATCAGGATTTATGTTTAATGTCTTACCGGGCTCAATCTCAACTGTTACGCTCTTAGATGGGATCGTGTTTAAAGTTTGAGATGAATCTTCAGGTTCAATCTTTTCTTGCATATCAGTTTCGAAAATTGCAGTCAATTGGTTGTGTGTTTCAGCAATAACAGAAGAAGGTTCACAAATAAAATTATTGATTATTTCATCTTCTGTATTGTCCTTAAGAGTTAAAGCTTGTCCTATAGTTAGAATCGGCTGAACAGCATTATCATCATAATCCATCCATAAAGAATCTTCATTATTAACTACTGGCGTAGCGTGAGGATAAAGAGTTAACTGTTTTGTTTCATAACCATTAGAAATTGTCATTGAACCAGATCTGCAACTTATAAATGCATCAGCTGTGGCCAACCATGGCCTTCCTAGAATTAAGGGATGTCCCCCCAGCTTTGTTTTGGTTTGCAATACAACAAAATCAGCTGGATATTTCCAGGATTCAACTGAAATGAGCAGGTCTTCGACAACCCCTTCTGGTTTAATTGTGGAACGGTCAGCTAACTCTAAAATGGTGGGTGTTTCTCTGATTGTGTTATTCAGCTGTAGCAATTGTGAAGTTTCCAGAGTCATTATATTAATTGCTGCACCTAAATCTACCAAAACCCGGGGGATTACTGCTTTACCAATCTGAACTGTAACAGTAGGATGGCCAGGATCACCGTATTTTACAGGAGGGGTTTTTCCAGACATTAATGCAGACAAGTCTCCCATCACATGTACTGTAAGGGGATCCTTGGTTTTCCTACCAGGTTTCTTCACACAAATATCCCTTAATGTTTTGGCATAAATTGGTACATCTTTTAATGCTTGTAAAAGTGGAATCTTAATATACAAATTTTGCAATTCCCCCATAAAATTAAAAGCAGGAGTTTCAGTTGTTTTGGTTAAAACCAAACGCTCGGGGAATGGAGGTTCTGTTGATTCAGTATTTTTGTTAGAAGGTGGTTGAGCTTCTTTTTGCTTTTCGGTTTCATTTTTATCTGAATCAGTTATATCATCAATAATAGGCTCTACTACTCTTCCAGATCTCAAATGAATATCATTACATTGCATAGTAGGGGATATAGACTGATTCTGAATTTCAATAACTTGCACAGCTTTATTGTTGGGGTTAGGATTTGGTTGCGCGGGTAGTTGGGGTCTCATTTGGTTGTTTGGTGGGGCATTTGATGGCAGAGAGAGTGATTGTTGGAATTGAGGCATCTGATTTGGGTATGGAAATGATTGATTATTCCAACTTAGGTTCCAAGGATTGAAAGGAGGTGGTTGCTGTGGAGGCCAAGGAGTCCACATTGAAGGATCAACAAAGGGAGGGTTTTGCATTTGCATGGGTGGGAAGCTCATTTGATTGAAAAGTGGATATTGCATTTGGTTGAAGGAGGGGTAGCTTGTTTGGCCAAAAGCTGAATGATTATTCCAACGATTAAATGGCATACCAGAATTCGTACCTTGCCCTTTAGATGGCCATTGTCTTCTTTGAGTTAGCAGGTAGACGGCTTCAGCTTCTTCCTCCGTTGGCTGCATCGCTGCTTTTATCCCCGGTAGAGATGGACATTGTTCTGTCTCATGATCTTTCTCACAAAGGGTGCAAACTGGTAATTTTTCTCTTGGGCACTCCCTTAGTGGATGTTTATCTCTACATTTCGGGCAGTAGACAGCCAGAGTTGCTTCTGCCTCAGCCTGCTTCTTCTTAACCTGCAAAGTGTCAATCTGCGAAGCAAAAGAACTTAGCATTTCGGTTTTAAATTCTTCAAGCAAATTACCTATCTCTGCTCTTGTTGCTCCTCCATTGGCTGATTTCTGTACCCTTGAATAGGTGGAATCTCTTATTCTGTTTCTTGCAGCTCCCCTAGAACATCTTTTAGCAAGTTCACAAATCTCATCATATGATTCTTTAGATATGTCTCCCTTAGCAAGCATATTTAACATATTTAAACAATCATCCCTTAACCCTCTAAGTAATATTGTTTTACGAATTTCCTTACTTATATCTGGATGATCGGATCTTTGTATGTTGTATTGCAATCTTTCGATGTAGTCCTCCAAGCTTTCATCCGATTTTTGTGCCATATTGAATAATTCATCCTTCTTCTCTCTTGTCCGGCAGTAGTCCTGATATTTAAGCAGAAATTTTTGTTTCATTTGCTCCCATGTTGTGATTACCTGGCTCCCAAGGCTCATGAACCATCTCAAGGCATTTCCTTTTAAGGTGGCTGGAAACAGTTTCAACTTTTGAGCATTAGTAACATAATCATAGCTTCTGCATAAAATATCAAATTCAAAAAGAAACTCGTCAGGATCCTCAGTAGATAAACCATGAAAGTTAGGTAGGGCAGACAATGGGATATTTTTCATTGTTCCTGCAGGAAGATCACTGATGGGAAATCCCAAGGTAGAAAGAGAATTTTCATCCCTTCTTTCTTCTTCAGGACCTATACGTCCTCCTCCAAAGAGGAGATTATCATTGTTGTCTTCCATTGTTGGTCCTCCTACTGCACTTTCTCGATCGTCAGAATCCTCTATTGGTTCTTCAATATTTCCTACCGGTCGTCCAACGCTTTCTACTATCTCCTCGATATGTTCTTCTATTCTGTTACTTTCCTCTGACTCTTCAGCGCTGCCTGCTGATTCTTCTGTATTTTCAGGACCCACAACTTCTTCTGTATGTTCAGGACCCACAACTTCTTCTGTTCTGTAATCTGACTGAGGGGAACGCTGAAATTTTGACTTCCGAGAACTCAGTCTTTGTGATGATTCAGCCTTTGATACAATTTCGTCAATAAACGTTTTTCGTCCTCCCCAGCCCTTGCCACCTGCGCGGTTATTTTTCTTCTGGTTTCCTCGTCCTCTCATACAATCTGCACATTAGAAAAAAAATAGATAAATGCTTTTTGAAATCTATAATTACCTTCCCCGGCAACGGCGCCAAAATGTTGGTCGCTTTAATTGTTTTCACAATTCGAGCTCCACATAAATTGTCAACCCGAGAAGGTCTTTTTATTCCAAAGGTAATAGCGCACTGTATGTGCTCAATTTCAAAAGCAGTTCAATGTTGTAGTAAAAGAAAATCACACACAATTGTTAAATTCAGTAATCTATCAATTTACAGTCTACTTAATTAAAGCTGAAGTCAATTAACTTATAGCAGACACGATTTCTCTGTTACAGCAAAAGGAAAATAAATGTATAAAGAAAGAAATCATTCAACTATAGCAGGAACAGGACCCTATTCCTTGGTGGGAACTTCAGCACCTGCTGCCTGGCACTAATCACACTGCAAAAGAAGTAATCTCGAGAGGTCAAGACCCTATTCCCAGGAACAGGAATCTTCAGCACTTGGCCTCTCTGTTCTAATCACACTGCAAGTAAAAGAAAGCAATCAATGGAGCAAGACCCTATCCCTCTGTACCGGGATCTTCAGCACATGCTCTCATCATCCACTCGTGCAATCAATACATGTAGCGCTAAGAAACAGAGTATCACAAACCATGTAACTAGTGTTTCAGCAACAGAACCAAACACAACGCAAATACATAAGAAATGAACAACTACAGGAATGAAGGGGTGAATCTTGTGAGGAAGGCGGGCCCTTTCCTTCTCACAAGATTCCCCAAGAGAAAGAATTAAACTGGAATGCTCAAAACAGGTCTTTATTCATCTGTCTAGAAAACTGGTACATACAAAAGAGGAGACTAGCTCCTGTCTCACACGATGCTGTTCTCAAAAATTACAATTTGATCGATCCCCTCTAATGATGATGTCTCCTCTTTTTAAAGAGGAGGCATCATTTACAATTTTACACAAGAACGGAGATCTCGATTCTGTTCTAAACAAAACTATTCTGTTCTTTCTTAAAAAGAGATACTGTTACAACCGAGACAACAGAGATGCTATCTTCAAGATGATTCAGGTAACCGTATCTTCTGGCTGCTGCTATTATCCACAAAAAGTTCTTCCAGAATCGCAAAACGCATAGCGGGAGTTGCGTGCTTTGACGGTTGTTTCAGCAACTGCGTTGGCTGTTGCAGCAACGGGACAGCTGTTTCAGCAACGGAGTTGACTGTTTCAGCAATGAAGTTCAGCTGTTTCAGCAACGACCGCTCATTCCCAATAAGGCATATATTATCTGCGATCTTTGACTTGTGTTAGCAACAATGCACTTCAATAATTGATAAAATATAAGAGTATTATGGAATTAAATGTAAGACAGATTAATCATATAATAAAGAGAAGGTTTCCATATACCTTAGGATATAGTGAATGAAAAAGACATTGGAGCTTATGGTTTTGAGAGTAAAATGATATGAAAGTATATAACAAAATGATACATATTGGAGTCCTAACAGAAATCATCATATTATGCATCACAAGAATATTTTCCATCCCAATAATGTCATATTGACATCAATGACAACCTTGATTAACAAGATTGAAAAAGAAGATTGTTGGAAAATTTGTTTTCAAACTTTGGATGCCCAATTCAGATACCCTATTTTTCAAGGAATGTTTACTACAATTTCATGGCTCAAATTGGATCATATGATGTATGGTTAGAAATCATATTGAGATAACTTTCCAACGATATATCACACTCATTATAATTTCATAGGAATGAAATGTGAAAGATTTAATTAGGATGGCCTATCTAAAGTACAAGCTGACCAACTAAACTAGTTTTACAAGTCATCCCCATAAGTGAGCATACAAACATAATAAATAAAGGGAATATGAGTTCATTTTGACCCAATCCCAAGAAATAATTATATTATGTCACTACAGAACTTGAGGAATAATTTTGGGGGTGATTCTTGGATTCTAAAGGTGGAAGCACAAATGTAATTTATTGGGTGAACGAGTCATCTTGACATTTTCACTATAACTTTTCTTCTAGAATGTTTCAGAATATGAAACTTGGAGTATAGAAATATAATATTTTCATGCACCTGTCAAGAAAATTACCGACTTTATTTGGCTATAATTTCAGAGATACGGTATAAGGAAGTTAAGATTCCTAAATACTCATCAAACAAGTGAGTTGGGCATTTTCATTATAACTTTTTTTCTAGGATGTTTCAAAATGTGAAACTTGGAAGATATAGATAGAAGGTCTTCATGTACTTGTGGTTAAATTTCAGACCTTGGTTCACTATAATTTTATAGGTATTGTCTAAGGAATTAAGGCTTCTTGAATGCTCATAAAATCTACTTCAAATATGTCAGCTTGGTATTTTTGTTGCAACTTTGTTTTTGTGATGTTTTAGAGTGTGAAATATGGTAGAGATAGAAGTGAGATTTCAAGGTACTTGTGGTCGAACTTTCGGACCTTGTTTCACTATAATTTCAGAGATATGGTTTGAGGAAATTAGGATTCCTAAATGCTCATGAAATTTACTTCAAACGTGTCAACTTGGTATTTTTTCCATAATTTTTTTTCTATGATGTTTCAAACTCAAAAATATAGAAGAGACAAAGAAGAGAAATTAAGGTGCTTGCAGTAGAACTTTCAGACCTTGTTTCACTATAATTTCGGAGATATGATTTGAGGAAGTTAGTGTTTTTGAATGCTCCTGAAACATTATTCAAATAGGTCAGCTTGGAATTTTTGTTATGAATTTCATTTTGAGATGATTGAAACTTTGAAATTTGGAGGGGACTAAGAAAATATCTCTATGTACCTATGGTAGAAATTTCAAAATCATATTGTAAAACTGAATGTGTCATTTTGTGCAACTATTCATTCTTGGGACAAATCCAAAAACAACAAGTTTTGGGAGTAGACTGGATGAAAGAGGAAGCAGTATGTAGACTTAGTGAAGGTAGAATCTGTTAGTGCCTAGATTTACCTCAGGCTGAAAAGGTAGGATCCAGGGCCAACATCAAACCACGCTTAGCCTCGTAGCTAGCCCTACGAGGACATGAGAGGGCTCTCTCCGGGTCAATCTCAGCAAAAGATAATCAATGGGGCTTGAGATGACTGAAATAAAAACTTATTTTAGGCTAGGTATGAAGTATAAGGCTTTGATTTGCTTTTTTGGGGGTTTTGTTGGAATCAAGGGGAAAGCAAATTTTGGGGTGCGGGGATTGAGGCTCAGTTTTGCAGAGATCTCGATGGGGCAAGGTAGGCAACCGTTTTGGCACTTAAATTTTAATGAGATGGATGGAAAAGACAGTTGAGGTGTTGAATAGGGCAAGGACAATCATGAATCCTCCTCAGACAGTTGAAAACATCAAACAACTACAGCAAACCTCAAGTAGAGCATTGCACTTTCAATGAATTCTACTTACACTCTTGTTTGCTTAGTTCAGAAGAAATAAAATAGATGATGGCATACATAAAAAAAATTCACAATTACAAAGAGAAACATTGTACCAATACAAATTTCCACAGGAATGCCAAAGAGTGCTGCAAATCCTGGTCTCAATTCCTTAGCCAAATACTGAAAGTGAATGTACAATGAAGCTCAAGGCTTTCTCAAGAGTCCAACCATGCTAATGACTGAAAAACAACATAATATAGACAAAAATAGCTCATCCTTGCCTCTAGGGGTTGGGCTCATGAGTTTAGGAGTTGATCCAACTGATTCTAAACTGAGAACTACAAACTAGGCAAGATAACAACGTGCCTCTAAAAACAAGGAAACTGATCCATTCAGTTTGAAACAACCTCTAAACTGATGAATCTACCTCTACAAGTGAAAATCAAACATATTTACATCATAATCCATCAAATTTCATCAAATTACATCATAAATTTTCCATTATGAAAGTGAAAAAGTCAAACTAGGCAAAACTGGGCGAAAAACAGAGCAAAACTTGGTCAAATTGGTAATTTTTCCTCTATGCGTAGCGCCTGATTCTCTATGCGTAGCGCCTGTTTGGACCCACTTTGGAGGCCTTCCCAGTGTCCAAATGAGCTCCAGGTGTGCTTGCTGGAAAGGTATGCATGTCTACTTTCCAACCCAAGTGGAATGTTTCAATTTGGCCTCCATTTGCCCCTCCAAAAGTCCATTCTCCCAACATTGCTTCCTGTGTGTCAAAATAGGGGCAGTGAGGTCATTTTGTGAGTGTTTTTTGACCTTTTGAGAGCTCAAAACCTGCCCAAATTTCTTGGCCATAGGTAGGTGAGCATAACTTTCGATGAAAAATACAGAAATGCAAAGTTTTTGTGATTTATAGCCCTCTAGAAAAAGCGAGCGCCACGTGGCACAACGCATAGGGAGGAAAACTCTGTTTTTTGTGCCAAAAATTTACAAAAATGCAAAAATTGCTCCAAATTTCTTGAAATTTGATGCTCTCTTTAACTTTGCTTTCAAATTCCTAATTCTTGCTTTGCACACCAAGTTCCGGGACAAATAATGACATGACAATTTTCTGAGCATATTCTTCTCATTGATGGCCTTCTCCAGTTTCCTCTCCAAGTGGATGTTGGCTCTTTCAAGCCATGACTCCCTATCTGCATTGATCTCTTGCTCCAATGAAGTGAACTCAATCCTCCTCCTTCGGGCACTTTGGCGGTTTTGCCGAATGTTCTATAACTCCATCACCACCTGCTGATCTTCAAGCTGCTTGTTCCTCTGCTCCAAATACTGTATAGTCCACTGAGATCTATACAAGTTGGTGGACAAGGCATCAATGTCCGCCTGCTGCTCCTTGATGATCTGTCTAAGATTTTCACTTTGTGGGCCCATGTCAGTATCATCACCCTCAATGAGGATGAAATCAGTCTCTCGCTCACCTGATGGTCCTTCCTCCTGTAGAGGCCTCTTGCCTCGGTCCTGAACCTGTTGTGCTGATGGAGGAAACGAGGCCCCTTCCACCCCGGGTGGAGATAACACTCGCTTCACTGCTACAAACAACCATCTAGTGCCTCTCTGATAAGAGATGAACACCGGCACACTAGCGGTCTCATGGCCCTGCTGATAAGAAGGTCCACCTGTCTCATGCCGAGCCTATGAAGGTCCCTGTGAAGCTCTGAAAAACTCACGTGAGATGAAGTCATCCCAAGAGATGCCCTATAAAATAAGCTGATGAACAACCACAATCTTGATGAGAGCAAAATGATAAATACTGTTAAACTACTGTTGAGGGGTCTTGTGCTGCACAAGGGTGGTCATTCTTTCTATGTTTCGGCATATGAAATAAGGAATGTTCATCATCCGTACTAGAGTGAAGTGCATCAGCAGCCTGATGTGATAAGCATACAAGCGGGAGAACCGGCCCTCACAGGTGAAATAATTCATGATGAGTTTCATTAAAGGAGCATACTCATCCTTGAGAAACCAAAAAGGAAACACTCTCTTAAGCTACCTCAGAAAACCAGGTTTAATATATGGTTCATAGTTTTGCCGGTCAATCTTCTGTCTCTTATTCCATGGTTATCCAATGTTTGGTATGTTGGTTGCTAATGAAATGGTTTCTGGTGTTACTTTGAAAGAAACACCAGCAAGAGTGGTTTGATCACCATGCAAATGCAACACAAATAAGCGGGCCAACTCATGATGAAACTGAATATGAGCAACCTTCTCACAAAATTCATAGCATGACTGATGCTGGAAACAAAAGAGGGCAAGAGGGCAGACCTGCAACTCGGTAAGAGTGGTAAGTTCTTCTCTTATATGTCTGCCACCTCTATGAGGCCTCCTCGGTGCATATCCCTCCGTGGGTGAGTCACTTTGGGTCTCCTCTTCATAATCATATGAAGGATCTGATGCCATAACTGCTGGTGGACAAACTGCCTTGAAGAAATAGGTGTTGATATGTCAAACTGTCTTGGACTGCTTTTGAAGATTTTTTGACCTCTGCTACCAAGGGAAAACAGTGAAACAACAGACTGTTAGGAGAGGGAAATTAATGGGAATTTAGGGACTGTTGGGATAGAGTTAGCTAGGTGTTGTGGTAAAAACACAACACCCCCCATTATTGATGCGTCCACTTCGAATAATGGGGACCCTTTCTATAAAAATTTTGGCTAAGCACCTTTTTGGATTTTTATTTTAGTTGATTGCACTACACTTTGGTTAATTTTACATTTTCTTTGGATTCTTGTTTTGATTGCTTTGTTAGAGTCGATTTTTTATAAGCTTCTCATTGACGCTTGTTTCGTCTCATTTGGTCAACTGGTTTGAAAATGACACTCCTTTGAAGTCTCATCATTTATCTAGCCTGGGTTAAAAATGTATAAAATGTACAATATTGCATTTTGTAAATAAATTAGTTCAATAAGGCATTCATTTTAAATATTAACCCGTAGCAAGTTTTTACTAACATCTTTCATCATGCAGCCAAATTATTAATTATCGGGATTTTAAGAAATTCACTCTAAATTCCAAATCAAATCCTAAAACTAAAAAACCCAATCATTCAAGTGGCTGTAGTTTATTTTTATTATTTTTAATTATTTTTTCAAGTGGCTGTAGTTTAGGTAATTTCGTAACTTAACTAAAATTCAATCAAAACCAAAAAAATAATATTAAATATTAATTTAATTAAATTTAATTAATATAATTAATTTAATTAAATTTAATTAATATAATTAATTTAATTAAATTAAAATTTAATATTAAAATATAAATAAATAAATAAAGTCGCATCGCAAGTTTATTCGCAACATATTTTGAAAGCCCCCGAAATACCCATTAGTCATCCCCCGATGCGATATCGGGTCGGGAGTTCTATTCGCAACCAATTTTGAAAACCCCCGATACGCCCATTAGCCATTCTCCCGATGCGAAGTGCCGAAAGCCTTCTCCACGCCGATATGCCGATAAGCCTTCTCCACACCGATATACCGATAGCGAAAAAGGAAAATTGCATTAATTTGTTTTGCGTTGATATGGTTTACAAAATTCACTCATACGTATGAGCAAATATGGTCATAAGGCATTAATTCAAGTTTTAATAAAAACTTGGTATTTATTTCAAAGTTTTATCATACATGAGTGAAAACAAATGAGTGGAGTTAATAAGGAGTGGCGTAGGATAATATGGTTAGTTTTAATATGTATTAGATATGGTAATATAATTAGTTAATATTTTTAATATATATAAGTTAATATGTAATATGTAATATTATATTATTTAAAATAATATGTAATATATTATATTATTTAAATTAATATGTAGTATTTAATTAATAAATTTTAAATTAATTATATTAATTAATTTATAACAGTTAATTAATTTGATTAATTTAAATTTAAATATCATTTAGATTAATTAGTTTTTTTTAGATTAAATTCATTTATAAATAGTTAATTATATATTAGTTAGTTAAATTAATAAATAGTTTACTAATAATTAGTTTAATTTATAATTAGCAATTAAATTAGAATTAATTAGAGACTAATTTAGGATTAGTTTTTAATTACTTTTTTTAGTCAAGCAACAGAATTTCCAGATTTACATCAGATTTGACCCATCAACTTTGGAAGCTCATAAATTGAGTTCTACTTGGCCAAATGAGGCCCAGGACGGCTCATTGGAAAGAGAAAATCAAGGAGAACATTTTGAAAGAGGTTTCACCAACAGATTTGATCATTTATTGGGCCAAAAATCAGGCAGAAGATCAGGCTCCGAATTTTGAAAACAAAATCAATTTTCTGAGTTATTGTTTTCAATTTCATTTGTCCAAAGCCTCTTCTAATTGCAGATCCATTGGCCAATGATATCCTTTGCCAATCAAATCATTCCAAGCATCAATACAGAGCTTATATTTTATTTTCAATTATTTATTTAAATAGAATTTGATTGGGTTTGATTTAATTGATGATATTTTGATTGCCTTTTAATTTATTTTGATTTCTTTTGCAGGAAAACAGTGGAAAAGATATGGAGAAAAGGATTTCAAACAATGAGAATGCTCCAGCAATTGAAGATCAGAATTAGGAGCAAGTAAAATTATATTTGGCAGATTTCTCTTCAACAAACTCTCCTCTCCAACATTCCTTCAGAAATATTATAAATAACAAATTGCAGAATGTAAAAGGGGCTGCTCTCCTCTGCAATTTTAGACTTCTGAAAGCACTATTGTTATAGGAATTTAGAGTTGTAGGAGAGAGGAGAGAAATCTCAGATCTGGGAATTATTGAGGATTTTCCTTTTCTAGTTTGAATTATACATGAAGGGCAAAGTTTGCACTATTGTGGCCTTAGCTTTGAAAGTAGAAGTTCAAGCAATGTAAAGGGTTGTTGGAGACCAAGGACAAAGAAATGGATGCAATAAATTGGTATTTCTAATACTACTATTCCAAATATCAGTTTTATTTTTATGGTAACAAGAATGTGTCATTTTGTTCATGTTTTGCACTATTGTTAAAATGAGTAATTTGTCTCAATCTTGTTATTATGTATCTCTGTTTTTATGGATTAATTTCTCATTTTTGAGTAACTACTTACTCATAAATCTGTCTTATAAAACTGATTTATTGAATAGTAATGTGTTGTGAACTATTTCCACATATTACTGTTTAATTATTAGATTTATTGATTTAATAATTAATATCATTTTTGTGAACTACTTCCTGAATGTTGTTGATTTATTATTTCAGTTAAAAGGTCTCAATAGGATTTGTTTTGATATCCACAATATTAGTTAATTGAATTACTTCATTAACATGATATTCATTATAAGCAAAGCATGTTTAAATCTCAATATTTTAATTATCTTGCTCTTAGTTGGGTTAGATCTATATCTACCTAATTAAGATAGGATTAAGATTAGTTTCTTTTGTTTGCATCATAGAATAAGCTTGCATTTAGAGTAAATTCTACATCCTTTTAAGTCCTCTCCTCAAAGAGGCAAAACTTTAGTTGTGGCTTGGCTGAACCCAAATCAGCTTAAGGGTCATTCTCTTGCCTGATCAGCAAGAAGAAGTGATCTGATGTCCCTGTCTATTGGTAGTTAAAGATACATTATAAACCAATAGCAATAGGGAGAAGGTAACTGGACCTAGATGAACAGTCGGAGCCACCACACCAAACGGAAAAGGAGCTGCTTTTAAGGTCCGGACCGGGTGGTTATCCCCCAATGTTGTTGCAGCGATTTTCGAGGCATCAACACTAGGGAAAAATGGGATATTATGGGTGCTTTGTATAGGGTCAGGGTTTGGGATTTTTTAATAGGAAATTTGGGAAAGAGAACTTGGGATAGGGGAATAGTGAGTTTAGGGGGTAGGGGAACTTAGGGAACCATGAAAACAGGGGAAAATGGGGTAAGGGAATGATGGAGGGAAGATGAACTTGGTAGCAAAAAAGTTGATCAAACCCTAGGCAACAATTTTTGTTTGAGGAATTTGTAATGGGAGGGTTTGATCATTTGTTAAAACATTCACCACATAAACCATCATAACATCAACACCAAACTTGGATAAACAACAGAGGTTAAGCTCAACCTACTTGGAACAAGGTGAAATCGTGTGATTTTGGTGATTAGAGGTCATTCTAGTGATTTTCGAGCTTCCTGGCTGTATGCGCCGCGTAGCACGCCCAATGCGTCACGTCCGTGCTTTTTAAAAAAGGGTTCTGAGGCCCAGTGCGCTGCACCGGTCGATTTGGAGAAAATTTCACCAAAAACTCCCACAATCACTTTACTTTGTTTTCTCTTGGCTCTTGGAGTGAAAATGAGTTTCAAACACTTGGAGGAATGGTTTCTATATGGAGCTTTTCAAATTTAATTTTCCAAAACCCACTTTCATAATGTTTTGTCAATCACTTTATTTACAAACTCTGTTTTTTGGACTTTTCACTTCTTTTGAACTTCATGATGAATTTAATGATCTGAGCTTTGCTTGCTTTGCAGGTGTTGGAGATTTTTAGGCTAGGAAAGAAACCAGGGTGAAGATGAATGGATTTACAATGAGAAAAGCAAAATTTTCATGATTTTGTACAATAAATACTAAATACAATGTTTTTTTTCCTCAAAACAGAGTTTTGAGGAAAAACACATTTTCAAATGCTTGGTGATAAAATTTATTGATGTTGCAACCTCCTCATGGCTTGCTAGCAATTATTGGACATTTTAACACATTTCTTGATGAAACCCTAATGAAACCCTAGCCCTAATTGACCATGAACCCTAAAGACAACTTTTGCAATTTTCAAGTTAAAAAACACTATATATGTTTTTTAAATGAACAAACATGAGCCAGCAGGTAGATAACATGAGGGAAATTGTAGGAATGCCACTACCGTCAGATGATCTATGCACCTAATGGAATGCAAATGACTGGGCGGGACACCTAATATGCAATGCAACAAGAGGATTTGATCTCTGACGGAGGGATGAAGATACCGACACTAACAGAATCAACTAATAATTAGAGAACTTTTGAGGTATAAAATAGGCCTCCTAAGGAATATTATAAAATAATAGTGAAAATAATAAAATAAGATTAGATTACATCATCAAATTTACTCAAATTCTGAGCGATAACACGTTTTAGATATGGAATTTAATTCCTCATCCAAGGAGTACCTATATTTCATACTTTCGATGGACCTTGCTACACGAAAAATGAGAAATACATTTTTTTCACGTAGAAAAAAGTCGTAATTTCCATTAGTCAATAGAAAGTTACATTTTGTAGATGTGATAACATATACCAAATGAGGCTGTCTCCCTCTCTGTTCAGAAGCATGGTATATACATACAGCATGTATATTCATCCATATGTTCTGTGCCAAAAAGAAAAAACCAAAAAAAGATAACTTTACTTTTCCTCCACGCAGGGAGATCCAAAGTTCTGTGAATAATCATATCTCCGCGCATGTTCAGCAGAGCAGAATAACCAAAAATACTAATAAAAGTTCCGGCCTGTGTCGACCGTGAAGTCCAAAAACTGATAATATATAAGCATGTTGCTGTATAATAACTATGGTGTTCATGAACACCGTGTAAGAGAAAAAAACAAAAAAAGTGATATAATGATGGTGCCGATCTACTGAGGGTTTCCTCTTTGAGCTCGTAGGTCTATAAAAGGCCTGTGATGGTAACGGTAGATGGTCCCATCCATATCCTCCTCCACTAACCAATCTTCCTCTTGCCTCTGCGCTGCTTGCTTGGACAGTTGGTCTGCCCCTGAGTTGCGCTCCCTGTATATATGTTTACAATCAAATTTTTCAAAAGCAGCAATTAGCCTGTGTGATTCCACTAGCAGATGATGTAAAGAAAAAACATTGCAATTTGATTTTCTGTTGAGCCAATTACAAACTATTTGAGAATCTCCAAATAATTGTAGTTTTGTGCAATGTTTCTGTAGTGCAAAATGAATCAGGTTCATGGCTGTGGAGAGCTCTGCGAAATTGTTGGTGCCTCTTCCCAAGAACATCTGTAATTTGAAATAGTGGGTTTCCCGGAGGTAGAGAAGTGCGCCCCCGCCACAGCCTATGGCTTGGGCTGAGCCATCAAAGTAGGCCCAGGGGTAGGATTTGTCAATGTGCTCTGGGGAGATGGTTCGGGGCGGGGCCGAGGGAGGGTCGTCCGGGAGGAGAGCATAATCAGCCATGATGTGTGCTCTGACGGAGGGCTAGGATGGGAGCTTTTGGTCGAAAATGGAGCGATTGCGCGCCATCCAGATAGACCAGCACATAAGGAGAGGGATGTTCCGAGCCTTGCCCGAGTGGTGTTCAAACCAGTGTATCCAGGCATCCATGATGGTTTGACCGAACCATCTGTGGGGGGAGGGGAGACAAGAGGTGATGAGGGACCATTGTTCCATTACCACAGGGCAATGTAAGAAGAGATGTTTTGTGTCTTCATCGCTGTTCCTACATAGGTGGCACCAGAAAGGTCCATGAAAAGACCTTTTCTTCAGATTGGATCCAGTAGGTACTTTGTTGAATAGAATGGCCCACATGAGCATTCGGGTCCTGGGGGCTGCTTTGAGCTGCCAGATGGCCTTCCACCACTGCTGTGGATGTTCAGGCTGGTGATGGTTCATAAGCTGCAGGTACCCTTCCTTCGGAGTATATGTACCATTTTTTGCGTGAGCCCATACCAACACATCATCCTCCTCTGTAATTCTGATGCGTGCTTGGCAAAGCGCATCAATGTAGTTCTCCCATTCAGTCCTCCACTGGTCCGGGATGTGAAGGACAGGAGCAGATTTCCAGGCTTGATGGAATAAGCGGGAATTTGCATTATCAGCTATATGTGCAATATGAGTGATGCCCTGTTCCGTCAGATGTTCCCTTAACTGTGCTGTGATCTGATGGGTATTGCCACATCCAATCCAAGGGTCTATGCCTATGCGTACTGAAATCCCTTGATGAATCTGCCAGGTTAAGCCGTCCCGAATGAGAGGGAGGGATGTGATGACCGCTTTCCAGATGTTAGAGTGTCTTCCGTGTTCTCTTTGTTCCCTGCGGACCCAGCTATGAATACTCTCCGGGGCTATATATTTATCCTCTACTACCCTTTTCCAGAGGCTGTTGGTTGTGAGCAGCTGCCAACCTAGCTTTGCTGCCAGAGCTTTTGAGAAGAGATCTAGTCTTTTGATACCCCAGCCTTCCCATTTTTTAGGCCTTGCTATAGTATCCCATTTGACCCATGCGAAAAGGTTCCCTTGTTTATTTCCTTTCCACAGAAAACCACAGCAGATCCTTTGTAGTCGGCTTAAAATACCTCTGGGGATCCAGGCCAACGACATCCAATACACTGGTGTAGCCTCCAGGACAGCTTTTATGAGAGTGAGTCTTCCTGCCCTGGTAAGATATCTGTTGTACCAAACATTTAGTCTTTTCTCTACCTTGGCTATGAGCCAGGTCCAGTCCGCAATTTTATATCCCCCATGCTTTACCCGGAAGCCCAGGTATTTTAGACCTGCCTCCATCTGATGAATTTGAAAAGGGAAGCGGTTCTCCGTGAAACTTATCTCATTGGCAGAGCAACCAGTAACAGTGAGAGTCGATTTTTGGATGTTGATAACCATTCCTGTGGCTTTCTGGAAGAGATCAAAAATATGTCGTAAAGCAGAGGAGTCGGCCAAGCTGCCATTTAAGAAAATAAGCACATCGACCACAAACAGCAGATGTGTGAGAGAGCAGTTATCAATGATTTTGGTCCCTTTTATCCTTCCCCTGCTGTGTTCTGATGCTATCATTCGGCTAAGCCCTTCCATGATGAGGAGGAAAAGAAGGGGGGATAAGGGACATTCCTGGCGGAGGCCCCTCTCAGCTGTAAAGGTAGGAGTGGGGGACCCATTGAGAAGGACACTGTACGAGACCTCAGAGATGCAGCTCATGATCCATTTGATGTAGATAAAGGGGAAACCCAGGTGTGTGAGGAGCATGCGGATATAGAGGTGATTAACCCTATCAAAGGCTTTGGAGAGGTCAACTTTGAGGATCATACCTTTCAAGCACTTAACATGCATCGAATGAAGAAGTTCCTGAGCGGTGCCTATAGCTTCATGAATTTGGCGGAGGTGAAGAAAGGCGAATTGTTCAGGGGAAATGTGGGTCGAGAGGATGGGCCGAAGTCTGTTAGCTAGAATTTTGGCCCAAATCTTATAGAGGCAGTTGCAGAGCGAGATAGGCCGGAAGTCATCGAAAGAGGTAGGCTTATCTGATTTAGGGATCAGGGCTATGAAAGTGGATTTGATGGCAGGAGGAATGCCTGAGTGGCAGCACTGTTTGATTACCTTGAGAAGGTCCGGACCGATAAGCTCAAAGAAAGCTAAGTAGAACTCAATGGTCCATCCATCAGGGCCCGGGCTTTTGTCCTTCTGAAATCCCCTCATGGTAGCTTCCATCTCCTCCTTTGTGATTTCTCTAGTGAGCTCAGCAGCGTCCTCATCATCCACAAATCTAGGGAAAAGCTCAGCTACTCTCATGATTTCTAGCAAATTTGCTTCCCTTGGGGCTTTATATATATTCCTGAAGTGGGAGGAGGCTAGAAAAGCAAGTTCCCTAGATTTGTTGATCCTGTGGCCCTGTTCATCTTGCAGTTCCCAAATTGTATTGATCACTTTCCGTCCATTTGCGAAGCAATGAAAAATTTTTGTGTTCTCATCCCCTTCTTTTAGCCATATAGCTCTGCTCCTAAGTCTCCAACTGGCTTCTCGGTCTCTTAGGATTTGAGATCTCTGGCTGATGAGACCTTCATAAGAAGATTTTTGTTCCGGGGAGATGAAAGTGCCCGTAGATAGAGATTCGCAATCAGCAATAGCTTGTTCAGCTAGAGAGATCGTCTGGTCATCTTGGAGCCTCTTTTGGTGCGCCCATTTCCTGGAGAGTACCTTGATTTCAGTGAGGTTCTTTAGAAAATAAGGGATCGGGTCAGCATCATCCAGCAAGGGATGTGTTCTCCAATAATCAGATATTAGTGTGATGTATCCAGGATCCCGGAGCCAGGAGGAATTGAACTTGAACGGGGCCTTGCTGTTCTGAATTCTTGTTCCAATTTCAAAGTATATCGGCCTGTGATTCGATATGCCCCCACTTCCCACCCATTGCCTGGATCGGGGATGATTGCAGTGGAAAGCCTCCTTAATAATAAAGCGATCCAGTCTTCTGGCAAGGCTGTATTCCCCCACTCTGTTATTCTTCCAAGTATACTGAAGCTTTGCCGAAGGGATATCTATCCAGTGGTGGTCCTCCAGCAGGTGCCCAAAGAAGTCCGACAGCGGATCAATCTGCCCCAGATGTCCCCAGGATTCAGCATGACCCTTAGAGAAATTCAAATCTCCCCCAAGTATTGTGTTCTCAGCTAAGAGGAGGGGGGAGTTGATAATCTTACTCCAGTATTGCTCCCTGTTTGTGCAAGGTCCGTAAACATTGAGGATACGAAGATCCTCCTCTAGCTCCTTTGAATAGATATCTGCCCCCAGGTAGCCCAAACCACCCCATATGTTCTTCAGATTGATGGAAGTGTTTTTGAAACCGATGGCTAATCCCCCCGAACGTCCAGAGACATCCAAGGCAGAGAAAGTCCATCCTGGCAGCCATGTGCTCAGAATAGATGTAGCCAAGTCAGCTTTACATAAAGTTTCTTGCAGGAAAATTATATCAACCGGGTCCGAGAATATGAGTCTCTTTAGGGCCAGTTTTTTCTCAGGGCTGGCCAGCCCTCTGCAGTTGAAGGATATAATTTTCATGGAGGGGGGTGGGGGAGGGTAGCCGATGCTCTAAGTACCCAGTCGATGGTTTGTTGTTTACCCTGGATGACATCAACCCCAGCTTGATCCTTTGCCTTTTTTAATTTTGGGGGGCGGCCTCTACCTGCTTAGGTGAGAGGAAATGAGGCTCCACAGGCAGCCCAACAACGTCCACTTCCAGACACTTAGAAGCCGAGCGAGTGGCATACCGCGGTGATGAGTTAACTGAGGGGGAGGGCGAGGAGGAAGGGTGAGGGGGAAAGGAAGGGAGGGAGCAGGGGGATAGTAACCCCGAAGGTTGGGGGATAGGACAGGTAGGGTAATACGATCGGGAGGGGGGTTGAGGCATATTGGAAGCCTTGACCAGGTCAAGGGCAGAGGGGGAAGAAGGGAGGGAAATCTTGAGAGGGTGTAGTGAGGGGAGGGGATGAGAAATATTCAACAAATGTATATGCGAAGCAGAAACATTTGAGGGGAGAGACGTACCCGATGAGAATACAGCTCCTTTGGCAGCCTTTGAGTGCGTCACCAGGGGAGATGGAGGCCGAGCCGAGGTTCCTCCTTGCTTCCTCTGCCTTGGAACCGATGGAGCTTCCACCGTGTCAGAAGTAATGTTGAGCTCTGCCCGTGGTGCCGTCGTCGCCTGGGGATCAGGCAAGACCGTAGTTGCCGGGGCGTCCTGTGTATTGGGGGATTTCTGTGCCTTTTGTAGTAGTGGGCAATCTTTGTAGAGGTGACCCACCTGATGGCACCTCCTGCAGCGATATGGGATGCCCTCGTAGTCCAGTTTCTGCTTCTTGGTGGATGTTTTCCACTGAATATGGATATATTTGTGCATGCCTCCTCTGGTATCAAGATGGACCAGTATCCGGGTGTATGCCATCGCCCCTGTTTGAATAAATGTCTTATCCGACTCCATGAATGTGCCCAAAGTGTTCCCAATTCTTCTGAAAATGTCTTCCGACCAGTATTGTGGAGGCAGACCTGGGAGTCTGACCCAAACCGGCCCAATTCCAGTCTGTTCCGTCTCAGGGTCAAAAAGAGGCGACCAGCGTTTGAGGAGGACCGGAGCTTTCTCATAATGCCAGAATGTAGAGAGGACCCAACTGGTGTGATCCGCTCTTGCAAATCTAAGAGCAAACCATCCTCTGACGAAAGTCTGGACAGATGGCATCTCCGCCAGATATTTGCCCCAGATCTCCGATGCCCACTGCTTCAATTTGTCTGCAGAGATTTGTCGACCTCTGATCTGGCCCACAAGTACACGGTCAGCTAGATCCATAGCATCTCCCCACTGTATGTCCTCTTCAAGCCTAAGGAAGGCGTCCTCAGACCTCGATTTGTAACAGCGCTGCTTCTTCGAGGGTCGGGCGGACATACGGCTAGGGTTTTCAGCTGCCCCAGTAGTCGGTTGCAGGGGGTCAGGGAGGGGATTGGGGTTTGAGCAAGGAGGGGGAATAACTTCTGGGAGAAGAGGGATGGGGTGGTAGCTCCCAGATGAGGCCGGGGGGGGAGGGGAAGGGTTAGATGCAGCAGGAACGGGTATCTCCTGTGGCCCAGATAGCGGAGGGGGAATGACGGGGGGACCTTGTTGTAAGGGGGGACCAGCAACCGGCGGCGAGGGATGGAGACAGTTCGCAAGAAAACCGAGGGTAGCCGGCGAGGGCGCTGAGAACTCAGTCCAAGAGGAGGGTTCGCTGGAGTGCAGAGACGTTGGGATGGACAGCTCGGTCGATAGAGATGGGTCTTCAAAGCTAGCTGTAAGATTCTCACTGATAAGCCCTCCTGAGGTCAAGAAGGTAGAGCGCCAGATGGAGCTCTCAGCCAGCGGGGATGCCGAGTAATCGACCACCTCATCCATAACGGCTTCCGTTGTAACTTCCTTGGGATCAGATAACCGCCTAGGGTCAGCTCGGGCCGTAGAGGAGGACCGTTAGAAGGGCGCTGATAGTAGTGGGATCTCCGTCAGCTTGCCGCTGCATGAACGGTCTAGTGATGTCGACAGTGCAGGTATCCCCAGATGCGGACGTGCTGATGAACCCGAGAGCAGGTAAAAAATGAAGCAGGTAACAAACCCTAGGCCGCAGAGTAAAAAGGTAGGGTAAAAACAATATGGTCGGGTGCAGCAAAGATAAAACATAAACGGCTCAGCGAGGAGGGGGCGGGAGAGTGGATAAAGGTATAACGGGGCGCTACAGGGCCGTTTCCGGCCTGTTAGCCCCGTTCAAACGGAGTCTCGTATCAGCATGTTGCAGAGCCGTACCGAGATTCAAAATTCCTGATAATTTCAAAATGAGAAATACATGAAAAAACATGATTGCAAATGTTGTTCAATATGTAGCGTTTGTAGCTTACCATTTATCCCTTTGGACTTGTTCCCTTGAAGATGAAGGTGCCACCTCACCTGAACTTTCCTTGGAAACACCAATAAATGTTGCATGGCCAGACATGCAATTAATTTTAGATGGATCTATTTCTATGATACCCAGTTCTGTTGTTCCTATTCCAAAACAAAACTAGTTGGGAGAAATGCAAAATTTGAAAGTGTATAAGATAATGTCAACTGTCTATGCCTTAGTAGAGGACCCTCTGATTGATAACAATAAGGGAGAGTCCAAACCATCTCTTACTAGTGGAAGGATGGGGCCACCTACGTCACATGTTACTAGAAAATCTATTCCTAATGGAACTAATCTTGTTTAAACATTTTTTTTTAAGAAATCCTCCATAGTAGATACATGTTCTCAGGTTATAGGGGTGCAGTGAGATATATATCCATCTGGATAGAGGCCTTCGCTGCTAACTGCTCCTTAAAGTGACTTATCTAGATTATCACCTTCAATAAAGGAATTTTCAAATGAAATTATATATCATGTGGGTCCAGGTTCATATGGGGCAACGCCGTCATATTTGGAACTTCAAGATAAGGAATAAAAAAAACTCAGAACTAGAAAATGGTTTCACTGTTTCTATTCATCCAAGGTTAATATTAATTATCAAATAATGACAGGGGAGCTATCTGGGAAAGGAGATGCTCGAGAAATTTCCATCAGTTTAAGGAACTTTTAAAGACCTTTGGTCCAAATAATACCACACTACCTTATTTCAAATTCCAAGGGTACTCCTTACAACTGCCTTGTTATTTCTCAGCAATGTAATTAGGTTAGTTAGTAGTAGTGAATGATCCTTGTGATGGTCGAGTTGTGTGATGCCAATAAAGTGAAGGGATCATGCCATCATTACCCAAATTTAAAAGGATTAAGCTTTTATACTGTGGAAAAAATTTCAATAGTTACAAGGATAAGGAGAGCAATCATAAGAAGATCTACTAAGAGCGTTCTTTGGGAAAGGAAGAACTATTCAACATGAATCTATTAGGCCTCTATTCATTGAAGATAAAATGTTTGGCACCTTGCACATGCCTCAGAATGTGGTGACGTTTGACATTGAAGATTACTCCAATGAGGTACAAATTCATCATGGTAGAAAAAATGAAGAAGCATGGGAGTGGATTTGTAGTTGTGTAGAATGACAATGGAAATGTTGAAAACACCAATGGTTGGATGGAGAGATATTTTCAATATATTTTGGAATAATTTTCTTCATCTCTATCTGAGTTGGAGGGTTCTGTAGTGATTAGAGGTGTTACAATTACAAATGGAGGTTCATAATCAATTAAATGAACAACTTAAGGTCCAAATAAATTTATAATTGTGAATAGAAGAATAAGGGAGATGCTTACATAAGATATTTGAGGAATCACAAAAAAGACGTGTTGTAAAATTGTGTGTGAAGTTGTAGTTTAGAAATGTGCTCTTGATGAAGCAGCATGTGAAAAGCAGAGCTTGGTCCCAAGTTATGATTTCAATCTTTAACTGAAATGCAACTTGCATTGTGGAGAAGGTTTGCAACCAAATTGGGACATTGTGACTCTTGGGTTGCATATCACATTTGCACCCTCTAGAAGATTACCCCAGAAAATGCAACCTCTACTAAATTTGTAACATGTGACTTCACTATCCTTGGTGCAAGTGTTGAAGGAAAAACACACTTCCTAGTTGCGACATACCTTCCAAGTTAAAATTTACAATTATGAATATTGAGTAAATAACACATATCCTTTGTCATCATTAATTCTTGTCAATTCCTTATTCCTTTCCCTACATATTTATATGTCTTCCTGTTATAGACATTTTTGGGCACTACAACCCCAAGCATGAAATGTCCATAAACCAAGGGCTCCTAATTCCCTAAAAGTGTTGTTCTAACCCCTAAAGGAACAAGGTCAACTGATTACAGCTTCTCCCAGAAGTTCTCCATGAAAAACTGCTCAGAATTGGTCAAAACAGGATCATTTCAGCTGCTCCACAGGCCAAGTGCGTTGCATCTCACCTAAATACACTATGTGGGTGTGTTGCATTTCAAAAATCCCTTATATGGGGTGTAATGGGCGAGAAATAACAAATAGCAGTGTCATTCCGCGAGGTGGAGAGGCAATGGAAGCTTCCAGAAACTTCTCCTGTGACAATTGCCTCTCTGAATTCGACCAAGGATGAGTAAGAGATCATCAATCTCTAAGTGGAAGCAAGAACTATCAGAGGGAAGACACTAATCAAATCACAAGCTGACTCATCTCCCTTACAGATATCTATATATGGATCCCTCATCCCATAGATCCAGAGGCTGGAATTTTGCATATTGTAAGGAATTGTTGTTGGTTTCTTGAGACAAACATCAGATTGTTGGGTGATCTAAGCTTTGTATGAGGTGAAGAGGGGCTTCCTTGCTGAGAGGATGATGCTGGGTCAGAACAACTGGTTGTAACTCCCCTTGGCTCTTTCTTGTTTATCAATAAAAGCTATTCAAGTTTTCCTCCATACTCTTGTGTCATTTATATTTGCTGCATTTGTATGGTCAATTTACATCTGATCCTAGATTGTTTATGATTATAGATCCATGTTCTTGTATAGTGCTATGCTACTGTGATCTTACAGGTACTCTGTGAAGCTGGCGTGTAAGGGAACAAGTAGCGAAAGACTATCAAGAAGGAGAGGAATTGAACCAGGAGATTAGCGCAAGACAGAGGTTGGTCTTCTTTGTTCTTCTCTATCTATACTTCATAAAGGAAAAATGAAAGTAGCTTTACTTTGTTTGTTTCTAAGGTAGCTATCACACCTTAGTGGGATAAGCAGTTCTGAGTAGACACTTTTCCCTGTAACAAAATGGCGACTCCGCTGGGGAAGAATTAGTTAGTTTGTTTATCTTCCTTGTTGTCTATTTCATAAACTTACAGACGGAGTCTGAAGTCGTGTCAGGTAGCTTTCGAACTGCATTTGCTATGCAAATGCAAAGTAGATAAATGCCACTTCAGTCAATCTCCGGGATTTGTTTATGATTTAAACAACTGATTCAAAAGCTCTCTGATTGCCCTTGTGATAGCTCTTAGATCCTCCTTAGATCTACCCCTGATTGTTGCATTACTGATTACCTTTTGCTTGGCCAAAACCCATGAACTGAACTGCAAACTGTGACCCGGAACCCAAGCAAAGTCTCGTCTCTGGGCCAGCGCAGGTACTGTTCTGAGAATCTGAAAGCGCCCTTCCCGAGTGTAGTAGGTGCGCTGCATTTCAAATTCCCTGTGTTACAGGTGCGCTGATCAGACTAGGCATTGTGCAGTTTTGGTTTCTGTGATTCTTTCTTTCCAGTTCTATTCATGAATTTTGCTGCCTGTGATCAGTATATCTCTGTTTGAAACCCCTTTTCCTTGTTGTTATTCCGCCTCCTTTGTACAAAAGAACTGTAAATGTTTTTGTGTGTTTGTTGAATCATTTTCAGTTCTCCTTTGCAAAAAGTAACATAATCGCACTGTCGTCCTTTGATTTGAAAGTGTCGCAAGTGTCGCTTTCAATCATAGGAAAGAGTTTAATTACTGTAGATAGTCGATTATCTTGTTACTATTGTTTTTGGTCTGAATTTGTAATTTTTCTAGTGTCGAAAACAAGTATTCATTTCCAAATCGTAAGGTGCTGTGATTGTCTCCATTTTTTATTTCGAAAAGAAACTTGTTGATAACTGTTACTTGAAAAGTAATTCAGATTTGTGCATCAACTTTCTTTTTATCATTTACATACTAAGAAAGTCGAAAACAAATACATGCATGTGCATTTGCATTTAGACAGTCTGATTGGTTTGATTTAGGAAAGTGCATTTAGAGTGTGTTCTTTGCTCTTTGTGAAAGAATTCTGTCTTTCTTTCCTTAGTAGCAAGGATTTTCATTGCACAAAGAAGATAAAAAGATTGTTTATCATCTTAGATTGCATTTTAGGAATTATACTACATCTCGTAGTGAACCTGAAAGGCAAACTTCATAAACAAGATCAACTATAAAATAAATTCAATGAATCTAACAACGCTTTGGAACCTATTGTGGCCACCAAAAACCCCCCTCTTTGTTTGGTATTAGCGATAACACCAAGCAAATGGCGACCCTTAATAAAAATCCAAAAAACATTTTATCAAATTTTTTTTGTATTTTAACTCCCTAAAGCTGTATCGCATCGCGAGAAGAGAGTGAAACGTTTTCCTATGCGCATAATAAGCTGCGAAGAAGCGACGCGAAATTCATCGCATCGCATATATTATGAAACACTCTTAAATGAAAAAACTTAAGGAATCTCCGACGGCCGATATGTGACGTCGCATATCGAAACATCGCATAACCAGCACACAATGATTGGATGACTAAGTGCGATTTGTGATGTTGCGATCTGCGATGAATGCGATCATCAATCCCTGCGATGACACATATTGACGACGCGATCCTTGATACTGCGATGCGAGTCGTAGAAATCACCCATCGCAAAATTTCCTCGGCACAGTATTCAAGGAAAGCTATCTATAGATCAAAATTGGGCGCGCGCCTTAAAAGAAATTAATGATTGTATGCCAAAGTATCCAAGAAGGATTGTGTTGTGTTTTTCGAAAAGTCAGTTCATTATGGGTGTCATGATTATGCATTCATTAGAGCTTAAAGCTTTCATGTAAATCTTTTCATCATTACTCTTTTCCTTTGCGTAAACTGTAAGACAACAAATAACATAAAGCAATGTGCAGGAAACATCTAAGGAAAAGGGGAAAGCGTCAATGCTCGGAGAACAGAGAAGAGATGCCTTCACAAACGGATACCGCATGCAATAGGACCACAGATTCCAGAGTATCACTCAACAGATACTGATGTCAATAGGCCATCCAAAACTTAGAATCAAAGGCGCACAAAAGCAGCATGTTTGCAAAAGATCCTGAAGCTTATGCCCGGTAAAGCAAAAAGAAAAAGGCGCTAAAGAGGGAAAACGCACCAGAAAAGCCCAGAACAAAGAACGAAGGCAGTTTTCAATACAGAAAATTGTTCAGAGAGCAAAGTCCCTAACTTATTCAGTCATTTGCAAGGTCGGAAACCGAAATAGCAAAAGCAGAATCAGTTTGAGAGAAATTTGGGTTATTACTAAGTATACACACAGTGAATACACCAAGCCAGAGGAAGATTTTCGAAAATATCTTCTAGTTTACCAGAAAGTGGTGCCAGCACTTGTTATTTCTATTTTCGTAGCTCAAACGAAAGGAGAAGACGACCAGCCGACTCTTCCCAGGCGAATGTTGCATGCTTACAGCACTAAGGAGAAAATACAGAAACGGTTAGGAATTAGATTCAATTTTTAGAAATAATTTTGCTTTAGTAGAAGGGGTCATTTAAAACCGTGTCCTAAATTTATGTAATTAAGATTAATTAGTTAGCAGTATTTAAACCCTTCTCAGGCATTTGGAGAAGGGTCCAGAAATTTGTCAAAAAACTTGTCCTCAGAACATGCACTTTTGCACCCTCGGAGGGGGTTTTTGATGAATGGTTGGATCGAGATTTATTAATGTTTGCATTTGATGTCTGCTACTGATGTTGCACTTCTGTACTCTTAGTAGATGTTAGAACAAGTAGAGATAAATCGTTTTTGTTTGAAGTTTGAGTAGGATTAGTCATAAATGGTACTTTTATCTCTTGACCATTTCTGCTTATATTCTTAAAGTGATATACAGTTTTCAGTTGTTTATATGTTAATGCATGAATGTGTGGGTTACCATTTGGCACTTCTATACGGTGGAGTCATTTATTTGTGTTTGATATATGAATAACTTATTATGCGATATGCTGTTCACAACTGTTTTGCTTAAATTTTTATGCAGAGTGGTTTATCTTAATTGATTTCTATTCTTATGATAGCTGAATGATCTTTATTACCAGTTATTGTTCGAAATATCTTTAGATCGCATAATAGAAGAAATACACCTCGGGTTAGCGTAGATTAGATGTGTTGTTTCTCATTAGATTACAATAGCATATAGTTAGTTTAGAAGTTTGAATTAAATTAGCTTTAAGTATTCCTAGATCAGCATCATCCAACTCTACACACACACACACCCCTTAGATTGGGAAACTGGTCCCATTATCCCCAGTCGGACCCGCTATACCAAATGGATAAGGAGCTGCCAACCAAGGTCCAGACCAGGAGGGTATCGCCCTTGTTGTCGACCCGATTTTCAGGGCTTCAACATATTTGGCGCTAGAAGGAGGGCACAAACTATGAATGGCACCTAAATCAAAATCTAAATACCATTCTGAGAGTAAATCGCCCTTATCAACTCCCCCAACTTCCCCAGTACATTTAAATCCAGAGTTAGAAGTCACTCGAGTATCAACCACTGCTACATACCCTAATATTTCAGACCAATTTACCATTGAACCCCCTGAAGTTCAAACTCTGATTCGCAAACTCCAGGGATTTTCTATTTTTACATAGAGGTCTGATAAATCTCAAAGCAGCGTGACTTCGCAGTACAATCCTGCTCATCTCTTGACCAGATTAAAGAGTGAAAAATTTGGCATCCAGCCAACTGAATTCCCTCTCCCCACCAGGAAAAGAGCAAGGAAAACATCACCAGAGTCTGACAGTGAGACTCTTTCATCTACGTCGTCCATTTCAACTCCCTCACCGTGAAGTCAGCCACCCACATCTTCATTCCAAACCACTCATCCATCTTCCACAACCCCTCCTCTTCAATCATCAAAGATCATAATATCTTCATCTTCCCCGCCTCAGGGATCATCCTCTGCACTTTCATTTACTAGCAGCTCAACGATGGCCCAGTCTCCATGGAACAATCCTGGGGCAGTTTTAATGCCTCCACCCCTGAGCCAAATACCGGCCCATCCTGAGAAATGGCTACCCAAATTCAATCCAGAAGCAGGCATGCTAGCTGAAGAGCATATTAATAATTTCATGCTTTCTGTCAATCTCAACGGAGTTACCAACAAGGATGCGGTTGTCCAGCTTTTTCCCTATACAATGCAAGGAATGTTAGGATATTCCGACGCATAAGAAATAGTTAAGTTCAACTTTGTCTAGTATAGAGTTAGGTAAAGTGTGTTTCTTTACCGTTGTACATTTTGTAACTTACAATCCGACGGTCACGATATGTAGTGATCCGACGGTTCACTCTCTCCCCGGTATTACCGACACTTGATCCGTGGCTTGACACCCGATTGGTCCATGAGTTCTATTTAAAGTGCATGGAGGGTCATTGTTCGGGTAATCCGTGCATGAGAGAAGCTTATGTAAATTTTCATTCTTTGATTAATAAATTGCCTGTAGTAGCCACGTTGGCGCAGGCCGTGGACTGTTTCCCTCTTTGAGGGTTTTAACCACGTCAAAAATACTGGTGTATTGATCTGTGATCTGGTTGTGAGCGGTGTCCTTTTGGTGTTCTTTCTGAGGAACTTACCCTGTAAATTCCTACATGGTATCAGAGCTATTTGAGGGCCGCGTCCGTTGGTGATCCAAATCTGAAGCCGGTAGAACTGCATGCGACTGTCGTTTCCTAGATCTGTTGTTTTTGACTGCTTTCGGGCCAAGAGGACTGCTCTGTTGTGTTCGGAGCATCTGTTCCAGTGAGGAACCCCTTTCGTTTCACGCGAAAAGGTTTCCGGTAGCCCTATCTGCGTCATTTTTAAGATCTGGAGGTATACAGTCTTTATTTGTAGTTTACTGTTATTTTCTCTCTGCTTATTTCGGTTTCGGTTTATTTAGTTCTTTTTTAACCGGATCTATACCTTTCATTTTTGCGTATGCTCTTTGCCCTGTGACTCTGTGCGATCTGGGCAAATCAGAAACAGAAAGGAAGGATTTTTCTCATGCGTATGCTCTTTTCCCTGCACCTTAGTGTGATCTCGGAAAATCAGAAACATTGAGAAAAATATTTAGTTTTTCGGCTAAAGCTAACTTTGAGCCGCAAGGTTCATTTTTTAAAATATCTAGTTTTTTTGCTAAAGCTAACTTTGAGCCATAAGGTTCGTTTTCTTTGCATGTCCGTGTTGGGTTTTGTGTTTTGTGTTTTGTAGGGAAAAAGAGCTTTCTCAAGGCAAGCACGCAAACCAAGGCCCCCCCCCTCTCTCTCTCTCTCTCTTTCTCTCTCTCAAATTTTTTGTATAGATCAATTGGTTTAAAGCTATTTTAAGAGAGTAGAGGTCTTGGGTTCAAGTCTCCATTTTGTGGGGGCGGATTTTTTCATTTCCGCACATTCGCACACTTTTTCGGCACCTTCAACAATTTTTTTTCAAAAAGCCATAACTTCTTCATCCGGAAGCCTTTTACAGAGCCGTTTTTTTTAAAACAGCCTAATTTTTCGAGATCTATCCATTGGAACACTTACTTTCAGCATCTTCAGCTTCAGTTTTTTTTTAAAATGGAAAGTCCATGCCAAGTCATTCTTGACAGCACTAACTACTTCCAATGGATATCCTACATCGAAGATTTACTTAGAAGTAAAGGTCTCTACAGAATATCCACAGACCAAGAGAAGAAACCAAAAGATGAAGACAAGGCTGCAAAATGGGAAAATAGACAAGATCAAGCACGTGGTTTGATAGGGATGTCTATTTCTCCTGATCTTAGATTCCATATTGCAGAACTTGAGACTCCTCATGAAGCATTGGAACAACTCACTAAAGTTTTTGGGATTAAAAATGAAATTAGAGCCCATCAACTTGAAAATGAGTTGCTTACATTGGATCCTAATAATTTTTCTTGCATTGAAGATTTCTTGTCCAAATTCAAGACCCTTAGATATCTCTTGGAAGGTGTTAAGGTTAAGAAAGAAGATAGTAACCTTATTTATTCCATCCTTACTAAGTTGGGACCAGCCTACTCTGTATTTGTTTCCACCTTCCATTCTACAAGGGAAGCTTTCATTTGTCAGGGAAAAGACTACAAGGCCCCTTCCTTTGACTCTTTTTGTGATTCTTTAATAAGAGAACAAGAAAAACTCTTACACCTTGGTCTTCTTAATCTTGGAAACTCTTCCAAGAAAGCGTTAGCCGCCCAGTAGCAACCAAATTCAAAGAATCCTAAGAAGTCATTTCCTAAAAAGAATGGTCCTAAACCAAACAAGGGTCCTAAGCAAACTCAGCCTCAAAATGAAAGATCATTTCAGCAAAATGATAGGACCAATAAAAACAAATGGAAGAAGACTGATAGACATTGTAACTTTTGTAATCGAGATGGCCACTTAGAATCTAAATGCTTTAAGAAGATGGAAGCCTTGGAAGCCGCAATGAAGAAACATAACATCCATGTGGAGCATTCTTCAACTTCAACTTCATCTTCAGGAATGGCACTTTCTGCATGTCGTTGTCAATCATCTCAGTCTGGTTATGAATTAAATGTATCTTCTTCTTCTCATTCTCATGAGTGGCTCATTGATTCTGGAGCCTCTTATCACATGGCCAAAAACCAAGCCATGTTTTCTTCTTTAAATGATTGTAACACCAAAAATATATATGTTGGTGATGATAGATCTCTTAATGTTGTAGGGACTGGAACTGTTCATCTAGACAATGGTCAGTTTAATGATGTATTATGTGTTCCAACCTTATCCTGCAACCTTCTATCTGTATATCAGATAACTCATTCAGGTAAAGGTAAAATTGTTGAATTTTCACCTCATGATGTTGTAATCAAGGATCTAAGAGATCCTAAACAGATTCTAGCTACTGGTATTGCTGATGATTCCACAAGGTTGTATAAGTTTCACAACTTTGGGTCATCAAATCTTCCCTTAGTATTTGTTGCTCATAATGATGAAGTGAGCAAACTTTGGCATGAGCGATTTGGTCACTTAAACTATCGCTCCCTTCAGCATCTATGTAAAGAAAATATGGTGACAGGTCTTCCTATGGTATCTTGCAAAGATGGTGTTTGTTCCGGATGTGTACTCGGAAAACATCATCGGGACAGTTTTGAAAAACGTGCCTCTTGGCACGCCTCAGCCCCTTTACAGCTTGTGCACAGTGATTTATGTGGTCCACTTCCTGTTGCTTCATTCTCTAGTTGCAAGTATTTCTTAACTTTCATTGATGATTTCTCCAGACGCACTTGGGTATACTTCTTAAAACTCAAGAGCGAAGTATTTAACACTTTTTTGGCCTTCAAAGCCTTTGTTGAAAAACAATCTGGACATCAAATTCTTAAGCTAAGAACTGATAATGGTGGAGAATATGTTAAAAACACATTCATCAACTTTTGCACCGAAAATGGAATTCAAATGCAACATACTGTTCCATACACTCCACAACAAAATGGTGTAGCTGAAAGGAAAAATCGCACCTTAAAGGAAATGGCTAATTGTATGCTGCAATCTAAAGGACTCAGTCTTAGTTTTTGGGCCGAAGCAATTAATTGTGCAAATTATATAATAAATCGCACTCCTACTAAGGTTCTAAAGAATATCACTCCAGAAGAAGCTTGGAGTTCCATTAAACCAGATGTAAGTCACTTTCGTGTTTTTGGAAGTGAAGCATGGGCCCATATTCCAGATGAAAAGCATAAAGCTTTAGAACCTAAGAGTGAGAAATGTACTTTTGTTGGATATTCTGAAGATGTAAAAGGTTATAGACTTATTCCATTTAAGTCCAAAAATGTTATCATTAGAAGAGATGTAAAATTTGATGAAAATAAATCAGCCTGCGAGCCTAGTCCGGCGGATGTGCCACCTCTTCCTATCTCTTCTACTTTTGAAAACATTTCTTCTTCAGATGATGAAAGTGAGGATGACAATCCTCCCCCACCTTCTCAGGATCCTCAACTTCCAAGATGGGTCCGTGCTACTCGGGATGCAGCAGGTGATCTTGCCGGTGATCCTACAGATCAGCGACGTACACGTTCTCAGTTTGAAAGAGCCTCTTCTTTACTGGCTCAAGCTCCAGTAAATCATGATCCTGACACTTTTGCAGAAGCTTCAGGCCATCCACATTGGGAAGCAGCTATGAATGAAGAATATCATTCATTGTTAACAAATGATACATGGGATCTTGTTCCTCTACCAAAGGGACACAAACTTGTTAGATGTAAATGGGTTTACAGAACCAAGTATGGACCAGATGGGAAAGTTGATAAACATAAAGCTCGTCTTGTTGCTAAGGGCTTTTCACAGGTTGAAGGCATTGACTACACTGAAACCTTCTCCCCTGTTGCCAAAATGAACTCTATCCGCCTTGTTCTTTCCCTTGCTGCCTCTTTAAAATGGGAAGTCCATCAGATGGATGTTAAATCTGCCTTCTTGCATGGGGACTTGCATGAAGAAATCTATATGGAACAACCCATTGGCTTCATCCAAACAGACTCCAGCCTTGTATGTCGACTTAAGAAATCTCTTTATGGTCTCAAGCAAGCTCCTCGGGCTTGGTATGCCAAAATGGATAGCTTTCTTTTAGAATCTGGCTTTTCTAGGTGTTATTCTGACAATACTGTCTACACCAAGAAAGTGGGCAACTCTCTTATCATCCTTGTTCTTTATGTTGATGATCTTATTCTTACTGGTAGTGATCCCAACCTTATAAACCATGTGAAGTCCAGCCTTAAAAAGAAATTTGAAATGACAGACTTAGGACACTTACACTATTTTCTCGGTCTTCAAGTCTTGCAATCCAAGGAGGGTATTTCCCTTTCCCAGTCCAAGTATGCTTGTGATATTCTTCGTCATTTTCACATGGAAGACTGTAAGCCAGCCCCTTCTCCCTTTCAGTCTGGAGTCAAACTTTCAGTCTCTTGTACTTCTCCTGAAGTTGATGCAACCTTATACCGTCAACTTGTAGGAAAACTCTTGTATTTAACCCATACTCGTCCTGACCTTTCCTTTGTTGTTGGCCTTGTTGCTCGTTTTATGAAAAACCCCCATGAAAGTCATTAGAAAGCAGCTAAAAGAATACTTCATTATGTTCGAGGTACAGTACAGTTTGGGATTCATTACAGTGCCAAAGCAGCTCCTCTATTAGTTGGTTTCACTGATTCTGATTGGGCTGGTGACCCTAATGATCGGAAGTCTACTGCCGGTTATGTCTTCACTCTTGGTTCAGGACCTATTACATGGGCTTGTAAGAAACAGGCTGCCATTTCTCTTTCGTCAGCAGAAGCAGAGTATCGTGGTGCCGTGGAAGCTAGTAAGGAAGCCTTGTGGCTTCGTCAGATCCTATCAGAGTTTGGCTTTGAGCAGCAGCATCCAACCACACTTTGGTGTGATAATCAAAGTGCCATTCAGCTATGCAAAGATCCAGTCCAGCATCAGCGCAGCAAACACATTGAACTACACATGCACTTCATCAGAAAGCTCATTCATGACCATGTTCTTGAAGTGCAATATTGTTCAACAGATGATCAGGTTGCAGACATCTTCACAAAGGCTCTCACAGAGGCGAAGTTCACTAAACTTCGATATATGCTTGGAGTTCAGGAAGTTGTCACTAAGGGGGGATAGGCTCTAGTGCCTCCTTCCTTCTCCTATTGTGTCATATTTGTAAATCCTTCAATCCTATCCCAAGTTGTTCTTAAGGGGGGATGTTAGGATATTCCGACACATAGGAAATAGTTAAGTTCAACTTGGTCTAGTATAGAGTTAGGTATAGAGTTAGGTAAAGTGTTTTTCTTTACCGTTGTACATTTTGTAACTTACAATCCGATGGTCACGATATGTAGTGATCCGACGGTTCACTCTCTCCTCGGTATTACCGACACTTGATCTGTGGCTTGACACCCGATTGGTCCATGAGTTCTATTTAAAGCGCATGGAGGGTCATTGTTCGGGTAATCCGTGCATGAGAGAAGCTTATGTAAATTTTCATTCTTTGATTAATAAATTGCCTGTAGTAGCCACGTTGGCGCAGGTCGTGGACTGTTTCCCTCTTTGAGGGTTTTAACCACGTCAAAAATACTGGTGTATTGATCTGTGATCTGGTTGTGAGCGGTGTCCTTTTGGTGTTCTTTCTGAGGAACTTACCCTGTAAATTCCTACAAGGAACAGCTGGGTCATGGTACTTTTCATTACCTTCCGGGTCTATCACAAGTTGGGACATTTTTCAAAGTCAATTCCTTACCAAGTTTGGTGATGACAGATCAACCGCAACGTTAATCAATGACCTATCCAATCTTAAAGCCGAGGCTAGAGAACCCATCAAAGATTTCAATTTATGGTTCAATAAAATCCTCAACAAAATTCCCGCTACTTCCCAACCCAACGAAGAAGTAAGATGTGAATGGTATATTACGGCCTTACCATCAAACTTGGCAATCTTCGTGGATAGGGCAAATAAGACAACCTTAGTTGAAAACTTGACAGAGGCGATAGCAGTAGAGAAACACGTAGTAGCCCTGGAAAAAAGATCTGCGATAGAGGAACGCAAATCTAAGAAAGTCTCCTTCAAGGAAGACCCCAAGAAGAAACAAACGAAAGACCCTTTCGATTTGGAAGGATTACAAAAAGTGTTAAAAACCATGTCCAATGAGATGATTGACATAAAAAAACAAGTGGCAGAAACTTCTTCAAAAAAGCCCTACAGAGCTTTTAAAAGAAGTCCTTCAATGGATGTGAAACCACCCAACGCTATCTCAAACGTCGAATCCGAAGAAGAGGAAGAAGAAGAGAATACCACTGAAGGGCAGACCGATGACGAAGAAGTTGTGGAACTACAAGGAATGTGGGATTTCATCCTCCCACAAGAAGAAGATCAAGAAGCATTTTCGGTTAGCACACGAAGCAAAAATCAACTTGATCCTCCCCAAACTACCCATAAGCAGAAGGGCGCAAGCCCTGCAGCAAAAGATAAAGTCGCAACAAAGAAAACGACCGCTAAAGCGACTCAGTTCTAGCCCAGTCCAATCAGACGAAACACCTCCATCAAGAACACTGATTGTGTCGGATGAAATGGAGTACAATATTATTGATGACATGAAAAAGACTAGGGATAATATCACTCTTTATGAATTGAGCAAATTGAAACATCAACAGAAGATAATGATGAAAGAATTACATGCCGTACCTACTACATCTTTGCCTACAGTTGTAGCTTCCCACAACATGGGAAGACCTCCAACCAACATGATCAATAAGGTTGATCCAAATGACATCGCCTTGATTGGAGGAAGATCAAGGTCTCACACTCCCCCTTTTCTTCTCACTTATGAAATTTTCAATAAAAATGTGCACAATTGTTTGGTAGATTCTGGTGCTTCAACGAATATTTTACCCAGATCAATATGTGCCAAGTTGAATGTTCAACCACAAAAATCTGTCGTGCGCATAGTTTAGCTTGATCGATCTCAAGTCGAAGTGATTGGTGAACTTAATCAAGTGACCATAAGATTTTCGTCTAACCCGAAGGTATGTCAGGTTATTGACATTCTAGTAGCTGATATCCCAGAATTCTATGGCTTGATTCTTAGCAGGGATTGGTCCGAAAAACTCCATGGATACTTCTCAACCAACTGGTCGCACATGTGGTTACCCTACAATGGTAAACCGAATCAAATAAAGGTTGAACGAGAGTTACACCAGAAGTACATAGTAACGGAATTGGAGGGAGAAAATGAAGCAATATCATACAACAACAGTATCATAGGCAATTACTCGGTAGATTCTTTCCTCGACAATTTTAATGCTCATACATCACCTTAGAAAATTCAGTTTTGTCCCAAGTCGAAATTTTTTCCCAAACTGATAATTCAAAGTGTGTTAATTTTTTAGATAAACCTGTAAATACATCTTTGTTTTGGAAATTATATTTTGATGGCTCTAAATCTAACGAAGGAGCAGGAGCAGGATGCGTTCTGATTAGCCCAGAAGGAAATAAGACCATGCTTACGTGCAGACTTGAATTCGATTGCACAAACAATACAGCGGAATATGAGGCCTTGGTGCAAGGCCTATACAAAGCAATCGGGTTGAACGTTAAGTACCTTCAAGTCTTCAGAGACTCTGAGATTGTCGTCAAACAGGTACGTAACACCATACATTGCCTATCAGGTCATTTGAAACACTATCAATCTTTAGTACAAGATCTGACTGCACATTTCATAGCATTCAATATTTCGTCAATCCCAAGACTCCAAAATGCGAGCGCAGACCTGTTAGCTAACGTAGCCTCTAGACTTATTCCCTCCGAAGATTTTAGTCCAGATAAATTCTCAATAGAATTAATCTTTAAACCGTCCATCCCTGACAACATTACAAACTGGAGAGTATTCAATGACGATCCTGACATTGTAAATTTCCTCACTTCTGAAGGATCCTACTCCAATCAAATAATTGACGAAGACCATCATGATCGACAAATACAACAAAATAGCACTGATAATGCTATACCTAAATCGGTGGTTAAGTTAGAAGACTTATATGATTTGAAAAGTCGGTTTAAAAGGTCTACCAATTCTAAGCTCTACAGTTCAACTCTGAACTACGAATTAGTAAACCTAGGAACCGATGATAAACCACAAAACGTTAATCTAGGCCACGGCCTAGCCCCTGAAGAAAAATTAGCGTATATCCGTCTTTTGAGACAATACAAAAATGTTTTTGCCTGGAATTACGATGAGCTGAAGACATACGACACTTCTATCATTCAACATACTATCCCTATGATTGACAATGAAAAACCTGTCCAAAAGAAACTCAGAAAAATCCACCCCAATTTAGAAAATCAGATAAAAACTGAGCTAAATAAGTTATTAAGAGCTAGAATAATTTTCCCCGTCAGACATTCCAAATGGGTCTCCAATATGGTACCCGTTAGAAAGAAAAACGGAGATATTAGAATCTGTATCGATTTTCGGAATCTCAACAAAACCTGTCAAAAAGACAATTTTCCCCTCCCACCTATGGAGCAGATATTATAGGCAGTAGCAGGCTCAGAATTAATGTCTTTTTTGGATGGATTTTTAGGGTACAATCAAGTGCTGGTACATCCCGATGATCAGTTAAAAACCACATTCTGAACTAAATGGGGCACATACGCATATCGGAAGATGCCATTTGGTTTGATCAATGCCGGCGCTACATTTCAGAGAGCCATGGACATCGCATTCAAGGGTTTAGTCAATAAATCAGTAGTGATTTACCTAGATGATATAACAGTGTACTCCAAGAAGAGAAGCGACCATCTCAAAGACTTGAAACAAATCTTTCAACGATGTTTAAGGTATGGAATTTCACTTAACCCAAAGAAATCTTTTTTCGCATTAAGTGAAGGAAAACTTCTAGGATTCATAGTGTCAAAATCTGGTATTCACATTGAGCCTGACAGAATCAAAGAAATTTCTGAAATATCCATACCTCATAACAAAAAAGCCATGCAATCTTTCCTTGGTCAAATCAATTTTGTGAAGAGATTTGTCCCAGATTTTTCACGGATTGTTTCTCCTTTGCAAAACATGATTAAAAAGAATTCAAATTTTAAATGGGGTCAAGATGAGCATGAAGCATTCAACCTGATCAAACAAGCTATCATTAACGCTCCATCTTTAGCAACCCCGAATTTTTCAGAATCTTTTATCTTATACACATTTGCCTCAGAGAAATCATATGCCGCGATTCTAACTCAAGCAAATCAAGAGAAAGCGGAAGCTCCAATTGCATTTTTTAGCTCGAATTTACAAGGTGCTGAACTCAACTATTCAGACGTGGAGAAACAGGCATATGCTGTTTTCAAAGCGATCAAATATTTCATACCTTTCTTACTTAAAGCCCATACTAAGGTCATAGTACCGTTTCCAGCGGTAAGAAATCTTCTAATACAGAAGGATGTGGGTGAAAAAAGAGCAAATTGGATCACCGCTTTACAAGAATACGATCTTGAGATCAAACCAGCAAGCATTGTAAGAGGTCAAGGCTTCTGCAAAATGTTGGTTGGAGCATCGCAAATTCCTGAGAATTCATCTGAAGAGGTACAGACGTATGAGGTAAGCCTAAACGATGCAGAATCATTATATGCTGACACCATTTATTATCTTAAGAACGGGTATGCTCCATCACACCTGGATCACACCAAGAAAAGAGCTCTGAGACTGAAAGCTAAACAATACCAGCTCATAAATGATGTTCTGTTTAAAAGGAATTACGATTCTGTGCTTCTTAGGTGTCTTGAGAAAACTGAAGCCGAAAAGGTTTTGCAGGAACTCCACGATGGACCAGCAGGCGGACACTATGCTGGAGATGCTACTGCACATAAAATCTTACGTGCAGGATATTATTGGCCCACGCTGTTCAAAGACTCACACAGTTACGTGAGGAAATGCCAAGTTTGCCAGACTGCTGCAGGGAGACAAAAGAAACCGTCCATGCCACTACAGCCGGTAAACATCGAGCAACCATTCAGTCAGTGGGGCTTGGACATAATAGGTGAGATCGTTCCTCACTCTTCTAAGCAGCATAGGTACATCCTCACAGCAACAGATTATTTTACTAAATGGGTAGAAGCAGTTCCTCTCAAGACAACTAATTCTGAAAACATTATTGAATTCATAGATCAATTTATAATCACTAGGTTTGGATTGCAAACGGCTTTAATGTTTGATAATGCCTCGTACTTTTCTGGAAATACAATGACTGAGTTTGCACTTAAAAGAGGGTTCAAGCTGAAATATTCGGCCAACTACTATCCGCAAGGTAATGGATTGGCTGAATCGACAAATAAAAACCTGATCAGGATTATTAAAAGAACAGTTGACCAGAACCAAAAGAATTGGCATAAAAAGCGTTGGTAAATGCTTTATGAGCAGATAGAATAACGAAGAAAGCTTCAATCGGCACTTCTCCCTTTAATTTAATTTATGGGAAAGAAGTGGTTCTTCCAACTCACTTAGTCATCCCCTCTTTGTCTTTAGTACAACACATCGATGAGGTATCTACTTCCTCCATACAACTAAGACAAATGGAAATAATTAAATTAGAAGAACGACGAGAACAAGCTAAGAAAACCCATGCTCATCACCAAGCGCTGATAAAATCCTCTTTTGACTCAAGCATAATGACCAGAAAGAATTTTCAGATAGGAGATTTAGTTTTGAAATGGGATAAGGCTCATGAAGAAAAGGGCAAACATACAAAATTTCAGAAGATGTGGCTTGGTCCTTTTCAGATTGTAGAAGTCATAGGCCCATCAACGTTTGTGTTGCAGGATTTAGCAGGTAGAAGGGATTCTTTGCCTGTTAACGGACAGATCCTTAAAAAATATTTTCCATAGAAGATCACTCTTCTATTTTGTAGGATAGTTTTAGTTTTTATTTGTTTTTCTCTTTCTTATAAATAAAACCAGTTGTAGATGGTTACTAAAGGGGTTCATGAAAAAGACACCAATTCTCTATCAGATTTTGAGCTTTTTCGCTTGTACAAGTAGCAAAATTTTTCGAAAAATCTGATCTTTATTATTGACAGGTAGAGTTAACTTTAGCCTAGATATGATACTAGTTTCAACTTCAAAAAATTTGATGAAAGCAACCTTTGGTAAAAAATTGTTTTATATCAGCACAATGAAAGGTATCAATAATAAAATAAATATTCTCTGTAAAACTGCTGTTTTCAAACTCTATTATTGTCGTCCAGAGATTTCTTAAGGAAAAACAATGACTTCCTCCCTGCTAAAGGAAATCGCAGCATTCAGAGGAACAATCCGAGAAAACACTGTATCTCAAAGAATAAGAGGTCTCATCACGAGCCGGCTTATCATGATCACAGATATTATAACTTGCTGACTTTGCCAATACTGTCCACCAAAACAGGGCAACGACTCAAGATTGTTGCAATCAAAAGACAAGGGGTCTCATCACGAGCCAGCTTGTTCAGCAAAAGTGTAAATCAAGTGAATGACTGTGTCATAATTTGGCCACCAAACCAAGACATTGTTCTTTAGAGAATAAAAAAGGAAAAAGTGTCAAAAGGGGTTTTTCTCTGAAAAGTTGTAAATAGCCTTAAGCAGGATAAAGGATCATTGCTGGGTAACAGGTAACCCTGTCGAGGCTATGGACACTTGCGGGCAGCGGAGGCTCTACCTACGACAAATGAGCATATTTTAAAAGCCAGCACGCAGAGAAGACCTTATTTTCTCTTTTAAAGACCAAGTAATGTTTTATGTGAATACAAGGACTAAGCTTGAGGAAACAAACAATTGGAATATGAAAAGGTTGAGACAAAATATCATTGATAGGATAAGGCGTAATGTACTCTATCTGTCCATAACAAAATTTAGACGTATGAAAATTTTTCTGCTTTGGAAGTTAAAATTCAATAGAAAAGCAGAGATAACTGGTTCTTCACAGTGAATCGCCATTGTTGTGGCCACCAACAACCCCCCTCTTTGTTTGGTATTAGCGATAACACCAAGCAAATGGGGACCCTTAATAAAAATCCAAAAAACATTTTATCAAAATGTTTTTGTATTTTAACTCCCTAAAGTTGTATCGCATCGCGAGAAGAGAGTGAAACGTTTTCCTATGCGCATAATAAGCTGCGAAGAAGCGACGCAAAATTCATCGCATCGCATATATTATGAAACACTCTTAAATGAAAAAACTTAAGGAATCTCCGACGGCCGATATGCGACGTCGCATATTGCAACATCGCATAAGCAGCACACAATGATTGGATGACTAAGCGTGATTTGCGATGTTGCGATCTGCGATGTTGCGATCTGCGATGTTGCAATCTGCGATGAATGCGATCATCAATTCCTGCGATGACACATCTTGATGACGCGATCCTTGATACTGCGATGCGAGTCGCAGAAATCACCCATCGCAAAATTTCCTCGGCACAGTATTCAAGGAAAGCTGTCTGTAGACCAAAATTGGGCGCGCGCCTTAAAATAAATTAATGATTGTACGCCAAAGTATCCAAGAAGGATTGTGTTGTGTTTTTCGAAGAGTCAGTTCATTATGGGTGTCATGATTATGCATTCATTAGAGCTTAAAGCTTTCATGTCAATCTTTTCATCATTACTCTTTTCCTTTGCGTAAACTGTAAGACAGCAAATAACATAAAGCAATGTGCAGGAAACATCTAAGGAAAAGGGGAAAGCGTCAATGCTCGGAGAACAGAGAAGAGATGCCTTCACAAACGGATGCCGCATGCAACAGGACCACAAATTCCAGAGTATCACTCAACAGATATTGATGTCAATAGGCCATCCAAAACTCAGAATCAAAGGCGCACAAAAGCAGCATGTTTGCAAAAGATCCTGAAGCTTATGCCCGGTAAAGCAAAAAGAAAAAGGCGCTAAAGAGGGAAAACGCACCAGAAAAGCCCGGAACAAAGAACGGAGGCAGTTTTCAATACAAAAAATTGTTCAGAGAGCAAAGTCCCTAACTTATTCAGTCATTCGCAAGGCCGGAAACCGAAATAGCAAAAGCAGAATCAGTTTGAGAGAAATTTGGGTTATTACCAAGTATACACACAGTGAATACACCAAGCCAGAGGAATATTTTCGAAAATATCTTCTAGTTTACCAGAAAGTGGTGCCAGCGCTTGTTATTTCTATTTTCGTAGCTCAAACGAAAGGAGAAGACGACCAACCGACTCTTCCCAGGCGAATGTTGCATGCTTACAGCACTAAGGAGCAAATACAGAAACGGTTAGGAATTAGATTCAATTTTTAGAAATAATTTTGCTTTAGTAGAAGGGCGGTCATTTAAAACCGTGTCCTAAATTTATGTAATTAAGATTAATTAGTTAGCAGTATTTAAACCCTTCTTAGGCATTTGGAGAAGGGTCTAGAAATTTGTCAAAAAACTTGTCCTCAGAACATGCACTTTTGCACCCTCGGAGGGGGTTTTTGATGAATGGTTGGATCGAGATTTATTAATGTTTGCATTTGATGTCTGCTACTGATGTTGCACTTCTGTACTCTTAGTAGATGTTAGAACAAGTAGAGATAAATCATTTTTGCTTGAAGTTTGTGAGTAGGATTAGTCATAAATGGTACTTTTATCTCTTGACCATTTCTGCTTATATTCTTAAAGTGATATACAGTTTTCAGTTGTTTATATGTTAATGCATAAATGTGTGGGTTACCATTTGGCACTTCTGTACGGTGGAGTCATTTATTTGTGTTTGATATATGAATAACTTATTATGCGATATGCTGTTCACAACAATTTTGCTTAACTTTTTATGCAGAGTGGTTTATCTTAATTGATTTCTATTCTTATGATAGTTGAATTATCTTTATTACCAGTTATTGTTCGAAATCTCTTTAGATCGCATAATAGAAGAAATACACCCCGGGTTAGCGTAGATTAGATGTGTTGTTTCTCATTAGATTACAATAGCATAGAGTTAGTTTAGAAGTTTGAATTAAATTAGCTTTAAGTACTCCTAGATCAACATCATCCAACTCTACACACACACACCCCTTAGATTGGGAAACTGGTCCCATTATCCCCAGTCGGACCCGCTATACCAAACGGATAAGGAGCTGCCAACCAAGGTCCGGACCGGGTGGGTATCCCCCTTGTTGTCGACCCTATTTTCGGGGCTTCAACATAACCTAACGCACAACATTTAGAAGTCTAGGCTAGAGACGTATTCCGGCGTCGTAAAGCCTGGCAACTGTTGTTCTCACTGATGGTTGGGTGATTCCTCCACTTTGAAACGATAAGTGCCAGTACGGACTTGTGCTCCCACGTACCGTCGAGTATATTTTGGGAGACCCCAATAGGCTTAATCCTTTATCCATAGGAAGCCGTGTCTGCCGCCCTATCAATCGCAATGCACTGAACACAGCATTCGGGAAGATTGACTGCCGTACCGTAAAAAGTATTCTATAGTTTTGCGATTGGTTTGGTAATCCCTCTACCTAGATTTCCAGAGCAGTCCCTTTCGTTCCTTTTCAGACTCTTTAACGGAAAATTTCCATCTAAGCACTTGTCACTTCAGGCTCATTAAAAATCGAAGGCGACTAGAGTCATCTTTTGTTTTTTCTCGACTCTTTAAAATTGAAAAAACAAGTTGTGTCAAAGCGTCTAAAATTTATTTTAAACGGAATAATCATCACCTTTCCCTTGTTGGTCTTCGAAATTAGTCTCCCTTCATCGCAAGTTCTTGTAGAATCGCTAGGAAATCTTTTAGATAGACTAGATATGTCTGAACAACCGTCGACATCTAGGACTGTGTCATCCGACATAGCAGCAGCAGAACCTCCTGCTGCTACTCCAACATGGGTCAAACTGGTCTGAAATCTCTTTTGACAACATGGTATGTTCCTGTTTCTTCATCCGGATTATCATCTGGTATTTCTTATGTTGAAACTCAACAAATTGATCCAATGTGTCTTCAAAGGCCAATTTACCCTTTAAGTACTGGATTTCCACCATATGGAGGGCAGTATGCCTTTTCATTGTTCCCTCCCGGAGAACAACCATATGGGAGTTTACAACAAAGTTCAGGTCAAACTGGAATTACATCCAGCGGTTGGGTACCAATACTGCCTCAGCAACCAAGGGTTGTATATTCAATGCAACCAGTCCACCCTGTGTCGAATATTCCCACTATACCTATTGTGGTGAGTGCGTCGCAAGTACAAGCGCTACCTGTTGTATGTCAACCCCAAGTTTCTCAGGTTGCAATACAACAGCCTCTTGTCTCGACAACTCAATCACAACCTCAGGTTAGTGCCTCCTTATCTGGAGCGACTCAGGCTCAAACAAGTACTATGACTCCTCATCTTGGTCAATCATCCAGTATTGGGCAACAACAAATGGTCCAACAACCATGGCTGGTTCAATCTCAACAACCGCCATTCCAGCAATCATATCAAGGACCTGAGCAACAAGTCTTTGTAAGTAATGGGCAACCGCATTTCCAAAATGGTTATCAACAACCATATTATAATGGTTATGCCCATCAACCTTGTCAAAGTTGCCAGCATCAAATACATTATGCTGGTATGCAAAGACCCACTGCTCAGGCGATTCCATCTTATCCTGGGTATGCTTCGCCTAACCTGAATCAACAGTTGCCATTTGTAGCAACTCTAGAATTACCAGATCTAAACCGGCTGACGAATGATCCAATTGCTTATGCCCCTTGGTGGCCGGCGATTCCGCATAAACTTCCGTCAGATATTCCTAAATTTAATGGAAATCCGGTGAAGACCCGTCGAATCATGTTATGACATTTCATCTGTGGTGTTCATAAAACACCCTAAATGATGATTCGATTAGGCTTCGCCTTTTCCAGAGGACGTTAACTGGTCCGGCAGCAAAATGGTATATCGAGTTACCCAGAGCTTCGTTTGACAACTTCAGTACCCTAGTGTTGTGGCCACCAACAACCCCCCTCTTTGTTTGGTATTAGCGATAACACCAAGCAAATGGGGACCCTTAATAAAAAATCCAAAAAACATTTTATCAAAATTTTTGTATTTCAACTCCCTAAAATTGTATCGCATCGTGAGAAGAGAGTGAAACGTTTTCTTATGCGCATAATAAGTTGCGAAGAAGTGACGCGAAATTCATCGCATCGCATATATTATGAAGCACTCTTAAATGAAAAAACTTAAGGAATCTCCGACGGCCGATATGCGACGTCGCATATCGCAACATCGCGTAAGCAGCACACAATGATTGGATGACTAAGCGCGATTTGCGATTTGCGATTTTTGATTTGCGATCTGCGATGTTGCGATCTGCAATGAATGCAATTTGCGATAAATGTGATCATCAATTTCTGCGATGACACATCTTGACGACGCGATCCTCGATGCTGCGATGCGAGCCGTAGAAATCACCTATCGCAAAATTTCCATGTCGTCGAAAGAGATTTCCTCCACTTTGAAACGATAAGTGCCAGTACAGACTTGTGCTCCCACGTACCGTCGAGTATATTTTGGGAGACCCCAATAGGCTTAATCCTTTATCCATAGGAAGCCGTGTCTGCCGCCCTATCGATCGCAATGCACTGAACACAACATTCGGGAAGATTGACTGTCGTACCGTAAAAAGTATTCTACAGTTTTGCAATTGGTTTGGTAATCCCTCTACCTAGATTTCCAGAGCAGTCCCTTTCGTTCCTTTTCAGACTCTTTAACAGAAAATTTCCATCTAAGCACTTGTCACTTCAGGCTCATTAAAAATCGAAGGCGACTAGAGTCATCTTTTGTTTTTTCTCGACTCTTTAAAATTGAAAAAACAAGTTGTGTCAAAGCGTCTAAAATTTATTTTAAACGGAATAATCATCACCTTTCCCTTGTTGGTCTTCGAAATTAGTCTCCCTTCATCGCAAGTTCTTGTAGAATCGCTAGGAAATTTTTTAGATAGACTAGATATGTCTGAACAACCGTCGACATCTAGGACTGTGTCATCCGACATAGCAGCAGCAGAACCTCCTGCTGCTACTCCAACATGGGTCAAACTGGTTAAGTGAAGGAAAACTTCTAGGATTCATAGTGTCAAAATCTGGTATTCACATTGAGCCTGACAGAATCAAAGAAATTTCTGAAATATCCCTACCTCATAACAAAAAAGCCACGCAATCTTTCCTTGGTCAAATCAATTTTGTGAAGAGATTTGTCCCAGATTTTTCACGGATTGTTTCTCCTTTGCAAACCATGATTAAAAAGAATTCAAATTTTAAATGGGGTCAAGATGAGCATGAAGCATTCAACCTGATCAAACAAGCTATCATTAACGCTCCATCTTTAGCAACCCTGAATTTTTCAGAATCTTTTATCTTATACACATTTTCCTCAGAGAAATCATATGCCGCGATTCTAACTCAAGCAAATCAAGAGAAAGCGGAAGCTCCAATCGCATTTTTTAGCTCGAATTTACAAGGTGCTGAACTCAACTATTCAGACGTGGAGAAACAGGCATATGTTGTTTTCAAAGCGATCAAATATTTCAGACCTTTCTTACTTAAAGCCCATACTAAGGTCATACTACCGTTTCCAGTGGTAAGAAATCTTCTAATACAGAAGGATGTGGGTGAAAAAAGAGCAAATTGGATCACCGCTTTACAAGAATACGACCTTGAGATCAAACCAGCAAGCATTTTAAGAGGTCAAGGCTTCTGCAAAATGTTGGCTGGAGTATCGCAAATTCCTGAGAATTCATCTGAAGAGGTACAAACATATGAGGTAAGCCTAAACGATACAGAATCATTATATGCTGACACCATTTATTATCTTAAGAACGAGTATGCTCCATCACACCTGGATCACACCAAGAAAAGAGCTCTGAGATTGAAAGCTAAACAATATCAGCTCATAAATGATGTTCTGTTTAAAAGGAATTACGATTGTGTGCTTCTTAGGTGTCTTGAGAAAACTGAAGCCGAAAAGGTTTTGCAGGAACTCCACGATGGATCAGCAGGCGGACACTATGCTGGAGATGCTATTGCACATAAAATCTTACGTGCAGGATATTATTGGCCCACGCTGTTCAAAGACTCACACAGTTACGTGAGGAAATGCCAAGTCTGCCAAACTACTGCAGGGAGACAAAAGAAACCGTCCATGCCACTACAGCCGGTAAACATCGAGCAACCATTCAGTCAGTGGGGCTTAGACATAGTAGGTGAGATCGTTCCTCACTCTTCTAAGCAGCATAGATACATCCTCACGGCAACAGATTATTTTACTAAATGGGTAGAAGCAGTTCCTCTCAAGACAGCTAATTCTGAAAACATCATTGAATTCATAGATCAATTTATAATCACTAGGTTTGGATTGCCAACGGTTTTAATGTTTGATAATGCCTCATACTTTTCTGGAAATGAATGACTGAGTTTGCACTTAAAATAGGGTTCAAACTGAAATATTCGGCCAACTACTATCCGCAAGGTAATGGATTGGCTGAATCGACAAATAAAAACCTGATCAGGATTATTAAAAGAACAGTTGACCAGAACCAAAAGAATTGGCACAAAGCTTTGGTAAATGCTTTATGGGCAGATAGAATAACGAAGAAAGCTTCAATCGACACTTATCCCTTCAATTTAGTTTATGGGAAAGAAGTGGTTCTTCCAACTCACTTAGTCATCCCCTTTTTGTCTTTAGTACAACACATCGATGAGGTATCTACTTCCTCCATACAAATAAGACAAATGGAAATAATTAAATTAGAAGAACAACGAGAACAAGATAAGAAAAACCATACTCATCACCAAGCGCTAATAAAATCCTCTTTTGACTCAAGCATAATGACCAGAAAAATTTTCAGATGGGAGATTTAGTTTTGAAATGGGATAAGGCTCATGAAGAAAAGGGCAAACATACAAAATTTCAGAAGTTGTGGCTTGGTCCTTTTCAGATTGTAGAAGTTATAGGCCCATCAACGTTTGTGTTGCAGGATTTAGCAGGTAGAATGATCCAGGTGGATATTGGTGGCCACCTGCCAGGTCCACCTGGACCCCCACCATTGTCTTTCTCAGCATTTTCAGTTTCCTTAATTGTAGCACAGTTTACTATTTTTAGCAGTTTTTCGGGTCCTGAACTTCCGGAGCCGTTTTGAGGCCCTAAACGACGTTTTTTTGGAATTATGGGGCGACTAAGCCCTATGTTGCCTCCCAAAGTGGTAGTACTCGGATAGATCTTTCTAACGAGCTATCGTACACGTCAAACGGAGATCGTATGCCAAAGTTACGACCCCGGGAAATTGATGTACCAATTTACCCAAACGGGGCCCACAATTTGGCGTTTCATCTTCTAGGGTTAGGTTTCGGTATGTGAAGGGTTTTCCATTGTTTCTCAACAATAAATAGGCCTTCGAGCCTCATTGTAATATAGTTCGGAACAGTTCAGAGGCATGTAGCCGCACATCTCTTCTCAGAGATAAGCTACCATCGCCCTAGCTGGTTTATTTCCATTTCTGGTTGTAAGCATATTTCAGTATTTTCCATTAATGAAATGAAGCATTATTTCCGCTGCATCTATGTGTTTATGGTTATTGCATCTCTATATTTATGGTTATCTCTGTAATGTATTGCGTTCCTGTCTAAATCCGGATCAGTGGTATCAGAGGGGTCTGCTTTTTCTCTGTTTTTCTTTGCATGTCCCCAACGAGGTCGGGATATAAGGAGTTAGGGCTTGAACTGGTCGAACCTTTGCAAGACCAGCCTCGCAAATCCCGACGGCCTCCCATGGCAAATGAGAAGAAAGACGAGGGGGCAGGAGATCCTATCAAAATCTTGCTCGAAGAAGCGCTCGAGCGGCAAAGGAACGCGATGATGGATAGCTTTGCGCAGATCCTTCAGCGGCTACCCAGAGGCGACGCATCAGCTTCCAACAGCGACTCTGGAAACGCCACACCGTTTAAGGTACAAGTTAATTTTGAAATCCCCATATTCGAGGGTCAAATAGACGCAGATGCCGTAGATAAATGGTTAAATCTGCTAGAAGGGTATTTTTCTGTTCACGAATTTTCAAGTCGGGAGAAGATTGTTTTCGCTCTTCTCAAAGCAGCCCCCCACGTCAAGGACTGGTGGGAAACCTATTGCGAGCAGAAGGGTGAAAGTACAGGCTCACTATTTTCACCTGCACCCACTTGGAATGACTTCCGGGATGCCATCAAGGAGCAATACTACCCTGTCGGAAGCTATGAGGACAAATACATCAAATGGACCACACTGCGACAGGGACGAGACCAAGATGTGCCAGAGTTCACAAACATTTTTCATACCCTTCGCACACAGTTGGGTATCAAAGATTCTGAGCTGCATCTGGTACTCAAATACCGCGGCTGCCTGCACAGATACATCCAGGAAGAGATGGTGTTCTTGAACATCTCCTCACTCGGCACAGCATATCGATACGCTGTCAAAATCGAGCAAAAGTTCAAACAGAAGAAGCGAGACTTTGGATCTGCAAATCCAAAGCCCAAAGGACAAAGCCAAGGCGGGGTGACCCAAGACAACCCGTCGAAGCCGCAAGAAAAGAACAACACCACGAAGCCGAAGAAGGACACAGGAAAGTGGTGTGAGTTCCACAAGAGTCCCACTCATAACACAAGTGAGTGTCGGACCAAGCAGTCGCTCGTGGCGGAGTTGAAGGCTTCCGAATCAGATGCATGTTCCGACCCTGAGCCAGAACTCGACAAAGGGAATGGCAAAGGGAAGCAGATCATTGATGCGGATCCCAGCGCCATTGTTGCCACCGCCAAGATCCAGAAAGATGAGCCCGAAAATCCAGAGGAAGGCGAGCGTCTTTTCCACTCACAGATGTGGGTGAAGGGTTCACCACTGCGATTCATTGTCGACAGTGGTAGCCAAAAGAACCTGGTTTCAACAGAGGTCGTGAAGCAGTTGGGCCTACCGACTACACCGCACCCGCAGCCGTACAGTATAGGGTGGCTTCATGAAGGACGAGATCTGAAAGTTCGCCAGCAGTGCCGCCTTCCCTACAGCATCAAGCCCTTCACTGACAAGGTATTATGTGATGTTACACCTCTGGATGTTTGTGATGTATTATTAGGCCAACCATACTTGTGGAGGCGACATGCTGTGTATGAGTCTAGGCCTCGTGCTGTCATTATTTCTTTGAATAATTCATTATACAGGATACCGGAGGTAGCCCCACCTACCGCCACATCTTTGATTACTACCAAGAAAGGCAGCAAGCTCATATCACAGACCAGGAAATTCATCTGTCTGGTTCACTCCCAAAGTAAGGGGAAGATCGTTGCTACATCCATGACTCCTACAAAGGGTTCCTCCACGCAGCAGCAGCAGCAAAAGGATACGGTCATGACAAAACACAGGAACAACTTCTCCTCACCCACATGGGTACCACACAAGTTTCAGGTGGGCAACAAAGTCTGGTTGCATCGACAGAAAGAACGCCTTACCAGAACCCATCAGAAGCTCAGATCACTCGGACATGGTCTTTACAACAGTACCAAGGCTATGGGGAACAATGCTTTGGAGCACATCATTCCTCCATTCCTTCACTGGCACCAAATGTTCAATGTGGACCATCGTCAACCATGCTTCCCACCATCACTGGGCACATCAGAGATTGCAGGACAAGTTCAGCAGATGGAGGAACTCAACGCAATGGGGACCATTGCTTCTTGAGGGGGGAGGAATGATCCAGGTGGATATTGGTGGCCACCTGCCAGGTCCACCTAGACCCCCACCATTGTCTTTCTCAGCATTTTCAGTTTCCTTAATTGTAGCACAGTTTACTATTTTTAGCAGTTTTTCGGGTCCTGAACTTCCGGAGCCGTTTTGAGGCCCTAAACGACGTTTTTTTGGAATTATGGGGCGACCGAGCCCTATGTTGCCTCCCAAAGTGGTAGTACTCGGATAGATCTTTCTAACGAGCTATCGTACGCGTCAAACGGAGATCGTATGCCAAAGTTACGACCCCGGGAAATTGATGTACCAATTTACCCAAACGGGGCCCACAATTTGGCGTTTCATCTTCTAGGGTTAGGTTTCGGTATGTGAAGGGTTTTCCATTGTTTCTCAACAATAAATAGGCCTTCGAGCCTCATTGTAATACAGTTCGGAACAGTTCAGAGGCATGTAGCCGCACATCTCTTCTCAGAGATAAGCTACCATCGCCCTAGCTGGTTTATTTCCATTTCTGGTTGTAAGCATATTTCAGTATTTTCCATTAATGAAATGAAGCATTATTTCCGCTGCATCTATGTGTTTATGGTTATTGCATCTCTGTATTTATGGTTATCTCTGTAATCTATTGCGTTCCTGTCTAAATCCGGATCATAGAAGGGATTCTTTACCTGTTAATGGACAGATCCTTAAAATATATTTTCCATAGAAGATTACTCTTCTATTTTGTAGGATAGCTTTAGTTTTTTCTTTTTTTCTTTTATATAAATAAAACTAGTTGTAGATGGCTACTACAGGGGTTCACGAAAAAGACACCAATTCTCTATCAGATTTTGAGCTTTTTCGCTTGTACAAGTAGCAAAATTTTCGAAAAATCTGATCTTTATTATTGACAGATAGAGTTAACTTTAGCCTAGATATGATACTAGTTTCAACTTCAAAAAATTTGAGGAAAGCAACCTTTGGTAAAAAATTGTTTTATATCAGCACAATGAAAGGTATCAATAATAAAATAAATATTCTATGTAAAACTATTTTTTTCAAACTCTATTATTGTCGTCCAGAGCTTTCTTAAGGAAAAGCAATGACTTCCTCCCTGCTAAAGGAAATCGCAGCATTCAAAGGAACAATCTGAGAAAACACTATATCTCAAAGAATAAGAGGTCTCATCACGAGCCGGCTTATCATGATCACAGATATTATAACTTGCTGACTTTGCCAATACTGTCCACCAAAACAGGGCAACGACTCAAGATTGTTGCAATCAAAAGACAAGGGGTCTCATCACGAGCCAGCTTGTTCAGCAAAAGTGTAAATCAAGTGAATGACTGTGTCATAATTTGGCCACCAAACCAAGACATTGTTCTTTAGAGAATAAAAAAGGAAAAAGTGTCAAAAGGGGTTTTTCTCTGAAAAGTTGTAAATAGCCTTAAGCAGGATAAAGGATCATTGCTGGGTAACAAGTAACCCTGTCGAGGCTATGGACGCCTGCTGGCAACAAAGTCTCTACCTATGATAAATGAGCATATTTTAAAAGCCAGCACGCAGAGAAGACCTTATTTTATCTTTAAAAGACCAAGTAATGTCTGATGTAAATACAAGGACTAAGCCTGAGGAAGCAAACAATTGGAATAGGAAAAGGTTGAGACAAAATATCATTGATAGGATAAGGCATAATGTACTCTATCTGTCCATAACAAAATTTAGACGTATGAAAATTTTTCTGCTTTGGAAGTTAAAATTCAATAGAAAAGCAGAGATAACTGGTTCTTCACAGTGAATCGCCATTGTTGTGGCCACCAACAACCCCCCTCTTTGTTTGGTATTAGCGATAACACCAAGCAAATGGGGACCCTTAATAAAAAATCCAAAAAACATTTTATCAAAATTTTTGTATTTCAACTCCCTAAAACTGTATCGCATCGCGAGAAGAGAGTGAAACGTTTTCCTATGCGCATAATAAGCTGCGAAGAAGCGACACGAAATTCATCGCATCGCATATATTATGAAGCACTCTTAAATGAAAAAACTTAAGGAATCTCCGACGGCCGATATGCGACGTCGCATATCGCAACATTGCGTAAGCAGCACACAATGATTGGATGACTAAGCACGATTTGCGATTTGCAATTTGTGATTTGCGATTTGCGATCTGCGATCTGCGATGTTGCGATCTGCGATGAATGCAATTTGCGATAAATGCGATCATCAATTTCTGCGATGACACATCTTGACGACGCAATCCTCGATGCTACGATGCAAGTCACAGAAATCACCTATCGCAAAATTTCCTCGGTGCAGTATTCAAGGAAAGCTGTCTGTAGACCAAAATTGGGTGCGCGCCTTAAAAGAAATTAATGATTGAACGCCAAAGTATTCAAGAAGGATAGTGTTGTGTTTTTCGAAGAGTCAGTTCGTTATGGGTGTCATGATTATGCATTCATTAGAGCTTAAAGCTTTCATGTCAATCTTTATCATCATTACTCTTTTCCTTTGCGTAAACTATAAGACAGGAAATAACATAAAGCAATGTGCAGGAAACATCTAAGGAAAAGGGGAAAGCGTCAATGCTTGGAGAACAGAGAAGAGATGCCTTCACAAATGGATGCCGCATGCAACAGGACCACAGATTCTAGAGTATCACTCAACAGATACTGATGTCAATAGGCCATCCAAAACTCAAAATCAAAGGCGCACAAAAGCAACATGTTTGCAAAATATCCTGAAGCTTATGCCCGGTAAAGCAAAAAGAAAAAAGGCGCTAAAGAAGGAAAACGCACCAGAAAAGCCCGAAACAAAGAATGGAGGCAGTTTTTAATACAGAAAATTGTTCAGAGAGCAAAGTCCCTAACTTATTCAGTCATTCGCAAGGCCGGAAACCGAAATAGCAAAAGCAGAATCAGTTTGAGAGGAATTTGGGTTATTACTAAGTATACACACAGTGAATACACCCAGCCAGAGGAAGATTCTTGAAAATATCTTCTAGTTTACCAGAAAGTGGTGCCAGCGCTTGTTATTTCTATTTTCGTAGCTCAAACGAAAGAAGAAGACGACCAGCCGACTCTTCCCAGGCGAATGTTACATGCTTGCAGCACTAAGGAGCAAATACACAGTGAATACACCCAGCCAGAGGAAGATTCTTGAAAATATCTTCTAGTTTACCAGAAAGTGGTGCCAGCGCTTGTTATTTCTATTTTCGTAGCTCAAACAAAAGAAGAAGACGACCAGCCGACTCTTCCCAGGCGAATGTTACATGCTTGCAGCACTAAGGAGCAAATACAGAAACGGTGAGAAATTAGATTTAATTTTTAGAAATAATTTTGCTTTAGCAAAAGGGCAGTCATTTAAAACCGTATCCTAAATTTATGTAATTAAGTTAATTAGTTAGCAGTATTTAAACCCTTCTTAGGCATTTGGAGAAGGGTCCAAAAATTTGTCAAAAAACTTGTCCTCAGAACATGCACTTTTGCACCCTCGGAGGGGGTTTTTTATGAATGGTTGGATCGAGATTTATCAATGTTTGCATTTGATGTCTGCTACTGATGTTGCACTTTTGTACTCTTAGTAGATGTTAGAACAAGTAGAGATAAATCGTTGTTGCTTGAAGCTTATGAGTGGAACCAGTGATAAATGGTACTTTTATCTCTTGACCATTTCTGCTCATATTCTTAAAGTGATATACAGTTTTCGGTTGTTTATATGTTACTGTATGAATGTGTGAGTTACCATTTGGCACTTTTGTACGGTGGAGTCATTCATTTATGTTTGATATATGAATAACTTATTATGCGATATGTTGTTCACAACTATTTTGCTTAACTTTTTATGCAAAGTAGTTTATCTTAATTGATTTCTATTCTTATGATAGCTGAATGATCTTTATTACCAGTTATTGTTTGAAATCTCTTTAGATCGCATAATAGAAGAAATGCATCCCGGGTTAGCGTAGATTAGATGTGTTGTTTCTCATTAGATTACAATAGCATAGAGTTAGTTTAGAAGTTTGAATTAAATTAGCTTTAAGTACTCTTAGATCAGCATCATCCAACTCTACACACACACACACCCTTAAATTGGAAAACTGGTCCCATTATCCCCAGTCGGACCCGCTATACCAAACGGATAAGGAGTTGCCAACCAAGGTCCGGATCGGGTGGGTATCCCCCTTGTTGTCGACCCGATTTTCAGGGCTTCAACACCTAGCCACAACCTTTTTAACCCATTTTAAGTTACTGATAAGGTACAAAACAGGAACAAAACTTCTTACCAATTTCAAGCAAACAACGGCCACTCACATATCCGATCATATTCATGAGTGGCGACATTGTCGTAGAATGGTAAAAACGTATGTTCCTGATTAGCTTTTAGCTGAATGGTTTATTAAGTCATTATTACCTTCCATTACAGAAGATGTGGCAAAGGGAGGAGTCGTCACTGAAGAGTAAGTTATTGCTCGTGCACAATATCTAGACTTGATCTATACTCAGTCTGGCACGCTCTACGATAAAATACTTGATGCTCCTAGACCGAAATTTTCTATTCCTCCTCCTCCTAAATCAAACAATGACTCTCATGCCGGCGATGGCGTGATTGGCGCAACAGACACGAAATCGACAAAGGCTACATCAAAAAGGCCCATAAGATTTCCAGTCAAAATGCAAATGAGGAACTTCTTGCCTCGGAAGTAAATGTCGTGTCGACCGACAAAGGAAAACAACTGAAGCAACCAGGGGCAAGAAGAAAAAGAAAGGGAGAAAAAAGAAGCAGGATGAGTCATCTCCTGAAAAACCTTCTGCAAACCCTTCTGGGCAAAGGAAACCCCTTGCGGGGTGTCATATATGTGATGAGGATCATTAGACGAGAGATTGTCCACATATAGCTGAAGTTAAGAAACTCTTTAAGAGTTCAAAAACCTCAGCGGTATTGATTGATCTGTTTCCAAACCCGGGAACCAAACTGGTTGCTAATCAAAATGCTTCCCGATCCCAAGTGCTTATGTTTTCTATCTCAAAGCAGCAAAATGATGCTTTGACAAGGAATAAATATTATGGGAATCCACAGCTGTCGAATAACAAGGCTAATGAACAACCTAGTAGTTCGACAACAACTTTGACCGAAGTTGTGTCACCCATCATTCCTGAAACAATGATAAATTCGCCAAAGGGAGTAGTACACAAATCGACATTTAAGCCTAGTGCAAAAGTAGCACAAAATTATAATATAATAGAGGACCTGGCCCAATCGTCGTCCGCTATGTCGACACTTGAGGTACCACAAAATTGCCCCTCCCAAATGCAAGCTTTATTATCAGCAATAGGGGGGATTGACCCAATGGATTCCAATCTTGTGGCATTTGATCATAAAGGATATGACCCTCAGTTACCAGCTCAACTAGCTTTCCTTATTCAAGTGAAAGCCCTCAACAAAATTGTTCATCGAACAATTATTGATGAGGGGGCATCTACATGTATTATGTCGATGAGTTGCTGGAAAAATTTAGGCTCACCACCCTTGTCGAGATCGTCAACGACGTTAAAAGCATTTGATGGACGATCATACACTCCATACGAGATTTTAAGTAACTTGCAAGTTGAACTGGGAGGGAAAAACAATAGAAATAGATGTTGAAGTAATCGACGGAAACCTCGATTACAACATTCTACTGGGAAGGCCCTGGATATATGCCATGGCCGCGGTTGTGTCCGCCTACTTCAAGAAGATTGCATTTCCCTTTCAAGGAGGAATTACAATCGTCGACCAACAAACATTTCTCCCCAACAGTTCACAAGTTACGGGAAGCATTCCAATGATCCATGGAAGCAATCATTCGCTTCAAAATATTGGAGTAGGCCTCCTAAAAGACCCTAACTTAATGGGTACTTTTTCCCTACCGCCTCAAAGTAATCTGGCGGAAGTGGCCACAGTGGAAACCTACAATATGAAATCTTCTATATCTAATGGATTCAGAAGATTTCTAAACATTTTGTCAGCATGGATCATCGCCATTTTAGAAATATTGTAGCAATCAATTTTCTTGGCCTGAGGGTCAAACCCAAACCAATGCTCATCGAGTGTTTGGATAGATAGGTCTAAGGAATATGGTACCTCTTCAGATCCTTGGTCGCATGTACATTCTACAGACGAAGGAATCATTCAATCAATGATGATAGGAGAGGCACCATGGGAATATTACCACCATCGCTCCCATCTTCCGGATTACCACGAAGATTATTCCAACAATCTTAATCATCCATCAGTTTTTGATTTTCTATCAAATACTGTAAATACAGTGGATTTCGAGGATGGTTCTTATCTCGTGTCGACCTCGTTAAAAATGAAACAAGGAGTCATGAGGATAGTTCTTTTACTGGGTCAACCTCATTAAAAAATGAAACAAATCCCCTTTCTAAAGCAAAGGTAAACCTTCATTCCAAACACCGAGATGAATGCAATGAAGCTTGGGGGGCATGCACCTCGATTTGCGTTATTATGCTGGGGGCATGCAAACTTATCACGAGCAGTGTTACTGCAGGGTTCAAGCTCGTTAAAAAATAAACCCGCCATGAGTAGTGTTACTGCAGGGTTCAAGCTCGTTAAAAAATAAACCCGCATCGAGCAGTTTTAGCGCGGACTTCATGATCGTTAAAAAATAAACATAAGCAATGAGCACATGTTCCTCCAGAGTTTAAGCTCATTAAAAAATGAACCAATTTCCGGTAAATAACCATCTTGAATGTAATACTTCAGCCTTTAAAGCCTTGGTCGTGTTTGCACCATCACCTCCACTTTTACATTGGCCGATCATTCACCTCCATTTGATTGTTTACCCATTTTGAGGAACAGCTGCGAAGAGTGATCTCACTAGCCATCCTTGTAACACTGTCGTGATTGGAAAATTCCAAACCTTACCTGGAATCAGTTGCTACCCAATTTTATCACTCGTTCCTCAAAAGACGAGTCTCCTTTAAGCTCTTTTCAATTGACTTGTAAAATATGAAAAGATTGCCAAGCCATTGACCTCTCCAGCTCGTTAAAGGGACCGAAAGTGCTATCCCTCCTCTAAATTTTAATATTTTTGGACCTGAGGGATTATTACACAAAAATATCGAGCGCTTGTTTTGTTCGGCTCGTTAAAAGTATCAAAAATTCATCCCTTCTGTATTGTTTTATACTTTTTCGGACTTAAGGGATTAGATGACGAAAAAGGAATTTTGGAGTTTCCTTTACGTTCCTTTTCAGACTCTCTAAAATTGAAAAGGACCGAGTTATCTTTGTCGTTAAACTCGTTAAAATTTTAATAATGACAAACTTGTTTATAGACGAGAACGAGTTTCACTATCGTTAGGCTCGTTAAAACATAGTAATGGGTTTGCCCGAAGGGCAAATTATAGAACAAGCATATGTTATCCTCCTCAAGCTTGACAAAAATAAAGAGGTACTGGTCAGCAATGACTGGGGAAAAATTGGGAAAAAAACTTGAAGAAACTTTGTTGGTAGCAAGTCGCTCTTGAACATGACACTTTCACTCCGCATCCAAGTCAAGTTGGGTTGTTTCATTCACCGATCACATCACCATGGTACCATCACACCATCCACATTTGGGGTTAATGCTACCAATCCATCACGTCAGTGTCACCGATATGTTCAAGAGAAGTCATTCAGAGAATTCACCTGTGTCTCACCCGCTACAATACATTTATACTCCATTCTTTCATGACCGCCACCCTGAACCTTATATCACGAGATCGTTTTCACCTCCATTAAAATCATTTGCTCCGTTCCGTGTCATTGATGTGGGATTCATTAAGGCCCTCCTGTGACGGATCACTTCTTGTTGACATCAGCTCATTATCCAAGAAGTCGATCTAGGAACACCCCATTCAGTACTTTGAAGCTTGCATACCTCAATGGCAAGTTTCTCACTTCCGGCGACAGGTTTACATCAATGGCCTTCGACCGAAAGATTTTGCGTGGTGTTCGACGCCAAGTCCTTTATTCACACCACGTGAATTGTACTACAGTACCTTGAGGATCATTATCATTATCGGTGATTCCTCTCACGCCTGTTAACAGCTTACATCATTTTTTTTATTTTTTTTTTTGTTACAAAATCGGTTACTTGTATATTATAAAAACTTCATGGACTGAGTCCTAGTACATAGATGTGGTAGATTAAGGCTTTGAGGATCAAAACCGGGTTCACAGACCCTTGTTCCTCATTGCTACTACAACGGTAACTGAAAATAAAGAGGTAACGGCTATATTGCCGGATAAAAGAGCCTGCAAGCCAGCAAAATTTGCAGTTCATGATTTCTAAGGGAGTTTCTGGGTTACAGAATCATCAGGGAGGGATTCCTTCTTTGCACTAGCCCTCGTTGAAGCTTCTGCTTGCATACTTTGGGTGAGAGTCCTGATATGCTCTAGAGCTTCTTCAAGATGGGTGCACCGGTCCTTCAAGGCCTCGATTTCTGCCTTTCGTTTCTCAAGCTTCTTCCGTTTTGATCTGCTATCTGCCTGGTAATCCTCTTTGAGATCATTGAAGTGTTTAATGAATCTGTTGATCATGAACGTATGAGTTTTGCAGAGGGTGCATTCAGGGGAGATGATGTTCTGGAGAGGATTGATGGCGTGCTCCTGAGCTCCTTGCTGGTCCTGATGGTCCGCCATTTCACCTAGCTGGTGGAGAGGGTCGACTTGCTGAAGGGGCGGAGGGAGGCGAATGCCGGGGGTGATAGCGAAATAATAGAGGGAAACAGACAGAGAGGAGGGGCGCGGAGCTGCACAGGGAGGGGAGAAAGGATCGGTATTACAGGGGAGCAAATAAGGACGAGGGGAAGCGCTGCCACGACCAATACAACCACAGGTTAGATAAAAATTTAAATGAGAAATAAGAGGGCCTGAGTTTACCACAGTCGAAATGCGAGGTCCGGGCTCCGGATGACTGAGCACAGCTTTCTGAAATTGCCTGGGAAGAGAAGGGGCGCTGTCCAGGACCTTAGCAGCACTGAAGGATGAGTATGCGAAGAGGCCCAATCTGCTATAAATAGAGAGAAGGGGGCATCTCGGGTTCATGAACCGGATCTGAGCATATCGATTCCAGGAACGACTGTGATCCCATGGAGGGATTTTGCAGCGATCGATGAGGATAAGGATATGATAGCCATATGCGTAAAGCCTGAGGATGGTGGCTGAAAACGTGTGAGATGCCATGTCGTGACTGAAGGAGGTGATACGATCAGTTGCAGGGAGGGGGATTTGGTAAGGAAGAGACCAGTTTGTGCAGTCGAGGAGATTTGACAGTGGATGAGGGGATTCGGGTGCGGACAGATTCCAAGAAGAATGATGCCTGAGGTGACTCAATTTCTGAGGGGAGAGGATGGGATGGGATTCTTTAGGGAATTGCCTTGGCATAGATACAATCATTTTCTCTGACTTGGCCTACCTGTCTGTTGGTCGCCTTGTTGGCCTGATCGTCTGCTTCTGTGTTGTTGCACCTTAGAACGTGTTTGAAGGTGACCCCGTTCATTTCTCTGATATTGTCCGTAATCCTGGATTTGATGTTATTCAGGGCAGTTTGATTGTAATCCTTCCCCGAGACCATGGCAGCTATAATGATAGCTGAGTCGCCCATTATAAGCAGGTTCTGAAGGTCGAGATTTTTTGCTATGGAGGTTCCCAGGAGAAGGCTATACGCCTCAGCCCTGTTATTGGACATTGTGCCTAATCCCCACTCGTAGGTCACGATAGTATTCCCTTGAGGGTCTTTGATGACACCTCCTGCACCTGCCTGACCCGGGTTATTTTTTGATGCCCCATCGAACTGGAGGGAGGGCCTCTTTTGATTTTGGATCCATTCTCTGACTTCCTCATTAGAACCCCTCAGCTTCCAATCAATTTTCTTCTTTCCTGTACTTGCTGTTTTGTGGTTCCTCGTTTCAAGGCTGAATTTGCCCATCCATTCCTTTTCCCTTGGGTCTCCAGATTCTTGGTCTGATTGGATTGTTCCATTCGCCCCAATGGTCTCTGCGATGAGGGCAATTGTTTTTGCAAGAGTGCTGGAGATGTTGGGCTTCTTGCTGTTAAAAATGCTTTTATTTCTGGTATTCCAAATTTGCCAACAGAGGTTTGAAGGGATGCTGTTCCACAATCTTTTAGCCAGGGTCTTGTTTTTTTTTGGGTGAGGATAGGAGTTTCCCCAATTTTTTTGGAGAAGAGAGACCTGATTGGGAAGATCATCAATCATTAGCGGACTGATGATGAGCTTCCAGCAATTTTGAGCGAAGGGGCATTCGAGGAAGAGATGGTTACTGCTTTCTTCTGCTGCTCTACACAAGCAGCAGATTGAGGGGCCGAGGATGCCTTTCTTCCTTAGATTTTCTGCTGTGAGGAGTTTGCCCTTGAGGAGGGTCCAATTGAAGAATTTGACCTTTGGGAGGCATTCCGGACTCCAAGCCACTTTGTGGAGGTGCCAGTTGTTTGTGGCTGAGGCATTTTGGAGGATTTTGTATCCATCTTTGACCGTGTAGCTGCCACCATTGGGGTCCCAAACATACTTGTCCTCTGACAAACTGTTGAGGGGAGCTGAGCCTGAGAGAGATATCTTGAGGTCATTCCACAGGTCCCTTAGATTGTTCGGGAGGGGAAGGTGCTTCCAGCCTAGCCATCTGTTTTGATCCCAAGAGGAAATGTCATAAAGAGTCTTAATATTTTTCCTTTCCATCCACAGTTGCAGGGGCCTGAGATTTGGGAGAGCTTCCCTTGCTTCTGAGCCCATTATACGATCAGTCCAGATGTTGATGTCTCTGCCGCTGCCCGGGGCTCTAGAGATACAAGTTTTGAAGTGAGGGAGAGTTTTTTTAATGAGTTTCCAGATCGGGGTGCACTGCCTGTCAACAATGGGTTCCAGAAGGATATTGGAGTTGGCCCCATTTAAATATTTCCTTTTAATTACTTCTGTCCACCAGGCTCCTTTTCCGTTGAGAATCCTCCATATCAACTTAAAACCCATAGCCATGTTAGCTAATCTTGGTATTCTTATTCCAAGCCCTCCTTTTTCAAAGGGTAATATGACCTGATCCCACTTTACAAGACTGAACTTTTTGGATTCCTGCCTTCCTCCCTGCCACAAGAAGCTCCTGATGATTAGTTCCATATGCTTATGAATGTTGGCCGGGGCAAGAGTGGTTGCAAACTGATAGATTGGGAGGGCTGAGAGAATGGCTTTGATGAGAATTGTTCTTCCAGCCAGGTTTAGCCAGGACACCCCCCAGCTCTGAAGCTTCCCTCTCAACTTCTCTATTAGTTTGACCCAAATTTCGGTTTTGACCGACTCCTTAGCTAAGGGCAGTCCCAGATACATGAAATGGCTCCAGTTCCTTTGAGCAGGGATGTCCAGGATTGTGGAGATTCTATGTATAATCTGCCTGGGAACGTTCCAGGTGTATATCATGCACTTGTTATTATTGAGCTTGCCTCCAGACACTTGAAGAAATAGCTCTAACGTTTTCTTGAACCTTCTTGCCATGAGACTGGAAGCTCCTCCGATTAGTAGGGTGTCATCAGCAAAGAGAGAGTGGTTAATCCCCTTGGTTCCACTCACAATGCTGATACCTGTGATTTCTTTTTGCCTGCGAAGATTTTCCAGGTGAATACTTAGAGATTCGGCCATGATGATGTAGAGGAAGGGGGAAAGCGGGCAGCCTTGTCGCAATCCCCTTGAGCTTCTGAAGAAGTTACTTGGCCGGCCATTTATCAGAGGGGTTGTCCAGGGGAGTGAAATACACTCCATGATCCTGCTGATGAAGGAGGCAGATATCCCAAATTTCCCAAGAACTGCCTTAAGGAATTGATGGTTGACTCTATCGAAGGCGTTCGCCATGTCTAGCTTGATAATCATGCCCTTTTCCTTTCGATTTATACTGTTGTGTATAGCCTCCTGAATGAGAATAACATTGTCCGTTATTTGCCTTCTGGGCACGAAGCCTCCTTGATTCTCAGAGATGAGGGAAGGGAGGAGCTTTTTCAACCTGTTAGCTAAGATTTTGGTGATGATTTTATAGGAGACGTTGCATAAGGAGATTGGGCGAAATCGATCAAAGGATTGGGGATTGGGATCCTTGGGGATGAGGGCTAAGTATGAGGATTTGATACTGTTTCCCATTTTGCATTTTGAAAAGAAATTCTTGACCATTCGAATGAAGTCCTTTTTGATGACTCCCCAGTGATTTCTGTAAAATGCCACAGTGAACCCATCTGGGCTCGGAGCCTTATCCTGTGCCATGCTGAAGATTGACCATTCGATTTCCTCTGTCGTGACCTCTTGATCCAGCTCGTTGTTTTGAGCTGCTGTTATTTTACTTTCAATTAGGCTGAGAAAATCCGCATTATCGATGGGTTGAGAGTCCGCATTTAGGAGTGCGCCGAAGTGTCTAGACGCTGCCTCTTTTATTTCCTCTTGGTCTCTGAGCTCGCTTCCTTCCATCACTATTCTCTCAATCTGATTCCCTGCCCGCCTGAGCTTTAGGCTGTTGTGGAAAAAGGAAGTGTTTTTGTCTCCGGCTTTGAGCCAAAGGCAGCGAGATTTTTGTCTCTGCTCTTCTTCTTCCCTTCTGTTCTGTTTATACAATTCTTTGTACATTTCATTCTCCTTGGTCTGGTCTTCCTCTGTGTACTGTGTTCTCTCTTTTTCCTGGCTCCATTGTTCCAGCTGAACTTGGAGGTCAGTTCTTTTTTTTCTTTCCTCTGCTGCGTGTTTTTTTTCCCATTGCTTTATGACGATCCTGAGAGATTTGAGCTTGGCTTCCCAAATATAGTGAGGTGAGCCAATTACTTCTTTTGCCCATTGCTCCTTGATCATGTTTCTGAATTCTTCATTGTTGTCCCAAGCCTTGTTGTATTTAAAGGGAAGAGGTCCCATGTTCTTCCCTTTATCTAATATCAGAGCCACTGGTTTATGATCTGAGATGTATCCTTGTATGATTTTGCTTTGGATATTGGCAAATCTTGCCACTGTTCTTTCTTGAGCGAGGATTCGGTCTAGTCTCTCTTTTATATTGTTGCTGCCGGTTCTTTTATTGCTCCACGTGAATCTCCCATTCTGCGGAGGAATGTCCACTAGATTATGGTTTTGAATTATTTCTTCTAAAGAGTCTCTTGAGGGATCAGCATAGAAGCTTCCTCCCAGTTTCTCATCAGCATTCCTTATGAGGTTTAGGTCCCCTCCAATGAAAATGTTCCTTCCCTGTACTGTCGAGAGGTCTGAAGTAATTGATTCCCAACATGCAGCTTTGTCCCTGTAATGATTAGGGGCGTAGATGTTGTATATGGAGTAATTCTCTTTCGAGGCTATGTTCTGCATGTCTGTCCTTATCCACCATCTGTGAGGCTTTTGATCTTTAAGTTCCCATTTGCTTTTGTTCCATATTGTCCCTATGCCTCCTGAGGCACCAGCTGCACTAATTGTTGTACCTGCATAGCTTCTGCTTTTCTTTATGTGGTTTTGAAATTCTTGTTCCGGGATTTTGGTCTCCTGGAGGAGGAGAAGGTCTGGATGTTCAGATTTGAGAAGATCTCGGACTGCATTTGCTTTTAGGGAGGAGCCCATCCCCCTACAGTTCCAGGAGACCAAAATCATCATTTACCTTGTTTGTTGTTTGCCCCGCTCTTCTCTTTCATTTTTTCTCCGCTTCCTTTGGATTTATCAAGAAATGTGTCCATAGGTTGTTGCGTTCCGGTGGCCATTTCTTTTGCAGCGTTTTCGTCCCTGATCTCTTTGTTAGACTTCCTTCCAACTTTCCTAGGGGGATCGGTGGAGGTGTTGTTTTCCTTTGTTTTGTTCCTGGTTAGGATTCTCTCCACTGTTGGAGGAGGGGAGGGCTGGGGAGGGAGTTACAATGGGACCTCTGGGGGAAGGGGGAGGGGATGGGGGGTCCTCTGCGAACAAGGTTTCAAGGGGTTGGAGGAGGAGGGGAAGGAAGGGGCAGATCCAGAAGGTTGGGAGGGGTGGGAGGGGTTTTCAAGGGGATTCTTTGAGATTGGGCCGGGGGGGGTTTGATTTTTTCTTTTTGACTTGCTCCCAAACTTCTTCGGGGGTTTCAACATTGCCTTCAGAAACATTTGTTTTAGATTTGCTACATCTATTGGCGAAGTGCCCGTATTCGTGACATACCTTGCACTTGAAGGGTAGCTGCTCGTAGTCCACTTGCTGGATGTGCGTCCACTGATCAACTTTGAGTTTAATCACCTCCGGCAATCCTTTCCCCAGATCTACTTCGACGCAGATCCGCGCACATGCATGCATGTTCTCCTTCGGTTCGGATCTGTCAATATATTTACCAACAGCGTTCCCTATGGCTTTGACTGACTCGTCCCCCCAGCAGTGAAGCGGAAAATGAGGCAGGCGAACCCAGACAGGGACAGCGTTGGGGACATCCATTTCCGGGTCGAAGTCTGGAGTCCATCTGTTTAGATAAAGTCCACGAGAGTCCATGAAATAAGGGCCGTTCCTGAAGATGAGGTTCCTATCCTCTGTTGATTCAAAGAGAAAGGTGTAGAATCCTCTGCCACAGAACCTGATTGCTATTTTCCCTTGCACTATCGAGTTCCAGTTTCTCTCGACCCATCTCTGGACTGATCGAGGGGAGGGCCACAATCCCGTGAACTGACCGACCAGGCCTCTTTCTGCTAAGGAGACTGCTGCTCTTCTTGGAAGGGAAGGAGGTAGCGATACTTCCGGAATTTCATCTAGCTTCTTGATGAACTTGGAGGCCGAAGGGCGGATTTTTCCCGCAGCATTCTCAGGAATGAGAGAGGCGAAGGATTTTTCAAGGTCATCATGGTCCTGGGATGGGGGTTCCATTTCAGGCGTTGGGAGAGATCTCAGGCTAACCGGGGAAGGCCCCGGTGCTGGGGGAGGGCAGGAGGCCCAGGAACGAAAAGAGGGGGGGATCAGAAGATGGAGGGCGCGGGCCTAGCAGCGACGCTGCCAGGCGCAGGGGCGCGGGATCGATCAGGGCCGCGCGCAGGGGATTAGCAGAGCCGCCGCATCGCCATCTCTCGCTTCTCTCTTCGTCGATTTTTTTCCTAGAATTCACTCTTACCACATGGAAAATCGTGTTAATTCATTACAATTGGATGGAATTTTCTCCAAACTTTGATCTTTAGTTCCATACACATTTAACAGCTTACATCATTGGCTAGTAATCAGGCGATGTCTTTCCATGTTCGACTCCAGAACATCTCTCACATGGATAGACTTGTACTTCGAGTGAAGATCGAACGAGATTGAAGACCCCGGATCTAGTTTCATCCATCCGGGCTGCGATATATATTCAGGGAAATAAAGACATCAAATGTACATCATTGCTGCACAGATAATCATCCAATCAAAGGGATGATGGCTCTACCAGAATCATCAGTCTACACTCAGACGATTGTCAGTCCTATGTACATGAAAATGAATTTATAAAGTTGAGCATGGGAATGCCCGCCTCAGCTAGATCATGAAAATATTATGAAGATAATGTATTTTATTGTATCTTATTACAGGTCTCCTCCCAGCTTGAAAGAACTTCGGATCCTCATAATAAAGCATTTCACCCGACATCAAAAGATTAACGACCTCATGCTTTAGGGGGCAACTGTTATAGACATTTTTTGGCACTACAACCCCAAGCATGAAATGTCCATAAACCAAGGGCTCCTAAGTCCCTAAAAGTGTTGTTCTAACCCCTAAAGGAACAAGGTCAACTGATTACAGCTTCTCCCAGAAGTTCTCCATGAAAAACTGCTCAGAATTAGTCAAAACAGGATCATTTCAGCTGCTCCACAGGCCAAGTGTGTTGTATCTAACCTAAATACACTGTGTGGGTGCGTTGCATTTCAAAACACCCTTCTATGGGGTGCGATGGGTGAGAAATGACAAATGGCAGTGTCATTCTGCGAGGTGGAGAGGCAATGGAAGCTTCGAGAAACTTCTCCTGTGACACTTGCCTCTCTGAATTCGACCAAGGATGAGTAAGAGATCATCAATCTCCAAGTGGAAGCAAGAACTATCAGAGGGAAGACACTAATCAAATCACAAGTTGACTCATCTCCCTTACAGATATCTATATATGGATCCCTCATCCCAGAGATCTAGAGGCTGGAATTTTGCATATTGTAAGGAATTGTTGTTGGTTTCTTGAGACAACATCAGATTGTTGGGTGATCTAAACTTTGTATGAGGTGAAGAGGGGTTTCCTTGCTGAGAGGATGATGCTGGGTCAAAACAACTGGTTGTAACTCCCCTTGGCTCTTTCTTGTTTATCAATAAAAGCTATTCAAGTTTTCCTCCATACTCTTGTGTCATTTATATTTGCTGCATTTGTATGGTCAATTTACATCTGATCCTAGATTGTTTATGATTATAGATCCATGTTCTTGTATAGTGCTATGCTACTGTGATCTTACAGGTACTCTGTGAAGCTGGGCGCGCAAGGGAACAAGTAGCGAAAGACTATCAAGGAAGAGAGGAATCGAACTAGGAGATTAGCGCAAGACAAAGGTTGGTCTTCTTTGTTCTTATCTATCTATACTTCATAAAGGAAAAATGAAAGTAGCTTTACTTTGTTTGTTTCTAAGGTAGCTATCACACCTTAGTGGGATAAGCAGTTCTGAGTAGGAAAGCTAGTTGAGATGGTAACTGTTGTTCTCACTGATGGTTGGGTGATTCCTCCACTTTGAGACAATAAGTGCCAGTACGGACTTGTGCTCCCACGTACCATCGAGTATATTTTGGGAGACCCCAATAGGCTTAATCCTTTATCCATAGGAAGCTGTGTCTTCCGCCCTATCGATCGCAATGCACTGAACACAACATTCGGGAAGACTGACTGCCGTATCGTAAAAAGTATTATACAGTTTTGAGATTGGTTTGGTAATCCCTCTACCTAGATTTCCAGAGTAGTCCGTTTCGTTCCTTTTCAGACTCTTTAACGGAAAAGGTCCATCTGAGCACTTGTCACTTCAGGCTCATTAAAAATCGAAGGCAACTAGAGTCATCTTTTGTTTTTTCTCGACTCTTTAAAATTGAAAAAACAAGTTGTGCCAAAGCGTCTAAAATTTATTTCAAACGGAATAATCATCACCTTTCCCTTGTTGGTCTTTGAAATTAGTCTCCCAGGAGAAGTTTCTGGAAGCTTCCATTACCTCTCCACCTCGCGGAATGACACTGCCATTTTTCATTTCCCGCCCATCGCACCCCGTAGAAGGGCTTTTTGAAATGCAATGCACCCACACAGTGTATTTAGGTGAGATGCAACGCACTTGGCCTGTGGAGCAGTTGAAATGATCCTGTTTTGACCAATTCTGAGTAAGAGATCATCAATCTCCAAGTGGAAGCAAGAACTATCAGAGGGAAGACACTAATCAAATCACAAGCTGACTCATCTCCCTTACAGATATCTATATATGGATCCCTGATCCCAGAGATCCAGAGGCTGGAATTTTGCATATTGTAAGGAATTGTTGTTGGTTTCTTCAGACAAACATCAGATTGTTGGGTGATCTAAGCTTTTTATGAGGTGAAGAGGGGCTTCCTTGCTGAGAGGATGATGATGGGTCAGAACAACTGGTTGTAACTCCCCTTGGCTCTTTCTTGTTTATCAATAAAAGCTATTCAAGTTTTCCTCCATACTCTTGTGTCATTTATATTTGTTGCATTTGTATGGTCAATTTACATCTGATCCTAGATTGTTTATGATTATAGATCCATGTTCTTGTATAGTGCTATGCTACTGTGATCTTACAGGTACTCTGTGAAGCTGGGCATGTAAGGGAACAAGTAGCGAAAGACTATCAAGAAGGAGAGGAATCAAACCAGGAGATTAGCACAAGACATAGGTTGGTCTTCTTTGTTCTTCTCTATCTATACTTCATAAAGGAAAAACGAAAGTATCTTTACTTTGTTTGTTTCTAAGGTAGCTATCACACCTTAGTGGGATAAGCATTTCTGAGTAGACACTTTTCCCTGTAACACTTCCCTACATGTTTATATTTATGTATATTTGCTTGGCAGGTTGAGTTGCATTGGTTGATAAATGAAATTGTAGGAACCCATTTAATGGTAGCTATTGATAAATGACGGTAGCTCTTGTAGTATCTCGTTGCAGGAAATATACTATGTACTTCTGAAGGTAATAATTTCTTAGATTTCATCCAAGCTAATCCCATTAACAGAAAAATTAACAGGAACCGGGATACACACAAACAAATGGAAGTGCAGATAAGGCGACCATAGAACATGGTATATATGTAGAACATCACATCTATTAGTAATTGCAACTTTATTTAGAAATGACAGAAGTATATGCAGAAACGATAAGAGCTTTTTTTCTTCAGTTCTATATTTTCAGTAAGTACAGTGCAAGACCATGTATGGTCTTCATCTTTATGGTTGTTAAGTTCAGAAGAGAAATCCAGTTTAAGGCCGAGAACTTGGGCTCAATTTTCAGGATTTAACTTATTGTTGTTGAATGGAAAGGTCGGGTTTTTACTTGCGGAGTTTTTTTTGTCAGCAACAATGTTGGAAGTGTTTAAAGATTTTACGAGTACAAGTGTTTGAAGATTTACCAGTGCAGTGAGTCGTTGATTATCAAGCTTATGCATTCAACAATTTTTTTTGGGAAAAATTTAAAATTTGATGTTTCAAGCACCAAAGAATTGAATCAGCTAGAAATGCATTCAAACATGACAATGAGACAAGAAATTTCAGAACATGTGGAAACAAATGATATAGGACAAGTGAAAATTGCCTCATCCACCAAAGCTGGGAAGTAGGTTTGGATCAATGCCAAATAGTATCGGGGCATTCTAAAACGAATACTAGCCCGTCTAAAAGGGGAGTAGACAAGGAAAAAATGGTCTCAAAGGGAAAGTACTCGGGCCCTTTGCAATAAGAATTCAAACAAGTCTCCTTTGCAAACATGTGGCAACAACAAGCCCAAAGGAAAATTTATTGATGATTCTTCCTTTTATAGTCCAACATCCACACCTCTCACCTAGTCATCTGATCTTTATGTGAAAGAATTTCTAAATGAAAAACAGAGGTTGGAGGTTTTAGAAGCTACAGATAAAGAAAGAGATCATAAAATTCATATAATAATAGTTGAAAACAAGGGTTTAGCATAAAGCAATAAAGTTTTGAAAGAACAAGTGGATTGCTACAGGAAGCTCTCCTGATAGGGAAGACATAATGGAAACGCTTGAAGGTAGATGTGCAAAACATAAAGAAATATGTAGTGGAAAGTACATACGTGGTGAATGCGAAACCATCACAAGATAAAGGGAAAACGGTTTCCCAAATAAACAACCATGAAGAGAAAGCAAGAGAAGAAAAGAAAGGAGACTCCACAAAAGTTTCCAAAACTTGGGCTCAAGTTATTAGCAATTCTGCTAATACAGAAGGAGAAACAAACATTCAGGTTGACACCATGCAAGATAAAGAAAGCAAGTAAAGAAAAAATAGAGCAAAAAACACAATTATTAAAGTGGTGAAATGCTATGGGAAAAATGAATGTACTCTTGACCTTGCAAGGGACTTCTTGAAAGACAAGTTGCTATGGCAAGGAAAAATATGCCAAGCATGGAGGGTGGGTAAGTTTAATATGAGAGAGCTAGGCCCATAAAATTAATCATGCATAGCTTACATGATAAATATATTATTCTAAGCAAGAAGCATCTCCTAAGGGGTTCTCACTTTTTTCTAGAAGAAGATTTAATGGTAAGACAATAGGAGGAAAGGAGGGAGGAAATGTCAAAGGTTAGGGTAGCAAGAGATGAATGAAAGACAGCATGGATTTATAAAGGTAAAGTTGTGATAGCACAATTTGTACCTCCTTCCAAAATAGAGCAGCAAGATGGTAATAAAGAAGAGGCAGCAAATTATTCAACAAGAAATCAGGAAGCAAGGTCAGTATGGGAAAGCACGGACAAATATTCAATTGTGAGTCTTACATGTCAAAATAAATAGCAATCAAGTCATACCCAGGTTTCCTTAATTTTAGTTTGTTGGAACTGCAGATGTTACCCATGGAGACGAGGACCTGGGTTAGGGCCTATTGTGGAAGATAGAGACATAATTTTCCTCATAGAAACACATGAACATGTAGGGTGCAAGACACCTTTGTTTGAAGGATACTGGAAGATGGTAGTGTGGAACAAAGAAACAGGGAATGGAAAAGGACACAGTGGTATCATGGTATCAATGAGGTAAAAAGAAGGTCATCTCATTCAGTTAGAAAAATAAGACTCAAATAAACAATTCATTTGGTTTAAAATATTAGAAAATAGAAATCACATTAGAATTGCAACATATTATTTTGCACAAGTTTCAAAAATCTACAAAAGTAGAGGGCTTGACCACAAAGATCCCTTTGTATCCTTAAAAGAAGATATTGCAACATATTGTCAACTAAGTGAAGCCTTTATAGTGGGTGATTTCAAAGCTAGGACTACAAGTGAGAACGTTATTATTCTTTGATGTAAAGAATATTGTGAACCTATTTGGCTTACGGAAGAGAGTAATCATCAATGGGAAATAATTTCAGAGGACAAGGGATACAATCTCTTTGGTGAACAATTGATTACTCTATGTGGGGCCTTTGATCTAGTCATTTGTAATGGTTTGACTAGTTGGGCAAAGTCCGGTAATTTCACTTGCAATACTTACAATGAAGCAAGTGTAGAAGATTATGTAATTTGCTCGCATGGTTTTTGTGAAAAAATGGAGGAAGTTTTTGTTGGAGAGGTAAATCCCCTCTACGGGTAGAGGCGATCCCTACTAGCCCAGCAGGGGTCTAGCAACAATCACACAATGCTGCTACGCATGTTCCTAATTACAATTAAACAAGAGGTAAAAATCACCTACTTGGATTCCTGCGCTGTCGTTTGACGAAGAGATGTTGCCTTCGCTCCTCCGCTTCGGCTGGTCACAATCCTCCGCGATCTCCGCGAATAGATACCTGCACACACGAAGGGGAAACAAACACAAGCGTGAAATCTAATAAAAGCAACCATACATCAGTCAGAAAAGATGTAATTCACATTTAACCATTGCGTAGACAAATGAGAATGGAACAATAATAGCAGTCATCTATTATTAATCAGAATAGAGAAGAGTACAACCAAATGTTCTGACGTCGGTAACCTTCTCAAGAGGGGCCAGTCAGCATGTATCTCAAGCATTCACCTTTGAGGATGATTCTCCCAAGACAAACAACTCTCTCTCACACACAAATAGCACAAAACAACCTTCCCTAAGCAATCAATCACTTCCACACCTAGCACACCACACCTATAGCAGCAATCTGAGCACTACAAGCTCTGTACAATCCAAGCTATTCCAAGCTAAGTCTAACTATCCAAAACTAGCTGCCCATGGTAATGGTGAGAGTTTATATAGGAGAAGGAGTCTCCTATAAGGGTGGAAGGATGAGCTTATCTTCAAGGGAAGTTGTTGCAAAGGGTCGAACAGACATGCCATAGAAGGGAGTCGACATTCACAAAGCTAACAACCAAGCCTGGAGTGATCTGGAAGGCTGGCTGTTTGAACAAATTCGCCCAAACTGGATCAGCGCGGATTATGAGGCAACTGACGCGATGTCGCCGCGTCTACATAACTGGGACAGTCATGTCAGCGCGGAAGGACACGGGAAAGGCGCGCTGGCGACCAGCGCGGAAAAGTGATGTCCTTCCGAGCTGGCAGCGCGCGAGATACACTATGGAGCGCCAGTCATCGCGGGTATTTTGCAAACAGACGCGCTGATGAACAAAACTTTAGGAAAATGGGTTATTTGGGCCAGTTCAGAAGGCATGAAGCTTAGTGATTGGCACAGCAGGGTGACTGACAGGAAGGCAGTGACAAATTACTGTGTAACAGATGCCCCCTAAAGCATGAAGACCGAGAGAGTGGGAGGGGTGAAATGCTTTACAACACACGCCGAACTGGAACACCACCAGGAAGGACTGAAATATCTCTGATAATCAAGTACATGCAGTCTAGGCATGGGCGCAGCCATCCAAAAGACATGCGAAAAGGTCTGTGGAATGGACGCAGCCACCCAGCTAAAGAGACCATAATAATGATAAGGTATGGTCGCAGCCATCCATGAAGACTCAGGTATGGGCGCAGCCATCCAGCAATGAGTCATGTAATGATCATCCACAAAATCGCAACCTGGACCATAACAGACAGGGATCCAGGGTCTTGCGCTCCGTCCCGATCCGAACAAAGTACAAGTTCAAACATGTGAATATATGAGTTGAAGTCGAACATGCATGAACATCGTCTGATTACCAGTCAATGATGAAAACTGTTAACAGACGCGAGAGGTACCACCAATAATGACAATGGCCCTCAAGGTACTAAAGGTACAATCCGCGGCATGTGAATCAATGAGTTGTTGTCGAACATCCACAGAATCATTCGATCGGAGGCCAATAATGAAAACCTCTCGTCGAACACGAAGAACCTGCCATTGAGGCATGCAGGCTCTAAGGCACCTGAAGGGAGTCTCTAAGTCACCTTCCCGGATAATGAGCTGAAGTCGACAGGAAGTGACCTTGATCGAAGGTGGGCCATAATGATTCCCACATCATCGACGCGAGACAGAGAAAAAAAAAAAAAAAAAATGATTTGTGTGAGATAGCAGATGAGGTTGTATTATTGCAGAGGTCAACTTCTCTTGAACATATTGGCAGCACGACGGTGGATTTGGCAGTATTTGACATCAAGTGAGCAGAGGTCATGGTGACAGGGCAATGAGCAGATGAGAGGTCAAAACAGGGTAACCCAAACCCACGGAGGCTAATGTGAAACGAGATGAGATATCCCCACCCAGACACGAATGCAGACTAGTGCCATGTTCAAGAGCGACATACTGCCGACACGACAATTATTACAGTTCCATTTTCCCCACCATTTCTGGCAGGTACCCCGATTATTTTTGGGTGACAAGCTTGACGGGGATAGCATATGCTTGAAGAGTGTCATTTCGACGATGTCCGATGTCATCAAGTGTTTAACGAGCCTGACAAAGGAAAAACTCGGCGTCTTTTCTTGTTTAGAGAGTCTGAAAAGACAGCGGAAAAGGAGACTCCAGGGGGGTCCTTTTTCGTACAGTTGTGTCTCTCGAGCCCGAAAAAGTATAAAACAATGCTCGAAAGAACCGCCCGATCATTACGACCGAGGAGTACTTTTCGTAAGTAGTGACTTCGACCCGAAAAAGTAGAAAAGCGGTCAGAAGTACGTCGTTTTGGAGCCAATAACGAGTTCGAAACGACAAAAACCCGGCAATCTTTTTGAGTTTAAACGGTCAAAAAAAGAGCTTTAAAGGCGACCGCCTCTCGTTCCTTTTAACGAGCTGAGAGGGGGACTCGGCAATCTTTTCGTCTTTAAACGGTCAGAAAAGAGCTGAAAGCAGACCTCCATTTTTATTCTCTTTAACGAGTCAAAAAGGGAAAAATACTCGGCAATCTTTTCATATTTTACGAGTCAGAAAAGAGCTTAAAGGTGACTCGTCCTAGAGGAACGAGTGGTATAAAAGGTAGCAACTGGTTCCGGCAATGGTGGAACTGCTCAAAACATGTAATGGTCAAGAGGCAGGCTAATAAAACCACTCATCGCTGCGGTTCCTCAGGAAAGGATAAACAACCAAGTGAGAGCATATGATCGGCCAAAGAGATGGTAGCAATGGAATGAAACAACCAAGGCTCATATAGCAGAATTTAGCAGATAAAGATAGCAATCACGAGATGTAAAATGGGTATGGGTTCATTTTTACACAAGCTTGAACCATGGAGAACTTTGCTTGGAAATCGGGTATGGGTTCATTTTTACACAAGCTTGAAACGAAAAACTATGCTTGCTATAAGTTCGCATGCCCCCAGTGTAATAATGCAAATCGAGGTACATGCCCCCCAAGCTTCATTGCATTCGACAAAGTGGATGGAATGAAGGTTCACTTTCGAGATCTTGGAAAGACTCGACTGGGATTTTACGAGATCTTTAATCAAAGACTCGATCTCAAAAGGGAGTTGTTTCATTTTTTTAATGAGGTTGACACAGTAAAAGAACTATCCTCATAACCCTTGTTTCATGTTTTAACGAGCTTGACACAAGATCAGGAACTATGCTCGACCAGACCCAGTTTCATTTTTTAAGGAGCTTGACACCGGAAAAGAACTGTGCTCCATCCAGACCCAGTTTCATTTTTTAAGGAGCTTGACACCGGAAAAGAACTGTGCTCCATCCAGACCTCATCATAATGAACGGGAAGTGGAGGCCCCCAAGAAAGTGGCTCCGGAGGGAAGGCCGACATCTTGGAAATCAGGACCTAATGCCCCCAGGACACTATGCACGACGGCGACATTGCTGGATATAGGCACGGGGGAGGTGGCCACGTAGTTGATCTGGGGTGAGACAGATGCAACAGGTGGATGAAAACCAGGAGGGAAGGACAATTGTGCCGGAGGGGCTTGTGGACGAACGAACGATAATTGATCGAACGTCACGATTCTTCCATCGTGTGGGAAACAAACCACACAGAAAAGTGAAGAAACAAGGGCTCCCATGGCATACACATAATCACGACCAAGGAGAAGACTGAAGTCTAAAGAACCTTGGGTAACTGAGATGTCTATATAGACAGTCTTGCCTCCCAAAGTAATAGGAAACTGTGGAAGGATCCCTAATGGTTGACTCGTTCCTTCGTCAAAGGCGGTGAGATTCGGTGTGACAGGTACAAGCGATGGGGAACCCAAAGCTCGCCAAGTAGTAACGGGCATAAGACTAACCGATGCTCCTTCGTCTAACACAGTGCCAGGCAGCGCCTTATTGCAAGCATAGGCGGTGACCCAGAAAGGCACGTGGGATGGAAGGGGAGGGGTAGTCAAACGACTCCAATCAAAGGAAACGACCGAACTACTTGGTGGGGGAACCATATGGTTGCCCCCCTGCTCGGAAAGAACCGACTCTGAATCCTCAGGAGAGGTTGGGGTGGGAACACCATTATCAGGCTCCAGAGGATTTGCCGAGACGAGAAGAACATGAGAATTTTGTTCTTCCGAAACAGAGTGGTTGAGAGGAGGTGAACTCGAATCAACACCCTTTCTGACCAACGGCGGGTCTGGAACAGGTTGGGAACAGCCAGGTTCGGGAAGAGGGGCCTGGACAAAAGGGGGATCTGAAGCGATCGCTTTGTGAACAGGGGCGCGATCTACAGCTGTAGAAAGATGTTGATAACCGGCGGGAAATGGATTCGGAGGAGCAGCAAGACTTTCCAACACAGCAGAGGCTTTATCCATGAGTGGACAAAGGTGAAGGGGATGCTTAGCTTCACAAAGTCGACAGGGGATGCGAAACTTCCCTTTCTCCTTACCCTTCCCAACTGACGAGGTAGCATCGCCGTGAGCTTCAGCGGACGATGAGGGGCGGGCCGGATCGCGAGACCATACTTCTAGTACCCTGGGAATGCCAGGACAATCACGAAGCAGATGGTCCTCCTTGCATAATCGACAAGGAAACTTAACCTTCCGCGGAGGAGCAGAAGGTGACCCTGTTAACACCCAGGTTGTTCCCTATGACTCCCAAGGGAATACGGCCGGGGTAACCACTAACCAATCTTTGGATCACTGTTTCTAGCCAAACTGTGATCAGAGAGGGCTCTCTCTTTATGATTTGTAACTGTTTATGATAGGGTTTTAGGCTAGCTATTATGCACAGGTTTTGTTTATGTTTTGGTTGAAGAGTTTCTTTTAGGTCTTATGATGTAATATTCAAAGAGTCAAATATCATTGGGCAATGGAGTCTATGGCTGTATAGGTGTCTAGAAACCTTGAGGTGAACTGGTGAAACTTACAGGGCCATTTGGATACTTCATGCAACAAAATTTTTGTTTTATAACACGAACAGGTGAAAAAACCAGTGAAAGCAATTAAGAATTTTCACTAAAGTATTCGAGTATTTCCACCAAACTAGGTATGAGAAACAGATAGATGCCTCAGGAGCAAAACTTGAATCCCTGGGGATGTCTATCACTGTAAAAGATATAGTTTTAAAGTGCAGCAATTAAGAATTACACTTCATTCACTGTATCTGAAGAAAACATGGATAATAGCTTAGTTTGAGTTCAGGGTAATCATAGATTAAATCCTGGAACCATTCTTCTACTTTGCTATTAAGTGTAAAACATTTAAACAACAAAAGAGAACAAAAGACTCGAAAACATATAATACAGAGATTTAAGAAAAACTTATTGTTTTATGAAACACTCTGGAATCCTGCAACATTCACCATTCATCACAACGCATCAAATACACCAAGCTTTGGAAATTCCATTCTCCCTTTGTATTACTTCTCTGAGAATCTTACAGCAAGTGAGACTTCCAAAAGGAAAATAACAACAACCCGTTAAGCTCCTATGAGGGGTGAATATATACTTGCGATTTTTACAAAAATATCTGAGTTCTGAGTTATCTCAGACTTAATATTCTCACCAACTTTTGAGATATTATTATCCGGAATTTATTACAGCATTGAATACAAAATAAAGGCATCTTAATGTTCTGTCAGAAGACATTTTGGCCTTTGGGATCTACTAAGTCGGTTGAGATACTTTGATTAAATGCTGGGGAACCCGACTTTATGGCTTGTACGCTGTATTCTGGGTTTGTCACCTGTGATTGTGACTGCTGCTGTGGTGAGTAAATAGCTCTGCTGAGTTGGCTCAGCATCTGTCTCTTCCTTGTAGATTTTATCTATCAAAATTCTGCCTGTGCATGACTGCCCATAAACTGGAGAAAAAACCAACCCTACGGGTTCGGGCCTGATAAGATTACCTATGTCAAATTCCTCCACTCTTCCTGTGTGGGCAATTGGTGTCTTATGATTGCCCCCAAAGTTTCATCTGCCTCTGTATACTTAAAGAAATTTGGTGGGGTATCAAACAGGTGATCAATTTCATTCATAATAAAGAACAGGTTATCCACCCTATCATACAAATTCTGCCCTGTTGCTGGCCCTGTTTCAGCTGAGGTACTGGGTTGTTTTGCTATTTGTGCTGCAGCCTGCGCATCAACCCTTTTGATGTAATTTTCCAGAGTAAGCAGCCTTCCTACACTGCTTAATATGCTGGGGAGGCCTCTGTTTTGTAATGCCACAAATCTGTCCAGGAATTTGTTGATCTCGGTCTGCATATCCTGTGTTCTCCTCTCCAGCGTTCCAATTAGGCTTCTTAGTGTCAAGACTCTTTTAACTACTGAAATTGTTTCAGTCCTGTTAGTAATTCCCATGGTGGCTAGTTGAGAGCTAGTTTTGTTATTCAAAATATTGATCATTCTGCTGGCAGCATCTGGCATGTGGCCAAGGCTTGCTCTTGCTCTCTGTACCTCCCTGTTTGCCTTCGTGATGAGTGCTATTTGCTCATCCATAGTCTCAATATACTGCCACTGATTGGTGATGGATCGACCAATGTTGCCCCAGAGGACTGCTTTCAATTCTGCTGTTACTTTTTCTAGTGCAAGCTCTTTTTCTAGTTCAGCTATTCTCTTTTTTAGAGCTTTTACCTCTCTTTCCTTTGCTGCCTCATTCTGCTTGCTTTTGTCAAATTTTTCATTCACCTTGGTCAAAGACCTTTTGACTTCATCAAGCTCTTTCATTTGGGATTCAAGAACTTGGATCTCAGCTTGCAGCTTCTGCATATCCAGAGTAGGAGTTGGCTCTGTTGTTGGTGTAGTTGTTGCTATAGATGGTGTTGTAGGCCCTGTCTGTTGAGGAGGAGGAGTAGTCGTTGGCTGGACTTCCTCAAGGTTGATTATCACCGGAGGAGGCTGGGAGGGTTGGCCCTCTTCTTTTTGTTCCAATGCTGTCTGTAATGCTGCCTTCGCAGCTTCTGATTGTCCTAGCTGGTCTTGAGTCCGAACCAGCTCCTTGTACAGGGATATCAGTAGGTCTGTAGCATCCTTTTCCTGCCTTTGCTGGGCAACTTCATCTGTTTGAGGATGGATGGTAGCTGGAAGCTTGATTTTCTTTCTTAAGGCCGCCAAGTCCGCATCCCTTAGCTTCAAGAGTTCTTGGATACCCTTAACATCTTTAGGATCATGTCCTATTTCTATAATTACCTCTTCCAAGGACTTGATCCTTTTGTCCTTGGCTTGTGATGACGCTCTCTCCAATTCCAGCTGAGATGCTGTGTTATCAAGGCTGCTCTTCAATTTGTAGTTCTCCAACGTTTCATCTGCCAAGGAGGCATACACCATTTCACCAGTTTGTTTATGTAATTCAATCTTATCCATAGGGTGTATGTCTTTGGCCAGAACCTCCATGTTGGTTCTTAGGTAATCCGAGGTAGATTGAGGATGCAGCGTTGTGGGCATGAAGTGACTCATGATCATCTTGCCTTCACTTACATCAAAGGCAGACATGAGTCTTTGCTGATTGGTAGGAGCCAGGTTCAGCAAATGATTGTACAGCTGTACTTTAATAGGATCACTCCTCCTCTTAATGTCAATAAATTGCTGTTTGATGCTTGACTGTCCTTCTCTATGCTTGCTGGAGGAGCTGACCTCTCCCCCCACGGCTCTATCATGTTCATGCTGAAATGAACTGGCTGAAACTTCTCCACTGGGTGGGCCCATGCCCATTGCTTGCCTCACTGCTATGTCATCCTCTTGAGAGTCATTTAGTCTTTGTCTTTTCTCTCCCCGATTGATGGATGAAGTCAGGGGAGTCTCTCTATCCCTTTTCCTGGTTAAGTCCTCCTTTTGTGGGGTTTGGAGGACTGAGGTATCAACAGTAGTTTCTGCCCTAGGAGGCACTATTGTCTGAGCCTGTTGCTCAGTGGAGCTTGGAGCATTAATCACTTTTTCTTGCTGCAAGGGCTGCTGTTCACTAAATTGTTCCTCTTCCTGTTGCTGCCCGAGTTCCTGCTGCTCCATCTCTTCTTGCTGCTGTAGCAATGTATCCACTTGTTCTTCTGTCAATGGAGGTGGCTGTTCCACCTGCTTCCCTTTATCCTTGCTTGCTGTCTGTGGTGCTTTCTCGGCAGTTTGCTGCTGTGCTGTTGATGATGTAGCAGCTGCTCCAAGTTGCTTTTTGTAGGAGAGGGGCACCTGTCCACAAGTTTCCAAGTCAGCTTCCTTTTGCATATTTCTAGCCTCTCTCTCAAGTAACTCTTCATTAGTAATTTCCTCCTCTAGGGTACCCTCTTCCTAATTTGATGCATTGGCATACTGTTCAATCTCGGGTTGTCTCTTGTGTGCATAGCTACCCAATTTGTATCTAATCCTCCTGAGGGAGATAGAATGATTGGGGTCATAGGGTATCCATTCAAAGCTGGTTTGCAGTCTGAGGCCCTCCAGGATACTGTCTGCCTCCTTCCACCCTTCCTCTTTTCTGTTATATAGGAAAGGACCCAGCTGGCTCCTCACCTTTAGCTGTGACTTCTTGTTCTTGCTCTGAAAATGCAGGTAGTCTGAGTTCCCAAACTGTCTGAAATATTCCAAGGCAAAAAGCCTCATGGGGACATACCTTGGCAACCTAAAAGGGGTCAACTCACAGCCATATATCCTGATGACTGTGTGGTTTTGGTAGAAGTACCAATTACCAATGCTGTAGGACTTATTCAAATGGAGAATTCTTCTCATGTCATCAGTTAGTCTAGGAGGAGGAGTACCATGCAATACTGTCATGACTGGATAAATGAATAAGTCAATAAACTCAGTGTATGTGTAAGGTGATACAGAGGTATGATGAAAAACAGAAGTCCAGAACACAACTGATCTTGGATTTCCCTGGGCATTGAGTTGCTTCAAAGGAAAAGAGAAGGTGGCTGGCTGATAGAACAAGAATAGATGGTATATATATGAAGTATACCTGAATAGTCTTTCCCTCTTCAAGTTCATAAACTGCTCATGGATTTTATCTGCAATGTAGGTTGCATAGCCATAATGTACAGCTGGGGGCTTACCAGGAGAGAATATAGACAGCATTGCCATTAGGCTATCATCCACATCCTCCATCCCCCTGAATCCTAGGACATAACTGATTAAATCCACTAACATCCTGCCCAAATCATTCAAGTAGTGATACCCAATAGGAGGAGTTCTGACTGATTCAGAGCCTGGCCTGACAAACAATTGATTGATTTTGATGATCTGGTCACTTGACAGCTTGCTCCCTTTGTTTATCAAATTCTGCATATAGAGGGGGGTCAATTGCTTGGCAGTATGGAAGTGCAGCATTTCATTTATGCTCTCTGGGGTAATCTGGAAAAGGACTGAGCCTGTGGGGCTGATGACAGCTCTTTGGTTTGGGTCATAGCATTCCTGGCAGCTGTAGATCAGTTCTGGCATAGGATTTACTTGGGGAAGGTTGTAGATGGGCAAATTTGAGTCCCAAATTCCCAAGATGTCTGCCCCACTCAGGTGCTGGGCTTTTAACTCATTCATCATCTGGATATTGTATTTGGTTCCCATAGGGAACCAGTCCAGCATTTGGTAATCCATGTCTCCCAGAGCTTTCCATGCTAATTCCTGGTGAGGAGCATTGAGGGGCTTGATATTTAGAGCAATAGGAGTCTCCATGATTCTTTGAAGTTCAACAATTGTAATAAAGTGGCTTGTAACAGCACCAGCACAGAACAGAAGTGCTTTTTGTAAGAATAGTCTTGAAATTTAAGTATCAGAGGAGGAGTTTATACAGCAGCAATTGAAATACTGCTTATACTAGGAGCCAAGGCTACTGTGGGTGTCACCTTTCAGTGGGTGAATTGAGGTCAACAAGGAATTTGCCGGGAATACGCAGTGAACGCTGTTTTTGAGTGAAATTACAGGTATTATGGCTTGGCTGGTGTTTTTAGACTTCACAGTTACAATTGTGGACGTGCAGAGGGAAATGGGCGGTGCAAATATAGTTTGTAAGGTGTCCTTAGCCTTCTGAGCAACTTAAATTTCAATAACAGTCGTATGGAGGGCAGAACAACGGTAAATACCTGTTAATTGACGAACAGAGGTTGCGCAGGCGTGCACGGTTGCTGCTGAGGAGGTCGCCCGGGTTAACTCAGCAGGTTGGCGGAAATTCGAACGTAAACGGTCATGCAGAGAGAACAGTGGCGACAGGAGTGAAAAGTGAGAAAAACACGGCTTTTTTGGGTTAATATGGACTTTTTTACCATTTTGGCGCTTTTTAGTGATGACGTCAGCATGACGTCATTGGCGGGTCAAGGTGAGGTGACGTCAGCTGACGTCATCGGGTGACGTGGCGGTAGACTATTGGTCCAAGGGGGCGATGAGGTGGCAGCCATGTCAGCGGCCAGGTGGACGAATAGCAGGGGCGAGTACAAGCGAACGTGACGTGGCGATGCGTTGGCGGAAAACAGTTGGCGGTTAGGACCGTAGCGGTTATGGTTAAGGCTAACCGCTACGGTTTCTCGGGGCGACTTGGGTACGGCGCTGAAAGTGTCAGGCCCGGCTCCGAGAGTCCTTGCCGTTCGACGCGTGGCCTGCCCGTGACGTGACGCAACGTCAGCTTCTCGGGCGGTAAAGGACGGCTACAGGGGCAGCTCCGATATCGCTGTGGATCGTCGGATCTCAGAGACTTGATCCGACGGTGGGCGGAGCGGCAACTTGCTTAGGTTATATGCGCGGCGAAGACTTTGGGTTTGTGGGTTTTTCATTGGTTTTTTGAATGTTTTCCATTTAACAAATAATGCGCTAACCTTTGGAAAATGCGCCAGAGGCGGGTTTTTGACTTTGGTAACTTTTGCAAAGGATTTAAAGGCAAAAGAGGTTTTATAAGGGTTTATTCAATGCAAAGGGTAGTTTGAGGAGCAAGCCGCCTGTAGTAAGGGGATTGGGGTGTGATAGGTTCACCAAGGTGACCAGAGGTCACTTTGGTTCCTTTTGAAGAACGTATGGCTATAATGCCAAGGGGAGGGAGTATTTATAAGATTTAGGGCTTTATACACCATAGTGTTAGTATTATTAGGGGAAGGGGTAAGATAAGGGAGCTATGTAGTAAAATTAGAGGTTAATATGAATGCAGGGAGCAAATGAAGGGGATTTTACTGAGTTTATCTGAAATTGATTTAGTTTTGAGAGTGGATCAAAATGAAAAGATCTTAGACAAGAAATGTGGATTCTGAATGAACTAGAACCACCATAAAACCATGATCTCTCTTCACAAATCTCAGCTAAAGAAAGGGAGTGTTAGTAATGGAATAGAGGGGAAGAGGGAGGTTAGTTATGCTCCTTGCTGTAATTTGATGGATTTAACCACTTTGTCCATTGACAGATTTTTGCCTTGGCAAAACACCTCTTTGACATATGTGTAATGGTGAAAATACCCTTTCTGCAACCACAACTGCCTACCCAGCTATTTTCCTAGCATTTTTTGTTTCTCCTTAGAGGGTGCATTTGGACTTGCAAACCCTTACTTGCCTTTTCTTTTCTTTGGCTTTTTCTTTTTTTCTTTTCTATCTACTTCTAACCTTATTTCTTCCAAGGTCCCAGATTAAGCTGTTGGGAACCTTTACTCCTCTACCTAAACTACTTGTCTGCCAAGATTAAGCAGTTTGGACAGACTTCTTTCTCTATTCTATAACTCAAAATTGAAACATGGCATGATCCAGTTTAAACTGTTGAATCATCCACAAAATTGAAATAAGGTCCTCAACATTTGAAACCATTTACCCACCTCTTGTTCTCTAGGAAATATGGGATCTTTGTAATACCAAAGCAGAGCATATTTGGACTTTCCTTGGTCAATCATGAAATATGAAACCTATTGGTATAGGTATCCAACAGTGGCTCCACATGGGGATGGTTTTTCTTTTGAAAGACCAAGAACAGCAGGTCAGATTGCCTTGTTCCTTGACTGCCCATCTTAATCTTTGAAATCTGCTGCATAAATGTGTCAAAATTGTGTGCTTTTTTCTTGGAGAACCTCTGATTCTATTTGCCTCTTACTGCTTGGTGAATCACTTGGGAAAACTGCTTTTTACAATCTAAAACAGAAAACAATATGTACATCTGCATATATACAATGAATCCTTGGATTCCACTCATAGTGAACAGTCAAAGTAGTGCTTCAGCATCCTGCCATTGACAGGACCTTCATCCAAGTCAGTTTCAGTCAAACTTTTGAGGAAGTAGGTGTTATTACCTTGCACTGCTTGGACAGCAAATGGTCCTTTCCATAAAGAGTCAAACTTTCCATGTTTCCCTTTCTCTTCTCTTCTTGCATCCCACTTTAAAACTTTGTCCCCTACATTGAAATCTTCTGCTTTGGTTCTTCTATCAAAGGCCTTTTTCAGTTTCTCTTGTATTATCTGTACTCTGCTGAAAACTTGTTCTCTGGTCTGTTGTAAACAAATTATCTGGTTAATCCTTCTTTGCATGTCATTTGGCTCTGCTTGGCTTTCTTGCAGAAGTTTCATAACCGGCACTCCTAGTGATGAAGGAAATCTGGCCTCTAATCCATAGACTAACTCATATGGGCTGGTCCCAATTGATCTTTTAGTTGTTAGTCTGTCTGCCCATAAAGCATTTACTAGTTTCTTATGCCAGTTCTTTTTGTTCTCTTCCAGCACTTTCTTTATGATATTTATCAAACTTTTGTTTGATGATTCAGCAAGGCCATTTCCTTGAGGATAGTAAGTCGTAGAATGGCCCAAAGTAATGTGAAATTTATGGCAGAAGTTCACCATTTTCTTGGATCTGAAGGCAGCAGCGTTGTCTGTTATTATCTTGTCCGGACAGCCAAATCTAGCCAGTATATTGTTTTCCAAAAACTGAATAATTACTGAATCATTTGCTTGTCTGCATGGGGCAGCTTCAATCCACTTGGTGAAGTAGTCTGTTGCTGTTAAAATCCATCTGTGTTGCCCTGAAGATGAGGGATGAATTTCCCCAATGAAATCCAAGCCCCATTGTTGAAAAGGTCTCTCTGTTGCAATGGGCTTCAAAGGAAGTGGCAGCAACTGTCTTTTGCCTTCAAATAGTTGGCATTTGTGGCATGAGGCTGTAAATTTCTTAACCTCAGAGAACATAATGGGCCAGTAGTACCCAGCCCTCAATATCTTGTCCACAGTGGACTTCCAGTACAAATGTCCACCGCAATCTCCAGCATGGAAATCTTGCATGATTTTGTTAGTTTCATTCTCTATTAGACAGTGCAGCAAGATACCTTCATGGTTTTTCCAAAGTAAATTTCCATCCATCACACAAAATCTAGATGTTTTCATTTTTAGGAACCTACACTTAGTTCTGGACAGTCCTGGGGGAGCACACAGGTTTTGTAACACATAGCAGATATCAGAGTACCAAGGAGATTGTTCAAAGGCTACATTGATCTTTGGAGTCGCCAGCTCTGTTTCACTGTCCAGTTGATTGATATCTAAGGCTTGGAAATTTGCTTCTGTCATTAATTTGGCCAAACCTTGCCCTTTTATCAGCTTTGTAGGTTTTATTTCAATGTCAAATTCTAGTATATTGGCAATCCATTTTCCTCTTCTGCCCTCTAAGTTTTCTTGGGTGAGAATGTCTTTGACAATAGGACTTGGTACATAAGCCACAACATGGGAGTAAAGGATGTAAATCCTAAAGTCTTTAATAGCTTTGATCAAAGCATAGGCTTGTTTCTCCATAATTTGGTACTTTAGAGGGGCATCTCTGAGAGCTCTGCTGAAAAAAGCAATAGGTTTCTCACTCCCGTGGTCATCTTTCTGTAATAAAACAGCAGCAATAGTATGTTGGGAGGCAAAGGAGAAAATGATAAAGTCTCTGTCAAACTGTGGATTGGTTAACACTGGGGTTTGAGTCAAGGCCAATTTTATGCTTTCAAAGGCTTGTTTTGCTTCAACAGTCCATTTGACCTTTGAATCTTTCTTTAGCATATTGTTTAGTAATCTGATTAATTCTGCTAAATTCGGGATAAACCTTCTTAAAAAGTTGATTTTCCCTAAGAATCCTTGCAATTCCTTGACATTCCTTGGATGAGGCATTTGTAGGATAGCTTGTATCCTATCTGGATCAATTCTTATGCCATCTTTTGAAATAATGTGTCCTAAGAGTTTCCCTTCTTCCAAGCCAAATAATGACTTCTTGGGGTTTAAGGAAATGCCATATTTCCTGCATGTTATGAAAATCTGTCTCAAATGTTTCAAGTGTTCGTGGTCAGATTTTGAAAAAGGTGTGAGGTCATCCAAATAAATGACAAGGAAATCATGAATTTCCTTAGCGAAAGCAATATCCATTGCTCTTTGAAATGTTGCCCCGGCATTCTTCAACCCAAAAGGCATTTTGACATACTTGAAAGTTCCCCATGGGGTTGTAAATGCAGTTTTGTCTTGATCATCAGGGTGTACTAGGATTTGGTTAAAGCCTGAGAATCCATCAAGCAATGATATCCTTGAAGCCCCTACTACTCTTTGAAGAATGTGATCCATTTTGGGTAGAGGGTAGTTATCTTTGAGTGATACTTGATTCAAATTCCTTAAGTCTACACAAAGTCTAATCTCACCAGTTTTCTTTCTTGTAGGGACCAAATTTGAAATCCATTCAGAGAATCTGATTGGTGCTATGATACCAGCTTTGAACATTTTCTGTAATTCTTTTTCAATGGAAGGAAGGAGCACAGGATTGATTCTTCTCAATTTCTGTTTGAATGGTTTTTGATTAGGCTTGAGGGGAATGGTATGCTGGACGACAGAAGTGTCATAGGACTTTAGGTCCTCATAACCCCAAGCAAAGACATCTTGAAACTCTTTAAAGAGATCAATATATTTGGGTTTTTGATCAGGGGGCAAAGAAGCAGACAGCTTTATTATTTTAGGCTTGTCAGTAGTACCAATGTTGCATTCTTCAATTGCTGCATCTAATGGCTGCATCTTTGGTTTCCTGGGGACATCATTTGAGTCAAAAATGTCCTCTAGTGGGGTAAGGCCTGCTGGAAGGAAATTGTCTTTGAGTTGTATGATTTCATCTTCAGCGTTGCTCACCTCTTCACAGTCAATTTGGTGAATTTGCTGAATGTTTTCATTGTCGAAAATGGTTGGACTCAGTAATTGTTTTGCTGTTCTAGGTGACATTGGGTGAGCAGACTGTTGAAACTGTATTTGTGATGGACTTGCTCCATCAAGTATTTGTGATTGACTTGCTCCATCAAGATCAATATTTAATCCTATGAACTCTTGTTGCAAAGTCAAGAAATTGTTTATTTGCATGTCATCCTCAAATACTTGCCATTCTTTGACATTGTTTGGAATAGAGGGTCTGTATTTGACCTCGGCTGTGAAACAATTATTGGGTTCTAATGGGAATTTGAAGGTGCTGGCAAACGTTGCCAAGCTGTGTGCATGGAGATTGTGGCCCCTTGAAATTTTTGTGATAACAAACTCAGAGAAGGTTTCTAATATTTCAATTACAGCAGATCTGTAGGACCTCAATCTTTTGTCATTGGTGACAAAATGTCCTTTCACTTGTTGAATTACTAGATCAGAGTCTCCCATAATGGAGAGTTTAGGAGCTTGTAGTGATTTTGCTAGCTTTAGGCCCAGCAAGAGAGCTTCATATTCTGCCATGTTGTTAGTGCACCTAAAATTCAATCTGTAAGCCCTGCCTTCTGCATAGCCTTTCTCTTTGTTATATATCCACACTCCAGCTCCTGCCCCTAACTTGTTGGCTGACCCATCAAATTCTAGGACCCACAGGATATCTTGCTGAACAGAAGATTTAAAGTTCTGTTCATGAGATGGCAATGTGAGCAGGAGTTGGGGTTTCTTCCCCCATTTGTTTTCTAGGACAGCTTTATCACTTGTTTGACAATCTTTAACAACTAGAGGAGGGTTAATGTGTATTGTTGGGCTGATTGATGTTTGGCAGGTGCTACTTGTCTGATCAATGTTTTGTTCTTGTATGAGTGTTTCGGTCCTAATCTCATTGTTTGAAAGGTCTGCGCTATCATTGAAAAGGATGAAGGAGTCTATGTCCGAATGGACAGCATATATTGGAAAATTTTGAGGCTTTTCTTCACTGCTGACCATATACTTCATGAGTGTTTCCCTATAAAGTCTTTTTGGTTGCCCAAAGACAGAGATAGTTGCATATGACATGTCTAATTGCAGGGATCCTTGGAGCTTGGCTCCCCATGATCTTGATAACAGCATCCCATATTTGGGTGGGATATCAGCAACTACAACATCCATTAGAATAGTCTTGTTGGGATATTGAACCAGAGACACACATAAATCTTTTATTAGGCCTAAACATTTGACTTGGCTGGAATCAAAAGAAAACAGGTCTTTGTATGGTCTTGTTATATCCAAGTTCAATCTTTCCATGACTGCTTTTGGCATAAGGTTGTGAGAGGCGCCTGAGTCGAACATTGCATTATGCAGTATTTTATCATGAACATGCAAGCTGACATAAAAAGGTAAAACCCCTGTGACTACTGTTTTTCCATCTACCTCTGGGCCAAACAGTAATTCTGGGGTGTCATCTAGCACGTTTACATCATCTTTGCTGGTAGTGAGTTGAAGGGATTTCTTGATCTGTTGCTTATAGATGTCATGCTTGGCTAGCTCTGAGAGGGGAATTGCTATCTTTAGCTTGCCAATCTCTGTACCTAGGTCAAAGGGTTTGTCAATTTGGGTTTTAGAGTCACGGATAGCAGTCTTTTCTTTGTTCATTAGATCTTCTTGTTGGATTTCATCTTGACTTTGAGACCTGCCCCTTTTACTCATGTTTTGAGGGGTAAAATTTGGGTCGGGGTGAGATGACGAAGTTGCCATGGGCTGTTGTAGTGGGGACAGTAATTCAGTGACTTCCTCAACCACTACTTCTTTTGTAGGCAAGTTTGTTTTGTCATTAGGTTCAGTGACTAAGGTTTCTTTAGATTGCTGTTTCTCCTTTATCTTTTCGGGCTGATTTACATTTACAGTCCTACTCCTTAGTTTGTATTGTTTATGGACTTCATAGACAGCAGTATCATATCCTTGTTTAAAGTCAAAGGATTCTCCTGATTTAGTTTGGAATGTTTTGCTTTCATCCTGCTCATGGTCTTCTTGTGTTAAGAATACATGGCTTTTACCATCCAGACCCATTAAGTTAATTTCGGGATCTTCATTGAGCTGATTGGCTGTGGAGGTTTCTGCATAGTTTTCTTGAAAAGGGGGTCTAATGTCTTGGTCAGCACTTGTTTTTCCTATGTTTGGGTTCTGAGTTCTCCTAAAATTTGGATTTCTAGGAGGGTTGTTTTGTGATGCCTCCCATGATGATTTTCTTTCAACTGATTCCACTCTTTCACCCAATCTCTTCATGCTGTTTAGTATTGCATCCAGCTTTTGATCAAAACCCGAGGGCTCTTCTCTGAAGCCAGCCTTCTTTTCCAGCTTTGCCCTGTTTCTCTTGGCAATTAGGTTGGCCTCTACAGTGACTGCAACTCTTTGAGCTTCTGCAAGGGTTGGAGGATCTCTTTCTTTCAGCTGATAGGCCATATCAGAGTCAAAACCGTCAGGGAAGTTATACAGGGCCAAATCAGGAGGGGGCCTTAAGTTCTGGGGGATAGCATTATATACATTGTTAAACCTAGCACAATATTCCAAAACTGTTTCTTGGGGACCTCTTTTAATAGTGTTATATTCACCGAGTATGTGGAGTGGATCTTTCTTTTTCTCCCATCTGTTGGTAAACTCTTGGTACAGGACCTCAGGGGTTGCAATGGAATTTGCATTCAGGGATCTAAACCAAGTTCTGACATCCCCAGTTAAGCTTTGAACAAAAATTCTCATCCTGACACTGTCATCATCTATTTCATAGGTCTCAAAGTGGTCTTGCATCTTCTTAGCATGCTGGACAGCTGTCAAAGGGCCATGGGAGTCAAAAAATGAGATTTTGGTTTGGTAGTCTTGGGGTAGAGCTGGAGCATTGGCTGGTATCTGCAGAGGTGCATATCTGTTAGCCATGTTTATGGGGTTTATGGGGTTAATAGGAACAAATGGGACAGCTGGGATTACAGGTGTAACAGGGTTAATAGGATGGGTAACAAGCGGGGGGCTGGTTAAAAGAGTATGTGCAGATGGTGAAGATGGAAGAGGAGGACTTTGAGGGGTTGATGATGAACTAGGGGAATTAGGTGTGGAACGGAAAAGGACTTTGCAAGGAGTTGGAATGAGGATAGGTTGGTGTGAACTTATATCTGAATCAGCAGGCTTCTCCTGCTTTTGCTGTCTCCTTATGTTCTTTGGAATGATATTTGGATTATTAACAATGATAGGTTGATTAGGGTCAGGGTTTGCCCTAGTATGCCTTGGGTTTCTTTTGGGAGCCAGCTTCTAATTTCTTTTGAATTTGTACAAGAAGTTTATATGTATGCAAGGACTGGATGAAAATTTTGGAATGGCTATATATGTTTCAAAGCTAGGATGAAGATTCCCTAATCAGCTCTTCCCTAAAGCTGTTCCTGTGGCACAGAAACAGTCCTAAGGCCTCTTGGCTAGTTTCGGGCTTGATGGTAGCTTCGGAAGATAGATAGTAATTGAAAAATCTTTATGAAATCCCCAGTGGAGTCGCCAATTATGTTATCACCCAGGTTGTTCCCTATGACTCCCAAGGGAATACGGCCGGGGTAACCACTAACCAATCTTTGGATCACTGTTTCTAGCCAAACTGTGATCAGAGAGGGCTCTCTCTTTATGATTTGTAACTGTTTATGATAGGGTTTTAGGCTAGCTATTATGCACAGGTTTTGTTTATGTTTTGGTTGAAGAGTTTCTTTTAGGTCTATGATTCAAAGAGTCAAAATATCATTGGGCAATGGAGCAATTGTAGTAGTGGAGTGGTTAAAACCTTGAGGTGAATCTGGTAGAAACTGTGATCAGAGAGGGCTCTCTCCACTGGATAGGGGCTAGCTATTATGCACAAAAATCTTTGTGATGTTATTAGAGTCATCATTGGGCAATGGAGTCTATGGCTGAGGTGTCTAGAAACCAGTGAAACTTAAGGGCCATTTGGAACTTATAGAATTTAACACGAACAGGTCACCAGTGAAAGTAAGAATTTTCACGAGTATTTCCACCAAACTAGGTATGAGAAACAGATAGATGCCTCAGGAGCAAAACTTGAATCCCTGGGGATGTCTATCACTGTAAAAGATATAGTTTTAAAGTGCAGCAATTAAGAATTACACTTCATTCACTGTATCTGAAGAAAACATGGATAATAGCTTAGTTTGAGTTCAGGGTAATCATAGATTAAATCCTGGAACCATTCTTCTACTTTGCTATTAAGTGTAAAACATTTAAACAACAAAAGAGAACAAAAGACTCGAAAACATGTAATACAGAGATTTAAGAAAACTTATTGTTTTATGAAACACTCTGGAATCCTGCAACATTCACCATTCATCACAACGCATCAAATACACCAAGCTTTGGAAATTCCATTCTCCCTTTGTATTACTTCTCTGAGAATCTTACAGCAAGTGAGACTTCCAAAAGGAAAATAACAACAACCCCTTAAGCTTCTGTGAGGGGTGAATATATACTTGCGATTTTTACAAAAATATCTGAGTTCTGAGTTATCTCAGACTTAATATTCTCACCAACTTTTGAGATATTATTATCAGAAATTTATTACAGCATTGAATACAAAATAAAGGCATCTTAATGTTCTGTCAGAAGATATTTTGGCCTTTGGGATCTGCTGAGTCGGTTGAGATACTTTGATTAAATGCTGGGGAACCCGACTTTATGGCTTGTACGCTGTATTCTGGGTTTGTCACCTGTGATTGTGACTGCTGCTGTGGTGAGTAAATAGCTCTGCTGAGTTGGCTCAGCATCTGTCTCTTCCTTGTAGATTTTATCTATCAAAATTCTGCCTGTGCATGACTGCCCATAAACTGGAGAAAAAACCAACCCTACAGGTTCGGGCCTGATAAGATTACCTGTGTCAAATTCCTCCACTCTTCCTGTGTGGGCAATTGGTGTCTTATGATTGCCCCCAAAGTTTCATCTGCCTCTGTATACTTAAAGAAATTTGGTGGGGTATCAAACAGGTGATCAATTTCATTCATAATAAAGAACAGGTTATCCACCCTATCATACAAATTCTGCCCTGTTGCTGGCCCTGTTTCAGCTGAGGTACTGGGTTGTTTTGCTATTTGTGCTGCAGCCTGCGCATCAACCCTTTTGATGTAATTTTCCAGGGTAAGCAGCCTTCCTACACTGCTTAATATGCTGGGGAGGCCTCTGTTTTGTAATGCCACAAATCTGTCCAGGAATTTGTTGATCTCGGTCTGCATATCCTGTGTTCTCCTCTCCAGCGTTCCAACTAGGCTTCTTAGTGTCAAGACTCTTTTAACTACTGAAATTGTTTCAGTCCTGTTAGTAATTCCCATGGTGGCTAGTTGAGAGCTAGTTTTGTTATTCAAAATATTGATCATTCTGCTGGCAGCATCTGGCATGTGGCCAAGGCTTGCTCTTGCTCTCTGTACCTCCCTGTTTGCCTTCGTGATGAGTGCTATTTGCTCATCCATAGTCTCAATATACTGCCACTGATTGGTGATGGATCGACCAATGTTGCCCCAGAGGACTGCTTTCAATTCTGCTGTTACTTTTTCTAGTGCAAGCTCTTTTTCTAGTTCAGCTATTCTCTTTTTTAGAGCTTTTACCTCTCTTTCCTTTGCTGCCTCATTCTGCTTGCTTTTGTCAAATTTTTCATTCACCTTGGTCAAAGACCTTTTGACTTCATCAAGCTCTTTCATTTGGGATTCAAGAACTTGGATCTCAGCTTGCAGCTTCTGCATATCCAGAGTAGGAGTTGGCTCTGTTGTTGGTGTAGTTGTTGCTGTAGATGGTGCTGTAGGCCCTGTCTGTTGAGGAGGAGGAGTAGTCGTTGGCTGGACTTCCTCAAGGTTGATTATCACCGGAGGAGGCTGGGAGGGTTGGCCCTCTTCTTTTTGTTTCAATGCTGTCTGTAATGCTGCCTTTGCAGCTTCTGATTGTCCTAGCTGGTCTTGAGTCCGAACCAGCTCCTTGTACAGGGATATCAGTAGGTCTGTAGCATCCTTTTCCTGCCTTTGCTGGGCAACTTCATCTGTTTGAGGATGGATGGTAGCTGGAGCTTGATTTTCTTTCTTAAGGCCGCCAAGTCTGCATCCCTTAGCTTCAAGAGTTCTTGGATACCCTTAACATCTTTAGGATCATGTCCTATTTCTATAATTACCTCTTCCAAGGACTTGATCCTGTTGTCCTTGGCTTGTGATGATGCTCTCTCCAATTCCAGCTGAGATGCTGTGTTATCAAGGCTGCTCTTCAATTTGTAGTTCTCCAACGTTTCATCTGCCAAGGAGGCATACACCATTTCACCAGTTTGTTTATGTAATTCAATCTTATCCATAGGGTGTATGTCTTTGGCCAGAACCTCCATGTTGGTTCTTAGGTAATCCGAGGTAGATTGAGGATGCAGCGTTGTGGGCATGAAGTGACTCATGATCATCTTGCCTTCACTTACATCAAAGGCAGACATGAGTCTTTGCTGATTGGTAGGAGCCAGGTTCAGCAAATGATTGTACAGCTGTACTTTAATAGGATCACTCCTCCTCTTAATGTCAATAAATTGCTGTTTGATGCTTGACTGTCCTTCTCTGTGCTGGCTGGAGGAGCTGACCTCTCCTCCCATAGCTCTATCATGTTCATGCTGGAATGAACTGGCTGAAACTTCTCCACTGGGTGGGCCCATGCCCATTGCTTGCCTCACTGCTATGTCATCCTCTTGAGAGTCATTTAGTCTTTGTCTTTTCTCTCCCCGATTGATGGATGAAGTCAGGGGAGTCTCTCTATCCCTTTTCCTGGTTAAGTCCTCCTTTTGTGGGGTTTGGAGGACTGAGGTATCAACAGTAGTTTCTGCCCTAGGAGGCACTATTGTCTGAGCCTGTTGCTCAGTGGAGCTTGGAGCATTAATCACTTTTTCTTGCTGCAAGGGCTGCTGTTCACTAAATTGTTCCTCTTCCTGTTGCTGCCCGAGTTCCTGCTGCTCCATCTCTTCTTGCTGCTGTAGCAATGTATCCACTTGTTCTTCTGTCAATGGAGGTGGCTGTTCCACCTGCTTCCCTTTATCCTTGCTTGCTGTCTGTGGTGCTTTCTCGGCAGTTTGCTGCTGTGCTGTTGATGATGTAGCAGCTGCTCCAAGTTGCTTTTTGTAGGAGAGGGGCACCTGTCCACAAGTTTCCAAGTCAGCTTCCTTTTGCATATTTCTAGCCTCTCTCTCAAGTAACTCTTCATTAGTAATTTCCTCCTCTAGGGTACCCTCTTCCCAATTTGATGCATTGGCATACTGTTCAATCTCGGGTTGTCTCTTGTGTGCATAGCTACCCAATTTGTATCTAATCCTCCTGAGGGAGATAGAATGATTGGGGTCATAGGGTATCCATTCAAAGCTGGTTTGCAGTCTGAGGCCCTCCAGGATACTGTCTGCCTCCTTCCACCCTTCCTCTTTTCTGTTATATAGGAAAGGACCCAGCTGGCTCCTCACCTTTAGCTGTGACTTCTTGTTCTTGCTCTGAAAATGCAGGTAGTCTGAGTTCCCAAACTGTCTGAAATATTCCAAGGCAAAAAGCCTCATGGGGACATACCTTGGCAACCTAAAAGGGGTCAACTCACAGCCATATATCCTGATGACTGTGTGGTTTTGGTAGAAGTACCAATTACCAATGCTGTAGGACTTATTCAAATGGAGAATTCTTCTCATGTCATCAGTTAGTCTAGGAGGAGGAGTACCATGCAATACTGTCATGACTGGATAAATGAATAAGTCAATAAACTCAGTGTATGTGTAAGGTGATACAGAGGTATGATGAAAAACAGAAGTCCAGAACACAACTGATCTTGGATTTCCCTGGGCATTGAGTTGCTTCAAAGGAAAAGAGAAGGTGGCTGGCTGATAGAACAAGAATAGATGGTATATATATGAAGTATACCTGAATAGTCTTTCCCTCTTCAAGTTCATAAACTGCTCATGGATTTTATCTGCAATGTAGGTTGCATAGTCATAATGTACAGCTGGGGCTTACCAGGAGAGAATATAGACAGCATTGCCATTAGGCTATCATCCACATCCTCCATCCCCCTGAATCCTAGGACATAACTGATTAAATCCACTAACATCCTGCCCAAATCATTCAAGTAGTGATACCCAATAGGAGGAGTTCTGACTGATTCAGAGCCTGGCCTGACAAACAATTGATTGATTTTGATGATCTGGTCACCTGACAGCTTGCTCCCTTTGTTTATCAAATTCTGCATATAGAGGGGGGTCAATTGCTTGGCAGTATGGAAGTGCAGCATTCCATTTATACTCTCTGGGGTAATCTGGAAAAGGACTGAGCCTGTGGGGCTGATGACAGCTCTTTGGTTTGGGTCATAGCATTCCTGGCAGCTGTAGATCAGTTCTGGCATAGGATTTACTTGGGGAAGGTTGTAGATGGGCAAATTTGAGTCCCAAATTCCCAAGATGTCTGCCCCACTCAGGTGCTGGGCTTTTAACTCATTCATCATCTGGATATTGTATTTGGTTCCCATAGGGAACCAGTCCAGCATTTGGTAATCCATGTCTCCCAGAGCTTTCCATGCTAATTCCTGGTGAGGAGCATTGAGGGGCTTGATATTTAGAGCAATAGGAGTCTCCATGATTCTTTGAAGTTCAACAATTGTAATAAAGTGGCTTGTAAAAGCACCAGCACAGAACAGAAGTGCTTTTTGTAAGAATAGTCTTGAAATTTAAGTATCAGAGGAGGAGTTTATACAGCAGCAATTGAAATACTGCTTATACTAGGAGCCAAGGCTACTGTGGGTGTCACTATGCCCTCTTTCAGCGGGTGAATTGAGGTCAACAAGGAATTTGCCGGGAATACGCAGTGAACGCTGTTTTTGAGTGAAATTACAGGTATTATGGCTTGGCTGGTGTTTTTAGACTTCACAGTTACAATTGTGGACGTGCAGAGGGAAATGGGCGGTGCAAATATAGTTTGTAAGGTGTCCTTAGCCTTCTGAGCAACTTAAATTTCAATAACAGTCGTATGGAGGGCAGAACAACGGTAAATACCTGTTAATTGACGAACAGAGGTTGCGCAGGCGTGCACGGTTGCTGCTGAGGAGGTCGCCCGGGTTAACTCAGCAGGTTGGCGGAAATTCGAACGTAAACGGTCATGCAGAGAGAACAGTGGCGACAGGAGTGAAAAGTGAGAAAAACACGGCTTTTTTGGGTTAATATGGACTTTTTTACCATTTTGGCGCTTTTTAGTGATGACGTCAGCATGACGTCATTGGCGGGTCAAGGTGAGGTGACGTCAGCTGACGTCATCGGGTGACGTGGCGGTAGACTATTGGTCCAAGGGGGCGATGAGGTGGCAGCCATGTCAGCGGCCAGGTGGACGAATAGCAGGGGCGAGTACAAGCGAACGTGACGTGGCGATGCGTTGGCGGAAAACAGTTGGCGGTTAGGACCGTAGCGGTTACGGTTAAGGCTAACCGCTACGGTTTCTCGGGGCGGTTTGGGTACGGCGCTGAAAGTGTCAGGCCCGGCTCCGAGAGTCCTTGCCGTTCGACGCGTGGCCTGCCCGTGACGTGACGCAACGTCACCTTCTCGGGCGGTAAAGGACGGCTACAGGGGCAGCTCCGATATCGCTGTGGATCGTCGGATCTCAGAGACTTGATCCGACGGTGGGCGGAGCGGCAACTTGCTTAGGTTATATGCGCGGCGGAAACTTTGGGTTTGTGGGTTTTTCATTGGTTTTTTGAATGTTTTCCATTTAACAAATAATGCGCTAACCTTTGGAAATGCGCCAGAGGCGGGTTTTTGACTTTGGTAACTTTTGCAAAGGATTTAAAGGCAAAAGAGGTTTTATAAGGGTTTATTCAATGCAAAGGGTGGTTTGAGGAGCAAGCTGCCTGTAGCAAGGGGATTGGGGTGTGATAGGTTCACCAAGGTGACCAGAGGTCACTTTGGTTCCTTTTGAAGAACATATGGCTATAATGCCAAGGGGAGGGAGTATTTATAAGATTTAGGGCTTTATACACCATAGTGTTAGTATTATTAGGGGAAGGGGTAAGATAAGGGAGCTATGTAGTAAAATTAGAGGTTAATATGAATGCAGGGAGCAAATGAAGGGGATTTTACTGAGTTTATCTGAAATTGATTTAGTTTTGAGAGTAGATCAAAATGAAAAGATCTTAGACAAGAAATGTGGATTCTGAATGAACTAGAACCACCATAAAACCATGATCTCTCTTCATAAATCTCAGCTAAAGAAAGGGAGTGTTAGTAATGGAATAGAGGGGAAGAGGGAGGTTAGTTATGCTCCTTGCTGTAATTTGATGGAATTAACCACTTTGTCCATTGACAGATTTTTGCCTTGGCAAAACACCTCTTGACATATGTGTAATGGTGAAAATACCCTTTCTGCAACCACAACTGCTTACCCAGCTATTTTCCTAGCATTTTTTGTTTCTCCTTGGAGGGTGCATTTGGACTTGCAAACCCTTACTTGCCTTTTCTTTTCTTTGGCTTTTTCTTTTTTCTTTTCTATCTACTTCTACCCTTATCTCTTCCAAGGTCCCAGATTAAGCTGTTGGGAACCTTTACTTCTCTACCTAAACTACTTGTCTGCCAAGATTAAGCAGTTTGGACAGACTTCTTTCTCTATTCTATAACTCAAAATTGAAACATGGCATGATCCAGATTAAACTGTTGAATCATCCACAAAATTGAAATAAGGTCCTCAACATTTGAAACACTTTACACACCTCTTGTTCTCTAGGAAATATGGGATCTTTGTAATACCAAAGCAGAGCATATTTGGACTTTCCTTGGCCAATCATGAAATATGAAACCTATTGGTATAGGTATCCAACAGTGGCTCCACATGGGGATGGTTTTTCTTTTGAAAGACCAAGAACAGCAGGTCAGATTGCCTTGTTCTTTGACTGCCCATCTTAATCTTTGAAATTTGCTGCATTAATGTGTCAAAATTGTGTGCTTCTTTCTTGGAAGACCTCTGATTCTATTTGCCTCTTGCTGGTTGGTGAATCACTTGGAAAACTGTATTTTACAATCTAAAACAGAAAACAATATGTACATCTGCATATATACAATGAATCCTTGGATTCCACTCATGGTGAACAGTCAAAGTAGTGCTTCAGCATCCTGCCATTGACAGGACCTTCATCCAAGTCAGTTTCAGTCAGACTTTTGAGGAAGTAGGTGTTGTTACCTTGCACTGCTTGGACAGCAAATGGTCCTTTCCATAAAGAGTCAAACTTTCCATGTTTTCCTTTCTCTTCTCTTCTTGCATCCCACTTTAAGACTTTGTCCCCCACATTGAAATCTTCTGCTTTGGTTCTTCTATCAAAGGCCTTTTTCAGTTTCTCTTGTAATATCTGCACTCTGCTGAAAACTTGTTCTCTGGTCTGTTGTAAACAAATTATCTGATTAATCCTTCTTTGCATGTCATTTGGCTCTGCTTGGCTTTCTTGCAGAAGTTTCATAACCGGCACTCCTAGTGATGAAGGAAATCTGGCTTCTAATCCATAGACTAACTCATATGGGCTGGTCCCAATTGATCTTTTAGTTGTTAGTCTATCTGCCCATAAAGCATTTACTAGTTTCTTATGCCAGTTCTTTTTGTTCTCTTCCAGCACTTTCTTTATGATATTTATTAAACTTTTGTTTGATGATTCAGCAAGGCCATTTCCTTGAGGATAGTAAGCTGTAGAATGGCCCAAAGTAATGTGAAATTTATGGCAGAAGTTCACCATTTTCTTGGATCTGAAGGCAGCAGCATTGTCTGTTATTATCTTGTCTGGACAGCCAAATCTAGCCAGTATATTGTTTTCCAAAAACTGAATAATTACTGAATCATTTGCTTGTCTGCATGGGGCAGCTTCAATCCACTTGGTGAAGTAGTCTGTTGCTGTTAAAATCCATCTGTGTTGCCCTGAAGATGAGGGATGAATTTCCCCAATGAAATCCAAGCCCCATTGTTGAAAAGGTCTCTCTGTTGCAATGGGCTTCAAAGGAAGTGGCAGCAACTGTCTTTTGCCTTCAAACAGTTGGCATTTGTGGCATGAGGCTGTAAATTTCTTAACATCAGAGAACATGGTGGGCCAGTAATAACCAGCCCTCAATATCTTGTCCACAGTGGACTTCCAGTACAAATGTCCACCGCAGTCTCCAGCATGGAAATCTTGCATGATATTGTTAGTTTCATTCTCTATTAGACAGTGCAGCAAGATACCTTCATGGTTTTTCCAAAGTAAATTTCCATCCATCACACAAAATCTAGATGTTTTCATTTTTAGGAACCTACACTTAGTTCTGGACAGTCCTGGGGGAGCACACAGGTTTTGTAACACATAACAGATATCAGAGTACCAAGGAGATTGTTCAAAGGCTACATTGATCTTTGGAGTCGCCAGCTCTGTTTCACTGTCCAGTTGGTTGATATCTAAGGCTTGGAAATTTGCTTCTGTCATTAATTTGGCCAAACCTTGCCCTTTTATCAGCTTTGTAGGTTTTATTTCAATGTCAAATTCTAGTATATTGGCAATCCATTTTCCTCTTCTGCCCTCTAAGTTTTCTTGGGTGAGAATGTCTTTGACAATAGGACTTGGTACATAAGCCACAACATGGGAGTAAAGGATGTAAATCCTAAAGTCTTTAATAGCTTTGATCAAAGCATAGGCTTGTTTCTCCATTATTTGGTACTTTAGAGGGGCATCTCTGAGAGCTCTGCTGAAAAAGGCAATAGGTTTCTCATTCCCTTGGTCATCTTTCTGTAATAAAACAGCAGCAATAGTATGTTGGGAGGCAAAGGAGAAAATGATAAAGTCTCTGTCAAACTGAGGATTGGTTAACACTGGGGTTTGAGTCAAGGCCAATTTTATACTTTCAAAGGCTTGTTTTGCTTCAACAGTCCATTTGACCTTTGAATCTTTCTTTAGCATATTGTTTAGTAATCTGATTAATTCTGCTAAATTCGGGATAAACCTTCTTAAAAAGTTGATTTTCCCTAAGAATCCTTGCAATTCCTTGACATTCCTTGGATGAGGCATTTGTAGGATAGCTTGTATCCTATCTGGATCAATTCTTATGCCATCTTTTGAAATAATGTGTCCTAAAAGTTTCCCTTCTTCCAAGCCAAATAATGACTTCTTGGGGTTTAAGGAAATACCATATTTCCTGCATGTTATGAAAATCTGTCTCAAATGTTTCAAGTGTTCTTGGTCAGATTTTGAAAAAGGTGTGAGGTCATCCAAATAAATGACAAGGAAATCATGAATTTCCTTTGCGAAAGCAATATCCATTGCTCTTTGAAATGTTGCCCCGGCATTCTTCAACCCAAAAGGCATTTTAACATACTTGAAAGTCCCCATGGGGTTGTAAATGCAGTTTTGTCTTGATCATCAGGGTGTACTAGGATTTGATTGAAGCCTGAGAATCCATCAAGCAATGATATCCTTGAAGCCCCTACTACTCTTTGAAGAATATGATCCATCTTTGGTAAGGGATAGTTGTCTTTGAGGGATACTTGGTTCAAATTCCTTAAGTCTACACAAAGTCTAATCTCACCAGTTTTCTTTCTTGTAGGGACCAAATTTGAAATCCATTCAGAGAATCTGATTGGTGCTATGATACCAGCTTTGAACATTTTCTGTAATTCTTTTTCAATGGAAGGAAGGAGCACAGGATTGATTCTTCTCAATTTCTGTTTGAATGGTTTTTGATTAGGCTTGAGGGGAATGGTATGCTGGATAACAGAAGTGTCATAGGACTTTAGATCCTCATAACCCCAAGCAAAAACATCTTGAAACTCTTTAAAGAGGTCAATATATTTGGGTTTTTGATCAGGGGGCAAAGAAGCAGATAGTTTTATTATTTTAGGCTTGTCAGTAGTACCAATGTTGCATTCTTCAATTGCTGCATCTAATGGCTGCATCTTTGGTTTCCTGGGGACATCATTTGAGTCAAAAATGTCCTCTAGTGGGGTAAGGCCTACTGGAAGGAAATTGTCTTTGAGTTGTATGATTTCAGCTTCAGCGCTGCTCATCTCTTCACAGTCAATTTGGTGAATTTGCTGAATGTTTTCATTGTTGAAAATGGTTGGACTCAGTAATTGTTTTGCTGTTCTAGGTGACATTGGGTGAGCAGACTGTTGAAACTGTATTTGTGATGGACTTGCTCCATCAATATCAATATTTAATCCTGTGAACTCTTGTTGCAAGGTTAAAAAATTGTTTATTTGCATGTCATCCTCAAATACTTGCCATTCTTTGACATTGTTTGGAATAGAGGGTCTGTATTTGACCTCGGCTGTGAAACAGTTATTGGGTTCTAATGGGAATTTGAAGGTGCTGGCAAACGTTGCCAAGCTGTGTGCATGGAGATTGTGGCCCCTTGAAATTTTTGTGATAACAAACTCAGAGAAGGTTTCTAATATTTCAATTACAGCAGATCTGTAGGACCTCAATCTTTTGTCATTGGTGACAAAATGTCCTTTCACTTGTTGAATTACTAGATCAGAGTCTCCCATGATGGAGAGTTTAGGAGCTTGTAGTGATTTTGCTAGCTTTAGGCCCAGCAAGAGAGCTTCATATTCTGCCATGTTGTTAGTGCACCTAAAATTCAATCTGTAAGCCCTGCCTTCTGCATAGCCTTTCTCTTTGTTATATATCCACACTCCAGCTCCTGCCCCTAACTTGTTGACTGACCCATCAAATTCTAGGACCCACAGGATATCTTGCTGAACAGAAGATTTAAAATTCTGTTCATGAGATGGCAATGTGAGCAGGAGTTGGGGTTTCTTCCCCCATTTGTTTTCTAGGACAGCTTTATCACTTGTTTGACAATCTTTAACAACTAGAGGAGGGTTAATGTGTATTGTTGGGCTGATTGATGTTTGGCAGGTGCTACTTGTCTGATCAATGTTTTGTTCTTGTATGAGTGTTTCGGTCCTAATCTCATTGTTTGAAAGGTCTGCGCTATCATTGAAAAGGATGAAGGAGTCTATGTCCGAATGGACAGCATATATTGGAAAATTTTGAGGCTTTTCTTCACTGCTGACCATATACTTCATGAGTGTTTCCCTATAAAGTCTTTTTGGTTGCCCAAAGACAGAGATAGTTGCATATGACATGTCTAATTGCAGGGATCCTTGGAGCTTGGCTCCCCATGATCTTGATAACAGCATCCCATATTTGGGTGGGATATCAGCAACTACAACATCCATTAGAATAGTCTTGTTGGGATATTGAACCAGAGACACACATAAATCTTTTATTAGGCCTAAACATTTGACTTGGCTGGAATCAAAAGAAAACAGGTCTTTGTATGGTCTTGTTATATCCAAGTTCAATCTTTCCATGACTGCTTTTGGCATAAGGTTGTGAGAGGCGCCTGAGTCGAACATTGCATTATGCAGTATTTTATCATGAACATGCAAGCTGACATAAAAAGGTAAAACCCCTGTGACTACTGTTTTTCCATCTACCTCTGGGCCAAACAGTAATTCTGGGGTGTCATCTAGCACGTTTACATCATCTTTGCTGGTAGTGAGTTGAAGGGATTTCTTGATCTGTTGCTTATAGATGTCATGCTTGGCTAGCTCTGAGAGGGGAATTGCTATCTTTAGCTTGCCAATCTCTGTACCTAGGTCAAAGGGTTTGTCAATTTGGGTTTTAGAGTCACGGATAGCAGTCTTTTCTTTGTTCATTAGATCTTCTTGTTGGATTTCATCTTGACTTTGAGACCTGCCCCTTTTACTCATGTTTTGAGGGGTAAAATTTGGGTCGGGGTGAGATGACGAAGTTGCCATGGGCTGTTGTAGTGGGGACAGCAGTTCAGTAACCTCCTCAACTACAATTTCTTCTGCAGGAAAGTTTATTTTGTCATTAGGTTCTGTGATCATGGTTTCTTTAGACCTCTGTTTATCCTTTATCTTTTCGGGCTGATTTACATTTACAGTCCTACTCCTTAGTTTGTATTGTTTATGGACTTCATAGACAGCAGTATCATACCCTTGTTTAAAGTCAAAGGATTCTCCTGATTTAGTTTGGAATGTTTTGCTTTCATCCTCCTCATGGTCTTCTTGTGTTAAAAAGACATGGCTTTTACCATCCAAACCCATTAAGTTAATTTCGGGATCTTCATTGAGCTGATTGGCTGTGGAGGTTTCTGCATAGTTTTCTTGAAAAGGGGGTCTAATGTCTTGGTCAGCACTTGTTTTTCCTATGTTTGGGTTCTGAGTTCTCCTAAAATTTGGATTTCTAGGAGGGTTGTTTTGTGATGCCTCCCATGATGATTTTCTTTCAACTGATTCCACTCTTTCACCCAATCTCTTCATGCTGTTTAGTATTGCATCCAGCTTTTGATCAAAACCCGAGGGCTCTTCTCTGAAGCCAGCCTTCTTTTCCAACTTTGCCCTGTTTCTTTTGGCAATTAGGTTAGCCTCTACAGTGACTGCAACCCTTTGAGCTTCTGCAAGGGTTGGAGGATCTCTTTCTTTCAACTGATAGGCCATATCAGAATCAAAACCGTCAGGGAAGTTATACAGGGCCAAATCAGGAGGGGGCCTTAAGTTCTGGGGGATAGCATTATATACATTGTTAAACCTAGCACAATATTCCAAAACTGTTTCTTGGGGACCTCTTTTAATAGTGTTATATTCACCGAGTATGTGGAGTGGATCTTTCTTTTTCTCCCATCTGTTGGTAAACTCTTGGTACAGGACCTCAGGGGTTGCAATGGAATTTGCATTCAGGGATCTAAACCAAGTTCTGACATCCCCAGTTAAGCTTTGAACAAAAATTCTCATCCTGACACTGTCATCATCTATTTCATAGGTCTCAAAGTGGTCTTGCATCTTCTTAGCATGCTGGACAGCTGTCAAAGGGCCATGGGAGTCAAAAAATGAGATTTTGGTTTGGTAGTCTTGGGGTAGAGCTGGAGCATTGGCTGGTATCTGCAGAGGTGCATATCTGTTAGCCATGTTTATGGGGTTTATGGGGTTAATAGGAACAAATGGGACAGCTGGGATTACAGGTGTAACAGGGTTAATAGGATGGGTAACAAGCGGGGGGCTGGTTAAAAGAGTATGTGCAGATGGTGAAGATGGAAGAGGAGGACTTTGAGGGGTTGATGATGAACTAGGGGAATTAGGTGTGGAACGGAAAAGGACTTTGCAAGGAGTTGGAATGAGGATAGGTTGGTCTGAACTTATATCTGAATCAGCAGGCTTCTCCTGCTTTTGCTGTCTCCTTATGTTCTTTGGAATGATATTTGGGTTATCAACAATGATGGGTTGATTAGGGTCAGGGTTTGCCCTAGTGTGCCTTGGGTTTCTTTTGGGAGCCAGCTTCTAATTATTCCTTTAGAACTTGTATACAAGGTTTATATATTCAAGGACTGGATGAAAATTTTGGAATGGCTATATATTTTCCAAAGCTAGGATTAAGATTCCCTAACTAGCTCTTCCTTCAAGCTGTCCCTGTGTTACAGAAACAGTTCTAAGGCCTCTTGGCTAATTTCAGGCTTGATGGCAGCTTTGGGAGATAGATAGTAATTGAAAAATTTTAAGAAGTCCCCAGTGGAGTCGCCAATTATGTTAACACCCAGGTTGTTCCCTATGACTCCCAAGGGAATACGGCCGGGGTAACCACTAACCAATCTTTTGATCACTGTTTCTAGCCAAACGGTGATCAGAGAGGGCTCTCTCTTTATGATTTGTATCTATAATGATAGTGTTTAGGCTAGGTATTAAGCACAGGTTTTGTTTATGTTTTGGTTGAAGAAGTTCTTTCAGATCTTTGTGATGTAGTATTCAGAGAGTCAAGTATCATTGGGCAATGGAGTCTATGGCTGTAGGTGTCTAGAAACTTTGAGATGAATTGGTGAAACTTATAGGGCCATTTGGATGCTTTATAGAACAAATTTCTGATTAATAACGTGAACAGGTAAAACAAGCAGTGAAAGCATTTAAGAATTTTCACTCAGTGTTTAAGTATTCCCTCCCAACTAGTCACGAGAAATGGATAGATGTCTCAGGGGCAAACTTGAATCCCTGGGAATGTCTATCACTGTAAAAGATATAGTTTTAAAGTGCAGCAATTAAGAATTACACTTCTGTTACTGTATCTGAAGAAAACATGGATAATAGCTTAGTTTGAGTTCAGGGTAATCATAGATTAAATCCTGGAACCATTCTTCTACTTTGCTATTAAGTGTAAAACTTTTAAACAACAAAAGAGAACAAAAGACTCGAAAACATGTAATACAGAGATTTAAGAAAACTTATTGTTTTATGAAACACTCTGGAATCCTGCAACATTCACCATTCATCACAACGCATCAAATACACCAAGCTTTGGAAATTCCATTCTCCCTTTGTATTACTTCTCTGAGAATCTTACAGCAAGTGAGACTTCCAAAAGGAAAATAACAACAACCTGTTAAGCTTCTGTGAGGGGTGAATATATACTTGCGATTTTTACAAAAATATCTGAGTTCTGAGTTATCTCAGACTTAATATTCTCACCAACTTTTGAGATATTATTATCCGAAATTTATTACAGCATTGAATACAAAATAAAGGCATCTTAATGTTCTGTCAGAAGATATTTTGGCCTTTGGGATCTGCTGAGTCGGTTGAGATACTTTGATTAAATGCTGGGGAACCCGACTTTATGGCTTGTACGCTGTATTCTGGGTTTGTCACCTGTGATTGTGACTGCTGCTGTGGTGAGTAAATAGCTCTGCTGAGTTGGCTCAGCATCTGTCTCTTCCTTGTAGATTTTATCTATCAAAATTCTGCCTGTGCATGACTGCCCAAAAACTGGAGAAAAAACCAACCCTACAGGTTCGGGCCTGATAAGATTACCTGTGTCAAATTCCTCCATTCTTCCTGTGTGGGCAATTGGTGTCTTATGATTGCCCCCAAAGTTTCATCTGCCTCTGTATACTTAAAGAAATTTGGTGGGGTATCAAACAGGTGATTAATTTCATTCATAATAAAGAACAGGTTATCCACCCTATCATACAAATTCTGCCCTGTTGCTGGCCCTGTTTCAGCTGAGGTACTGGGTTGTTTTGCTATTTGTGTTGCAGCCTGCGCATCAACCCTTTTGATGTAATTTTCCAGGGTAAGCAGCCTTCCTACACTGCTTAATATGCTGGGGAGGCCTCTGTTCTGCAATGCCACAAATCTGTCCAGGAACTTGTTGATCTCGGTCTGCATATCCTGTGTTCTCCTTTCCAGTGTTCCAACTAGGCTTCTTAGTGTCAAGACTCTTTTAGCTACTGCAATTGTTTCAGTCCTGTTAGTAATTCCCATGGTGGCTAGTTGAGAGCTAGTTTTGTTATTCAAAATATTGATCATTCTGCTGGCAGCATCTGGCATGTGGCCAAGGCTTGCTCTTGCTCTCTGTACCTCCCTGTTTGCCTTGGTAATGAGTGCTATTTGCTCATCCATAGTCTCAATATACTGCCACTGATTGGTGATGGATCGACCAATGTTGCTCCAGAGGACTGCTTTCAATTCTGCTGTTACTTTTTCTAGTGCAAGCTCTTTTTCTAGTTCAGCTATTCTCTTTTTTAGAGCTTTTACCTCTCTTTCCTTTGCTGCCTCATTTTGCTTGCTTTTGTCAAATCTTTCATTCACCTTAGTCAAAGACCTTTTGACTTCATCAAGCTCTTTCATTTGGGATTCAAGAACTTGGATCTCAGCTTGCAGCTTCTGCATATCCAGAGTAGGAGTTTGCTCTGTTGTTGGTGTAGTTGTTGCTGTAGATGGTGCTGTAGGCCCTGTCTGTTGAGGAGGAGGAGTAGTCGTTGGCTGGACTTCCTCAAGGTTGATTATCACCGGAGGAGGCTGGGAGGGTTGGCCCTCTTCTTTTTGTTTCAAAGCTGTCTGTAATGCTGCCTTCGCAGCTTCTGATTGTCCTAGCTGGTCTTGAGTCCGAACCAGCTCCTTGTACAGGGATATCAGTAGGTCTGTAGCATCCTTTTCCTGCCTTTGCTGGGCAACTTCATCTGTTTGAGGATGGATGGTAGCTGGGAGCTTGATTTTCTTTCTTAAGGCCGCCAAGTCTGCATCCCTTAGCTTCAAGAGTTCTTGGATACCCTTAACATCTTTAGGATCATGTCCTATTTCTATAATTACCTCTTCCAAGGACTTGATCCTGTTGTCCTTGGCTTGTGATGATGCTCTCTCCAATTCCAGCTGAGATGCTGTGTTATCAAGGCTGCTCTTCAATTTGTAGTTCTCCAACGTTTCATCTGCCAAGGAGGCATACACCATTTCACCAGTTTGTTTATGTAATTCAATCTTATCCATAGGGTGTATGTCTTTGGCCAGAACCTCCATGTTGGTTCTTAGGTAATCCGAGGTAGATTGAGGATGCAGCGTTGTGGGCATGAAGTGACTCATGATCATCTTGCCTTCACTTACATCAAAGGCAGACATGAGTCTTTGCTGATTGGTAGGAGCCAGGTTCAGCAAATGATTGTACAGCTGTACTTTAATAGGATCACTTCTCTTCTTAATGTCAATAAATTGCTGTTTGATGCTTACTTGTCCTTCTTGGTGCTGGCTGGAGGAACTGACCTCTCCTCCCATAGCTCTATCATGTTCATGCTGGAATGAACTGGCTGAAACTTCTCCACTGGGTGGGCCCATGCCCATTGCTTGCCTCACTGCTATGTCATCCTCTTGAGAGTCATTTAGTCTTTGTCTTTTCTCTCCCCGATTGATGGATGAAGTCAGGGGGGTCTCTCTATCTCTTTTCCTGGTTAAGTCCTCCTTTTGTGGGGTTTGGAGGACTGAGGTATCAACAGTAGTTTCTGCCCTAGGAGGCACTGTTGTCTGAGCCTGTTGCTCAGTGGAGCTTGGAGCATTAATCACTTTTTCTTGCTGCAAGGGCTGCTGTTCACTAAATTGTTCCTCTTCCTGTTGCTGCCCGAGTTCCTGCTGCTCCATCTCTTCTTGCTGCTGTAGCAATGTATCCACTTGTTCTTCTGTCAATGGAGGTGGCTGTTCCACCTGCTTCCCTTTATCCTTGCTTGCTGTCTGTGGTGCTTTCTCGGCAGTTTGCTGTTGTGCTGTTGATGATGTAGCAGCTGCTCCAAGTTGCTTTTTGTAGGAGAGGGGCACCTGTCCACAAGTTTCCAAGTCAGCTTCCTTTTGCATATTTCTAGCCTCTCTCTCAAGTAACTCTTCATTAGTAATTTCCTCCTCTAGGGTACCCTCTTCCCAATTTGATGCATTGGCATACTGTTCAATCTCGGGTTGTCTCTTGTGTGCATAGCTACCCAATTTGTATCTAATCCTCCTGAGGGAGATAGAATGATTGGGGTCATAGGGTATCCATTCAAAGCTGGTTTGCAGTCTGAGGCCCTCCAGGATACTGTCTGCCTCCTTCCACCCTTCCTCTTTTCTGTTATATAGGAAAGGACCCAGCTGGCTCCTCACCTTTAGCTGTGACTTCTTGTTCTTGCTCTGAAAATGCAGGTAGTCTGAGTTCCCAAACTGTCTGAAATATTCCAAGGCAAAAAGCCTCATGGGGACATACCTTGGCAACCTAAAAGGGGTCAACTCACAGCCATATATCCTGATGACTGTGTGGTTTTGGTAGAAGTACCAATTACCAATGCTGTAGGACTTATTCAAATGGAGAATTATTCTCATGTCATCAGTTAGTCTAGGAGGAGGAGTACCATGCAATACTGTCATGACTGGATAAATGAATAAATCAATAAACTCAGTGTATGTGTAAGGTGATACAGAGGTATGATGAAAAACAGAAGTCCAGAACACAACTGATCTTGGATTTCCCTGGGCATTGAGTTGCTTCAAAGAAAAAGAGAAGGTGGCTGGCTGATAGAACAAGAATAGATGGTATATATATGAAGTATACCTGAATCGTCTTTCCCTCTTCAAGTTCATAAACTGCTCATGGATTTTATCTGCAATGTAGGTTGCATAGTCATAATGTACAGCTGGGGCTTACCAGGAGAGAATATAGACAGCATTGCCATTAGGCTATCATCCACATCCTCCATCCCCCTGAATCCTAGGACATAACTGATTAAATCCACTAACATCCTGCCCAAATCATTCAAGTAGTGATACCCAATAGGAGGAGTTCTGACTGATTCAGAGCCTGGCCTGACAAACAATTGATTGATTTTGATGATCTGGTCACTTGACATCTTGCTCCCTTTGTTTATCAAATTCTGCATATAGAGGGGGGTCAATTGCTTGGCAGTATGGAAGTGCAGCATTTCATTTATGCTCTCTGGGGTAATCTGGAAAAGGACTGAGCCTGTGGGGCTGATGACAGCTCTTTGGTTTGGGTCATAGCATTCCTGGCAGCTGTAGATCAGTTCTGGCATAGGATTTACTTGGGGAAGGTTGTAGATGGGCAAATTTGAGTCCCAAATTCCCAAGATGTCTGCCCCACTCAGGTGCTGGGCTTTTAACTCATTCATCATCTAGATATTGTATTTGGTTCCCATAGGGAACCAGTCCAGCATTTGGTAATCCATGTCTCCCAGAGCTTTCCATGCTAATTCCTGGTGAGGAGCATTGAGGGGCTTGATATTTAGAGCAATAGGAGTCTCCATGATTCTTTGAAGTTCAACAATTGTAATAAATTGGCTTGTAAAAGCACCAGCACAGAACAGAAGTGCTTTTTGTAAGAATAGTCTTGAAATTTAAGTATCAGAGGAGGAGTTTATACAGCAGCAATTGAAATACTGCTTATACTAGGAGCCAAGGCTACTGTGGGTGTCACTATGCCCTCTTTCAGTGGGTGAATTGAGGTCAACAAGGAATTTGCCGAGAATACGCAGTGAACGCTGTTTTTGAGTGAAATTACAGGTATTATGGCTTGGCTGGTGTTTTTAGACTTCACAGTTACAATTGTGGACGTGCAGAGGGAAATGGGCGGTGCAAATATAGTTTGTAAGGTGTCCTTAGCCTTCTGAGCAACTTAAATTTCAATAACAGTCGTATAGAGGGCAGAACAACGGTAAATACCTGTTAATTGACGAACCGAGGTTGCGCAGGCGTGCACGGTTGCTGCTGAGGAGGTCGCCCGGGTTAACTCAGCAGGTTGGCGGAAATTCGAACGTAAACGGTCATGTAGAGAGAACAGTGGCGACAGGAGTGAAAAGTGAGAAAAACACGGCTTTTTTGGGTTAATATGGACTTTTTTACCATTTTGGCGCTTTTTAGTGATGACGTCAGCATGACATCATTGGCGGGTCAAGGTGAGGTGACGTCAGCTGACGTCATCGGGTGACGTGGCGGTAGACTATTGGTCCAAGGGGGCGATGAGGTGGCAGCCATGTCAGCGGCCAGGTGGACGAATAGCAGGGGCGAGTACAAGCGAACGTGACGTGGCGATGCGTTGGCGGAAAACAGTTGGCGGTTAGGACCGTAGCGGTTATGGTTAAGGCTAACCGCTACGGTTTCTCGGGGCGGCTTGGGTACGGTGCTGAAAGTGTCAGGCCCGGCTCCGAGAGTCCTTACCGTTCGACGCGTGGCCTGCCCGTGACGTGACGCAACGTCACCTTCTCGGGCGGTAAAGGACGGCTACAGGGGCAGCTCCGATATCGCTGTGGATCGTCGGATCTCAGAGACTTGATCCGACGGTGGGCGGAGCGGCAACTTGCTTAGGTTATATGCGCGGCGGAAACTTTGGGTTTGTGGGTTTTTCATTGGTTTTTTGAATGTTTTCCATTTAACAAATAATGCGCTAACCTTTTGAAATGCGCCAGAGGCGGGTTTTTGACTTTGGTAATTTTTGCAAAGGATTTAAAGGCAAAAGAGGTTTTATAAGGGTTTATTCAATGCAAAGGGTGGTTTGAGGAGCAAGCTGCCTGTAGCAAGGGGGATTGGGGTGTGATAGGTTCACCAAGGTGACCAGAGGTCACTTTGGTTCCTTTTGAAGAACATATGGCTATAATGCCAAGGGGAGGGAGTATTTATAAGATTTAGGGCTTTATACACCATAGTGTTAGTATTATTAGGGGAAGGGGTAAGATAAGGGAGCTATGTAGTAAAATTAGAGGTTAATATGAATGCAGGGAGCAAACGAAGGGGATTTTACTGAGTTTATCTGAAATTGACTTGGTTTTGAGAGTGGATCAAAATGAAAAGATCTTAGACAAGAAATGTGGATTCTGAATGAACTAGAACCACCATAAAACCATGATCTCCCTTCATAAATCTCAGCTAAAGAAAGGGAGTGTTAGTAATGGAATGGAGGGGAAGAGGGAGGTTAGTTATGCTCCTTGCTGTAATTTGATGGAATTAACCACTTTGTCCATTGGCAGATTTTTGCCTTGGCAAAACACCTCTTGACATATGTGTAATGGTGAAAATACCCTTTCTGCAACCACAACTACTTACCCAGCTATTTTCCTAGCATTTTTTGTTTCTCCATTGGAGGGTGCACTTGGACTTGCAAACCCTTACTTGCCTTTTTTTTCTTTGGCTTTTCTTTTTCTTTTCTATCTACTTCTACCCTTATCTCTTCCAAGGTCCCAGATTAAGCTGTTGGGAACCTTTTCTTCTCTACCTGAACTATTTGTCTGCCAAGATTAAGCAATTTGGACAGACTTCTTTCTCTATTCTATAACTCAAAATTGAAACATGGCATGATCCAGGTTAAACTGTTGAATCATCCACCAAAATTGGAATAAGGTCATCAATATTTGAAACACTTTACACACCTCTTGTTCTCTAGGAAATATGGGATCTTTGTAATACCAAAGCAGAGCATATTTGGACTTTCTCTTGCCAATCATGAAATATGAAACCTATTGGTATAGGTATCCAACAGCGCCTGCCGTAGTACCTGTAATTTGTCTTCTGCGGCATGGGCGATCTATGATCCTCACGGAGAGTTGCTAGATCTTCAAGGAGTCTGTCTCGGTCATACGACTAATAATGTTGCTGAATACAGTGCCGTAATCGAGCTACTAGCCGAAGCAGTTGATCTCGGCATCCGAGCAATGATGGTAAACCTGGACTCCCAACTGGTCGTTCATCAACTTAACAGGCGATATTCTGTCAGAGACCAACGCATCCTAAGGTTGTATCTACGTGTCAGATTGTTAGAAAGGAATTTTGACTATATCACATATCAACATATTCCGAGACGATTAAACACGTTGACTGATGCATTGGCAAATCATGTGTTAGACAGACATTTGCGAAATAGATAACATCATACAAGAAGACATAGGAAGCATAATAGAGTAAAGCATATGTAAATATTTTCTCAAGCATAGTTTGCATGCGTGCTGTGTGTGCTTTTAAGCTTGCATTAAAAACATTAAAATAAATGGGTCATGTGTTGTGCAATTCATACATAAGATCACATTTGTACTGAACATTTGCATAACATAAGCAAAAACATCATCATATGTAACAAGATCCATCCAAAAATCGGTATGTATATATATATATATATATCGTGTGGCGCACTGAGGCGCTAAAAAATAAGTGTATATGTCAAAAATGAGAGTCACTGTTCTCCCTACATTTGAGACATATGTCTCTCAAAACATCAAAAAGAAACCTAGGCGACTATTGTGCTGGGTTGTGCTCTCTGTAGCACACAGCCGCCCGTGCCACCCGCCTCAACAGGCGGTGCACCCTAGGTGCCACCCCCACTGTATGGACCTGGTGCTCTATGGGAACCTCCTCGACTCCCTGATAGTCTGGCACGCCCTCCAGCAACCCCTCAAGGTTGCAAGCTATGGTCTCTGAAGTATCGACTCCTGGAGGGACCAAGGCAAGGACATTGGCTCCTTGCCCCTCTCTCCGTGCCTCTGGGGCTAAGCCAATGGGTCTAACAGGTCCCACATCTGCACACAGCGACATCTGTTAAGACATATGCATTTAAAATCCAAAAAAAAATATACATTAAAAAATTCAGAAAAAATCAAGTGTCATACCTCCATCATCCCAGTGATCTCCCGCGGGCAGCGGCATGTCGGGATCGTTGCGAAAATCCATACCTGCATACAGCCAATCCTCAACGAAAATGATCTGCTGCTCCAACCACTCTCGAAAGACCACTCCCCAAGTAGCTGGCCAGCCACCACCCCCGCGTGGCATGATGCGAGCCCATCGAGTGGCCCTCGTCTCCCGCGGACTCCTAGGAGGATCCACAGCTATAGTCTGCAGCCGCATGACCGGTACCCACTCCAGAATGAGTGGGAGTAAGAGCGACCCATAGCCAAACTGTTTCGACTCTCCGCGTCGACAGTTGTTGAGTTGCCTCTTCATACTGTTGGTCACCGCAGTGGCCCAATCAAACACTGTAGGCTGTAGACAATCAAGAGCTAGTAGCAGGTGGGTCTTCGAGGCCTCATGGTTGGCCAAGCATCCCGCTGCCCGGGTCACCATAAAAAGGATGGTGCGGAGGACTATGTCTCTCACCGTGGGAATTGACACCTTCCCACTCCGCGTTTTCTCCGCCTCTGGACATACTCGAGCCATGAGTTGGTCGAGAGTCTCGCCGCTGGGCCGCTGCCCCTCCAGAATGGGCCTGGCACCCCGACGCGATAATCCAGTCAAGAAATATATGTCCATATGGTCGAACTCAATGTCTTTACCGCGGATGGTAAATTTGCTGTCTATTGGGTTCCATGACCAGATCAGGAACTCAAGTAAGTCATGATGAGCTCTCAGGCGTGGAGTCAGGAAGAATTTTAGGAATCCACACGCCCGCATGGCATCTCGGCAATCCGCTCTTGCAAAAGCGGCTACATCCTCAACATCGTGAGCCCTCTCTTGCCACTGGAAGGCCATTGCGTCCTGCATGAACATTAAAAGCAATTAGAATGCTGGCTAATAAAAATTCCATGTTCAAATTATAAAAATTAAAATTTGACTGCGCCAGCGCGACTGTTTTTAAAACAGCCGTGCTGGCAATGGCAGACCTTTTGTATTTTCTCCAGGTCAGCGCGGAAGAACACGGGTTTTCCGCGCTGACCCGGAATTTGGTACGTGTAATTTTCATCGGTCAGCGCGGACCCGAGCGGGAAACCCGCGCTGACCGAGAGCGCACCAATGGCTCAAAAAATCGCCCGATTGGGCCAATCCCACCGTCAAAATACTTACAAAAAGACTCAAAAAAGGGCGCATGGCAAGAGGAACCTACCTGAAGCAAGCCATTCGCCGAATGGTGTCCGCACGAGGAAGAATTGGCTCCGTCAACTTCACAGCTTCACAACGTTCTCAATGGCTCAATTTGGTAACAATGGTGAAAATGACTATTTACCTTTCTATTTATAGTAAAAATGGCTCAATTGACTATAATTTTTTACGAATATGGGTTTTTGTCATGCTTTTACCATGGATTTAGCACTTCTGTCAATGTCTTATACATGTTTCTATATGTTTTTAACATGTCGAACGGATTTATGCGGGTATTTTTATTGTGCAGATCCTCAGAAACGGTGAAAATCATCATGGTCCTAAAATCACTTGGTCCCAAAAAATGTCGTCTTTGAGCTCTTTTCCGACATAAAACAAGAAAAGATGGCCGAGCTTCCTTTCAGCTCGTTAAAGGGAACGAGAGGCGGTCGTTTTAAGCTCTTTTTCCGACCGTATAACTCAAAAAGATTGCCGGGTGTTTGTCGTTTCGCACTCGTTATCGGCTCCAAAACGACGTGTTTCCGACCACTTTTTTACTTTTTCAAGTCGAAAGCACTATTTACGAAAAGTACTCCTCGATCGTAATGGTCGGGCGGTTCTTTCGGGCATTGTTTTATACTTTTTCGGGCTCGAGAGACACAACTGTACGAAAAAGGTCCCCCCCTGGAGTCTCCTTTTCCGCTGTCTTTTCAGACTCTCTAAACAAGAAAAGACGCCGAGTTTTTCCTTTTTCAGGCTCGTTAAACACTTGATGACATCGGGCATTGCTGAAATGACACTCTTCAAGCATATGCTATCCCCGTCAAGCTTGTCATCAAAAAATAACCGGGGTACCTGCCAGAAATGGTGGGGAAAATGGAACTGTAATCATCGTTGCGTCGGCAGTATGTCGCTCTTGAACATGGCACTCTTCTACTTCGTGTCTGGGTGGGCCCATCTCATCTTGTTTTTCACTGGCCTCCATGGGTTTGGGTTATCCTACTTGACCCCTCATCTGCTCATTGCCATCATCACCATACCCCTTTCTCATTCGATGTCAAACACTGCCAAATCCGTTATGGTGTCGCCGATATGTTCAAGAGAAGTTGACCTCTGCAATAGTACAACCTCATCTGCTGTCTCACACAAATTATTTTGACCTCTGTCTCGTGTCGATGATGTGGGAATCATTATGGCCCACCTTCGATCAAGGTCACTTCCTGTCGACTTCAGCTCATTATCCGGGAAGGTGACTTAGAGACTCTCTTCAGGTGCCTTAGAGCCTGCATGCCCTAATGGCAGGTTCTTCGTGTTCGGCGCGAGGTTTACATCATTGGCCTCCGATCGAATGATTCCGTGGGTGTTCGACACCAGCTCATTGATTCACACTCCGCGGATTGTACCTATAGTACCTTGAGGGCCATTGTCATTATTGGTGGTACCTCTCGCGTCTGTTAACAGTTTTCATCATTGGCTGGTAATCAGACGATGTTCATGCATGTTCGACTTCAACTCATGTATTCACATGTTTGGACTTGTACTTTGTTCGGTTTGGGACGGAGTGCAAGACCCTGGATCCCTGTCTGTTATGGTCCAGGTTGCGATTTTGTGGATGATCATTACATAACTCATTGATGGATGGCTGTGCCCATACCTGAGTCTTCATGGATGGCTGCGACCATACCTTATCATTATTCTGGTCTCTTTAGCTGTGTGGCTGTGTCCATTCCACAGACCTTTTCGCATGTCTTTTGGATGGCTGCGCCCATGCCTAGACTGCATGTACTTGATTATCAGAGATATTCGGTCCTTCCTGGTGGTGTTCCAGTTCGGCAAAGCGTTGTAAAGCATTTCACTCCTCCCACTCTCTTGGTCTTCATGCTTTAGGGGGCATCTGTTACACAGTAATTTGTCACTGTCTCCCTATCAGTCACCCTACTGTGTCAAGAATTCACAATAATCAAGTTCATGCCTTCTGAACTGGCCCCAAAACCCACTTTTCCAAAGTTTTCCTCATCAGCGCGTCTGTTTCTAAAATTTTCGCGCTGACTGGCGGCTCGTAGTGTATTCAGTGCGCTGCCAGCGCGGAAGCACATCACTTTTCCGCGCTGGTCGCATTTTATGAGCCAGCGCATCTCTCCTTTGTATTGAGTCGCGCTGACCTGACTTTCCCAGTTATCGAGGCGCGACGTCAGCGCGTCAGTTGCCTTATAATCCGCGCTGATCCTGTTTGGGCGAATTTGTTCCAACAGCGAGCCTTCCAGATCACTCCAGGTTTGGTTGTTGGATTTGTGAGTATCGAATCCCTTCTATGGCATGTCTGTTCGACTCTTTGCAACCACTTCCCTCAAGGATAAGCTCATCCTTCCACCTTTTGAGGAGGCTCCTTCTCCTATATAAACTTCCACCATTACCATGAGCAGCTAGTTTGGAATAGCTTGGATTGTGTAGAGCTTATAGTGCTCAGATTGCTGCTACTATAGGTATTTGGTGTGCTAAGTGTGGAAGTGCATGATAGCTTAGGGAAGGTTGTGTTGTGTTGCTTGTGTGAGAGAGAGAGTTTCTTGTCTTGGGAGAATCATTTCCAAAGGTGAATGCTTGAGACACTTGCTGACTGGCCCCTCCTGAGAAGGTTACCGACGTCAGAACATTTGGTTGTACTCTTCTCTGTTTGATTAATAATAGATGACTGCTACTATTGTTCCATTCTCATTTGTCTATGCAATGGTTAAATGTGAATTACATCTTTTCTGACTGATGTATGGTTGCTTTTATTAGATTTCACGCTTGTGTTTGTTTCCTCTTCGTGTGTGCAGGTGTCTATTCACGGAGATCGCGGAGGATCGTGACCAGCCAAAGCGGAGGAGCGAAGGCAGCATCTCTTCGTCAAACGACAGCGCTGGAATCCAAGTAGGTGCTCTTTACCTCTTGTTTAATTGTAATTAGGAACATGCATAGCAGCATTGTGTGATTGTTGCTAGACCCTTGCTGGGCTAGTAGGGATCGCCTCTATCCGTAGAGGGGATTTACCTCTCCAACAGGTTCCTTTGCAAGAGCCTTGCGAATCCACATACTTTCCTCTGGCTGCTTTCCCGTATCCTCTCCCATGGCCGTACTGCTTGTGAGCATCATGTTTACATTCGGGTTCTCTTCGCGCGGTTCAGACCTCATAATTTGTATATTCTGAGTTGGGGGAGGCTGGAATACCCTTTTTTTGTGCATCCTTGTGAACAACGTAGGACAGTCTATTGTTTCATGATCAAAATAAGCACAATACAAATAGGATATCCTCGTTGGGTTGACAGTGCCATGGTCCTCCGCAATTCTAACAAATTAATTGTCTGCGACCCCTTCCTAGTTCAATTCCACCTCGCCCGTGAAATCCAACACGCACCATCCCCGCATCTAGGTCGAGGGCTCATGTTTTGGTCTGCATCCTATAGGCAGGAGTCTGATCCATCATTAGCTCGTAACTATGGAAAGTGCGCTCATCGTGGCCTACTAACCTGCAAAAATTACAAAACAATTGTTGGGGTGTCTATGTATATTTCTACAACAAATGACAATTATCCATCGTGTGTTTCTGTCCTATCTGACAGATTGTGCACCATAAAGTGAGTGTCGCACTCGGCCCTACTTGTGCCTCTAGTCTTAATGGCATTGGCCCTCCTCCTACCAAGTAGTTCGCGAACACTGGATAGTGATCCTTGTCATGGCCCTGGCCTTTGCATTTTATGCACCATACTCCCTCGTGTGCCTCTGGCCGTGGTTCCCTATCCTGCTTCAAACTTTGCATTTCCAAACACAGATTCTGTATTTGTGCATGGATTTGTTGAACTCCCTCGATTCGGCCTAGGTTTAAAGTCTCTATTGTGACAGCACCGTCCTCAAGTGTGGTGTCAAAGATGCTACAAACCATGCACGATGTTGTCCATCTGATAATGTCATATTGGCTTCATAGTTCGTACTCTTTAGCTATTGATCTAGATCCCAGGCAGTCTCGCCTTGGAGCATCATGATTTATTTAAACCTGATGATTGATTGTGTTTCTAACTTTCGCCTGCTAAATTCCCTATTCAGTGCATTCTGGATCTCCACTATCCCTGCATTTGGGTGGTCGTTAGAGTGCTTGATATACCATGTTAATGTGCGATCCTACACCGCACTCACAAATGTATCCTTCTTAATACTGTCATCTGTGACACCTTGTGCTTCACATACTACTCTTACCACGAACCAGAATTTGTTTAGATCTTCATTCCCAACTCCTCTCAATACTTGTAGTTTGATTGTGCTCACCATATTGAACTATGGAGGTGGTGGAGGTGGAGTAGCTAGAGATCGAGGTGAGGGAGGTGAAGTGGGTGGTAGTGTGGGTGGAGGTGGTAATTGCAGAATGCACTGCCTTATCAAACTAATCGTGCTTCTCGGAGAGACCATAGCAAACTCTTCCTCGCTCTCTCATAAGAGTGAAATTAACAGACTGTTTTCTAATGCTTTGCTACTCTTGTAGATCTTTCTGCTTTGCGTAGTCCCAAACATTAATGTATTCACATGACCCTTTTTTCACACAATAACATCTTAATCCATGTATTCAAAGATTTAATATACTTACCTCGTGGTCCTTTGAGAAAGCGTCATTCTGCCTTGCTATAGCTCATAGTCGTGTCTAACACAAACTCAGTGATAAATCCCCCTATTATCCGGTCAATCCAATGGTCCACAACTCACGTGATCTTATCTTCTGATGCTTCTAGTCTGCGCACTAATTCTGGAGTCCACACTATTGGAATGTTGAGCCTACATCTTCCCTGGCTGTCGGCTAACTTCACGATCCACTCATATAGCTCAGAAGGAAAGGATGTAAAGAAAATCTCGTGGATTTCTGTATACACATAGTGCTCCAACCACTTTTCCTTAGATACTTGCAGAGTTCTATTTTCCTGTGTCGTAAACTCATGAATCTTCTTGTCCAACCACTCTTCAATTTCCTTCATTGTTGGATTCCAGTGGCACAACATCAGACATACCTTATGCAGATCTCGGTCCCAGCAACAGAACCATTTTTTGGCTTAGTGGGGCCTGACCCAGGTTCAGAAGTGATTTAGCCAAGCAAATCTTGGTACTACTGGCCCTTTCGGCAATAGTCCATGGAGTGCAAACTTAGGTCTCACCCGAAGTAGTATGGGAGGGTGCTAGAACTAGGTTTCCACACCCTCAGGATGTTTGATAGGAGGTGATTGGTATGCAGTCCAACTTTCGCACTTACTATGCTATGCGCCTCAACGGGCACCCCGCGCCCTGCGATACTGTATTCGCACAATTCTAGCCACCTCGCAACTCATTTTATTTACCCAAGTCTTCCTTAATTTGGCTCTGTTAGCTAATTACTTAGATTACTTAGTCTGTTAGCTAATTACTTAGATTATTTTTCAATTACGCGCAGTAAATAAATAGAGTAAAAGTAATGCATAACATCAAAATATGGATTCAAGAACAAATGCACAAAGTAAACTTATTTTTATTAACTTTCAATCCCAAGTACAGACCCAACTCCACCCTACGCACTCAGCTACATGGGTTCATGCACTCAGCTGCGAACTCTTCTAGGCCTCTTCGCACTCAGCTGCAGAGCCTCTTCCTACTACTATGACCCAGTACACTTCAGATCCAACTCTAACCCTGAACCATGCCTTCGCTATTCTATCTATCCATCCTTTTCTTTACACTTAGAACCTCACTCTATTTATACAATCCCATGGTCCACAACTTTACATTAAATTACAATATTTTATGGTGGACAACCCTATGACTCATCCTAGACTTCACACTCTGCACCCGTAATTTGTGGAGTCATACAATATAATTGACCAAAACTTGGGCTTTGAGCCCCAAAAACATGCTGTGGGGGATCCCATGCCCAACATTTGTCCTATCCCAGCCTTCAACAATCTTCTTCCATAACCAACACCATGATATCTCAAGCAAGAAGGAGAATATCTATAATCAAGGAAACAACGGTTTCCTAAAGCTTGGGGAAGTGCACGAGGCACAGGGATATATCAGACTCAATCAGGGATAATCTCAGTATAATAACTCTATCTCTTCTCCTCCATAAGGCCTTCCCATAGAAGTCTATTTATACTTCTCCCAATTAGTTTTTTAGTTGGGAAACAGTTGGGCCACAGGCAATAGGAGGTAATCAATAGGTAAAAACCATGAACTCCACCCATAATTAAGGAAATTTAATTTTTTAAAGTGATTTAACACATATACATGGGTTGGGTATTGACTAACCCACATGTACACACTTTTATCTAAGGGAAAGGTAGCATACGGGGAATAAAACATAGTTTTTAAAATATTTGGACCAAGTTTGGAAGGAGGGGTTGCTCTAGGTCATAAACCAAGCATCACAAATATCAAGGGTGATAAATGGTGCTATAATAGATGGGAATTTTCATATATTGAGAATTAAATTGGTGCTTTCTCAAATACTTGCCCAGTAATGCTTTCAGTGGTCTTTCTTGAAGTACCTCTCTTTAGCGCCATGGTACAATGATTACTAGAGAGAAGTGCTTCACGAGTTTGAAACCTATGGGACATGACAGAAACTCAAGGAAAGTAAGCATTAGCTCTTACAAATCTAACTTAAGAGAATGATCAAGTAGCAACTAGGGCATCTAATGAGATTAAATGTGTAGTTTTGACTGACTAGGGTTGACTGTCTGACTGTGGGAACTACGCAGTCTCAACAATCAGTGTGGAAGGTTGATGACTGGAACTATGAAATGGGTAGTTCAGTCTGGGTGAGGACCTGGGAGAGACTACACAATTCACACACTCAATGACCAAGTTGGGAGACTGGCTCCTGGAACTGTGTAGTGTATAGTTGGATCTAGCCTAGGATAGGCTCTGAACAATTCCAAAATCGAAGGCAGAAACCCTGAGCTCCCAACTTTTGTAATTCATGCAGTGGAGAGTGAGATCGAGGCAAGGGAATCCCAAATCTACCCATGGGGAGTGTGAAAGCAAGACAATTTGAAGGATGGTTTGATGTTGAGTGCATATCTGACTAAGTGTAGATGTATGCATGTGAAACAAGTGCAACAATCGATTGAACTGAAGGAACATGAAGTATGTGAAGGGAGTTACTGCAACGGAGACCATTGATGAAAAATGGGGGAAATCATGTGACACTTGAGAGAGATAATATATAACTTGAAAAAACACTTCTATAAGCTCAAAAAGTTTAAATTCCAGCAATCGTTCAACAAAACGAGTGAAACAACACTCTCACAAGTTAAATAGACAAAAGAAACAAAAAAAGTAGCAAAAGCTGATAAAAGCAAAACTCAACCCGAAAAGCAATGACAAAGCTCTGAAGGCTCCTTGATCTCCTAGGAAAGCTAGAGCTTAATGATCAAATGTATAAGTAAGCTCTAGAGGCATCTATTACATAGATTTGATCAAAATGGAGCTCATGATGCGTATGCTTGAGATCAAGGACAACAATGACACTTGACAAAAACTTCTAAAGATGGAAATGTGTCACCTTCGGGAAACTAATAATAGATCCCTAATTCCTAGGGATGATTTTCCTCTTAGCTTCTTGCTTTTAGGGAAAAATTTCATGCATTGTGTGTAAATATTGTGTAGTTTTGGGAAGGATTGGGCAACTCTCTAGTTCATGCACTTAGCAGTTTCTGAGCACAGTAGGTTCTACGAAATTTTTGGGTTGAGTGAATTTGGGTTGCCTCTAAGGTTCTGCACAATTTCCCAGCTAAAGGCAACCTGTTAGCTGGCTCTGTGTAATTATGGAGTTGAAGGCTCACTTGCTGGCTTAGGCTGCTCTATGAAGTTTCCCAGCTGAATATAAGCTTCCAGTTGGGTTTGTGCAATGTTGGAGCTGAAGTTCACTATTAGGTTGCACTTTGAATTTCCTAAGAGCAAGGTTGGTTTCCCTCAAGGATTGTGCAAATCATCAAGGCAGTGTTAGAACTGATTTGTAACTAAATAATGGGGTCATATTCTGGTTAGATGGAAAAGTGATTAAGCAAATAGAAGTTGTAAAGCGAAAGATAAAACTCAATGAAAGCACAAGTACTTAGGCATTGTAAGACAAGCTACTAAGATTTTAGCAAGGAGGCTCCAAAGAGAAGAGAAGGAAAAATTTTGGAGAGTGGTTGTAGTCACTACAACATTGGTGACACACTGGTAGAACTCCAACTCTCTATATGGACCTTATCTCGTGTAAAGTTTAGTAACTCCTCTGGAAGTATTGTTTGATTCCTTGATCGTCATGATTTCCTCACTTGCTCGAGTTAAATATATAGTCCTTCCCATTCTCTTGATCACTCAACACACATACCAAGCCATGTCAATTGTTAGGATAGGGTGGCTAAGGTCAATTTTGGGTTAGTTTAATAAATTTTTGAGTAGAATTTTATAAAGAATGTAAAGTCTCTGAAAATGTGGAAGTGGAGTGCGTAGCTAAGTAAGAGTCAAAGGGGATTTAATCTCTCGTATGGGTAAGTGACAGGATGATTTTGAGACTCAACCATAGACCGCAGGCCATGGTATCATAATAGAAAGACTATAAATATTTGAGTCATAGTGAGTACAGGAGAATAACTTTTTGTGCAGAACAAGTGTAAGGGAAAATTTCTAAGGTAGGGAGACTCTATTCTCTTGTTCTTAGTTGAAAGTGGAAGGCTCTTGCAACTGAGTGCACGGAGACCTTGGCAAGTCCACAATTGAGTGCATGGGCCCCTGCCGCTAGGTGTGGAGGGTGTAAGAGTCTATAATTTGAATGTTGAATCTAATAAACATTGATTTTGGAATGAACTTATTGTATCTCCACCTTGTTCTTATTTTTGTTAATTTTATGCATCGTCACTTAATGATTTGTTTTCTATGAAATAAAGTGTTTTCTCTGCGAGAATCTGTTATATATTTAATACTCATGCATGAAAAGTATAATAAAATATTTTACAAAGATATTAGATAGATGTGGTAATATAACTATTCGGAACGGGTAGATCTGCATGAATATAGACCTAAGGTTGTTATTTACTAAGCTAAAGTTGTGAGGCTGCTCCTTTTAGGTCTGAAAATCCTGATCATAGACCTTCGTGAAGTTCTAGGAGCCATTTGGATAGAGTTTCAATAGTTGAACATAGGAAGGTATAGATCTGCGTGAAGTTAGATCTAAGATACAAGGGCTTCAAATACACATCACACGGTCTTTGGATGCAGAAACTTGGTTCTAGCCTCCCCCAATACTGCTTCAAGTGAGACTGCAGGTTATTTCTGAAAGGGACATAGGTTAGGGTTTTGTTGGTTGGTGTGAATAACTTTGAACTTGGGTTAGGCCCCCTTAAGACAACAAATGGTTCCATTGTCAGGAGTGGGATCTATCTAAGAGATGTGTGATAAATGGTTTCCTACAAAAGAAAGAGATTGGGAAGTGGATTGACCGAAAAGTGCATGCATTTGTGGCTCAAGATAAGATAAGCCCTAAATTTTCCAAGGACCAGTGGTTGCAGAGATATTTTTACACAGACGAGAATGAAGCATTCTTTTGTTTCTTCCCTGACAAACTACACGAGTGGTTGTTTAGATTGGCTGATAGTCAAGGGATGTGGAGGCTTGACAGCCCTATAGTGTGAACTCTAGAACTGATGCGATGTTTGGAAGCATCAGAAAGCAATATCGTGTGGGTCATGAATCATTTGATTGATCACACACTTGGAAGTTTTGTGACTGAGTTTGCAATCGATAGAAATATCAAGTATAGCAAAGTGGAACATAGGCTCTTCAAGTGACTGCGAGGTAAGTATCTCAAGTCATTGAAAACATGTATTAAAATTTTGTTATGTGAAAAAAGGGTTATGCAATTACCTTGATGTTTGGAGCTACGTGAAGTGGTAAATTCTTCAGAAGAAATGAAGGAACGAACTCTGAATACAATTTTTGATCGAATCCCCATTGAGTGATGAAAAACGGATGGTGCTGACCACACCGTGAAGTGTAGTATAGTTGATTAAGTAAGGTATCCCGAGGATACCTCATATGTCCACTGCACCTCCACCTCCAGCTCCAACTCATACACTGACACCATCACCTCCACCTCCACCTCCACTTCCACCATTCAACATGGAAAATGCAATGAAGATACTAGTTTTTAAAGGGATCGGGAGCAAAGACCGAGAACAATTTTAGTTTGTTGTAGGAGCTGTATGGATGTGATAACAAATTATGGATGATAATATCAAGAATGTGTAGCTGGTTACAACCTTTCAAGATTTAGCATTGACATGGTACATCAAGTACTTCATTGACAAACCCACCGCGACGTTGGTAGAAACTCAACAAGCTCTGAACAAGGAGTTTAGGAAGCCTAATTCAGAGGCGCAGTTGGTGACTCAGTTTAAAGAAATTTGATAAAAGATAGATGAGATACCCTGGGATTTCGATAAAAGGTTGAAATCCCTGATTAGGTAGGCCAATATGGTGATTACAAATTCCCAACATCGAGACGGGTATATCACGTCGCTCTTACAACACTTAATATTGCCACTGTCACAACAAAAGATAGAAATGCAACCAAAAGCCTTAGAAATCACGATGAGGCTAGAAGCCTCACCCATAGAAGATACAAACCTTGGAGTGCAATAGATTCACTCACAAACGGAAAGCCTACACTTGGAGTTGTAGATCCTGAAGAAAGGAAAGGAAGCCCAACCGAAGGTGTGCACTAAAGTCTGGTGCTTGAAATGAAAGGGCCATGGGCACCATAAGGACCATTACCCAGTTTATCAGAACTATATTATTGCGAGAGGGAATGTTCCCCTAAAACTGGATAACACCATTGGGCTGAGCATGGGAGATGTGTTGTGGTGCACTATATGTCAGGTTACAGGACAACATGTGACCGATAATTTTCATTTACTACAGAAGTTTGTAAAGAACCCCCAACAGTTGTTTCCCAATTTCTGCAAATCTGTAGGACATGACGAACACCATTGTAGGATTTTTGAGCTAATGATGGATAGAAACTCTACCTACTGAATGCAGGTAGAAAACCAGCCTTAAGATCAGGGCATAGGAGCAGTGCATGGAGGATTCCAGGGCTGAGGACGAGGAAGAGGGGCTGAAGTTGGCAATGGATGGGAGCAGATAACTTGCTATAACTGTGGCGAAGAAGGACACTTCACGCGAGATTACCCAAATCCCACGTATTCATCATTTCATTATTGTAGGCAATTTGAACATGTGATAGAGGAATGTCGAGTCCTTATAGAGAAAATGCAAGAAAAGAAGATGCGACCCCAACAACCTATGCAGAACATCTAGATTATGAGAGTGGAGCCCTGCGAAGAAGATCATAACATTAATATATTAACAACAATTGTAATGGCCACTGTTGTAGAGAAGGGCACACAGTACGAGACTAATGGCTGGGTGTGTAAGGCTTCCAAAAAAGAACTAGAATTTGATCTTAATCAAGCTAAAGATACCTACATGGAAGCAAAGAAGAACTTCATTGAGGCCTCCACCTTAGGAAGCCAGGAGAAAATGTTATAATATAGTATGACACAAGAGGTAGATCCTTCAGTATTAGCTACTTTTCTAAAGACCTGTATGAAGTTGTTGGATGATAAGAAAGCAGTAGTAGGGTTGCAAGAGTTAATTGACAAGTGCGCAAAGAAAGAAATACCCTTGTTGAATAGTGCACTATGAGAAAAATTGGTCAGCATAAGAAATAGATGGGGCGTGAGATGAGAGTGACTGGACAATTAGGGGAATATGAAATGGACTAGGTAATCTTGGATCTAGGATCTGATATAAATGTCCTACCTAAGCAGATGTGGGAGAGAATGGGGAGGCTTGCACTGTAGTGGTGTCCTATATAGCTACGCATGGCTAATCAATAGAAGATTATTCCAATGGGGCACTTATATGGTGTAACGATAGATATTGAGAGCATAAGCATGGTGGATGACTTTGAGGTCATTGAAATAATGGATGATAGTAACACGTACCCTGCACTACTAGCAACTGAATCGGCTTTTGATATGGACATGGTAATAAAATTAAATTAGTTGAAAATGACATTTGAAAGGAAGGCACTCAGGGTTGTAGTGCCACTAGACCCTACTAAGGGACCACGTTATACTGAGCATGTTCATGACTTTGTGGAAGATGATGATGATCTAGATTAGATATAGAAGATTACAATGTGAAACAAAGATTGGATCAATCCTATGGCTAATGGACAACTTGCGTGGGACAAGGATAGTTCCTGCACCTCAAACTCAGATGAAGAGCTTGAACACTGGAAGAATTGGTGGCAAGAAGTATCTACATTGTGTTGGAACATTATGACCAAATCACTATGGTGTGTCTCAACTAAGGTAAGGAATCTTCGACATTATGACCATTTAACTAATGTGTATATGTTTTTAGATGAATTTGAAAGGGAAGTAACTGAAGAACATCGCTTCCAAGCACTAGAGTTACCGCTATGTGCTACACCTTCCTGTTGGTGCGGTAGACACAAGGTGAGCTTCGCTGGATGGAAGGAATATAGAAGAATGATGAGATTAAGGTTTGGGTATGATAATAGCTATATGATAGAAAATTACAGTTGGAAGGATGATGCGCGCGATCATCTAGAACAATGGGCGAAGGCTTGGGGAATGGAACCATAACCAGAATGAGTGCACACTTTTTGTCATACCTTAGGTACAATCCCAATGAACTGGTATTTGGAAACAGAGCTTTGCCATGGGACAACTGAATGGGATATCTTAAGAGAGAGTTTCTTATTAACTGTCAACTTTGAGGATGGATTTGAATGCATTTATGAAGTGCTCCAGGAGATAAAAGCAGTTATATTCAAAATGCCTAAAGAACTGATCGAATGGGCTCAGCCGGATTAGAGTACACAACTATGCCATGTGTTGGAATGTTACAATGTGACTATTGAAGAGGAAGAAGAAGACCCATGGAATATTAACATTCCAGACACAGAAGGACAATGTAAAGTGGAAGGACTGAAAGCCGAAAACATGGATATATCGATGCCTTTGAAAACTAAACAAGTAAATATTTGATCTAAAGCAGAGCCTAAATTTGCAAAGATAGGAGATTATTGGGACAAATATATAGTCGATAAGGTGGTCAAACTGCTGCATGAATACTAGGACCTATTTCCAACAAAGTTTGTGGATGTAAAGGGGATCGTTGGAGATTTGGGCATTATGAAGATTACGTTGAAACCAAACACGAAGCCCATTAAGCAGAGACCTTATCGACTAAATCTAATGTATTAAGAGTAGCTGTGACAAGAGCTTGATAAGATGCTGGATTCTAATATTATTTAACTAATAGAACAATCTAATTGGGTAAGTGCAATGGTTGTCGAATAGAAGAAATAGAAAGGTGAAATCAGGATGTGCGTTTATCTAAGAAAGTTGAATGATGCATGCGTGCACGATCCGTTTCCAATGCCATTTACAAATGAGGCATTAGAGAATGTTGGTGGACATGAGGCTTATTCATTTACTGATGGGTTCTTAGGATACCAACAAATAAATATCGCTCCAGAAGACAGAAGTAAGACAACCTTTGTGATGGAGTGGTTTTGCTTTCAATATACAGTAATTCCATTTAAATTGAAGAATGCACCTACAATCGTCTCCTGAGTAGTAATCAAAACGTTCAAGGAATTTATTCAAATTTTTTTGGAGGTTTATTTTGATGATTGGACTATGTCTGGGTTGGTGAAGTGTCATTTTTCAAGTCTACGCCTTATGCTAGATACATGTCGAAGGTATCAGATCGCACTGAATTTGAAGAAGTGCATATTTTGTGTGCCCTTTGGAATTTTTCTCGGCCATGTCATATGTAGGCAAGGATTGATGGTAGACCCTATGAAGATCATTATGATTGTGAATTTGGAAACTCCCAAGAATGTAAAATAGATGCGCGTGACCTTGGGGCACACTGGGTATTATAGAAAGTTTATCAAGTCATATGCTCAGATAAGGACTCTCTTGTGTTTCCTATCACACGACTCCCTGGTGTTTCTCCACTACCAACAGGCCTTGAAAGTACCTTAAAAGAGTCACTTCAGGAACACAAGCGTCACTTCGCTACCAGTTTTTATTGGGAAAACTAGTGTCTATACAGAGCTGCTAGTCCCACTAAGGCTGGTAGCTACCTTAGAAACAAACACACTAAAAACTACTTTCGTTTTCCTTTATGAGAAATAGATAAGATAAGAATAAGGAGACCAACCTCTGTCTTGCGCTTGGTTCCTTGCTCGATTCCTCTCTCTTCTGGTAGGTCTTTGCCACTTGCTTCCTTGTCTACCCAGCTTCAAAGAGTACCTGTAGAATCAAAGCAGCATAACACTATCCAAGAACATAGATCTATTATCATAAACAATATAGGATCAGATGTACATTGACCACACAAATGCATAAATCATCAATCATACAAAAATGTGGAGGAAAACTTGAATAGCTTTATTGATAATCAAGAAAGAGCAAAGAGGATTACAACCAATTATTTTGACCCAGCATCATCCTCTCAGCAAGAAATCCCTTCTTCACCTCATGAAAAGCTTAGATCACCCAACACTATGATATTGCACCAAGAAACCAACAGCACTTCCTTACAAGATACAAAATTCCAGCCTCTGGATCTCTAGGATGACGGATCCATATATAGATGTCTGCAAGGGAGGTGAGTCAGCTTTTAGATTTGATTAGTGTCTTCTCTCTGATAGTTCTTGATTCCACTTGGAGATTGATGATCTCTTACTCGCCCCTAGTCGAATTCAGAGAGGCAAGTGTCACAGGAGAGGTTTCTAGAAGATTCCATGCTCCTCCACCTTGCAGATTGACCCTACCATTTGTCCCTTCTCGCCCATCGCACCCCATAGAAGGATTTTTTGACATGCATCGCACCTACTGTGTGCATTCAAGTGGGATGCAACACACTTTGCCTATGGAGCAGGTGAAATGGTCCAGTTTTGACCAGTTCTGAGTAGTTTTTCATGGAGAACTTCTGGGAGATGTTGTAATCAGTTGACCTTGTTATTTTAGGGGTTGGAACAACACCTTTAGGGACTTAGGAGCCCCTTGGTTTATGGAAATTTATGCTTGGGGTTGCAGTTCCCAAAAATTTCTATAAAAGTTGCCCCCTAAAGCATGAGGTCATTAATCTTTTGATGTCGGGTGAAATGCTTTATCATGAGGATCCAAAGTTTTTTTGAGCTGGAAGGCGACCTGTAATAAGATACAATACAATACATTATCTTCATATTATTTTCATGATCTAGCTGAGGCAGGCATTCCCATGCTCAGCTTTATAAATTCATTTTCATGTACATAGGACAGACAATCATCTGAGTGTAGACTGATGATTCTGGTAGAGCCATCATCCCTTAGATTGGATGATTATTTGTGCAGCAATGATGTACATTTGATGTCTTTATTTTCCTGAATATATATCGTAGCCCAGATGGATGAAATTAGATCTGGGGTCTTCAGTCTCATTCGATATTCACTCAAAGTACAAGTCGATCCATGTGAGAGATGTTCTGAAGTCGAACATGGAAAGACATTGCCTGATTACCAGCCAATGATGTAAGCTGTTAACAGGCGCGAGAGGAATCACCGATAATGATGATGACCCTCAAGGTACTACAGTACAATTTACGTGGTGTGAATAAGGGACTTGGCGTCGAACACCACGCAAAATCTTTCAGTCGAAGGCCATTGATGTAAACCTATCACCGGAAGTGAGAAACTAGCCATTGAGGCATGCAAGCTTCAAAGTACTGAAAGGGTTGTTCCTAGATCGACTTCTTGGATAATGAGCTAATGTCAACAAGAAGCAATCCGTCATAGGAGGGCCTTAGTGAATCCCACATCAATGACACGGAATGGAGCAAATGATTCTAATAGAGGTGAAAACGATCTGGTGATATACGGTTCAGGGTGGCGGTCATGAAAGAATGGAGCGAAAATGTATTATAGTGGGTGAGACACAGGTGAATTCTCTGAGCGACTACTCTTGAACATATCAGCGACATTGACATGATGGATTGGTAGCATTAACCCAAAATGTGGATGGTGTGATGGAACCATGGTGATGTGACCAGTGAATGGAACAACCCAACTCGACTTGGATGCGGAGTGAAAGCGTCATGTTCAAGAGCGACTTGCTACCAACAAAGTATCTTCAAGTTTTCTTCCCAATTCTTCCCCAGCCATTGCTGACTAGTACCTCTTTATTTTTGTCAAGCTTGAGGAGGATAACATATGCTTGTTCTATAATTTTCCCTTCGAGAAAACCCATCGCTATGTTTTAACGAGCCTAGCAATAGTGAAACTCATTCTTGTCTGTTATGGACAAGTTTGTCGCTATTAGATTTTAACGAGTTTAACGACAAAGATAACTCGGTCCTTTTCAATTTTAGAGAGTCTGAAAAGGGACGTAAAGGAAACTCCAAAAATCTTTTTTCATCATCTAATCCCTTAAGTCCGAAAAAGTACAAAATAATACAAAAGGGATGAATTTTTGGTAATTTTAACGAGCCGAACAAAACAAGCGCTCGATCTTTTTGTGTAATAATCCCTCAGGTCCAAAAAGATTAAAATCTAAAGGAGGGATAGCACTTCCGGTCACTTTAATGAGTTGGAGAGGCCAATGGCTCAGAAATCTTTTCATATTTTATGAGTCAGTTGAAAAGAGCTTAAAGGAGACTCGTTTTTTGAGGAACGAGTGATAGATTTGGGTAGCAGCTGATTCCAGGTAAGGTTTGGAATTTTCCAATCACGGCAGTGTCACAAGGATGGCTAACAAGATCACTCTTCGCAGCTGTTCCTCAAAAGGGGTAAACAATCAAGTGGAGGTGAATGATCGGCCAATACAGAGTGGAGGTGATGATGAGAACACGACCAAGGCTTCAAAGGCTGAAGTAATACATTCACAATGGTTATTTACCAGAAATTGGTTCATTTTTTAATGAGCTTAAACGCTGGGGGAAACACTTGCTCATTGCTTATGTTTATTTTTTAACGAGCTTGAATTCTATGTTAAAACTGCTCGATTAATCTAGTCGCATAATAAGGATGTCTCATATATAAAAACGACATTATTTCAAAGCTTTGCCCCACATCCTTTCTTTATGCAAGTTAGGAAACGACCAATCCTACGAGTTTAAAGGGTTAGAGGGCCTATAAATTTAAAAAATAAATGGTCTTTCTTCGCTTGCATGCCAAAAGGTTTGCAAGCCCAAAGGTATAGTGAAATAGAGTTTCGAGGTTACCCCTCAATTTGCAGACAAAACATTTGTTTTATCGGGAAAGGCCTACCTTTTTCAGGTTGGCAAAGATTGTTCTATTTGTACCACAAACAAAACACTTCTTCGGCAATGTCTACCGAAATAGACAAAGGTGAGTGGCGCAGACACCTCCACTCACATAACTTTGACGAGGGAATCTTATTCTAGCCTAATCCCATTTTCCTAAACGGACGGGTGTGTCAGACTAGTCATATATCCTTCGCGGAAACCTACCCTATACCTGAAGTTTTCCTGCCGAAGTAGACCAGGGTGCATGCCCCCTGGGTTTCAGTCATGCCCTCTGAATCACTCGCACTCATCAGGAGGACAGACTGGGGATTGATGAGACATTCCTTGCGTGAAAAGACCATTCAGGGTTGGTATATGACTATTTGCTATGTGTGAACCGGGGAATGAAAGCTGGTCTACGAGCTTGACCACTCTTCCTTCGTGCGGAAAACACATTACTCTAAAGAGTGAGGAGACAATGGCTCCCATGCAATAAATATAGTCTCGTCCAAGGAGTAGATTATAATCCAGGGGTCCTTGGACTACCATTACGTTCATGTGAACGGTTTTCCTTCTCAATGTTATCGGCACATTGGGAAGGATCCCTAACGGTCGACTTGTTCCTTTGTCAAAGCCTGTTATATTTCTCATCTCAGGCAAAAGTGATGGTGAACCAAGTGCTTTCCAAGTAGTTGAGGAAAGGATACTCACAGAAGCCCCTTCATCTATGATGGTACCGGCCATAACCATTCTATATACTTGAGCAATGATTCGGAATGGTACACTAGCCGGTAAACGGGGTCTGCCTAGTAGATTCCAGTCAAAGGAAACAACCAAGTTGCTTGGAGGTGGGATCGAATAGATGGCTGGGTACGACTCTGACGAACTTCCTTCCTACGGTAAAGGAATGGGTAGACTGCCCCCATGTTCGTCAGAGTCTGTGTTTACGAAGAGAATTTGAACGATGTCGTTCTTGTTCTCTTCGGTGACTGTATCATCTGAAGATTGATCCTCTGAAGGCACGACCGGGTCAACTGCCGCCTCAACCTTTTTATTTTCGTCTAGTATGGGTTTAGATGGCTTATCTTCAATGATAGACGCTTCGGCCGACCACAAGGGCGTGTCAGCCGGATTTTCAACTAATGACGAACTCGGCAAGAGTTTCTTGTATCCAGGAGGAAGTCATAACGGTGAAACCAGACGGTCGTCCAAAACTCTTTTAGCTTCATCTAATAAGGGACAATGGTGGACGGCATGATCACCTTCACACAATTTACAAGGAAATTTATATTTTCCTTTTTGTCCACGGGCTTCACTTTCACTATTTGACAGTGTATGCTCAACATGATTGTCAGAGGTTAATGACACGGATTGTGCAAACGAGGAGACCTGTCCCTTAAGATCTGAGGGATGCAAGGACAATCTCCATGATAATGGTCTCCTTTGCAAATGACACATGGCGATTTAGGTTTGGTCAGTGCAAAGCGTGGATTTTCGCTAGACGATGCTTGGTTGCCCCTTTTCACCTTTGGCTCCTTCTTCTTCTTCTCTTTCTTCTTCTCAGTTACTTGATTTTGGGCTTTACCAGCTTCATCAAGTGAAGAGGAAGGAGGAGAGGAAGAATTGAACGAAGTAGAGGGTTGGGGGGTAACTCTAACATCGTTTAGTTGCTGACTTGACTGTTCAAGAATCACGGTATTCTGAACGACAGAAGTTGAGAAGAGCCATACGGGCAAGCCGATTGTCAATCCTGGAAGAGACAATGTGGCCATATGGGGTGCACCAACATCTCCCCAAGGGGAACTCCTTGGTTGGTGGACTCCATTTTTCTTAGCTTAAGATCAACGTAGGAAAGGTGATGATTATTCCGTTTAAAATAAATTTTAGACGCTTTGAAACAACTTGTTTTTTCAATTTTTAAGAGTCGAGAAAAAACAAAATATGACTCTAGTCGCCTTCGATTTTTAATGAGCCTGAAGTGACAAGTGCTCAGATGGACCTTTTCCATTAAGGAGTCTGAAAAGGAATGAAAGGGACTACTCTGGAAATCTAGATAGAGGGATTACCAAACCAATAGCAAAACTGCAGAATACTTTTTACGGTACGACAGTCAATCTTCTCGAATGTTGTGTTCAATGCATTGCGATCGATAGGGCGGCAGACACGGCTTCCTATGGTTTGTGGTCTCCAAAAATATACTCAACAGTACGTGGGAGCACAAGTCCGTACTAGCACTTATCGTCTCAAAGTGGAGGAATCACCTAACCAACAGTGAAAACAACAGTGACCAGGCTTTACGACGCCGGAATACGTCTCTAGCCTAGACTTCTAGATGCTGTGCATTAGGTTCCAAAGCATTTTTAGATTCATTAAATTTATTTTATGGTTGATCTTGCTTAATAAATTTTCCTTTCAGGTTCACTGCATGATGTAGATGTACAATTCCTAAAATGCAATCTAAGATGATAAACAATCGTTTAATATTCTTTTTGCAATGAAAATCCTAGATACTAAGGAAAGAGAGATGGCGTTCTTTCAACAAAGAGCAGAGAGCACACACTATATGCACTGTCCTAAATCAAACCAACAAACAGTCTAAATGCAAATGCACATGCATGTATTTTTTTTCAGCCTTCTTAATGTGTGAATGATAAAAAGAAAGCTAAGTGCAAATCTGAATTATTTTCCAAAGCGACAATTACTAACAAGTTTCTTTTCAAAACAAAAAGAGGACAATGACGACACTTTGTTATTTGGAATTGAAAACTTGCTTTCAACACTTGAAAAACTACTAACTCAAATCAAATACAAGAGTAACGGTGTAATTGACTATCAAGAACAATCAGATTCTCTTCTATGACTAAAAACGACACTTGCGACACTTTCAAATCAAGAAACGACAATACAATTACGCTAATTCTTTGTAAAGGAGAACTGAAAATGACTCAAAAATACATAAAAACATTTAGAGTTCTTTGCACGATTGAGGTGGAATAACAGCAAGGAAATGGGTTTCAACAGAGGTGTACTGACTATAGGCAGCAAAACTCCTGAATAGAACTGAAAAGAGTGAACACAGAAACCAAAATTTAGGAACAAGGCCTTGTGTGATCAGCGCACCTGTAACACAGTGAAATTGAAATGCAACGCACCTACTACACTCGGGAAGTGCGATGCATTTGAAGCTCACAGAACAGACAGTGCACTGGACCAGCGACAAGACTTTGATTGGATTTTGGGTCACATTTTGCAGTTCAGTTCAGGGATTTAGGCCGAGCAAGTGGTAATCAGTAAATCAATCATAGGGGTATATCTAAGGAGGTTACTAGAGCCACCACGAGGGCAATTAGAGAGCTTGTAAATCAATCGTTTAATTCATAAACAAAACCCGGAGATAGACTGAAGCAGCGTTGATCTACTTTTCACTTGCATAGCAAATGTAATTCGAAGGCTAGCTGGCTTGACTTCAGGCTCCGTCTGTAAGTTTATAAAGTAAACAAATGTAGATGAACAAACAATCTATTTGCTCCTCAGCAGAGCCGCCATTTTGTTATCAGGAAAACTAGTGTCTATACAGAGCTGCTAGTCCCACTAAGGCTGGTAGCTACCTTAGAAACAAACACACTAAAAACTACTTTCGTTTTCCTTTATGAGAAATAGATAAGAGAAGAATAAGGATACCAACCTCTGTCTTGCGCTTGGTTCCTTGCTCGATTCCTCTCTCTTCTGGTAGGTCTTTTCCACTTGCTTCCTTGTCTACCTAGCTTCAAAGAGTACCTGTAGAATCAAAGCAGCATAACACTATCCAAGAACATAGATCTATTATCATAAATAATATAGGATCAGATGTACATTGACCACACAAATGCATAAATCATCAATCATACAAAAATGTGGAGGAAAACTTGAATAACTTTATTGATAATCAAGAAAGAGCAAAGAGGATTACAACCAATTGTTCTAACCCAACATCATCCTCTCAGTAAGAAAGCCCTTCTTCACCTCATGAAAAGCTTAGATCACCCAACACTATGATATTGCACCAAGAAACCAACAACACTTCCTTACAAGATACAAAATTCCAGCCTCTAGATCTCTGGGATGAGGGATCCATATATAGATGTATGCAAGGGAGGTGAGTCAGCTTTTGAGATTTGATTAGTGTCTTCTCTCTGATAGTTCTTGATTTCACTTGGAGATTGATGATCTCTTACTCATCCCTAGTCGAATTCAGAGAGGCAAGTGTCACAGGAGAGGTTTCTAGAAGATTCCATGCTCCTCCACCTTGCAGATTGACCCTGCCATTTGTCCCTTCTCTCCCATCGCACCCCATAGAAGGGTTTTTTGACATGCATCGCACCTACTGTGTGTATTCAAGTGGGATGCAATGCACTTTGCCTATGGAGCAGGTGAAATGGTCCAGTTTTGACCAGTTCTGAGTAGTTTTTCATGGAGAACTTCTGGGAGATGCTGTAATCAGTTGACCTTGTTATTTTAGGGGTTGGAACAACACCTTTAGGGACTTAGGAGCCCTTGGTTTATGGACATTTATGCTTGGGGTTGCAGTGCCCAAAAATTTCTATAACACCAGTGAGCCTGGATAGTACCCTAGTGGAGTTACTTGCTTCACCTCTCTACACAGGAAGCCTTTCTCTTCTTTCACCTTATAACTTTTTTTTTAGAGAACTCTGCATAGGCACTTATGTATTCCATGAGGCAGAATATGGATCCCAACTTATTGAGATCATAAGAGTGTTATACAGGAAAATGACTCCGTCATTATCTTAGAGGAGGAAGACAGTCTATTTAAAGACATGACCTAATTCACAGGTCTATTTTCCAAGGTGTTACACAAAAATATCGTCACCATGATTATTTGTAGTTAGTATGGGTCTATCACCACTTGTACTGTCCTCCTAAGCAAGTCTCAGACCTCAGCTCTTCAAGTCAAGCTTTGAAAATGAGAGAAAGAAATTGAAAATCAACAAAGCTCTGGTTCCGCACTTTCTCTCACTGTTGCCTGCGGTCCCGCACCTCCTGTTTACAAAAACTGTGGACCTGCCCGCTCTGTCCCTAAAGGAGTGGGTGCGGACCCCTGTGAAAGTCAAAAAGGCGCAAGTTTATTCTAAAAAACTCACTTTGGGTTAATTCTAGATGATTCTAGAAGGAATTTTGACGTGGATTGGCCGCTCTTAGGTGGTTCATGCATCCCACAAGAGAAGGAGCTAATCCCTTGATCAGAGGAGCTATCCCTTTGAAGGAGGGCTTTATCCCTTTGAAGGAGGACCTAGTAACTTCCCTCCATTGCACTATAAATTAAGGCATTGGGCTGGTTGCTAGGGAGGTTAGAAGCTGAACATTTTTGAGGGTAAATGCTGGTGGAATTGAGACTTCCTAGTTAAGCTTGAGAGGAGAGATCACATACCTTTTTGGCTTCATTGGGAAGAGAGTGAAACTTGTCAAAATAGAGGAGACTTATTGTTTGACCCTGGGAGGAGCTTGTATAGCATCAAGGCACAGGTTGTAAAGTTCTTCTTTGATTTGAATTAATACAATCAGATTCATTTTTCTCAACAAATTGTCTTATGTCATTTGTTTCATGAATTCCTTGACTTTCATGTTAAATATGTTTTATGATATTGGCTTTTCAGGTGCTATTTAATCTGTTTGCTTGTTTATGTTTGCAGATTTACAACAACGGAGCTCATTTGGATCGAAGGAGTGAGGCTTCCACAAACTTGCATTGGACCCAAGGTAGGCCTAAAACACTTGTTTGCCTTTGTTTATAAATGCATATTTAGAGAAAGATAGTTTGTTATTGGCTTGCTTGTCACTAGGTCTCTTTAGATTCTAGGAAGGTCTATCTTGTCTGCAAGATCGACTCATTCCGTGTGACAAAATGGCGACTCCGTTGGGGACTTGATTTTTTCCTTGTTTTTACTTTGACCTGAGAAACTGTGTTTTTGTTTCTGTTTTTGGCTTGTTGTGTGTGGAATTGGGTAGAATTAGTAGATCCAGGGTTATTTTTTGTTTTTCATAACTTTGGGAGAGGACCGCACCCTAGGCTTTTGACACAGTGCGTACTTATCCGCACTTTTGCTTTTAGCACAGAGCGGTACCGCACTTGTGTTAACTGTGGGCCTATAGACCCTGTCAAAATTTTGGAAAACCTAAGATTTTCTCTGTTAGTCAGCTTAGTTTTTGTTTAGAAGTTATTATCTCCTGCCCAAACCTACATATGACCTGTCAGAAGCTTTCCTTAGGTTGATTTCATTGGTGTTAGGGTTTTAGGTGAAATTCCTAGAAGTTTTGCTTGTTGGGTTTGTTTTTCATTTTGGTCTTGTAGTAGCTCTGAGCTTAGAAGCTGTAGGAACCTCAGATCACCTTGGTTTCTACCAGCCTTCTTATGAGTCTGACCATTTGTGAAATATACCTTTGTTGAGGAATCCGCTTTGTGTTTTCTCTTTACAAAACTTCGAAAAGCTTGTGTTCAAAAGTTTGGATTTCATTTTTAAGAAGAAAACAAAATTGGTTGTTTTTGACTGATTTGTGATTCTGCATAAATTGGTCCTTAGTTTACATCTAGCTAAGTAAAACATCCTTAAAAAAGAAATCTTGTAAGCTTTGACTTCAAATAGGTTTTTATAATTTATAGATCTCAAAGTTAGTCATTTGCATAGTTTTGAGTGTTTTATAAAAAATAAATAAAAATCTCTTTTGGAAAAAGTTTGTTTTTTGTAGTGGTTGAGTGCTTTGAAAAAGAAAAGGGAATTTTTTGTGAAAATAACTAGTTGTCTCGTTTTGAGTGCATTGGAAAGGACAAAAGCTCTTCTTTTAATTTGTTTGTTAAGAAAGATTTGTGTTTACAAGTATTTGCATTCTCAAACTCTTTCCTAGCTAGAAGTTCATTGAAGGGAAAAGATTGTTTAATCATCTTAAGTGCATTTTTAGTGATTTTGAGTCGAGTCTTCATACCACGAGTTTCATCTCCACACCTCTTGACTTAAACAAAAACCAATAAAAATAACGCTTAAAGTAAAATTCATCTAGTAATATTTTTATTTCTAGGGCTCTGATACACCAACATAGCTTAGGCTAGTGTCTTGGAGTAGGAGAGTAATTAACTCTCCAAGACAGTAAAACAAACAAGTAGTTGTATCCTGTGGTAGGGAAGAAATCCAATTGTTGCATTTATGCTCTGGGAAAGCTCCTCTTAAAGGAGAAGCATGAGATCGTATCCGAACCAGTGTGGGAATCAATCCTTCCTCATTGGGAACGACGCTAGATATTCACGTATTAAAAACGGTAAACCTCAGATTAACCATTGTCGAGGAGCCTGGGGTCACTTGTTGGTAAACCTTAGATTATGTCAATGAGCCTTCAAGGGGATTGAGCTTGCTACTCTGCCCTTGCGTTCGTATCGGATCGTAGACTGTTCCCCTAGGTATATTTGTTTCGGTTGGTAACCTTAGTGACTATATTCTTTAGGATTCTTCCTAAGGTGACAGTGGTGGGAAGATCCCACTGTACCTGGAGCAGACGTCGGCTAGACTCACTTGGATTTTCTGGAGGGTTCTCTTCACTCGAGACGGTTAAGTGGAGGAACTTGTGCCAGTCTATTCATTAAGCAGGTTGCCAGGGTAACTGTTCCAACTTCCATTTCTGTATTGAACTCTATGACGTTGGGCTTCATCACCAACTAGCGTTTTCAGTATGGAAAGTTACTGTTTGTGTGTGTTTGATCTCCTAGATTCTTTAGGCGTATGATTCAAATTTGTTTGGTTCTTTAGAGACTTTAGGTGGTTTTCATTGAGATTTTACTTTGTTTGCGTGTGAAGTAGTTAAATTTTTTTAATCGTGGCTGAATTACCGAGGAAGTCCCATAGACTTCGGGGCCAACTTCCTGAGTTTTCACCAAGCTAGTCTGAAGGGTTAAGAGCCCTCGTAACTCCCAGAGACAGTAGAGTTGGATCACCTGAAGAAGGAGAGTCTTCTTTGGTGGTACATCCTGATTTTCAAGCTTTAGTAGCAGATTATAATCCACAATCAGTGTCTGTTTCCGAAGTTACTGGTAGCTTTTCATCTACTAGTGATATAGGTGAGGAACCTGAAATATCCGAACCTGAAAGTGAATTTGTTGCTACTCCGACATCAGGGTTTGCTTCTCCAGCTTCTAGTGGTCCTGGTTCACTTAGGGTAGAAAGAATAATTACCCAAAATCTTCCTTCTGGACTTATAGCTATCGAAGAACTTGCTACTCCGGAAGAAGAAGTAGGCATCCCTATCCCTAAAAATCAACCTGCTATTGAATTAAGGGAGCGTGAATCAATTTTTTACAGTCCACCTAGGAGCAGTGCTTGGTATCTTTCTTTGACTAATTTCTTAGAAAACCCAGGGTTAAGTTTTTCACCACCTCGTGTTCCTTATCACCCAACACCTAGAGGTTATTATCCTCCGTTAAATATGTCAAGATAGTCGTCCATGTTTACTCAATCGCCAGAATCCTTTTTGTACGGCGGTCCTTCTGTTCCCTCTGGGTATCAATCACTTTCTGGTACTTTTTCAGGAGCATCTCCTCAACCCATTAAACAAGGGTTATTAACTGGAAGCAATGGTACTAAGCCGTTGAGTGTAGAAGATATTCTTATGATGTCAGGTACTATTCCTAATCCTCAACCTCAAGGTGGCCAGTTACCGCCTGGGGGGCAGCCTCAAAATCCTCAATTATCGCTTGGGGGGCAACCTCAAGGTACCCAATTTGCGCCTGGGGGGCAACCTCAAGGACAGTACATACCTACGGGATAGCACGTTCCTCAAGGTCAACCCCAGACTCAATATGTACCCCAAGGTCAACCCCAGTATCAATTTATACCTCAAGGTCAACCCCAGTATCAATACGTACCTCAAGGGTATCAACCCCAAGGTCAGTACTCGAACCAAGGTTTCCAACCACCCTCCGGTCAATCATATGTTCAAGGAACGAGAAATGTACCTTTGAATTATCAATCCTACCCTCAACCTGGTTATGGTCCTCAATATTCTCAACTTGTTATGGGTCCATACCCCGGAATGAATTTAGTGTGGGATCCATCGCAAACTCAACAGGTGTTGCAGCCAAATGTACAGTTGTCATATCAAACTGGACAACCCTTAGTTTCTGGTACACCCCAGCAACCTGTCCAGTCTACTATTCAAACTTCTGTACCTTCGGTAGTTTCTCAGCCTGGGCCTAGTACGCCTCGTACTCCACCTCAAATGATTGCTGCAACTGCCGCAACATCTGTTCAATCTACCCCACCTACTTTTGGAGTATCGACAGCTCCAGTTTCTACTGTTCCTGTATCTACTCCTCAAACATCTTTACCTCCGTCTGGATCCTCTATTCAAACTTCAGTTCAGATGCCTGTAGAACAACCTGGTTCAAGTACGATTGTCACAAGTCAACCACAATTTACTTATCAACCGTACCAGGGACAGTACCAATTCGGTCCTGTTGTGCAGCAGCCAGTCTATCAGTATCAACCGTACCTTGGGTACACATATCAACAACCTCAGCAACCCCAATACGGTCCGTTAATCTTGGTTTTCCGGGAGGATACAATATCCCAAATGCAATTCCTATTCCTAGTTATCCAGGATATCCTCCTCCTGGGGCTGGTCTCACAACCCAGAGTTTTAGAGACCCTAATCGTCAGTTACCATTTATCACAACTTTGGACTTGCTTGACTTGTTGCGCCTAACAAACGATCCCATTAATTATCTTCCGTTTTGGCCGCCAATGCTGAATAAGTTGCCTAGTGATATTCCTAAGTTTGAAGACAAATCAGGAGAGGACCCGTCGAACCATGTGATGACTTATCACCTCTGGTGTGCGTCTAACTCTATTTCATATGATTCAATCCATCTAAGGCTTTTCCAACGCACTCTAATTTGTCTCGCGGCCAAGTGGTACATTGAGTTACCGCGAGGCACTTTTTATAATTTTAGTTAGTTAGCTACCTCATTTTTAACGCATTTTCAGTTGCCAGTCAGATATGACAATGGCACGGAATTACTAACTTCATTAAAGCAATCGACGCCCACTTACATTTCAGATCACATTCATGAATGGAGACGTCGACGGCACTTAGTGAAGGTTTTTATTCTGGATCAGATCTTGGTTGAATGGTTTGCAAAATCTTTGTTGCCAAAGATCACTGAAGATGTAGCTAAGGCCGGAGTCGTTACTGAGGAGAAAGTAATTGCTCAAGCACAATACCTTGACTTGGTCTATACTCAGTCAGGTACGTTACATGAGAAAATCCCCGATCTTCCCAAGCAAAATCAAATCGCTGCAGCTCCTTCAGGGTCTCATGCCACTGATGGTATGATTGGTACGGTTAACACTAAAAGTAAGAAGAAGTATTCCAAGAATTATTCTCCTATCATAACCTTGCCTAATTCCAGACAGGAGATTCTTCCGTGGAGATTTCCGCCGATATTCATGTTGTAGAGTCATCGACAGCCAAATCAAAATCCGGTGGCAAGAATAAAGGGAAGAATAAGAATAAAACGGACAAAAATTCAAAAGATAAACTTGAAAAATCGGAATCCGATGATGAAAAATGCAAACCTCGTTATCCTTGTCTCATTTGTGATGAAGAACATTTTACAAGAGACTACCCTCATCGTGCAGAGGTTGCGAAGATTGTTAAAGGTTCCCAAATGCCTGCTGTTTTGAAGGATCCTTTTCCAAGTCAAGACAGTAAGATGATAGGTTCTTCCTCGAGTGCCAATGAAGAACCCATACTGATGATGTCCCATGTTAGGATTGCGACTCGATCGCATGATTATGGTAGTAAAATTCCTGTTGATGGTAAAGAAGCAGAATCTTCTCATTCTAACCGATCAACCTTAGCTCCCGGTTCCGATCCACTACAGATCCAGAACCTAATCCAGACTTGGTAATCAAACCGCCCACCAAGGGTATACTTCGAAAGTCAGCTTTCAATCCACATGCGAGAGTGGCTCAGAACTATAACATTGTTGAGGATTTAGCTGTTTCACCCTCAGCAATGTCAGCTTTGGAAGTGCTACAATCATGTCCAGCACAGTGTAAATTACTTTTGTCGGCTATAGGAGCTGTTGACGTTCAGGACTCGAACCTAATAATTTTCGATCTAGAAAATAGTACACCACGCTTACCTCATCAAATGGCTTTCCAGATTCTAGTGATAGTAAAAAACAGACCTATTCATAGGACTGTGATTGATGAGGAGCCTCAACGTGTATTATGTTGATACAGTGTTGGAGAACGCTTGGTTCTCATTCACTAAATCAATCCCCGACAATTCTAAAGGCCTTTGATGGCTGTGGGTTACATCCTTTTGGCATTCTATAGGATTTACTATAGGGGTTGAAGGAAAAACCATTAATCTAGATGTGGAGGTGGTTGATGCCCCTCTAGATTACAACATTCTCTTGGGTCGTAGTTGGTCTTACGTTATGACAGCTGTCGTTTCATCGGTCTTTCGGGTTATAAAGTTTCCTCATAATGGAAAGATCGTAACAATAGACCAGCTGGCTTACTTTTCATCTGACCCAGCCTCTTCTGAAAGTATTCAGCATGTCGGTAAAACGACTATCCCGTATAAGGATGTTGGAGTAGGACTAGTTAAAGATGGCGGTTTACTGGGAACTTTTCCTTTTCCTCCGATCAACGCATCATCTTCATTTGCAACCATTCATATGATTTCATCAGACACCATTGTTTATGATGATCCTTGGATCGTTCCTTCTGAATCTGAGATAGACTCATTTGGTGATGTTATGCCTTTAAGTCCATATGAAATTGTGTATGAGGCTGTGCAATCATTTACCGACCCATCTTCAACCAAAATTGACTTAATGAATGTGGTCCGTGAGGAATCACTTTTCACATCAAGCTAGGATTCAATCATGTTTTCTAAACTTGTTCACTCTGATGAGCAAATTAGTGAAATCCTATATGTAGATGATTTACCATGGGAAGATCTCCATCACAGATCTTCATTCTTACCCGAGAATGATCGTTTTGAAAATGATTTTTCATCAATTTTTACGACTGAATATGTCAAGGAACCTCAGAATCCAATGAAACATCCTGATTCAGAGTTAAATTTGGGAAACATCTCTTGAACTATTCCTATTGACATTTCGGTTAAGCCTGGAATTGTTGAGAACATTCATATAGGCGCCTCGTGTATAGAAGACGAAATTCGAATATATAAGGCCCTATTTCAAGAATTCCGCGACGTGTTTGCCTGGTCCTATGAGGAAATGCCAGGAATTGATCCCGCAATTGTTGTTCATGAAATCAATACTTACCTGGACGCTAAACCCGTCCGACAACATTTGCCTCAGATTCACCCAAGAAAATCTAATGCTATTAAAACAGAAGTTGAAAAATTACTCAAAGCAGGTTTCATTTATCCGATCCCGTTAACAAATTGGGTATCGAATATTGTTCCAATTAACAAAAAGCAAGGGACAATAAGAATATGTATCGATTATAGGGACATTAATCGAGCCTGTCCAAAGGAAAATTACCCAACTCCCTATATCGATCAAATCATTGATGATTGTGCCGGCAGCGAAATATTCTCCTTCATGGATGTTTTTTCCGGATACAATGAAATCAATATTCTACCTGCCGATCAACCAAAAATGGCTTTCATTTGTCCATGGGGGACATTTGCTTATTGCAAATTACCTTTTGGGCTCAAGAATGCCAGAGCAACTTTTCAAAGGGCCATGTCTTATGCATTTCATGACATCAAGCACATTGTGCAACCCTATCTTGATGATTTTCCTACTCATTCATTACATCGAGCTGATCATCTCATCCATTTACGAGAAATCTTTATGAGGTGTAGGCATTATCGGATTAGGTTGAATCCACACAAATGTGTTTTCTATATAGAAACGGGTCGATTGCTGGGGTTTGTTGTTTCAAAAGCCGGCATTCGCGTCGATCCCTCGAAGGTCGAGAACCTTAGAATCCAATGAAACATCCTGATTCAGAGTTAAATTTGGGAAACATCTCTCGAACTATTCCTATTGACATTTCGGTTAAGCTTGGAATTGTTGAGAACATTCATATAGGTGCCTCGTGTATAGAAGACGAAATTCGAATATATAAGGCCCTATTTCAAGAATTTTGCGACGTGTTTGCCTGGTCCTATGAGGAAATGCCAGGAATTGATCCCGCAATTGTTGTTCATGAAATCAAGACTTACCTGGACGCTAAACCCATCCGGCAACATTTGCCTCAGATTCACCCAAGAAAATCTAATGCTATTAAAATAGAAGTTGAAAAATTACTCAAAGCAGGTTTCATTTATCCGATCCCGTTAACAGATTGGGTATCGAATATTGTTCCAGTTAACAAAAAGCAAGGGACAATAAGAATATGTATCGATTATAGGGACATTAATCGAGCCTGTCCAAAGGACAATTACCCAACTCCCTATATCGATCAAATCATTGATGATTGTGCCGGCAGCGAAATATTCTCCTTCATGGATGTTTTTTCCCGATACAATGAAATCAATATTCTACCTGCCGATCAACCAAAAACGGCTTTCATTTGTCCATGGGGGACATTTGCTTATCGCAAATTACCTTTTGGGCTCAAGAATGCCGGAGCAACTTTTCAAAGGGCCATGTCTTATGCATTTCATGACATCAAGCACATTGTGCAACCCTATCTCGATGATTTACCTACTCATTCATTACATCGAGCTGATCATCTCATCCATTTACGAGAAATCTTTATGAGGTGTAGGCATTATCGGATTAGGTTGAATCCACACAAATGTGTTTTCTGTATAGAAACGGGTCGATTGTTGGGGTTTGTTGTTTCAAAAGCCGGCATTCACGTCGATCCCTCGAAGGTCGAAGCTATTGTCAAATTGCCTCCTCCTTCGAGTCTTCGCCAACTCCAAAGTTTGCAAGGGAAAGCAAACTTTTTACGACGATTCATTCCTAACTACGCTGAGGTTACAAAGGGTTTTACCCGGTTGTTGAAATAAAATACTCCATTCTATTGGGATGAGATAGCTCAGAAATCTTTTGATGCACTAAAACATGCGTTGACCCATGAACCGTTATTGCATCCTCCCAACTACAGCCAGGATTACTTCTTGTATCTTGCCGCCTCTCATTCCACCATTGGAATGGTCTTAGTTCAGGAAGATGAATTCGGTACTGAACATGTGATATATTACCTTAGTCGAAATTTAAATCCAACTGAGCTAAAATACTCACATGTGGAGAAATTGGCATCGGCAGCTGTTCAAGCTGTCCAACATTTTCGTCACTACATTTTACTACGTAAAACTACAATAATTTCTTATTGCAACCCTATGATCTACATTTTGACCAAGAAATTGCTAGGGGGAAAATACTCTAAATGGATTGTTATCTTGCAAGAGTTCGACTTGGAATTTGAAAAATCTAAGTCTAAGAAATATTTAGTTTTTGCGGAGTTAATGTGTGACTTCCCGCGTGCTGACATGGAAACTGTGGTGGAGGAGCCCATTGCGAACGAATCCTTGTTTCTAATCAGCACTTTAGACCCATGGTATGGGGATATCATCGTTTATCTCCAGACCCAATCCTTTCGGCAGGAAATTTCAAAGTCAGAACGTCGAAAAATACGATTCCAATCCCAACAATTCAGGATTATTGGAGATACTCTTTATCGTCGTGGGGCGGACTCTGTTTTTCGATGTTGTTTAACTCACGAGGAAGCTGAAAGGGTTCTAAATGACTGTCACTCTAGAGCGTGTGGCTGTCATATGTTTGGGTATGCCACAGCCCAAAAGATATTGCGCGCTGGCTACTTCTAACTGTCTTTGTTGAAAGATTGTATTAACGCGGTCCGAAAATGCCACAACTGCCAAATTTTTTATCGAAAGATGCGCGCTCCACCTGCTCCTGTCCACCCTATAATTTCCATTGGTCCTTTCGCCAAATGGGGTATCAATTTTATTACATGTAACCCTCACTCGGCTGGGGGGCATGCGTATATCATCCTTGCGGTAGATTATTTTACCAAGTGGGCCGAGGCGATGCCTACATTTGAGGCAAACGGCAAAACAACTGCAATTTTCGTGTTCAATCATATAATTTCTAGGTTTGGTGTCTGTTAGAGTCGGTCTAGTAGCCCTCCACCAGAGATAAAAGCTCTTTGCATTTCATAGTTAGGTGTCTCATCAGCGTGATCATGTTGCATTCCGTTAGGCATGCCATAATCTCGGTGGAAGGAGTTTATGTCATTATTCCCCTCTTGTTTGGCACTGCTGGTTCAGGTTTGTTCAAATAAATAAAGTCCTCAAAGGGTCATTCATTTTTGCTTTAAGTTTTTAGGTTTTAGGTCTACGGTTGAGTCTAATTTTGTCTTGAGAGGTCATCAAGGACCAGTAGGCCAGAGGGATGTCCTTCATTAAACATTTCTTATCATTGTACAGCTAAATTTTTGCCTTGTTCTCAAAAACTCTGTTTTTGAAAACAAGGTCATTATCTCATTTTTGTAAAAATCATCAAAATTTCAAACTCTTCAAATGTCGAAGTGCAGCCTTGGTCTCCTTTGCCAAAGCATCCCAGAAGCTATCCCTGCAAAAATTTTCAGAAGAAATCATCATTTCAACCAATTTTTCAAAGAAATGAAATTAAAGGTCAGGGCCAATTAAAGCAAAAAAATGTCAACATTCAAACATAACAAAGTGGGTTTTGGGCAAGTGAAAAATTAAAAGGAAGCCTATAAAAGCATGCCATCCCTCATTGGTAATTCATTTGCCTCTCAACACTCCAAGAGAATTGTTGTCAAGTCAATTTCAAAGTTCATTGGGCGAATTAAGCAGTTGCAGTAGCGCGCTATGCATCAGAAGAGGCGCGCTACGCATTGGAGGGCACGCTACGCATCAGTGCGCAGTTTCCAGTTCAGTTTTACTCAGGCGCTACGCGTTGGGAGGCATGCTACGCATCAGGCTGGGTGCGCTACGTGTTGGATTTCTTGCTCAGGCAATTGCCAGCAAGCCACCAAAATTGCTTTTCTCTCCAAATCTTTTCAGCTTTCAAAAAATTCAAAACAGCAGTTCATAGGGTGCACAGTCAACATTATTTTTCAGTCACTTGCCTCCAAAATCGTGTCAGAAACCGAAACAGATTATGAGCAAAGTGATGACCGTGAATCAGCACCAGAGGTAGAGGTGCCAAGGAGGCATCACAGGGGTGGTAAGGGTGGTCAGCATGTCAGGGAGGAACCCACCTCTTTGGCTTATCTACAAACTTGTCCACTTGCAGTGTCATGTTTCAGATATCTATCATTCTATGAATATTGTGAAATAATCTCCCAAATTCAACACCACAAGGAATTGGCCCACTAGTTTGTCCTACATTTGCACAATGGGCATGTGAATCTTGCAGGAGTGGACTTCACATTGTCACCTGAGATTGTTGCTCAAGCAACAGGGATACCCAATATTGGAGAAGAATGGAGAAAGCGCCAGCCGTTGAACAGATTTCATTATGAGCCATATATCAAACCTACATGTATGAGGTACTTAACTGGTGTTTTTCCCTTCAGGTTCTTAAGAGACGAGTATGCACCTATGATGAAGATCATCATTCGCTATTTCACTTGTGAGGGCAGATTTTCACGCTTGTATTCGTACCATATCCGTTTGTTGATGCATTTCACACGGGTAAGAATGATGAACATTCCATTTTTCATGTGCCGAAATATCGAGAGGATGGTGCCCTTGGTGCAAAGAAAGATCCCAGCACAGCAACACAAGAGCATTTATCATTATGCACTGATCAAGATTGTGGTCATGCATCAGTTGGCACAACAGGGTATTCCATGGGAGGATTTCATTTCTCATGACTTGTTCACGGTGCCACAGCCACCTCCTGAGGTTGTCCATGATGAGGGAGGGCCTTCACATCAGTTTGATATTCCAGAGCCCGAGCATGTCAGCACTCCTCCTTATGTTACATATCAGAGGGGCCACAGGGTCTTATTTGCATCTGCACGGCGAGTATTATCTCCACATCAGGTGGAAGGGGTCGCGCCTTCTTCATCAGCACAGCGAGTGTTATCTCCACATCAGGTGGAAGGGGCCTCGCTTTCGACAGTAGCATAGGTACTAGAGAGAGGCAAGCAGCCCAAGATTGATGAGGGGCCATCAGGTGTTCCAGGCATCGATGTTGTTGATATTGATATCATTTCTCCTAGCCTAGAGTCAGAGGAGATCATCCAGCAGTTAAGGGCTGAAAATGACTTGTTGCAGCAAAAATTGGAGATGGTAAATTGGAAAATCACTTATTTAGAGCAGCGCAACAAGAAATTAGAGGATGAACACTCTCTTGATGAGTTGCGGAGGATCCGAGAAGACCGGAACTTGGCTCGCAAGAAACCTGGTGATTTGACACCTAAGGAGCAAAACTCCATGCTCATTCAGGTGAACACGCATCTAGAGAGGTTGATAGCGAAGGCAAATAGGGACAAGGACATGCTCCGACACATGAAGAATCACTATTGGGCTCGAATGCATGTGTGTAAGGCAAGAATTAAGGTGCTCAAAGGACGGTTGGCCAAGGCACTAAAACGGAGGAAAAGGCCCGATCCCCTTCATATTTTGGTTGAGACTACCTTGAAGGAGCATGGTGCTCAATGATGCACTTCCAGCTCAAATTTCAGGAAATTTTGAGAAATTTTGGTCAATTTTGACTTTTTTGTGCCACACACAGGTTTTTGCTCTGAACGTGTAGCGCGCCACGCGCTACCCTGAATATGGGCAAGTCCATTCCTCAAAAACTCAGCATTTTTGGATTTTTCATGACAAATTACACTTTCTCAGCAATGGCCAAGACATTTCATCAGGTTTTGAGCCCTCAGAAGGTCAAAAAACATGCAAAAAATGACTTTCTGCCACTTTTTGGACACACAGGAAGCAGTCTTGGGAGATTGCAATTGTGGAGGGGTAAATGACCACCAAATTGAGAAATTCCACTTGGGTTGGAAAGTAGACGTCCAGACCTTTCCAACAAGCCTAATTTTGCCTCATTTGGATGCTGGGAAGTGCCTCAAAAGTTTGCTCAAAGGCGCACTACGTGTTCAGGATTGGGGCGGTACGCATCAACACATTTTCTCAATTTTTCATCTACAGCTCAGGAATTCGCCCAGCTTTGACCAGTTTTGACTTGTGATGGGATTTTTCACCCTCTTGATGTAATTAATGTATTTTAATATTGACATGACACTTATTTATCTCTTCTAGAAGATTCATTCATAAAAAGTCAAAAATTTAGTGAATGAATTGGTTTCCTAGCTTATAGAGGCAAGTTGTTTTGACTGCCTAGATTTTAGTCCTCAGTTTAGAATTGGTTGAAACAGCTCCTAGAATGATGAGATTGACCCCTAGAGGCAAGGAAAGGTGTTAGCTTGCCTATATTATGTATTTTCTTAGTCATTTTTAGGGTTGGACTCTTGAGGGATAAGCTTCTATTGTATTACACTTTGTATCTCTGCAATTTTGGCAAAGGAAAGACCAGGGTTTTGCAGCACTTTTTGGGATTCCTATGGTTATTTGTGTTGATGGTGTGCTTCTCATGTACTTGTAAGTGTGTTATGTGTATCATTTTCCCACTTTTCTTTTCTGCACATTAAGTAAATGAAGTGTTAAGGTAGAATTCATAATTTGTATGCTCTGCCTTTAAGTTTTCTTAATATCTATGTTTTCCTCTGTCTAAAGAGAACTCTCGATGGTTTCTTGCTCTCTTTAGCCCCTCACCGGTCATTTCCATCCATTCATTTAAATAAAAGGCATCAAGACAATCTCCTACCTTGCCCCAAAAAGACCTCTGCAAAAGCTGTGTCTCATCCCCGCACCCAAAATTGCTTTCCCCCTGTTTTCCACCAAAACCCTAAAAATCTGAAATCAAACCTTCTCAATCAGTTTACTAGCCTAAAATCAGTGTTCTTTATTGGTCATCTTCGCCCTTTGAAGACCTTTTTCCGAGATAGACCCGGAGAGAGCCCTCTCCTGCTCCCGTAGGGCTAGCTACGAGGCTAAGTGGTTTGATGTTGCCTTGGATTTTGTCTTTTTTAGCCTGAGGCCAAATTCAAGCGCTAATATTGTCCCATAAGTGATTATCACTGATCATGGGCATCATTTTTGAAACATTATGATGACCGAACTTACAGGCCAGCTTGGTTTACATCACGATAGTTCAACTCCTTATTATCCACAAGCTAATGGTCTGGTTGAATCCATCAACAAAGTTTTAGTCATCATGATCCGACGAATCATTGGGATTCATCGGTCGAATTGGCATAACATGCTATTGTCAGTGCTTTGGGCATATTGAACCTCAGTAAAAAAATCAACAGGGTTCACTCCTTTCCAACTAGTTTATGGTCTGGAAGCTGTGTTACCCATTGAATGCGAAATCCTGTCATTTCAAATGGCCATCGAGTTACTTCCAGCCACTTCCGAAGAGGAAAAACATTTGTTATACTTGGCTCAATTAGATGAGAATCGATGTGATGCTGCATTGGCGATCGAGACTCACGCAAAACGTATGAAAGCTCAGTATGATCGAAATGTGACCCCTCGAAATTTTTCGGAAGGAGATCTAGTCTTAGTGTACGATCAAGCTAATGATAAATTAGGCGCTGGAAAATTCGTTCCTATGTGGCATGGTCCCTATGTTGTCAAGCGAAAGCTAGCAAAAGGGGCCTATGAATTGGTATACTTTGACGGGGACTCTTTAGGTAAACCCAGAAATGGTCTTTACCTGAAGAGGTATTATGCTTAAAGAATGGATATGGAGACTTTTAGTTAGGATAGTTTTCTTTCTAGTTGGTGTGTTTTAGTTTAAAAAGTGTGCTTAGCTTAGAGAGTGTTTTTCGTCATTATTCTTGCTTATCTTGGTTTTACTCTTGATATTGCAGATGTCAATGCCTCTCCAAACATACATTGGTTTCGCTGATGGTGCTTGTCGTAATACACGGAATATTTCTTCCGCGGCTTGGGTTATCTATTCGCCCTCTGACGAGTTGGTATCTATGCATGGGGTAAGCCTCGGTCAAACAACAAACAACATTGCCGAGTATAGTGCAGTGATTGAGTTATTATCTAAATCTATTTCATTTGGGATTCGGAGTTTGATAGTGAGGCTAGATTCTGAACTCATTGTATTACAGCTTAATAGAGTGTATGCCATTAGAAATCCAGTGTTATTGAGGTTATTTTTGAGAGTGCGTCTCTTGGAACGTGAATTTGATTATATTGAATATCAACATATTCCAAGATCTTTAAATACATTAGCAGATGCAATTGCTTCTCGAATATTAAGTAAACATTTGCAATAATCATACATGTAAATTTAAAACCATTCCATAACATGATTTACAAGATAAGCCGGTAATAGTGATATATATAGGAGTGTGTCAAAAAATACATCGTCCTCGATCATAGGTTGAAAAACACCTTATGATCGGCAAAAATGATAAGTACAAAAAGCAAAAATGTCATATGTGCCTACAATAGGCGATCATCCTATCACTGGTGATGATCTCGATAAGAAACCACTGCACGGGCCACCTTGAAAAGGAACCTCCTAAAAGGTCCTGGGACCCCAATCACATAGCGCTAAAGTTGACGGGGAATGTCATCTATGCTGGTCTCAGGAATATCTCCTGTCAAGCGCTCTAGATGACTCTCCAACTTGGCCAAAACCTCTGCCGATTGATCCTATGGGGCTAGCATGGCTGCAACTGGTTGTTTCCTCTCGTAAGGCTGGAGAGCGGCTAGTTGTTGTGGACCCACATCTGCATTTGAAACTTTTACTATCAGTTTTGAGACGATAGAAAAGTAAAAAAAATTAAAATAGGAAAATGTTGAAAATGATTTTACTTGAGTCATCCCATTGCTCTCCTGGTGGAAGAGCCATGTCTAGATCACCACGAAAATATACCCCAGCGTAAGGAAAGTCCTGAATAGAAAAAACCTGGTTTTCCAAACATTGGAAATAATCAGGCTTGAATCGAACAACCTCTGTCCCCTCATCTAGATGATGAGCCATAACTGCGACCCATCGCATCAGTTTGGGCTATTGAGGAAGCCCAGCTCCAACAGTAAGGTGTTGCGGGATCAACATGGGAACCCTCTCGAGAGCAAAGCTCACAACCAAAGCCCCATAACCAAAGGTCTTCAGTTGTCCGTTTTTGGCTCTGGTCAGTTGGCCTTTCACATTGGCCAACACAGCATCGCACCAGTTGAAGATGGTGCCTCGAAAGCAGTCAACTGCCATCCGTATCTGGGATCCGGAAGCAATATGTAATGCAGCACTCCTGCAAAGTCTGGTGACAGTAAATGCGATCACCATGAGTTCAGGAAGGGATATGGTTTTAATGTCTATCCCTTTATCTTTAGCCTGGCTGTTGCAGAACTCTTGCCAGAGGCTATCGACAGACTGGCCACCTGGCCTAGTCCCAAATAGAGTCAAGTCTTCACCTCTCTTAGGCAAACCGGTCAAGAAATGTATGTTTTCCGGCTCGATTTTGAGCTGGTGGCCACCAATGAAGAAGCACTGGTCCTGTATGCTCCATCTGTCAACTAGCCACTGTAAGAAATAACCCTGGGCCCTCATGCCAGGTATGGCCCAAAATTTGTACAAGCCGCATGCCTTCAATGCATCGATCGAAGGTTGGTGATTCAACGCGGCAAGATCCACATCCTCGTGCTCTCGTTCATGCCAATCTAGCATGATGTACTCTCTGCATCCAGTAAAAAGACAAATTAGAATGTTAGGAATTAATTTTGTTTGGGTCAAATTTGAGAATTTTTGGGTTAAAAACCCTTGCTGCGGGGACCGCACCCTCTGTGTTAGAGACAGTGCGTGGGTGCGGACCCCTGACGTTTTCTCCATTGAGAAAAAGTTGGGGTCCATGGGCTACCAGTGTTACGCCTGCAGGCCCCCACACGCGTGTTTTTAGCCTAAAAACCCTCCCAAAAATGAAATAAAAGCCTAAAACAAAAAATGAAATGGTTAAAAATGAAGAGTAGGATGATGTGGATTACCTGGAGAAGACGGCGTTCGATTCCGACGGTCGGATTTTCCGCAATCTTCACGGAAAGTTTTCTGAACAAAAGCACTATTTTCTCACCCAAATCTCAAACGGTAAAAATGAATTGACGAAAGCCCTTTTTATAAGTTTTTTGAGTAAATAAATTGCAAATTTGTTTATGTTTCACTTTGGAAAGGTAATTTTTGCAGCATTTTTATCCATTTCAAACAGGTATGAGTAATGTTTGCATTTTTGTTCAGGATAATGGATTATTCAGGCGAAATCTATCATTTTCGACGAAAAAACACTTAGAGTCACCTTTAAGCTCTTTTCTGACTCCTAAAACATGAAAAGATCGCCGAGTTTTTCTTTTTAAACTCGTTAAAACGGAACGAAAAATACGGTCCACTTACAACTCTTTTCTGACCTTAAAAACATGAAAAGATTGCTGGATTTTTTTCATTTCAAATTCGATATTGGTTATAAGATGACGTGTCCTTGATCGTTTTTTTACTTTTTCGGATCAGGGGCACTAATTACGAAAAGTAATCCTCGATCGTAAAGATCAAGCAGTTCTCTCAAGTATTATTTTATACTTTTTCGGGCTTGGGAGATAAATTTACGAAAAAGGTCAACCTTGGAGTCTTCTTAAGTTTTTTCAGACTCTCTAAAATTGAAAAACGCCGAGTTTCTCCTATACTGGACTCGTTAAAACTTCACAGTAAAGGACCTGTTCAATTACAAACAGGAACAAACCACTCCTTCTTAGGGTTCGAATTTAAACTAAGTTGGACTCATCCGAAGGATGAGCTTATAATCAAGCAAATGTTATCCTCCTCAAGCTTGTCAAAAATAAAGAGGTACTTTCTAGAAATGGTGGGGGAAAAGAGAGAAAAATGAGCCTGTTTGTCATACTTTGTAACCACTCTTGAACACGACACTTTTATTCACCTGGGTTGGGAAATCCTTTGCCTAACAGTTGATCAAACCACATTGAAAGTCTTCAGCTGGTTTTTGGGTATTAACTTTGGGTCAATTGTCACCAAGCCATCTGTTTTGTTGTTATGTGTTCAAGAGGTCACTGCCAATAAGCCATTCATCTGCAAAATATCTATCATCCATCTTGACCATCCCTGAGTCAGTCCTTGCAAATAAATTTCTTCAACTTGATCTATGATTTCCTGTTGTGGGCTTGCCTACGACGGATCGCTTTCTATCAACTTCAGATCATTATCTAGAAAGATGATCTAGAAATCGTCGGTACCTTGGGATCTGCATGCTTCAATCGCAGGTTTCTCACCTTTGACGACAGATTGCATCAATGACCTTCGATCAAAGGATTCCATGACATGTTCGACATCAACACATTTATTCACATCTCATGGATTGTACTGGGTACTTTGAGAGCCATTGACATCACTGGTGGTTTCTCTCACACTTGTTAACAGTTTACATCATTGACTAGTAATCAAGTGGTTTCTACCATGTTCGACTTCAACACATTCATTCGCATGGATAGAATCGTACTGTTTCGGGAAGTAGAAATGAAGACCCTGGATGTAGTTTCCACAATCCAGGCTGCGAGGAATTTTATATTCATTATATGATGGACTATTCATAAACAGATGGCTGCGTCCATACTATGTCCACATGAGTCTATACTTGTGACGTATTACAAGATCATTCCTGTATCAGAGCAGTAGTTAGTTTTCAAAGTCAGTTTTGATCTGAGTATGGGAATTCCTACCTCAGTGATGATATGATCTCATATATATATCTTGCATTGAATGTTTTTACAGGTTCCGACCGGGCTCTCCACAAGATGATCCTTGAAATGATAAAGTACTTCACTCTTCCTAAATGATAAATGAAATCCTCATCTACTACAGACTTCGCACTTTAGGGGGCAATCTGTTACACAAAAATATCGTCACCATGATTATTTGCAGTCCGTATGGGTCTATCACCACTTGTACTGTCCTCCTAAGAGGGTCTCAGACCTCAGCTCTTCAAGTCAAGCTTTGAAAATGAGAGAAAGACATTGAAAATCAACAAAGCTCTGGTTCCACACTTTCTCTCACTGTTGCCTGCGGTCCCGCGCCTCCTGTTTACAAAAACTGCGGAACTGCCCGCTCTGTCCCTAAAGTAGTGGGTGCGAACCCCTGTGAAAGTCAAAAAGGCACAAGTTTATTCTAAAAAACTCACTTTGGGTTAATTCTAGATGATTCTAGAAGGAATTTTGACATGGATTGGCCACTCTTAGGTGGTTCATGCATCCCACAAGAGAAGGAGCTAATCCCTTGATGAGAGGAGCTATCCCTTTGAAGGAGGGCTTTATCACTTTGAAGGAGGTCCTAGTAACTTCCCTCCATTGCACTATAAATTAAGGCATTGGGCTGGTTGCTAGGGAGGTTAGAAGCTGAACATTTTTCAAGGTAAATGTTGGTGGAATTGAGACTTCCTAGTTAAGCTTGAGAGGAGAGATCACATACCTTTTTGGCTTCATTGGGAAGAGAGTGAAACTTGTCAAAGTAGAGGAGACTTCTTGTTGGACCCGAGGAGGAGCTTGTACATCGTCAAGGCATAGGTTGTAAAGTTCTTCTTTGATTTGAATTAATACAATCAGATTCATTTTTCTAAACAAATTGTCTTATGTCATTTGTTTCATGAATTCCTTAACTTTCATGTTAAATATGTTTTATGATATTGGATTTTCAGGTGCTATTTAATTTGTTTGCTTGTTTGTGTTTGCAGATTCGAAACAAGGGAGCTCGTTTGGATCAAAGGAGCGAGGCTTCCACAAACTTGCATTGGACCCAAGGTAGGCCTAAAAAACTTGTTTGCCTTTGTTTATAAATGCATATTTAGAGAAAGATAGTTTGTGATTGGCTTGCTTGTCACTAGGTCTCTTTAGATTCTAGGAAGGTCTATCTTGTCCGCAAGATCGACTCATTCCGTGTGACACAAGGTAACACTCCCCAACAACTAGCAAGAAGAGTTAGCATGCTCCTTATGCATGAGTTAGGGGCATTAGTTCCTAGGGTAACTCAAATATTTTCCCAAGGGACAGTGTTACACAATTTTTGTGAGATTTTGGAGGTTAATGAATGGATTGACTAACTGACATTCTACTTTTCACTCAAATGTCAGCCCGAAAAGTAGGAAACATCTACCTTTGACCTGTCTAAGGATATTTCTATTCCTAACAAAGTCTAATGGAAGGGGAAAGAGAAATAAGGCAAGGAAAAATCCTATATGTTTCCTAAGGGAACTCATGAGAGAGTTGGCAAGGCTAAGCCTCTCATCATCTATATATTGGAGGCTTGGGTATTGTGAAAGGGGTCAAAGGATTTTCGACTAATTTTCGAAACTTTGTGGTGGCCTCCAGTATTGTAGCAATAATGCTGCAACTCTTGGGACTCCCTTCTTTACTCTTATCAACCCGGTAGTTCGTAACAAACTTGGAAGAGACGATGCTGTATGCACAAGTAATAGCTCTTGCTACAGCTGTCACTTGGTCAGCTCGCACAAGTCCACTAGGAGTGTAAGACAACTTCTATGAGCTCTGAGAAGAAGCTTTTTAACTAATGGACGAAAGCTAACTCAAAGAAGGTTGATCTACTTGCAGAAAGAAACTGGAAAGCTGAAAGGAAACGTGAACCCTAGTAAACCCTAATTTTACCAACTAGCCCTACTGATGCAAGAAAGAGGATGCAAGCTACTGAAAGAGATGCCATTGACTTCTAGGAAGGTAAAATGCATGTGTCTAAGCTGGTTCTACAATAACATTTGAAAAAAACATCTTTTTGTATTTTTGAATAAGTTGCTATAATTATCATGCATGCGATTTAACTGTTTTGACTGTGCATAGGTGGATTGGCGAGAGGAAGTGCTTCGAGGAGGTTGGGAAGGTTCAAAGAAGGCCTAAGGGGTCCCTAACACCCTTCCATAGAGTTTCATAGAGTTTTTCTATCAAGAAACCTCATTCGTGAGATTCTACAGGAAGTATGCAGGGGTTCTACAGGATGTTCTGGAATTTCTACAGGATGTCTGTAATTTTCTACAAGTTGTTCAAAAATGGGATTTTGGAGGATGGATGGAGGATGAGAGATGAAAGATGAAAGAGTGAGTATGGAGGTAGGATAAGGGTGTGAGGTGTTCCAGGACTTGGTGGATGTAGTTGAGGAGAGATGAATATTGCTGGATTTGTTCAAGGAGGACTGAAGCAATGTTGCACAGAAATTAGGGTTATGTGAGCAAATGGCAAACGTGAGGCAAGAATCCATGTTAGGGGATGGAGCAAATGGGATTGATGGAGTATGGGCAGATAGAGAAGTGGTACGGGTGCTCTGTAAGTTTTTTTTCCAACTGAACCAACAAAGACTTGTAAAATCAGAGACCTAGTTACGTTAACCTAATTTTATCTAGCTAACAGTAAAGAGAATGAACAAAAGTTTATTTGCAATGAAACCATGTATACTAACTATGCAGTGAAGTAATAAAGAATCTGAACATGTAACCAACTTCTGCAAATAAAAATCGAACACTAATGATTGCATGGCAAAGCAAAGACAGTGTTTTTGTTGGCAGCAAGGTCACCTTGATCCCAGCTCCTGATCCCACTGAGGGAGAGGTGAAATCAGAGGTGCTTGATGGCCTTTTTCTAAAGCTTGTCCTTATTAATAACCTATCAACTCAATCTGAACATCAAAAGTCTTTCTAATCATCAACAGTGACCTAGTTAATCGGCAAGATTTAATCTACTTAACAGAAATGATTTTGCAAAGACATAAAAGAAAATAACAATACATAAGGAGGCCTTGGCACTTGGGTTGGGCCCAACCCCAAGAGCTACAGGCTCCTATAAAGAACTCAGAACTGATGCCAAGTAAAGCTGCTTTTCATTACTCAAAAATAATCATCACAAGAAAGTTATACAACAGTAGCTACAAGAAAATGAGCTGAGAAAATGACAACACTATAGTGTAAAACCCAACAGTTCTAAAAGTAAACTACAAAGTTTGAGGCCTCCCTATTTATGCCCTACGAGGGTTCTAGCAGCCCTCCTTAACTCAAGGGACTCGGCTGTTCAAACTACTAGTAAACAATCACTCTTCACAGAGCTGCTCGACTGCCTTTAGGATTCGTTTTGGTGGCCTACTGAGCTTCGAGTTGAGGGTGGAGATTTCAAGTAAGTGCCATTAAATGCAAGAGACAACCTCCCTACGAATCCTCACCCTTGCTTCCTCATGCTTGGCTGTCACCTGGCTCATAATTGCTTGGCTTTGCTCCAAAATTTGTCCAAAAAAACCTGAAATAACCACGTATTAGCATCCTTGGTAAAGTGACCACCCTTATTGATTCAAATAATCATAAACATACTAAAAAAACATGCATAATCTATGAAAAATGGTGGATTGATCAAGGACAATTAGGCAAAATGAGCCCAATAAGTTACCCAATTCGGGGCTCATCATCACCCCCTTTTTAAATGGGTTGCTTATCCTCTAAGCAACTACTCGAGCTCATCATCCTTTATGGCTTTGACTGCCTCCCTAACGTCCCAGGCCTCTGTGATGATATCCTCTTCCTGGAATCTTGCTTTCCTTTTCACTTCCTCCCATTGTCTATCTTCCTCCTCTTCCTTAACTCCTTCTAGCAATCCCAAAAGCAAAGGAGGACTGAATTTCAAGCCAATCCAATTGGCCTATAGATTCTGCATAAACTATTTGTAGAGAGATACCCTTGCCAAGGCCTCCCTCATCCTGGTGGGAGAGTGGTATTCCCTTATCTTCAAGCTGTGAGGCAGTGTGTTCCACCACCTTGTGCAAGCATGCAGGCAGTTTTCTCCGAACAGTCTCTCCATGTCCTCAAAGTGGGAAATAGCTTGAGCCTGTTGCTCAATGTATTCTGGTAAATCCTGAGGGCTGTTGTCCAAGTGCTGGTGGGCACTTATCATTTTTGAGGGGTCATCCGGCTCTGCTCTAATCATTAGTGGCTCACTGAGTTCTCTGCCTATGATACTGCGGACCTCTGCTGCTCTCTTTTCCTCATGATTCATCCAAGAGGCCATGGCCATAAGTTGGACATCTCCTATCACAGTGTTTGGATCCCATGCATTCATGTTGTTAGCCTCCTGCTGCGACAGGTTAATCATCTTTCATGATCGACATTTTTACATGCCAAATATGTCATACTTTTCTTGCTGCAATGCTCCATATTTGCTACAGATGGCCAGAGAAGTATCTATGAGAGTGTGCTAGTTTAAATGCCACTGTTGTGTTCCAGTTTTGATGAGTAATCCATTTTGATCAGTTTTCAAGTATAGGGAGGTCCAAACAGCTTAATCTTGGCCTCCCTAGGTTTCAATTTCCTGTTGTAGAATATAGAGAATGAACATCTGTCCAAACTGTTTAATCTTGGCAGATTTGTAGATAGGTAGAGAAACAAGGGTGCTCAATATCTTAATCTGAGCCCCTGGATGCAATAAGTGTAGTTGTAGATAGGAGGACAGCAAGAAGAAAAGAACAAAAAGTTGGGTATGCTAGTTCAAGTGCACCCAAACCAAAAAGAAGAGAAAATGCTAGGTGAATAGGCCGAGTAGGTAGCTTTGTGGTTGTAGAAACATGTCTTGTGATCCATTTCATATTTTCAAGTGTTATATCTATCATATCACAAGTTGAAGGTGATTTTTCAGTTGGAGGACTTCAAGAAATGCATCACTAAAGGAATCTACCTTGGTTAAGATCTGCTTCACTAAAGGAATGTTCACACTTCTTCTATCAGTCATTTTCCCCCCATTGATAGCCTAAGACTTCATTCTTAGCGCTTTTTCTCATCATTATCATATTAACTACTAACTTTGTTATGTAACTCCCTATCTCTTTTCCCTTCCCCTACTAAAACTATCTCTATAACTCCCCTATATACTTATCCCCTCCCCTTGGTTGAAAAATAACCATATACATCCTTGGGAATTGCTAAGTTTATCTGAAACTCAGCAAGAACCCTCATTGACCCCTCTGACCATCTTCCAAATGCATAAGGACTCATTCCTTTGCATAGTTTCCCTTCATATGTATAAAAATCATCTCTTTGGCCTTGGTTTGCCTTTATAAGGCATGAAACCCTCTTTGGCCACTAAACCCCTCTCAAAATCACATCACTTTCCCCCTAAGTGCCTTTGGACTCCTTCCAAGGCATAAGAATACAAAAACCATGCAAAAACCATGAAAAACCTTCAAAAAAGGATAAAATCCTCCCTTTTTTGGCTATCGGACCCCTTCCGATGCATTAGAATCCATGCCAAACTATAAAGGAACCCTTCCGATTTCCCAAAAGGCTTGGCAGTTCACAAAAACATGGGTCCAATATAATAAAGTTTCATTTCGACCCCCTCCGATGCGATATCACTATCGGGAGGGGGCAATCATATGTTTAAAACATCATATATAACCCCTCCGAATTCATTTGCCTTGCCTTTTCATAAAAAGCGTGCTTCGATGAGATAAAGATCTGTTTGATCCCCCCTCCGATGCGATATCGCTATCAGGAGGGGGCAGTGGCATATATAAGCAAAAATGGATAAGTCTCAAGGCATGGGGCATAGCGCCGATGGGCCGGACCCAAAAACATATAAAGTGGACCGGTAATAGTATATCGGGCCCGCGCAGTTCGGTGATCACATATATGTCAACCCTCTGCCCCGCCGATTGCCGAAGTCCCGTTATAATCGCAGCCATCCATTTTTGGGCCCCAGATATGATGGCCCAGATCTTGTCGCGCGGTCCCCCACTTCGCATCGCCCCATATACTGCTCTGATTTGGCGGAGCCGATGAGTTATCAAATGCAATGTTAAGGGTTTTCGGGTCCGCGGACCCATTCCACTGGTAAAACCACTGATTTGGGTCCCGCCGATGGGTCAGACCCGAAATAAAATAAAGAGGGCCTGTATAACTTATCGGGTCCAATGGGTTTCGGTGTTTTTATGTGGTAACCCCATGACCCCGCCGATAGCGAATTGCCGAGTTAATCTCAGCCGCCCATTCAGGCCCAAAGATCAATGGCCCATATTTAATCCCATCATTCCTATATGGCTCCGACCAGCGGAGCCGAAAAGTAATGAAGCGCGGCATAAAGGCATATCGGGTCCGCGGCATTTCGGAGGTTTTATGTATTGGGGCCAATGGTCCGCCCCGATGTGAGTTAGCGCCAGCCGTTGGATCTGCTTTCGCGCGATCCCACGGCCAAGATTTAATCTCCGCTACAGTGCCGCTCCCGACTATGTTTTTCACGAATTTTACATAGAAATTGGTCTTTTTCTGTGTAAAAGAAAAGGCGGCATTTGTTCATATTTTCACATATATGCCCACGCCCGGCTCCCGATAAGGGAATTCATGCATCCCTAAGCTTTCTAAGATCGCTCCAAGGCCCATTTTTGCTTCAGATAGCCAATTTCAGCCTCGGCACAGTCGGCAACACTTTTTCCTCATGTTTGCACCATTTTTTAAAGTTTAAAGCTAGTTTTGATCGGCCAGAGCGCCGATAGCATTCCAATGGCCAAGGAGGACATTAGCAGCAGTTATTTTTGCATTAAAAGGAAGAAGGTGGCAATGGGATAGTTTAAAAAGTATCAACGGTGAGAAAAGGCCCAGATTCAGTGCCAAAGTGTATCAGGATGCGGCAAAGAGTGTCAGTCCAGTTTTTCAAAGCAGATGAAAGCAAAGTAAGCCCAGCAAAGTCAACAAAGCATCATTCATCCATTAAGGCTCACCAACACTTCTTTTGTTGCCTTAAAGCCATGTAAAGGCATAGATGAAGTCTTTCAAGGCAAAGTTATTGCAGAGACATTGTTCCCAGTCATATTTTTGGAGCAGCGCTGCTTCCTTAATTGCGCAGTTATCACACAGAGGACAGCGCGTGGCTCAAGGCACTCTTTCAGTCCATTTTTGAAGCTGCAGGACCCTGTGCAGCCCTAAAGAGCCATTTTGATGAGGCTGCTCCCTCATGTGCAACTGTTTTAGATATTTTATTGCATTTATTTCCAGCACAACTTAGCATTCGAAGTAGTTATTGCACAGATCTCTTTTGGCTCTGTTTTGATAGATATTTTGAGATATTTTCTCCTTTGGCACCTATTCAAGGGATGTTTGTAAATATTTTCTATTTAAACAACCATCTATATTTATGTAAAGGGTTGGTTGGTCGATAACTTCCTCTCTAGACTTGCACTGTATTTTCTGAGAGTCTCTATAATCAAAGATCACTGGAATGTTTGGGAGATGAACTGGTTGTTGTGTTTTAATGACTAAAGAGTGACTATGGAATCCTAACGCTTCTACATAGCCCAATAAGTGTTTCTTATCTCTGTTTACAGTTTATATGTTTTATGCCATCATTGTTTCACTATCTAAATAGCAGAAAGGAAGAATAGTTCAGAGCTCACTTAGTTGTATTCTGTTCTCAATTTCTGTGATTTATCTATGTTTTCCTCTGAATTAGTCCTAAATATGAATACTGATTGGCTCATATTTACACTAGTTCCTTCATATATGAATGTTGTTTAGGAATCCTTGATTGCTCCTATATAAATGTTCATTCACCTTCCCTCTGTTAGCATAATGAGAGCTACTTAGTTTCCTTTCATTCACTGACCTTCATTCCATCCTTATTCCAGCTTGATATTGTTTTATGTGTAGCTATCCTGCTCTGTATTCCTCTTGTGACCAAGAAAACGTAACAGCAAGCCTAATCCACGACTCCATGCCCAATGGTTTGAACTTCTCACACTATGCATCCCAAATTTGTTTGAAAGAATCCCCCATCCCACCAAAAATAAAAAAAACCCCCTTGAACTCATTAGCTAGCCTAATATCATATTCAACAAAGCTAAATTATAAAGAGAGAACCCTCTCTGATTGCAGGTAGGCTAGGACCTGCAGTCCAAAGATTGGTTTGTGGTTACCGTGGCCGTATCCTTTAAGGAGCTTTAAGGACAACCTGAGTGATAACACATGTTATGAAGGGCTAAGTTGTGCAAGTAAAAATCTGATAATCTGGCCTTGTCCTTTGATGAACTACTGCCACATAAAGCTACAAATTGATGATAATTTTGAAATGGAGTGATGCCCCTTGGGGCCAAGGTGTTGATCTGAAACTGTAACCACTGATTCTTAAGGTATAGGGCATATGATTTGGCAGGCTGCCTACACTGCAGAGCTTCCATTGCCTAGTTGGCCATGCAAGCTAGTTGGGCCTCCTTTTCTTGTACCTGCTGTTTCAGAGACTGTATCTCCTGGCCTGCTTGTAATTCCTTCTCCTGTAGATGTCTATTAAATGTATCAATTTCATCCTGCATCCCTTCCCTTCTCTACTGTTCATCAGGGGTATCTTTTTCTATTGTGGGCTCCTCCTGTTGGTGTTGTTCTCCCAAGATGTGAGGCCTGTCTTCCTTCCTCTGTCCTTGTAACTGTAGCTACTGTCTAAGCAACTCATTTTCTTCTTGTAGCTTGGCCCGCCGATAGCTCTCCACATGCCATACCATAGCCAATTCCCTTCTTTCCTCTTTTAGTTGTTCCTCTAGGGGACCTATATCTGCCACACCCTTGGACTTAGCGATCTTCATCGAAGTGTGGGTCCTCACTCTCTCTTCTTCTAGTTCAAGGAAAAGTGGCACTGTGAATTCTTGGGGAATGATATTTCCAGCCTCCAAGAAGTTATAGTAGGAGCCCAAGTTGGGCTGGGGGCTAGGTTCCACAATGTTCTCCACCTTTTCTTCCTCCTGTGGTGATTTAGCTACCTCTCCTTCCATTTCTTCGGTCTCCTTTAGCCTAGCCAATGTTTCCTATAGAACAGTCTCAGCATCCTGTAGAGAGGCCTTTGTGTCCAACATTTTCATTCTTTCTTTCCAGGTGGATGTCTTCAGGCTTCCCTGTTCATAGGTGATGGATGCCTTTGAGGGAGACCTCTCCTTTTGTGTAGTCGAGGTGTCTAAAATCGTGATTGGATCTTTTGACGATGGCTGGGGTCTGCTAGTTTTTATCCGCATGCTCCTTCTCGCCTTAAAATACATGGAAGGCTCCCTCTTTCGCTTCCTTTTTTGATTTGGAGATGTGCTTAGGGTGGCCAACATAGCTGCTGCCTCCCTGGCTAAAATCCCAGGTGATTTTTCCTTTTGTTTCCCTGTTTCCAGACTTCCTGTAGAAAGTCCTGTGTCTACTATTTTCTAGCTTCTTGTAGAAACGGTTTTCTGGCTTCCTATAGAAACTGTCTTTAGGCTTCCTGTAGAAACTGTCTTCACTGTTTTGGTCTGCTTGGCTAGGGGTGTCTTCCCTTTTAATTGTGGTGTGGTTGCCTTGGTTATGTTCTCACTTGTTTGGACTTTTTCAGTCCTTTCTTCCCTGCTCTGCAATCGTTTCTCCCTTGGTGTTGGCGCCTTTGTACCACCCACAGTTTTGGGCTCGGCAGCTTGGCCTTTCCCTCTTTTTCTTCTTGTTCTTTCTGTGGTGGTTTGTCCTATATTTTCTTACCCTTGGCCTTCTCTTCTGCCTCAATGTGCTCCCTTTCTTCACTGCTAGATGAAGTGAGTTCCTCGGCTAGAATTCGAATATCATCATCCTTGGACATATTGCGGAAAATCTCCCAGGAGAGAGGGAAAGTGTAGGTATGGAGGGCATCTTCCACTAGAAGCTTGATAAGCCCATAATGGGCTAGCTGATCCGGTGTCCCCTCCTTCAATTTTGTGCCACATTCAATTAATGATTGTAGGAGGAAATAGGGGGATGCTTAACTTTTGTTCTAGGGGAAAATCCATCCCATGTCTGAGTTCACTTAGCAAACAGAAGTGATAACTGTAAACAATACTGAACCGCCCCTCACAGGTAATGTATTTCATAATCTGAAGATTGACTTCGCTCCGAAAAGGATGTAGGCTGGCTCTCCAGACCCCATTCTTATCTTCTGAAAACTGTTCCTCTGGTAGGAAGAATTCTTTGTTGGCTTTTTGGCCCAATTCCCTCTCCTATTTGCTCCAGGGTATCCCTAATGGCAGATCAGTAACCCGACTAATGAGTTGTGGGGTAAGCTTTAAGGTCAACCCTCTGAAATTTACAGTGGCCAGTGTCTTTGATTTAGGCTGCAGGGACATTAAGAACTCTTCTGTTAGCTCATCATCATGACCTTGAATTCTATCACAAAAGGTCATCCAATTGGCATGGGTGAATAGGTTCATCACCTCGGGAGTTTCTCACAATTTCCTAAATCCGAGGGTTCCTTTCTAATAAACCCTCCTGGCATGGTGAGAACTGAGAGTGCTCTATTTTGGTCTGTGCTCTGATCAGAAATGGAAATTATGTTTATGGTTTCCTCCCTTGAACTTGAAGACAGTGTCCCTCGGGTGTTTATTTTTTAACCTTGCACTAGTTCCTTGGTTTGTTAAAAAAACTCGACTGTCCGTGTACCAAAGGAAGACTTGGGTCTCCCCAGACAGATTGCAGAGCTCAATTTCCACCCCCCAGCATACATATAACCATGTAAAATTCACATTTTTCTCACACAGGTTAGTCCTAACAATGGTTTATTGTTTCTAAAGGAGGAATTTTTTAACAGGGACTGTGGAGGAGAATTTGACGCAGAACCAACTAAAAATTTATGTGTAACACACAGGAAGACTACTATTCTTGACCCACAGGCAAACTCGCCTCTAATTCTCCTACTCCAGACAGTTCAATTCACCACCTTTCAAAATATATGATGCAGGGAAGAGTGGTTTCAAGCCTACCTCTCTCAGAACTCCACATTCATTGAAGAAAAATCCATTTGCTCTGCTCCGGAAGGTTATGTTGTATTTCCTGTAGAGCCTCTTCCTATAGAATGCTTTGCCAGCTTCTGGAGGATGTTATGGTGCTTCTGAACAAGCTTGGGACACAGGAGAATTTTGAATCAGGCCGAGAAGCTCGAGCTAACAGACTGCAGAGGAGGAGGACACATACTTTGCTGAGAATGGTTTGCAAGTGTAAATGACAGCGGTTAATGTGAGTTCTTCGGCCGAGCAATTTTGAATTATGGCGCAATTCATGGCAAGGGGGTGAGGCATCTAGGCCGATCCATTAGCCAACGTCACGACCATCATTCCTCGGCGTGTCTCTGACTGCCATTTCCTTTCTTTGTCGTTAACCGCCACCACCACTGCCAATCCCGCCGATTCTCCCCAACTGGACACTTCCCACGTGTTAGCTCCACATCTCTTTGGCAGATTCGAGTGTAACAGAGCTCATTTAGATCCCACGAAGCCATTCGACTCACTATGGGTGGCCAGTCGACTGGCCACCGAATTCGTTCAATCCGAACCATTTCACAGACATGTAGTTTTCAGAATATAGTCTATGAAATTTGACGAATAAGGTTAGACACTTACTTGTGTGGCCATGGACGTTTTCCGCAGGCTTCAGGACATGGAACAATGGCTTTGCTTGCTATTGCTTCGTGCACCGGTGTTGGAACTCCTTCCTTCATTGGTTGCTACTGTATGCACGGCTTCGGGACCCGATCCTCTGGTTGTAAACGCTGCATGCACAGGCTCTGTCTGATTTCAGCTGTCAAGGAGGTGTTCACATCCAAGTGGAGTTTTTTACATGTCCCCTGCGTCGATTTCAGCTGCTACTGACTCCATAGTATGTGCTCCAGACAGATCAGCTGCTACAGGATTCCTGTAGGACATCCTGTAGCTGCTTCTCCTCCTGGGATGCATGCTTAAACGAGCAAGGTTGTATTTGCGGATGAAGAGTCCTGATGGAGCTTTGATAGGTAGAGTGTATGAGCCTTTGTGTGCTTGATTTGTCACTTGGGAAAAAAAAATCAATCTGAGGAAAACAGGACTCTTTGTATGACTGTGCAGGAATACATAACCAGATTGTTGAAATGGCGGTGGAGAGAGATGAAATAGGTGATGGATGGAAGAGAGGGGTGGCTGCAGGCTTAATCAACAAACTTCAACCTTCAAATCCCCTTCTAAAATCGAATTTGGCATGCCCGAAGGCTCTATAGGATGTTTCCTGTAGAAATGCAGAACTTCCTGTAGAAAGCCCTAAAACTTCCTGTAGAAAGCCCAGAACTTCCTATAGGAGGTTGAATCTCGACCCGAATGTGTTCAAATCCTAGGAAAAGTGAGTGGCTATGGAGGGAGTGTCTGTAAGGATGTCCTGTAGCCTGGTGCGGACCCCTGTCCTGGTTTTATGCAACCTTCTTTATCTGCAATGTATTCCTTGCAACCTACAATAATTTTATAGAGATTAGACTTGTTTCTTTTTCTTTTTTCTTTTTTTTTTTTCTTTTTTCTCTTTTTTTCTTTTTTTCTTGAGAGAACGCAAGGGTGCCTCCATGAGGTTTTCACCCCCACTATCTGCCTTGGGCACCTTAGAGAGGTTTTCACCCAAGGATCTTTTTTATTCCATTTCTTTATTTTCTAAGGGACAACAGGGGCGCCTCCATGATGTTTTCACCCCCACTATCTGCCCTGGGCGCGTCAGAGAGGTTTTCACCCAGGGATCGTTTTATTCCCTTTTTTTTTTTTTGATGATCAAGGTGTGGCCGGAATAGAGGCAGAGCCCTACTCTACTACCAGCACTGATTTTTCCACAGTTTCAATGAACTCCTGCCACGAAAGGGGTTTCCTATAGATTTTCAATCGATGCCCATTGACAAGCATGGGGATGGCTTCTTCATCAATGGTCCTGATAAGGACTAAACCATTTTCATTGCATTTCTCCACTGTATATGGTCCTAGCCATCTTGTCCTCAGCTTTCCTTTGAAATCCTTGTATCTTGAGTCATACAGTAGCGCCCAATCTCCCGGCTGGAATTACTTTTCATTAAGGTGCCAGTCATGCCATATCTTCCTCTGAAGTTGAACTACTTCTGAGTGGAGGAGGTCCTACATTCATTGCTCATCTAATCCATTCAGCTGCAATAATCTTTCACGTTGAGCATGGTTGAGATCTAGGTCCAGCTGAGCTGTTACCCTCAATGTGTTGTACTCGAACTCTATGGACAACAAAGCTTTCTTCCCGTAGACTAGCTCATAAGGTGTGAAACCTGTTTTAGTCTTCCAAGTGGTGTTGTAGGCCCAGGTGGCCTCAACCAGGAGATCTGCCCAATTATTTCTGCTGCTGCTCACCACCTTAGTCAAAATCCCTTCCAATTCTCTATTAGTGACTTCCACCTGCCCATTTGCTTGAGGATGATATGGGGTGGAAGTCCTGTGCTTGATCTTGTGATGAGCGAGCAAGTCTTCAATCAGGTTGGAGGTGAACTGGCTTCCTTGATCTGTGACTAACTCTCTTGGGTAGCCAAACTTGTAGAAGATATTCTCCCTCAAGAAATCAGCCACCTTTTCTTTTGTCACTGCTTTGATCGCCTTTGTTTTTGCCCACTTTGTCAGATAGTCAGTGCACATAATGATGTAAGACCTTTGCTTTGAAAGAGGGTTGATATGACCCACAAAATCCATGCCCCACCTCTCAAATGGCTCAAACGTCACTTGAGGTTAGAGAGGCATTTCATCCCTTGGAGTCGGTTTCCCCATCCTCTGACATCAGTCACACTTGCTGATGTATCTTCTGACATCTTGATGAAGAGTAGGCCAATAGTAGCCTGCCTGAAGAATTTTGAAGGCAGTCCTTTTTGCTGCAAAGTGGCCTCCACAAGGTCCATCATGACAGGTTAGGAGGATGTCAAAGAATTCCTCCTCCCTAACACAACGCCTCAAGATCTGATCTGGGCCAAGTTTAAATAGGTTGCCCCTGATCCAAGTGAATGGGGCACTCTTCCTCACAATTCTGCTTTTCTCCTTTGAGGATAGATGCGGAGGGAACTGTGCTAAGACCAAGTAATTTTCTATATCAGCAAACCATTGAGAGAGTACTGAGATAGCAAACATGTGTTCATCTGGCATCTGGTCATCCACTGTCCCTTCTTCACCTGTAGGCAAATCCAATCTAGACAAGAAGTCAGAAACAACATTTTCTTTACCTGGCTTGTCAACAATAGTCAAATCAAATTGTTGCAACAAAAGTAACCATTTAATGATACAAGCATTGACATCAGGCTCATTCATTAGATATCTAATTGCAACATGATCAGTGTGTACAAATGTTTGATAACCAGTGATGTAGTGTCTGAACTTGTTTAAGGAAAGGACTACAGCCATGAACTCTTTCTCGATTACAGTATAGTTGATTTCTGCCTTGGACAAGTTTTTGCTAACAAAGTATATGGAATATGGTAGTTTCTCCTCAACTTGTCCTAAGGCTGCCCCTATGGCTTTGTTCGAGGCATCAGTGTGGATGTGGAAAGGTAGGCCCCAGTTTGGACCTCTCAAGATTGGGGCGGATACCGGCTTATCTTTCAACTCTTCCAGAGCCCCTTGACAGTCGTCAGTCCATTTGACTCAACATTTTTCCCTTAGAGGCCAAACAATGGCGAGGCTAGCTTATTGAAATCTTTAATAAATCTTCGATAATATCCTGCTAAGCCTAGAAAACTCCGAACATCTCTCACCTTTTGAAGAGGTGGGACCTTTTGGATGATAGCAATCTTGTTAGGATCCGCCTGTAATGCTTGCCGAGAAATGGTATGACCTAGCACGGTCCCTTCAGTCATCAGGAATTCACATTTTTCGGGACTGAGGGACAGGTTCATCTCAATGCACTTGGTTAGAACTTTTCCCAGGTTAGTCAATGCTTCTTGGAAGTTGGACCCATAAGGAGTAAAGTCATCCATATAGATTTCTACCGATTCGTGGACCAACTTAGAGAATATGCTCAATACTTCTCTCCAGAAAGTGGCAGGAGCATTGCATAGTCCAAAGGGAAGGACTCCATAGGCAAAGGTACCCTATGGACAAGTGAAGGTGGTTTTATCTTGGTCCTCCAGGCTGATTTTGATCTTATTATACCCGCAGAACCCATCTAGGAAAGAGAAGAACTTCTTCCTTGCCAGTCCATCCAACACTTGATCTATGAAAGGCAAAGGGAAATGGTCTTTCTTGGTGGCTTTGTTAAGTTCTTGGTAATCTACATAGATTCTCCACTTCCCATTCTTCTTGGGTAGAAGCACTAGAGGTGAGACCCACTCACTATTGGAGATGGGGTAGATGAATCCTGCATCCAACAATTTTTGCAATTCTTCTTTGACAATGTCTTTAAGGGCTGGATTCATTCTCCTCTGGGGCTGCCTGACTGGTTTACAATCTTCTTTAATGTAAATTTGATGGGTACAGACTGAACGATGGACTCCTTTCATTTCCTTATAGCTCCAGGCGAAAGCATCCAGATGATGGTTCAGTAAGCTACACAGCTCCTTCTCCTGGGAGGGAGATAGGGAGGAGCTGATCTTTAAAGTTCTTTCGGGGCCAAATTCCACATTCTTAACTCTGGGAGAGGTCAGATCAGTGACACAGAGGTCCACTAAGGTGTTGGCTTGGGTATCTTCCACTAATTCCTCTAAGGATAGTGCACTGGGAGGTGGCTTTTGAATCAAATTCTCAATCAAATCATCCTTGGTTTGAGGACCTCCCTTGGTGGTTTCTACTGTGCACAATGGTACAGAGTAGACCTCATCCTCATCTCCCTCTTCCAACCAAAGTGGTAAGTCATGTTCTAGCAGAGGTTGGGCAGGAGGGTATAGGACTAGCTACTTGGACATAGGCCCATTGTTGATGGTCATGCTTCCAGCTCGACAACTGATGTAAGCATCCGCAATGGCTAACCAAGGCCTTCCCAAAATGAGGGGATATCCAGTGAGCTTTTCCTTTCGCTGAAGGACCAAGAAGTCCGCAGGGTACTCCCAAGAGTCAACAGAGACCAAGACATCTTCCACAATCCCTTCGGGAGTCACGGTGGAGTGATCTACTAACTGCAAGACTGTCAAGTTCTTCCTTAAGGAACTCTGAAGGTTGAGTTTAAGCATGGTGTCCCTGGTCATCACATTAATGGCAACCCCTAGATCAATCAAGGTATGGGGGATAATGGTGCCATTGATGTGGACGTCAACTATAGGACTCCCAGGGTCCAAATACTTTGGACAGATTACTTGCCCCAACATTAAATCGGATAGTTGTCCTATGACATTGATAGTCGAGGCATCTCTCTTTCACCTACCTGGGTGCCTGAAACACTTCTCCTTAATCAATTTGTTGTATATTGGTACATCTTTTATGGCCTGGGGAAGTGGCATTTTCACACACAACTGTTTAAGTTCTCCCAGAAGCTCAGTCTCCTCTGGGTTTGGTTGCATGGTTACTGTTAGTCGCCCAAGAAAGGGTGGAATGTCTTTAGGTTCACTTTCCTGTTTCTCTTCCTCGTCCTCGAGGGGAGGAGGTTGGCAATCTGGAAGGGTCTTCCCAGATCGTAGGTTGATCTCCTAGATCTCCACAGCTTAGGTAGGGCATGTTGTCCCCCCAGTGTATACCTGTTGGGTCTGTTGGTTGTTGGGGTTCGGGTTCGGTTGAGCAGGCTTCTGGGGTTGTCTTGGAGGAGCAGGAGGTAATGGTTGTGGCTGAGCCAATGGTGGAGGCAGAATGGTGGGAGGAGAGTTGTATTGGGGCCTCCACCCCAGTTGAGGTGCATTCCACTGAGGTTGTGGCTAGACATGTGAGTGAAACGAATGAGCAGTGGGTTGAGTATGGTATTGAGATGGATAAGACCATGGAGGAGGTGCGGACCAGGAAGGATGAGTAGGGGGACCCCAAGAAGGTATGTGAGCAGATTGGTTGGGGCTATAATAAGCTTGGGATGTCCCTTGCATCCCCTGTTGGTAAGGTCTGGGCCCATGCGGCCTCCTTTGGTTGAGGAAGTAGAGAGGTTCAGTGGTTGTCTCAGTCCCTTGGTACATGGCTTTAAATCCAGGCAAGGTTGGGCATTGGTTTGTGGGGTGGTTTTCCTCACAAATGAAACATACATCTACTGAGTGCAATGGAAACTCGTTCTTAGGGTGCTTCCTCGTATATCTAGGATAAAAAATGGCCAAAGCCCTCTCAGCTTCCTCTTTCTTTTGTTGGATTCGGAAGGTATCAAGTTGCATGGCAATGGTCTGTCTCATCTCACTTTTGAGGTCTTCCATCTGATTAGCAAACTCATGCTTAGAGAAGGTGGTACTAGCTGAAAGTGGATTCCCCTACCTCTTTTCCGAGCTGCCCTAGAATGGTTTCTAAACATAGTCTTTATGTCCTCATAAGGTAGTTGGTAGATGTCTCCTCCAGCTAGCATGTGAAGGGTATCTACAAGGTCTTCAGGGACTCCTCGGAGCAGAACCAGCTTTAGAGATTCAGGGTCAAGTGTGCACATGGCCCGTTTATAGCTAAGTTGGAACCTTTCCTTGTAGTCTTCTAAAGACTCATCATTTCCCATGGTCATCTGAAAGATTTTTCCCTTTGTTTCCTTTCACCTACAGTAGTCCCGATATTTGTTGTTAAAGGCTTGTTGCATCTGAGCCCAAGTTATGATACTGTTTCCAGGTAACCCCATGAACCAGCGTAATGCTGCTTCCTTGAGTGTAGAGGGAAAGAGTTTCAACTTTTGTTCGTCTTCTGCATAGTCATAAGTTCGACAAAGGACAACAAACTCGAACAAGAAGGTATCAGGGTCTTCAATGGTCAATCCATGGAAATGAGGTAAGGCTGAGGGACTTATGTTCTTCATCTTCATGTCCCCGTTGGTCTCTCGGATGGGGAAGGTACCTTCTATTCTCTCATCATCTTCTCTATCATTTCTGTTTTCAGCCATGGTCTCAAAAGGAATGTTTTCTTGCTCTTCTTCTGTTATAGGATCTTTGTATATCTCAGGAGGTTCACCTATAGGTTCTTCTGGGTCACTGCCACCAAAGAAGAGAGACGGGTGACTCAGTGAAGTGGTGGGGGTGTTGGGTAGGAATTTTCCGGTATTATCTCTATTCCTACGAGGCATGAAAAGATTTTTGGTTGCTTTTTCCTTTTTCTGCTTGTACCTGTAAAATTGAAATAGATGGAATTGCAACTAACTAAAATCTATCCTGTGGAAATGAAAATGCGGAATTGAAATGAAAGCAAGAAAGGACTAATCTATTTTGCCGAAATCAAATTGCAGGAATGAAATGCTAGACTACACTTGCAGAATGGAAATGCTATTCTATGCTTGCAAAATTGAAATTCTAGTCTATGCTTGCAGAATTGAAATTGTGTAATTGAAAGGCTAATTTATGAAAGCATGAAATGTCTAATTTAATTTTGCAGAAATGAAATTGCAGAATGGAACTGAAATAAACTACTTAGCAGAAGGTTGGAGTAGTAAAAAAAAAAAATAGAAGAAAAGCAGCAATCACAAATACTCTGATGCTTCCCTGGCAACAGGGCCAAAAAGAATGGTGGGCTCCAGTATTGCAGCAATAATGCTGCAACTCCTAGGACTCCCTTCTTTACTCTTATCAACCCGGTAGTTTGTAACAAACTTGGAAGCGACGATGCTGTATGCACAAGTACTAGCTCTTGTCGCAGCTGTCACTTGGTCAGCTGGCACAAGTCCGCTAGGAGCTTAAGCCAACTTCTATGAGCTCTGAGAAGAAGCTTTTTAATTGATGCATGAAATCTAACTTGAAGAAGGTTGATCTACTTGCAGAAAGAAACTCGAAAGCTGAAAGGAAACGTGAACCCTAGCAAACCCTAATTTTACCAGCTAGCCATACTGGTGCAAGAAAGAGGACGCAAGCTACTGAAAGAGATGCCATTGACTTCTAGGAAGGTAAAATGCATGTGTCTAAGCCACTTCTACAGTAACATCTGAAAAAAACAAATTTTTTTATTTTTGAATAAGTTGCCAGAATTATCATGCATGCGATTTAACTGTTTTGACTGTGCAGAGATGGATTGTCGAGAGGAAGTGCTTGGAGGAGGTTGGGAAGGTTTAGAGAGGGCCTAAGGGGTCCCTAACACCCTTCCAGAGAGTTTCATAGAGTTTGGCTATCAAGAAACCTCATTCGTGAGCTTCTATAGGAAGTCTGCAGGGGTTCTACAAGATGTTCTGGAATTTCTACAGGATGTCTGTAATTTTCTACAGGTTGTTCAGAAATGGGATTTTGGAGGATGGATGGAGGAAGAAAGATGAAAGAGTGAGTATGGAGGTAGGATAAGGGTGTGAGGTGGTCCAGGACTTGGTGGATGGAGCTGAGGAGAGATGAAGATGGCTGGATTTGTTCAAGGAGAACTGAAGCAATGTTACACAAAAATGAGGGTTATGTGAGCAAATGGCAAACCTGAGGCAAGAATCCATGTTAGGGGATGGAGTAGATGGTATTGATGGAGTATGGGTAGATAGAGAAGTGGTACGGGTGCTCTGCAAGTTGTTTTTCCAACTGAACCAACGAAGACATGTAAAATCAGAGACCTAGTTACGTTAACCTAATCTAATCTAGCTAATAGTAAAGAGAATGAACATAATTTTATTTGCAATGAAACCATGTATACTAACTATGCAGTGAAGTAATCAAGAATCTGAACATGTAACCAAATTCTGCAAACAAAGATCGAACACTAATGATTGCATGGCAAAGCAAAGACAGTGTTTTTGTTGGCAGCAAGGTCACCTTGATCCCAGCTCCTGATCCCACTGAGGGAGAGGTGAAATAAGAGGTGCTTGATGGCCTTTTTCTGAAGCTTGTCCCTGTTAATAACCTATCAACTAAATCTGAACATCGAAAGTCTTTCTAATCATCAACAGTGACCTAGTTAATTAGCAAGATTTAATCTACTTAACAAAAATGATTTTGCAAAGACATAAAAGAAAATGATAGTACATAAGGAGGCCTTGCCATTTGGGTTGGGCCCAACCCCAAGAGCTACAGGCTCCTATAAAGAACTCAGAACTGATTCCAAGTAAAGCTGCTTTTCATTACTCCAAAATAATCATCACAAGAAAGTTATACAGCAGTAGCTACAAGAAAATGAGCTGAGAAAATGACAGCACTATAGTGCAAAACCCAACAGTTCTAAAAGTAAACTACGAAGGCTGAGGCCTCCTTATTTATGCCCTACGAGGGTCCTAGCAGCCCTCCTTAACTCAAGGGACTCGGCTATTCAAACTGCCAGTAAACAGTCACTCTTCACAAAGCTGCTCGACTGCCTTTAGGATTCGTTTTGGTGGCATGCTGAGCTCCGAGTTGAGGGTGGAGATTTCGAGAAAGGGCCATTAAATGCAAGAGACAACCTCCCTACGAATCCTCACCCTTGCTTCCTCATGCTTAGTTGTCACTTGGCTCATAATTGCTTGGCTTTGCTCCAAAATTTGTCCAAAAAACCTGAAATAACCACGTATTAGCCTCCTCGGTAAAGTGACCACCCTTATTCGTTCAAATCATCATAAACATACTCAAAAAGCATGCATAATCTATGAAAAATGGTGGATTGATCAAGGACAATTAGACAAAATGAGCCCAATAAGTCGCCCAATTCGGGGCTCATCACTTTGTATGAGATATAGTTTTTTTTCTACCAAGAGGTTAAAAGGAGAGAGAGATAAAGGAGATGGAGTATTAAGGGAATCTTGATTCACCATATGGTTGTAATCATTCTTTCCAATCTAATAATATAGACCTGTTGTTGTGTTGTCTATTTGATGGTTCTAATGTTGTGTTTATTTACATGTTGATTGTTGGAAATAATACTGAGAGGGGGGGGGGGGGTGAATCTATATTAGGAAGCCAATAATATTTCATTTCCATACTCAGATTCATATACGCTACTTCAGTTAATGGAACTTGCATGTATACACAACTGTATTTAAGGCAACTAGAATATATCCTACAAACTTATGATTCAGTTAATTTTTCACATGTTGATCTTAAATCAGTGCATCAGAACCATATAAATAGTAACCAGGTGTAGTAAAATAGAATAGACAATTACACACACATGAACACAAGATATAAGGTGGAAACCCAATGTGGGTGAAAACCACCTACTGCAATCGTCTCTATATTCTTTTTAATAAGAAACTTCTTTTTACAATTTTTGTATTGGTGTAGTCTTATACTAGTACACAAGCTTCTACCTGCAGAAGGCTACAACCTTCTCTCGTTCTCCAGCTTCTCCTAGAAGGGAGCTACAACCCCCTAGCTCTTGTACTAGCTGATATGTTTACTAGTACGTAGGTGCTAGCGTACAAAAGGCTACAACCTTCTCTTTTCTTCCAGGGACTACATTTCATAAATTTTCAGACTGGATCCATTAATAAAATCATTCAAACATCAAATACATCTCCAACAACCAATCTCCTTTGCACCAACCACAACTGAATCAATCAATCACTTTTCAGAATGTTGTAACGAAAATACAGTAACCAGAACCCAGAACACTATAACAGCAACCAAAAGTAGCTAAAGCATATTTTATGAGGTATAAGCTACTTCAATGTGTCGAACCTGCATGCATACGTACTTTTCTTAAGGCGAACCTACGTACAGATCTGCAAATCAAATTTAAGATGTATACACTACTTTGATATGCAGAACCAACATGTATACACACCTTTTTTAAGGTGAACCTATGTATAGGTCTATAAATGATGATTTAATCTTTACAACAATCCCATACTTCAGTTATACCCAGATCATCATATTTATATTCTACAACATGCGCCAGTTATTTAGATAGAAGATCAAAACACACAAAGATACTTCACTTCAAGCCTTAGGATCTTGACCCATCATGAACTAAGGTCCATCCTTGATTCAAATCCATCTATGCACCATAACCCAATAACCTATATTCTAGATCTTTCTCTTCATTAGATATTCAATGCATGAGTGCCTTTTCCTAATGATCTTCTCCTCCTTTTATAGTCTTAGACCTTACTCAATACCATGGACCAAAACCACTTAGAACCAATACCTTGGACCAAATACCTGGGGTCAACACCTCGGACAAGATACCTTGGACCCATACCATGGATCAAAATACCATGGACCAAATACCATGGACCAAAACTAAGTTTTCCAACATGTACATGCCTTTCCTTCCATGAAAGTGTGTGTGTACACCACACGCGCCTTTTGGTTTGTGAACCCGCGTGTACACGTGGCTTGGTCAATGAGGAACCTATGTATACTTCTCTTTCTTCATTCTATGAGTTTGAACTGTGATCTGTCATCTGAGTGAGTTTCCATCAAGGACAACACCTATGTCATAGTGTCAAATCTGCGTCATAATTTCAACAATCTCCCCCTTTGGACTTGATGGCAACCCCAAGTCACTCTCCCCCTTTGTCATCAAGGGCAAAGGGTTATGCTCCCCCTGAGTAGATGCTGAATTCTCTGATATGCTGAAATGTGTTGATTGGGATCCATGCTCGAGTCCATGCTCCCTCTGAATATAAGAAAGGTCTGAAAAAAGATGTTCTAAAAGAAGAACATGACTCTATACATACACAAATGACCTTCCTATCACCAATGACTCATACATACATCCATCTCCCAACCAAGTAGGGATATACCAAATGTTTATACATGTCAAAACAAGAACATTACATCATCCATCCCATGCATAATGGGGAAACAAAATAGGTCGTTTCATGACCTTGACATTAAAAGATATACATGACATAAAGACCAAATATCTGAAACAAGACCATGATAGTTATTAGCAACTATCATCAGCAGCATCTGTCGATCACCATCCAGACCAAAAATCATGATCTCCCCCTGAACATGTTCCACCTAAAAAAATAACTGTGAATTTGTACCAAGATCTTCTAATATAATGCCAACAATGCATTATTAGAAGTATATGCCCCCCCTGTGCTAGATGATCACTGTCAGACCCATATCAGATTCCTTTCATCCTGAGTCTGACCCACTGCTTTTCCTTCAAAACAACATATACGCAACTGTATCCACATAAACTAGCGTATGTACATGGATACGCTTCATGGAACTCACGTATAACCACTTTTCTCTTAAAAAGATAAGTTTTAACTACAAGATGATGCATCAACTACTCCCAGCTTCTGTCTGATATTAAAATGTCTCTTTGTGTAGTGGTTTGGTGAATATATCAGCAACCTATTCTTTGGAGGGAACATACTCCAATTTGACCTTTTGTTCAAGCACTTGTTCACGTAGAAAATGATATTTGATGGGTATGTGCTTGGTCTTGGAATGCATGACTGGATTCTTTGAAATACTGATTGCACTTGTATTATCACATAGAATGGAGATGGGTAGAATACATGTGATATGAATGTCTTGCAATGTTTGCATCATCTAAAGGATTTGTGTGCAGCAAAATGCAGTAGCCACATATTCTGCTTCAGCTGTAGATAATGCAAATGAACGTTGCTTCTTACTGAACCAAGATACTAATCTATAACCCATATAGAATGCACAACCACTAGTGTTTTTTCTGTCATCAACGCTTCCTGCCCAATCTGCATCTGTATATGCATGAAGTGTAAGATCTATATCTCTAGGATACCATAGACCAAAATTTTGTGTTCCTTGAAGATATTTGAAAATCCTTTTGACTTCCTGAAGGTGTGATTCCTTTGGATTGGCTTGGAATCTTGCAACTATTCCCACTGCATGCATGATGTCTGGTCAGGTACTTGTTAGATAAAGCAGACTACCAATCATGGATCTATAGGTTGGTTGATGTACTGCTGTTGATTCATCATTTGAGCTGAGACTACATCCTATTACCATAGGGGTACATACTGGTTTAGAATCTTCCATGCCATATTTTTTCAATATCTGCTTGAGATACTTGGTTTGTGACAGAAAAATACCATCTTTCATTTGTTGAACTTGTAGACCAAGAAAATATGTGAGCTCACCAAGGAGGGAAATTTCAAATTCTTGTTGCATTTCCAAAGCAAAGTTTTGACTCATGGCTTCTTCATTGCTACCAAAAATGATATCATCAACATACACAACAATTAATAGCAATTTATTATTGTCAATCTTTGTATATAGATTGCTATCAGATGATCCTTTTGAAAAACCTTGTTGATGGAGATATTTGTCAAGATGGTAATACCGGGCCCTTGGAGCTTGTTTTAGACCATATAGAGCCTTTCTGAGTCTGCATACAAGTTTTGGATCATTTCCAAGGATGAATCCATTTGGTTGCTCAATATATACTTCTTCTTCTAAGTCCCCATTAAGAAAGGAAAATTTTACATCCATTTCGTATACATTGAATTTCTGAAAACGAGAAAGAGCAAGGAACATTCTTATGGCTTCAAGTCTAGCAACAGGTGAAAAGGTTTCTTCAAAATCTATACCTTCTTGTTGAGCATATCCTTTACAAACAAGCTTGGCCTTGTTTCTAATAACTTCACCATTTTCATTCAGCTTATTTTTGAATATCCATTTGGTTCCTATGATATTCTTATCATGAGCTCTAGGAACTAATTCCCAAGTATTATTCTTTTCAATCTTCTCAAGCTCTTCATTCATGGCCTTAACCCAACATTCATATTTTCATGCTTCATTTACATTTTGAGGTTCGATGGAGGAAAGCAATGCAAGATAACATGAAGCTTTTTTAATAGTTCTTCTTGTCTGCACACCTGCCTCTATCTGTCCCAAAATTTGAGTCTCTGGATGATTTTTCTGAACATACCTAGATGGAGTCTTTTCTTCTACTGTTATCTATTCTTCTGGTGCTTCATTGGTTTCTTCTTCATAATTAGTCTGATTTGATGTGGAAGGATAATCCTCATCTTCTCCACAATCTTTGGTTTTTACTTGCTTTGGATTTTTGCATGCTTCATCAACCACAACATCAATACTTTTAATAATTTTCCCAAGTCCTTTATTATAACACTTATATACTTTACTTCAAGAAGAGTAACCAAGGAGAATGCATTCATCTACTTTGGGTTCAAACTTGACAATTTTCTCATCAGTCCTTTTGATGTAACATTTGCTTCCAAAAACGTTGAATTATTTTACAGTAGGAGTCTTACCATACAAAAGTTCATGTGGAGTTTGAGTGATGTTTACCCGAACATTTGCTTTGTTGAGAATAGTGACAGCAGTGAATGCAGCTTCACCCAAGAAGGTTGCAGGAGTTCCATACTCATCTAGCATAGCACGAGCCATTTGTTGAATAGTTATGTTCATCCTTTCTACCAATCCATTTTGCTGAGGAGTCCTTGCAGTGGAGAATTGCCTTTTTATTCCATGTTCTTCACAAAAGTCAAAGAATTCATCTGAGGTAAATTCCCCTCCTCGATCAGATCTGAGAAATTTGATTTTGTAATCTAATTCATTTTCAACTAGGATTTTGCAGGATTTGAAATTTTCAAATGCTTCATCTTTATTCTTTATAATCCCTATCCAACATATTCTAGAAAAATCATAAATGAACAATATAAAATATTCCTCTTCATGAGGTGACTTTTTCGTTGATGGACCATATAAATCAGTATGAACAAGTTCAAGAGGCTTACTAGTTGATCCTTCCTTTTCAGGTAATTGTGACCTGGTTTGCTTACCAAATTGACATGATTTGCATATTGTATTTTTTGGAATGCTAATATCAGGAAGATCACGAACAACCTAGAATTTGCTTGCTTTTCTTATTTGAGAGAAGCTTAGATGCCCCAATCTTCTGTGCCATAGCCAGTGTTCATCATTTTTCTTAGATAGCACTGTTGTTGTCCTCCCTCAATTATATATAAGTTTTTTGGAGTTCTTATACCTTTGATCACGGTTTCTCCTGTATCAAGCTCACAAACATCACATCCATTTGATCGAAATACTACTTCATTTCCTTGATCACACATTTGACTGAAACTCAATAGGTTATGCTTTAGACAATCAACATACATAACATTCCTAGATTTAACTTTTTCTTTTAAAAGAATAGAACCTTTACCTTTTATGACAGTAGGAGTGTCATTTCCAAATGAGACCTTCTTTTCCTTTTCTCAGGCATTATATGACTGAAGTTTTTCTTTATCACCTATCATGTGTTTCGAGCATCCACTGTTGATGTACCACTGATTTTCTTGTCCTTCTACATATAGGGCTATACGACATCTTTCTATTTATGGTTCTTTCTTTCTCCATATTTTGGGATTTAATGAAGTTTTCTCCTTCTTAGATGTTTGCTAAAATTTACTCCTGCGTTCAGATTCTTCGTGACCAAAGTTGTTGCAGATAGGGAATTCCATTTCATTTTCAAGAAGAGAAAAATTATCGTAGGTCCCTTTCATGATCCCCATCACATTCCTTTGATTTCGTTCTTCTCTAGTCATGATGGTCTTGTAAGCAACACATTGATCAGCTTCGTGTCCAAAGTTATGACATGAAAAACATTGACCATTAAAGAAGTTCCTACGATTATCGAATCTACTGACCTGGTGATTGTAGTTGCTATTGATATTCATTCTTGAAGCAGATTGAGTATGATTTACCTGAGATTTGTAGCTTCTGTTCACCCTTGAAGTAAATTGAGCCTAATTTACCTGGTGATTTGCTTTATGCCTTTGCTTTCGATTGTCAAACTGTTCACTGCTCTTTGTTGCATCAAGATATCTTTTAGTGGAGGTTGACGACTTCTGTGGTTGGGATGCTTCTTTAGTATATCCAAGAACTATCTTTATCAGAGGAGAACATTTCACTTTGATTATTTCATTTAAGGTTTTTTATCCTTTAGTAAATCTAAGATTGAGATCTTTTGTTTTCTCAATATCCTTTCTTAGACCCACAATTTCACATTCTAGTTTTTCATTGTGTTTTTCTCTTTCAGCAAGTTGGAATGTCAAAGTATCTATAATCATATTCTTTTCTTCTAAACATATTTTTAGTTTAGATATTTCTTCATAAAGGTAATCTTCATCTAAATCATCGAAGAAATCATCATCTTCAAAAGCCATTAGAAGTGTATAGTCATTACTATATTCATCTTCATCACTATTTGATAAACCATCGCTATCTTCATGAGTATAGTAGCTCTTCTTACTTACACTTTGTTTTCTATTCCATTTTGTTGATTCCTTACCTTTATCAAGCTTATATTTATGAGGACATTTGGCAGCATAATGACCAACTCTTCCAAAAGAAAAACATTTGAAAGGTACTTTACCTCTGAATCTCCTGGAACCCCATTGAAGGTTCTTGAAAAATTTTGCTTCTTCCTCTCCTTCTGAAATATGTCCTAATTCATTGAGTTGTTCTCTTCCTGAAGCTTTGAATGTGGCTTCTCTCATATCTGATGGACCTCCTTTTCTCATTTCAAAAGCAGTTAAGATTCTGTGCAGCTATGTCATAATAATAGTCTGAAGATCCTGCTTTTCTTCTATGGCAGATACTTTTGATTCAAACTTAGTAGACAAGGATCTTAAAATCTTTTCAACCAAAGTAACTTCCTTTATCTCTTCACCCAAGTTCTTCATGAAATTAACAATCTCATCTATATGTAAGAAGTAACTAGCAATACTTTCATCATTGTGCATTTTGAGAGTTTCATATTGAATTCTGAAAGATTGCAATTTTGCACGTTTTACCTGATTGTATCCTTCATAGCTTAGAATGATCTTGTCCCATATTTCCTTGGTGGTTTTGAGCTACATAAATTTGACAAATTATGATTGTGACAGACTCCCCAATAATTTATTGACATCCTTGGAATTGGTTTCATATTGCTTTTTACCTACCGTATCTGTAGGAATTGCTAATGGAAATGTATATCCTCCTTCCACGATTTCACAGACATTTGTTCCAAGAGATTGAAGATAGGTTTGTAGTTATTACCTTTCAATAAATGAAGTTGCTCCCATCAAAGATCAGTGGTCTAATGGATCCCTCTCTCTCGTAGTTAATTATGAAGATAAATCTTCCTTCAAGCGATCAAGCTTCTTCTGAAGGACTTGCTCTGATACCAATTGTTGGAAATAATACTGAGAGGGGGGCGGGGTGAATCAGTATTAGAAAGTCAATAATATTTCATTTCCATACTCAGATTCATATACGCTACTTCAGTTAATGGAACTTGCGTGTATACACAACTGTATTTAAGGCAACTAGCATATATCCTGCAAACTTATGATTCAATTAATTTTTTAAATGTTGATCTTTAATCAGTGCATCAACACCATATAAATAGTAACCAGGTGTAGTAAAATAGAACAGACAATTACACACACATGAACAAAAGATATAAGGTGGAAACCCAATGTGGGTGAAAGCCACCTGTTGTAATCGTCTCTATCTTCTTTTTAATAAGAAACTTATTTTTACAATTCTTGTATTGGTGTAGTCTTATACCAGTATGTAGGCTTCTACCTGCAAAAGGCTACAACCTTCTCTCATTCTCCAGCTTCTCCTGGAAGGGAGATACAACCCCCTAGCTCTTCTACTAGCTGATATGTTTACTAGTATGTAGGTGCTAGCCTACAGAAGGATACAACCTTCTCTTTTCTTCCAGGGACCACATTTCATAAATTTTCAGACTGGATCCATCAATAACATCATTCAAACATCAAATACATCTGCATCAAACAATTTCCTTTGCACCAACCACAAATGAATCAATCAATCACTTTTCAAAATGTTGTAACCAGAATACAGTAACCAGAAATAGTAACCAGAACCTAGAACACTATAACCGCAACCATAAGTAGCTAAAGCATATTTTATGACGTATGCACTACTTCAATGTGTCAAACGTACGTGCATACACACTTTTCTTAAGGAGAACCTATGTACAGATATGAAAATCAAATTTAAGATGTATACGCTGCTTTGATATGCAGAACTAGCGTGTATACACGCCTTTCCTAAGGTGAACCTGTGTATAGATCTATAAATGATTATTTAATCTTTACAACAATTCCAGACTTTAGTTATACCCAGATCATCATATTTATAGTCTACAACATGCGCTAGTTATTCATATAAAAGATAAAAACACACAAAGATACTTCACTTCAAGCCTTAAGATCTTGACCCATCATGCGCTAAGGTTCACCCTTGATTCAAATCCAGCTGTGCACCATAATCTAATAACATATATTCTAGATCTTGCTCTTCATTAGATATGCAATGCATGAGTTCCTTTGCCTAATGATCTTCTCCTCCTTTTATAGTCTTAGGCCTTACTTAATACCATGGACTCAAACCACTTAGAACCAAAGCCTTGGACCAAATACCTGGGGTCAACACTTCGGACAAGATACCTTGGACCAATACCATGAATCAAAATACCATGGACCAAATACCACGAACCAAAACTAAGTTATCCAACATGTACATGCCTTTCCTTCTGTGAAAGTGCGTGTGTACGCCATATGCGCCTTTAGGCTTGTGAACCTGCGTGTACACGTGGCTTGGTCAATAAGGAACCTGCATATACCTATCTTTCTTCATTCTGTGAATCTGAACTGTGATCTGTCATCTGAGTGAGTTTCCGTCAAGGACAAAACCTATGTCATAGTGCCAAATCCACGTCATAATGCCAACATTTATTTAGTACCATTTTTTATGAGTAGCTTAGATGCATATTGTTCCATATCTTCATGTATTAATTTTTTGATTATTAGATTTCATATGTTATAGTATTACTATCCATGTTGTTTATATGTAGGTGTTGATCTAAGAGCTAGTAAAGGGGTCTTTCACTCTGCTACATTGGGTTCTCTACCAATACTACATTAAGATATGAGGTAATCTCTCCTATTCTTTGCTATGGGGTAAAATGCATGGGATGAAAACTACCCTCAAAAGTCTTCTCGGGACTTCCGACAGACCGTAAGGTTATCTACAAAAGGTACGTGTTACACACATGTTCATCTATCTGACATATATTGAAAGGATATGGAGAAAGGATCACCTTTGGTTCTTTCTAGATTCGCTTGGGATCTCCGTATGGTAAGAAGAGCTCCTCCTGACCGGCTCCAAGATGATTCTTGCACCAAAGAACGAAGCAAACCAATCACAACATACACTTCTGACAATTAATGAAAGAATCCATAACAAACATGTATAAATGTGTAACTTATCTACTCAACACAACAAGCATCAGAATGAGCAAATAAATGCACAATATCACTGACACTCCTAGTAGTGGAACACAACCGCAGTCCTATATTCAGAATAGAAGAGTGATTACAACAACCCTGTTGTATTAGCCTTCCTTATCCCTACTTCCTCTCTCTCTCTCCTTCTTTCAACTAGCTCCTTCAAGAATATGACAATATCACAAAAGCACTATGTACTATCCTTCTAAATGCTCTGACCCTTGTGTAATGGCCCTCTTGTTGCCTATATAAAAATCTATTTAGGGCTGCCCAAATCCACCTATAGTTCATTTGGGTAAAAACCATGAACGTACCTCATTTACCAGCTTTTTCCCATTTTCCTCTATTTCTGGAATAGAATTTCTCCAAATATCTTGATTTTTGGAGATCCCCTGCTTTTCTTGCACAAATTTAGGGAAATAATATCTAGATATTTAATGGCAGATTTGTTGGCATAACCACTTGAGCATCACTAAAGTTCACTAACACTCTCCCTGGTCTAACAACAAGAGTTAGTAGGTTGACTAACGCCCCTTTATCCTTGTAAACAAGCTTTATAAAGCAGGTTGTCAGTGTACAGAGAGTGTTAGTGTGGATTCTGGGCCTGCAACTGTGGTCATTCTTTCAATCATATTTTCTTTCTCCTCTGAGTTAATTAGGAGGTCAATTTGTCCTATAACAGATGCCCCCTAAAGTATGAGATCAGAGGCAGAGATGATGGCCAAAATACTTTATGAAAACACTGTAGTTTCTCATCAAAATCTTTGTACAGAGAGAGAGAAGTTTCGGGCGATGAGGAAACATGATACAACAAAAGTACATATATATGAACTGCTAAAATCATGTCCCGAGTCGGGCATTCCCATGCTCAGTAGCTATGTCGGAGTAACTTTCTCCTCGGAGATATAACAATGCTGGCTGCCAATATGGCACAGGGCGGATCCAGTGTCATAATAGATTATCCTGAAATGGCTGTCTTCAAAGAACAATATCCCAGCTTGGGAGAGGAAACAAGGCTGAATGAGGTAAGTATCTACCAAAGGTATTGATTCCTGCTTCATCGAATAGCATAGATTGGTACATGTGAAAAATTGAGTTGACGTCGAACATGCACGAAATCATCTGATTACCAGCCAATAATGGTGACTGTTAATAGACACGAGGAAGGCCACTGATAATGGTGATGGTCTCCAAGATGTACAGTGCAAACTAGCGAGTGTGAAAGATTTTTTGTCGTCGAACACTCATAGAATCACTTAACCAGGAGCTAATGATGAAAACCCAAGATCAAGCACAAGGTAACCTGCCACTTATGTCTGCAAGCACCAAGGCACTGAATGTGTTTCTGGGTTATCTTCCTAAATAAAGTGTTGAAGTCGATAGGAAGGAACTTGTCGAAAGGTAGGCAATGACGTGTCCTACATTAGTCGACATGAAACCGGACAAGGATGAATTTGTTTTCTAAAGAATCTTTTGAGCTTTTGGGTCTAAATTATGGAGGGCATGATGAAAGGATATGTAGGGTCAGTTGATCGAGGAAACAAGTAGGGACCCTTGAACAGTAGAAGGCATGACAACGACTTTAACTAGACAACACTAGACTCATGAACACTCCAGAGTGTTTAAGATACAGAGATGCAATGGCATCAGGGTATATAGGCTAAAAAATCATAGGTTGGTAGGGTTCATATTGAGAGGCTATCAAAATTATGGTTTATTTGAGGGAGTGCCATGTTCATGGGAACTTTTGCTACCAAACGACGCTTCAGGATACAGTTGTATTTCCACTTTCCCCATCTAATTTTTAATGAGTCCAGACAGGTAAACTCATCTATCTTTTCATGTTTAGAGAGTCTAAAAAGGATCGCAAAAAGAATGACTTTTTTCCCTATTTGATTAGTTTAATGAGTCCAGATAGGCAAACTCGTCGATTTTTTCATATTTTAAGAGTCTGAAAAGTATTGTAAAAAGAGCGACTCTATATTTTCTGTGTATTTAAAGAGTCCAGACTAGACAACTTGGTGATATTTTCATCTTTAGAGAGTTTGAAAAGATCATAAAGAGAGACTCCATGGTGGTCCCTTTGTCATAGTTGTTAAACGGGTGCGACAAAAGGTTAATAGTATACCCGTATCGGTTACTTTTTCGTATTTAATCTACTGGACCCAGATAAAGAGAAACCTTTTTCCAATAGATGTCGACCTCATTTTGTTACGAGTACGAGGCAGCGGACTAAACTCGTGTTTTGTTGTGACACTTTAACAAGCTTAGTAACAAAAACTTGGGATTTTTCATTTTTTTAATGAGCTTGAAAAAAGTACCTGAAAGAATGCTCAGGTCATCTTTAGCATGTTTAACGAGTAGCAAGACACAACTAGGGATTTTTTCAGTTTAAAGAGCAAGAAAAAAATGCATAAAAAGGATGCTCCATTGGTCTTTTTCATTTTATGAGCTGGAACAAGATAAAAAATGAGGTGCTCAAAGCATTATTTGCATATATTTAATGAGTGCAAATGTTGAAAAACTCAGGGAATTTTATATTGTTTAAATAGTGATAAAATATCCCTAAAAGTTCTTTACGGGTTGTGGTATATATGTTTAACGAGCTCTACTACAAAAACTCGGAGGTGTTTATATTTTTTAAAGAGCGATAAAATGTCTCAAAAAGTTCTCTATTAATCGTTGCATAGATTTAACGAGCACAAGGACAAAATCTTGGAGATTTTTATATTTTTTAAAGAGAAATAAAATATCCCTAACAGTGCTCTAAAAATTCTTGCATGCAGCTTTTACTTCTTTTCATTCCTGAAGTGCTTTCATCAAAAGTAGTAAAAAGGCAGCAATTCCTATTATCTGTGTTCATGCATGATAAAAAATCATGTAGAATGGACTATTTCCTCTTTAATGATTTTCAAAAAATCATGTCTCTCAAAGTCATATAAAGAAATGCTTGGAGCTTTCACAGGAATCATTTTCACTAGTTTGAAGTTTGTGAGAGCTAGTTGGAGCTAAAGAGGAGCAGATTTTCTACGGACCATCACAGGAGATTCGGGCAACCATTTGATGTGTCGTCAGTCCCAAGTGAGAGCTAAAACCTTTCTCTATTCTTTATTAAACCTTTTTTTATCAGTTTTGTGCATGGAAATTTGTAGATTTGAGGTTCCCTAGAGCCATGTTTGCGTACTAACGCCCTCCAACAAGCCAGTAGGGAGTGTTAAACACTTGGTACGAGCCATGGGAGGGCATTAATCCTTCTTGTGCAGCACTGGGAGGGGTGTTAAGGTAGTAGGGCGCATTTGAAACCCTCATGCATTGATTTCTCAAGTGATTTTTCCCCATTTTAACTGATTTTAGGGTTATTTTGTGTAGGTTTTAAGCTGAAATGACTCACTTATGGAGAGAGCGGGCCGATGACAATGAGGAATTACTGATGCAAAATGATCCAGCTTGCATAATTGTATTGCGCCACTTCGGTTTGTTGAAATATTCAATACTAGAGCTGATGAAAGGATAAGAGGAGCTACTGAGATGGATCATACAGCATTGGGATGAACACGAGCAAGTGTTCAAGATTGGAGATCAAGAGCTGGCCATTGACCGAGATGATATTCACTTTTTGACTGGTTTGTCGTGTCGTGGGGCACATGCAAACCTTACCGGTGGCAGGTCAGATCCACGATCTACTTCAGAGTTGGTGGATATCTACTGCATCCCTGGGAGTGGACTAGTCAACAACAGAGTCCTGATAGAGAGGATTCGATCTCAGTCTATGAGGGTAGTTTTATGGTTGATTGTGCAATTGGTGAGGTCGAAAAGTCCCCACATAGCAAAAAAGGCCCAACTGTTGCTTGCCATTGACTGTGTCTAGCCCTAGATGTTCAACTGGTGTGAAGCAGTGCTTCGCTAGTTGAAGGCAGAATTGACAGCATGCAAGACCCGTACCCAACACAGTTTTATGTATGGTACTATCATGGTCTCAATTTTCCTTGAGAGGGTACCTATCATGTGCCCACAGGTGAGCTTAGGTCCCTTTGATTCGAGGGAGTCGAGGCAGGTTGCTGGTCATCACTTGATCCTTTCACAGGAGGAGGACCACTCCCACACTTCTTTGACAAAGACTTCTTCCAGTGGCTCCCCAGCCAGATTGTGATTGTTGACAATTATGCCTATGAAGGCATGGATTTTACCAGTGACCCAGACTTGATACTACCGCTCGGGACCAACTTGGGTCCTCAAGGTGAGAATAAGTTGTAATAGTACTTAAGTATTTTTGTACTTTTGAATGTATATGTAGTGTTTTTTAACGATGAGATAAGAACTTACTTGAAACTTTTATGCTTAACACAGATGTGGCACCAGTACAACCTATGGGCAAACCTCGCTATGTGTGACAAGGTGGCCAACTACATGCTGGAGGGGCTGATTCTGACAGTCTCTGCAAGGTTCTGAGGAACCTAGAGGGTTTGACTATGGGTGTCCCCCCTTCCTATGGGGAGATTCCTATGCATATGCAGTGACACACCATTGGTGTACCTGAGCAGTTTCTGGTTCCTCTTCGGAGGGTAGCTAGAGCTATTTTAGCTTTTCTGGAGCAATAGACTTATTTTAGCAGGTGTTATGGCATATCCATATGAGCGTTTATAGCTGGGCTTTGAGCCATTTTGTACTTAACTCATCCATGTTTTGGAATATTTTTTATATAAAAAACTGGATTTCTATGTATATATGTATATATATATATATATATATATATATATATATATATATATATATATATATATATATATATATATATATATATATATATACAAATATTTTTTGGTATTCTTGGTGGTGTAAATGTCTTTAAAAAATGTTTTTTGTGACAAATTTTTAACTTTAGTAAATGTTTTTACTTCTCATGCATGCTATTATAACAAATGTGACAAATGCCAATCTAATACATAGTTAGCTAACAAATTAGCGACAATATTTAATTCTCGAGGAACATGCTCATATGTGATTGTGTCAAATTGGCGTTCCAAGAGGCGTACCCTTAGATAGTTACATAACAAGGTTGGATTACAAATGTGATAATGATTGGTCAATTGCATAATGACTAGTTGGGAGTCTAACTTGACCACTAGATTGGAGACGCCACTTGATGACGCTTCTGTGAGAAGCAAAACGACGGACATGTACTCAGCAATGTTGTTGGTGGTAGTACCAAGAAAGACCCCCCGGAGAAAAATAGTTCTGACTCAGGTGTATAGATGACCCAAGCAGTTGTTGCAATGTGCCGTGTGTGATGACTAGCACCATCCACATATCCTACATATGCTAGGGGCAACAACGACATCTGCATTGTGAACAAAATGCATGAGACAAGTACTCCACTAAATAACAAAACAATCCAATCACATCAAAAAAGGGATGCAAAACTTATAAATACGTAAAATTACAAAGCACCTACCCAACATGACACTAGGTAGTATACTTTTTTAATAGAGCCCGTATGTGGGCTCCTTGAGTGGGTTTCTGTCCCAATCCTATATTTCATATACCCCTGAGGGGAGGACTTTAGTTATGACATAGGGACCTAGCCAAATGGGTCGAAGCATGCATGCCTCCAAGAGATTATCTTTTGGATGATAGAGTGATACGAAGTCACCCTCTTGGAAAGAAGAAAACCTAACTGCTTGTGCAAATCTGGCTTGTACCCGCTCCTTGTGAGCTGCGAGTGCTAAATCGGCAGCTCTACGAGTTTTATCTAGTTGTTTGAGGTATAGTAGGCATTCTTCTTCGGCCGTAGGGTCGGGAATGGGTTCAATGACTATATCGAGGGAAGGAAGTGGCCACCCATTCTGTTTTGCCTCATCGTAAAGTTGGATCTCATGCGCAACAAACGATGGGTTAAAGTTGGGCATTTCCTCCTGAGACCAAACAAATTCATCATGGAATTCCTCATGTAGGTAGGTGGAATTTGCAATTTCCTTAGGATTGCAATCTGCGCTCATTTGGGTATCTTCCATGGCACCTATCGTGACTGAAATATCTATGGGCATTGACCTGGAAGTGTCATCCATATTTTCTTCCAACCCATAAGTTTGGATGCTTGTATAGGGTGGGGAAATGATTTCGTTTGTGTCAGAGGATAGGACATGAAGAGGCATCATGTTCGAATCAGATGTCAGACCCCAAATATGCCATTCCTCCTAATGTTGCTCTCCAAAACTCATGATTTTTCTAACAGCTTCATCCATTGAGGGGAGTTGATTGCATGGATCTGAAGGAAGAATGGTTATGGGAAAGGGGGTGATACCTTTGGCGATAGCCAACTTGACCAGAGATGTGGATGCTGATTGAATGCCTTGGTAGGCTGATTCAGCTGATGACAATGGCATCTGGTCTTCGAATGTGTCAAGGTGTGAAGGTGCCATTAGGATCTAGGGATCGGTCAGTTCATAAGGAATTGATGAAAGCATGTTAACTGATTGTGGAACCTGTCATGGCCATAGAGGAAAACAACCCATTAGGGAGGAAGTATTCAACAGATTGGTACCGATACTGACAAAACTGTCAGTTACACCTCCCACTAGGGGTACGGAGCCACTTGATAATGGTGAATAATCAGAGGTGTAGAAAGACAACTGATCCACTATTATGACCTTTCCATCCAATGGAAATAGGATGATATGAAAGACAGTGGATATGACGGCCATCATGGCATATGTCCAACTGTAACCTAGCAATAGATTATAGTAGATTTTTCTGTCTACGACTTCTACATCCACCATTACTGTTTTCCCAGCCAAAGTGATGGGAAAACTAGCTAAGTATCCTTTTGGGACAAAGGTGTGGCCATCAAAAGCTTTAAGGGAGTTCAACGGCAGGTAGAGAGTTGGAGAACCCAAGGCGAGCCAACATGAAGCAGACATGACGCAAGTTGAAGCACCTTCGTCGATGACAGTTCGATGTATACCTTTACCTTTCGAAGTGATATGCACCTGAAATGCAAGTTGGTGGGAAAGGGGAAGTTTACACTTTTCCATGTTGAAAATGGAAAGCATGGGATCCGCAGGGTCAATACCCCTGATAGCCAAAAGCAAAGCTTTCCTTTGGTTGGGGCATGTTTGTAATAATTCAAGCACCGACATTGTCGATGGCACTTGCACCAAATCCTCTACGATGTTGTAGTGTTGGGTGGCACGTGCAGATGTGTTGTGCATTGTGTGTCGAAGTGCCCCCTTGGGGGCTCAAATTACAAAGTCCTCAACCGGCCTTTCGATTTGCAAATCATTGGGTGGCAATGGGTTTTGACCCGCGGATGATTCTACTTCCAGAGCGACATGAGCTTCATATGATTTGGCTCTTATGGTTAGTTCTACCATTTAAAATGTGTAAATGGTAGAACTTCCTTCACCAGTTGAAGGTTGTTGCAAACTGTCATTGCCCCTTGACGTGGGCAGCAGTTGGTTGGCAATAAGATGTTGTTGCTGTTGATTAGGAAAAGGATTTCTAAGGACCGCATGTGTCTTACCAGAATCTTTCTTGGTAAGGTAATCTGTGCATTCTTGAAGATGTAAACAACGCTAGGCTACGTGATCTTCAAGACAGAGTTTGCACGAATAATTGGTGCCTTTATACTTTTCCACATCAGTAGGTGTAGCGACCTTCTGTTTTGGGTTGGGCTGTTTAGATGACTGCTCCTCAGAAGGAGCGGTCTTGTTCTGTTTCTTCTTGTTCTTGCTACTGTATTTCTGTGTAGATTGCACAGAGTTAATCTTAGTGGAAGGAAGAACAATCATTTTGGTAGATGGGTCCACTACCAACTTGGTAACATACCCATTGAGTTGTTTTATAGCGCCCGTGGAGGTTGCACTGACAATCCCGTCGGCATGCGCTCCAGGGCGCTGAGTGGTGGGAGGATTGGGGTTACCGGGAGCATAGGGGATAATCTTGTAGAGAGTGCCAGACTGTGAATAAATTAAATCCAAGTGCTGGGTATGACGTATGGATTGGTCCTCTGTGATCACATCACCTAGAGCGACATCTCTAGCGATTTGCGGGAGTAATGAATTACAAAACCAGTCTGTTAAGTGAAAGTCAGGGATGGGAGCTTTGACTAACCTCCACCTACGTCTCCATTCATGGATATGATTGGAGATGTGGGTGGTGCTATCCTAATGAAACAAAGTAAGGAGCTTCGTCCTTGTCTCATAACGTATAGGTAACTAAAAGTTCTTTAGGAACTCCATCGCTAAAGCATCAAAGGTATTCACTGACACACGTGGTAACTCAATATACCACTTTGCAGCATTGCCAATGAGGGTGTGGGGAAAAAGATTCAACTAGACACTGTCATCCACCATGGAGTTAGAAACACACCATAGATGGTAGGTGGTGACATGAGTGCCCGCATCCTCCCCTTGTTTTCCGTTGAACTTAGGAATATCCACTGGTATTTTATGTGGGATCGGTGGCCATTGTAGGTTATGGTAGATGGGGTCGTTAGTCAACTTGTATAAGTTGGGGATATCCAATGTTGCTAAAAAATGAAAATTATTGGGTGCACCCTACTCATACCATTGTGATGACGGATGACCTGAGGAGCTCTACGCTCCTCCCACTGTTTGGTTCCCCATGGTGTACATCGGTTGCATGGTGTAGCAGTTGCTTTGCGGTATGGTGTTGTAAAGTGAATTACCATGAGGATTTTGATACTGGGGTATGAAGTTTCCCCCAGTATAAGCAGTGCCCCCTTGACTCATCTGAGTTTGTGAGTAGGGTGCCCCCATGGATTGGGTGGGGATCCCTTCTGGATTCCCAATCAACACTGAACTAAGTGTTATCACAAAATCATGTACTAAGGGCTGCTACCTAGCAAGATTTCATGAAACTATTTCAAACCAGGCTTTAGACTAAGGCTTAGCCTCCTTAGTCAGAGAGGGCTCTCTCACAAATGTTTCTTCTTGATATAAATTAAGGGCAAGAAAAGATGGCTAACTCTTAAAACAGTATGTTGAAAATAAGCTGGTTGGAACAACAAAATAAGACCTCTTCCATTGGGCTCATGGAGTCAAACACTTCTGCAGTAAATAATCAATTACTCATTCATGGAAGCCAAGGCATACTATGTCTAAATCCTCAGAACATTTCTCAAGAAGAACTCAACTCATAAACATACACAGGAAGTCTGAGCACTAGGTGAATTCAGAGTGATTGCATATTTAGTGAGCTGTAAAACAAGAAGAATAAAGACCAAACTACATATACTCTGAGCATTTTAACACATGATGAATCTTGGGAAGAAAAAGTACTGCTTGTATTACTGTCAAAGTCCTTTTTTACAAAAGCCAATATGAAAACTCTGTTTTTTTATAAATTTCCCAACCTCTTTTACATCAGAGTTTTTTCTATATATAGGAAAACAAAACTACTACTACTTGAGACTCCTCCTCCAGCATGAGGGGAGCTCGAAATCCTATCATTAATTACCTTATCTATATCTAAACAAACTTATTAAATACAAAGGTATTGCGCTGTGAATACATAGAGTCCCATTCCTATTGAAACTCTAATTCTATCTCCTCGTGTGCATTGATGCTTTCTTGAACTTTGACACCTGTACCATTTTTGTAGTGGCCAAGACATGCTGGAGAAACATTCACTGAACGAGCAGCTTCGGATACTTGCTGTGTGGATGACTCATTAGTTGATGAGGATATGTGCCCTGTTTTCACGGTTCCTGCCTTCCATTAGTCTTCATGTACTAAAAGACTATGCTCCAAGCCATTTAATACCTTTAATAACCACGCATAATCCAATATGCCTCATGATTTGGATGCTTTGTGAACTGAACAGGTGTACCACCCAAAATTTCGGTAACCCTACCAGAACCCTAACAATTCGGTCATAAAGTAACTTTAGGAAGACTTTTAGCAAAAAACAAAAAGTTTCACCTTTTTCTTCAACACTCACACCTGTCACCCTTTGAATACCTGGATAGCTTTATATAGTCTCCTTACTAGCCTCGAGTCATCCTTTTCAAGATTTTCTGACCTCAGCATCAATTTCATTTTTTCTCATAAAACAGTCATCTACAGCAGTTTCGTAGTGCGCTACGAAACTGCTGTAGATAATCAAAACAGAACATATGAATCTTAAAGCACTGTTGACTTAACTTCATGATTTCTTTAGCTACTTTGTACAGGTGTTAGGGATCCAAAAAGGTTACAAAATGATGGAAATCAAAATTTACCAAAACTTGAAAAGCAACTTTCTCCTTGGATCAATGAGCTAGTTTACCTAGTTTCTTCTTCAAACTGCTAACCTCTTTCTTCACAGCCTTGTTTTCTGCTCTTAGGCTTGTGTTCAGCTTTCTCTTGATCTTTGCTTGCTTAAGGGCTGGTACTGTCCACAAATATGCATCAGACACTGAATCTTTTGTTTTCAATTCTAGTTTGAGATTGAATTATTTAGCTCCAGCCTGCTACGAAACTGTTGTTCTGCCTGAAAAATGGGTCTCGAGACAGAGCTCATATCTTCTCACAGAAAACGTATTTGGCAAAACTAAAGGAGGTTTCTGTAAACCAATCCGTTTTTAACAAAAACCTCTTTTGGTTTTTTAAAACATTTCTCCAGCTGCCCAGAATCTGTCTTTGAAAAAGAGGTGTAACACAGGAAATTAAAAAAAACTGCACCTACAGCAGTTTCGTAGCGCAACTTGAGTCACTCGATTCTCCCAGCTCATAATCAATCTGAAGAAAATGAAAGAGGTTTTTCTATTTCAATATGTTAGGAATAAAAACCTCTTTCCGTTTTTGAAAATATTCTTTCAGCCGCGCTAAATACCTCCTGGAAGCTAACTGCTTAAAACAGAGAAGTATGCCTGTAATAAACATCAACTACAGCAGTTGTAGCCAGTGTACCAGTATGGAGATCTCTCATTTTGAACCACACCACCTGAAGGTGGTCCTGTAGTCAATGGATTACCATCCCCATCACCATTGCTCCTTCTATGCCAGGTTCATGCAATTCAACACAATTCCACAAGCCTGGGCTTTACTCTGGGCTAAATCATCAAGGCTTCCCGTCTCTAGAAATAAACCCAAGTGTGTTGCCCGCAAAAACCATTTTCTTTGAATGGAATCAATAGGCTGGCCCTTCGATAAAGAAAAGCAAGCTGGATCGTTTTCAAGATTGAGAAGTTCAAATGACAAATATGATGACTGTATAAAAATCAATCTTTCAACATGAAGTCTTGCTCTTGTGAAGCAGTTATCAACAATTTTGCAAATGTCTTGATCTAGCTTTGCTACATCTACCGGAATTGCATCAGAAGCAACTAGCACTTCAACATCTCCTGCTCTAAATGCATCCAACGCTTTACTTCGTGAATATTGATGTTGTAGGCTTGAATACTCAATCATCCTTAAGACCAGCCCTTCGAAACAGTTCAATAAAGTACATAACCTCTGGGTAGAAACAACAGAAGATGTGAAAACAATGGTCTGTTCCCCTTGCACTTGCAACAATGCCAAAATAAATGATGTGATATCCACAGTCTGATCCCTTGTTTATCCACTGATTACCACAGAAGGCTTCTTCCAAGGAAAGAGTGCTCCAGATAAACCCAATGAAACACCATCTGTTGGGGTACTAAAAAACCTTACAAACTGACAACTGTTGATGCAAACCCAATGGATTTTGATAAACATGACAGCTTGGAAAGAATAACTATAGATCCGAACAAATCCCCAATTTCGTAGCGCAGCCAGTGCAAAATATGAATTATGCGCTACGAAATCACCTAAAACATGCTGCGCTGCGAAACTACCAAAAGGATTTATGTGCTACAAAACACTTTGTCCTCAAGCTAGTGTGAGCTATTTTGGCAATCAAATTTTCAGTGATAACAGTGGCTCCACTTGGGATAGTGTGCCCTTGTGGTACAGTAAGAAGATGCAGCTCCAGTGCCTTATCCATTTGTGACAAACAGAAATTTGCTTGACAAGCATAACTGTAGGAGAAAGAAAGCTACATCTACTGAAAAAAGAAATGCTCAGTTAACCTTGAGCTTATTTGCATTTACCTCTACCTACCTACCCTATCAGCTGCAAGCTCCACTTGTAGCTCAAGCAACATGATATTTCCAATGTAGCCAATCATTTATCTTATCTGACATTTGATTTCTTTGGCTGTGCTTGAAACAAAAATAAATCAGATACTGAAGTAACCGAGGCAGCATGAGGTGTAACTGTTCTTCAACATGAAAATATCACTGGAAGTCGTCTGAACAATTAATCTTTTCCATGTATTCAGCTATAGGGTCAAAAAACACATGGTTAGTTTGCTGATTCTCAAAACTTTCTGTATCTTTAGACAACTTATCTTCAGCCACACCAAATTTATTTGATTTGCTATCCAACTGCCTATCCAAATGATGCTCACAAACAATGTAATTTTCCTCACTACTATGATCATTATTTGAAGTAAGCTGCTGCAAGGAATTACAAAATTGAGCAAGCTTTTCCTCTGCCTGTGGGTCATAGAAAATTTCCTCCAATATTTCTTCTTGCTGTGTGCAATCGATTTCATAATCATGATGATCTGAAGCCGGACCAATCTGCTGCATCTTTACATCAATATCGAAGGATGAAACATGATTTTCACAAGTAAACTCCTGCTGCTCTTCATGCTGCGTTTCCTGAGATGATATACTTTCTCCTTGGTGCTGAAATGCATTGTTATGGAGAGCCTCTAAAATTTCTTCATCCATAAATTCATCATCACCATAACAATCCTCCAAGTACTGAATAAGATTTAAAGAATGCCTACAGCAATCTTTGAGCAGCAACAAAGAAGGATAACATTCTTTATACATTTCACAGAACACATCATGAAAATCAGCAAGAGAAGATAATGAACCATTTTCCAAACTTTTATACCAAGACCATGCTTTTCCTTCTAAAGTGGCCATAAACATCCTCATGAGACAATCCTCAGGAAAGTGAACCTTAAGACTGCGTACATGCATATGGAATTTAACCAAATGGAGAGCAGCATTATCCTTCTTTTCATCTTTGAATATTGGAAGATCATCTAACCAATCAACCTCTGGCATAGGATTTGGAAAACCAGGGATATGAGACCGATCCATAGGAGCATACCTGGCATTCTTTCTTGCAGTAGAATCCATCTTGAAACTTCATCAAGCTACTGATCTTCTAGCAGTGGAGTCACCTTCTAATTTGTTATTTGATGTGTGGAGTCGCCAAGGTAGTTTTGCAGCCTCAAAAACCACTTTGAACTCCTGCTACCTTCAGAAATTCAATCTTAAAACTTCGGGAATGAGTAATCATCAGGCTCCCGGCAGACGCACCAAAATGTTATCACAAAATCATGTACTAAGGGCTGCTACCTAGCAAGATTTCATGAAACTATTTCAAACCAGGCTTTAGACTAAGGCTTAGCCTCCTTAGTCAGAGAGGGCTCTCTCACAAATGTTTCTTCTTGATATAAATTAAGGGCAAGAAAAGATGGCTAACTCTTAAAACAGTATGTTGAAAATAAGCTGGTTGGAACAACAAAATAAGACCTCTTCCATTGGGCTCATGGAGTCAAACACTTCTGCAGTAAATAATCAATTACTCATTCATGGAAGCCAAGGCATACTATGTCTAAATCCTCAGAACATTTCTCAAGAAGAACTCAACTCATAAACATACACAGGAAGTCTGAGCACTAGGTGAATTCAGAGTGATTGCATATTTAGTGAGCTGTAAAACAAGAAGAATAAAGACCAAACTACATATACTCTGAGCATTTTAACACATGATGAATCTTGGGAAGAAAAAGTACTGCTTGTATTACTGTCAAAGTCCTTTTTTACAAAAGCCAATATGAAAACTCTGTTTTTTTATAAATTTCCCAACCTCTTTTACATAAGAGTTTTTTCTATATATAGGAAAACAAAACTACTACTACTTGAGACTCCTCCTCCAGCATGAGGGGAGCTCGAAATCCTATCATTAATTGCCTTATCTATATCTAAACAAACTTATTAAATACAAAGGTATTGCGCTGTGAATACATAGAGTCCCATTCCTATTGAAACTCTAATTCTATCTCCTCATGTGCATTGATGCTTTCTTGAACTTTGACACATGTACCATTTCTGTAGTGGCCAAGACATGCTGGAGAAACATTCACTGAACGAGCAGCTTCGGATACTTGCTGTGTGGATGACTCATTAGTTGATGAGGATATGTGCCCTGTTTTCACGGTTCCTGCCTTCCATTAGTCTTCATGTACTAAAAGACTATGCTCCAAGCCATTTAATACCTTTAATAACCACGCATAATCCAATATGCCTCATGATCTGGATGCTTTGTGAACTGAACAGGTGTACCACCCAAAATTTCGGTAACCCTACCAGAACCCTAACAATTCGGTCATAAAGTAACTTTAGGAAGACTTTTAGCAAAAAACAAAAAGTTTCACCTTTTTCTTCAACACTCACACCTGTCACCCTTTGAATACCTGGATAGCTTTATATAGTCTCCTTACTGGCCTCGAGTCATCCTTTTCAAGATTTGCTGACCTCAACATCAATTTCATTTTTTCTCATAAAACAGTCATCTACAGCAGTTTCGTAGCACGCTACGAAACTGCTGTAGATAATCAAAACAGAACATATGAATCTTAAAGCACTGTTGACTTAACTTCATGATTTCTTCAGCTACTTTGTACAGGTGTTAGGGATCCAAAAAGGTTACAAAATGATGGAAATCAAAATTTACCAAAACTTGAAAAGCAACTTTCTCCTTGGATCAATGAGCCAGTTTACCTAGTTTCTTCTTCAAACTGCTAACCTCTTTCTTCACAGCCTTGTTTTCTGCTCTTAGGCTTGTGTTTAGCTTTCTCATGATCTTTGCTTTCTTAAGGGCTGGTACTGTCCACAAATATGCATCAGACACTGAATCTTTTGTTTTCAATTCTAGTTTGAGATTGAATTATTTAGCTCCAGCCTGCTACGAAACTGTTGTTCTGCCTGAAAAATGGATCTCGGGACAGAGCTCATATCTTCTCACAGAAAACGTATTTGGAAAAAATAAAGGAGGTTTCTGTAAACCAATCCGTGTTTAACAAAAACCTCTTTTGGTTTTTTAAAACACTTCTCCAGCTGCCCAGAATCTGTCTTTGAAAAAGAGGTGTAACACAGGAAATTAAAAAAAACTGCACCTACAGCAGTTTCGTAGCGCAACTTTAGTCACTCGATTCTCCCAGCTCATAATTAATCTGAAGAAAATGAAAGAGGTTTTTCTATTTCAGTATGTTAGGAATAAAAACCTCTTTCCGTTTTCGAAAATATTCTTTCAGCCGCGCTAAATACCTCCTGGAAGCTAACTTCTTAAAACAGAGAAGTATGCCTGTAATAAACATCAACTACAGCAGTTGTAGCCAGTGTACCAGTATGGAGATCTCTCATTTTGAACCACACCACCTGAAGGTGGTCCTGTAATCAATGGATTACCATCCCCATCACCATTGCTCCTTCTATGCCAGGTTCATGCAATTCAACACAATTCCACAAGCCTGGGCTTTACTCTGGGCTAAATCATCAAGGCTTCCCGTCTCTAGAAATAAACCCAAGTGTGTTGCCCGCAAAAACCATTTTCTTTGACTGGAATCAATAGGCTGGCCCTTCCATAAAGAAAAGCAAGCTGGATCGTTTTCAAGATTGAGAAGTTCAAATGAAAAATATGATGACTGTATAAAATTCAATCTTTCAACATGAAGTCTTGCTCTTGTGAAGCAGTTATCAACAATTTTGCAAATGTCTTGATCTAGCTTTGCTACATCTACCGGAATTGCATCAGAAGCAACTAGCACTTCAACATCTCCTGCTCTAAATGCATCCAATGCTTTACTTCATGAATATTGATGTTGTAGGCTTGAATACTCAATCATCCTTAAGACCAGCCCTTCGAAACAGTTCAATAAAGTACATAACCTCTGGGTAGAAACAACAGAAGATGTGAAAACAATGGTCTGTTCCCCTTTCACTTGCAACAGTGCCAAAATAAATGATGTGATATCCACAGTCTGATCCCTTGTTTATCCACTGATTACCACAGAAGGCTTCTTCCAAGGAAAGAGTGCTCCAGATAAACCCAATGAAACACCATCTGCTGGGGTACTAAAAAACCTTACAAACTGACAACTGTTGATGCAAACCTAATGGATTTTGATAAACATGACAGCTGGGAAAGAATAACTATAGATCCGAACAAATCCCCAATTTCGTAGCGCAGCCAGTGCAAAATATGAATTATGCACTACGAAATCACCTAAAACATGCTGCGCTGCGAAACTACCAAAAGGATTTATGTGCTACAAAACACTTTGTCCTCAAGCTAGTGTGAGCTATTTTGGCAATCAAATTTTCAGTGATAACACTAAGCATATGGCTTTGATTGATAGAGAGAAAGCTCATGTCAATCAGCGACTGCCCGTGCATGCCTGAGAACGACAGGGGGATTGTGAGATTTCCCGTCGGCATGTGCATATTGGGAACCACCCCAGATATCTGAATCTGGGGGTTAGAACCATACATTGGCAATCGACCTTGGTTTTGGTAAAATGGAACTATGCCTATAGTGCCACATTGAGTGTTATATGGAGCAGTATATGTGTCACTAGTCGAAGGTATGCTTTGGTGCACCATAGGAGTGGAACCTGGCATCTGTTGGGTTCCACTGATAGAGGGTGTTATGTGAGTTGCAGTACCTGGGAAAAATGGGATTGCGGGGTTCCACATTATTGGTGTTGTGATGACCATCAACTGGGGAAGTGGTAGAGACTCACAATGTCTCTATAATTCCACATCACTTGAGGTGCCAACTGAATAGATGGAAGAGTTCCTCCCAGTGAAGACTGAAGTACAGGTATGATGGGAGCAATAACAGGATCTGATAGATTTGTAAGTGGAGTGTTAAAATGAGGAAGAAATCTTTCCGTGAAGAAATCCTCTGGCAAACTAGAATCGTTAGTCGTCCATAATGATCCCGTGTGTGATTTAGGAGACTAATACCTCAAAGATGAGGAATCCGAGTCAGTGGATCTCGGCAGATCCTCCATAGTGAGTGGAGGAAGTACTAACGACCATCTAGATTGACAGTGAGGGCTGAATGTAGCCACAATGACTGGTAAATTTTATCAAATAAATTTTAAGGTGATATTCTTTAAGTCTCAAAAACAATAGCACTCAGGTACCTAAAAAGAAAAAATACACTACAAATGACAATCAACAAACAAAGTGAAATTACCTTGTCTAATAAACACCAATTACTGGAGATGAAACCCAGTCTCTCAATGAGTAACAAAGAAGGATGGCCAAATGTACGGTTAAAGTTACTTTTGAGCTTCGCTCAAACCTCAGATTAAGGGGCCAAGTACTCTCGTGAAGACGAGCACCCTCCCAAAAAATGAAGACAAAGTAGGTCCGTCTATTTGAGGTACTAGGACAGCCCGTCCGAATCACCTTAAGTAAGTACCTAGAAGTATTGTCCACTAGCGATACATTAAATAATAGAAATTACCAAGGGGGACATAGTCGTAGACAGCACACTATGTGGGCAAGATACTTGAGTCCCCGACTCAGTTCTGAAATCCCCAAATGGACCTCCATTACACAGAATGCCCAAAGGAGTTGTAAAAGAAGGTAGGCTACCTTCGATTACAATCCGAAGTTGTCTCGTATTTAGCTCTGTTGTGAGTGGAGTGGTCACGGTAATATGAGTGCAGAAGGATTTTTCACTCTTTAACAACACTAGTTTGATTTTCAACCTTGGGTAGTTGACTCACTTTCTTATCCCAAGGTCCTAATCTATCTAATGTTGGTTTGCTCTAAAAAAGAGTATCTGATTGATTTTAGTGTAAATTTTAGTGTACTTTCTTATTTGTCTTCGGAGGGGATGTTGACGTATGAATATTATGAGACTCTCGACTCGATAAACCATGCAGAACAATGCTTTAATTTTTTTTTTCAATTTCTTATGCAAACAAGTCTTATTCTACACATGTATTATTTCACATATTCATGTATTCGTCAGTGCATCTAAAATTCATTCAATATTTTGCATAACTGAAAGTTCCTTTTCTCAATATTCCCTAACAACTATTGAACCAAAACAAAGTAGCCTACAACTAATTTGACAGAGGGAGATGTACAGTTTATCAGCTTTTCTTTCAACAAAAATTTCTTTTATGAGAGAAAAACTAAAGCATCTCCGTAAAAAATAAATTTTAAGACATCAAATTTGTTAGCATGATACTGTTGCAAATCTTAGTTCAGCCCTTGGGACAAGTTTCCCCCCCTTTTGGTCCACGAAATCTCTTGAAAAACCAGGAAATGGGAGACTAACGCTCTATCTATGTTTAAATAGAGCTTTAGTTTGGCCACTAATGCACCCTGTGCATAGTCAAAGAGACTTATAAAGCTCTTGTGTAGACCAGCAACCTGTGCTAGTGAGGGAAAGAGCTCAAGAAGTGGGCTTTTGGGATCAGTTTCTACAGAGAAAGCAACTTTGCAAGATGCAACAAGTTAGATGGTGGATCAGAGAAGGATATGAAGAAGCGGGAAGCTCATAGAAGAGAGAAGATATCTGAGAGGAGTCTAGATAACCACGAACTAAATGTATAGTCCCCAGCGGAGTCACCAATTCTACTATGGGGTAAAATGCATGGGATGAAAACTACCCTCAAAAGTCTTCCTGGGACTTCCAACAGACTGTAAGGTTATCTGCAAAAGGTGCCTGTTACACACATGTTCATCTCTCTGACATATATTGATAGGATATGGAGAAAGGATCACCTTTGGTTCTTTCTAGATTCGCTTGGGGATCTCTGTGTGGTAAGAAGAACTCTCCTGACCGGCTCCAAGACGATTCCTACACCAAATAATGAAGCAAACCAATCACAGCATATACTTCTGACAATTAATGAAAGAATCCATAACAAACATGTATAAATGTGTAACCTATCTACTCAACACAACAAGCATCAAAATGAACAAATAAATGCACAATATCACCGACACTTCAAGTAGTGGAACACAACCGCAGTCCTATATTCAGAATAGAAGAGTGATTATAACAACCTTGTTGTATCAGCCTTCCTTATCCCTTCTTCCTCTCTCTCTCTCCTTGTTTCAGCTAGCTCCTTCAAGAATATGAAAATATCACAATAGCACCATGTACTATCCTTCTAAATTCTCTAACCCTTGTGCAATGGCCCTCTCGTTGCTTATATAGCAATCGATTTAGGGCTGCCCAACTACACCTGTAGTTCATTTGAGTAAAACCATGAAGCTGCCTCATTTACCAGCCTTTTCCCATTTGCCTCTATTTATGGAATAGAATTTCTCCAAATATCTTGATTTTTGGAGATTCCCTGCTTTTGTTGCACAAATTTAGGGAAATAATATCTATATATTGAATGGAAGATTCATTGGCATAACCACTTGAGCATCACTAAAGTTCACTAATGCTCCCCCTGGTCTAACAACAAGAGTTAGCAGGTTGACTAATGCCCCTTTATGCTTGTAAACAAGCTTTATAAAGCAAGTTGTCAGTGTACAGAGAGCATTAGTGTGGATTCTGGGCCTGCAACTGTGGTGATTCTTTCAGTCAACTTTTCTTTCTCCTCTGAGTTGATTAGGAGGTCAATTTGTCTTATAAAATTCATCTTGGATTATCATGCATATATATATCTGTCTGTGTGTGTGTGTGTGCTTCTTTGTGCTAGCCTCAGTTAATCTTAATGGCCTACATTGGATCCTGGGAAGATCCTTGAGGGTATTCTAGCCATAACCACCCGTGCATTAATCCCTATAGTATAATTGGTGACTCCGTTGGGGACTATACTTTGTTCCCGAATTTCTCCTTCCAAGTACCTGAATCTCTCCTTCTTTCCAGGCCCTCATGTTCTTCTTCATTCCCCTTTTGACCACTTAGGACTATTCATAACCTTCTGTGTTGTGCTCGGCATTTGATCTAACATTAAAAGACTCTTTTTACAACTACTTGCCACCTAGCACACCCCATTAGTGCAAACCAGTGATTTATAACACTCCCTTGGCCTGTAGACAAAGCGTTAGTCTTTTCATTAACATCCTATAGCCTCTCCTGAAGTGTGTTAGCTAGCCAATATCTTGATGAACAACATTTTTTGTGAATTTTTGGGTTGGGGAAGATTCCTATAGTCTGTTTAAGGATCTGCAATTGTGCACTGTGTTTGGTTGCCTGTTTCCTGAGAATTTTTTCCTTATAGGAAAATATCTTGAGTGCTTATGTTTTTCAATAGCTTGGTGCCTTTATCCCTTTCTGCATCAGTAGGCGTAGCGACCTTCTATTTCGGGTTTGGCTGCTTAGATGACTGCTCCTCAGAAGGAGCGGCCTTGTTCTGTTTTTTCTTGTTCTTGCTACTGGATTTCTGTGTAGACTGCACAGAGTTAATCGCAGTGGCAGGAAGAGCAGTCGTTTTGGTAGAGGGGTCCACTACCAACTTGGCAATGGACCCACTGAGTTGTTTTATAGCACCCGTGGAGGTTGCACCGACAATCCCGTCAGCATGCGCTCCAGGGCACTAAGTGGTGGGAGGATTGGGGTTACTGGGAGCATAGGGGATAATGTTGTAGAGAGTGCCAGACTGTGAATAAATTAAATCCAAGTGCTGGGTATGATGTATGGATTGGTCCCCCGTGATCGCACCACCTAGAGCAACATCTCTAGCGATTTGCGGGAGCAATGACTTACAGAACCAGTCTGTTAAGAGAAAGTCAAGAATGGGAGCTTTGACTAACCTCTGCCTATGTCTCCATTCATGGATATGATTGGAGATGTGGGTGGTGCTATCCTGATGAAATTAAGTTAAGGAGCTCCATCCTTGTCTCATAACGGATAGGTAACTAAAAGTGCTTTAGGAACTCCATCGCTAAAGCATCACAGGTATTCACTAACGCACATGGTAACTCAATATACCACTTTGCAGCATTGCCAGTGAGGGTACGGGGAAAAATATGCAACTGGACACTATCATCCACCATGGAGTTAGAAACACACCATAGATGGTAGGTGGTGACGTGAGTGCCCGGATCCTCCCCCTATTTTCCGTCAAACTTAGGAATATCCACTGGTATTTTATGCGGGATAGGTGGCCATTGTAGGTTATGGTAGATGGGGTCGTTATTCAACTTGTATAAGTTGGGGATATCCAATGTTGCCAAAAAAGGCAAATTGTTGGGTGCCCCCGACTCAGACCATTGTGATGATTGATGACCTGAGGAGCTTTGCGCTCCTCCCATCGTTTGGTTCCCCATGGTGTACATGGGCTGTGTGGTGTAGTAGTTTCTTTGCGGTACGATGTTGTAAAGTGAATTACCATGAAGATTTTGATACTGGGGTATGAAGTTGCCCCTAGTAGAAGCGGTGCCCCCTTGACTCATCTGAGTTTGTGAGTAGGGTGCCCCATGGATTGGGTGGGGATCCCTTCTGGATTCCCAATCAACACTGAACTAACCATATGGCTTTGATTGATAGAGAGAAAGCTCATGTCAATCAACGATTGTTTGCGCATGCCTAAGAACGATGAGGAGACTATGAGATTTCCCGCCGGCATGTGCATATTGGGAACCGCCCCAGATATCTGAATCTGGGGTTAGAACCATACATTGGTAGTTGACCTTGGTTTTGGTAAACTGGAACCATGCCCATAGTGCCAAATTTACTGTTATATGGAGAACTATATCTGGCACTAGTCAAAGGTATGCTTTGGCGCACCATAGGAGTGGAACCTAGAATCTGTTGGGTTTTGCTGATAGAGGGTGTTATGTGAGTTGCAGTACTTGGGACAAATGGGATTGCGGGGTTCCACATTGTCGGTGTTGTGATGACCATCGACTGGGGAAGTGGTAGAGGACTCACAGTGTTTCTATAATTCCACAACCCTTGAGGTGCCGACTGAATAGATGGGAGAGTTCCTCCCAGTGCAGACTGAAGTACATGTATGATGGGAGCAATAATAAGATCTGACAGATTTGTAAGTGGAGTGTTAAAATGAGGAAGAAATCCTTCCGTAAAGAAATCCTTTGGCAAACTAGAATCGTCAATCATCCATAACGATTTTGTGTGTGATTTAGGAGACTGATTCCTCAAAGATGAGGAATCCGAGTCAGTGGATCTCGACAGATCCTCCATAGTGAGTGGAGGAAGTCATAACAACCATATGGATTGATGGTGAGGGCCAAATGTAGCCACAATGATTGGTAAAATTTATCAGATAAATTTTAAGGTGATATTCTTTAAGTCTAAAAAACGATAGGACTCAGGTACCTAAAAAGAAAAAATACACTAAAAATGACAATCAGCAAACAAAGTGAAATTAACTTATCTGATAAACACTGATTACTAGAGATGAAACCCAGTCTCTCAATGAGTAACAAAGAAGGATGGCCAAATGTATGGTTACAGTTACTTTTGAGCTTCTCTCGAACCTCAGATTAAGGGGCCAAGTACTCTCGTGAAGACGAGCACCCTCCGAAAAAATGAAGACAAAGTAGGTCCGTCTGTTTGACGTACCAGTACAGCCCATCCTGGTCAACTTAGGTAAGTACCTAGAAGTATTGGCCACTAGAGATACCTTAAATCACAGACATTACCAAGGGGGACATAGTCGTAGATAGCACGCTGTGTGGGCAGGATATTTGAGTCCCCGAATCAGTTACGAAATCCCTGAAGGGACCCCCGTTACACAGAATGCCCAAAGGAGTTGTAAAAGAAGGTAGCCTACCTTCGATTACAATCCAATGTTGTCTCGTATTTAGCTCTGTTGTGAGTGGAGTGGTCCTGGTAATATGAGTGCAGAAGGATTTTTCACTCTTTAATGACACTAGTTTGATTTTCAACCTTGGGTAGTTGACTAACTCTCTTATCCCAAGGTCCTAAGCTATCTAATTTTGGCTTGCTCTAAAAAAGAGTATCTGATTGATTTTAGTGTAAATTTTAGTGTACTTTATTATTTTTCTTCAGAGGGGGTGTTGAAGTATGAATATTATGAGACTCTTGACTCGATAAATTGTGCAGAACAATGCTTTAATTTTTTTTTTCAATTTCTTATGCAAACAAGTCTTATCCTACACATGTATTATTTCACATATTCATGTATTCATCAGTGCATCTAAAATTTGTTCAACATTTTGCATAACCGAAAGTTCCTTTTCTCAATATTCCCTAACAACTATTGAACCAAAACAAAGCAGCCTACAACTAATTTGACAGAAGGAGATGTATAGTTTATCAGCTTTTCTTTCAACAAAAAATTCTTTTATGAGAGAAAAACTAAAGCATTTTCTTAAAAAATAAATTTTAAGACACCAAATTTGTTAGCATGATACTATTGCAGATCTTAATTCAGCCCTTGGGACAAGTTCCCCCCCTTTTGGTCCATAAAATCTATTGAAAAACCAGGAAATGGGAGACTAACGCTCTATCTGTTTGTAAACAGAGCTTTAGTTTAGCCACTAACGCACCCTGTGCATAGTCAAAGAGCTTTATAAAGCTCTTCTGTAGACCAGCAACCTACGTTAGTGAGGGAAAGAGCTCAAAAAGTGGGCTTTTGGGATCAGTTTCTAAAGAGAAAGAAACTTTGTAGGATGCAACAAGTTAGATGGTGGATCAGAGAAGGATATGAAGAATCGGGAAGCTCATAGAAGAGAGAAGAGATCTAAGAGGAGTTTGGATAACCAGGAACTAAATGTATAGTCCCCAGTGGAGTCGCCAATTCTACTATGGGGTAAAATGTATGGGATGAAAACTACCCTCGAAAGTCTTCCCGGGACTTCTGACAGACTATAAGGTTATCTGTAAAAGGTAATTGTTACACACATGTTCATCTATCTGACATATATTGATAGGATATGGAGAAAGGATCATCTTTAGTTCTTTCTAGATTCGCTTGGGGATCTCCATGTGGTAAGAAGAACTCCTCCTGACTGGCTCCAAGATGATTCCTGCACCAAAGAACGAAGCAAACCAATCACAACATATACTTTTGATAATTAATGAAAGAATCCATAACAAACATGTATAAAGGTGTAACTTATCTACTCAACATAACAAGCATCAGAATGAACAAATAAATGCACAATATCACCGACACTTCGAGTAGTGGAACAGAACCGCAGTCCTATATTCAGAATAGAAGAGTGATTACAACAACCCTATTGTATCAGCCTTCCTTATCCCTTCTTCCTCTCTCTCTCTCCTTCTTTCATCCAGCTCCTTCAAGAATATGACAGTATCACAACAGCACCATGTACTATCCTTCTAAATGCTCTGACCCTTTTGCAATGGCCCTCTCGTTGCTTATATAGAAATCGATTTAGGGCTGCTCAATTGCACCTGTAGTTCATTTGAGTAAAAACCATGAACTTGCCTCGTTCACTAGCTTTTTCCCATTTTCCTCTATTTCTGGAATATAATTTCTCCAAATATCTTGATTTTTGGAGATTCCCTGCTTTCTTGCACAAATTTAGGGAAATAATATCTAGATATTTAATGGAAGATTCGTTGGCATAACCACTTGAGCATCACTAAAGTTCACTAATGCTCCCCTTGGTCTAACAACAAGAGTTACCAGGTTGACTAATGCCCTTTTATGCTTGTGAAAAAGCTTTATAAAGCAGGTTGTTAGTGTACAAAGAGCGTTAGTGTGGATTCTGGGCCTGCAACTATGGTGATTCTTTCAGTCATCTTTTCTTTCTCCTATGAGTTGATTAGGAGGTCAATTTTTCCTATAACATTCTTATTGGATTATCATGCATTTATTGGATTATCATGCTTTATGTGTGTGTGTGTGCTTCTTTGTGCCAGCTGCAGTTAATATTAATGGCCTACATTGGATCCTAGGAAGATCCTTAAGGGTATTCTAGCCATAACCTCTAGCGCATTAATCCCTATAGTAGAATTGGTGACTCCATTGGGGACTATACTTTGTTCCCGTATTTCTCCTTCCAATTACTCGAACCTCTCTTTCTTTCTAGGCCCTCCTGTTCTTCTTCGTTCCCTTTTTGACCACTTAGGATTGTTCATAACCTTCTGTGTTGTGCTCAGCCTTTGATCTAACATTAAAAGACTCTTTTTACAACTACTTGCCACCTAGCACACCCCAGTAGTGAAAACTAGTGAGTTATAATTCTCCCTTGGCTTGTAGACAAAGCATTAGTCTTTTCATTAGCATCCTATAGCCTCTCCTGAAGTGTGTTAGCTAGCCAATATCTTGATCAGCAACATGTTTTGTGAATTTTTGGGTTGGGGAAGATTCCTATAATCTATTTAAGGATCTGCAATTGTGCACATTGTTTGGTTGCCTGTTTCCTAACAAGTTTTTCCTTTTAGGAAATTAGCTTGAGTGCTTATGCTTTTCAAGAAAATAAAATACAAATTTGTTTAAAGATTTTTTTGTTTCAGTTGGTTAGATTTTGCATCTGTATATTGGATTAGTTGTTAGAGATAATTGCATGTCTTCAAGTTGTGGTCGTGTTTACTACATTGGATGCATGGTGCTTATTGATGTAAAAATGGTTCTCTCCTTGTAGAAATAATTCATTCATCAAATTAAAATTGAAAATCATTTTCTGAATGGTTTATGTCAGAGTCTCACAAAATTCCATACGTCAACACGCTTTCTGAAGAAATTAATAAAGTACCTCTAAAATCCATCTCGTAATAAAAGAAATCAACAAATCTTTGTTGAGTATAAACACATATTTTTGAGTATAAACTACCCAAGCTCTCAAAACTGAGAATATGTCGTTGAAGAGGGTACAATCCTACTACATTCATACTATCCGAGATAGCTCCAGTCAAAGTGGAGTTAAATGTGAGGCAACATTGGAATGTGAGACAAGATAGCCCACCTTCGATTGCATCTCCATTGGGTATTTTTTGTATCGAGGATCCCTTTGGGGATATCGAAGTTGATTCAAGGACGTAGGTATCCTGTGCACACAACACTGTCTACAATCATGTCCCCCATGATAGTGTCTGTGATTTGAGGTAACCATATTGGCTATAATTTTTTAAGGATGAACATAAGGTGACTGGGGTGGGATACCCTGGTACCTAAACAAATGAACCTACTATGTCTTCAGTTTTTGGGAGGGTTCTTATCTTTGTGAGATTACCTGGACCCCTAATCTGAGGTTCAGGTGAAGCTCAAGAGTAATCGTAACTATACATTTGGCCAAATATCTCTTTTATGCATTGTGGTACTGGGTTTCATCTCCCGCAAACAATGCTTATCAGATAGAGTTGTATCCCGTGTTTTCTTGCTAATTGACTATAATCAATATCACTATAATTTTTTTTTTATAAAATATATTAGTCACCATGGCTACATATGGCCCTCGTCATCAATCTCGAAAACGAAGATGTCTTCCTCCTCTGACTGCAGAGGATTAGTCGAGCCTTAGTGATCCCGATTACCCCTCTTCGAGTAATTAGTATCTAGTATCAAATGCCAAATCAAAAAATACATCCCAGGAAACTATACTGCCATTGGAATTTTTTAGTGAAGGATTTGTACCTCCTTATAATCCTCCCCTCATTGATCCTTTCAAACCAATATTGATTCAGGTAGCACTTGTACCTAGCATGTCTTTGACTATACCTACATTCACCATTCCCCCGATGACTAATGGGTCAAGGGATTTTGTGGATAACTTTGGTCTGTTTTGACTTCCCCCACCAATATTTAGTAATACAAAACTAATTGGTTACCCTGCTATCCAAGCTATGCCAAGTCTGAGCAACTTAGTTACACCTAGTATGAGTGGAACCCAGTACATGCCAGTTTATGCCCCTTTTGTGTCTACTCATGGACCTTTGGTTATCCCTCCAAATAACATTGTCAGAATGGGTCCATTCAATAATCCCTTTTTTTATAATCCTCTATTAAGTGAAATCCCCATGCTCAAATTCCAGGGGATAATATTCCCAACATGCACATACTGATAAGGGGCATTTCCATACCCCCTCCACCTATAGGACAAGTTGGAATATCATTAATTGACATAAATTCTCCAAGTGGACACTGCCCCAGTGTCATTCATGTTCCTATATCCAAGGAAAATTTTAAGGATGGAAAATTTTCTTGAAGTTTAAAACATTGGTGAATCTCACTAATCCCTAATATGCAAATTATAAATGTTTATTGATATATTTGTAAAATTATTCAAATTTATAATTATTTTATATATAGTCTCTATATAATGTTGGCGATTTTTAAGGTAAAATAATTTTATATTCTAAAATTTGGGCGAATCGTCTTTTATAAAATTGGAAATTGGCGAATCTTTTTTGTGGAAAAATCATGGAAAATTAGCCCACTGGGCGAACATTAGCCCTAAAATTTTCCATGCCTATATCCAACTACATGGCTAGCGAGATCCCTCAACCTGATCCTACTCAATCCATTTGGGCACCCCGTCCTCAACCTCAATTGAGTCAAGGGGGCAATTTTTATCTTGGGAGAAATCAAGATTATATCCCCCAGCCTAGCATACCTTATGGACAACCACCCTATATGACTGTTCCACCACCACAAGGAAACTATTATCCAACAAACCCTATGTATCATGTTGGTAACAATATGATGGGAGGACCCTAGGGTCCTTCAAGTCATTCATCATCACCCTGGTTAGACTCAAAGGCACCCAAAAATTTTCCTTTTTTAGTAACACTGAATATCCCCGATCTATATAAATTGACTAATGAACCCATTTACCATAACTTACATTGGCCCCCAATCCCACACAAAATACCTACCGACATCCTGAATTTTGAAGGAAAACAGGGGGATGATCGAGGTACACATGTCGCAACCTATCATCTATGGTGTGTATCAAACTCCATGGTGGATGATAGTATCTAACTCTGGCTCTTCCCCTGCACTCTTACTGGTAATGTTTCCAAGTGGTACATTGAGTTACCATGTGTGTCATTTAATACCTTCAATAACCTGGAAATGAAATTTTTAAAGCACTTTCAGTTTCCTATCCACTATGAAGCCAAGACAGATCTTCTCACTACCTTGGGCCAAGACACCTCCACCCACATCTTTGATCACATTCATGGATGGAGATGTAGGTGGAGGCTAGTTAAAGCCCCCATTCTGGATTGTCTATTAACAAATTGGTTCTATAAATCTCTTCTTCCCCAAATTTCCAAGGATGTTGGCTTAGGCGGTGCGATCACTGAAGACCAATCCATTTTTTGTGCCCAACGCTTGGATTTAATGTATTTGCAGTCTGGAACATTATACGATGTAATCCGCAATACCCCTAGAACATCCAATTCTCCCACTACTCAGCAAATCAGCATGCATGTTGACTGTATCACCAATGCTACCTTTGGGGCTACTATAAAACATCTTAGTGGAAATATATCCCAATTCTTCATTAATCCCACTACTTCCACCCAATCGTCTTCTCTCCCTACCACTACGGTAAACTCTGAGTAGTGTACACAAAAAGCCAATGGAAAGAACAAGAACAATAAGAATAAGAAAAAGACCTTTCCTTATGAAGAGCAACTAGCCAAGCAATCCAACCCCAAGCAGAAAGTGGTTGCACAACTTGACAATGGAATGGAAAAAGTTTTCAAGTTCCCTTGCACAATCTATGTGGAATACCATATGACACATCGATTTGTGCGTCTCCAACAATGCATGGATCTTCTTGCTCAAAAGGATAGTGGCCAGACCCCTGCAGTCCTACACAACCCTTTCCCTGCTTAGCAATAGCAACATCTTATTGTGAACCCACTTCAACCCCTATAATAGGGAAATGAAAGTTCAAACCATCCTTCCTCTAGTGAAGGATCATCAACCATTTACACCTTTGAAATGGTTTATCTTCAAACGTGAGCAAACACTTATGGAGCTCCAGTCACTAACACTCAAGACACTGTCTCGAGCTCAAATCCACTGCCACCTAATGATCTTCATATCAAAAGGCATGTTTTTGATCTTATAATTCACCCCCCAAAAGGGTCACTTCGTTCCACAAAACGTAACACTTCTGTACATGCTAACCAGAACTACATTATTGTAAAAGACTTGGCGCAAGCACCGTTAGCTATGTCTGCACTTGAAGTATTGCAAACTTGTCCAGCACAACAAAAATATTTGTTTTCGACCATTGGTGTGGTTTACCCTCAGGATTCCATGCTAGCAATATTCAACATGGAAAAATGTAAACCTCGCATTTCCCACAAACTTTCATTTCAGGTGCATATTTTTTTGAAAGACTGAGGTGTACATAGAATAATCATTGACGAAGGTGCTTTGACCTGCATGATGTTTACTTCATTGTGGCTTGCCTTGGGTTCTCCAACCCTCTCTCCACCATCAAATACCCTTACAGAATTTGATGGCCATGCATTCATCTAAAAATTCTACCTTGTTGACTACCCAATCACTCTAAGTGGGAAAACAATAACAGTTGACATTGAAGTCGTAGATCATAAACTTGACTATAATCTGTGTTTGGGCCACAATTGGACTTATGCCATGACTACCATCATGTCTTCAATATTCTACCTCGTCATCTTTCCATTGGATGGGAGAATAGTCACAGTGGACCAGTTGTCCTTCTGCACCCCAGACTACTCCTTGTTTCCTAGCAGCACCGTACATTTAGTGGGTGGCATACCTGACTCTTATGTCAATATTGGTACTGGTCTTCTGAAGGGTTATTTCCTGATGTGTTGTTTTCCTCTCCCACCAACAGAGGTTCCATAGATTATTTCTATGGTCTCCACCATTCCTCATGAGGCAACTGATGCCTGGATACTCCCGACCCCTTTCAACGTTGATACTTATGGAGAACAAATGTCGCTGTCACCAGTTGAATTGACTTATCAAGCCATTCAATCTGTATCAAAATCTCCTGTCACTTTGGTCATGACCAACAGTACCATATCCTCTCCCACTAACGCTTCCTCTATCGATCTACTCAATCAAGTCCTACCTTCAGAAGAAGTTATTCAAGCGATCATGTGTTTAGAGGAGCAACCTTGGAAAAGCTCTCACCATTGCATTTCAATATATGATTCAGACGCGACCCCTATAAAAATATTTTCCTTTGAACCACCTGAGGTTATTCCCTCAATTTTCACGACCATCCAAACTTTGGATTTGGAAGGGAACATGGGAAATATTTCAAAGACAATGCTCATTGATATCTCAGTCAAGATAAACATGTTGGAAAATATACAGATCGGAGCCGATTGCAATCCTGAGGAAATTACAAGCTTCACCTACCTTTTCAAGGAATTGTGTCATTAGGGGAATTTTGAGGTCTAAAATGGGCCTCCTAAGAAAAATGTACAACCAAAATAAAATTTAAAAAAAAAAAAATAAGATTCAAGATAATGATGTCAACCATGGGGGATGATTCACCATTTTTTGAGTAAAAAGGTAAAAATTTTAGAAAATAATAACATAATAAAACTACTTTTTCAACTCATATTTTCAACCTATCTCCCTAAGGCTTTCCTCAAATTTTGAGTGGGAGTACTCATTGGATGAAAAATTTGATTCTTCATCCTAAGGGTACCATTGTTGCATACTTTCAATGGACCTTACTACATGAAAAATGAGAAATACATGAAAAATATGATTGAAATCATGTTTTTAGTGTATTTCTCATTTTTCATGTAGCATAGTTCATCAACATGGCTACTCCTTGGATGAGAAATCAAATTTTGCATCCAACAAGTGTTGTTGCTTGAAATTTGAGTAAACCCATAGGGAGATAAGCAGAAAATATGAGTTGAAAAATAGTTTTTTTATTTTTTCCCTCTAAAAGTTTATGATTTAATATAATTTTATTTTATTATTTCCACTATTATTTTATAATTTCCTTATGAGGCTCATTTTAGACCTCAAAATTCCCCTAATGGATGTATTCACTTGGTATTATGAGGAAATTCCTGACATAGATATGTCTATCGTCCAACATGAGATCAAGGTCTTGACAATGCCAAGCTTGTTCGCCAAAGACTTCAACCAGTCCACCCCCGCAAAACTCCATCCATCAAGACTGATGTGGAAAAATTATTGTGTTCTAGTTTCATCTACCCCGTTCTATTGACGGAATGGGTTTCCAATCTGGCTCCTCTAGATTAAAAATAGGGTAACATCTAGGTTTGCGTCGACTACTGGGATTTGAATGCTACATGTCGAAAAGATAATTATCCAACCTCGTTCAGTGACTAGATAATCAAAGATTGTGCCAGTTATGAATCATTCTCCTTTATGGATGATTTCTCAAGTTATAACCATATTTCCATAAAACTTGCAGATAAGCACAAAACCACCTTCATTTTCCCTTCGTGAATATTTGCATATAGAAAACTCCCATTCAGTCTAAAGAATGTTGGAGAAACCTTTCAATGGGCCATGAACAAAGTGTTTCATGATATCGGACACATTTTTCAACCTTACTTAGACAACCTTCCAACCCATTCCAAGAAGCGAACCTAACACCTAGTTCATCTCACATAAATTTCTCTTAGGTGAAGTTTCTATAACATACGTCTGAATCTGCACAAATCTGTATTATTTTTCGATTCTGGATGTCTACTTCATTTCATTTTCTCCAAACACGAGATCAGGTTTGATCCCGATAAGGTAAAGGAAATTACTCAATTTCCCATGCCATAATCCATTTTACAGCTCCAACATTTGTACGGGAAGGAAAACTTCTTACGATGACTCATCGTGAACTATGCCACGTTAACAAAAGGCTTTATGTTCCTACTAAAGAAGGGAGTAGTATACTTGTGGGATGATCAAGTCCAAAGATTATTTGATGACTTGAAAGAGGCACCTATATCGCCCCCACTAACTAGTGCTCCCCACTATTCATGCAACTTTATCCTATACCTGGAAGCCTCACCATCCTCCATTGGTATGGTGTTGGTCCAAACCCATGACGATCTTAGTGATCATTTGATATATTATCTATCGAAAGGCTAGGCAGGACCTGAACTCTAATATTCACCTATGGAAAATATATCCTTGGTAGTTGTCTTTGTTGTCAATCTCTTTCGGCACTATATACTGTTGTGACAGACTATCATCATTGTCAATGCCATGAGACACATTTTGTCTCGTCAAGTCATCGAAGGAAAATATTCCAAATAGATTGTTATCCTCCATCAATTTGATTTGGTTTTTTCCACTACCAAGGCGAAAAAAACATTAGTCTTCGTAGAATTATTGTTGAAACTTCCCATAGTCGATCCAGATGAGGTAACCCATGATCCTGTTCTAGATGAATCTATCTATCTGATAGAATCAAATGATCCTTGGTATGGAGACATTCTTGTCTACCTCCAAGAACATCAATTCCACCCTGATCTCTCATCAGGTGATTGTCATCACATCCACCACCAAGGTTGACACTATTTAGTGTAGAACGATATTTTATATCGTAGTGGAAATGATACAGTTCTTCGACTTTTCCTCACTCATGAAGAGGCATAAGGTGTTTTAAATAAATGCAATGTTGGGGCATGTGGCAGTCATCTTTATAGCATGGATACCACCCATAAAATTCTACGTGTAGGATACTACTCGATGACCTTGTTTAAATATTTTATTAAGGAAATCCAATAGTGTCATCCTTGCCAAATATTTACCAAGAAAATGTTTGCACCTTCAGCCTTGTTATCTAGGTAAATCCTCTCTAAAAACATATATGATCCCTCTATCCTAGTGAGTAGGTCTAACAACCGAATTGACAATATACTAGAAACTTTCCTAAGTTGCAATTGAAAAGAGAGACGAAGAAGATGGCCTACCTCATTCTGATTCTATCTCGGTCTCCTTTACGGAAGACCTTGAATCACTTGCATCACAAGTTTGTTCCTACAACTCACATCGTTTATGCACTTGCACAAGAGATCAAGACACAACAAGGCATGCAAATACAAATAGCATATTCAAAATAAACCTACTTAACTGATCAAGGAATGTTAAGCTAAATGATACATGAACATACACATTTAGGGAAAATGAACCAGCAGTTGTATATTAATTGAAAATAAAGGGAAGCATCCAACCAAGCCTTGATGTTGATAGTCTCTCCTTGAATGAATATCCAATTCCAAGCTAAGCTCTACAAGCACCCCTTATCCAAGCCAAATGAGTAGCATAGAGGCACAATCTTAGCATAAGGGTGCAAATAGGCATAGACCAACAGACAAACCAGCCTCTAACCATTTGGAAATGGGAGAGGATGAATATATAGTCAAGGAAAGGGAGTTAGGACCTCTCCAAAGATAGGATTAGGTCCTCATCTCAAGGAAGGAGATCATAGGGATAATACCAAGAGGCCAAGTTGGGAGAACTCGACCTCATCTATGCTGAAAAACCTCTAGCTTGCCACTCTGGAAGCTTCTAGATCACAAAGCTTCTCATCCTCTTTGTGAAAATTGCCTTTTTGGGATCATCGTGAGTATATAAGAAAAAGTGCACTGCCATCCGAGACTGGTATAGTGCAATAGGTGACCATCATGGCTTTTAGCCTCATAAGCGCAATGATTCTCAAATTAGGGTTTAAGAGTTATTTCCTTCACGGGAATCTCAAGGCATTTTCGAATCAATGTCTTAGGAAGGATCTGAACTGCATATATGAATGAGTACATTGAATTATGGTCATGTTTCAGGCACTTCGGGTTATGTTTGTTATATAGGAAAATGACCACCTCACCATCTCAGAGGAGAAATACATGATGACTAAAGGATTGACCAAGTTCACAGGTCTAGTTGTCAAGATAACGCTATCTAAATACTAGCAACCTACTTTATAAATCTTCCTAGCAATGCTAAGGGTGCATTAGTGCCTAGGTAACTTTGTCTATTACCTCGACAAGAGCATTAGTGAACCTAAATGAGTTTCTATGGGTCAAGGGAACAGGTTGACCAAGAAATATCACAAGATTCTCTCCTATGTCAGCTAACAAAAGCAGGAAGCATCAGAACATGACTTGTTTGGAGGAATTAATAATTCCTAATGGAGTCTACAAATGAGAAAGATCACAAAGGCATGTAAACATCACTGCTTTTTTCTAATGGAACTCATGAAGGACTTGGAAACCCTATCCTCACATGCTATATATGCAAGGCTAGGGTCATTGTGAAAGGGGTCGAACCATTTGAAAAGTATTGCCTATTTGACTATCGAGCATAGTCTTAGACTAAGGCATCAAAAGAGGCTAATAAGGGAGATAGAGAGAGGAGATGGAGGGGTAAGGGAAGGCTGATACAATCGATGGTTGTAATCACTATTTTCTACATCAATATAGAACTACAATTATGTTATCCACTCTACGATGTTGGTAGTATAACTTGTTTATATGTTTAAGAAATATCATTAGTATGAGTGGGTTAGATATATGAAACTAGATATTTTTACATTTTTATGCATTGTTTATCAAGGTTTTATGCTGTGATATTATGCTTGTCTTTTCTATGTGTAGGTTTTGATCTGGAGCTAGCTCAAGGGTCTTCCGCCTAGCTACATTGCACTCTCCAGCAACACCACACTAAGAATTGAGGTAATAAGTCCTTCTCACTTTGATATTCATTTGTTAAGCATAGATATCCATGCATCTTTGTGACAGCTGCAACCAATCTTACAGTCTACCAAGGATCTGGGGAATATCCTTGAGGGTTTCTACATCACCAAACACTTGTGCATTAATCCCTATAGAAATGTCACAGGGAATTGCAGGAGGTGTGACACAATATTATGTAACATATGCGCCCTAAATCATGAAGGCATAACAGGGAGTGATGGGTGAGATGATTTACGAGATTTTACAAGGATGAGAACAAACACTTAATCTAGGTTGTCATTGATGTCAATATCGCAGTGTTTATAATGGAAAATTCTTTAATACGTGATTTCCCATTGATGCCCATTGACCATAATGCTCATAGTGATAAAAGTTTGATATATAATGATATTATGAGATGGAGGACCCAAGTGGATTGAACAACAGGAGGTCAATTGAACAACAATTGAACAACAATTGCACAACAATTGAACATCAAATGACACAGGAGGTCCATTGAACAACAATTGAACAACAAATGACGCAGGAGGTCAATTGAACAACAATTGAACAACAAATGATGCAGGAGGTCAATTGAACAACAATTGAATAGCAAATGATGCAGGAGGTCAATTGAACAATAAATGACACAGTAGATCCAGTAGAGCAACAGAGATAACAAAGGAGTAAAGAAGAAATCTATCGAAAGAGAAGGGGTAGGAAAGTATGGACTCCTTGATTGTTGCTGAAGTCCCACACTAAATAGTAGCCGTCAATCTCATAGTCAACCCTTATATCATGGTCAACTATGGGGGTTAAGGCCATTCTTAATCCATGTGCCTCGAAGTCCCGCAAATTCTCCGATTGCGATAAATTTGTGACCAACTGCACCATTATAATACGTCCTAAAGAAATATTTCATACGTCGCATATCGTAAGTCTTGAAGAAGTGTAGCGATGGTAAACTGCAATTGTGATAAGACTTGTGGACCCGACAGACCACCGATTTCGATGGAGATATGGACCCAACAGATCTATTGATGACTGTTTAATGTTATATCGCGTCCATTTCATCAGCAGTATGAATATCGGTAATGTTATAATGGTGATGTTAAGAGTTGAAATTGCGATTGATGACGTGGATGTGGGACCTCATTGGGTACGGTCTCTCCTATGAAATCATTCATAAATAATGAGTCTATTGTATGAATATTAAAAGAGGGCCTCCCTGATATAATTTTAATATGAAACATCTATTGTAATTTGACCTCTCTTCCGAATGAATGTGTCTTTTGAGTATTGGTGAACTCCAAGAGACAAAGGAAGCCAAAGATTAGGAAGCTAAAGGTCAAGCAAGCGCAGAGGAAGCCAAAGATCAAGCGAACAAAGAAGGAAGCTGAAAGGTCCAATGGAAGAAGAAAGGACGCCAAAGCGCGAGCGAAGAAGGAAGCCGAAGGGTCGAGCGGAAGAAGAAGGAAACTGAATGTCAAACATTTTGTTGACTGGGTTATTTATTGAAAAGCTCAGACTTGTGTTTTAACATGATTTCTGATAATAGTTCGAAAGGACACTCTATTGATCTAAGAAGATTATCTGAGTATGAACATGGGAGGGTTGTTTTCTTAATTGAACGCATAATATGAAACTGTGATAGTCACTCCTCTGAATAAGTCATTCTTGAAGCAATTACTCCTGAAGCCTCACTCCCGAAGAAGTTTTTGTGATAGTAAGAAGAGAATGTTGAAACAGAGTTGTTTTGAAAAGACATTGAGGCCTAGTGCAGATATCTTGTTGATAAGTATCAGCAGATCTTGGGGACATTATTGGAGATCACGATGGCTATTTGAAATCATCATGAGGTAGCTTTGCAGACTCTATGTGGGAAATATGAAGAGTTGTGAAGATTCCTTCATATGAAGACAGGTTTTCATTGATGATGTAGCATGGAGACTACAATGAAGCTATAGATTGACATAATTCAGTGAAGAAGATTTTCGGAGCAGAGAATTACTATCAAACTTATCTAAACAAAATATAGCAGTGGGTTGGAGCCCAGAGAGTTGTTGCCCTGAAGGTTGGTGCCTTGACAAGATAGGGTTGGAGCCCTTGGGGTTGGTGCCTTAGAATTGGAAAGATTGGTGTCCTTGGAGTTGGTGCTCCTAAACACAAGGTTGGTGCCTTGAGAAGATAGGGTTTGTGCCCTAAAGGTTGGAGCCTCACAAAAGACCAAGTTGGTGCTTGGAAAAAAATTGGAGCCTTATATATATTGTATCTGATTTATTGTAAAGATTATGTTAATAAAAACATTTACTCCTATTGTTCATTTTGTGTTATAAATATAAATGAGTTAACTGGTAAAAATAACAATTGAAAAGAAATACTGATTCACTCCCCCTCTCAGTATTTCCAACAATTTGTATAAGAGCCAGTACCTTCACTCAAAAGCCTAACAGCTTGAAGGTTGATCATTAGAACACAAATAGTGAAGCCAAGGAAGAAAGTCTCCAGTCCTCGCAAAGATGTGTCTCCCTCTACCACTGAAATAGAAGTCAATCAATTTGTGGATGCTCCATGGTTCAATGGAAACTTTGATATATGGGAAGCAAGAATGAGGAATTTCTTAAAGATTCAAGGGATTGAAGTATGGGAATCAATAATTACTAATAACATGATGAATAGAGAATCCAAGGAGTATAACGCAAAAGCAATGAAGGAAATCTTGAATGGGCTACCAGATTCTATATATAACAATTTAGGAAAATGTTCATCAGCAAAGGGTATATGGGACAAACTTCATGACCTTCACTCAAAAGGAGCGTTGACCATGACCACCAGTCAAGAAGATGATGGAAACCAAGAACGAAATCCAGAACCCATCATAGAAGCTGAAAATGAGAATGATGACATCAAGGCTAAAGAAGACCTAGAAGATGAAGAGAATGAAAAAAACATTGTAGAAGATGTCCTCACTAAAATTATGGCTTCCATGGAAGTGATTATCAATTTGAGAAAGGAAAATGAGGAACTTAATAATAAAGCACTAGCTGGTGACCAAGACCAAACAAGGAAGAAAGTTGACCTTGTTAAGCTTCAAGTACAAGAAAGGAATGAAGAGCTTGCCAAGCTTAAGAAGGAATTTCATCAAAGCAAAAGAAAGCATCATGAAGAAGTCATATCCATGACAAATCAATTGGATAAAACAAAGAAACGGGAAGATACCTTGTCAAGTCAACTTGAACAAAGGCACAAGAGCTTGAACAAACTTGAAGAAGGGATTGGTCAGTACAAGGTAGAGGTCTCCTCTCTCAAATCCCAACTACAAGAAGCAAGAAAGTTAGAACAAGGAGCTGAGAAGACAATGGAAGCATTGGAAATCATAGAAAGATAGGTTGATGAAGAAGAAAAGGAGAGAAACACCATGATATTTCAACTAAAAGCAAAGGATGGAGAAATCTTCAAATTAAAATCTAACATCAACCTTCTCAAGGCCGAAACATGTAAGGCTACAAGGATCAAGGAAAAAATGGAGAGCAGTTTAGCAAAGGAAAATGAAGAAATCTTCAAAATGAAGTTAGATATCATCTACCTTAAATTAGAAGCAAATTAAGAAATACATATTAAGGAAGAGATTGAGAAACAACTTGCTAAGAAGAATAATGATTGCAAAAAATTCAAAGAAGAGATTGTCTCCCTCAGGAAAAAGGTTGAAGGGATCGAAAAAACCTTGAAGAGCTCTCAAGCCTTGGATGAAATGCTCAGCCATCAAAGATGTCCATTTGATAAATTAGGTCTCGGGTATGCAAGTGAATCCTTAGGAAAGAATGATAATGCTTCAAACAACAAGGATATGAGGAAGTCTGAAAGAAATGTTGATGCTCCTAGTTTCAACAAAGGTAAAGATAAGAGTCAAGGAAATAATGAAGGAAGTCCCGTTCCAAGAAGAAATGCAAATGTTGTCAAGGATGTGAGAATCAATGATTATCATCAAAAGATCTCAAGGCAGAAAGGCATTAGAAGTACATCAAGGAAATATCCATCTCCCAAGTACCAAAGTTTATTTTCGGTTATTGTTATTCTTGTACAAACTTTGGACACATGGAAAAAGATTCTAGGGCTTATAATGATCCCCATCAATCTCTGAGAAGAAATTTTGCAAGAAGAAGTCATGAATTCTTATTCATGAACAACATAGAATGCTTCAAGTGTCATAACATTGGTCATATGGCACGTAATTGTAACTTGATTTGGGCACCTTCTCAAGCTAGAACCATGCTAGAAAAGAATGTTACAAAAGTATGGAGAAGAAAGCAAATACAATCTAAAAAATCTCCTGAACCATCCACCAACAACACATGTTGTTGACTTGATGAAGATATTCTTGATATTTCAAGTGTTTGATGATGGGATTCTGCCAAAAAGAGACCATGCATACAGTTAGGGGGGGCTTGTGATTATTGATCATTGTTGTAGAAGCTATTCATGAAAGGGTCCTTATGAAATCCTTGTTGAGCTATATTAACAATCATCCTTTGATAAAGATCATTTCTCAGGAGCACTACATTGAAGAACATGATATTGTAACCATTCTTTGGACTGTTGTTGAATATGTTTCCCACTTGATCACTAAGTAGAAATTGGAGCAGCAAATAAGGCCATCCAATGCTAGAGAAATAGGTCTAATAACTATGTTGTTGGTATTACAGAAGTTGACTGTCTCGACTCAGGGATATAATGTGAGACCAGGTAAATCAAGGACAATAATAGAGGCTTTATTTGAAGGGAAAATCAGTTTATAGTTTTCAATTTTGTAGCAGTAACAGGAATCTTGATACAATTCCGAAGTATATGAGGTGTCAGTTGTTAGAGGAATATCTGGAAGGAAGGATTTGTAAGGGCATAATGCCAGAAATAGGGGAGGAGGTGACTCTCAAGGTCGCTTACACACATTTTATGAAAGGAATTCCCCCCACTCCATTAGAGAGATATCAATTTTACGGATTCTATCTGACAGTGTCGGTAACATCGTCAAGTTGTGAGATGTGGAATGCCGAAAGAGTCGAGACGACAAATTTCACCTTCATATAGTATTGATGATATCAATTAGAATTTTTTTTTTTTATCAACAGATATCGGATGTGGTCGCTCACAATGCCGCCCCTGGTTATCAAGAAAATTATGTATGAGCTTGTGAAAGGCTTTGCTTCTATGCACGGCCATGGCATCATGCACAGAAGCCTAAATCCTAAAGCTATGTGGATAGAAATAGAAGACGGGGAACTTGTGTCACTAAAAATCGAAAGGTTTTGTCTAGGAAGAGCTATCGATTTATCTAACAAGGCTTATATGAAGAGGTTAGGGGTGCGCTAGTACATATCTCCTAAACTGCTCTTGGGTCAGGATACCTACTATCTTTCTGTTTATATATGCAATGTCAGCTGCATTTTTGTTGAATTGTATAGAAGGGAACCTCTTCTTGTGGGATGGAATGATTTCGAGATTCTTCAGGCAATCTTCAGCTTTCTTGGAACTCCAAAACGAAGAAGTTTGGCTGGGAGTTTCACAACTCAGTTATTGGCATCCTTTTCCTTAATGGGATCCCTGTGATCTCAGAACTGAAATCCCAGATTTAGATGATGATTCTTTCGATTTGTTATCGAAACTATTGTATTGGCTTGAAACTACATGAAAATGTGAAAGAAAATATGGTTTGATGCTTTGAAGGAATCTTGATTTGAAGAAATATATCGAGAATGATAATTTCAGTGGCATCTTCTCCTGATTCAGACTATATAGACTCCTTAATTTTGACTGTGTAGACAACAAAATTTGGATTGCATAAGCATAAAAACATGGACTTGAACAATTGGTGTATGGCTATTTGGAGCCTATTTGGAAGCATTGAAATGGAGCATCTTTAAGCATTGCTGAAAGCATTATGAAGAAGTTCTAAAACATGAAGAGGGGATAATGTGCTAGTTGATGATGAGGCATCAATCTTTCTATCTTGAGTAAAAAGAAGAGCAGTTCAACAGGGGGAGTCCTTGTGCACTCCTTTGCCATTGATGACAAAGGGGAAGAGAAGAAGAATATTGCCATCAATGACAAAGGGGGATATTGTTAATCTAGGTTGTCATTGATGTCAATATAGCAGTGTTTATGATGGAAAATTCTTTGATACATGATTTCCCATTGATGCCCATTGATCATAATGCTCATAGTGATGAAAGTTTGATATATGATGATATGATGAGATGGAGGACCCAAGTGGATTGAATAGTAGGAGGTCAATTGAACAGAAAATGATGCATCAATTGAATAACAATTGAAAAACAATTGAACAACAATTGAACAACAATTGAACATCAATTGAACAACAAATGATGCAAGAGGTCAATTGAACAACAATTGAAAAATAAATGATACAGGAGGTCAATTGAACATCAAATGACTCAGTAGATCCACTAGAGAAACAACGATAACAAAGGAGTAAAGAAGAAAGCTATCAGAAGAGTGGGGGTAGGAAAGTATAGACTTCCTTCATCGTGGCTGAATTCCCACACTCAATCCTAGCCATTGATCTCATAGTCAACCCTTAGATCACGGTCAACTATGGCAGTTAAGGCCATTTTTAATCCATGTTCCAGTCAAAGTCCTGCAAATCCTCTAACTGCGATAACATTGTGGACCCGCTGAACCATTATAATACGTCCTAAAGAAATATCGCATCTGTCGCATATCGCATGTCTTGAAGAAATGTAATGATGGTAAACTATGATTGCGATAAGACTTGTGGACCCAACAGACTGTCGATTACGATGGAGCTATGGACCCGATGGATCTATTGACGACTGTTTAATATTATATCGCATCCATTTCATCGGCAGTATGAATATCAGCCATGTTACATCAATGATGTTAAGATTTGTGATTGCGATTGATGACGTGGATGTGGGACCTCATTGGGTATGGTCTCTCCTATGAAATCCTCCATAAATAATGAGTCTATTGTATGAATTTTAAAAAAGGGCCTCTCTGATATAATTTTAATATGCAACATCTATTTTAATTCGGCCTCTTTTCTGAAGGAACATGTCTTTTGAGTATTGGAGAACTCGAAGAGACAGAGGAAGCCAAAGATCAGGAAGCCAAAGGTCGAGCGAGTGTAGAGGAAGTCGAAGATCAAGCGATCAAAGAAGGAAGCCAAAAGGTCCAGCGGAAGAAGAAGGAAACCAAACATCAAACATTCTATTGACTGGGTTATTTATTGAAAAGCTCAGACCTATGTTTTAACATGATTTTTGATAACAGTTCAAGAGGATGCTCTGCAGATCTAAGAAGATTATCTGAGTACGAACAAGGGAGGGTTGTTTTCTTAATTAAATGCACAATATGAAACTGCGGCAGTCACTCCTCTGAAGAAGTTATTCTTGAAGCAGTTACTCCTAGAGCATCACTCCCAAAGTAGTTTTTGTGATAGTAAGAACAGAGGGTCGAAATAGAGTTTTTTTGAAAAGACATTGAGGCCTAGCACATATATCTTGTTGATAAGTATCAGCAGATCTTGGAGACATTATTGGAGATCATGATGGCTATTTGAAATCATCATGAGGTAACTTTGCAGACTCTGTGTGGGCAATATGAAGAGTTGTGAAGACTCCTTCATATGAAGACATGTTGTCATTGATGATGTAGCATGGAGACTACAATGAAGTTGTAGATTGACAGAATTTAGCGAAGAAGATTTTGGGAGTTGAGAATTACTATCAAGCATATCTAGACAAAATATAGCAGTGGGTTGGAGCCTAGAGGGTTGGTGCCTCAGAATTGGAAGGATTGGTGTCCTTGGAGTTGGTGCTCCTAAACACAAGGTTGGTGCCTTAAGAAGATAGGGTTGGTGCCCTAAAGGTTGGAGCCTCACAAATGACCAAGTTGGTTCTTGGAAATAGATTGGATCCTTATATATATTGTATTTGATTTATTGTAAAGATTATATTAATAAAATCATTTATTCCTATTTTTCATTTTGTGTTCTAAATATAAATGATTTAACTGGTAAAAGTGACAATTGAAAAGAAGTACTGATTCACCCCCCTTCTCAGTATTTCCAATAGTCAGGAGACCTGAAAATCAAGGATGGATATACATATACATATCTAATGTCAAAACATGAATCCACAGTATGGATGTAGCCATCCAGATAGTAAGGACTATATGAAAGGATCCATGGCATGTGCGCAACTATCCAATATAGAGGGACAATCATAAATGTAATGAATGACAATACAGAGGGAACAAGTGGTATAAAAGGGATAATGACTAGTTCCAGTAATGATGGGACTTCTCAAAAAATGTAAAGGTCAAGAGGTTGGCTAATAAAACCACTCATCGTAGATGTTTCTCAGGAAAGGGTAAACAACCAAGTGAAAGAAAATGATCGGCCAAAGAGATGGTGACAATGGAATGAAAAAACCAAGGCTCATCTAGCAAAAATCAGCTGATATAAAGAACAATCATGAGATGTAAAATGGGAATGGTTTCATTTTTACACAAGAGTAAAACATGTGAAATTATTCTTGGATTTTTACGCAAGCTTGAAACAAAGATATTCTGTGCTTGAGATAAGCTTGCATGCCCCCCAAGCTTCATTTCATTCACCTAAGTAGACTACTCGCTACTAATAGGTGGATGGAATGAAGGTTCATTTATGAGATCAACTGAAAGATGCGACTAGGATTTTATGAGATCTAATCAAAGACTCGAATTGGAAGGGGATCTGTTTCATTTTTTAATGAGTTGACATAGGAAAAGAAGCATTCTCATGACACCTATTTCATTTTTTAGCGAGGTTCACATAGTAATAGAACTATCCTCATAGATACCTAATTCATTTTTTAACGAGGTTGACATAGTAAAAGAACTATCCTCATGGTCCTTGTTTCACTTTTTCATGAGCTTGACACAAGATAAGGAACTCTGCTCTAGACACCTTGTTTCATTTTTTAAGGAGCTTGACACGGGACATGGATCTCTGCTCTAAATCCCTTGTTTCGTTTTTTAAGGAGCTTGACACAAGACAGGGAACTATGCTCCAAACACCTTGTTTCATTTTTTAAGGAGCTTGATACAGGACAGGGAACTCATTTGAAAATCCCTTGCTTCATTTTTTAAGGAGCTTGACACAAGACAAGGAACTCTGCTCCAAATCCCTTATTTCATTTTTTAAGGAGCTTGACACAGGATAGGGAACTCTATTCCACAGCCTTTGATCATAGACCAAAAGAGGCCATAGCTTCTAAGAGGTTCTCATCAGATGGGAGAACCACAATCTGGAAGGGATACATGTCCAAAGATCCAATTGAAAAATCGGGCTCCGATTCCCCTAGTACATGGCATACTACATTACCTATTATATGATCAGTAAATGTGGGCATGGTAAAAGAGGCTACATAACTTACTTGTGGCGGGGCTGATGCTCCTTACACATAAGAACCATTTAGGGATGATGGTTGAGTGGGAGTTGATTAAAGACCAATTTAAGATGGTCAATGATCAAAATGCTTCCTTCATGTGGGAAACACATCAATCAAATGAGGAAATAAACAAGAGCTCCCATGATGTAAACATAGTCACGACCAAGGAGTAGTTAAAAATCCAATGGGCCTTGGACAACCATCATCTCTATATAGACATTCTTTCATCCCAAAGTAATGGGTAACTTAGGAAGGATCCCTAACAATTGCCAAGTTCCTCTATTAAAAGTTAGCATATTTTGGTTGACGGGGACAAGCTAAGGAGAACCTAAATCTTTCGAAGCAAATAATGATAAAATGCTAACAGACGCACCCTCATCTATCACTATGCTAGGTACAGCCATATGGTAAGCCGCTAATATAATCTGGAAAGGAACATAAGACAAAAGACGATATTGTGTCAGTCAATTCCAATCAAAAGAAGTGAACAAACTACTTAGAGGGGGTGTCCTAGGAATGGGAGAGTTGTTCTATTTCTCTATGGGAACAAGACAACTACTCCTATTCACCTTAGGAATGGGAGAATTTCCCTCTAGTTCATTCGAAACTGATGAAACTAAATGAACTTGAGCGGTATGTTGTTCACTCTCTACCTAGAAGGGATGGCTAATTGAAGGTGGATTCAAGTCTATCATTTTCTCAACCAATGGGTGGTCAAGAATGGACTCATGAGACTCACTTTCATAGTGAGTGGGGTTGAACAAAGATAGCTTTTTATCAAAGGGAATGATTTTGATACCTGGTCCGAAGATGAGGTGGAGAAGCTGTAACGTTTTCCAACTCTTTGGAAGCTTCATCCATAAGAGGACAAAGGTGAATGGGATGATTACCTTCACACAAATTACAAGGAAATTTAACTCTCCCCTTTTTTTCATGAGCTTTACTAGTTGAAGGTTTATCACGAGCATGACCTCCAGAAGCTAATGATAAAGGTCGATGTGAACCTGTGGACCACACTTCTAAGAACTTGGGAATACCAGGATAATTCCTAAGAAGGTGGTCACCCTTACATAACATGCAAGGGAATTTTACTTTACGGGGCTCGTTGGAAGATTTTTCTTCATTAGTTGCATCTATATCAATCAGTGCTTGGTTTCCCCCTTGCTTATTTTTCTTCTTCTTTGTCGTCCTATTCTTCTTCTTCTCATCTTCCTGGTTACTAGAATCCATACTTTCACCAGGTGAAGAGGAAGAATGGGGTGAAGAAATAGGCAAAGAAGGTAAAGGGTCAACTTTAGGATCAAGAATAAGTTTTATCTTGTTTAGGTGAAGGAGAACTCGGTTGCAAATAAGTTTGGACACTCAAAACCACCGAGGTCGAAAACAACCAAACTGGCAGACCAATGGTTAATCTAGTAAGGGACAACGTTTCCATATAAGGAGCACCAATATTTCCAAAAGCAGGAAAAGCACTACGATTCTCGAAAAAAGGGTTTCCTTGACTAGTAAACGGAGGAAATGTTGCCATCTATATCAACCTAAGATCTACTAAGGAGTATTTTCACAGGAAGTTTTTGTTCTATGGTCAATTAATTTTAGAATTTGAAAGAAAAACTTTGCATTTTCATGTTTTAAGAGTCTAAGTAGACGTCATCATGGGGTTGTTGATGGATTTTATGGACTACCCATGCATGTTATAGACATTTTTGTGCCTTACAGCTATAAGCATGAAATGTCCATAATCCAAGGGATCCAAAGTCCCTAAAGATGTTGTTACAGCTCCTAAAGGAACAAGGTCAACCAATGGCAGCTTCTCCCAGAAGTTCTCCACCAAAAACCACTCAGAAACAGTCAATTCAGGATCAATTCAAGTGCTCCATTAGCTGCCTGCGTTGCAAAGCACCCCAATACACTATCTAGGTGCATTGCAATGCACTTGAATGCACTACCCAGGTGCATTGAGCGGGAAATGACAAGTGGCAGAGTGATTCAACGAGGTGGAAAGACCATGGAAGCTTCCAGAATCTTCTCCAATGACACTTGCCTCACTGAATTCGACCAAGTGATGAGTAAGAGGCTCTCAGTCTCCAAGTGGAAGCAAGAACTAACAGAGAGAAGCCACAAGTCAAAACATAAGCTGACTCATCCTCTCTGCTTACATGTATATATGAATCCCTCATCCCAGAGATCTAGAGGCTGGAATTTTGTACTTTGCAGAGAATTGCTGTTGGTTTGAGATTGAGATTAGTACATTGGGTGATTTATGCTTTGTTGGAGGAGAGGAAGGGATTCCTTTGCTGGGAGGTAGATGCTGGATCGGAACTCACTTGGTTGTATCTCCTCTTGGACTTTCTTATTCTATCAATAAACTATTTGAGTTTCTCCTACATGCTGTGTATCAATGATTTTTTGTTATATTTGCATGTTTAGCTTAATCTGATCTTGAGCTTTTTATGAATGTATATCTATATCTTCGTGTAGTTTCTCTCTCTTGTGATCTTGCAGGAATTCGGTGAAGCTGGGCCGGTAAGGGAGCAGGGAGCTAGGAGCTATTGAAGAGAGGAGCGATTGGATCAACAAACTAGCGAAAGACACAGGTTAGTTACATCCTTCCTCCTCATTTACATTTCATAAAGAAGAATACTCAAGTAGTTTTCCTTGTTTGTTGCTAAGGCACTATCACACCTTAGAGTGGGATAGGGGCATTCTGAATGGATACTTTTCCCGACAACAAATTGGAAACTCCGCTGGGGATCGTATCTAGTTAGTTTATTTGTGTTTCTACTGTTGTTCTTCTCATAAACTTAGGTGTGCTGAATCGAACTGCATTTGCCATTTACAAATGCAAAGTAGAGATCTGCCACTCTAGTCCACTCACTGGGCCTGTTTATGATCTGAACAAGCTGATCCACAAATGCTCTAACTGCCCTTTGTGATAGCTCTTAGTCCTCCTTTAAATCATCCTCCTAATTGTACCCTATTGATAGCTCTTATCCGGCCAAAAACCTCAGATCGAACTGCAAATCGTGACCCAGAACCCGGAGACAATTCTCGTTTCTGCTTCAGCGCAGGCTCTGTAAAGAGACTCTGCATTTCAACGCAGGTCCCGAGAGGGCTACCTGCGCTGCAATTCAGTTTCTCTGTGCTGCAGGTGCGCTGATCAGCCTTTGCCATGTGCAGCTATGGTTCTTTGCATTCTTGTGTTCAGTTTTATCTCTGTTTTTTGCAGCCTGTTATCAGTGTGTGTACCTATCTGAAAACCCCTTTTCTCTGCCTTAATTCCACCTCAGTTGTATAAAGAAACTGTATTTGTTTTTGTGTATTTGTTACATCATTTGCAGTTTCCCATTACAAAAGTAAACTAGTCATGCTGTCGCCCTTAGATCTAGACCTGTCATAAGTGTCATTTTGATCTTAGGAGTAAGTTTATTTGCTGTTGACAGTTGATTGTGCTTTTACTTTTGTCTTTTGGTTTGAATTTATGAATTTCTAGTGTCGAAACAAGTGTTTACTTCAAAATCATAAAGTGTTGTAATCATCTTTTTGATTTCAAAAAGAAACTTGTTTGTGTTTTCACTTGAAATCGAATTCAAATTTGTACAACAGCTTTCTTTTTAGGCATCAATATTAAGAAAGTGAAAACAACTACATGCATTTGTGCATTTGCATAATGATAGTTTGTATGGTTTGATTTAGGAAAAGTGCATTTACAGTGTGCTCTTTGCTCTTTGAGAAAAGATTGTGTCTTTCTTTTCCCCTTGTAGCTAGGATTTTCATTGTTGAAAAGAGATAAAAGCTTGCTTATCATCTTTAGACTGCATTTAGGAATTGTATCTACATCTCGTGGTGATCCAAAAAGGCAAACTTTTAAGAAAGATCAACCTAAAATAAATTGAATGAACTTAACAACGCATTGGAACTTAACGCACAACATAGAGTTCTAGGCTAGAGACGTGTTTCGGCGTCGTAAAACCTAGTGACTGTCGATCTTGCTGATGGTTGGGTGATTCCTCCTGAGAGACGATAAGCACTAGTACGGACTGTGCTCCCACGTACCGTCGAGTATATATTGGGAGACCCCTATAGGCATAAAACCTGTATCCATAGGAAGCCGTGTCGGCCGCACTACTGATCGCAATGCACTGAACACAGCATTCGGGAAGATTGACCGCCCGTACCTTAAAAAGTATTCTGCGGTTTTGCGAAAAGTTTGGCACACCCTCTACCTAGATCTCCAGAGCAGTTCCTTTTGGCCTTTTTCAGACTCTATAACGGAAAAAGTCCATCCGGGCATTTGTCACTTCGGGCTCGTTAAAATATCGAAGGCGACTAGAGTCATCTTTTGCTTTTTCTCGACTCTTTAAAATTGAAAAATCAAGTTGTGTCCAAGCGTCGTTAAAATTTATTTTAAATGGAATATTCATACCCTTTTTCCTCCGTTGATCTTTAGGTTGAGAAAATGGAGCCCACCAACCAAGGAATTCCCCTTGGTGGAAATCCTAGTCCCTTCTCCTCTTGGGGAGATGTTGGTGCGCCCCATATGGCCACATTGTCGCTTCCAAGACTAACAATTGGCTTGTCGGTCTGGCTCTTCTCAACCAATGTCGTTCAGAACACAACTATTCCTGAACAGTCGAATCAGCAGTTAGACCAGTCCAGAGTTACCCACCAGCCTTCTACTTCCTATAATTCTTCCTCTCCTCCTTCCTCTTCACTTGACGGAACTGGTAAAACTAAAAACCAAGTTCCTAAGGAGAAGAAGGAAAAGAAGAAGAAAGAGAAGAAGAAGAAGGAGCCAAAAGCGGCTGGGGGAAAACGAGTGTCATCTAACGGAAATCCACACACTGCACTGACCAGGCCTAAATCGCCATGTGTCATTTGCAAGGGAGACCACTTTCACAGAGATTGTCCCTGCATCCCTCGGATACTAAGGGACTGGTCTCCCCATTTGCACAATCCGGTGGCGTCAACCTCTGATAGCCATGTTGAAAGCACACCGTCAACTAGCGAAAGTGAAGTCCTTGGACGAAAATGGAGAGCTAGATCTCCCTGTAAACTGTGCGAAGCCGTTGTCCCTTCTTAGACGAGGTGAAAAGAGTTTTGGATGATCGTTTGGTGTCACCATTATGACTTCCTCCTGGATATAAAAAACTCTTTCCAAGTCCTTCGTTAGTTGAAAATCCAGCTGGCCCGCTGAAGTGGTCAACTGAAGCGCCGGTCATTGAAGATGAACCAGCTGAATTCATACCCGACGAAAGTCAAAAGGTCGAGGCGGCAGTTGACCCGGTCTTGCCTTCAAAGGATTTATCTTCGAATGATACAGTCACTGAAGAGGATAAAGATGACACCATCCAAATTCTCTTCATCAACACAGACTCTGACGAACACGGGGGAAATTCCCCCATTCCTTTATCGCAGGACGGAAGTTCATCAGATCGATACCCGGCCGTCTACTTGGTCCCACCTCCAAGCAACCTAGTTGTCTCCTTCGAATGGAATCAACTAGGCAGACCCCGTTTGCCAGCAAGCATACCATTCAGAATTATCGTCCAAATATACAGAATGGTCATGGCTGGCACCATCATTGATGAGGGGGCATCTGTGAGTATCCTTTCCTCTATTGCTTGGAAAGTGCTTGGTTCGCCATCGCTTTTGCCTGAAATGAGAAATCTGACAGGCTTTGATAAAGGAACCAGTCGACCTTTAGGGATCCTCCCCAATGTGCCCATAACATTGAAAGGGAAGACCGTTCAAATGAACGTGATGGTCATTCAAGGACCCTTGGATTATAACCTACTCCTTGGATGAGACTATATCTATTGCATGGGAGCCATCGTCTCCTCACTCTTTAGAGTAATGTGTTTTCCGCACGAAGGAAGAGTGGTCAAGCTCGTGGACCAGCTTTCATTTCCCAGATCACGCATCACAAATAGTCATATACCATCCCTAAATGGTCTCTTCATGCAAGAAATGTCTCAAACTACGGTTCGTCCTCCCGATGAGCGCGAGTAATTCGGAGGGATATGACTGGAACCCAGGGGGCATGCGTCCTGGTCTGCTTTGGCAGGAAAACTTTGGGTATAAGATAGGTTTCCGCGGGAGAATATGACTAGTTTGTACCCCGTCCGTGATTGGAAGAGGGGTTGTTCTAGAATAAGATTCTTTTGTCAAAGTTATGTGTTTAGCGCTCGTTGTCACTCACCTTTGTTTATCTTGGTAGACATCGCCGTAGAAGTGTTTTGTTTGAAAGATTAACAGAACAATCTTTGGGTAAACTGAAAGAGGTAGGCCTCTCTCGGTAAAACAATTGTTTTGGCGGAAGTGAAGTAGAGGTAACCTTGAAACTCTGTTTTATACTTGGGGGCATGCAAACCTTTCGGAGTGCAAGCAAAGAGCGATTATTTATCTATTTTTTGGATTAGTCATTTCCTAACTTGCATAAAGAAAGGATCTGGAGCAAAGCTTTGTAAGGTGCAAGCTCCATAAAAAATGGCATCTTACATGAGACATTCTTATCATATGACTGGATAATCGAGCAGTTTTAGCACATAGTTCATGCTCATTAAAAAATAAACATAAGATCGAGCAAGTGTTTCAACCCGTGTTTAAGCTCGTTAAAGAATGAACTATCCTCTGGTAAATAACCATCGTGAATGTAACATTATCAGCCATTAAAGCCTTGGTCGTGTTTGCACCGTCACCTCCACTTTTCCATTGGCCGATCATTCACCTCCATTTGATTGTTTACCCATTTTGAGGAACAGCTGCGAAGAGTGATTTCACTAGCCATCCTTGTGACACTGTCGTGCTTGGAAAATTCCAACCCTTACCTGGAATCAACTGCTACCCATTTTATCACTCGTTCCTCAAAAGACGAGTCTTCCTTAATCTCTTTTCATCTGACTCGTAAAATATGAAAAGATTGCCGAGTTTTGGCCTTCCAGCTCGTTAAAGCGACCGGAAGAGCTATCCCTCCTCTAGATTTTAATCTTTTTGGACCTGAGGGATTATTGCACAATAAGATCAAGCGCTTGTTTTGGTTTGCTCGTTAAAACTATCGAAAATTCATCCCTTCTGCATTGTTTTATACCTTTTCGGACTTAAGGGATTAGATGATGAAAAAGGACTTCCGGAGTTAACTTTACGTACCTTTTCAGACTCTCTAAAAATGAAAAGGGCCGAGTTATCTTTGTCGTTAGACTCGTTAAAAATATTAATAGCGACAAACTTGTCTTTAGACGAGAACGAGTTTCACTATCGCTAGGCTCGTTAAAACATAGCGATGGGTTTGCCCGAAGGGCAAATTATAGAACAAGCATATGTTATCCTCCTCAAGCTTGAAAAAAATAAAGAGGTACTGGTCAGCAATGACTGGGGAAAATTTGGGAAGAAACTCAAAGAACCTTTATTGGTAGCAAGTCGCTCTTGAACATGACACTCCCACTCCGTGCCTGAGTCGGGTTGGGTTGCTTCATTCACCGGTCACATCACCATGGTCTCGCCATACCATCCATCTTGGGGTAAATGCTACCAATCCATCACACAAGTGTCGCTGATATGTTCAAGAGAAGTCATCCAGAGAAGTCAACCGTGTCCCATCCACTACCATACATTATACTTCATTCTTTCATGATCGCCACCCTGAACCATATATCATCAGATCATTTTCACCTCCATCAAAATCATTTGCTCCGTTCCATGTCACTGATGTGGGATACATCAAGGCCATCCTTTGACGGATCACTTCTTGTCAACATCAGCTCATTATCCAAGAAGTTGATCTAGGAACACCCCCTTCAGTACTTTGAAGCTTGCATGCCTCAATGGCAAGTTTCTCACTTCCGGCGACAGGTATACATCAATGACCTTCGACCAAAAGATTTTGCGTGGTGTTTGATGCCAAGTCCTTTATTCACACCACGTGAATTGTACTGCAGTACCTTGAGGGTCATTATCATTATCGGTGATTCCTCTCGCGCTTGTTAATAGTTTACATCATTGACTGGTAATCAAGCGATGTCTTTCCATGTTCGACTTCAAAACATTTCTCACATGGATCGACTTCTACTTAGAGTGAAGATCGGACGAGATTGAAGACCCCGGATCTAGTTTCATCCATCCGGGCTGCGATATATATTCAGGAAAAATAAAGACATTGACATGTACAGCATTGCAGAATAGATAATCATCCTACCAAAAGGATGATGATTTCATCAGAATCATCAGTCTACCATCAGACGATTGTCTGTCCTATGTACATAAAAATGAATTTATAAAGCTAAGCATGGGAATGCCCGCCTCAGCTAGATCATGAAAACAGTATGAAAAATAATGTATTGTATTGTATCTTATTACAGGTCTCCTCCCAGCATTGAATGAACTTCGGATCCTCCTAGTAAAGCATTTCACCCGATAAACGACCTCATACTTTAGGGGGAAACTGTTATAGACATTTTTGTGCCTTACAGCTATAAGCATGAAATTTCCATAATCCAAGGGATCCAAAGTCCCTAAAGATGTTGTTACTGCTCCTAAAGGAACAAGGTCAACCAATGACAGCTTCTCCCAGAAGTTCTCCACCAAAAACCACTCAGAAACAGTCAATTCAGGATCAATTCAAGTGATCCACTAGCTGCCTGCATTGCAAAGCACCCCAGTACATTGTCTAGGTGCGTTGCAACGCACTTGAATGCACTACCCAGGTGCGTTGAGTGGGAAATGACAAGTGGCAGAGTGATTCAACGAGGTGGAAAGACCATGGAAGCTTCCAGAATCTTCTCCAATGACACTTACCTCACTGAATTCGACCAAGTGATGAGTAAGAGGCTCTCAGTCTCCAAGTGGAAGCAAGAACTGACAGAGAGAAGCCACAAGTCAAAACATAAGCTGACTCATCCTCTTTGCTTACATGTATATATGGATCCCTCATCCCAGAGATCCAGAGGCTGGAATTTTGTACTTTGCAGAGAATTGTTGTTGGTTTGAGATTGAGATTAGTACATTGGGTGATTTATGCTTTGTTGGAGGGGAGGAATGGATTCCTTTGCTAGGAGGTAGATGCTGGATCGGAACTCACTTGGTTGTATCTCCTCTTGGACTTTCTTATTCTATCAATAAACTGTTTGAGTTTCTCCTACATGCTGTGTATCAATGATGTTTTGTTATATTTGCATGTTTAGCTTAATCTGATCTTGAGCTTTTTATGAATGTATATCTATATCTTCGTGTAGTTTATCTCTCTTGTGATCTTGCAGGAATTCGGTGAAGCTGGGCCGGTAAGGGAGCAGGGAGCTGGGAGCTATTGAAGAGAGGAGCGATTGGATCAACAAACTAGCGAAAGACACAGGTTAGTTACATCCTTCCTCCTCATTTACATTTCATAAAGAAGAATACTCAAGTAGTTTTCCTTGTTTGTTGCTAAGGCACTATCACACCTTAGAGTGGGATAGGGTCATTCTGAATGGATACTTTTCCCAACAAAAATGCAGCTTCTTGAGAAGCTCAAATTTCTTCTTCATCTTCTCTGGCAAGTCCCACTCGCTTGCCTTTCCGCCAAACTCCTTGGTCAGATTCAAGCCTTCCTGTGGTAGGAACATGATCCTGTGGACGAGCATATCTGTGATGGGGATAGGCGTGCCAAGCCATAAGAACCCATGATGCACCAGAGTCAGTAGCTCCCATATATAGGTGGTATTTATGTTAGAGCGGTGGTAGTGGGGCACCCACAGTAGGTTCAATAACCCAAACTAGTCTACTCCACAGATCCACTAAATTGTCTCCAACATAGTGACACTGAAGTCTTTGTAATATACTCACTTCATGTAATTATTCATCGCGAGGTGGGGGAACCTCTCATGGTTACTGAAGTCCCAATCCTCCATCTTTAAAAGGGGAACCTGTGCCAAGCGTGGACCTTCGAAGGTTATCTTTTTCGTCAGCAGGGGCATATGAATGACGAATTTTTCTGCATATGGGTCCTTGGTGACCTTCACCTTCCCTTTACATGGAGGGATGTAGTTTGGAAACTTGGGCTCCACACCCTCAGCATCCATATATTTAGTACCTTCTTCAGTCTTAAAATCTACAACCTTCTCAGGTTTCTTGTCCTTCTTCTATGTCTGGGTAGTAGAGTTCTTTCTAGGTGATTCATGTACTGGCATGACCTTTTCTACTTGTCTTTATTTAGCTTGTGGGTCTCGTGCATTGGTGTAGGCCTTGGCCTAGGCAACCTCAACACTGAAGGCATAGGAGCCAGAGCCTCCATGCTCCCAACTTATGGAGCAGCTCCTTCGGAGGCAATAGTTCCTCCAGTGCTTGCAGTCTAGCCTGGTCCTAACATAGTGCTATAAATGAATTGCTAGGTTTCCTCAGGTAGATTATTAAACATAGATATTGCGACAAAATCTTCGAAAAACTTATGATTCATAAGTGACAGACATCACAACTCAAAAAATCTAAGGGTACAAAGTGTTCTCTATTGGACTAGAACATGTAATTTATAGGGGAATTTGAATTCAAATCCAACTGTTCCCCCCAAAGCTCGTCCATTAATGTTGATTTGGCAGCAGATCTCCAAAGATTTTAGCTTGAATTCCGCCCACCCACTCCTCTTAACCATCTCCTGGCTATTAAATCATGAATAGTGACTCTAATGGTCATTTTCTAGCTGTGTTGCATGATATCTCCCTCCATAGTGCAACTCCCTTCATGTGGCTTTTGGTACTGTGACATCACCTTGTTTCACGCAACCCTTCTATCACGTAGTCCCCAAAACTTGGTAGTATACTTCATAGTCCCACACTCCCTTACATCTGCCTAGAGCATTAAGACTATTCGACTACCATATAGTCATTGGGCCGGATCTCCTACATACGGTTTCAACCAACTTCCATTCACCCTTCCTGGAAAAGGTTCTCCGTTCAGCTTTGCAAGATGAACTGCACCTCCATCTGTGATTTCTTTGATGACATATGGCCCCAACCAATGCATTTGAAACTTTCCTAGAAACTTATCAAACTTACTGTCATATAATAATACCAAATCATTTACCTTGAATGTGTGTAGCTTGATGTGTCGATCGTGCCATGCTTTTTCACATTCCTTCTATACTTGCTGATGAAATTCAGCCGTGAATTTGTCTTCATCGAGCTCCATCAACTGCAAGAGACATTCTTCCAAGGCTCTGAGGTCTACCATCCCTATGAAAGCTACTATGCATAGACTAGGCACGATATATTCCATAGGAATCATATCTTTGACACCATAGACCAACCAAAAGGTTTCTGACCTATAATTTTTTTGCAAGTAGTCCTGTACACCCATAATACTGTTGGTATGTGCACGTCCCAATCATTGCACTGCACGTTGGAAATCTTTGCCAGCACATTCTCCAATATCTTATTAAAGGCCTCCACTATTTCAAGAATTTGTGAAATAAATCTTTAAAAGTCGCGATGACTATGGGGGAGAATATCGTCAGCACATTCTTCAGTCCGAATGGCATCATCGTGTACTGAAAACACCTCCATTCCATTGTGAGGGTTATTTTACTCTTGTATTCTGACATGATCTTAATCTGATGGTATCTAGAGAACCAATGAATGAATGAATAGGCCTCTTATCCTCCAACATTTTTCAATACCTCATTAGTAAATGGTGTCAGAAAAGGATCATGGACACAAGCATCATTAAGTTTCCTCAGATCTATGCGAATCTGTATTTCTCCTTTCTATTTCTTTTCTTGGACCACCATTGGGCTCACCCAATCGGATTGCTCCACAGGTTTGATAATTCCTGCCTCAAACATCTTGTCCAAATCCAAGCGGACCTTTTCCTTTTATTTGGCATTAAGGCGATATGGCCTTTTCTTGACAGGCTTCGCGTCCGCTTCAGTACCAATGTTTACTTTCCTAGTCTTCAATGGCGCGGTGATATCTGAGTTCTCTATCTGAGGACCTTCGACCTAGAGGTGGCCTTCCATTTCTAGGATATTGATATTCATTGGATCCTCATCCTCCCCTTTAGCAGTCACATTATAGCTTTCCAGCACATGGCGCAGCTGGGTGCTCTAATCCAGTTGAACCAATTCTAAAGGATCCTGCGGAATTCTGAAGATCGTTTCCTTAACCTCCTATAGTGCCTCATCAATGATTTTGAATCCATATTCAAAATTGAAGGTCATAAAAAATCCTTCCCTTAAGATATCCCACTTTGGGGTGTCGTGGCGTATCTCTGTTTCCAAGTACCAATTCATAGGGAGTATATCGAGAGTGTGACAGAATAAGTACACCCACTTTGGCTATGGCTCTATTCCATAGAATTTAGTCCGCTTTTCTAAATGATCATGTGGATCATTCCTCCTATCACATTTCTCACTTAACCACACTTTAGGATGAACAAATTTTATCCTCATCATCCTCCTGTAATTGCGCCATTCATCAAAGTTGTCCTTGTGCGTACCCCACCATCGAGCGGGCGTAGCGCATAGTGCCAACTCCAATGCCTAAAAACGATGATCCTCTAGGACTTCTCTGTCAAAATCATCCAAAAAATTATCTACATCAATTAAACCATTGTAATAAGGGAAATTTCTTACCTTCAATGACACACATTGCAGTGGTTTAGTCCTCATATTGCAGTGCAAGGTAGATACTTCATGCAACCTATTCTACCAATGCTCCAATTCTTCTTTTTAGTCTGAGGTATAGGAGCTTTCACAGTCCCATGCAATCCATCCATCAGCTATTGGATTAACCAAGTATTGGTCTCATGCTGTAATTTAGTAGATTTGATCCAAATCATCATCACTTTCCTCTTAGTCATGGACCAGTTCAGTATAGAGTAGTCCTTCTGAAGGGTCCAATGGTACTACAATGCGGAGTGATTTCCTTTCGAGTGACATTGTCCTCTTCTTCAAATTGATTACCCCATTCATACCAATAGCCCAGTCAATTCCAAGGAGCACAGGGTATGGATTGATGTCATCAACAATTTATATCACTTAAAAATCATCCATCACGCTCACACCTTCTATATCTACGATAACTTCGTGTAGATGTCCCATAGGGATAATATTTTTCTGGTTTTCCATCCTTAATTGAATCAAAGACCACTACAATGGAGGTCTCCCCATCCTCTCCCATGTCTGTTTAGGAAAAACGTTCGCATCAGACCCCAAATCTAGAATAACCTGGTCCATCTCATAGTCTCTTATTTGCGCGGTGAGCCTCATCTTGCGCCCTATCCTTGTCTTATGTTTGCCAATATTTCTGACTACGCGGTGTCCTTAAGGAACATTTTCCTTGTTAGTGCACTTATTTATCAATTCTTGTAGCCCTTTCACAGCCTTGCTATCATGTAGTAGTTTCATACAAGTCTCTAAGAAGGTGGTAAGAATAGAGGGGTCAACCTCTATAGGCGTGCTAATTACTGCAAGTTTGTCCTGGCTTCCTAAGGTATAGGCCTCAGCAAATCTTTTCTTCACCTTGATAAACATTTCCTTCACTCCCTCCAGATCAAACCCGACCTCCTTTTCTAGGGCCTTGCAGACCCACCCACTTTCTTCATGTTGTTTTCCTTTATAATCATAAGTCATTATTCCACTTCACAGCACGATATTCACATTTGGATCTTCCTCATGGGGCTTGGCCCTCATCATCTATAAGTTCTGGGTGGGATGTTGAGGTTGCACCTTCTTCTTGTACATCTTGGCTATCAACACAGGGCATTCTTCTATTGTATGGTCAAACCGAGTGCAGTATTGACATGATGGGCGTGTTTGACTCGTACCTTCCTGAGTGTAGTTCCCTAGTGTTCTACAATTATAGTAATGACCTATCTCCAACCTCTACCAGTTCCTCTTCCTCCTCGAGCTCATCTGGACCCCTGATATTGATGAGCACCAGTATTGCAGCAATATTGCTGCAACTCCTGGGGCTACCAACTTTACTTTATCAACCCGGGGTTCGTATAAACATGGAGGTGACAGTGTTTTATACACAAGCAAATGAGATGGGTCCACTCTTTGTCACTACTAAGCTGGTGATATACCACTATGGTTTCTCAAACCAACCTTCTATTAGTTTAGAAGAGGCTTGATTACCTATGAGGAAAGGGGAAATTTGCACTAACTGAAATCTTGACTACTATAGTAAGGAAAGAATGAAATCAAATACTCAAAAACACCATTAATCTAACTAACTGCTAAAAGGATTTTCTTCAAGAGAATGCTAAGTTAACATGTGTGTAATCCTACTATTCTAGGCATGCAATCTAAAATAACCAAACATTCTATTGTTGTGCATGTAAATGAACACAATAACATTTTTCCTTTTTGTCCCTTTTGTGTGAAAATGTGAATGCTAAATCCTCTTGGTGATGTGGCAGGTGGGTTAAAGATGGTGGTGGAAGTTCATATGGATTAGGAGGTAAATAGGAGTCTTCTCCTATCTTCCTATATGTGTTTTCCACAATTCGGCCTCAAAACAGGCTACTAGAGGCCGTCCTACAGGATGTCCTAATGCTTCCTACAAGATGTCCTAATGCTCCTACAGGATCCCCTGTATTCCTACAGGATCCAGCCGAGAGAAATACAAGTGATTTGGAAGGTCATGTAGGGATTAGGGAAGGTGAATGGTGGGATAAATAAGGAAAGGGAGTGGCTAGGACTCCTTCAGAGCCCAAAACAGAGTTTGCAAGATGGCTGGATTTGCTGAACAACCCTAGAAAGTTGTTCTTCTGGAATGATGAATTGGGTGAGGGACTTATTGGATTTTGACTATCATGAATGGATGAGGTTAGGTTGGGGTTGTTGGTCATGATATCTCCTTGCACTGCATCAATCACTAGCATTTATTCATGAATCATGTCAAACAAGAAAGATTTTTAATCAACTAAGAAAACATAATTCCATTATCTAGTTTCCTATTTCATGCATGGAAAAACTTGTAGAAAAATGTGAAACCCTTATGAGATCTAATGCAACACTAAAGATATCAGAAATGACAATTAAATATTATTCTTGAAAACTGAAAAGATGTTGGCCTATGTAGCAGAAAACCCTAAACTCCATAAGAAATCAGAATTCTATGTTTTTGGGGATGCATAGGAGTTCTTTCCTCAAATCATGGTCCCTGAAAGGAGGAGTGAGGCCAAAGCTACATACTATCAACTTTTTGGTATTCCTTTATCTTCCTAAGCTACTGCTAAATCAATGCACAAATGGAAGAAAACTAATCAAATCCACAACTACTTGCAATGAAATAATGCTAAAACCAATTCAACCATTAATATATGAAATTAACTAAACATACAAATACAAGAAGAGGATCCATTACTGCTAGGGTTGGGCCCTAACCCAAGAGCTTCAGCCCTCTGAGTTAACTCAGTGCTAGATCAGGGAAATGCTCATTCTCATTATCATATCAGAAAATTACATAACAATGTCTTCCAGAAGTCTTGACCTTAGAAATGCTTAGTTCTCTTACATATAAAAATCTGAATCCTAATGAGGATCTAGGCCTCTTTACTTATACAACTAGAGTCTCCAACGACTTCCTTAAATCTGGGGATGCTCAACTCCCAAATTCAAGATGAATTGACTCTTTAACTGTCACTGGCTCGACTACCTTTTGATCTTCATGACTTGGCTACTTGCAATTCCAATCTAGTGTGATTTGATGGAGGAATTTTCGAATGAGTGAGGATTAAATGAGAAGGATCTATATCCTACAATCTCTCCTCCTTGTCTCATTCGAGTTTCTGCCCTTAAGTAGACAAAATTTCCATGATTTGATCTCAAGAACCAGCAATCAATGCATATTAGTCCACTAGACATAACATCTTACTTATACTCGTGTCATTAAACAAAATATAATCAAAATATGTAAGTAATTATGAGAAGAGTTTATTTAAATTAGCTTGGAGGAGTATTAAGGTCCATATAGTTACCCAATGATGAGGGTCATCAAATATCCTTCGCGCGCTCCCCCAGTGCCTTGATCCGGAGGCCAAGTTTTTGCTTGCATTCAATACGTAGGATTCCTTGCCATTATTAGTTCATAGCTATGATAGTGGCACTGATCATCGCCCACCGATTTGCTGAAATCACAGAACAATTGTTGTGGCATTTCTATAAACTTTTGTAGCAAATGACAATTATTTGTGACATGTTCTCTGACCACCTGACAAATAGCACACCATAGCGCGAGCCCCATACTTAGTCCTGTTGGAGCTTCCTACCTCCAGGGCATCACCCCCCCATGATATAATTCGCAAAGATAGGGCAATGACCCTTATCATTCCACTGGCTCTTACACTTGAGGCACTAGACTTCTTCACGCACCTTTGTCTTGGCCTCCTTTTCTTTTTTCAAGATATGCAATTCCAAATAGAGGTTCTGTAAATGTGAGTGAATTTGTTGGATTCCCAAAGACACATCCTGAATAGGAGTTTCATGAAATCTCATCGTGATTTTCAGAGCTTCAACTTGATTTCCTATCTTTTATTGTGATAAAGAAATCCTAAGGTGGGGTAGGAGCCAGGCTATAAACCACTCGCAGTGTTGACTATCTATGAGCTTCATTTTAGCTTTGCGGATCCCGCAGTTCAGTCTTTGATCTAGCTCTCAGGGCATTTCATCAGGCCTCATCATTATTTCCTTAAATCTAATTACCGATTGCGAGGCAGACTTAGGCTTAACAAATTATTTTTTTAAAGTGGTCTGAGTATCTTCTAATGACACCAATGGATTGTGAATGCGGTACTTAACGTACCATGTCAGCACGCGATCCTGCAGAGTCGTAACCAACTACGCCTTCTTTATTTTAACATCCATAATCTATTGTGTTGTCCACACAACCTTCGCAACTTACCAAAACTGATCCAGATCTTCACTTCCTAAGCCCTTGAAAATAGGCAACTTCATGGTATTTGACATGTCAAACGACGATGGTGGTGGTGGTGGAGTGGGTGAAGGTGTAGGTTATGGATGTGAAGGTGGAGGTGGTGTGGATGGATGATGTATTCATGGAAAAACCTACCTTATCAACTAGATAGTGCTTCGTGGCGAGGCTTGCACTGCTCCTTCGTCATCACTCGAAGCAGGTCCAATCAATGGGCTATATTCAGGACCTACTTTTTCTTCGTTTATAAATATCCATCCACTTCACGTAGATCTAAACATCAAGGAAATGGCATAACCCATTCCTAACACAAGAGCATCATAATCTAGGTATTCAAAGACCTCAAATACTTACCTCACAGTCCCTTGAAGAAGTGTCGCTCTGCTTCATTGTAATTAACTGAGGTGTCAACCATGAATTCTGTAACAAATCCTCATATAACCCGATCAAGACAATGGTCAAAAATGCACATGATCTTATCTTCAGAGTCTTCTAACCTCCGGACTAGCTCTAGAGTCCATACTATTGGACCGTCAAGCCTCCACCTTCCTTGGTCATCTTCCAATTTAGCTATCCACTAGTATGGTTCAATTGGGAAAGTATAGAAGAAAATTTTGTGTATTTATGTGTACAGATATTTGTCCAACCACTATTCTGTTGTTAGGCGTGGATTCTTGTTTTCTTGCACCGCGAATTCATGGATATTTCTATCCAACCACTTCTCAATTTCCTTCTTGGTCGGATTCCAATGATACGACATCACACATCTCTTTATGCAAATCCCGGTCCCAACAACAAAACCATTTTTTGGCTTACTGGGTCTCGATCCAAGTTCAGAGTTAGTTCCACCAAACAAATCCCTACGCTACTGGCCCTTTTGGCATTAATCTGCATAGCACAGACTGAAGTCTCACCTGAAGCAGTATTGGGGGCTGTTGGAACCAAGTTTCCACATCTAGAGATTAGTGTGATGTCTTTCTATGACATAGATCTTCCTTCACATTGATTTATAAGGCTTTAAGGCTTAGTGTTGTAATTCCCCTTAATCAACCCCTAAACTTCCACGAAGGTCTACGACTGGCTTTTGCAGACCTTGAAAAGGAAAATTAGCTACTTACGCACACCGAAGATTACCCTTAGATCAATATTTACTCATATCTACCTAAGTGTTTGATAACTTGTGTTATGATCTTTGCATAACCACTTAACATTAATTGCATTCAAATAATAAGATGGATCAAGTAAATTCACGCATCAACACATCATTATTTTATAATGACATCATTTTATCACAACATATATCACAATCATACATAATAGAATTAAAGATATAAAACACATGAATTTATGCAACAGTCTTCTTTATTGATCTTCAATATAGGTTTACAGACTCAATACTTCCCCGTGCACTCAACTATAGGGGTTCACGCACTCAGATGCAGACACTACTCTAGGCCTCTGTGCACTCAGCTACAGAGCCTTCCATCTTACTTTCCTACTCTAACCCTCTAGACTCCTTCTGTCATACCCACAGACAAAAGACTTCTATCTCCATCTATCTACCTTAGACTCTCTAAGAAACACCTATTTGTACAATCCCATGGTTCGCGGACCATGGATAGATCTTCAAAAACCGACTCAAGTTTACATGACTCAAGGTAAACACCCTTTTTGACTTTTAACTAACTTCATGATCCACGTCCATAATTTGTGGAGACTTTACATATTTTTACATCAAAATTTGGGATTTTTCCAAAAAAATGACCTAGGAGACCCCATCCCAACATGTGTTAATCGAACTCAGTAATGAATCCACCCAAAATGCTATCGATCTAATAATCGACAATGCTCGCGTTCTTGTTTCCTAAACCTTCCAAGCGCCTCACTAGCTCTGGAGCCCACACAATATGGTTATCCAACTTCCACGTACCTTGATTGTTCACTAATTTAGCCAACAATTATTATAACTCACATGGAAAAGAGCAGAGGAAAATTGCATGTTCTTCTGTATATAAGTATCTATTCAACCACTCTTCCTTCAACATGTGCAGATTCTTGTTTTCCTGGGGTAAAAACTCGTAAAGCTTTTGATCTATCCACTTTTCGATCTCCTTCTTAGTTGGTATCCACTTGTACCACATCACACATTCCTCAAATAGATCCCGATCCTAGCAATGGAACCATTTTTTGGCTTGAGGGGACTTGGACCAAGGTTCAGAGTTAGTTGCACTAACCAACACAACCCTATACTACTGGCCCTTTTGGCAACAACCCACATAGTGTAGGCTGCAGTCCCACCCAAGGTGGGATTGGGGGATTCTAGAACCAGGTTCCTACATCCAAAGGACTATGTGATGTGTTTTTGTTACTCTTAAGGCTTATTCCGACCTTCGCGAACCCTAGCCCTTAAAACCCATAAATTAGAGTAACTAAGAGATAACAGATTCAAAATCTTCACCGATTGTTCAAAACATTAATAACATCATGTAATTAAACATATCTACCCCATTAGCGCATCTATTATGTATGTTTCATGATAAATTGTAGTAAATGGAGTGAATATACAGTAAATTCAGAGGTAAACACTAGCACACAGATACATAGACAATGCTCCAAAACAACCTTTATTATGCTTAGATATTCAATTACAGATTCTTTCAACGCTGTGCACACAACTGTATGGGCTCGCACACTCAGTTGAGGACTTACCAAGGTCTCTAAACACACAACTGCAGGAGCCTTCCCCTTGGCCTAAGTATAGAAAAAAAAATTCTCTTACTTATAATATCATTCACTCATAGATTGATTCTACCTCTCCCTCATGACTCTCTATGAAGCCTTTTTATATCATTCTCTATTACAATACCATGGTCCGCGAACCATGGGCAGGTCAAAAAACAACTTAACTTATAACAAACTAAGGGGATTTAACCTTCCTAAAGCCCCTTTGAGTCATATCAACCTACGTGCTCCGCTCCTCAAAATGCCGAGACTTTAAATACTTTTTACAAAATTGACCCCAGGGGACCCTGTCCCAACACAAGCCTTAATAGCTTTATCCATAGTTGAAGCAAAATATATTGGAGTAACTTCTTGTTGCACTCAACTTGTGTGCATGAAGCTAAATTTGTGATATATATAGGTGTTTTATGATCAACCTATTCTTTTTATTTTTTACAAGAAAAGTGGCATCATCATGTCAAAGAATATTGTTTTCCACTCCAAAAACAAAACATATTCCAATCAAGTATCATTTCTTGAGAGAGAAAGTTCCCAATAAGATTTTGAATCTTCATGGTAATGTTATATTTGATCAAAGTATTTCCATCAATGCCAAAGGGGGTTAATTTCAGAAATATGTTGTCATCGATGGAAAATATGTCAAAAGTGTTAATGATAATGGTAGAGGAGGTCAAGGTTCATGTACAATAAGAAGAATGAAGATAACCATGAATGGAGAATGGTGCAAATACTTTGAAGGAATTTATGGTGTAGTAAAATCACGTTAAGAGAATTAGGAAACCATGCAGATGGGTAGAGCTCTGATATAGATTTTGAGTGGTATGTGGAAGATCAAAAATGGCCTCCTTGATTAGCAGATATGGCCAGTCAAAGCTAGGGACCCCAAAAGTAAAAAATTTCAAAGATAAAGTTAGTGGAGGTGGTATTAGTAGAAGTTAAATATGGAATACAGGAAACAATGGAGTAGTGGGAGAGACCCAACATGTTAAAAGGAGAGCAAGTTCATGGGAGGATTTGTTGCCATGCATCCCCCAATAACACATCGATTATTTTTTTTGGGATTAGAACACTCAGAGATTAATGAGAAGGGGGGTCACATAATGGGTTTGTTTTCCCATACCCCTGATTGTCATATTGATGGTGAAGGTGAATTACATGACCTCCTCCCCCCCCCCCCCCCCCACTTTAAACCACAAACCAACCAAGGGGGAGTGCGAAAAAAACCAATAGTTTGGTGTAACCATAACCAAAACCATGACTGTCACTATGGATGTGATCATACAATGGGAAGAAAGTGTGGCAAGTGGTAACACTTTAAATACCGAGCATGTCAGGTGATGGATCACGCCCCACATGTCCCATTGGTGTATAGAGAGGAATCTAGGTGGGTCAGCATGTGTAGGCGTTAAAGTGAAAAGGGGTGCCAGAATGGGAAATTTTCCCATACCACCGATCGCATGATCAACAATGGAGGTTCATTCTGATACCCCCTTCCTAATTTCACCAACCATGTTATAGGGGTGTCGAAACAGGTGGGTTTTCCAACAATAGTTTTCATAGCATGATTGGGAGACATGACAGCAGGATACAACCTTGAATTTAGTGGTTTTTCCAACAAAGGAAAATTAACAAAAAAATCAAGGCTCTAGGCCCCCTGTTCGTTCTCCTCTCTTGAGGAAACATGGAAATGATTTATTGGACAAATATGAAACCCAATGATTACTCATCCAATAGGGCCAATCTCAGAGGTTAAAAGAGTGCACATAAGTTAGAGTCTAGGATGAAATAGGTAGGATATGTGGCAAAACTTGTTTGGTCACTAATGGTGTCAGCACCGAACCAATAAGAAGTGGACACTTGTCATGCATATTTGGGGTTTTCAGGTACCCTAGTGGGCCTTTCCTAGGTGACACATGTCACTACTCCAAAGGTGTCATGTGTCACTAATGATGATAGAATGATGTCATCCCACAGGCTCCTCATAAGGTTTTGAAGCAATGCATAAAGGTGCATCGAGATGATCTATCAATGGGAAAAATGGTGGCAGGTTATTGGTTCTAAGGTTTGGTAGGAGGACCCACTAGGACAACTCAGAAAGAGATTAAAGCGCACATAGGAAATGACCAGGATGAAAAATCTAGGACATTTTGATGATATAGTTGGTAATGAAAACTAATTAATAGTGGGAAGGAGGCCTCATGGGACACGTAATCATGCAAGGGTTATCTATGAGGTATTTTAAGTACATAGTATATATGCGTAGGGATGAAGGTGTCGAGCAGTAAGCGCCATCACTTGGTCTCGTGCAATGAGAAGACTGAGGGTACAAAGGAGTTGATAAAGGAGATAAGTCCTTGGTGATTAAAATACAAAGGGCCTATAGTTAAGCACCTAAAGACTAAGGCATAGGTCATGATAGTTGGTATTTTTGGTCGATAAGAGATAGAGGGCTAGTGCATGGGGGATTAAAGTGAAATATCGTGGCATGGATGAATTTGGTAGTATATTTGATATTTTTTCAAAATTAATGGCAACTAAAATTAGTGAACTCTAGTTAAACTATGTTAAAATGCTAGATTAGCCAAAATTAGTAGTTTAACTCATAGTTTGAGTTTTAAACAACAAATCAAAGCCTGATAACTTGATGAGAAGATTGAGAAGAATCAAATAAACATGACAAAGGAAAAAAAATAAAGAATCATTCAAGGATTCAATCGAAGTTAACTAAAACTCACAAAAGCAAAAAATATCAAGCCAAATCCTTTATAAGAAGAATTGATTCAGGATGTTTGCAAGATTTTGTCAAATATTTTTGGTGTCAGAAATTGAGTAGTGGATTGTGATGGTAGGGTGTGAGTGGAAATGAAATTATGTTGATTCTATGTTTAGTAATTAGAGATTGTTGAAGATTTTTTGGTGAGTGTGTGAAGAGACAAATTGTTTTATTTGTAAAACGACCTGGCATTAATGGTTCTAGTGTGAAAATGGATAAAAAAGAATCATTGATGTCAAACAAGTTGTAGCTTGTAGATAAGGGGTTGTAGCTTCTTAAATTAGGTGCTCATAAATATTTGGACTTGTAGCTCCATTCATTTGTAGATGATAAATTAGGGAGTTGCATCTTCCTACTAGTTATAGCAAGAGAAATTTCTAAAAGAAAGTTGTAGCTTGCCTTGTGAAGAAATTGAAGTAAAGTTTGAAGAATATTTGTGTGTTATTTGTGTTGTTCATGCTTGTTCATGTCATGCTCATATGAATTAATTGTTGAAGCCTTTTATGGTGTCCTAATATTGTTACAAGTGAGATAAAGTTTTTAAAATTCCTACAATACTGATTCACCCATGTTCTCATTATTGTCTTAGCTTCTAACAAGTATAGGAATGTAGGGTGATTTACTCTTACAACATGCTAAATAAAAATGTATATCTAAACCCGATAGAAATGAAAGGAATAATATATAGAAATATAATTAAGGTATCTCCTCAAATAAGTAAGGATACTATACACGCTGGAGTATAAGAGAAAATTTCTAAATCATATACAGTAACCATATCACAAAGATTTACATTCACGTTGGAACAAGAGATGCATGAAAATATTTATATAAATTCATTGTATCACTATACTATGATCGATTTAAAAAAAAGAAGCATTATTTAAGTACAAAATTGGTCAGAGATAACCATGATAAATGTAAACAATAAAATTTACAAATATTTTTAGAGTTTTAGCAAAATATTTCCCATTATTCAAGTACGTGATAGACTTTATGTCTTGTAAGTAAAATATTTTAGATAGGAAGTAACTAAGAAAAATTAATCTAACAACTGTATAAAAAAACAAAATACCCTAACCTCATGTTATTAAATAGAGAACTCACGTCGAGGAAAATAAGGGAATCCATGGCTATTAGGAACATTCGGCCTCAAAGAGAAAGTTGAATGTCTTGTAAGTTGCTGAAGAGCCTAGTCCATAACCTCGAAGGAAAAAATTTAAAAATGGACATGAGGAAGTGATACCTATAAACATATAGAAAAAGACTTCTTTTTTTTATATCTAATACTATTAATAAAATATATGGATGGATTATTATGGGAAGAATGGATATATACAATTAGAGAAAGGAAATGGTGGATTACCAATCTCGTTTGGTACTGCATATATGAATCAAATGGACTGAATTTTTGGGTTCGCATACTTGGTGTCATGGTACGAAAGAGTGGCTTTAGATATAAGGAATTGATTCTCTCTTAGAAAACAATGTGGTTGAGCAACAACAATGTCTAAGGGATTGGGTTGTTGATGGAATATGAAGGAATAATTAAGTGGATTATCCCCGGGGTGATCTCGAGTGGTATGAGACCCTAGAAATTCTTTGACATGGGCAAGAATAGTGGTAGTAGAATCGACACTACCAGATGCACTAGGAGGGTTGGGGTTAACTGCTTCTCCTAGACTCTCAAAGATGGATGCCCACTTACCCAAACATTAGGTGTCAATGTAATGACCACAAGGTGTATGTGGTTTGAATTCATTATTTCAAAGTAAGGGGTTATTGAAAAAATTGAACTAACCATGGATAAAGTATTTGGAATCCACAACATATTGGTCATGGTTTGCTGTGGAAGGAAGTGCACAAGAGGGTGCATGTCATCCCAAGGGTAATCAGGGGTGGTGATAGCTTCCATGATGTCTTCATTAGAATGGAAGATGGGTAGTCTAGATGAAAAAAATCCACATGATGGTGAAGAGCTATGTGAAGCATCTTCATGAGAGACAAGGTTCAGATATGAATCATCAAGTTCGGGAGACATATGACTAGTAGATGGAATATCTATCGATGTTGAGACCAGTGTGTTCATCAGAGAAGGTTAAAAAAAATCATAATAGGAGATAACAAGGGAGTTAGAATTCATCGATCTTATGGATGAGGATAGGTAGAGAATAGGAGCAGTACTATCTTTCATCTCGACATAAAGGGGAGGGAGCACAATGGGTGTTTGAGAGACCTCTTGCTCTGGTATAGGAGTGGGACCAGAATCTGCAAGGAAAGGAGAGGTGGACTCATTACGAGCAACCTCTAATTCACGGAGCACTTGAAGTGTATCATGAAAATCTTTTACACGAGGACAGTGATGGCAATAGTGGACATATTTACCACACAAAGAACAAGGGTGGTTTGTGCGTAATGAGAAAATCTTCTTTGTAGACTCAGGTAAGGTGACATGGACCTCAGGAATGTTAGAATTAGGAAGGGTATCAGTGACCACATTCTTAACATGAGAGATTTCATGATAGTTACTGGTGTCATGAACGACAAGATCACACAAAGCATAAAGAGGAAGAGGCTTTGGAGGCTTAGGAGGAGCTAAAGTTGTTGAGTGAGCCTTGTCTTGGCTTCCTTTCTTCCGGGATTTTCCCACTTTGCCAGATGGTTTCGCAACAAGAGTAGGATGCTATGGAACTGAAGCAAAGGTAGGGGTAGGAACAACAAGATAGACCATGGTCAAAGTAGTGTAGGGTTTCAATCGATTGGGTGGAGTGTTTGTGGTGGGATAGATGTACCAGACTAGGATCCCTAAGGTAATATTGGGTGAACTCAATGTAGCCATGACGGGTGTATAATAAACTCCAAGAGGTGAGAATAAGAATGATATCTAACCAAAAGGATAATTTCCTGGAGGAACTGCGCCACAATGGTTAAGGCCTAGGGGAATGGTTTCAGCTTGAAATGGATTAGGAGAGACACCCGCATAAGAAAATGATCCTTGAGTAGTTGTACTAAAAGGTGAGGTTAGTCAGGCACAAGAGGTTGTGGAGGTGTGCTCTATTGTGAGGTCATACTAGACCATTTGTGGGTGGCCTTCCATGCTTGGAGCACGTAAACACTCGATGTGCTAGGCTCAGGAGCAGTAGGCAATGGGCCATAGTAAGAACCAAGCAAATAGGAATATTTATAGACTCCTGGAGAGACAGATGAGACAACCTTATTGTTAGCCACAAAAGAATTGTTGAACTAAGGTGAAGTATGGGGTTTTGGATCATAGTACATCAACTGATCAATTTTGATGATCTTTCCATTACAGGGAAAGCACATCATATGGTGAACCACAGATGCATAAGCTTACATTGCATAAGTATAACTATGACCCAAATGGATGTTATAGTCTAAGGTAGCATCAATGACTTCAATGTCAATATAGATGGTCTTGCCAACAATAATGATTGGCGAGTTATGGGGATAGGTTAGGGAAACCAAGTTTCTTCCAGACAGTGGTGACCATCACACAGGTGGATGCACCTTCATTAATGACACACCACTGAATAGTGGTGTTTCTTATAGAGATTGGAATTTGAAATGCAATAGATGAAGGTAAGGGAGGATTTTCCCACTTGTCAACATGAAAGATAATCATTTCATCTTGAGGATCCACGACACCCAGAGTAGATAGTAGAGCTTTTCATTTTGATTAGCATAGTTGGAGGACTTCCAATGTTGACATGGAAGTAGGAGACTGTGCCAAATCATATATTATGGTATATGTATGGGCGGCTTTGGTAGAAGCAGCATTTCAACGTAATGAGACTTTAGGGATCTTGGGAATAACCTCAACCTTAGGCAGAGGGATTTGTAAGGTACTGCTAGGTGACAATAGAGGCTCGGTAGACACTTTGGTTTGGGACTCAGTCACAGATTTAGTAGATGGTTTGTCATACTGGCGCGGTCAAGTCAGAAGGCTGACTTGCTCAATATTTACCTCATCAAAATTCATCACAAGAATCTGAAAATCATGGTGACCAGATGGTGGAGTTGGTTGAGCTAGTTGATCTCGTGTAGGTTGGGTAGATATGTATCCTTTGTGATTAAAAGGATTGGTAAGCACTTCCAGTTGAGATGAAACAAGAGGAAGAGGAGGAGTAGTGGGATGTGATTCTCGAGAAGCTTCTTGATATTCCCATACTTGCCTCATCTGAGCTAAAAGAGGACACCCATGGGTATAATGACCATATACTTTGCAACAAGCACAAGGTTTATTCATACGAAAACTCTTGTTATTCTTGGGTTGACTGCCCTATTGCAGGGTTGCAGGATTAGGTTGAGGACCCTGAGGGACATTGGGTGGAGGACCCTAGCTACCTTGATTACCTTGAGACTTCTGGTTCCTACTCCTCTTCCCATTTTTCCTTTTCTTGGGGTTGGGGGATTGGGTCCAATCTGTTGAGCATACACTTGTCCTTGTGGAGGAGGTGGTTGTTGCGACGAAGGGGGAGCAGGCATGGGGGGATGGGGCGCTAGTGCCGAAGGAGATGGAGCATTAGGCTGTGCATACTCATAATAAGAAGGGAGTGCAATAGATGGACCTGGAATCTATTGATGTGGATGGGGATATTCATATGGCATGTTGGGACTTGAATAAGGATTGCCCTAAGGAGGATTGGGGGAGGGATATCTATAAATGCAACTAGTCCCTCCGTGAGGTTAACCATAACTCATATGAGGTGGAGCATATCATTGAGGGTGTGAAAGGGTTCCAACTATGTGATCTGCGGCATGATATGACCCCAATGCATTAGCAGCACTAGGCCGAGGTAGATTTGGGATGACAGTGTAAGCATAACCTGATTGGGCATAAATTAGATCAAATTTTAGAGTTATTTGGAGTGCCTCTTCCTCAGACTAAGGAAAGTGTGATGCAGCATCTTTTTCAATAGGGGCCAACAATAATCTAAGAAACCAATCCATATAGACTCAATCTTCAAAGTCAGGAATTATATATATGCTCCTCCTTCTGTGCCATTCCTAAACATGGTCGAAAAGGCGAGTGCCAGAAATTTGATGAAAGAAGTCAAGGGTTAGGTACCGTATCATAATGGGGAGGTAACTAGAAATGTGAAAGAAAGGCGATGGAAAGGGTCACTAAAATGGAATGGGTTTCTCTGGGTTGGTCGATATACGACTTAGCAGTAGCTCTAGTGAGCATCCATTCAAAAAAACTAAGACAGATGGAGTCTTTAGTAATGGAATTGGATGAACACCACGTATGGAAGGAGTGAAAATAATTAGATTGATCTTCTCCAAGGTTAACTTTAAACTTGGGGATGTCTGAAGGGAGTTTAGCAGGCATTGCTGGTCATGTGGGATCATGAAGAAGAGGATCATTGATAAGCTGGCTAAAATATTAGAAACTTAAACCAACCATAAAAGGAAGTAAGGGAGTAGGAGTGACCACACTAGTAGGTGTACCCTGGTTAGCACCTAGGTTACCACCCTGGTTCCCACACCCACATTGGGTCCTGACATGGTGGCAATATGGGGCTGAGAAGATGTAGAATCAGAGGATGAATTGGATGAATCAACATAATCAGAGCCAGAATCAGAATCATGACACGATGGAGGACTAGTAGGATGAACTCTAACTTGACGGGGAGGAGTAATATGTCCTAGCGGGAACTAAGGGTGAAGACCTCGAATTTGAAACGACAAACACCTTGGAGGTGAAATGGTGTCTAAACTAAAGGATGATGGTAGGAATAAAAGAGGAAGAAACACCAAGAAAACACCTAGTGCAGTGGTGCCAAGTGTAAATGAATTATTTTAATGATGTTACTCTAATACAAGCCAGCATATCTTATCAAATAAAAAGGCCTCTAGCCTATAGGTGATCTAAATCCTTAAACAATCCTAGATCTACTCTTTAATATGGCCTTCCAAAGAACTTCTTACTTGAAATCTTATCCCCGTAAGCAGAGTTGTCCAGATAAAGGTGGGGTAGAGGACAAATTGCTTCCCACAACAAGTCTTATAATGTGTTTTCCTAAGATTGGTCACTACGGTTACCTTCATCCCATGCAGGTGGTCAATTCTTGAGCTTCTTGGTAGTCAGCCACTGCATGGAATTTCGTGCCACAGGTTGGGTAGCCCTAAGGTGAACTGCTCACACAATGACCTAGATTAACCCCCTCTAAATCAAGTTTCTAATGCACTCTGGCTTTGATTGTTGGATGGTGAAGGATTTTAAGCTCCCTAATGTCAACCTATATGTGTTATAGACATTTGTGGGCACTACAACCCCAATCAAACATGTCCATAAACCAAGGGCTCCTAAGTTCCTAAAAGTGTTATTCCATACCCTAAAAGAACAAGGTCAACTGATTACATCATCTCCCAGAAGTTCTCCATGAAAAACTGCTCAGAACTGGTCAAAACTGGACCATCTCACCTACTCCATGGTCAAAGTGCGATGCATCCCACCTAATGCACATGGGAGGTGTGATGCATACTGAAAATCCCTTCTATGGGGTGTGATGGGCGAGAGCGAACAAATGGTGGAGATAGTTTGCGAGGTGGATGATCATGGAATCTTCCAGAAACTTCTCCAGTGACACTTGCCTCTCTAAATTCACCCAGGGATGAGTAAGAGATCATCAATCTCCAAGTGGAATCAAGAACTATCAGAGAGAGGACACTAATCAAAATCCCAGAAGCTGACTCACCCCCCTACAATCATCTATATATGGATCCCTCATCCCAGAGATCCAGAGGCTGGAATTTTGTATCTTGTAAGGAAGAGTTGTTGGTTTCTTGTTGGAACATCATAGTGTTGGGTGATCTAAGCTTTTCATGAGGTGAAAGAAGGGCTTTCATGCTGGAGGATGATGCTGGGTCAGAACAATTGGTTGTAATCCTCTTTGCTATTCTTGATATTAATAAAGCTATTCAAGTTTTCCTCCACATTCTTGTATGTTTGATGATATATGCTTTTGTGTGGTCAATATATATCTGGTCCTATATTGTTTATGATTGTAGATCTTTGTTCTTCGATAGTATTATGGTGCTTTGATTCCACAGGTGCTCTTTGAAGCTGGGTAGATGAAGGAGAAGTGGCAAGGATCTGTTAGAAGGGAGAGGAATTGAGCAAGGAACCAAGCGCAAGATTGAGGTTGGTGTCCTTCATTCCACTCTTATCTATTTCTCATGAAGGGAAACAAAAGTAGTTTTAGTTTGTTTGTTTCTAAGATAGCTACCAGTCTTAGTGGGACTAGCAGTTCTGAGTGGACACTAGATTTCCTGATAACAAAATGTCGACTCCACTGGGGAGAGAATAGATTGTTTGTTTGTCTATATCTGTTTGTTTTATAAACTTACAGACGGAGCCTGAAGTCAAGCCAGCTAGCCTTCGAACTACATTTTCTATGCAAGTGCAAAGTAGATCAATGCTGCTTCAGTCTATCTTTGGGTTTTTTTTATAAACTAAACAATAGATTTGCAAACTTTTTAATTTCCCTAGTGGTGGCTCTAGTAACCTCATTAGATCATCCCCTGTGATTTCTATTTACTGTACATCACTTGCCCAGCCTAAATCCCTGAATTGAGCTGCAAATTGTGACCCAGAACCCAGTTGAAGTCTCGTCCCTGGACCATCACACCTTTTACTCTTGGGATTATGGATGCATCGCACTTCTCGTGTGCAGTAGGTGCGCTACATCGCACTTTCCCTGTGTTGCAGGTGCGCTGATCAGACAAGACCTCTTCTGCCCTCAGATTTTGGTTTCTGTGTTCACTCTCTTCAGCTCTATTCAGGAGTTTTGCTATCTATGATCAGTATACCACTGTGGAAACCCCCTTCCTTTCCATCATTCCACCTCCATTGTGCAAAGAACTGTGAATTTTTTTATGTATTTTCCGCCATTTTCAGTTCTATTTTACAAAGTAGTAGCATAGTCGAACTATCGTCTTTTGATTTGAAAGTGTCGCAAGTGTTGTTTTCAGTCAAAGAAAAGAATTCTATTGTTCTTGATGGTCGATTATACAGTTACTCTTGTATTTGATTTGAATTAGTAGTTTTTCAAGTGTCAAAAGCATTTTTCAATTCAAAATAGTAAAGTGTCGTCATTATCTTCCTTTCGTTTTTGAAGAGAAATTTGTTAGTACTATCACTTTGAAAAGATAATTCAGATTTGTACTTAGCATTCTTCTTGTCATTCACACATTAAGAAAGCTAAAAACAAATACATGCATGTGCATTTTCATTTAGACTTCTTGTTGGTTTGATTTAGGACAGTGCATCTAGTGTGTGCTCTCTGCTCTATGTTGAAAGAACATAATCTCTCTTTCTTTAGTAGCTAGGATTTTCATTGCAAAAAGAAGATTAAACGATTGCTTATCATCTTAGATTTCATTTTAGGAATTGTACATCTACATCATGCGGTGAACCTGAAAGGAAAATTTCTTAAGAAAGATCAACTGTAAAATAAATTTAATGAACCTAAAAATGCTTTGGAACCTAACGCACAACATCTAGAAGTCTAGGCTAGAGACGTATTCCGGCATTGTAAAGCCTGGTAACTGTCGCTTTCACTATTGGTTGGGTGATTCCTCCTCTTTGAGACGACAAGTGCTAGTATGGACTTGTGCTCCCACGTACCGTCAAGTATATATTGGGAGACCACAATAGGCTATATCCTTTATCCATAGGAAGCCGTGTTTGCCGCCCTATTGATCGCAATGCACTAAACACAGCATTCGGGAAGATTGACTGCCATACCGTAAAATGTATTTTGCAATTTTGCGATTGGTTTGGTAATCCCTCTGTCTAGATTTCCAGAGTAGGACTTAGCTCATCCGATGGATTACTTTTCTCCTCCTCATACCATGAATGCAAACTTTCGTCTAAGCTTTGTGATGAGACTCCTGCTGAAAATGACAAAGAAACCAGTTGGCAGATCAAGTTTGTATCTGTTAAATTGGAAACTAGGGCCAAAATCCATATGGGTCGGCTTATTTATGGCAGATGATATTTTTATTGGATCCCTCTCGTCAAGAGGTGTAGGATTGATCCAAAGATAATCTGATTCCGATAAGTATTTATGGAGATATGAATTTATTTTGTTTATGTAATTATAATCAAGCCGACCAGCACTTATGTAGGCTCTAGAAGCCCAACTGACGTGTCTATTCATCATCCTCATTTTGGTATAAATAGATGAGGATTTGATATCATTTACACACATGTATTCTTGAGGTGATCTCCTCTCCACGTCTGGGTTTTTGGAGAAGGAGAGAACCAAAAGAATACGCTGGCCTAAGAAGGAGCCCTAGCTGCAGTACGATGCCCTAATCTGTTGGCAATGGAGCAACTATACGCACAACAATGGAAATAGTTATGTGATCCGTAATCTGTTGGCTATGGAAACTATATACACGTCATTCTATATTCATGGAGACTATATACGCACAACAATGGAAATAGTTATGTGATCCCTAATCTATTGGCTATGGAAACTATATACACATCATTCTATACGCATGGAGACTATATACGCACAATGTATACACTGCTTGTAGCAGCCAAATCACAGTCCTCTAACGCTGTTATTGAATACATTTATACACAGGCATAGATGGTAGCCGTAGTAGAAGGGAGCCATGGTAGATGGAATCCGCAGTGATAAAGTTAAAGGCTGCAGTCAAGCACATAAGGCCGCAGTCAAGCATGGAAGGCCGCAATCATGCGTAAGGCCGCAGTCAAGCTAATCTACACTTGGCATGCCTGTGATTTGAAGGTGAAGTTATCAAATGGATAGAGCAGAGAAACCTTCGGATATAGATATAGTATTGACATGCGTTTTGGGATAGATCCTCTCGGCATAGTCATGGCCAGATCTTGATGCATTAATAATGACACAAAATTGATCAAAGTTATGGAGCAGAGATCTCACCTTGGGATACCTATGAATTGAAGGCACAAAACTCGGATCGATGAGACAGATCTCAGATAAGAATACTGTATTGGCATAAGTAGATTCCTGTAGCAGTCTCGGTATACATTCTCGGCATAGTCATGACAACCTCGACATATCTTTGATGCAGTAGATTCCTGTAACAGTATATAACTACTTTCGGATCTGTACAGGAATACTCGCACAATAGTCTATAACTACATTCAGATCTGTACAGGCATACTTGCACAACAATCTATATATATAACTACATTCGGATCTGTGCAGGCATATCTCAATAGAATAACCAATGGCCTCGACATACTTGTAAGGATCTCGAAGACTGTGTTGATATCTTGCACAACAGTCTATATATATACAGATCTTAGTGAAATCCTTATGACAATACAAACATGGAGTACCAGATCTAGGAGGTGTGATGAGGATGCAGTGTTGACTGAAGTTCTGGACCAAATACACTCTCGGCATACCTATGACTTAAAGTAGAGAAGAACTCGAACGAGGGTACCATATTGTCTTGGTATATAAACCTCGGTGGCATACCTGTAGCAGCCGAAACACAAAGAACAGCAATGACAGATCTATTCTCTTGGCTCAATAAAGATTATGTTAGTAGTTACATAACTCTGATATCGAAATAGGTTTCGATGATGGTCAAGAGATCCTTGGCATGCCAGTAAAAGGACACAGTCTCAAAATAATAATAATGATAAGGATAAACAATCTCAGATCATGATGATGAAAGAAGCAACATAATGGGCACATTAAGTAAGGAGCAGCATACTGATGATCAGGGCAGCATGATGTACGAACAGCATAAGGATAGTTGAAGCAATATGTCTTCAAATATCAAAAGTCAAAGTGTTGACTTCTATTGTAATTGTACTCTCTCTCTCTCTCTCTCTCTGCTGAACTTTGAAGATAAAAGAGGATTTGATCAAAGGGTTTCCCCACACATTGTGCGGTTTGTCCCTGGCTCGCGCCATATCTTGTGTCCTCTTGCCTTGGCTTGTCTTCTGCGATTTATATTTATGTTCTATCTGTAGTTTATCTTAATGTTGATGCTAACAGTGAAAATTTAAATAAATTGCTCTAGCATAGAACATACCAAATCTTAACAGTATCAATACTTGTTTCAATCTCACAGGTAGCTAATGGATAAGGAATTTGACTGCAGACATCATCCAACACATCAGCTATTGGATTGTGAAAAACTTGGAAAGACTATTGCAACCCATTTTCGATTGGTTCCAATGAGATGGCATGATTTTCTATAGGCTGCTCATCCTTTATTGAAGATATACTATGCAAATTTCCCTTCAAAAACTAAAATGATTCGAAACAGAATGGTACGAAATCATCTTGCATCATTTGATCATATGTTCCAGCTTCCAAGTCTTCATCTGCAACTTGACAATCAATGGCATTCGGTGGCTGCAAATCTAGATACGAGAAGTCTTGAACAAGGATCTCATTGCCCTCTAGATGGTCCAAATCAAAACTTATCGATGATTGATTTCTGATTGAATGAAAGTTGTCTCTGATGATCTGAAATGAAGGAAAACAAAAAGGAAAAGATCCTTCACTTAGTTCAAAATTTGTTGCACTTTCCTCCTCACTTCCATAGTTGATATGCATTGGCTGATCACTGTATTCGAGCTGCTTAAAGTGGACTTCCTCCTTCCACAAACCAACTATTGATTTATCTACAAAACTAGCTTCTGTTTGGAGGACATAATCATCATCATACTAATCAAACTGAGGAAAATCATCAGTAAAAAACACATCATCAAGCATACATGTCATATTGTTACGCAGTAATTTGTCACTGTCTCCCTGTCAGTCTCCCTACTGTCTCATGAAATCAAATGCACCATGCTCATGCTCTCTAAACTGGCCAAATGACCCACTTTGCCAAATTTTATTGCATCAGCGCGTCTGTTATTAAAATAACCGCGCTGACGGGCGGCTGATAGTGTAACTGATGCGCTGCCAGCGCGGAAGCACACGGGTTTCCCGCGCTGGTAGAATTTTATGCGCCAGCGCATCCTATTAAAGTATTAATCCGCGCTGACATAGCCTGCTCTGTTACTGTGATGCGCTGTCAGCGCGCCAGTTCAGGTTATACCCACGCTGATCCAGTTTGGGCGAATTTGTTCTAACAGCCAGCCTTCCAGATGGTTCCAGACTTGGTTGTTGGCCTTGTGAGTATCGCCCTCCTTTCTATGGCATGTCTGTTCGTCATTTGGAACCACCTTTCTTGGAGATAAGCTCATCCTCCCACCATTCATGGAGACTCCTTCTCCTATTTAAGCCTTCACCATTGCCATGAGTAGCTAGTTTTTGGTAGTTAGATAGTTTGGATAGTGTGGAATTCATAGTGTTTGGATTGCTGCTGCTAGTAGGTAGTTGGTGTGACAAGTGTGGTTTTGCTAGAGGAAGCTTAAGGAAGGTTGTGAGTATTGCTTGTGTGAGAGAGAGCTTTTGTGTTGGGAGAATCTACCTCCAAGGGTGAATGCTTAAGAGACTTGCTGGCTGGACCCTCAAGAGAAGGACTCAGCGTCAGAACATTGGTTGTACCTTTCTCTGTTATTGATTTAATAATAGATGACTACTGTTATGGTTCCATTCTCATTTGTCTTTATAATGGTTAATGTGAATTACGTCCTTTCTGACTGATGTATAATTGCTTTTATTAGATTTCACGCTTATCTTTGTCTTTCTCTTCGTGTGTGCAGGTATCTATTCACAGAGATTGTGGAAGATCGTGACCGGCCAGAGAAAAGGAGCGAGAGCAGCATCTCTTCATCAAATAATAGCGTTGGAATCCAAGTAGGTGTTCTTTGCCTCTCTTTTAATTGCAATTAGGAACTTGCACAGTAGCATTGATTGATTGTTGCTAGATCCATTCTGGGCTAGTAGGGATCGCCTCTATCCGGAGAGGGGATTTACCTCTCCAACAATTTGGCGACTCCGTTGGGGACCTGGCCTTTGTCTCTTTTCGTTTGTTCTTGTGTTTGAGTTTGATTGTTCTCTCTTTTCAAAATTGGGGATTAGTTCTCTACTTTTAGACTTCCTGGTTCAGTCTGGGAGGTGTATAAACTATTTAAAGAGTTATGGCCTTGGTTTGGGAGTTTTTGGCTTGATTTTGCCTCCTTTTTAGCCTCAGCGCGGTTTATATCAAAACAGTTGTGCTGACAGCGCATAGCTGTTTCTTTAAACCTGTTGTCATCGTGCGCTTGTACGTAAAACAGTCGCGACGGTTCTGAAATCCAACCAGCGCGCTTAAGCCGTGTCCTTCCGCGCTGACAGCGCCAAGTTGCTACGCATGACCTCTTCTCAGCGCACAGTTGCTAAGCGCTACCCGCGCTGATCTTGTAAAATTGAATTTGTTTCAATTTTGCCTCCTGAGCCTGTTGGTTTGACTATCTCCAGCTTTTTCTACCCGGTTTATGACTTGATATTTATTGTTTGAACTGTTACACACTTGCTTGCGAAGTCTTGTTGGACGAATTTCGTTTTTGTGCCTCGTGACCTAGTGCCATCATCCAGCCTTCACTGGATTGACCTTGTTTTATTCACTTGTTCACTTGTTCGCAAAAGTTCGTTGCTGCTTTCCTTTGCTATTGTGGAAACCTTCCTCTTTTTGCTTTCTTTGCTTGTTTGATTGAGGTGATTGTTGTTGAACCGATCCTCGGCTTGCTTCACTACCCAAGTCACAGATCACAGTTGCTAGGGTTCAATCAGCGCTTTTTCACGCTTGTTGTATTTGTCATTGAGTGATTTTACTTCTTGTTGCTCGGTGTTGCTGTCTCTCAAAATTCATTGTAAAAGTGCACAGTGCCATTGAAAAAGAAATCAAACTAATGTATTTTGCATTCAATAGTTAATGGAAAGAAGAGCATTTCATTGATTTGTGTTCTCAAAAGAAAAACTTCATTTCTTTGTCATTAGTTGCATTAGATTGTTTGATTGTTTCAGTTCATTTTGTTTGATTGAAAACTCTTAACCCTCTCGTAATTAGAATTCATCGAACGAAATGGTATTCTTTGGCATGTAGTTTGCATCTAGGAAATTGTGGGAGATCATACGATAAGGCCTGAAACCGAAACTTAATTCAAGATCAACCATAAAATAAACTGAATAAACCTAAAAATGCATTGGAACTTAACGCAAACATCTAGAGGTCTAGGTTAGAGACGTGTTCTGGCGTCTTTAAACATAGTCACTGTTGTTTCACATTACGGTTGGGTGATTCCTCCTTCTGTGACTCGATAGTGGTCTAACACTGATTGTGCTCCCACGTACCGTCGCGTATATAGGGAGACCCCACTAGGCTTTTATCCTTGATCCATAGGAAGCCGAGTCTGCTGCCCTGCGAACCGTAACGCACCGAACACAGCATTCGGGAAGATTGACTGCAGTATGGAAAGTCCTTGGTTCTCATACGATTGCCAAGGTGTATAAGCAGTTTTACGGATTGCTTGGTAAACCCTTCGCCTAGAATATCCAGAGCAGTCACTTTTGATCCTTTTCGGACTCCCTAAATGAAAAGGTGCCAGTGAGCTTCTTGTCACTTCGTGCTCATTAAACATTCGAAGGAGACTAGAGTCATATTTTCATCCTTTTCTCGACTCTTGAAACATGAAAAGGTCAAGTTCAGTTCATGTGTCTTAAAAATTTATTCGGCCACGATAACATCACCTGGTTAAATTTTGTGTTAGCTTGAATAGGTTTCTTTTTGTTTGCCATGGCAACTTTTCCAGGGTTCACCAACCCAAGTTCCCCTCCTGACGGGAATCCTGCTCATTTCCCTCCTCTCGGGAATGTTGGTGCTCCTTATATGGCAACGTTATCCCTTCCAGGGTTAACTGTCGGGTTGCCTGTTTGGTTGTTTTCAACCTCTTTGGTCCCTACCGTGTCGGCTGTTAGTCCATCAGTCCCTCCACCTGAACAACATCATGTTGATCCCAAGGTGGACCTCTCCCCTTTGACGCCTACTTCTACGTCCTCATCTTCTACTTCGCCTGGTGAAGGCCTCATTTCGAGTAACCAGGTGGCTAAGAAGAAGAAGAAGAAGACCAAGAAGAAGAAGTCTCCTAAAGGAGAGGCTACAAGTATAACTCTTGCTCCACCGAGTACACCTAAAGTCGGGCCATCTTCTACCCCCCCGCGGAAGGTTAAGTTTCCTTATCGATTATGCAAGGAGGACCATCTTCTTCGTGATTGCCCTGGCATTTCCAGGGTATTAGAAATATGGTCTCGCGATGCGGCCCGCCCCTCGTCATCCACTGAGGCTCACGGCGATGTTCCCCTATCGACTCACAAAGGTAAAGGAAAAGGGAAGATTCAGATCCCCTGTATACTTTGTGAAGGCAATCATCCCCTTCACCTTTGTCCACTCATGGATAAAGCCTCCAGTGTCTTGGAAAGTCTCTCAGCTCCCTCACCCCAGCTCCCCGTTGGATATCAACGTCTTTCTGCAGTTGCAGATTATCCACCTCCCGACAATGAGATTGGTTCACATTCTTCTCTTGTCCAGGCCCCTCTTCCCGAACCCGACCGTGTCCCGCCTGTTCCAGACCAACCATTGGTCAGAAAGAGTGTCGACTCGAGTCCACCACTCGCTCACTCTGTTTCGGAAGAGAATCATGCTCACGTTCTTCTCGTCTCTTCAGATTCTCCGGAGTCCCGAAATGACTCTCCTAACCCAGCTGCTCTTGAAGGTTCTCCTTCGTTCCCTTTAGCGCCTGGGGGCAATCACGCGATTCCCCCACCAAGTAGTCTGGTTGCTTCCTTTGATTGGAATCGCCTGATCGCCGGTCGCCTCCCATCCCATGTGCCCTTCCAGGTTACAGTACTTGCCTGTGATAAGGCAGTACCTGGCACTCTTCTGGATGAAGGTGCGTCGGTCAGTCTTATGCCGTACACTACTTGGCAAGCTTTAGGTTCTCCGCAGCTCGGGCCAGTCACACAGAATCTGTTGGCCTTCGACGGAGGAGCCTGTCCATCTCTAGGAGTTCTCCCGAAGTTCCCCATTACTTTGGGAGGAAAAACCGTCTATATAGACGTCTTGGTTACCCAAGGTGTTTTAGACTTTAGTCTTCTCCTTGGTCGCGACTATGTTTACGCCATGGGGGCACTTATTTCTTCACTTTTCCATGTGGTTTGCTTTCCACACGATGGAAGAATCATGACTATCGATCAATTGTCGTTCGCTAGTCCCCCGATGCCTCCTGCGCAGTTGTCGCCCCCTCCTAGTTTTTATCCACCAGTTGTATCTGCCCCACCGCAGATCAACTACGTGGCTACCTACCCTGTGCCTATATCCAGTGATGACACCGTTGTGCATAGTGTCCTGGGGGCATTAGGTCCTGATTTCCAAGATGTGGTCCTTCCATCAGGAATCACGCTCTTGGAAGCACCGACTTCCTATTCATTATGAAGCAGTCTGGTCCGAGCATAGTTCCTGATCTTGTGTCAAGCTCGCTAAAAAATGAAACAGGGAGTCTCGAGGATAGTTTTGCTAATGTATCAACCTCGTTAAAATAATGAACCGACTTGTGTCCGAGGATAGTTCTTTTACCTGTGTCAACCTCGTTAAAACAATGAAACATGAGCTCGTGCAATTCGAGCGCAATAACCGTTATGTCAACCTTCAACCCATTTTCAATGGACTGAAGCTTGGGGGGCATGTACCTCGAATTGAGACACGATGCTGGGGGGCATGCCCGTTTCCTTTACCATCAAGCATAGTTTGCATATGTACCATGTGCTTTTAAGCTTGCGTAAAAATAAAATTTTCTATCAAGCATAGTTTGCATGTATATACGTGCCTTTAAGCTTGCATCAAAAATAAAATCCATTTTCAAAGCATAGTTTGCATACATGATTATCATGTGTGTTTTTCAAGCTTTTGTAAAAATAAAATATATGCGTGTGCGTAAATACATTCCACAATGGGTCGTTTGTTATGCAAGTAGATACATCAGATCACACGTGTGTCGAACAGTCGCATAGCATATAAAACACATCATCACATGAAAAAGATCCATCTAGGAATAAGCATAAGCATGTGTAAATAATTTCTTTTCCAAGCATAGTTTGCATGTGTGCCTGCATGTGTGCTTTCAAGCTTGCATAAAAAATGAAAATACATGGGTCGTGTGTTGTGCAAACTGATACATTAGATCACATTTGTATTAGACATTTGCATAGCATATAAAAACATCATCACATGTGAAACGATCCATCCAAAAACATTATATATATATATATATATATATATATATATATATATATATATATCTATATATATATATATATATATATATATATAGATATATATATATATATATATATATATATATATATATATATATAGATATATATATATATATATCATGTGGCGCACTGAGGCGCTCAAAAATAACTGTATATGTCTGAAGTAAAGCCGGTGTTCTCGGTACATCCGAGACAGGTGTCTCTCAAAAACATCAGTGGAAAAAGCCTAGATAACTACTGATCTGGGTTATGCTCTCTATAGCATACTGCTGCCCGTGCCACCCGCCTCAAAAGGTGGTGCACCCTGGGTGCCACCCCCACTGTGTGAATCTGATGAGCTATGGGGACCTCCTCGACCCCCTGGTAATCTGGCACCCCCTCCAGCAAACCCTCGAGGTTGCGAGATATAGTCTCCGATGTGTCAACTCCTGGAGGAACTAGGGCTAGGGCTCCAGCTCCTTGCCCCTCTCTCCGTGCCGTTGGGGCTAGGCCAATGGGTCTCACGGGTCCCACATCTGCACACAGTGACATTTATTAAGACATGTATATAAAAAATCAAAAACATTAAAAAACATTAAAATGAGATCAAGTGTCATACCTCCATCATCCCAATGCTCTCCCGCGGGCAGTGGCATGTCGGGATCATTGCGGAAATCCATACCGGCATATGGCCATTCCTCTACGATAACAACCTGCCGATCCAGCCACTCTCGGAAATACACTCCCCAAGCCACTGGGCGACCTCCACCTCCACGTGGCATGACGCGGGCCCATCGGCTGGCCCTCGTCTCCCGGGGACCTCTAGGTGGATCCACGACCATGGTCTGTAGCTGGAGGGCCAGCACCCGCTCCAGCATGAGCGGAAGTAATAGCGACCCATATGCAAACTGCTTCGACTCTCCGCGTCGGCAGTTGCTCAGTTGCCTCTTCATGCTAGTCGTCACAGCTGTTGCCCAGTTGAAAATGGTGGGCTGTAAGCACTCAAGAGCCAGTAGTAGTTGGGTCTTTGAGGCCTCATGATTGGCCAGAGAGCCCGCTGCCCGTGTCACCAGAAAGAGTATGGTGCGAAGAGGCATGTCATTCACCGTTGGGATACCAACCTTCCCGCTCCGTGTTTTAGCAGCTCCTGGGCACACTCGAGCCATCGGCTGGTCAAGAGTCTCACCGCTGGGTCGTTGCCCCTCCAAGATGGGCATCTGGCCCCGGCGTGATAATCCAATCAAAAAATAAATATCCGTGGAATAAAACTCAATGTCCTAGCCACAGATCGTGAATTTTCCATCCACTGGGTTCCAAGCTCTGATTAAGAGCTCAAGCAAGTCAGGTTGCGCCCTCAGGCGCGGAGTAAGGAAGAATTTCAGGAACCCGCATGCCCGCATTGCATTTCGGCATTCGACAATTGTATAAGCGGCTATATCCTCATCATCGTGAGCTCTCTCTTGCCAAACAAAAGACATTTTGCCCTGCAAGACCATGAAAAAATATTAGGATGCTAACCGTTGAGATTTGTACGTTCATTTTCTTAAAAACAAATCTTTATGGCGCCAGCGCGACTGTTTTTAAAACGGTCGCGCTGATAATGGCGCACCGTTTTTTTTTCCTTGGGTCAGCGCGGAAGAACACGTGTTTTCTGCGCTGACCCATGAGGTGGTACGTGGAAATGTAAATCGATCAGCACGGACCCGAGCGAGAAATCCACGCTGACTGAGAGCGCACCAACGCTCAGAAAATTTGCCCAAAGGGCCACTTCCCACCGTGGAATTGCTCCCAAAAAGACTTAAATTAAAGCGCAGGGAGAGGAGAACCTACTTGGAACAAGCTGCCGGATGAATGGTGTCCATACGGGCTGGAAATCGCTCCATCAACCTTGCAGCTCCTCAACGTTCTTCACAACTCAAAATGGTAACAATGGTAAAAAATGACTTTTACCCCCTATTTAGCACTAATGGATTTAGCACTAATTTCACCATGGATTTAGCACTAATTTCACTGTATTGTGCTTTTATGCATGTTTTACTATGTTTTACACATATCGAACGGGTTTATGCGGGTGGTGTTCTTGTGCAGGTTCTAGTAACCGGCGTGGTCATAACGATTCTTTGTACACTTGGTCCCAAAAAATGTCGTCTTTAAGGTCTTTTCCGACATGAATCAAGAAAATATGGCCGAGCTTCCTTTCGGCTCATTAAAAGGAACGAGAGGCGGTCGTTTTAAGCTCTTTTTCCGACCGTTTAACTTAAAAAGATTGCTGGGTGTTTGTCGTTTCGCACTCATTATTGGCTCTAAAACGACGTGCTTCCGACCACTTTTTTACTTTTTCGGGTCGAAGCTACTATTCACGAAAAGTACTCCTCGATCGTAATGGTCGGGCGGTTCTTTCGAGCATTGTTTTATACTTTTTCGGGCTCGAGAGACACAACTTTACGAAAAAGGACCCCCTTGGAGTTTTCTTTTCTGCTGTCTTTTCAGACTCTCTAAACAAGAAGAGACGCCGAGCTCCTCCTTTGTCAGGCTCGTTAAAACTCAATGACATCAGGCATTGTCAAAATGACGCCTCTCCAAGCATATGCTATCCCCGTCAAGCTTGTCATCCAAAAATAACAGGGGTACCTGCCAGAAATCGTGGGGAAAATGAAACTGTAATAATGGTCGTGTCGGCAGTATGTCGCTCTTGAACATGGCACTCGTCTACATTCATGTCTGGGTGGGGATTTCTCATCTTGTTTTACACTAGCCTCCGTGGGTTTGGGTTATCCTATTTGACCTCTCATCTGCTCATTGCCATTGTCACCATGACCTCTGCTCCTTTGATGTTAGATACTACCAAATCCGCTGTTGTGCCGCCGATATGTTCAAGAGAAGTTGACCTCTGCAAGATTACCACCTCCCTCTCATGTCTCACACAAAATCTTTTATCCTTCTCTGTCTCATGTCGATGATGTGGGAAACATTATGGCCCACCTTCAATCAAGGTTACTTCCTGTCGACTTCAGCTCATTATCCAGGAAAGTGACCTAGAGACTCCCTTCAGGTGCCTTAGAGCCTGCATGCCTCAATGGCAGGTTCTTCGTGTTCGACGTGAGGTTTTTCATCATTGGCCTCCGATCGGATGATTCTGCGGGTGTTCGACACCAGCTCATTGATTCACACGCCGCGGATTGTACCTCTAAGTACCTTGAGGACCATTGTCATTATTAGTGGTACCTCTCGCGTCTGTTAACAGTTTTCATCATTGACTGGTAATCAGACGATGTTCATGCATGTTCGACTTCAGCTCATGTATTCACATGCTTGGACTTGTACTTTGTTCGGGTTGGGATGGAGCGCAAGACCCTGGTTTTTGTCTGTTAGGAACGAGGCTGCGATTTTGTGGATTGTTATTACATGACTCATTAACGGATGGTTGCGCCCATACCTGAGTCTTTGGGATGGCTGCGACCATACCCTCTCATGTTTATGGTCTCTTCAGCTGGGTGGCTGCGTCCGTACCACAGACCTTCTTCATATGTCTTTTGGATGGCTGCGCCCATGCCTAGACTACATGTGATCAAGATATCAGTTGTACATTCATGCAGGTCCTTCCTGGTGGTGTTCCAGTTCAGCAGTTTTGTAAAGCATTTCACCCCTCCCACTCTCTCGGGCTTCATGTTTTAGGGGGCATCTGTTACGCAGTAATTTGTCACTGTCTCCCTGTCAGTCTCCCTACTGTCTCATGAAATCAAATGCACCATGCTCATGCTCTCTAAACTGGCAAAATGACTCACTTTGCCAAAGTTTATTGCATCAGAGCGTCTGTTATTAAAATAACCGCGCTGACGGGTGACTGATAGTGTAACTGATGCGCTGCCAGCGCGGAAGCACACGGGTTTCCCGCGCTGGTAGAATTTTATGCGCCAGCGCATCCTATTAAAGTATTAATCCGCGCTGACACAGCCTGCTCTGTTACTGTGATGCGTTGTCAGCGCACCAATTCAGGTTATACCCGCGCTGATCCAGTTTGGGCGAATTTGTTCTAACAACCAGCCTTCCAGATGGTTCCAGACTTGGTTGTTGGCCTTGTGAGTATCGCCCTCCTTTCTATGGCATGCCTGTTCATCATTTGGAACCACCTTCCTTGGAGATAAGCTCATCCTCCCACCATTCATGGAGACTCCTTCTCCTATTTAAGCCTTCACCATTGCCATGAGCAGCTAGTTTTTGGTAGTTGGATAGTTTGGATAGTGTGGAATTCATAGTGTTTGGATTGCTGCTGCTAGTAGGTAGTTGGTGTGACAAGTGTGGTTTTGCTAGAGGAAGCTTAAGGAAGGTTGTGAGTATTGCTTGTGTGAGAGAGAGCTTTTTTGTTGGGAGAATCTACCTCCAAGGGTGAATGCTTAAGAGACTTGCTGGCTGGACCCTCAAGAGAAGGACTCAGCGTCAGAGCATTGGTTGTACCTTTCTCTGTTATTGATTTAATAATAGATGACTACTGTTATGGTTCCATTCTCATTTGTCTTTGTAATGGTTAATGTGAATTACGTCCTTTCTAACTGATGTATAATTGCTTTTATTAGATTTCACGCTTGTGTTTGTCTTTCTCTTTGTGTGTGCAGGTATCTATTCATGGAGATCGTGGAAGATCGTGACCGGCCAGAGCGAAGGAGCGAGAGCGGCATCTCTTCATCAAATAATAGCGTTGGAATCCAAGTAGGTGTTCTTTGCCTCTCTTTTAATTGCAATTAGGAACTTGCACAGTAGCATTGATTGATTGTTGCTAGACCCATTCTGGGCTAGTAGGGTTCGCCTCTATCCGTAGAGGGGATTTACCTCTCCAACACATATCAACAGATCTCTCTTCTCCAAGATGATCTATAAAACAGTCATTATTAGGTCTATGACAACTCGGATAATAAAGAAAATGTTTTGGATCAGTGACTTGTTCCTCTTCAATCAGTTAGCCATGGTCTTGAACATTATGCTCATTCCTTGTGGTGATCCTTTGCATCATCTCTTCCACTACACTTACCAAAATGTCGAGCTTTACCTCTAAAGATGTTGATTCCTTTGGATCTATGTTCTTCATCTCTTCTTCCTTCAACTTTGCCCTTCTGATTAGCAAATTAGCCTCGACATCTACTACATTATTTTGCATCTCTTCAAGTGTCGCAAGGTTCCTTTCTCTCAGCTGAAACTCCATTTCCATATCAAAGGCATCCACGTAGTGCAAGAGAGCAGATCCAGGAGGAGGTCTTATATTATCTAGCATTGAAAAATAGACTTAGTTAAACATGGCACAAAATTGTTGTACTGTTTCCCCTCGAAATCTTTTCAGCTGGTTATACTCTTCTATAATCAAGAAAGGGTTTTTTCTGACCACCCACTTGTCGAGGAAAACTTTGACGAGCTGCTAGAAATCTGAAATGCTCGCATCAGGCAGAGTTTTGAACCAACTCTTGACTTTGCCTTGCAAAGAAAGAGCAAAAAGCCTAACACTGACATCCTCTTCATCAACTTCAAAAAGGTCAAGAAAAGACTCAAAATTCAATACATGTCTCTCAGTAGTGATGTTGTCACATTCACCATCAAATCTTGGTAGATATAGGTAATGATTTTTAGGGAAAGCATGGGATATAGGAGGTAAAATCATAGGCTTGTATCTATTTGGAACTTTACAAGGTATAGGAATATGTACAGAAGGTGTAGAATCAGTCTTTGTCTCTTGAGGCTCATCAATTTGAAGATGATCATCATGAGATTTGGAAGAAGGGTCTTGATCAAGATCAAAGGCATGTGAATATTTCACAATCTTCAAAGGGAAGGAATCAAATGTAGGTCTAGGATCTTTCCTCGAATACAATATACTTTGTAAAGCCTTCTTGAAATTCTCGAGAAAAGAGAAGAAACAATTTATAATGAAGAACATAATGTCTTGTATAAAATTCCAACTTAAATACTTGATATTTCCATATTGTCCTTTCATGTTTCTGCTAGTCAAGTTCATCCTCCAGTGGAGTCCTTGGATTTGATCTCAAAACTGATTTAGAGTCACCAGGTGAATGATTTCATCCTTGCTATGTCTGATCATTGTCCACCATCAATAATCAGATCTGAAGTTGATACATTTTGTTAAGGAACATAAAACTACATTCCCCAGTGGAGTCGCCACTATGTTCGGGCCTAGATCTACCTCTGGCTGAAGGAAGGAATGTCTAGGGTAACATCAAACCACGCTTAACCTGGTAGCTAGCCCTACCAAGTCGGGAGAGGGCTCTCTCCTTGTCAATCTCAATTAGGATATTGGCAATTAGGGCTTGAGATGACTAAATTTAATGTAGATTTTAGGCTAGGTATAGTAGCTCAGGTTTCTGGTTTGATTTTTAGGTTTTGGTTGTTGGATCAATTGGAGAAGGTAGATTGGGTCCTGTTAACACCCAGGTTGTTCCCTTTGACTCCTGAGGGAATACGGCCGGGGTAACCACTAACCAAGCTTTGGATTACAGGTTCTAGCCAACCTGTAATTAGAGAGGGCTCTCTCTTATGATTTTTCACTATGTTCTTGGGATCTTAGGCTAGCTATGAGGTGAGGGTTTTGGTTTTATATTTTGGTTGAATGATGTCTTTCAGTACCTAAGATGATATCTTCAGATAGTTTTAGTCCATTGGGCAATGGAGTCTGTGGTTACAGGCTATTTGAGATGTTTAAGTGGGATTGTTGAAACTGCAGGGCCATTTAAATATTTCATGAAACAAACTTGAAATTGAGGTGATGAAGTATGTTTAACCAGTGGAAGGCAATTAAGAATTTTCCACTAAGTTGGTGGTGTGAGAAAGAGATGTATTGCCCAGGAGCAGGTTTGAATTCCTGAACAATAATCACTGTGAAAGGTACAGTCTGAAGGTGTGGCAATTAAGAATCACACTCTTATAACTATAACTGAGGAAAACATTCATAACAGCATAGATTGAGTTCAGGGTATTCTATGAATAAATCCTGAAACTATTCTTTTTCTTTGCCATTAAACTGTGAAACATAGAACATGAATGGATTATGAAGGAAATAACAAACATAACGAAGAGGTTAAAGAAACTTATTATTCCATGAAATACGCAGGAATCCTGTAGCATTCAGCAAACACACCATAACGCATCAGACAACACAGAACTTTGGAAATTCCATCAGCTTTTTGTATTAAAACTCTGAACATTCACAGCATAGGATCTCTTGAAGAGAAAATCAACAACCCCTGCAAGCTTATGCAAGGGGGAATATATACAATCGGTTTTACAAAAATATCTAAACCGCTGAGTCATTTGATTAATAAATACATTCACCAACTTTCAAAATAGCAGATAAGGAAGTTATTGCTGCTCTAAATACAAAATGAATGCTCTTTAATTCTGTCAGAAGTCTTTTTGACCTTTGGAGGCCACTGAGTCGGTTGAGCGTTCTGCATTTATGCTGAATGATGTGTCTTTATGGCTGTGTCGTGCTGTAGCTTTCTCGGCCCTGTCCCCTGTAGCTGTCAGTGTTGCTTTGGTGGCCGAATCTGTCTGCTGAGTTGGCTCAGCCCAGTCTTTTCCAATCATATTAAATTTTCTGAACAAGATGACTTATATTTTAATGAAAAAACTTGATGAAAGCCTGTTGTTTACAGTAATAACTGTATCATGCTGGTCCACCATTCCTGTGTAGGCAATTGATGTCTCAAAATTGCACCTAAGGTTTCATCTGCCTCTGTATATTTGTAGAAATTTGGAGGCACCTCGAACAAATGTCTGATTTCATTCATGATAAAAAACAAATTTTCTACTTTCTCATAAAGGCTCTGCCCAGATGCAGGCCCTGCTTCCTCTGGGGTGCTTGATCCTGCAGTGATCTAATTGGTGACAAATGCATTTACCCTTTTTGCATAGTTCTCATGTGATAGTAGCCTTCCTGCGCTGTTCAGTAAGCTGGGAAGGCCTCGGGTGTGCAATGCTGTGAACTTAACAGTGAATTTGTTCACCTCTGTTTGCATCTCCTCGCACCTTCTATCCAAGGTCTGCACCATATTTCTCAATGTGAGGACCCTCTTTATCATCAAGATGGTTTCAGTTCTATTGGGGATCCCTATTGCTGCTAGCTGAGGACCTGTGCGGTTATTGAGAACATTAGTCATTGTGTTGGCTATCTCAGGCATATTGCCTAGAGATGCCCTTGCTCTTTGGACTTCCTTGTGTGCTATGTTTATGAGCTCCATATGCTCATGAATACTCTTTATATATTGCCATTGATCTGTTATTGATTGGCCAATGTTGGCCCATAAAACTTTCTTGATCTCCGCCACCACTTTGTCAAGAGTGAGCTCTTTCTCCAGCTCTTTTATATTCTCCTTAAGAGCTTTTATTTATCTTCCTTTTTCAGCTACACTTTGTTTAGACTTGTCATATTTTTCATTCAGGGTAGCTAATTTCTCCTTGGCTTCATTCAGCTCTACCATCTGGGCTTCTAGGGCTTGAATCTCATTCATCAACTTCTGCATGTCAAGGCTTGGAGCCTGCTCTGATGTTGGTGTTGGTGCTGATGTTGATGGAGCTGTCTCAACTGTCTGTACTGTAGGAGTGACAATTTGAGGGGGTTCCTCAAGGTTGATTACTTGTTGAGGGGGCTGAGATGTTTGGCCTCCTTCATTCTGTTGTAGGGCTGCCTGCAATGCAGCCTCTGTTTCTACCAATTTTCTCTCTGTCTGTACCAGTTTTCCCTCTGTCTGTACCAGTTTCTTATGGAGTGATATCAGCATGGCTGCTACATCTTGATCCTGCCTTTGCTGGGCAACCTCTTCTGTTTGAGGGTGAAGAGTTGCTGGGAGCTTCACCATCTTTCTTAAGGCTGCAATATCTGCATCTCTTTCTTTAAGCAGCGCTTGTATAGCTTTGGGGTCCTTTGGGTCATGCCCAAGCTCTATGATTATATCCTCCAAAGACCTGATCCTGTTGTCTTTGGCCTGAGAGGATGCCTTCTCCAACTCAAGTTGGGCAGTTGTATTGTTCAGGCTATTTTCCAACCTATGTGCCAAGAAGGTCTTATCTGCAAGTGTCGAATACACCATCTCACCCGTTTGCTTGTGAAGTTCTATTTGATCCATAGGGTGGATGTCTTTTGCAAGAACCTCAAGGTTGGTCCTTATATAGTCTGCAGCTGACTGTGGCTACAGCATGGTTGGCATGAAATGACTCATGGTCATTTTCCCCTCTGTTATGTCATAAGCTGACATAAGCCTCTGCTGGTTTGTAGGGGCCATTTTAAGCAATTGATTATAGATCTGGAGCCTGAGTGGCTCATTTCTCTTTTTGATGTCAATGAATTGTTGCTTGATGCCTGTTTCAGCTCTCCTTTGCTGACTTGAGGAGCTGACCTCTCCTCCAAGGGTTCTTTCTTGTTCCTGCTGAAAGGAACTGGCAGATGCTTCCATGCTTGGTGGGCCCATGCCCAATGATTGTCCAATAGGCATTTCTTCTTCAGAAAGGGGATTTAGCCTCTGTCTTTTCTCCCCTTGAGTTGTGGATGTGGTGAGGGGAGTCTCCTACTCTCTATCCCTCTTTCGGTTTCTTTCTTCATTCTGTGGAGTTTGGAGCACCGAGGCCTCCACTGTCGTTTCTTGCCTAGGAGGCACAGTTTCTTAAGCATGCTTCTCTTTGGATTTTGGGGCCTCAGCTGTTTCTTCTTGTTGCATTGGCTGCTCTCTTTTCTGTTCTGCTGTATGGGGTGGTTGTTCCTGCTCCATCTGCTTTTCTTTACCCTTGATAGATACCTGATGAACAGTTCTAGCTGCTTGCTGGTGGGCTGTAGAGGATGAGGCAGCTACTCCAAGTTGCCTTCGATAGGAAGAGGAAACCTGCCCACAAGTTTCCAAGTCAGCCTCTTTCTCAATATTCTTTGCCTCTCTTTGTAGCATTTTCTCTCTAGTAATTGCCTCTTCTAGAGTGCCCTCTTTCCAACTTAACAAATTGGCATATTTCTCAATATGAGGCAATCTGATGTGATCATAGCTACCCAATTTATATTTTACCCTCCTGAGAGAAATGAAATGATTAGGGTCATAAGGTACCCAACGGAAACTGGTTTGCAATTGGAGGGTCTCTAGGATCCTATCTGCTTCCTTCCATCCCTCCTCCATTTTGTTGTAAAGAAATGGGCCTAGCTGGTTCCTGACTTTTAGTTGCACCTTCTTGTTTTTACTGTGGAAATGGACCTGGTCTGCATTTCCAAATTGCCTGAAATACTCTAAGGCAAAGAGTCTCATAGGGACATATCTTGGCAGCCTATAAGGGTTCAACTCACAGCCATATATTCTGATTACTGTATGGTGTTGGTAAAAGTACCAATCACCAATGCTGTAGGCCTTTGAGAGCTGGAGTACTCTTTGCATCTCATCGGTCAATCTTGGAGGAGGGACACCAAATAACAAGGTCATAGCTGGATGGATAAAAAGGTCTATGAATTCACAGTAGGTGTATGGTGAACAGGAGGTGTGATGAAAAACTGAAGTCCAAAATACCACAGACCTTGGGTTTCCATGAGCATCAAGCTTCTTGAGAGGAATAGGGAAACTGTCAGGCTGATAAAATAAGAACAAGTGATAGATGTATGAAGTGTATCTAAACACCTTTTCCCTTTCTAGATTCATCAATTGCTCATGAATCTTATTGGCGATGTATGCAGCATAATCATAGTGCACAGCAGGAGGCATTCCAGGGGAAAAAATGGATAGCATGGCCATAATGGTGTCATCAACAACCTCACATGCCCTGTACCCCAGGACATAATTGATCAAGTCCACAAGCATTTTGCCCAAGTCATTGAGTTATGGATTTCCAATAGGAGGTGTTCTGATAGCTTCAGAGCTTGGCTGAACAAATAATTGATTAATCTTGATGATCTGGGCACTGTACAACTTGCCCCCTTTCTTTAACAAGTCCATCATGGAAAGAGGAGTTAGTGGCTTTGCAGTGTGAAAGTGCAGCATCTCATTTATGGCCTCACGGGTGATATGGAACAAGACTGAACCTAAGGGACTGAGAACAGCTCTTTGACATGGATCATAGCTAGAACATCATCGATGGATCAGGTCTGGAAGGACATTGACTTGAGGAAGGTTGAAAATGGGCAAATTGGAGTCCCAAATCCCTAAAATATCAGCTCCACTGAGGTGTTGAGCCTTTAACTCATTTAGCATATGAATGTTAAACTTGGAATTTATTGAGAACATCTCAGTCATCTGGTAATATTTATCACCTAGGGCCTTCCACTCTAACTCTCTGTGTGGGGCATTCAAAGGTGGAATGTTCAGTGCTACTGGTGTTTCCATGGTTGACTAGTACTCTGAATTGTATTAGGACTTGTTTTACTGGACTGAGCAACACAGAGGGGTATTTTTGCAAGAGTGAGGCAAATTGCAGGGGAAAACGGGGTAAATTGTGGTGAGAGCAATTGAAATGCTCCAAAGAGAGTTGAGTGAGCAAATGCTGGGACTAGTAAAACTGTCTTCACAGTGAATTAGTGCAGCACGGGTTTTAAGTTCACGAATGCGTGAACTGACTATGAATTTATGAAAACTTGACTAAATGTGGGCTCTGCAGGTGAATTTCAACCCAACAACTGAAAATAAACACTGGTCACCGGGGATTTACTGGTAATTACACTGCCTTTTACTCTCCTTTCTCAATTGTTTTGGGTGAATTTATACAACAACTAGGCACGGAAGAGAACTTGGATAAATACCTGGTGAACCTTCGGCAATGGTGGCAAGTGCGGGCAGACTGAGGGCGCCCACGGTCCTTAAGTTGATTTTTGCAGGTTGGCGGCCAAATGGTCGTAATTCGCATGTAGAGCGGAACAATATCTCTTTTGGCAAAAGTGACAAAAAACGCGATTTTGGTGAAAATATGGACTTTTTGGGTTATTGGCGCTTTTTTTGGATGACGTCAGCATGACGTCACCGGGTGCGGTCAGGTACGGAAAGGTGACGTGGCGGCCTGCAAGTGGTCCACGGGGACTGGTGAGGTGGCGGACAGGTTGGAGTAGTGGCGGGCCGGGCGCTGACGCGGCGTTGCATTAGCACGACGTGGGGATGACGTAGCAGTGACGTGGGAAGGTGGTATACAAAGGGTGGTAAGCGGTTCCATCGGACCGCTTATGGTATGGTGGTGGTATTGGCAGGCGGCCTCCCAATAAGATTTGGGAGCGACGCGTGGCAGAGGCCTGACGTCACCCTCTGACACTTTCTCGGGAGGTAACGTCCGGTCATCGGGGGCGACCCGATATGGATGTGGGCCGTCGGATGGGAAAGCCCAGATCCAACGGTTGACGGGTCGGTAAAAAGCAAGGACAATACGGCAGCGGGGCACGAATATTTTATTGTTTTTCTAGAAATGTGCACCCAGGCGGAACTTTGGATTTTGGCGGGTTTGTGGGGTTTTCAATGTTTTTGCATTCAAACGCGCATTGCACCAAAACATTGGATAAAGCGGAAAAATGGGTTTTTTTAGTGTATTTTGCAAATAGCGCGGGTTAGGGGTAATAGTGGGTTTTGCCAAGGCTGCTTGCAAAGTAAAGTGGGTAAATCATTTCGGAGGGTTGTAGAGGGAAAAAGGGGTAGGGATTAGGTTATTAAACCAACGTGGGGTTAGTTTAATCCCTGACTTTGAACAAAGCATCCTGTTTCAGACTTGGACTTAGCATGGTTGTCTAATATTTGGACATATGGCTATAATGCCAGGGGGAGGGAATATACATATTGTGGAGGTTCTATACACTATGGTGTTATAGCAATAGGGAAAGGGGAACATAGGGAATTAAGTATAGATAGAGTTAGTAGTTAGTTCTGGAGGGGGATAGGAATGGGAAGTGATAGATACTAAGTTTTAAGGAAACAAACTTAGTTAGGAAGTAGATCAAAATGAAAATAATTTTACACAAGAAATGTGGCTCTTAAAGAAACAAGAACCAACAAAAGACTTTGACTTCTTCCATGAACATAGGTAGTATTGGGATGTTAGTAATGAATGTAATGGAGGATAATCAGGGAGTTAGACATGCTTCATTGTATTGCTGCAAAACTGCTGAATAAGAGACCTGCACTGGCACCATGTTTTTCCTTTGCTTGGGCCAGTGACATAAAAGAAATCATGCTTCTGCAACCCCATCTACCTACCCACTCTATTGCCTAGCATTTTTTTGTTACTCCAAGGAGGGTGCACTTAGACTTGCAAACCCTTATGTGCCTTTTCTTTTACTTTGGCTTTTTCTTTTGATTTAAGGCTATCCTTATTGCTTCCAAGGTCCCAGATTAAACAGTTGGGAACCTTCATTCTCTACCTAACTACTTTATCTGCCAAGATTGAACTGTTTGGACAGATTTCTTTCTCTAGTCTACAACACAAAATTGAAACATGGCATGACCCAGCTTAGACTGTTGGATCACCCATTCAGAAGTATGACAACCTCAACCAACTGTAGATATGTGTCTTCCATAATAATATGAGATCTTTGCATCATCAAAGTAGATCATATTGGCACTTCCCCTGCCAATCATGAAAAATGAAACCTATTGGTATTGGTAGCTAACAGGTCCTGGAAATCAGCTCGAGGATACAGTCATGTTCTGTGGGGCAAGGTAGACAAGGGTTTATTTACTAGAAATGGATTAAGATGGTAGATTAAGATGGCTGAGGAGTTGAGGAGGGCATAAAGAAAATATGAATCCTCTTCAAACAGTTGAAAACATTGAAAACTAAATGCATTCCCAAGACAAAGCACAGTAGTGTATTTTTTCCATTGACCTTGATTCATTTAGTTTTAGAAGATAAAGATGGATTTGGATACATATAAAACATAATAAAAACTCATTACAAAGAAGAAAGAATACATAAACTTACTGTTACAAGAATCCCACAAAAATCATTGTGAAACCTAGTTTTATTCCTTGCCAAACTGCTGATACAAATGTTTAATGAGTGCCACCACTTCCACCAAAGTCCAGCCTTTTCAAATGACTAAGAGAAAACATAATATAGGAAAGGAAACCATTCATGCTAGCTATTAGAGTAAAATCCATGAGAAAAGGGGTGGTTTCAACCATCTCTAAGCTAGGAACACAAAAGTAGGCAGTGGAACAGCTTGCCTCTAAAACTTAGGGAACCAATTTATTACAGCTCAAAACCACTTGGAACTTGATGTATCTACCCTATAAGGTGATTTTCATTTATACTTACATCAAATACATCATTTACCATGCATACATTTACCTAAACAAGAAGAAAAGTCAACCACTGAAGAAACTGGGCGAAATTTTGAGTTTCAGGCAAAATTGACAAAATCTGCTTAATGCGCAGAACCATGAGCCTGATGCACAATGCCGCTTAAAATCTGCCTTTGGAGGCCTTCCACTCACCCAAATCAGGCCCACAATGGCTTGTTAGAAAGATCTGCCTATCTAGTTTCTGTAACACTTTGAATTTTTGTATTTGGAGTTGATTTGAGCCTTTAAAAGTTGATTCTCCCAAGACTGCTTCTTGTGGGTCCAAAAAGTGGCAGAGAGGGCATTTTTTGGGTGTTTTTTGCCCTTTTGGTGGCCTAGGTCTTCTCCAAAATTGATGAAACTTTCTGGGTTTGCTTATTTTTTGATGCTGAATGTAAATATATAATCCATTTGTCAAGAGGATGCACCAATTCATTGCCCAGTGCCACTGCATTAGCCGAAATTTCCTGTGTTACCTAATTCAAAAATTGGAAAATGACAAAATTGTTTCAAAATTTGCCCAATTTTGGCTCAAAGCTGCATCATGGGTTACTTTGTTGGGCTAAAGTAACATCAACCAAAATGTTGAGCTTTTCATCCTTCTTTTTTCCTTTTAAGGCCCTACTTAAGCTTGCCTTAAGGTGCTTGATCCTCTTGTTGCATATTCTATTCCGAGTCAAATAATGGTGGGCTATATGCCTTAGCATCTTGTTGTCTCTATTTGCTTTCTTCAGAAGGCCCTCAAGGTGGATATTTACCCTTTCAAGCCATATCTCTCTCTCATGATCCACTTAGCCCTCTCTAAATTAAGTGACAAAGCTTGTATCTTGTCCTCTTGCTTCTTGATGATCATGTCTTTGACAACCCTTGGATCTTGAGCATCCAAGTCAATGAAATTAACTCTTTGTGTCTCCTCATGTTCAACAAGGTCAAAATATCTCTTCATTTTTATGGCTGTGAACACTTGTGGTTGTATGGACAATGGTGAAGTGAAAACTCAGTGGAGCAATAAAGTGGACAGAGTGTATGGAGGGGTATGCGAATGTATGAGATGTAAATAGAGTTTAGGGAATGTGAACAGTGTTTAGGAGAGAGGGTAGGGATTTTAGGGGAATAGGTAAGGTTTGTAGGGGAGTAGGTAGAATAGGTTCTATATGTGGAGGGTTAGGGTTTTATGTAGAATAGGGTTTGGGAATAGTGGGATGTAGGGATTAGCATTTGGGGATTGGAAAAAATAGATGAAGGGTGTTAGCACCTAAATCTGCCTTAGGCTGAAGGAAGGAAAAATTCAGGGTAACCACAAACCACGCTTAGTCTGGTAGCTAGCCCTACCAGAACAGAAGAGGGCTCTCTCCAAGTCACGCTCAGTGAATAAGTAAACAAAATGGTCTGAGATGACTAATAGTGAAATATTGATCTTAAGCTAGTAAGTAAATATGGATACAAGAAGCAATTTTTTATGAATGACTGAGTTTCTGGGATGGTATGGGACCAACGGACAACAATGAGCAGAGAATTTAATTAAAAGGCATAGATTACTTCATGAGGCAAGACAGGTGGAAAGTCTAGAAATTTAGTTTGAAATAACGCGGAATGGAGGAATTTCTTAGGAGGTTGAAAAAGGAATAAGTACATGAATCCTTTTCAACAGAAGAAGACATAGAACGTGAAAACTATCCCAAGGCAGAGCAGTGCACTGAATTCTACCTTTTTTACTTAGAAAGCATTCACTGGAAATGAATGTAAATGAAAATATGAAACATAACGAAATACATATGAAACATAAAGAAGATACATTTCCTAAACTCATGCCACAGGAATCTCATGAACCAAAGCTGCAATCTTTCATTAATTCTCTGTCAAAATGTACAGTGAGTGACTGAGTTTTTCTCCCACAGTTCCCAGAAATGACAACCAAACCAACCCTTTGCAAATAGTTTGCATACAATATATAGAAAGTTCCATGAAGATATAGAATGCCCAAGGGTTGGGGAGTTACTCGAATCATTACAAAATGGAGGTGGAAAGCCAACCATTAGCTACAGGTGCAGTGTTACAAACATGACAAATGGCTTGCGTGATTGTTTGCCGTCCTTTGCCACTTGGATACACATTAAATTTTGCCTTAGGTGCCGAAAAAATTGTATTGTAGATGAGTGGGCCCACTTGGAGAAAGTCACGAATCGAAATGTTGCGAAACGGGCGCGATTTTGGCCTTTTTCTCTATATGCACTACGCCCAATTCTATATGCACCGCACCACTTTGGAGGCTATTTTGAGGCACCTGCAGGAGTCCAAAATGTGCCCAAGTGTGCTTGTTAGAAAGCCTGGCCTATCTACTTTCCAACCCAAGTGGAATTTCCGAATTTGGTGTTCATTTTCCCCTCCAAATCTTCATTCTCCCAAGACTGCTTCCTGTGTGTCAAAATAGGGGCAGAAAGGTCATGTTTTGAGTGTTTTTGACCTCCTGGGGACTCAAAACTTGCCCAAACTTATTTTCCATGCACCAGTAGGCATGATTTATCATGCTGAATCCAAAAATGCTAGCCATTTGTGATTTGGAGCTCCCAATCCTAAGTGGGAGAAAAAACATGTGTTGTGACCAAAAATTTTCCATGTGACCAAAATTGCCCCAATTTCTTGAAATTTGGGCTGGAGTTTCCTTATCAATTGTTATGCTGGGCCAAAGAGGCTTTGGCCAATATTTGAAGTCGATTGAGCTCCCTTTGCCTCTTTTTCTACTTGATTGCCTTCCTCAATTTCGCCTTCAAACTCCTGATTCGGGCCTTGCATACTTTGTTTCGCACCATGTAGTGGAAAGACATGTGTCTCAGCAATGCATGGTCCTTGTCGGCCTTGTCCAGCAGCCTCTCCAAGTGAATGTTCACTTTCTCTAAAATATACTCCCGGTCCTCATCTCTTTGCTCCATAGGTCTACCTTGTGTTGCCATGATGTGTTGCTAGTTTTCCTTGATCAGTTGCAACTCTATCTCAGCTTGTCGGTCCTCAAGTTGTTTGTTCCTCTACTCCAGGTATGTCATATTCCATTTGGTTCTCCAATATTAGGCATGCCGGTAGCTAACGAAATAGAGTTCGGTGTAAGTGTGAAAGTAACACTTGCCAAAGTAACTTGAGCACCATGCAAATGTAGAACAAATAGGTGAGCCAACTCATGGTGAAATTGAACATTTTCAACCTTTTCACAAAACTCATAGCATGATTGAAACTGAAAATAGGACATACCAAGAGGGCAGGCCTGCAATTCTGTAAGGGAGGTCGGTTCTTCTCTCACATGTCTGCCACTTTTATGAGGCCTCTGGGGTCCCTGTTCTTCCAAGGGAGAGTCACTTTGGGTTTCCACATCATAGTCCGATGAATTCTCAGATGCCATGACTGCTGTATGTGTACTGTGCTTGGACTACCCTTTGATGATGCTATGAAACTAGGTGTTGTAGTGAGATCTGCCACCAAGGGGAACAATGCAAAAAGGGAGTGTTAGGAAGGGGAATAATATGATGGGAGTAGGGGTTATGGGGGGGAACATTGTTTAGGGATATGAAGGAGGGTTTGGGGATTTTATAGGGTAGGGTTTTGGGTGTTAGGTAAATTTATATGGGCTAGGGTTTGGGTTTTACCTTTGACAAATGTGAGGAGGGGATAGGGAATAGGATTTTAGTAGCATTTTAGGATAGGGAGAAATGGAAAAAGTGGCATAGGGAAGAATGGAATGAGGGAAAGAAAGAAAAATGAAATGGGGGAAGAACCTTGGCACCAACACAATGAGTTTGTAACCCTAACAACATTTGCTTTGATGATTTTAGGTGGTAGGGTTTAAGAGTTTTTATGCGACCATAAGCCATCATTTACTATCATCATACCAACATAAAAATGGATGAAACACTGGGAGATTGACCCCACCTAGAAAATACATGCAAATAAATGGAAATTGGGAGAAATTTGAATGAATTTTAGGCCTTTTAGCCCTGTGCGCCACGCCTCCCATGTGCGTCGCGCCAGTGTAAATTTACACTGGAAAATTTCTCCCAGTGCGCCGCGCTCCCTCTGTGCACCGCGCCTTTTTACATGAGCCTTTTGGAGGCCTTCCCGATGTCAAAATTCAGTGAATAAAAGCTCGTTGGAAAGTTATTTGCGTCTAATTTCCAACCCAACCAGAATTTTTCAATTTGGAGTTCATTTCACCTGTCAAAAATCAAATCTCCCAAGACTGGTCAAAATGTGCCAAATGAGGTTGCCTCAAGGTAGAGTGCTGTTGCAGTCAACTTTTGAATGCCTTCCTCAACTCCAAATTGAGCTCATGATAGCTCATTGGAAAGATATTTGTGTCTAGTTATCATTTGACTCATAAAAAAATTCATTTGACCAACCCAGCTAGGCGAAAACGTGATTTTCCCAAGGTCACGTTAGAGGTGCATCAATTCTCCCGAGGCGATTGTATTTTTGACATTGCTCTAAAACCATGACACCTGCGTAAAAAGTGAAGGAGGTTTTTCTTCCTTGGCCTGTTGTGGACAAAAACCTCTCCTAGTGTTCAAAAATTCATCTTTTATTTCTCAAAAAAATCATTTGAGTGAAACCTATCCTGATGTGTGGAACAAGGGATTTGTCGAAATGAAGAGAAATGAAGGGGATAAGCGGCTTCTAAATTCTTGGGAAAATTCTTGGAAGTAGGGAGGGATGTTAAGAAGCAGGGGAAAGTGGAATTTAAAATATTGAGTGAGGGGAAGGGGTCCAAAAAGGTGGAACACAGGCCTAACCTAAAAAATTGCCATGTTGTAGCAAGAAACTAGGGTTTATGCAAAAATGAGGAATTTGGGGAATCGCAGTGACAGGAAGTGTTCAATAAGGTACATTAAGGATAGGGGAAGGTGTATGAACATCAGGATACAAGTTTTGTCGATGCTTTGACCATCCAAGAGAAATTGCCTTTAAAACCCTAGGAGAGGGAAATGACCTTACCTAGACGCAACGGAAGCATAAACAATGTGTAAAATGACCCAATGGAACCTGACATGATAAATACAACCCTTTGAATGATGGCACACTCATCTAAATGGTGACATGGACCGACATTTGGGCAACTTTGACAGGAATAAAATCAAATCCTAGATCTAATGCCTAGTGACCAAATTTTGCTTGAAGACTTACTGAAATGACAAAATTTGACCTTGACATTCTGAGACCACTTTGTAAGAGAACATTTGATCACTGGAGGAAGGCTGCAGAGACTGACACTAACATTGGCTCCAATGGGGATGGTAGTTCCATCTCCTTGGAGGTGCCAAGAACTTCAGATCTTTGGGTGAGTAGACAATGCCTTCATCCATTGGGCTATGGAGTCCATTATTCCGACAAACCAACATGACTCAATTTATTGACTGAAACTTGACTGAAACTGACTCAATGCAAACTAACATGACTAAAAAAACTTGACTCTAATAAAAGGAAACGACTCATGACTGACTTAACTAAAACAAGAACTCACAAAACTTTTTCAATGGCAGCAGTCCATCAAGATCTGAGGGTTCCAAATCATGATGACAGCCACCTGCATACTAATGAAATATGTACAATCATGTGTAATGTGTCTTCCAATGTAACCAATCAAGCAGATGCCTTGCTGACTGATTCTCCTGATCAGATCTCCTGGTCAATAGTAGATACTTGTAACTGGGCATCCAAAAAGCTAATTGACCATGATCTCCTTCATCACTGAACACTATAATAATCACCTTCACTGCTTTCTGCAACAGATTTTCCATTGGATCTTGAAAAACATGAAGATTGACCTCTTGCTGAAAGAGCAAGGTGTCTTTCTCCTTTGATACTGATCTTAATTCACACTCTACTTCAATAAGAGTATGTCCCTGGTCCTCAAAAAATTCTAAACAAGTAGATGAGCAGATCTCCTCTTCAAGGAACACTTCAAAACATGAGACATATGAGGAAGAATCTGAAAGAGAATCCCGAATGGTCTGATCTTCTAAAGTTTGAATATATGGTAGGTCATCTTCATGTGATATGACAACCATATTCTCATTATATTCATCATATTCATCAATCATGAGAAAAGAAACTTCAGATGTTTCTTGAAACCTAACACTAACATTTCTATCATCTACCATAAATTCATCTAGAGGAACTCTTTCACTTGCTTGAGCAAAGATCTCATCTTGTTGTTCATGAGTTGACTGGATTACCTCTTCATGAAGACTGTGTTCTGATGACATGAGAACATTTGGATCCAAAACTCTGTCTTCTTCATCCCAGATGATTTCAGCAGCAGAGTTCTCTTTCATGGGACTTAGTACAAGGTTTTCTTGGTCATCACAATCTGAATCTACATCTGAAATGGTTGTCTTAACATTATCACATTCTGAATTTGAAACTTGACTTCTCTGCATGCTGTCTTCTTTTATGGATAGATCTGAAACGACACTTTCTCTTTCATCACTTTCAGCCATATGGAAATCTTCAACCTGCTGATCTATAAAGCTGCTTACAAGACTATCATCATTTTCACCAGAGGAAGAAGTTCTACCGTCACCTTCTTGACCATGTGCACACTGCAGATTTGCGTTAACTTGAGTTGTAACCTGACCATTCAAGAGTTGATCTATCTCATTTTCAGACAGAGGAGATAACACTTTTTGTTTTCTCTTGCTCAAACAGTGATTGTCTTCATTAATTTCAAGTGAAGGAGTATACAAATTTTCCTCATATAGCTGATCCATTTCATGTAATTCCTGTTGACTGTCAAGATGCAAAATTCCTTCATCTTCCACCGTACTAAGATCTTGATCCTGCTGCAAATTTTCATGATCGTCTTTATGCTGCTGAAATGGATTTTCATACAGGGCTTCCATGATCTCTTCATCCATGAAATTATCATCCTCATAATATTTCTCAAGGCTTTCAATAAAACAATAAGCATGCTTGCAACAATCCTGAACTAAATTTAATGATGGATAAGATTCTTTATATCTCTCAATGAACATGGCATGAAAATCCTTTAGACAGTAAATACAAGCAGCAGGCAAATTTTCATACCAAGATTGGGCTTCACCTTCCAAAGTGGCCAGGAATATCTTCATCAAGCAATATTCAGGAATATCAACCTTCAACTTGCGAATGTGCATGTGAAATCTAACTAGATGTAAAGCCGCATCCTTCCTACCATCATCTTTAAACGTAGGCAAATTCTTTGAACAATCTACCTTCGGAATTTTATTTGGAAAGACTGGAATGTGATCTCGGCTCATAGGAGCATACCTTCTTGCAATGCATTCGATCTTGAAAATCTCTAAGCTACTGATCTCTCTACAGTGGAGTCACCATGAAGCAACGATTGTTGGATTCTTCAGTGAATGGAGTCGCCAGGTGAATGATTTCAGCCTTCTTATGTCTAATTGTTGTTCACCATCAACAATCAGTTATAAACTTGAGATATGTACTGGGACAAGGCAATCTACAAGCAAACCAATTTCTTCCCCAGTGGAGTCGCCACTATGTTAGCACCTAAATCTGCCTTAGGCTGAAGGAAGGCAAAATTCAGGGTAACCACAAACCATGCTCAATCTGGTAGCTAGCCCTACCAGAACAGGAGAGGGATCTCTCCGAGTCATGCTCAACGAATAAGTAAACAGAATGGTCTGAGATGAATAACAATGAAATATTGATCTTAGGCTAGTAAGTAAATGTGGATACAAGAAGCAATTTTTTATGAATGACTGAGTTTTTGGGATGGTATGGGACCAACAGACAGCAATGAGCAGAGAATTTAATACAAAGGCATAGATTACTTCGTGAGGCAAGATAGGAAGAAAGTCTAGCAATTTAGTTTGAAATAACACAGAATGGAGGAATTGCTTAGGAGGGTGAAAAGGGCATAAGTACATGAATCTTTTTCAACAGAAGAAGACATAGAACTTGAAAACTATCCTAAGGCAGAGCAGTGCACTGACTTCTACCTTCTTACTTAGAAATCTTTCACTGGAAATGAATGTAAATGAAAATATGAAACATAACGAAATACATATGAAACATAACAAAGATACATTTGCTAAAATCACGCCACAAGAATCTCATGAACCAGAGCTGCAATCTTTCATTAATTCTCTGTCAAAATGTACAGTGAGTGACTGATTTTCTCTCCCACAGTTCCAAGAAATGACAACCCAACCAACCCTTTGCAAATAGTTTGCATACAATATATAGAAAGTTCCATGAAGAGATAGAACGCCCAAGGGTTGGGGAGTTACTCGAATCATTACAAAATGGAGGTGGAAATCCAAGCATTAGCTACAGGTGCAGCGTTACAAACATGACAAATGGCTTGGGTGACTGTTTGCCTTCCTTTGCCACTTGGATAGAAGCAAATCTAGAGTGGAAATACTTTAAATTTTGCCTTAGGTGCCGAAACAATTTTAGTGTAGATGAGCGGGCCCACTTGGAGAAAGTCGCGAATCGAAATGTCGCGAAACAGGCGTGATTTTGGCCTTTTTCTCTATATGCACCGCGCCCAATTCTATATGCGCCGCGCCACATTGGAGGCTATTTTGAGGCACCTGTAGGAGTCCAAAATGTGCCCAAGTGTGCTTGTTGGAAAACTTGGCCTGTCTACTTTCCAACCAAAGTGGAATTTCTGAATTTGGTGTTCATTAGCCCCTCCAAATATTCATTCTCCCAAGACTGCTTCCTGTGTGTCAAAATAGGGGCAGAGAGGTCATTTTTTGAGTGTTTTTGACCTCCTGGGGACTCAAAACTTGCCCAAAATTCTTGTCCATGCACCAGCAGGCATGATTTTTCATGCTGAATCTAAAAAGGCAAGCCATTTGTGATTTGGAGCTCCCAATCCTAAGCGCCGTGCCACTGGGAGAAAAAACCTGTGTTGTGACCAAACATTTGCCATGTGACCAAAATTGCCCCAAATTTCTTGAAATTTGGGATGGAGTTTCCTTATCAAATGTTATGCTAGGCCAAAGAGGCTTCAGCCAATATCTGAAGTCGATCAAGCTCCCTTTTCCTCTTTTTCTTCTTGATTGCCTTCATCAATTTCGCCTTCAAATTCCTGATTCGGGTCTTGCATACTTTGTTTTGCACCATGTAGTGGAAAGCCATGTGTCTAAGAAATGCATGGTCCTTGTTGGCCTTGTCCAGCAGCCTCTCCAAGTGAACGTTCAGTTTCTCTAAAACATACTCCCGGTCCTCATCTCTTTGCTCCATAGGTCTACCTTGTGTTGCCATGATGTGTTGCTAGTTTTCCTTGATCAGTTGCAACTCTATCTCAGCTTGCTGGTCCTCAAGTTGTTTGTTCCTCTGCTCCAGGTATGTCATATTCCATTTGGTTCTCCAATATTAGGCATGCCAGTAGCTAACGAAATAGAGTCTGGTGTAAGTGTGAAAGTAACACCTACCAAAGTAACTTGAGCACCATGCAAATGTAGAACAAATAGGCGAGCCAACTCATGGTGAAATTGAACATTTGCAACCTTTTCACAAAACTCATAGCATGACTGAAACTGAAAACAGGACATAGCAAGAGGGCAGGCCTGCAATTCTGTAAGGGTGGTCAGTTCTTCTCTCACATGTCTGCCACTTTTATGAGGCCTCCGGGGTCCCTGTTCTTCCAAGGGAGAGTCACTTTGGGTTTCCACCTCATAGTCCGATGAATGCTCAGATGCCATGACTGTTGTATGTGTACTGTGCTTGGACTGCCCTTTGATGATGGTATGAAACTAGGTGTTGTTGTGAGATCTGCCACCAAGGGGAACAATGCAAAAAGGGAGTGTTAGGAAGGGGAATAATATGATGGGAATAGGGGTTATGGAGGGAAATTTTGTTTAGGGATATGTAGGAGGGTTTGGGGATTTTATAGGGTAGGGTTTGGGGTGTTAGGTAAATTTATATCGGCTAGGGTTTGGATTTTACCTTTGACAAATGTGAGGAGGGGATAGGGAATATGATTTTAGTAGCATTTTAGGATAGGGAGAAATGGAAAAAGTGGCATAGGGAAGAAGGGAATTAGGACAATAAGGAAAAATGAAATGGGGGAAGAACCTTGGCATCAACACAATGAGTTTGTAACCCTAACAACATTTGCTTTGATGATTTTAGGTGGTAGGGTTTAAGAGCTTTTGTGCGACCATAAGCCATCATTTACTATCATCATACCAACATAAAAATGGATGAAACACTGGGATATTGACCCCACCTGGAAAATACACGAAAATAAATGGAAATTTGGAGAAATTTGAATGAATTTGAGGCCTTTTAGCCCTGTTTGTCGCGCCAGTGTAAATATACACTGGAAAATTTCTCCCAGTGCGCCGCGCTCCCTCCGTGCGTTGCGCCTTTTTGCATAAGCCTTTTGGAGGCCTTCCCGATGTCAAAATTGGGTGCATAATAGCTTTTTGGAAAGGTATTTGCGTCGTATTTCCAACCCAACTGGAATTGTTCAATTTGGAGTTCATTTTCCCTGTCAAAAGTCAAATCTCCCAAGACTAGTCAAAATGTGCCAAATGAGGCTGCCTCAAGGCAGAGTGCTGTTGTAGTCAAATTGTGAATGCCTTCCTCAACTCCAAATTGATCTCATGATAGCTCATTGGGAAGAGATTTCTATCTAGTTATCATTTGACTCATCAAGTAAGTTATTTGACCAACCCAGCTAGGAGAAAACGTGATTTTACCAAGGTCACTTCAGAGGTGCATCAATTCTCCCGAGGTGATTGTATTTTTGACATTTCTCTAAAACCATGACACCTGTGTAAAACGTGAAGGAGGTTTTTCTTCCTTGGTCTGTTTTGGACAAAAACCTCTCCCAGGTTTCAAAAATTCATCTTTTATTGCTCAGAAACATCATTTGAGTGAAACATATCCCGATGTGTGGAACAAGGGATTTGTCAAAATGAAGCAAAATGAAGGGGATAAGTGGCTTCTAAATTCTTGGGAAAATTCTTGGAAGTAGGGAGGGATGTTAAGAAGCAGGGAAAATTGGAATTTCAAAGATTGAGTGAGGGGAAGGGGTCCAAAAAGGTGAAACACAGGCCTAACCTAGAAAATTGCCAAGTTGTAGCAAGAAACTAGGGTTTATGCAAAAATGAGGAATTTGGGGGATCTCAGTAACGGGAAGTGTTCAATAGGGTACATTAAGGATAGGGGAGGGTGTATGAACATCAGGATACAAGTTTTGTTGATGCTTTGACCGTCCAAGAGAAATTTCCTTCAAAACCCTAGGAGAGGGAAATGACCTTACCTAGACGCAACTGAAGCATGAACAATGTGTAAAATGACCCAATGGAACCTAACATGATAAAGACAACCCTTTTAATTATGGCACACTCATCTGAATGGTGACATGGACCGACATTTGGACAACTTTGACAGGAATAAAAGTAAACCCTAGATCTAATGCCTAGTGACCAAATTTTGCTTGAAGACTTACTGAAATGACAAAATTTGACCTTGACACTCTGAGACCACTTTGTAAGAGCCTATTTGATCACTGGAGGAAGGCTGCAAAGACTGACACTAACAAAGGGAATAATGTCTAGGGAGTTAGGGAAGGGATTAGGAGATAGGTTTTGGGCAAATGGATATAGGGCATAGGGTTTTAGAAGGAGAATGATAAATATCTATGGTATGAAATGTATGAGGTAGTTTTAGAGACAAATTAGGGTTTATTTTTTAGAGAGGTATAAACCACCAAAAATTCATGTAAACCCTAGTTTCAATTCAAAAGAGGCTCTACTTACTTGACAGGAGGTGACATGAGGCAATTATAGTGATTGAAGATGCTTTTTAGAGGTTTGGAAGCTTCACAGCCCAATGTGCAGCACCACTAGCCCAATGCATAGCACCTCCCTGATGCGTGGCGCCAGTGTATTTTTCAGAAGGAATTTTGGCTTTGATGCGTAGTGCCTCCCTGATGCGCAGCACCAGCCTCCCAATGCATATTGATAGCTTCAGGGCACGTTTTGACTGCCCTCCCAAGGTTGAAATTGGTTGTGTGATAGCTCATTGGAAATATTGTCGAGTCTACTTTCTAGAACATCTTGAATTTTTCAATTTGGAGTTTATTTTCCCTGTCAAAAGTCAAATCTCCCAAGACTGGTCAAAATGTGCAGAATGAGGTTGCCTAAATGCAGAGTGTTGTTGCAGTCAACTTTTGAAGGTCTTCCTCAACTCCAAATTGAGCTCATGATAGCTCATTAGAAATATATCTTTGTCTAGATATCATTTAAATCATCAAGAAAGTCATTTGAACATCCCAACTAGGTGAAATCTTGATTTTCCCAAGGTCACTCTAGAAGTGCATCAATCCTCCTGAGGCCAATGATGTTTTCGAAATTTCTCCCAAACCATGAAACTTGTGTAAAAAATGAAAGAGGTTTTCCTTTGTGGATCAATGATGGAAAAAAACCTCTCTCACAATTGTGAAATTCATATTTTCTTGCTCAGAAACATAGTTTGAAGAAAACATATCCTGATCTGTGGAATAGGGGATTTGTAGAAATGAAGGGAAATGAAGGGAATGAGGGGATTATAAATTATTGAGAAAATTTTTGGAAGTATGGAGGGATGTTAAGAAGGAAGGGAAGGTGGAATTTCAAATATTGAGTGAGGGGAAGGGGTCCAAAAGGGCAAAACATAGGCCAAACCTAGAAAATTGTCAAATTGTAGCAATAAGCTAGGGTTTGTGGGAAAATGACGAATCTGAGGGATATTAGTGATGGGAATTGTTTAAGAAGGTATATTAGGGATAGGGGGAGGTGTATGAGTATCAGGATACAAGTTTTGTTGATGATTTGACCATAAAAGAAAAATTACCTTCGAAACCCTAAGAGAGGGAAATGAGGCTTACCCAAGTACAACCAAAGCACGAATAAGGTGTAAAATGAACCATTGGAACCTGAAATGATGATGGCTCTTTGAATGATGGTACACTCAGCCAAATGGTGAGACACTTAGAAAAATTTGGAAAACAAATTCTAGACCTAAGACCTGGTTATCAAATTTTACTTGAAGACTCACTCAAATGACAAAATTTGACTTTGAGACCCTAAGAACACTTTGTAAGAGCATGTTTGATCAATGGTGGAAGGATTCAAAGGCTGACACTAACAGACCCAACAACCAGCTCAAGAACCACCCAGAAGCATTCTGTTTGAACTAATTTTCCATATCTGGGTCATCGCAGGTCAAACACTGAGACTTAGGGACGACATCATGAGGCATCAGTGCATTCAGGGCTATCATTGCAGGAAGGATACTAATGACCTATGATGATCCCCTAAAATTGACCATCGCTAAGAACATATGTAATCTGCGACGGTGTTGCGAGGTTCTTGTTCACTTTGAGCCATCGTTGTAGGCAGGATACTGATGTCCTGTGACGATCTTGAAACATATGTAAAAAGGGTCAACTTTAGGATTAATGAGCATGGTTAATGTTCTTGAGTGATATGGAAGATATGGACACATATTTTGATGTATGACATAGAGCATATTCCATTCAGAGACTGACTCTACCCGGGATTAAGGGGATGCGGGATCAGTGACAAAATACTGTGTAACAGATGCCCCCTAAAGCATGAAGGTCGAGAGAGTGGGAGGGGTGAAATGCTTTACGGAACCATAACTAAATCGGAAAACCATTGTGGAGAGCCTGCAGATGCAAGTACAACTAATATCCCTAATAATGAAATAAATACATGTAGTCGAAGTATGGTTGCAGCCATCCAAAAGACAAATAAAACTAGTCTGTGGTATGGATGCAGCCATCCAGTCGAAAAGACCATATGAAAACACAGGTATGGTCGCAGCCATCCAGAAAGACTCAGGTATGGTTGCAGCCATCCAATCAAAAGAGTCATCTATAAATAGTCCACGCAACCTGGACTTGTGTAATCTGAGCCTAGGGTCTTGAATCCTGACCTGTCCATCATACAATTTCTAATATGCGAATAAATGTGTTGAAGTCGAGCATAGTAGAAAATCACTTGATTACCAACCAATGATGTGAACTGTTAACAAGAACGAGAGAGACCACCAGTAATGTCAATGGTTCTCAAGGTACTGCTGTTACAATCCACAAAGCGTGAAGAATGATCTAGAGTCGAACACTTGTGGAATCACCTGATCGAAGACCAATGATGTAAGTCTATCGTAGAATGTGAAGAACTTGCCATTGAGGCATGCAAGCTCCAAGGTACCTGAAAGGAGTCTCTAGATCAACTTCTTGGATAATGAGTCGATGTCGATAGGAAGCGATCCATCGTAGGAGGGCCATAATGTTTCCCACATCAATGATGCGAGACAAAGGAACAAGATGAAGATGGATGAAATAGAGAATCAGAGGATGATGTAAGGGTGCAAACTGCAGAAGGATTAAACTCTTGAACATATTGGCGACACAACTCCAAAATGTGGCAGCATTTTGGTACCAAGGGATCGAAGGTCATGCAGAGATAGCACGGATCAAATGGAACGAGGCAAAATGAAGAACCCAAATCCCAGAAGGCCAATGATGAAGTGAGGATATCCCAAACCATGTGAGAAGCAAAAAGTGTCAATGTGCAAGAGTGACAAACTGCAGTAGGTAATGAACAGAATATTTCCAAATTTCCCCCCACCATTGCTGGTGAGTACCCCAATTATTTTTGAAACACAAGATTGAAGGGGATATCATATGCTTACAATATAAGTTTGTCCTTCGGACAAATCCAACCCAGTGAAATTTTAATGAGCCCTAGGGAGGAGAAGCTCGGGTCTCATCATGGCGATGAGTCCAATGTCGTCAGGGTTTAATGAGTCCGACATAGGTAAAACTCAGAGTCTTCTTCATATTTAGAGAGTTTGAAAAAGATATGGAAAAGTAAACTCCAAAGGTCCCTTTTGTAAATTTGTCCCTCCAATCCGAAAAGTAAGAAAACAATACCCAAGGGAACCTATTTACCATGATAGATCAACGTATACCTTTTTCGTAAGTAACTTATCCCAGTCCATAAAAGGGGTGAACTTATACTAGGTAGATGATGCTTCACAGCCTTTAACGAGTTCAAAGTGACAAGAGCTCGGTAATATTTTCATTTTTAAAGGGTCGAAAAAGAGATTGAAAGTGGAACCCCCATTTTATTTCCTTTACGAGTCAAAAGGAAAAATACTCGACAATCTTTTCAGCTCTTACAAGTTAGAAAAGAGCTTAAAGGTGACTCATCCTAGAGGAACGAGTGGTATAAAGGGTAGTGACTACTTTCGGTAATGGTGGAACTGCTCAAAACATGTAATGGTCAAGAGGATGGCTAATAAAACCACTCATCATTGCGGTCCCTCATGAAAGGAACAACAACCAAGTGAAATTATATGATCAGCCAAAGAGATGGCGATGATGGAATGAAACAACCAAGGATCATCTAGTAGAAATGAACTGATTAAAACGACAATCATGAGGCGTAAATCAAGTGCGGGTTCATTTTTACACAAGCTTGAACCATGGAGAACTTTGCTTGGATTCGGTTTCATGTTTTATACAAGCTTGAAATGAAAAACTATGCTTGAATAAGTTTCGCATGCCCCCAGCATAATGATTCAAATCGAGATACATGCCTCCCAAGCTTCTTCTCATTCAACTAGGTGGATGGAATGAAGGTTAACTTTCGAGATCTTGGAAAGACTCGACTGGGATTTTACGAGATCTTTAAGCAAAGACTCAATTTGGAAAAGGGAGTTGTTTCATTTTTAATGAGGTTGACACAGTAAAATAACTATCCTCAAGACCCTTGTTTCATTTTTAAGGAGCTTGACACAAGACAAAAACTACGCTCATGACCCCTTGCTTCATTTTTTTAACGAGGCTGGCATAGGAACAAACTATCCTCGGGACTCCTGGTTTCATTTCTAAATGAGGTTGACACAAGAAAATAACTTTCCTTGGGACTCCTTGTTTCATTTTTTAATGAGGTTGACACAAGATCACGAACTATCCTTGAGGCTCCTTGTTTCATTTTTTAACGAGGTTGACACAATATCATGAACTATCCTCGAGACATTTGTTTCAATTTTTAACGAGGTTGACACAAGATCAAGAAATCTCCTCAAGACTCCTTGATTCATTTTTTAACGAGGTTGACATAAGAAAAGAACTATCCTCTGTACCCCTGTTTCATTTTTTAATGAGGCCAACACAAGATCGAGAAATCTCCTCAAAACTCTTGTTTCATTTTTAAATGAGGTCAACACAAGAAAAGAACTATCCTCGGAAAAACTGTTCATGGGCCATATGAGAACATGACTCCCAAGAGGTCTTCATGGGATGGAAGAACCATGCTCTGGGAGGAATACACGTCATGGGGAACCAACAACAGATTGGGTTCCAATGCCCCCAGTACATGATATGAGACCATCTGTGTGATCATTAGTAGATGCAGAGATGGAATGGGTCACCACATAATTAACTTGTGATGGGGAAGGTATTGCTGGCAAACAAGAGCCGATAGGGGATGATGGTTGAAAAAGAGGTACATGGCGACCAAAGAACGACAATTGATCTATAGTCACAATTCTTCCATCATGTGGGAAACAAACCACACAGAAAAGCGAAGAAACAAGATCCCCCATGACATAATTATAGTTGCTACCAAGGAGAAGATTGAAATCCAACGCACCTTGGATGACCATCACATCTATATGGAGGGTTTTACCTCCCAAAGTAATAGGGAACTTTGGAAGGATCCCTAAGCGTTGACTGGTTCCTCTGTCGAAAGCTAACAGATTCTGGGTGACCGACAAAAGCTGTGGAGAGCCAAAAGCTTGCCAAGTAGTGGAAGACATGAGGCTAACAGATGCACCTTCATCCAAGAGAGTGCCAGGTACTACCATATTATAGGCATGCACGATGATCTGGAAAGGCACATAAGATGGGAGGTGGAAAGCGGTCAAGTGACTCCAATCAAAGGAAACAACAGAACTACTTGGTGGGGGTATTATATGATTTCCCCCATGCTCTGCAGGAGTCGAAGAAGGACTCTCTTGATCAACCGGGACAGGAGGGTCATTCTTTGATTTAGGAGAATCTGACGAGATGAGAAGAACATGAGTAGTATGATCATGACTCTCTTCTGGAAAAGAGTGAGGGACCGAAGGCGGAGGCAAGTCAATACTCGTTTCAACCAATGGTTGGTCAGGAACCAGTGTGAGAGATTCTCACTCAGAGAGAGTAGGACAAGCAAGAGATGAATCCAAGTCAATCTCTTTGTCAACCAAGAAAGGGTCATAGGAAAGCCTCTGATAACCAACTGGAAGTCAGGGTTGAGGAGCTATAAGCTTTTTCAAAATGATGGAAGCTTTATCCATGAGTGGACAAAGGTGAAGAAGATGTTCACCTTCACATAACCTACAGGGGAATCTAATCTTCACTTTCTTCTTACCACTGCTAGTTGAGGGTGTAACATAGACATGAGATTCAGAGGGCAATGAGGATTGATGAGTCCGATCTTGAGACCATACTTCCAATATCCTACAAATACCAGGACAATCACAAAGAAAATGGTAACCCTTGCACAGCTTACAAGGGAATTTAACCTTCTGTGGAGGATCAGAAGGTTTTCCTACTGGAGGTGTACTCAGATCAATAGTTGCACGAGTGGCCTCTCGCTTATCTAACTTATTCTTCTTTGTCTTCCGCTTCTTCTTAGCCTCCTAGTTACTGGATTTAGAACTTTCACCAGGAAAAGTAGAAGGGGAGGGTGAAGAAATAGGGGAAGAAGGTGAAGGGTCAACCCTAGAATCATCTTGTCATGATTCAAATGAAGGAGGTAGAACAGGAGTCAGGATGCTTAAGACCACCGAGGTTGAAAATAACCAAACAGGTAAACCAATGGTTAACCCAGGCAAGGACAACGTTGCCATATAAGGAGCACCAACATTTCCAAAAGAAGGAAAAGGACTAGGATTCCCATCCGGGGGGAGACTTGACTGGTAGACTCTAGAAATGTTGCCATTGGAATCAACCTTGAAAGGAATGCTAACTTTAACCAGGAATATTTCGTGGGCAGTTAATTTTACGACACTGAAACAAAACTGTGCCTTTTCATATTTTAAGAGTCGAGAAAAGGAATAAAGGTGACTCTATCTCTTTCGAGGTTTAATGAGCTCGAAAGGACAAGTGCCCAGATAATCCTCTTACTTTTAAAGAGTCGAAAAGGAATGAAAGTGACTACTCTAGAATTCTAAGCAAGAGGTTTACCAGACAAATCGTAAAACTGCATATACACCTTGGTAATAAAATGAAAGAGAAATGACCAAGGACATTCCATACAACAGTCAATCTTCCCAAATACTGTGTTCAGCGCGTTATGACTCGTAAGGCAGCAGACTCAGCTTCCTATGGATAATAGGGTGATAACCTAGTGGGGTCTCCCAATAAATACGCAATGGTATGGGGAGCACAAATCCGTACTATTACCTATTGAATCACAAAAGGAGGAATCACCCAACCTTAGTGAAAACAATAGTAACTAGGTTTAGCAACGTTGGAACACATCTCTAGCCTAGACCTCTAGATATGTGATCATTAGGTTCCAATGCATTTTTAAGTTCATTCAATAGATTTTAACAGTTAATCTTGAATTAAGTCTTGATTTCAAGGCCTCAATGAATGTATCTTTAACACTCCTAGAATGCAACTAGATGATAAAAAAAACCCTTCCTTTCAATGAACGACTACCTAAATGAGGGTAAGGAGTTCATTTAGAAACAAGAAAATGCAAGAACAGTAGTGCAAGAAAGTAATCCAATCAATAGGAAACATAATGCATCGATTTCCGCTTATCTCACAAATACTATGACGAAAAAGTGAAGATTTGAATTTTGCTTTTCAATTCCTAATCATAAAGAATCTACTAATGCAAAGATGCTTTCATTTTCGTATACTATATGAGTGCAATTGTTTTTTGATTTTTGGAATAAATAAAAAACAAGCTAATGCACAACTTTGACTGATGAAAAGAAAAATGTAATCTATGCTTCAATAGTGAATGGAAATCAAATCAGCACAACAAGCTAGTCTGATGACCAGTTACTACAGATCAACCAAGAAGATGGGAAAGTAGCAAGAAAATAGCTTCAAACAAATCAACAAGACTATTTTGGATGTAGTGCAGAATCTTGGAAGGACAAGCAACCCAAAATAAGTGAATTCTTGACAAAACCTTAAAAGACTTAGGTCACATAGCCCAAAAAACTAAAACTCATACAAACAGAACTAAGAACGATATGCCTTAGCAAACACAGGAAAAATTGTCTTAATAAGATGTAAGAGACAGCAAAGGACAAGCTACACTGGCCTATTCAAGAGGTAGGACTGTAAAAAGAAAACCTACAGGAATCGTTGCAGGGATAAGACTGACAACCTGAGACGATCGCCAAATCGTCGCAAGCACTACACTAGCAGCTGAGCGACGTCGTCACAAAGGTACACCTATTCTCAGCAATGGTCTGATTTCAGGAATCATTGTAGCTATATGACGGGATATCCACGGCGTACAACATGGGTAAAGAGGATAGGAGTGATTCGTCGCAGCTGTTAGGAATTAAACAGCGCCGATCTCAACTGAGAGGGAAAACAAGGCAAATACAGCTAAAAGACACCAAGCTTATCACTCAGACAGTGAGGTGGACTACCAAATCTATTCAAGTGATCCAAAACACTAATCGTTCAATCCCAAACAAGGACACACTATGTAATTTAATAAAAAACAAATCAAGAGAAAAAACAAGAGACAACACACAAAGGTCCCCAGTGGAGTCGTCAACTTGTGATGCAAGTAAGTTCCCTTTGCGGACAGAGACAACCCCTATAGCCCTAGAGTGGGTCTAGTCAGAGCAAGACAAAGACAATAGCTAATTCCTTAAATAGTTATCATTGAATAGGCCTACCTTATACCAATATTCGATGAAGTCTTCGTCACGTCGCTTCAGCTATCGCTATCTTCTCCTTAACGAATGATTCACCTGAAGCAACATAAGAAAATGAAAATACACATAATAGAGCACAACAACGAACTATCTACTTATAGAGTCAAGGAACCATAAGCTATCAACATACATTTCATACAAGATATAGGAAATAATCATTGATTTTATTAATGTAAACAAAAGTAAATCTTACAACCATGCCTTGACGTCACAAGCTTCCTTGAAGGGTCCAATGAGTATGTCTCCATAAGAATTCACTCTCAAAGGTATCCTAGAAAGATTAATGACTCTCTCTCACCCAAAAGCACAAGTATGAAACTAAGAAAATCAAAATAAGGCATCCTTCTTATAAAACCATTTTACACTCTCAATCCACAATATGAAAGGAAATTCAAACTGTAAACTATCAATCCTGCAAGCTAAGAACTAGCACACCAAAAGCTCAACTAGCACTCCCAAAAAGCTAGCTGATCATAGTCATGGAGGACGATTTTATAAGAGAAGGAGTCTCCATACATGAGGGGACAGGAAGCTTATCTTCAAGGGAGGTTACTAAAAAGGTGGAACCACCATCTCAAATGGGGAGAGGAAAACTTCTTTGACCCATCAACTATCTCCAAAACCACCCAGAAGCATTCTATTTGAACTAATTCACCATATCTAGGTCATCGCAGGTCAAACACTAAGACTCAGGGATGACATCATGAGGCATCAGTGCATTTAGGGCTATCGTCGCAGGTAGGATACCAATAACCTACAACAATACCCTAAAATTGGTAGTCGCTAAGAACATATCTACTCTTGCGATGGTGTCATGAGGTTCTTGTTCACTTTGAGCCATCGTCGCAGGCAGGATACTGATGTCTAGCAACGATATTGAAACCTAGGTAAAAAGGGTCAAATTCAGGACTAATGATCATGGTTAATCTTCTTGAGTGATATGGAAGATATGGACACATATTTTGATGTATGACACATAACAGATGCCATTCAGAGACCGACTCTACTTGGGATTAGGGGGATGTGGGGTCGGTGACAAAATACTGTGTAACATTGGTGCCCACAATTCGTGGATTCTTTACAACAATAATACTAAAAAAAATGGCTTTGAGCCCAAAAACATGTTGTGGGGGGATTCCATGCCCAATAGTTGGTCAAATTAAATGGAGAACCCTTCCTAGGAAAGGTGAATGGCAGTCGCTTGAAGCCTTACATCAGCGGTCCAGCCATGTGACTAAATGAAAGAAGTAGAGTCTTAGCGCTCCAGGTAGTTGAAAGGAGGAATGAGACTAGAAACTACATTGCCTAGGTTGGGGAGCGGCGCGATTGGGCGATGGAATAAAGCAAGGATGTGTCATTGGGTTTGTGACAACATGGAGGGAGTTGCACTACCCAGGGAAAAATCACGCAGTTTGGCTGGAAAATGACTGTTAAAGTCATTGTTCATGAAAATATGGCAGAAGTGAGGCCAAATGGAGTGGGTAGACGACATTTAAGATGAAATTTATGGCTTATATCCTTGAAAATCTATCGCCAATCTAGTATTGGTGAACCGATTTTAGGGGGAACGGTCAGATTTGAATTCAAAATACCCTATAAATTACAAGTGGTTGTCCAACCAAAAACACTTGGCATTTTGAGAATTGAGTTTTTGCATTCTCAGGTGCACATGAATTGTGAATTCTTTCAAGACCTAGTAGTGAGTCTGGTGTTTCAACAATTGTCAAAGGAGACACAAGCACTAGTGAATAGCGTCATGTCGACACGCGCAGAAGCTATGGGCACTGAAGGAGTAGCCGTCAAGGAGAATGTGCAAGAGATTGATATGGGGGTCGGAGTAACTACCCCGGAAGTGGCCAAAGTACTAGTGGAGGTCCCTAAATCTTCGAGAACATCGAGACCAAAGCCAACCCCAACCAAGGAGACTATGAAAGACAAGAAGGGCAAGCAGCCAGCCATACGGAGGTGCGCGTCACCAAGATGAAACCCACAAAAGCCCACTACCCAGGAGAAAGGCAAGGCTATAAATCTAGAAGTAGAGGAGGAGTATATCGAAGACATCCTGATGGATGACGAGGATGTGGGAGTGGAAATAGAGGAGGTTGAAGCCCAAGGTGCAGACCCTATTACACATTTTTTAGAGTATGTCCCTTCGTGCAAGCCTATGTCCCTTCACGCAAGCCTATGTCCAAGGTCCCAAAGGACATTAATGAAAGTAAGACTCCCCTGCAAAACCCTCTTCTACCAGATGAAATCACTTTAGATGGTTCGTGTGTGGTCCGAGTGCCCATATTGAAGCTCGAAGATTGGGATTTTGTGGACCACGAGAAGTTCCCGCTCCTAGGGACTAAACAGTTGATGTGCCACATCATAGACACAAATATGGGGATGACTGCATTGGAGCTATAGAAGTGGCTTAGAGTAGAAAAGGTAGGATTACTCAACCTGTTCTGGGTGCCACACTATAACCGCACCCCCATGACAGTGTTTGTCATCAAGCAGCTGCTGTCCTTAGTGCATGATGGGTGTTTGTGGATAGAGAAGCCAATACCCATCACTGATATGTTGATTCACTGCACAATGTGTCTAACGTATACAGGCAAAAACCTAACTATGAACCTTGGTGGCAAGGGTGGCGAGGAGGTGCTCGTAGAGTCGATGAAAAAGAAGTTCAAACTAGTAAATAAGTTGTGTGGGTACGCTATCTCCAGCATCTGCAACCCCGTTGTGAAGGTGGCAACGTAGATCCTTGCAGGGAAGGTAATGCAGAAGTGTCATGCCGATGAGGTGTTGGTACCTGTCATCGTGCTCGCACAGTAGTGCCTGGAAGGAGTCTAGTTTAGTTGGTCAGACTACCTTTATGGAGAGTTCTTGGTGAACTGTTGCAAAGCACTAGAGTAGAGCAAGACCTTCCACTACGCGTGTCTCTTGCTATCGATCGTGCTCTTAGCGTGGGAGCTACTAGAAGAGAGCCAATTCTCCTCGGCCATGCCAGACCTTCCTGAAGCAACGAAGTACACTTTGCTGTGGGTGACCAACGACGTGAAGCACGTTTGGACAACAATATATTCCAAATCTTGATGGAAATGAATATCAGGATGGCCATCAATTGCAAGTCGTGATTGTCGCCCATGGTATTTGATAACCTACAAAGCTATGTCGAATTTAAAGCTGATTTCCATCGGATATCAATGAGGGCATGAAAGGACCCTACACAGAAGTGGTATGGTTTTCCATACCTAGCCACAGATGATGCCATCGATGCAATGTTGGATACATGGCTGGCGGAGTGGCGCACCACCACAGACTTGGCGATGGGTGGAAGAAAGTCTACCGTATAGAAGAAGAAGGAAGAGGCCAAGCTGAAGATGGCACAGATGGCCAAAAAGAGGAAAACGGAGGCCGCTGAGAAGACCCAGGTGAAACAGATAGGAAAGGGGGTAGGAAAATAGATAGATGGTGCAAAGCGGGGCTATGAAAAAGGCGTGCGGTTGCCTCCACCTTAGACAGAAGAAGAGGACAGAGAAAAGCATAGTGTGGACCCTTAGGAGACATTCGCCCGCATTAAGTTCCTGACAAAGCTGGAAAAGGGAGGGTCCAAAAAGAAATCCAAGGTGACCAAGACCTCGCTGGACCCTATCACACTAACAGAGGGTGACTTATATGACATCAGTGACATAGTTAGAGATGTCATTGCAGAGGCCCTGCAACAATTCAAGAAGCAGCAACAGATCATCCTAGGGGCCATCCAGACTGGGCTGCAGGAGTTGCAGACTTGCGCGATGCAAGCTAGTCTGTTGTCCACCGGCTTGGCTATCGGCACATTAGAGGCTGCTGATATGCTATGCATGAAGGCTCCCAGTGTGATAGTGTTTCCAAATGGAGCACTGACCACAGAAAATGACACTGACAGGCCCACTGTTAGTGCTTTGAATGGATTTGGACTGAAACTTGCAGCTCTTTTGCGTGAAGCATTCCACCTCTTGTAGGATGGAGTAATTGCAGAGTTGAGGGCCCGTGAGCATTGCACCCTCCAGGTGATCAGTGAACAAAATATAAACAAAGAGTAGATGACCTTGCAGAGTAATGCTTCCATCACCGCTGAGGCCGAGGTGACCATCCAGAGAAAGAGGATCATATAGGTCGTGGAGGAGGCATGCAAAATGGTCCCAGAGTTGGCCATTCTGGAAGAGGAGCTAGTTGAGGTCTGCATCCGCAAATTGGACACAAGTGTGTACGACACTTAGACAGAGATGGCGCGGGTTCAATTGGAGTTGAACCTACAGATTACAAAGCTCTAGTTGAGTGCCAAGCCTTCAACACCACTAGAGGTAAAGGAACAACAGGTGGCCTCTGTCACCAAAGCAGTTGTGGTATTGGAGAGTGTAGTAGAACTGCACACAGTTGTTCGAACAATCGTTTAAGGTCCTGGCCAGCTTGCAGGAGGACCCAAATATCTAAAGGCTAGAAACAGAAGCACATGAACTCCAACAATGCTATGATGAAGTTAAGGGCACAACACAAATAGTTGCACTAACATAGAGGTTACCCAAGCTATAGGAAGCCAAGCAGGTGAAGGAACAAGTGGATGTAGCACTGCACAAGGAATCATTGAAGAAGGCATGACTCAAGCACTGGTTGGAGGAAGCTTATGCAATCACAGGAAACATTGAAGGTAATCTTGCGACTCTGCAAGAGATGCAACAACCACTTCAGGCTAACAGCGTAGGGGAAGTAATCGAGAAAAAAGTGGAATATGTGAAGCAGGCAGTAGCTTAGTGCACAACCGAAGTTGCGGTCATTAGGGTTGAGATGGATGGGCTTCATGCAAAGACCTTCGTGCCTAATGAGTGACTCAAGGGTGAGTCATAATGTTTATGTTGGGGGCTTGTTGGGAGCGGGATCCCCCAAGGGCAGTTTTGGAGCTAAAATCCCATGTTTAAGTCAATTTTTGTAATATTATTGTAAAGACTCCACAATTTGTGGTCGCGGAGCATGAAGGTGTTATGTGTCATAAGGGGTAGTTCGCCCTTAGTTTTGTAAAAGTAAAGTCGGCTATGAAAGAACCACCCATGGTCCGCAGACCATGGGATTGTATAAAAAGAGCTAAGATCTAAGTAGTTTAAAAAAGATAGATAATGATGGATGATGTGATAGAATCATAGCTTTAGAGCAAGAAGTCTAAGTCTTGGGTTGTAGCATAAGTAAAGACTCTACAACTAAGTGCGCAGATACCTTGGTAGAAGTCTGCAGATGAGTGCCTGGATACCTGCAGTTGTGTGCGCAAGGCGGATAGAGTTTATAACCACTTGGGAGATATTAATAAAAAGATATATTCTACAATTTCTGTTTCTTTATTCTATTGATGCATCTTGATATGTTATGTATGAATTTTCGTTATTATGCTTATATGGTGCACGAATGAATGCAATTACTCTGAATAACTGAACGTATATATGAATATCTATTTATGCGGGGATAACTATAGTTGTTTGATAAGATAAGCATGACACTTATATTAATTGGGGAATTTGTACAACACGCTGCCAGAGCATTGCGAAAGCACTTGAGCAGTAGGCTCGGGTTGCGCGAAGATCGATCGTATCCTTTCATTGAGGTATTGAAGAACAGAATACATGGTTTGTCTTGCAATCCCTAGAGTGAAGGAGCCTGCACTAAGGCAGGGATATAGGGAATTAAACGACATCAAAACCATCTTAGGGTGCAGAAGCTTGGTTCCAGCATCCCCCCATACTACTTCAGGTGAGACTTCAGTCTGCGCTCCATGGGCTATGTAGAAATTTGAATAATATAACACTTATTCACAGAGATTATCTTGATTATACACTATTTGCAGAATGCATGCATAATACATAACCTCCTCTACCATTGATCATCAATCTTCAGAATTAAGAAACAATCGCATGTGCACATTGAAACATCAATCACACATATCAACACGGTATGTAATGGGGAAAGAATACAGCTGAAAACCCCCAAATATTTGTATATTATAATGACAGAGAACATGTAACAATACATAGTACAATACTCCTCACAAGTACTCAGTACTATCTCCTCATGCTACACACAAACTAGCTTAGATCTGAACAAGTCATGGGTTCAAATCTCCTCCACTGTTTGCTTGCCTCTACTGTGTAATCCAAGTTGAGAATAGATCAGATCCAAGTTTGTATTCCCTTGGCTTGTACTGCGCAATCATCATTGGCAATCTCAATCAATGATTGTACAAATCACATGCACAGCTATAGTCACAACTGATAGTGGTCTCACCCTTTCACCCACCTCTAACACTTGTCTCCACTAAACTGTCCATGCACTGAGTTAACTGATGTATTCTTTAGTTGATTTATGAGTTAATAATTAGTGAATTAATTAATAGTTAATTCACATCACAAATGCTCGTCAAGCAAATCTATGTTTATCATAAAATGGACAAAGCACTGAACCTACGAGTTCTTAGTGTACTACAGGAGCACACTATCCCAAGTGGAGCCACTATTATCACTTAAGAATTCTAATGCCAAAATTTCTCATACTAGTTTGATGATAAAGGTCGGTGCTAGTCTAAGTTTGATTTTTGTTTTCCTTAGAGTCTGAGTCTTAGGGGTCTTGAGTCAAGTATGCATTCTCATTCATCACTGGTCATTCTCATTCATCACCGGTCTCATAGCCATGTCTTAGTTTTGTTTAAAAGTTACTGTGTGCCACAAAGCCCTTTAGGTGATTTCGTAGCGCATGTAACCATTTTGAAGTGTTTTCGCAGTGCATAAATCCTTTTTAGCAGTTCGCAGCGCAACAGGTTTTAGGTGATTTCGTAGCGCATAATTCAAAATTTACACTGACTGCGCTAGGAAATCGAAGATTCGTGCATTCTGTAGCGAATCTTTCCTAACTGTCAAATCTGTCAAGTTAATTTATAGTTGTGTCATTCATTATTAGTTTATGCACTCCACATATCATGTCCAACTGCTTATCTCAATCATTACAGCCGCTAGGTACATTGGTACACACGGATTGCAAGTTCCAAGAAAAGCCAAGTATTCACAGTCTTAATGATGATTGTATTCATTGCATGAGGAAGAAGTCTGAAAGTTTTCAATTTGAATACATTGTTATCAAGCGAGGCAGTTATCAAGCGAGGCAGCCATTCAAACAAGGCAGAGATTGAAATTTTAGCAGCGACAGTGTTTCAAACCTTCATGGAGGGATCAGCAGAAAGGAAAGACCACAGATCAGGAAAATGTTTGAGAAACGAACCTGAAGGTTTAGACATAACCCTGAAGAACAGAGAGGTCGAGCATGCATTTAAACAAGATGGATGTTGGAATTTTTGTAAGAAACTCCATGGAGGTCATGCACAAGTTACTAAGGAATTTTCCCTGAATTTCACAGGACTAAACTCAAAGGTTGGTATGTTGGAATTGTAGGTCTCACCAGAAATGATATCCACAGTTATGGAGATTCCAAGGGGGCAAGAAAGTTGGTTTAAGAATTTCAAATTTGATATGACCCCATGCAAAGAATTTCTAAAGTAGGAGTTCATTAACTCAGATTTAAACAAGTCTGTTCCTAGAAGTTATGCCAAAGAGTCATATGCCAATTTGCTTACTTGTATACAGAAGTACCTTACCTGTGAAGGGAGATATAATAAGGTGTATTCACACCATTTTAACCTTCTGTTGCATTTCACAGGAAAGACATCTATTGATCTACCTTTTTACTTATTCCGTAGCTTAAGCAAAATGTGTGATAAGGTGCAGCTAAGAAAAGAAGCCTGTGAGACTTCATTGTTCCACCATGGCTTGGTTAAGTTGATTGTTCTGCATGAACTTCAGAGGGTAGGTAGGGACTGGCACACATTCATTTTCATCTCTGGTTTCAAGAACGAGACCAGTCTCAGCCCTCAAGCTACAAAAGATCTTCCAACAACAACTGGTCATCAGGCAGAAACAAGATCCAAGAGGTTTTCAAAGTTAAAGGCAAGGAAACAAGTAAGAGAATCCACCAGGAAACTTACTATCCAGGATACACCCCAGCAGTCCTTTAAAGAGAAAAGTCAGGTTAAAGAAAGTGCACATGAATCAAGCATAGTTGAAGGAGTTCAAAGAAGAAGAACTAGGAGCCAGGTAGCTAAAGAGAAAGGAAAATCGATGATTATTGAAGAAAGCCCTGTTTCAAAGGGATACTTAAATGACTTATTGCAAGCCATTGACATTGAAGAATCACCACTAGTTCAAGCAGATTTGATAGAGTCAGGAAATACAAGGATAAGAGAGTTAAAGCCTCGAAGAAACTCAAGTTTGATGATCAAGTTGATCAATTTGTCTTTAAGCCCAGGAGACCCACAACGAGGAAGTTTAAACAAATACAGGAGGTACCGCCAAGAGCAGATGAAACAGGGGAGGTGACATGGCCTCATGAAAGAAAGGATAAAGGCAAAGTAGTTGCCATTCAAGAAGAAGATAGTGTGGAAGAATTGAAAAGGAGATTGGAATCAGCCAAATTTGAAATTGCTAGATTGAAGAAAGCTGCCAGGAAATTTGCAGTTAAGGAGGCTTATTTTAACCAAATGCAAGCTCGGTGGGAGGACCAAACATTTCAAATTCCCAAGGTGGTTGATTTTAGTGTTCAATTCCGTAGCTGGACTATTCCTGCAATAAAGGAAGCTCAATTTATCAGAAAGGTCAATACAAACCTCAGATCTAGGATCAAGGTCATGAAGAAACAAATTGAAGACTTAAAGGTACAGTTAAGCCAGCTTAAGGAATCTCCTTAAAGAAATCTCACTTCAAGTAAGGCTATGTTTCAGATTTTGATGGTTTTGCTTGGTATAATCTTTCTTGAAGAATCATACATTTCCATTCAATTTTGAGAGGCCTTGGAGCAGTTGAAAGAATGTTTAAATAGCAAAAGGCTCAAAATGGCAAAATTTTGGTTGAAACTGTGTTTTTTGGAATGTCAGACAACTTGGAAGAGCTTTTGCCTTCACACATGAAAAAGGTTGACAGCAAATCAAGGACGTGGCAATCTGATATATTTTGGATAATCAAAGGTGAAGGGCATGGTTCTTTGGATTCGAACATTTTTTAGGCAAATCAAAGGCCGATAAACAGGGGTAGTTTCCTATGTTTCAGGGGCAATGGAGAAGATGTGACATTGAAGACCAACATGGAGCTTTGAACATCCACCACAACCAAACTAAAAAGGGACCAGATGTCAAAGAACGAGAATGATTGTAATTAAGGCTATTATTAGCATAATATGGAGTTAGACTCCTATTTGATTTAGATCTCTAGAAAGTCTAGTAGCAGTTTGTTACATTTAATAGGTAGTTAAAAGTTGAATAGGTGTCATTAGAAGTAGATTTCGAGTTCCCCTCATGTTTGAGGAGGAATCTCAGTCAGGTAGAAGAACTCTATATATAGGAGAAAGGGAAATGTAATAAGGGTTGGAAATTTATGTAAAAAAGCTCTGATATTTGGCTTATGTAAAGACTCTGTTTTTTTGGTAATACAGTACTGGCTTATTGCTTCTCAAGAATCATATAAAGTTTCGATGTATGAGTTTCATTTCTTTTGTTTTCATGTTATCCATAGTGTTATGAGTATTTGATTACTTAGAAATCACTTGCAGTGTTCTAATTTCCTTCACATACTCGTAGACTGTCTTCTTTGTGTTTGGTGTGCCCTACTTATATTGAAACCTGAATGCCTTGAATTTTATGCAAATCCATCCTACTGTTAATACTAAAATACATATGACTCCATAATCCCAATGGATACTTGCTAATTTTGTTTCCACCATTTTCATTTTTATTTGTTTCACAAAGAGTTAGCCATCTTGATCATAACCAAAAACCTTCAATCCTTTGAGAGAGCCCTCTCAGGCTAAGGAGGCTAAGCCTTAGTTAAAAGATTGGTTTGAAATAGTTACTTGAAGTCTCCCTGGTCTGCAGCCTTCCAGGGCCTGATTTTGAGATAACATTTTGCTGCGTCTGCCGGGAGCCTGAAGATTATTCATTCCCGAAAACAAGAGACTGAACTTCTGAAGGTAGCAGGAGCTCACAAGACTTTTCGAGGCTGCATTCTACCTTGGTGACTCCATGCAATTTCAAAGTTTAAAAGGTGGCTTCGAGAGGGAGATATACGCGGAGCAATCCTTACCAGATCCACCTACTCCTGTGGACAATCCAAACATCATTTCAAGGAGCAGACAAAGATTTACTGAAACACCAGGTACTCCATCTTTTTCAAAATCTTTGCTCTCTGAATTTTCAAGAAGTTCTGAGGACAAAATTGTTGATGATAAGATTCATGAGGTGTTTTTGAGGTCTGAAAACAAAGAAGAACTTATTGGAATTATTTTAGATTTACAAAAAAGAGGTATTGCTACTTCATCCTTAGTGTCAAAAAAAGATAAGGAGGAATTTTGGGAGGTTGTTACTTATGAATTGTTGTTAGAAGAGGAAGATTTAAATAAACTCAAAGAGCTTGATCCTTTTGAAGTCTTACTCAAATATAAAACTGGTCTAGCCCTTCCAAATTGGAGTACATTTGTCAGTGGTTTGCAAAGTCCAAATACTCCTTTTCGTATCAGCACTTTATCCTCTACCTCTGCTAGTCCTAGTAGTTCTCAGACACTAGGAAATCCACGTCATATCAGTTCTGGTTCCACTATCCCTACAGTACCTGTCATCACTGCTCCTCCATTCATTATGGACATACCTACTAGGTATGCTCCATTAGCCCTCCCTGCTGTTTTACATGACCTTCCCAACAAATATGTTGCTAGAATTCCAACATGTGGTGGGGATGAAAATATCACAGCAGAAGAACATGTAGACAGATTCAATGATTTTGTGGACAGAGAGGAAGTTGATGATGAGGATGTGAAGCTTATATTGTTTGCACAAACCTTCATTGAAGAGGTTCAAAAATGGTTTAAGGCTCTTACAGCTGGAAGCATTCACAGTTGGGCAGAGTTTGAAGATAGTTTTCTAAGGAAATGGGGAAATAGAACTAACCCTATCAAAGCTCTTACTGAATACAACAATCTTAGAATATCTCTTGATGAAACTGTCCAAAAATTCTCCAAAAGGTTTAATAAAATATACAATTCTATTCCAACCCATTTGAAACCTCCTGGGGCCTTGGCACAGCTGAGATATGCCGAAGCGTTTGATTCTGACTTCTCTCTGTTACTCAGAGAAAGGGATTCTGCTACTCTTGTTGACATGAAAAACGATGCAATTAAAGTGGAGGTGAACATGATAGCTGCTAAGAAATCAAAGATGGCAAAGGCTAAACTAAAAGAAGAAGAGAAACCTTCCACTTCAACTCCAGAAGATAAGTTTGAAACGATGATGAAGACCATGGAAAAATTAATGGATCGGCTGGCTCTTGGGAATACCTCTGCTCCCCTAGCACAGCAGGAACCTCAATTTAGGAATCCTCAGTTCAGAAGACCTCAAAATCAGCAAAGGCCAAGAGAGAACAGAAATCAACAGCCAGATCCTCCAGTAAGACCTCCTTTCCAACAAAATTTGGTGGATGAAGAAGATGAACCTGAAATTCCTGAGGAGTCCATCCATTGTCTTGATGAAGAAGTGTCAGGGATTTTCTTGACTAAGGAAGAACATGATGAGTCCAGTATGACCAAATTAGGAGAAGAGCCTTCAGACTATTTAAAGGGCTATCAGCATGCTATCTTTGAGATGCAAAAGCAGTACAATCTCAGGAATAGAAACGTGCCCATTACAGCAAGCAAAGCACAACCCAAGAAGGATGCCTCAAAGGCAGTTGAAGATAAGAAGGACAACTCAAAGGTTGCTGAAGGTAAGAATGATTCTCCACCTGACAAAAAGGATATTCAAGCTCCATCACCTACTAAAGAAATTGAGAAGACTGTTTCTGTTTTTAACCTTGAGAATGAGATTGCAAAAATCAAGATATCAGTCCCCTTTAGTGAAATCCTCAAGGTAGATAGATAAAGAAGTAAGATTGTTGAAATGCTCAATTCACAACTAGGAGTAGCTAATATCTTAAATGTACAAGAAGATAATCCTGTTATTTACATGGGTCCAAGACTTGAAGATGAACAGAATTAAGAGTTTCCTCCTTTCTACATAAGCATTAGCATTCATGACATGACTTTACATAATGCTATGTTAGATTCAGGGGCATCTCATAATCTTATGCCCAAGGTGATCATGGAAAGACTGGGATTAGAGATAACTAGACCATATAAGGATTTATTTTCCTTTGGTTCAAAAAGATTTCAGTGCATTGGTTTGATTAAAGATGTTGTTGTGGGTCTCACACAAATTCCAGCAAAAACAATTGTCATGGACATTGTTGTGTCTAACATTCCACCTAAGTTTGGGATGCTTCTTTCAAGATCATGGGCAGCAAAAATCAAGGGCAGCAAAAATCAAGGGCATGATGCAGATGGACCTTACCTATGCTACTATCCCTGTTTTTGGTGAACAAAGGAGGTTGTATCGGGAGACCAGAATGGCTTATATGGTAAGTAGCAAAGATAAGCCTCAAAACTTTCCCATGTATTCATGTGACATTGGTCTCGGATCAACCATCCTTTTCAATGAGTCAGCTGAAGAGGAATCATAAGATAAGCTTTCAGAAAATCAGTGCCAAGGAAATCAGCAAAAAGATGAACATGAGACAACAGGTTGGTGGTCATTATACTTTGATGGATCAGCAGGAAGAGAGGGGGCAGGAGCTGGGATTTGGATCACAAGTCCTGATAAATAAACTAAGTTTCTATCCTACAAGTTTAATTTTGATTGCACTAACAATATGGCCAAGTATGAATCTCTGATTTTGGGATTAGAAGCTTTGATAAAATTGAAAGCTAGAAATATTGTTGTTTGTGGAGATTCTGAATTGGTAATAAAACAAGTGGAAGGTGCTTACCAAACCGAGGATGTAAGGATGAGGGCATATAGAAACTTAGAGTTGGATATGTTGGAAAAGTTTCAGGCTCATACTTTTAGTATCAAAACCAGAGACCAAACCTCTATTGCAGACTCTCTTGCTGTTTCAGCCAACCTTTTTATTATTCCTATACACTCTTCTGAAAAATATGAGGTGGAAGTTCGTCACAGACCAGTTATACCAGATAACATCATTAATTGGTAGGTCTTTGAGGATGATCAGTAGGTGAAGAATTTCATTGAGTTAAAGGAAGAATTTCAAAGCACTCAAATGGATCAACAAAATATGTTTTTGGAATCAAAGGAAAAGCCTGAAGTCTTACAATTAAAAAACAACTTGATTCCAAAGGGTCTCATTCCCCTTGAGAAATTGTTTGATCAAAATGATGTATTCAAAGCACCAAAATTACAAGCTAATGAAGAAGAGGTGGAAAGCTGCAATTTAGGAGATTCAATGGTGCCTAAGATGGTCAAAATTTCAAAATTTCTTTCAGCTGATATGAAGACTAAATATGTTGAGATGATGAAAAGGTTCATTGATGTTTTTGCATGGAGCTATGCTGACTTTAAACAATATGATTCCTCAATTATACAACATACCATTCCTATTAAGAAGAATGAAAAGCCTTTCAAGCAGAAGTTAAGAAGAATTAATCCTCTTCTTATGCCATTGATTGAAAAGGAAGTGAAAAAACTTTTTGATGCTAAGATTATTGTTCCAATCAGATTCTCAAATTGGCTTGCTAATTTGGTCCCAGTCAGGAAAAAGAATGGAGAGATCAGGATTTGTATAGACTTCAGAAATCTGAATAAAGCTTCATTGAAAGATAATTATCCTCTTCCCAAGATGGATTTGATTCTGCAAAATATTGTTGGTTCACAAATGATGTCTATTCTTGATGGTTTCTCAAGGTACAATCAGATTCTTGTTCATCCAGATGATCAAGAGAAAACAACCTTCACAACGCCATGGGGAACATTTATGTACGCCAAGATGCCTTTTGGTCTCATGAATGTAGGAGCCACTTTTCAGAGAGTAATGGATATTTCTTTTGCTGAAGAAAAGGACAAATCAGTGGTGGTTTATCTTAATGACATCACAGTTTTTTCAAAGAGAGAAGAAGATCATTTGAAGCACCTTGAAAGAGTTCTGTTGAAATGTAGAAGGTTTGGTATTTCTCTTAATCCAACCAAAATTATTTTTGCTTTAACCTCTGGCAAACTTCTTGGTTATGTCATCTCTAAAGAAGGAATTAGAATTGATCCTAATAGAGTTAGTGCAATTCAAAAGTTAGAGCTTCCAAGAAGTAGGAAAGAGATTCAATCCTTCCTTGGAAAAGTTAACTTTGTTAGACGATTCATCCCTAACTTTACAGAAGTTGTCAAGAATATAACAAAGATGTTGAAAAAGGGAGTGGATTTTAAGTGGACAGCTGAAGCAAAGAAATCATTTGAGGAGATTAAGAAGGCACTCACACAAGCACCTATCCTTATCAGCCCTGATTTTACCAAAGAATTCCTTATTTTTATATTTGCTTCTGAGGATACAATTGCTGGAGTTCTACTGCAAAAGGGAAGTCAAGGTATTGAGCAACCTATTTCTTTCTTTAGCAAGACATTAGCAAATGCTGAACTGAAGTATAATATCCTAGAGAAACAAGCCTATGCATTGGTGAAAGCAATAAAGGATTTCAGGATCTATGTTTTGCATTCTCACATCGTTGCCTATGTTCCAAATGCTGTTATAAAGGATATTCTAACACAGGCTGATCTGGATGGAAAAAGGGGCAAGTGGATAGCAAAATTGTTAGAGTATGACATTGAGATTAAACCCACAAAGTTGGTAAAGGGTCAAGGCTTAGCCAAGCTGCTGACACAATCAAATTTGGATTTCCTTGATATTAACTTGAGTACAGAGATCTCAGAAATTTCTGAAAATGAAGAGGAATCGGTCCAAATAAATGAAAAATTCTTGGTTTTAGAATGGTACAAGGATGTAGCATTTGTTTTGCAGCATAATAAAGCCCCTTCTAATCTTTCAAAATCCAAAGCTCGGTTTGTTAAGCTGAAATCTTTAAGATATTTTGTGTATGACCAAAATTTGTTTTCGAAAGATGTAGGAGGGATATTGTTAAATTGTCTCATTGAAGAAGAAGCTGATAAAGTAATTGATGAATTCCATAAGGGAGATTGTGGAGGACATCACTATTGGAAAGCTACTGCAAACAAGATCTTGAGGGCTGGATATTTTTGGCCAACTATGTTCAGAGATATCTATAAAAAGATAGCTACACGTCATGAATGTCAAGTGTTTGAAGGAAAGAGGAAGCTTGTGCCATTGCCTTTCGTTCCTATATATGTTGAAGCGCCTTTCCAGCAATGGGGATTATACTTTATAGGGGAGATCCATCCTCCTTCATCAGGTCAGCATCGTTAGATTCTCACAGCCACTGATTACTTTACCAAATTGTTATAGACATTTTTGTGCCTAACAGCATGGAGCATGAAATGTCCATAATCTAAGGGATCCAAAGTTCCTAAACATGTTGTTCCTACCCCTAGAGGAACAAGGCAAACCAACCACAGCAATTCACAGAAGTTCTCCACCTGAAAACACTAAAAAACAAGCCAATTCTGGATCATGTCAACTGCTCCACTGAGCATCTGCGCTGAATGTCAACTGCTCCACTGTCTACCTGCGTTGAATGTCAACTCCAACAAAGGCTACCTGTGCTGAGCGTAATTGGACAAGTGGCAGGCTCATTCCTCAATGTGTCAATGCCCAGGGAGCTTCCAAAATGACACTTGCATCAAAGAATTCGACTGGTGATGAGTAAGAGGTTCCAAATCTCCAAGTGGAAGCAAGAACCTCCAAGTGGACTCAAGAACTGAGAGAGGGAGAGGACACTAGTTAGATCTCAAGCTGACTCATCCTCTCTCCAAAATAACTATATATAGATCTCTCCTCCATGGGATCTAGAGGCTGGAATTTTGTTATTGCAAAGAATTGTTGTTGGTTTGAGACTGGAAACATTGGGTGCTTAATGCTTTGAAGGGAGCTAAAGAAGGAATTCCATTCTGCTGGGAAGGAGATGCTGGATTGGAGCCCTTTGGGTTGTATCTCTTCCTAAACCTTGTTATCAATCAATAAAGCTATCTTGGTTTTCTCCTATATACTGGTGTATTTGTATGATTGCATTAGTATATTTGATTTACTTCTAATCCTGAATCATTTATGAATATGAATATTTGCCTTTGTGTTATGTTCTTCTCTTGTCGCAAGTAGCTGTTCTCTTGTCACAGGTAGCTGTTCTCTTGTGATCTCGTGGAATCAAGTAGTTGTTCTCTTGAGCAAGCGAGGAGACAAGTAGCTGTGAACATCCAAAGAGAAGAGGATTTAGATCGAGGGACAAACGGAAGACAACGGTAAGTCTATCGATCTCCCCTCTTTCACATTTCATAAAGGAAGAAACCAGTGTAGCTGTATTCGTTTGTTGCTAAGGCACTGTCACACCTTAGGTGGATAGGATCGTCCTGCATAGGCATTTTTCCCCACAACAAATTGGCGACTCCGCTGGGGAGAATTTGTTTATTCATTTCTTTTGTGTTTCTGTCATTTGTTTACTTCATAGACTTGACAGCAACTATCGAACTGCATCTTTCCCGGATGCAAAGTAGAAAGTTGCTGCTTTGATCCAGTTGCTGGACTTGTCTATGATCTAAACAATGGATCCACGAATGATTTGATGATCCTTGTGATAGTCTTTAGTACCCTCTCAAAGCATCCCTCTGTTTATACCTTGCTTGTGTTTCTGATTTGGCCTGAAACAGTTGATTTTGAGCATTTTATGACCCAGAACCCAGGGGAAACGAGAGTTTCTCCTTCAGCGCAGGCACTGTGAAGGCAGTCTGCATTTCAACGCAGGTCCCGTGAAGGCTACCTGCGTTGAATGTCAACTCCACAGTGTTGGACTTGCGCTGAACTAGTTTAGCCTTGTGCAGCTGGGGTTCTCTGCTGTCTGTTGCCCTGTTTTGATCTCTGTTTTTTGCAGCCTTTAACCAGCATAGGTACCAGTCAGATAACTCCTTTTCTTTGCTTAGATTCCGCCTCCTTTTGTACAAAAATACTGTGAATGTTTTTATGTGTTTGTGGCGTCATTTACAGTTTTCCTTTGCATGAGTAAAGTAGTCATCCTGTAGCCTTTGATTCAGATCTGATTGATTGTGATCTTAGAAGAGAGTTCATTGGCTGTTTGCAGATTGATTATAGGTTTACTTTTGCTTATTGGTTTGAATTTGTCTCTTTTGAAGTGTCAAAACAAGTCTTTATTTCGAAAATCATTAAGTAGTGTAATCTCTTCTACCTTCTCTGATTTCGAAAAAGTGAACTTGTTTGTATTGATCATTTTAAAAGCAAATTCAAAGTTGTGCAAAAAGCTTTCTTTGTAGGCATTTATACTAAGAAAGTGGAAAACAAACACCTGCATTGTGCATTTTTCATTTGATAGTTTGCATGTTGGATTTAGGGAAAGTGCATTAGAGTGTGCTGATTGCTCTTTGAGAAAAGATAGTGTCTTTCTTTTCCCTTAGTAGCTAGGATTTTCAAAGTTGAAAAGATAATAAAGCTTGCTTATCATCTTTAGACTGCATTTAGGAATTTGTATCATACATCTCGTGGTGAACCTTGAAAGGCAAACTTTAAAAAGATCAACCTAAAATAAACTGAATGAACCTAACAACGCTTTGTAACATAACGCACAACATAGAGGTCTAGGCTAGAGACGTGTTCCAGCATCGTTAAGCCTAGTGACTGTCGATCTCGTGGAAGGTGGGTGATTCCTCCTGAGGGACGATAGTGCTAGTACGGATTGTGCTCCCACGTACCGTCGTGTATATATTGGGAGACCCCTATAGGAATATATCCTTTATCCTTAGGAAGCCGTGTCGGCCGCCCTACTGATCGCAATGCAGTGAACACATCATTCACGAAGATCGACTGCCCGTACCCTAAAAAGTATTCTGCGGTTTTGCGAAAAGTTTGGCACACCCTCTGCCTAGAACTCTAGAGCAGTTTCTTTTGGCCTTTTTCAGACTCTATAATAGAAAAAGTCCATCCGAGCATTTGTCACTTCGGGCTCGTTAAAACATCGAAGGAGACTAGAGTCATCTTTAGCTTTTTCTCGACTCTTTAAAATTGAAAAAGCAAGTTGTGTCTAAAGCGTCGTTAACAATTTATTTTAAACGGAACAATCACCCTTTAATCCTGCGTTGATCTTTAGGTTGAAAAGATGGAGCACACCAACCAAGGAATTCCTCTTGATGGAAATCCTAGTCCCTTCTCCTCTTGGGGAGATGTTGGTGTGCCCCACATGGCCACATTGTCGCTTCCAGGACTGACAATTCGCCTACCAGTTTGGCTCTTTTCAACCAATGTCGTTCAGAATACCACCATTCCTGAACAGTCTAGTCAACAGTTAGATCAGACAAGAGTTGCCTCCCAGCCTTCCACTTCATCTTCCTCCCCTCCTTCCTCTTCGTTTGACGGAACTGGTCGAACAAAAAACTGGGTTCCTAAGGAGAAGAAGGAGAAGAAGAAGAAAGAAAAGAAGAAGAAGGAGCCTAAGGCGACTGGGGGCAAACAAGTGTCATCTAACAAAAATACACACACGGCACTCGTAAGGCCTAAATCGCCATGCGTCATATGCAAGGGAGACCACTTCCATAGAGATTGTCCCTGTATCCCCCAGATACTAAGGGACTGGTCCCCCCGTTTGCACAATTCGGTAGCATCGACCTCTGATAGCCATGTCGACTGCTCACCGTCAACTAGTGGGAGTGAAGCCCCAGGACAGAGCGGGAAAGCTAAATTTCCCTGCAGACTGTGTGAAGGCGATCACGCCATCCACCGTTGTCCCTTCTTAGATGAGGAAAAAAGAGTTCTAGAAGATCGCCCGATTTTACGAGCGCATCTCCCTCCTGGATATCAAAGACTCCTGCCAAGTCCCTCACTAGTTGAGAACCCGGCTGACCCGCCCAGGTGGTCAGCCGAAGCACCTGTCATTGAAGATGAACCATCTGGATCCATGCTTGACGAAAGTCAAAAGGTTGATACGGCAGTTGACCCGGTTTTTCCTTGGAGGCTCCATCTTCGAATGACACCATCACAGAGGAGAATAGAGACGACACCGTCCAAATTCTCTTCATCAGCACTGACTCTGATGATCAAGGGGGCAATGCCACCATTCCTTTATCGCAGGAAGGAAGTTCATCAGAGTGATATCCGGCCGTCTATTCGGTCCCACCACCAAGCAACCTAGTTTTGTCCTTTGACTGGAACCAACTAGGGAGACCCCGGTTGCCAGCCAGTATACCATTCAGAATTATTTGTCAAATATACAGAATGGTAATGGTTGGCACTATCATTGATGAGGGGGCATCTGTGAGTATCCTTTCCTCTATTGCTTGGAAAGCGCTTGGTTCGCCAGCACTTTTGCCTGAGATGAGAATTCTATCGGGCTTTGATAAAGGAACCAGTCAACCTTTAGGGATCCTCCCCAATGTGCCCATAACATTGAAAGGGAAGACCGTTCAAATGAACGTGATGGTCGTTCAAGGACCCTTGGATTATAACCTACTCCTCGGACGAGACTATATATATTGCATGAGAGCTATAGTCTCCACACTCTTTAGAGTAATGTGTTTTCCACATGAAGGAAGAATGGTCAAGCTCGTAGACCAACTTTCGTTTCCCGGATCACGCATCGCAAATAGTCATGTACCATCCCTAAATGGTCTATTCATGCAAGAAGTGTCTCAACCCACGGTCCGTCCTCCTGATGAGCGCGAGTAATCCAGGAGGATATGACTGGAACCTAGGGGGCATGCGTCCTGGTCTGCTTCGGCAGGGAAACTTTGGGTATAGAGTAGGTTTCCGCGGGAGAATATGACTAGTCCGTACCCCGTTCGTGATTGGAAGAGGGGTTGTTCTAGAATAGGATTCTTTTGTCAAAGTTACGTGTTTGGCACCAGAGTCATTCACCCTTGTCTATTTCGGTAGACATTGCCGAGGAAGTGTTTTGTTTGAAAGAGTAACAAGACAATCTTTGGGTAACCTGAAAGAGGTAAGCCTCTCTCGTTAAAACAAATGTTTTGGCGGAAGAGAGGTAGAGGTAACCTTGAAACTCTGTTTTATACCTGGGGGCATGCAAACCTTTTGGAGTGCAAGCAAGGGGCAAGGGGCGGCTATTTATTTTTTAAATTTTTAGGACCTCTAACCCTTTAAACTCGTAGGATTAGTCATTTCCAAACTTGCATAAAGAAAGGATCAAGAGCAAAGCTTAATGAGATGAAGCTCCATAAAAAATAGAATCTTGATGAGACACTCTTATCTTATGACTGGGTAATCGAGCAGTTTTAACGCGGAATTTATGCTCGTTAAAAAATAGAAAAGCGATATCGAGCAGTTTTAGCATAAAGTTCATGCTCGTTAAAAAATAAACACAAGATCTGAGCAGTTTTAACGCGGTCTTCATGCTCGTTAAAAAATAAATATAAGCAGTGAGCAGAGTTTCCTCCAGTCTTTAAGCTCATTTTTAACTAAAAAATGAACCTATCCCGGTAAATAACCACTGTGAATGTAATATCATCAGCCATTAAAGCCTTGGTCGTGTTTGCACCTACCACCTCCACCTTTCATTTGGCCGATCGTTCACCTCCATATGATTGTTTACCCATTTTGAGGAACAACTGCAAAGAGTGATTTCACCTAGCCATCCTTGTGACACTGCCGTGATTGGAAAATTCCAACCTGTACCTGGAATCTACTGCTATCCCTGTTTATCACTCGTTCCTCAAAAGACGAGTCTTCTTTAAGCTCTTTTCAATTGACTCGTAAAATGTGAAAAGATTGCCGAGTTTTGGCCTTCCAGCTCATTAAAGGACAGGAAGAGCTATCCCTCCTCTAGATTTTAATCTTTTTGGACCTGAGGGATTATTGCACAAAAAGGTCGAGCGCTTGTTTTATTCGGCTTGTTAAAATTATCGAAAACTCATCCCTTCTGTATTGTTTTATACTTTTTCGGACTTAAGGGATTAGATGACGAAAAAGGAATTTTGGAGTTAACTTTATGTACCTTTTCATACTCTCTAAAAATGAAAAGGACCGAGTTATCCTTGTCGTTAGACTCGTTAAAATTATTAAATAGTGACAAACTTGTCTTTAGACGAGAACGAGTTTCACTATCGCTAGGCTCATTAAAACATAGCGATGGGTTTGCCCGAAGGGCAGTTTATAGAACAAGCATATGTTATCCTCCTCAAGCTTGACAAAAATAAAGAGGTACTGGTCAGCAATGACTGGGGAAAAATTGGGAGAAAATCAAGAAAACTTTGATGGTAGCAGGTCGCTCTTGAACATGACACTTTTCCTCCGTACCACAATCGGGTTGGGTTGTTTCATTCACCGGTCATATCACCATGGTCTCGCCATACCATCCATATTTTGGGTAATGCTACCGATCCATCGCATCAGTGTCGCCATATGTTCAAGAGAAGTTGTTCAGAAAGAGTCAACCGGGTCCCATCCACTGCCATACATTATCCTTCATCCATTCATGACCACCACCCTGAATCATATGTCATAGATTGTTTTCACCTCCATTAAAATCATTAGCTCCGTTCCGTGTCACTGATGTGGGATTCATCAAGGCCCTCCTTTGACGGATCGCTTCTTGTCGACATCAGCTCATTATCCAAGAAGTTGATCTAGGAACAACCCCTTCAGTACTTTGAAGCTTGCATGCCTCAATGGCAAGTTTCTCACTTCCGGCGACAGGTATACATCAATGACCTTCGACCAGAAGATTTTGCGTGGTGTTCAACGCCAAGTCCTTTATTCACACCACGTGAATTGTACTGCAGTACCTTGAGGGTCATTATCATTATCGGTGATTCCTCTCGCGCTTGTTAACGGTTTACATCATTGACCGGTAATCAAGAAATGTCTTTCCATGTTCGACTTCAGCGCAATTCTCACATGGATCGACTTGTACTTAGAGTGAAGATCAAACGAGTTTGAAGACCCCGGATCTAGTTTCATCCATCAGGGCTGCGATATATATTCAGGAAAGATAAAGACATTTGACATGTACATAATTGCAGCAGATGATCATCCTACTCAAAGGATGATAATTTCGCCAAAATTATTAGTCTACCATCAGACGATCGTCTGTTCTATGTACAAAAATGAATTTATAAAACTGAGCATGGGAATGCCCGCCTCAGCTAGATCATGAAAGCAGTATGAATCATAATGTATTGTATTGTATCTTATTATAGGTCTCCTCCCAGCAGATGGATGAACTTCGGACCCTCCTGGATAAAGCATTTCACCCGATAAATGGCCTCATACTTTAGGGGGCAACTGTTATAGACATTTTTGTGCCTAACAGCATGGAGCATGAAATGTCCATAATCTAAGGGATCCAAAGTCCCTAAACATGTTGTTCCTACCCCTAGAGGAACAAGGCGAACCAACCATAGCAATTCACAGAAGTTCTCCACCTGAAAACACTAAAAAACAAGCCAATTCTGGATCATGTCAACTGCTCCACTGAGCATCTGCGCTGAATGTCAACTGCTCCACTGTCTACCTGCGTTGAATGTCAACTCCAACAAAGGCTACTGCGCTGAGCGTAATTGGACAAGTGGCAGGCTCATTCCTCAATGTGTCAATGCCCAGGAAGCTTCCAAAATGACACTTGCATCAAAGAATTCGACTGGTGATGAGTAAGAGGTTCCAAATCTCCAAGTGGAAGCAAGAACCTCCAAGTGGACTCAAGAACTGAGAGAGGGAGAGGACACTAGTCAGATCTCAAGCTGACTCATCCTCTCTCCAAAATAACTATATATAGATCTCTCCTCCATGGGATCTAGAGGCTGGAATTTTGTTATTGCAAAGAATTGCTGTTGGTTTGAGACTGGAAACATTGGGTGCTTAATGCTTTGAAGGGAGCTAAAGAAGGAATTCCATTCTACTGGGAAGGAGATGCTGGATTGGAGCCCTTTGGGTTGTATCTCTTCCTGAACCTTGTTATCAATCAATAAAGCTATCTTGGTTTTCTCCTATATACTGGTGTATTTATATGATTGCATTAGTATATTTGATTTACTTCTAATCCTGAATCATTTATGAATATGAATATTTGCCTTTGTGTTATGTTCTTCTCTTGTCGCAAGTAGCTGTTCTCTTGTCACAGGTAGCTGTTCTCTTGTGATCTCGTGGAATCAAGTAGTTGTTCTCTTGAGAAAGCGAGGAGACAAGTAGCTGTGAACATCTAAAGAGAAGAGGATTTAGATCGAGGGACAAACGGAAGACAACGGTAAGTCTATCAATCTCCCCTCTTTCACATTTCATAAAGGAAGAAACCAGTGTAGCTGTATTCGTTTGTTGCTAAGGCACTGTCACACCTTAGGTGGATAGGATCATCTTGCATAGGCATTTTTCCCCACAACACAAATGGATAGAAGCAATCCCAACAAGGCAAGCAAATGATTCAGTGATTATCTCTTTCTTAGAAAATAATATATTATCAAGATTTGGTTGCCCAATGAAGATTATAACTGACAATGCTCAAGCTTTTAAGTCCAAGAAGATGATTAATTTTTGCCATCAGTATCACATTTCTCTTGGACACTCTACTGCTTATTATCCGCAAGGAAATGGCCTTGCTGAATCATCAAACAAAAGCCTTGTAAGGATCATCAAGAAGCTGCTGTAGGAAAATAAGAAAGCTTGGCATTTGAAATTGAAATATGTTTTGTGGGCTGACCAGATTTGTACAAAGAGATCCATTGGAACATTGCCATATGAGTTAGTGTACGGTGCTGAAGCCATATTTCCAACATCCCTTGGAGTGCCTGTGATGAAGCTGATTCAAGGATTCGAGGAGGAACCAAATGTTGTACAAAGAAGAATCAATCAGCTGATAGCCTTGCAGGAGAAAATAAATGAGGTGTTTGACAGTCATCAACAAAGTCAGAACAGAATCAAGAGAACATTTGATAAAAAGATCAAAGAAGTTACCTTTCAGATCCATGATAGAGTGTTGAAATGGGAAGCTATAATTGAAGAAAAAGGTAAGCATGGTAAATTTGAAAATTTGTGGAAAGGGCCATATCAAATTTATACTTTTCATGGAAATAATACTTAAAATTCTGCAAAAGATTGATGGAAAACCATATGTTGGAGGACCTGTCAATGGCAGGTTCCTAAAGCATTATTATTGATCAAAATTTTGCCAGTTTCTCACAACATTGTATATAGCCGTTTTATCAGTTTTTTTTTTGTTGCAAATAATGACAAGCTGAATAGAAAGCTCAAGCCCGAGGTGAAGGCCCAAGAAGCTGGAAAGAAATGCTCGTCAAGCAAATCTATGTTTATCATAAAATGGACAAAACACTAGACCTGCGAGTTCTTAGTGTACTACAGGAGCACACTATACCAAGTGGAGCCACTGTTATCACTTAAGAATTTTAATGCCAAAATTTCTCATACTAGTTTGATGATAAAGGTCGGTGCTAGTCTAAGTTTGATTTTTGTTTTCCTTAGAGTCTGAGTCTTAGGGGTCTTGAGTCAAGTATGCATTCTCATTCATCACTGGTCATTCTCATTCATCACTGGTCACCTAGCCATGTGTCAGTTTCGTTTAAAAGTTACTATGTGCCACAAAGCGCTCTAGGTGATTTCGTAGCACATGTAACCATTTTGAAGTGTTTTCGCAGCACATAAAACCTTTTTAGCAGTTTCGCAGCGCAACAGGTTTTAGGTGATTTCGCAGCGTGATATGTTTTAGGTGATTTCGTAGCACATAATTCAAAATTTACACTGACTGCGCTACGAAATCGGAGATTCGTGCATTCCGCAACAAATCTTTCCTAACTATCAAATCTGTCAAGTTAAGTTATAGTTGCGTCATTCATTGTCAGTTTATGCACTCCACATATCATGTCCAACCACTTATCTCCATCATTACAGCCGCTAGGTACATTGGTACACACGGATTGCAAGTTCCAAGAAAAGCCAGGTATTCACAGTCTTAATGATGATTGTATTCGTTGCATGAGGAACAAGTCTGCAAGTTTTCAATTTGAATACATTGTTATCAAGCGAGGCAGTTATCAAGCGAGGCAGCCATTCAAACAAGGCAGAGATTGAAATTTGAGCAGCGACAGTGTTTCAAACCTTCATGGAGGGATCGGCAGAAAGGAAAGACCACAGATCAGGCAAATGTTTGAGAAACGAACCTGAAGGTTTAGACATAACCTTGAAGAACAGAGAAGTCGAGCATGCATTTAAACAAGCTAGATGTTGGAATTTTTGCAAGAAACTCCAGGGAGGTCATGCACAAGTTACTAAGGAATTTGCCCTGAATTTCACAGGACTAAACTCAAAGGTTGGTATGCTGGAATTGCAGGTCTCACTAGACATGATATCCACAGTTACGGAGATTCCAAGGGGGCAAGAAAGTTGGTTTAAGAATTTCAAATTTGATATGACCCCATGCAAAGAATTTCTAAAGCAGGAGTTCATTAACTCAGATTTAAACAAGTCTGTTCCTAGAAGTTATGTCAAAGAGTCATATGCCAATTTGCTTACCTGTATACAGAAGTACCTTACCTGTGAAGGGAGATATAATAAGGTGTATTCATACCATTTTAACCTTCTGTTGCATTTCACAGGAAAGACATCTATTGATCTACCTTTTTACTTATTCCGTAGCTTAAGCAAAATGTGTGATAAGGTGCAGCTAAGAAAAGAAGCCTGTGATACTTCATTGTTCCACCATGGCTTGGTTAATTTGATTGTTCTGCATGAACTTCAGAGGGTAGGTAGGGACTGGCACACATTCATTTTCATGTCTGGTTTCAAGAACGAGACCGGTCTTAGCCCTCAAGCTGCAAAATATCTTCCAAAAACAACTGGTCATTAGGCAAAAACAAAATCCAAGAGGTTTTCAAAGTTAAAGGCAAGGAAACAAGTAAGAGAATCCACCAGGCCACTGACTATCCAGGATACACCCCAGTAGTCCTTTAAAGAGAAAAGTTAGGTTAAAGAAAGTGCACATGAATCAAGCATAGGTGAAGGAGTTCAAAGAAGAAGAACTAGGAGCTAGGTAGCTAAAGAGAAAGGCAAATCAATGATTATTGAAGAAAACCTGTTTCAAAGGGAGACTTAAATGACTTATTGCAAGCCATTGACATTGAAGAATCACCACTAGTTCAAGCAGATTTGATAGAGTCAGGAAAAGACAAGGATAAGAGAGTTAAAGCCTCAAAGAAACGCAAGTTTGATGTTCAAGTTGATCAATTTGTCTTTAAGCCCAGGAGACTCATAACGAGGAAGTTTAAACAAATACAGGAGGTACCACCAAGAGCAGATGAAACAGGGGAGGTGACACGACCTCATGAAAGAAAGGATAAAGGAAAAGCAGTTGCCATTCAAGAAGAAGATAGTGTGGAAGACTTGAAAAGGAGATTGGAATTGGCCAACTTCTAAATTGCTAGATTTAAGAAAGCTGCCAGGAAATTTGCAGTTAAGGAGGCTTATTTTAACCAAATGCAAGCTCGGTGGGAGGACCAAACATTTCAAATTCCCGAGATGGTTGATTTTAGTGTTCAATTCCGTAGCTAGACTGTTCCTGCAATAAAGGAAGCTCAATTTATCAGAAATGTCAATACAAACCTCAGGTTTGGGATCAAGGTCATGAAGAAACAATTTGAAGACTTAAAGATACATTTAAGCCAGCTGAAGGAATCTCCTTAAAGAAATCTCACTTCAAGTAAGGCTATGTTTCAGATTTTGATGGTTTTGCTTGGTATAATCTTTCTTGAAGAATCATACATTTCCATTCAGTTTTGAAAGGCCTTGGAGCAGTTGAAAGAATGTTTAAATAGCAAAAGGCTCAAAATGGCAAAATTTTGGTTGAAATTATGTCTTTTGGAATAACACAGCAGTTTCGTAGCGTGCTATGAAACTGCTGAAGCTACACAATCTAATCTCAGTCAACCGGTTTTGAAATACAAGCAGAAATTTTGAAAAGGGAATATCTTCAAGGGATCATCTGAAGCTATCAACTTTCAACAAGGTCAAGACAGGTGGAGGAAACATGTATTCAAATCCAACTCTAAAGTTTTTGTCATAAAGTGAGCACATTTACTACATTCCAAGATATGTCAGATAGCTTGGAAGAGCTTTTGTCCTTCACACATGAAAAAGGTTGACAGCAAATCAAGGACGTGGCAATCTGATATATTTTGGATAATCAAAGGTGAAGGGCATGGTTCTTTGGATTCGAACATTTTTTAGGCAAATCAAAGGCCGATAAACAGGGGTAGTTTCCTATGTTTCAGGGGCAATGGAGAAGATGTGACATTGAAGACCAGCACGGAGCTTTGAACATCTACCACAGCCAAACTAAAAAGGGACCAGATGTCAAAGAACGAGAATGATTGTAATTAAGGCTATTATTAGCATAATATGGAGTTATACTCCTATTTGATTTAGATCTATAGAAAGTCTAGTAGCAGTTTGTTACATTTAATAGGCAGTTAAAAGTTGAATAGGTGTCATTAGAAGTAGATTTCGAGTTCCCCTCATATTTGAGGAGGAATCTCAGTCAGGTAGAAGAACTCTATATATAGGAGAAAGGGAAATGTAATAAGGGTTGGAAATTCATGTAAAAAAGCTCTGATATTTGGCTTATGTAAAGACTCCATTTTTTTGGTAATACAGTACTGGCTTATTGCTTCTCAAGAATCATATAAAGTTTCAATGTATGAGTTTCATTTCTTGTCTTTTCATGTTATCCACAGTGCTATGAGTATTTGATTACTTATAAATCACTTGCAGTGTTCTAATTTCCTTCACATACTCGTAGACTATCTTCTTTGTGTTTGGTGTGCCCTACTTATATTGAAACCTGAATGCCTTGACTTTTATGCAAAGCCATCCTACTATTAATACTAAATTACATATGACTCCATAAGCCCAATGGATACTTGTTAATTTTATTTCCACCATTTTCATTTTTATTTGTTTCACAAAGAGTTAGCCATCTTGATCATAATCAAAAACCTTTAATCCTTTGAGAGAGCCCTCTCAGGCTAAGGAGGCTAAGCCTTAGCTAAAAGATTGGTTTGAAACAGTTACTTGAAGTCTTCCTGGTCTGCAGCCTTCCAGGGCCTGATTTTGAGATAACAGAATGCTTCTCTTTATTGATATCTTCAGATGATTACAGACTCTATCTTCCCTGTGCACATAGCTGTAGTGGTCTACCCACTCAGCTGTGGACTTATACCCTATGCCTTTGTGTAGTCAGCTGCAGAGCCTCTACCTATGCTACGACTCAAACTTAGACTTCTTACTTCCAAGCTATCACTATCTTCTTGACGATTTTCCTACTTAGAGCTTACTTACTTAGCTCTGTTTTTATGCAATCCCATGGTCTGTGGACCATGGGTAGATCTTTTATAGCTGACTTTACTTTACAAAAATAAGGGTGGACAACCCTTTATGACTCATGACACCTTCGCGCTTTGCGACCACAAAATGTAGATACTTTACAATTTTATTACGAAATTCGACCCAAAACATGGGCTTTTAGCCCCAAAACTGTCCTTGGGGGATCCTGTTCCCAACAAAAGAGTAGCCCGATAGTCAACCCTTATCTCCAGAAATGCGCAGAGCAGTCTAGAAAACAACCTTGCATGAATGATCATTCACTCCTATATACACGAACCTTCATGCATGCATTCATATCTACTCATTTTCAAGGTGCCCTTATATGATTCTAAGCTATGTTAGCTCAAATCTTGCTTTTCACAGCGTGCACTGAACATTTCTGAAACTCAAGGTTCTACCTTGGCTCTAGGATTTGCGCAGAGGCTACTCGACACTGGCCTCCAGCTGAGCTCTTCACAGTTCTGGGAGATAGTGCCCAATCTTACCCACTAGGATTATGCAATCCGCAGTCCCAACCAATAGTAAAGCCAAACTGAACTACACATTGTGTAGTTCTAGTCCACAGTCAACCCAGCTAGACTACGCTTTGCATAGTTCCAGTCAGTAGCAGGTCTCCCTGGCAACTGAGACCACATAATACATAGTTCCATCTCACCTTCTCCTGCCTCTTAGAGGCACTACTATGCAATCTTGACCAATAGTCACCCAGTTTGTTACATGATCGATCCTTGAAGTGCCTTGTGTTTTTTAAATGACATTTTCTTACTATGAGTGTCCACTCTGTCTCTGGGTACATGTTGGGACAGGGTCCCCTGGGGTCAAATTTTCAAATAGTTGTTGTCATTATTGTAAAGTCTCTGCATTTTTAGGAGAACAACGCGAAGGTCATTAAGAGTCAAAGGGGCTTTATGAAGGTCAAAACCCCTTAGTTTGTTAGAAGTTAAGTTGTTTTATGACCTACCCATGATTCACGGACCATGGTATTGTAATGGAAGATGCTATAAAAAGGAGTCATAGAGAGTCATAGGAGAGATAAGATATCTAAGATTGTATGAGCAAGTGATATAAGTTATAAGAGTTTGTTTTCTGTACTTAGGTGAAGGGGAAGGCTCCTGCAGCTGTGTGCGCAGAGACCTTGGTAAGTCCGTAAATGAGTGTGTCGGCCCCTTGCAACTGTGTGCGTAGGGGAGAAGGAGTCTATAGTAGAAGATGTGAAAACAATAAAGTATTTTGGAGAAACATTTGTGCATATACGCATTTATGTTTACTTTTGAATTTACTGTGTGTTCACTCTATTTACTGCAATTTATTATGAGACATGCTTAATATATGCACAAAAGTGGTAGATCTAGTCAATTACATGATGTTATGAATGCTTAGAACACTTAGCGAAGATTTTATATCTGTTTTCTATAAGTTACTGTAATTTCCACATTTCAAGGGTTAGGGTTCGTGAAGGTCAAAATAAAGCCCTATAAGTAACAGAAACACATCACATAGACTTCTGGATGTATAAACCTTGTTTTGTCATCCCCTAATACTGCCGTGGGTGGGACTACAACCTACGCTATGTGGGTTTGTTTCCAAAAGGGCTGATAGTGTAGGGTTTTGTTGGTTGATGTAGCTAAGTCTGAACCTTGGTCCAGACCCCCTCAATCCAGCAAATGGTTCCATTTCTAGGACCAGGATCTATCTGAGGAATGTGTGATGTCAAATAAAGGGTTCCCAACTCAAAAGGACCTCTATAAGTGGATAGAGCGGAAGCTACATGAATTTGCAACCCACGAAAATAGTAATTTGTGCCTATCAAAGGAAGAGTGGTTGAATAGAAACCTATATATAGTTGAACATGAAATTTTCTTTTGCTCCTTTCTATGCGAGTTATACGAATGGTTGTCTGAATTGGCAGAAAATCAAGGTATGTGGAAGTTGGATAACCTTATTGTGTGGACTCTAGAGTTGGTAAGTGATCTAGGTGGATATTAGTGGCCACCCGCCAATTCCACTTGGACCCCCACCATTATTTCTTTCAGTTTTCTAGTTTCCTTATTTGTAGCACAATTTACTATTTTTGGCAGTTTTTCAGGTCCTGAACTTTCAGAGCCATTTTGAGGCCCTAAACGACATTTTTTGGGTAACTTGAGAGCAACATGGGTTGATTGGCTAATGTCCCTCATCCCAAAGTTGTAGTCCTCGGATATATCTTTCTAATGAGGTATTGCATGCATCAAACGGAGATCATATGCCAAAGTTACGACCCCGTGAAGTTGATGTACCAATTTACCCAAAACGGGGCCCATAGTTTGGCGCTTCATCTCCTAGGGTTAGGGTTTTGGATGTTTAGGATTTTTGATTGTTTCTCAACAATAAATAGGTCTTCGAGCCTCATTGTAAGATAGTTCATAGGCATGTAGTCACCACATCTCTCCTCAGAGATAAGCTACCATTGCCTGAGCTAGTTTATTCCATTTCTGTTTGTAAGCATATTTCAGTATTTTACATTAATGAAATGAAGTATTATTTCTACTCTATCTCTATATTTATGGTTATCTCTGTAATTTTTTGCATTCCTGTTTAAATCTATATTAGTGGTATTAGAGTGGTTTGTCTTTCTCTGTTTTTCTTTGCATGTCCCCAACAAGGATGGGATATAAGGAGTTAGGGCTTGAACTAGTTGAACCTTTGCAAGACTAGCCTCATAGATCCCGACAGCCTCCCATGGCGGATGAAAGTAAAGACGAGGGGGCAGGAGATTCTATCAAAATCTTGCTCAAAGAGGCCCTTGAGTGACAAAGGAACATGATGATGGACAACTTTGCCCAGATTCTTCAGTGGCTACACAGGGGCATCACATCTACTTCCAGCAGCTACTCTGGAAGCACCACATACTTTAAGGTACAAGTTAACTTTGACATTCCCATATTTGAGGTTTAGATAGATGTAGACGCTGTAGATAAATGGTTAAATATTCTAGAAGGGTACTTTTCTATTCATAATTTTTATGGTCAGGAAAAGATTACTTTCTATCCTCTCAAAGTTGCCCCCCCAATCAAGGACTAGTGGGAAACCTACTGCGAGAAAAAGGATGAAAGTACGGCCTCACTGTTTTCAGCCACACCTACTTGGAATTCATTTTGGAATGCCATCAAGGAGCAGTACTACCTTGTCAGAAGCTATGAGGATAAATACATAAAGTGTTAGAAAATTATATATTACGGAGCAATGGAACACATAAAATATTGCAGAAATATAAACACAGAAAACGCACAAAACAAGAGAGACACAGATATATGTGGTTCACCCAGTTTGGGCTACGTCCACCCCGAACAGCCAGTCCTTCCTTTTTATTATCCAGCAAAATGAAGAGACACAACCTACAGCAAATCCGCTGTAATATCCTCTGTTTTCTCTCACAGTCTCACCTCTCTGTTTCTCACTCACAGAATACACATCTATCACATAGCCTCAAATACAATACCCTCATACAAAGAGAGGGGTTGCCTTCTAGGGAAAAAAACCCTAAACTAAACATAAGTTCTACCGTCATATCATCCGCCTAATGAACGACCCAGATTGACTAGAAATTACTATACTTTTACAAGGCAATTTTACAGTTGTTTTCCCCCGAAACCCCCCGCCAGGGGGGGGCTCCCAAAGGTCACAGCCGCCCCCCCCTGGACCCCCCCTGCAGCGAACATTTTACGGGCGGCGTTTCTGCCCCCATTTCGAGCTGGGGTCCTATGTGGCGATACCTTTGAGTATAGAAGATAATCAGGCTCCACACCCAACATAAAGTGGACCACGTTGCGGTAGGGAAGGGACCAAGACTTGCTGGAGTTTACCAATATTTTTCAGACCCTTCACACAAATTTGGGTATCAAGGATTTTGAGTTGCATTTGGTACTCAAATACCATGACTGCCTACACAGGTACATCTAGGATGAGATGGAGTTCCTGGACATCTCCTCGCTTAACAAGGCGTACCGATACGTTGTCAAGATCGAGTAGAAGTTTAAATAGAAGAAGTGAGACTTTCGATCTGCAAATTTGAAGCAAGGGAAAGGCACCCCCAAACCATTGAACAAATGACAAAGCCAAGGTGGAGTGGCCCAAGACAACCCACCAAAGCCACAGGCAAAGCCCAACACAACAAAGCCGAAGAAGGACACGGGAAAGTGGTGTGAGTTCCATAAGAGCTCCACTCACAACACAAGTGAATGTCGGGCCAAGCAGTGATTGGTGGCCAAGCTAAAGTCTTTGGAATCAGATGCATGTTTAGAATCTGAGTCAGAACCCGATAAGGAGAATGGAAAAGGGAAGCAGATTATCAATGTGGAGACCAATGCCACCATTGCCACCATGAAGATCCATAAGGAGGAATCCGAATATCTAGAGGAGGAGGAGCGCCTCTTCCACTCCAAGATGTGGGTAAAGGGCTCCCCACTACTGTTCATTTCCCAGATCAGTGGTGAGCACCAGTATTGCAGCAATAATACTGCAACTCCTAGGCTTCCTATTTTACTCTTATCAACCTGGTAGTTTGTAACAAACTTGGAAGTGTCGGTGCTGTATGCACAAGTACTAGTTCTTACTGTAGGTTGTCACTTGGTCAGCCAGCGCAAGATCACTAGGAGCTCAAGCCAACTTCTATGGATTCCAAAAGAAGCTCTATATGTGATGAAAGGAGAGAAAGATTACTCTACAGATGCTACTCTAACTGCAGAAAGGAGAAAGACTGAAATGTAAAGCAAACCTAGTAAACCCTAATTAACCAACTAATCCTACTTTTGCAGAAAGCACTATGAAAACCATGAAAGGAATTCCATTACCTACTCAAGGAAGTAAACAACATCTAACTAAGCTATTTCTAGAAGTAAATAAGCAAAAAACATCTTTTTGGATTTTTATGTATTTTTATGTGAATTTGACATGCATATAATTTATTGTGTGTGAATGTGGCAGCAAATAGGTGGCGTTGGAGGGTGGCTTTGGGACTTGAGAGGATGTAGGATGGTGTGGATGGGTCCTAGGAGGTCTCAGGTGGCCTTCTAGAGGCTTTTCCCACACTCAGCCTTCAAAATAAATCCTATAGGAAAATCTACAGGAGGACACGGGAAATCTACAAGAGGAAAACAGGGCAACTACATGAGGTCTACAAGAGGAGGCCGAGAGCATTTTTCACTATTTTTGGGGTGTGAGAGTGGTTGGAAAATGTGGATGAAGGTTAGAATGAGGTTTTAGGGTTCCTAGGATCTACCAAGAATCACCAGGAGAGAGGAAGATGATTGGGTTTGCTCAAGGAGAGAGGAAGAAGTTCTATGGAAAATGCAGGAAACTAACGCAGAATTGAGGTGAGGTTTGGGTGACCTGTAGGCCATGGATCAGATGGAGGATGTGATGGCTGATAATTTGGCCTACTAATAGAAGATATCTATTGTAAAGGAACTGGCAGTCAACCAATAAGATCAAACAAGTAATGAAATGAGTGCATCTAGAAAAACAGAGTTTTGCATCAAACTAGTCTAAACTATGATCTATGAAAGGATATGTTGAGAAATGATGCAAGAAAGGAAAGCATGAAAGAATACTATTGAAAATAAAGAAATGAGCATGATGAAGAAGATATGAAACAAAGCAAAGCTAGACTATTAACCTACTAAAAGCTGCAAACACTAGAAGTCCTATGAATGAGGAAAATATGTGTTTTTGGGGCAGCAAGAGGGTCTTTGCCTCAAATCATGGTCCCAAAGGGAGGAAGAGAGGCCAAGGCACTATTGATAGCCATTTTAATCTTCTCTTTATCACTGCTTAACCTGCTATAGAAAGCACAAATGGAAGCAAACTACTGAATCATCAAAAACAACCTATTCTTAACCATAAAAGAAATACATTTAACAACAACCTAATCTACAAACTGAAATAAAACATACAAATACAAGTAAAGAGGATATTGGCTACTTGGATTGGGCCCTAACCCAAGATCTTCAGCCATCTAAGGTAACTTAGTGCTATCTCAAAAAGGATTCAATCTTTATTATCAGAACAATAACAAGATTACATGAAACTGTCACAAAATAATAAGCTTGAAGTTGGAGCAGAGATTACATAAGCAAAAATCAAACAAAAAACTGACCCTAGTGAGGCGCTAGGCCTCTCTACTTATACGTTTGAAGCTACCAATAGCTTCCTTAAAATCAGGGAGGCTTGGCTCCCAAAACTCAAGATAACTCTCAATCGTCTTCCACTTTCTCGACTACATTCTAGTGCATGATTCAGCTGCTTGTACTCCGAGATGAATGAAGGGGAATTTGAAGTGAGGAGTAATAAATGAGGGAGATTACCTCATATAAGTCCTCTCCTCTATCTACTTCGAGTTATTGCTATAGTTTGGCCATTAAATCTTTGACTTTGACCTCGAAATCCATCAATAATCTGCATTAAATACATGTTAGACCACATGGCACAATAACTAACTCAACTCTCTCTATAAGCATAAATATAATCAGAAAATCATGTAATAAGCTAAGAGAATGGTTGGTTTGACTAGGTTAGGAGGTAAAATGAGCCCATATAATTACCCATTTATGAGGCTCATCAACACCCCCCTACTGAATGTGTTCCTCATCCTTTGAGCAACTTAATCAATCTCCTTATCTTGTATGGCCCCGGTGGCCTCCCTAGCATCCCAGGCTTCTGATGTGGTAAGTTCTTCTTTGCCATAGAATCTTGCCTTCCTGTCTATCTCCTTCCACTGCTCTTCCTCTTCTTCTTCCCTTCTGCCTTCTAGCATACCTAGTAGTAGTGGGGGACTCAGTTTGAGGCCAATCCAGTTGACCTTCTGCCTCTGCATGGAGTGCTTGTACATTGGCACTCTTTTCAATGCCTCGTTTAGTCTCATTGGGGAATGATATTCCCTAATCTGCAAATTGTGTGGTAAGTTGTTCCATATTCTCATGCATGGATGCACACAATCATCCCTAACTAGCCTTTGCATATCCTCAAAATGTGCAATGGCTTGTGCCTGATTGGTGAGATATCTAGGGGCAATCTGAGGGTCATTCGCAAGCAGGTTGTGTGTGCTGATGAGTGCCATAGGATCTGACGGCTCTGCTCTTATCATTAATGTCTCATTCTGCTCCTTTATCATCAATCTTTTTATTTCTGCTGCCCTTAATTCTTCATGGTTCATCCATGAGGCCATGGCCATTAATTGCAGGTCCGCTAGCTTGGAATTGGGGTCCCACACATTCATTTCTATGAGGGCCATGTTATGTAGGTAGAATTCTGCCATCTTTGCTTTATCCTCTGAGGTGCTTTGGTCACACAAATCCATACTTCCTGTAATCTTGGAAAGGCATTGTTCCTCTTTGTGCCAAAGTTTTTATCTGGAATTGAAGCCATTAGTCCTTTAGATAGAGGCCATAGGATTTGGCTGGTGTTCTACATTGCAATGCCTCCATGGATAAGCTGGCCATGCATGTCAGCTAAGTCTCTTTCTCGTGTAGCTGCCTCCTTAACAATTCATTTTTAGTTTCAAGGTGGCTTCTTCTAATTGCTTCCCTGTCTCTGAGAGCACTCAACTCCTTGCCCATTTCTGTGAGTTTGGTTTCCATATGGCCAATATCCTCAACTCCTTTGGATTTGGCTATTTGCATCCACCTATGTGTTCTTATTCTTTCTTTCTCTAATTCAAAGAATAGTGGAATTGAAAATTTTTGTGGGATTATCCTTCCTCCCTCAAGTAGGTTGTAATATGAGGCAAGACTAGGCTGGGGATCAGGTTCTTGTAGCTCTGTTGCTTCCTCCTTCCTCTATGGTTGTTCTTATATCCTTTTTCTCAAGCTATTGGGTCTCCTGTAGTTTCGACAGTGTCTCTTGTATAACTGTCTGAGCCTCCTGTAGGGTTGCTTTTGGGTCCTGTAGTACTACCTTATCCTTCCATGTGGAAGATCTAGGAGTCCCCCTTTCATATGTGATAGGTGTCTTGGAAGGGGATTCTTTCCCTTTGGCAGAGGGTGTATCTTCAACTGTAATTGGAAATTTTGAAGAGGCTTGAGGTTTACTTGTTTTGATTCTTGTGCTCTTCCTAGCCATGAAATACATCGAGGCCTGCCTTTTCCTCTTTTTCTTTGGCTTGATTGGTGTACTGAGGGTAGTGAGGGCAGCTGCCACCTCCATTTTTAGGGACCCTTCTCCTTTTTCTTCCTTTTCTGCCTCTTTCTCTCCTCCTTTTGTCTCTTTCTCTATATCTTTTTACTCTATTTCTTCAGCTTTCTCCTCCTTTATTTCAGTTCCTTCCTCCTTCCTTACTTGTTCTGCGAGTCACCAATGGCTTCACGTTCTCCCCGTTGTTTCTCTTTTTCCTCACTACCAGTAGGATTGACATCATAGGTTAGGGCCTTTATGTCATCCTCAGTTGTCATGTTTCAGAAGACTCCCCATGCTTTAGGGAGTGTAAATGTATGGAGGGCTTCTTCCACTAGGATTTTGATTAACCCATGGTGATCTAGCTACTCTGAATTTCCTACTTGGACCTTAGTACTAGAGTCAATGAGGGATTGCAAGAGGAAGTAGGGGATGTTGAGCTTCTGAGGTGCTGGAGCATCCATGCCATACCTTAATTCATGGAGGATTCTAAAGTGATAACCATAGACAATTCTGTACCTCCTCTCACAGGAAATGTATTTGATTATTTGATAGCTAACCTCATCCCAAGGGTATGGTATGCTATCCCTTCTAATCCAATTTTTATCCTCTACAGGGGTTTCATTGTTTTGGAAAAAGTTTTTCTTGGCAGCCTGGCCAATTGGTTTCTCATCCTTACTCCAAGGCAGCCCAAGAGGAAGGGTAGTGACCCTACTGATAAATTCATGCGTTATCTCCATGGAAAGACCTCTAAAGGTGGCAGTGGCATGTGTTCTTGTGTGAGGGACCAAAGAGTGGGCAAATTCTTGGGAAATCTCCTCATCAAACCCTCAGAATTTCTCAAAAAAGTTCATCCAATTTTCTCTTGTGAATATGTCCACTACTTGGGGATGTGCATGGAGCCTCGTGGAGTTAGTGAGCTCCTTTCTCATAAACCTTCCTATCATTTTGTTTATATTTTTTTATTTTTTGGGAAACCAAATGTGGAGATGGAGTCAACAACTTTTGAGAAAAATAGAGAAACAGAGGAGACTGCGTTTTAAAAAGAAAAATAGATTTTTTTTTTTGTATTTTCTCCTCTAATATAGAAATTATTTCCTCCTCAAATTGAAACCACTTCTTGTATATGTTGATATTCAATAGGGGGAATGCATGAAACCTACCTCCTCAGACCAGAAATTGTGCTAAAACCTGTGTTTTCTCCATTCAAAACAACTCACTGCCCCTCCTGTAGAAGCCTATTATCCCTCCTGTATAATTCCTGTAGGTGCTCCTGTAGAAAACACCAAGAGAAGGGATATGGGAGAGATCGATAGAGGATGATTGTTATGAGGCTGTGGGAGCACAAGGAGACTGCTATAACTGAGTCACGAGGAGAGAATGAAGGAAAACATGGTGAGAATGCTCAGGGAGGAGTACTTATTACCCTTTATGGATATTTCCTATGATGGGGGGTGAGCTGGAAAAGTATACATTGGCCATATTCAGACAGTTGGTCCCCACCTGTCTTGTCATCATGGCCCCTCCTCATAATCATCCCTCATGATTTCTTTGAAGTTCACACTTCCTCCACTACCTGTCCTTGACATCTTTCTTGAGTCGATTGTGCACGTGTGGGTGACATCTCAGATGAATGGAGTCAACTAGATGAAGGTGGCCAAGTTAGCTGGCCACCTTTCCCTCATTCAACCTCAACCATCTCATTGGTTCTGCATGAATTTTGATTACACAAATGCAAAAAGAGGAGCGGGTTAGTTACTTAGCTGTGACTTGAATGTATTTTCTGTGAGGTACTATGGCTTTCTCTCTGCTCCATGCCTTTATTTCTTTTGATGCATGTTGTCTGCTTGCTGATGTATGGCTGTGTCTTATGTAGGTTCTTCTATGGTTGGATCTGAGCTTCAAGTTTCTTCTCAACCTTCATGTTTGCACTCTCTTGCTGTCGGTGCTGGATTTTAATGGGATCAGCTGCGACAGGAATTCCTACAAGAGCTCGTGTAGCTGCTTCTCCCCTTGAAACTTTAGCTTCTTTCTGTGCTTGTAGCTTTGAGGATGATGCCAAAAGAGTAGATAGAGATGGAGAGGTAGTAGGTAGGCTTTATTTGAGGTAGATGGTGCTGCTTCCTCTCTTATTTTTTGTTTTTTTGTCTTTTTCTGAAAAAACTAATTTTTTGTGTTTTTCTTGGACAAGAAGAGGAATGATTCTTGGGGTTGTGATGCAGGCTTGGAAATGATGGCAAGGAAGTTTGAAGACTATAGGAAGGTTAGTCATGAAGCTTCCCTATCCCTCAAACTGCCTTTTATATCCATTTCTGGCTCTCTGTGATTCCTACAAGAGCCTCCTGTACAAAACACAGAGCCTCCTGTACAAAACACAATTTTTGAAAAAGAAGCACAGTGAGGTGAAAGAAATTCCAAAAATGATGGAGAAAAGTGTGGAGAATATAGGATAGGTGTTGGTGTGGATGTCAGCTTTCCTTTGGCACCTTCTTTTGCTTCCTGTAGTCCTCCTGCAAACCTGTAATGAAAATGAAAATTCATTTTTCTTTTTCCTTTTTTTTGAAAACAACTAGGGCACCTTAGGGAGGTTTTCACCCTAATTTCCTGCCTTGGATGCCTCCAAGAGAGGTTTTCACCCAGGGATCTTATTCTTTTTCTCTCTCCTTTTTTTTTTGATATCACTGGGATGCCTCAGAAGAGGTTTTCAACCCAATGATGGGTCTCAAGCGCCTCATGGAGCTTTTCACTTGAGTCCTTGTTTTTTTGTTTCTCTTTTTCTTTTTCTTCAGTGAGTGGGTGAAGTGGAGGCTAAGACATGCTCCCCTACCATCACTGTCTTATTCAAATCTTCAATGAACTCTCGCTTGGAGATGGGTTTCTTGTATACTTTCAACCGATGTCCATTGAAAAGCATGGGGATGGCTTCATCATCAATGGTTCTAATTAGAACTGAACCATTTTCATTGCATTTCTCCACAGTGTAGGGTCCCAGCCATCTTGTCCTCAGCTAGCATTTAAAATCTTTGTATCCTGAATCATAGAGTAGTGCCTAATCTCCCTCTTGGAATTGCTTTTCCTGGATATTTTTGTCATGCCATATTTTCCTTTGAAGCTGAACTACCTCTATATGGAGAAGGGCCTACAATCTGTGTTCATCTAGTCCATTGAGCTGGAGTAATATTTCTTTTTATGCATGGCTGAGGTCTAGGTCTATCTGAGCTACCATCCTAAGGGTATTGAATTCAAATTCTATTGAGAACAAAGCCTTCTTCCCATAGACCAGCTCATAGGGTGTGAACCCTGTGGTGGTCTTCCATGTTGTGTTCTAGGCCCAAGTGGTCTCAACTAATCTGTCCGCCCAATCTTTTCTGCTGCTACTCACTACCTTGGTCAGGATCCATTCCAATGTTCTATTAGTGACCTCCACCTGCCCATTAGCTTGTGAATGGTAAGGGGTGGAAGTCCTGTGCTTGATTCTATGATGTGTGAGCAGGTCTTCAATCAAATTGGAAGTGGATTGATTGCCTTGATCTGTGACCAACTCTATTGGATACCCGAACTTGTAGAATATGTTTTCTCTCAAAAACTCAGCTACTTTTTCCTTTGTCGCTGCTTTGATTGCTTTTGTCTCTACCCACTTTGTCAAGTAATCGGTGCACACAATGATGTATTGTTTCTGCTTTGAAGGAGGGCTGATAGGACCCATAAAGTCCATGCCCCACTTCTCAAATGGCTCAAAGGTCACTTGAGGTTGCATGGGAATATCATCCTTTGGAGTATGTTTCCCCATCCTCTGACACCGATCACACTAGCTGATATCTCCTCACATCCTGATGAAGAGTGGGCCAGTAGTAGCTTGCTTGCAATATCTTGAAGGCAGTTCATTTTGCTGCAAAATGACCTCCACAAGGCCCATCATGACAGGTCAGGAGGATATCAAAGACTTCCTCCTCTCTGACCCATCTTCTCAAGATCTGATCTGGGCCAAGTTTGAAGAGATTGCCCCCAATCTAGGTGAAAGGGGTGTTTTTCCTTACTGTCTTGCTCTTCTCTTTTGAGGATAGGTGTGGTGGGAACTGTGCTAAAACCAAGTAGTTTTCTATATCAGCAAACCATGGAGAGAGTACTGAGATAGCAAACAGATGTTCATCTGGCATTTGGTCATCCACCATTCCTTCTTCACCTGCAGGAAAATTTACTCTAGACAAAAAGTCAGCAACAACATTTTCTTTACTAGGCTTATCAATAATGGTCAAATCAAACTGCTGCAGTAAAAGCAACCATCTAATAATGTGAGCATTTACATCTGGTTTGTTCATTAAATATCTAATTATAGCATGATCAGTGTGCATAAAGGCTCGATAGCCTATGATATAATGTCTGAATTTGTTTAAGGAATGCACAATAGCTAGGAGTTCCTTCTCGGTCACTATATAGTTTAACTCTGCCTTTGACACGTTTTTGCTTATAAAGTGTATGGCATACGGTAACTTTTCATCAATTTGTCCTAAGGCTGCTCCTATTTCTTTGTTCGAGGCATCTATGTGAATGTGGAAAGGTAGGGCCCAGTTTGGGCCTCTCAGAATTGGGGCAATCACGAGCTTGCTCTTCAAGGTATCTAGGGCTTCTTGATAGTTTTCCGACCATATGAACTTGACATATTTTCCTAAGAGGCCAAACAAAGGAGAGGCTAGCTTGCTGAAATCTTTAATGAATCTCCTGTAATATCTAGCTAAGCCTAGGAAACTTCTAACATCTCTCACCTTTTGAGGAGGTGGGACCCTTTGGATGATGGCAATTTTGTTGGGGTCCACCTGCAGTCCTTGCTGAGATATTGCATGACCTAACACGGTCCCTTTAGTCATTAAAAATTCACATTTCTATGGACTGAGGGATAATTTCATCTCAATACACTTGTCGAGAACATTTCCTAGGTTAGATAAAGCTTCCTAAAAGTCAGAACCATAAGGAGTAAAATCATCCATGTATATTTCTAGTGCATCATGAACCAGTTTAGAAAATATACTCAATACTGCTCTTTGGAAAGTGGCTAGAGTGTTGCACAAACCAAATGGAAGGACCCAGTATGCAAAGGTACCCCAAGGACAAGTGAAAGTGGTCTTATCTTGGTATTCCGGGCTGATTTGAATCTGATTGTACCCGCTAAACCCATCTAGGAAAGAGACAAACTTTTTCCCTGCCAGACCGTCTAACACTTGATCTATGAAAGGTAAAGGAAAATAGTTCCTTTTAGTGGCTTTGTTCAATTCTCGATAGTCGACACAGATTCTCCACTTACCATTTTTCTTTGGCACTAGCATGAAAGGAGAGACCCATTCACTGTTAGAGATAGGATAAATGAATCCTGCATCAAGCAATCTCTGCAGTTCTTCCTTAACAATATCTTTCAGTGTTGGATTCATCCTCCTTTGAGGCTGCCTGACTGGCTTGCAATCATCCTTGATGTATATATGATGAGTACATACTAAAGCGTTCACTCCCTTCATCTCCTTATAACTCTAGGCGAAGGCATCTATGTGTTTTCTCAGTAGGCTACACAGTTCCTTCTCCTAGGAAGTGGATAGGGATGGATTGATTTTCAAGGTTCTTCCTAGGTCGAACTCTATATTCTTAACACTGAGAGAAGTGGATTTGGATGCATAGAAATCAGTTGAGGGGTTGTTTTGGGCTTCTCTTACTATGTCCTCTAATGGTGATATTGTTATGAAACCAGGTCAAGAAAAGATAGAAAATATAGATCAACGCCTTAGAATTTAGCCTCTTCGAGGGGGCAACCTCCTTTATATTACATAAATGAACAATTCTTGGATGATTCAAATGACAAAACCTCATTTCCATATATAAGAGTCTAAGGAGTCACAATATAACCTAGCCGACCTAACAATAATAATATAAAGCCACAAAAATAACAATAGAGGGATTCTATGGGGCACAATAATAACAATATGGGGATAATAGGGGCACAACAATATTAATAAGGGATGCAACTACAAAAGTAATGGGGTAATTACTAGTATTATAGGGACCCAACATGCCCCTCTCCTTCAAAAAAAGTGTTGTCCTCAACACTTGAGTAGTTTTGGATGCTTCTGCATAAAATTCTCATCCTCCCATGTGGAATCTTCAGCAGATAAGTTATTCCACTTGATAAGATACTTTGAAATTGATCGATTTCATAGCTGTCGAGTTCTTGTTTCTATGACTGCTTCCGGTTCCAATATAATTTTTCCTTCCTCGTCAAGTTCTGGCAATATTGTTTGAACTGGGAGCTTGTCGCCTATAACCTTCTTTAAACATGAAACATGGAAAACTGGGTGCAATCGAGAAGCTGCAGGAAGCTCCAATTTGTATGCCATAGTACCAATCTTTTGCAACACCTTGTACGGACCATAATACTTTGGTGATAATTTATTATCCTTCTTAGCTTGGTTGAGGGACATTTGCTTATATGGTTGTAGCCATAGGAATACCCAATCACCTACATCAAAACTTCTTTCGCTGCGATGTTGATCTGCCTGTTGTTTCATTCTATTTTGTGCCAACACTAGGTTATCCTTTAAGAGTTGGAGGACTTGTTGTTGATGTTCAATGTGATTTTCCACTGCTTGAACCTTAGAATTTTCTCTTAAATAGGATGTGATGGATGGTGGCTGATATCCATAAAGTGCCATAAATGGGGTCATTTTTGTTGCTGTATGGAAGGAAGTGTTATACCACCATTCAGCCAGAGGTAACCATTTGACCCATTGTGTTTGTTTATTAGATACAAAGCAACGAAGATATCCTTCCAAACATTTGTTTAGTAGCTCAGTTTGCCCATTAGATTGAGGATGATAAGATGAGCTATGAGATAACTGAGTACCAAGACAAGAAAATAATTCTGTCCAAAAATTTCTAGTGAAAATGGGATCTCTGTCACTTATAATAATCTTTGGGGTTCCATGTAGCTTTTGAATTGTTTCCATAAATGCAGTAGAAACCGTACTAGCTTTAAATGGATGTGATAATGCACAAAAGTGTGCATACTTGGTAATTCTGTCAACTACCACCATGATGACAATCTTTCCCTTAGACTTGGGTAAACCTGTGATAAAATCCATTGAAACCTCCTCCCAATTTTGGCTTGGAATGGATAAAGGTTATAATAGACATGGTGTCTTAATTGTTTCAACTTTATTTTGTTGGAAAACCAAACATTCCGCCACAATTTTTTGAATATCCGATTTAAGGCCATCCCAAAAAAATTCTTTCTTAACCCTATGGTAAGTTTTTAAAAATCATGAGTGCCCTCCTAAGGGAGAAGTGTGCAATTCCATAAGAATCTTTTGTTTTAGTTGGGAATTCTTACAGAGGTATAAGCGATCTTTGTACCATAAAGAATCATTTTTCCAGCTAAATGTACCAGACGTACTGGAATCTTGTTGTAACTTTCGAATAAGTGCCCATACTTCTTCGTCATTCTTCCATTCCTCCCTTGCTTCATTTATCCAATCTGGTTGGATAATAGAAATGGCGCACAAAAATGCTTCCACATCCTCATCCTTTCTTGAGAGTGCATCTGCCACCACATTTTGCTTTCGTTTTTTGTAGATGATTTCAAAGTCATAACCCAACATCTTTGTGACCCACTTTTGTTGCTCTTCAGAGGATAATATTTGTTCTAAAAAGTATTTAAGGCTATCATGATCCGTTTTTACCTTGAAGTGTCTTCCCATTAGGTAGCGTTGCCATTTCTTAAGTGCATGGAGTATTGCCAACATTTCCTTCTCATAAATAGCTTTTTGTAAAAACTTTCCCTTGATTGGACGACTTTCAAAAGCAATGGGTCTTTCATCTTGCATTAAAACAGGACCAATTCCATTTCCTAAAGCATCACATTCCACAACAAAGGTTTTTGTGAAGTCCAGTGTAGCTAAGACTGGTGCTTGGCACATTGCCTCTTTAAGATGTTCGAAGGCCTTTGTTGCTTCTGAAGTCCATGAAAATGCATATTTCTTCAATAATGTTGTTAGAGGTGCTGCTATTCTCCCATAATTCTTAACAAACTTGCAATAATACCCTGTCAACCTGAGAAATCCTCACAGATGCTTTATGGATGTGGGGATTTTCCATTCCTTAATGGCTTTAATTTTGCTAGGGTCTACCTCAACTCCTTCATGAGATACAATATGACCCAGATATTCCACCTCTTGTACTCCAAAGAAACATTTGGATCTTTTTGCATATAATTGTTTCTCCTCCAATAGTTGTAGCACCTTGTCAACATGTTCAACATGATCCTTCCAAGACTTGCTGTATATTAGTATATCATCAAAAAATACTAACGCAAATTTTCTAACGAATGGTTTGAAAATGGAATTCATCAAACCTTGAAATGTTGAAGGTGCATTGGTAAGGCCAAAAGGCATGACCAAAAATTCATAATGACCCTCATGAGTTCTAAATGTTGTTTTCAAAATGTCTTCAGTCTTCATTCTGTTTTGATGATATCCTGAATGAAGATCCAACTTGGTGAAGTAAATTGATCCATGCAATTCATCCAGTAATTCATCAATGACGGGAATGGGAAACTTATCTTTAATAGTGAGCTTGTTGAGCTCCCTATAATCCAGACACATGCGCCATGATCCATCCTTCTTGTGCACTAATACTACTGGAGTAGAGAAAGAACTTTGACTCAGTTGAATTATACCAGCCTCTAGCATTTCTGCAACCATACGTTCAATTTCACTCTTTTGACCTTTCTTTCTCCTTTTCTTCTTCCTCTTCACAATCTATGTAGAATAATTTCTTCTCAGCACACTTATGACCTTTAGTGTATTTGCTATCACAACTGTAACAAATCCCTTTTTCTCTTTTTTCTTCCAATTGTTTTGGTGTCAACCTTATATGTTGTGGAAGACTAGGAGCAACCACACTTCCATCTTTATAGTTGTGAGTGGTATGCTTCCTGGTTGCCATAATTTTGCTCTCCATTTTTCTTGCTAACCTGAATGCCTTCTCTAATGAATCAGGTTCCCAAAGGCGAACATCATGTTGGATATTATCCTTTAAAGTCCCTATGAACACATCAATCCCATGCTCCTCTGGAATATCTTTTACCCTTATGTTCAATTTTTGGAACTCCTCAATGTGCTCCATTATTGAACCCTTTTGTTTGAGACTTATCAATTGGCTAAAAAAACTGTTGTTTTTTGTATCCTCATAATGTGCTATCAATTCTTCCGTAAAAATTGCCCAAGTGATAAATTGTTTACGAGAGAAAAGCCATTGATACCATACAAACTGATTTGGTTCCAAATACAAAGTTGCAATATGTACCTTTTGTGTGTTTTGCACAAAATTGAGATCGAAAAATTGCTCCATCTGTAATATCCATGTTGTGGGATCCTTGCCATCAAACTTCCTCATATCTATTTTTGGAATATGGTGCATCTTCAATCCAACATTAGAGTCTATGAAATCATGATTAACATTTCCTTTGTTTGCATCATGAGTTTCCTTTACTACCTTTTCACCATTGGTAAGTATTTCTTGTAGAAAATTTGTCAAATCTGTCTTCAAATCTGCCATGCCTGTCTTCAAATTTGTGTTCAAATCTATCTTCAAGTTGTCCATCTTAGTTTCCATGCCATTCATCTTAGCTTCCACGCCATTTATCTTAGCTTATGTTAGCTTTTGTGACATTGACATTTGTTGCACTTGTTCTTGTAATTTTGATATATCATGTAGCATTTCTTCCTCTTCTTCATGAGTCATGCTAGAGATTTCAGGTTCCTTACTAGATGTTTGCATTTTCTCTCCTCGGGGCATCAATTACCGATAATAATTCTCTACTATTCCCTTTCAATTCCTTCAAAATAAATTTTCAAACCAAGCTTAAGCAAAAATTTAAGAAAATCTACAGACCTTTTTTCACTTTGTAGGAGCTCGATATTGCCTCTGATGTATCTCTGTACTTTCCAATCATATAGTTCTAAATTTGTGACCTGTAGTAGCCCTCTATGTCCTCTTTCTAATGCCACAAGTCTGACCCAAATTGGATTCTCCAAGGAAGCGTTATGCGAAATCTCCCATAGTGACTTGATTATAGACTAGTTCAGTAGAGCAAACTTGTACGATGTGCCACGAGTCACTGTTCGACCTTTGGATGTGAAAAATGCATACAAGAAACTATAGTCCGTCCTATTTTTGTACCTTCTTATGAAATTTCAATCCGATCCCTAGAGAGAAAGTTATGATGATTTTCCCCAGGTCACCTGTTTGGAATGTAATTCAAGAGTCTGCAAAAAGATAAACTTCCTCAGATCGTATCTCCGCAACTATACTGCGAAAATCTCTGAAATTCGGACCCGATGTTCAGCGTGATTTATTCTCAAATGGGTTCTTTTTGTAACTTTTTAAACATCGCAAAAAAAAAAGTTATAGCGAAAATGCCACGATGACCTGTTTGGAGCAGCGAAACCCTAGAATCCAAAGCTCTGATACCAAATGTTATGAAACCAGCTCAAGAAAAGATAGAAAAGATAGATCAATGCCTTATAATTTAGCCTCTTCGAGGGGGAAACCTCCTTTACATTACATAAATGAAAAATTCTTGGATGATTCAAATGACAAAACCTCCTTTCTATATATAGGAGTCTAAGGAATCACAATATAACCCAGCTGACCTAACAATAATAATATAAAGCCACAAAAATAACAATAGAGGGATTCTATGGGGCACAATAATAATAATATGGGGATAATAGGGGCACAAAAATATTAATAAGGGATGCAACTACAAAAGTAATGGGGTAATTACTAGTATTATAGGACCCAACAGATACACTGGGAGGTGGATTCTGAATTAAATTTTCAATCATATCATCCTCATCTTGCTGTTCCCCCCCATGGTGATTTCTAATGCACAAAGCGGTGTAGAATAAACTTCATCTTCATCTTCATCCTCCAATTGGAGAGTTAGATCATGTTCTACCAAGGTTTGGGCAGGCGGATATAGGATTAACTGCTTGGACATGTGCCTGTTATTTATGGTCATGTTCCCAGCTCGACAGCTGATGTAGGCATCGGTGGTAGCCAACCAGGGTCTTCCCAAAATGGGAGGATACCTAGTGAGATTTTCCTTTGGTTGGAGAACTAAGAAATTAGTAGGGTACTCCAAAGAATTAATGGATACAATCACATCTTCCACAATACCCTCAGGGGTCACGATGGAGCGGTCTGCTAGCTATAGCACGGTTGTGGTCTTCCTCAAGGAGCCTTGGAGGTTAAGTTTGAGCATTGTGTCCTTTGTCATCACATTAATGGTAGCTCCCAGATCAATTAAGGTATGTGGGATCATGGTTCCATTGATGTGGACATCAACTACTGGGCTTCCAGCGTCCAGATATTTTGGACAGATTACCTGCCCTAACATCAGGTCGGATAGTTGCCCTATGACATTGATGGTTGGGGCATCTCTCTTGTGCCTTCCTAGATGCCTAAAGCACTTCTCTTTGATGAAACTATTGTAGATAGGTACATATTTTATGGCTTGGAGAAATGGTATCTTCACACATAAATGTTTCAATTCTCCTAGGAGTTCAGTTTCTTCTGGGGTAGGCTGGACTGTCATGGATAGTCTCTCAGGAAAGGGTGGATTTGCTTTAGGTTTGATTTCATCTTTATCTTCCTCAACCTCCCTGGGTGGAGGCTGGCTATCTAGGAGAACTTTCCCAGATCGCAAGTTAATTTCCTGAATCTCCAAAGCATAAGTCGAGCATGATGGTTCCCCACTATACACTTGCTAAGCCTATCTATTGTTCAGGTTCGGATTTGGCTGGGTAGGCATTTGGGGTTTCTTTGGTGGAGCAGGAGGTAACAGTTGTGGTTGGGCAGGTGGTGGAGGCAAACGAGTGAGAGGAGAGTTGTATTAGGGCCTCCATCCCTGATGAGATGCATTCCACTGAGGCTGCGGCTGAGCATAGGATTGAAATGAATGGGTGGCTAGTTGGGCATGATATTGAGATGTGAAGGACTAAGGAGGAGGTGTGCACCAGGAAGGATGAGTAGGGGCACCCCAAGAAGGTATGGAAGTGACTTGGTTGGGGTTGTAGTATGCCTGAGATGTCCCTCACATCCCCTGCTGGTATGGTCTAGGTCCATGCAGCCTCCTTTGGTTTATGTAATAGAGTTGTTCAATGATTCCCTTAGCCCCTTGATATAGAACTTTAAGTCTAGGAAAGAAAGGGCGCTTATCTGTGGAATGATTCTCTTCAAAGAATGAACAAACCTCTATAGAGTTCAATGGGCATTCATTCCTAGGATGCCTCCTGGTGCATCTAAGGCAAAAAATGGCCAAAGCCCTCTCTGCTTCCTCTTGTTTCCTTTTTATATGTAAGGTATCCATTTGCATGGTAAGAGTCTGCAACATCTCACTCTTGAAGTCTTCTAGCATGTTTCCAATTTCTCTTTTAATGGATGAGTTAGAGGAAGTGGTACTGGCTATGGGTTGACTCCCCCTACCTTTCTTTCTGGCTGCTTTAGAATGGTTTCTAAAAACAGTCTTTATGTCCTCATGGGATAGTTGGTAGATGTCTTCCCTGGCCAGTAGATGGAGGGTGTCTAAAATATCTTCCTGAATTCCTCTAAGGAAGACCAACTTCAGAGACTAAGGGTCAAGCGTACACCTAGCCATTTTATAACTGAGTTGGAACATCTCTTCATAGTCTTCCAGGGACTCATCACTTCCTATGGTCATTCGGAAAATTTCTTCTTTAGTATATTTTGACCTACAATAGTCTCGATACTTGTTGTTAAAGGATTGTGGCATCTGAGCCCAAGTTGTGATGCTATTGCTAGGTAATCCCATGAACCAGTGCAGTGTTGTATCCTTGAGAGTAGAAGGGAACAATTTCAACTTTTTCTCATCTTCTGCATAGTCATAGGTTTGATAGATAATATCAAACTCGAACAAAAAGGTGTCACGATCTTCTGTAGTCAGAGCATGGAAGTGAGGCAAGACGGAAGGGCTTATATTCTTCATTTTGGAATTCCCATTAGTCTCCCGAATGGGAAAGGTACCCTCTATTCTCTGTCCATTCCCCCTAGCATTTCTGTTTTCAGCCATTGGCTCCAAAGGAATGTTTTATTCTTCTTCTTCCCCTATAGGTTCTTCAAATATGTCTTGCTGTTCACCTAAGGGTTGTTCTTGATCGCAACCACCGAACAAGAGAGAAGGCTGGCTGTGTGAAGTAGTGGGGGTGTTTGGGCAAAAATTTTCCTGAGTTATCTTTATTCCTACGAGGCATGAAAGGAAATCTTTTTGGTTGGTTTTTGTTTCTTTTTTCCCCACACCGATAGTACCTAAAAAACTAAAATTGATTAAACATAAAAAATTGCGATTAATTGAAATGAACTTGCTGAAACGAAATTTGTAGAATTGAAGAGGAAAGCAAGGAAATGCAGAACTGAAGGAAAAGGAATGACTAGTCTACTCTTGCTGAAATGAAATTTGAAAAATTGAAAAGGAAAGCAAGGAAATGCAGAATTGAAGGAAAAGAAAGGACTAGTCTACTTTTGCTTAAATAAACTATTAGTAGAATGTTGCAATAGAAAATAGAAGAAAGAAGTAATCACAGAATACTCTTATGCTTCCCTGGAAACGACGCCAAAAAGTGGTGAGCACCAGTATTGCAGCAATAATGCTGTAATTCCCAGGCTACCTACTTTACTCTTATCAACCCGATAGTTCGTAACAAACTTGGAAGCGTCGGTGATGTATGCATAAGTACTAGTTCTTACTGCAGGTTGTCACTTGGTCAGCCAGCACAAGATCACTAGGAGCTCAAGCCAACTTCTATGGATTCCAGAAGAATCTCTATATGTGATGAAAGGAGAGAAAGATTACTCTACAGATGCTACTCTAACTGCAAAAAGGAGAAAGGCTGAAATGTAAAGCAAACCTAGTAAACCCTAATTAACCAACTAATCCTACTTTTGCAGAAATCACTATGAAAACCATGAAAGGAATGCCATTACCTACTCAAGGAAGTAAAAAAAATCTAACTAAGCTATTTCTAGAAGTAAATAAGCAAAAAACATCTTTTTGGATTTTTATGTATTTTTATGTGAATTTGACATGCATATAATTTATTGTGTGTGAATGTGGTAGCAAATAGGTGGCGTTTGAGGGTGGCTTTGCGACTTGAGAGGATGTAGGATGGTGTGGATGCATCCTAGGAGGTCTCAAGTGGCCTTTTGGAGTCTTTTCCCACACTCAACCTTCAAAAGAAAGCCTACAGGAAAATCTACAGGAGGACACAAGAAATCTATATGAGGAAAACAGGGCAACTATAGGAGGCCTATAGGAGGAGGTTGAGAGAATTTTTCACTATTTTTGGGGTCTGAGAGTGGGTGGAGAAGGTGGATGAAGGTTGGAATGAGGTGTTAGGGCACCTACGGTCTACCGAGAATCACCAGGAGAGAAGAAGATGATTGGGTTTGCTCAAGGAGAGAGGAAGAAGTTCTATGGAAAATGTAGGAAACTAAGGCAGAATTGAGGTGAGGTTTGGGCGACCTGTAGGGTATGGATCAGATGGAGGATGTGATGGATAATAATCTAGCCTACTACTAGAAGAGATCTGTTGCAAAGGAACTGACAGTCAACCAGTAATATCAAACAAGCAATGAAATGAGTGCATCTAGAAAAATAGAGTTTTGCATCAAACTAGTCTAAACTATGATCTATGAAAGGAGATGCTGATAAATGTTGCAAGAAAGGAAAGCATGAAATAATACTATTACAAAGAAATAAATGAGCATTATGAAGAAGATCTAAAGCAAAGCAAAGCTAGACTATTAACCTACTAAAAGCTGCAAACACTAGAAATCCTATGAATGAGGAAAATCTATGTTTTTGGGGCAGCAAGAGGGTCTTTAACTCAAATCATGGTCCCAAAGGGAGGAAGAGAGGCCAAGGCACTATTGCTAGCCTTTTGAATATTCTCTTTATCACTGCTTAACCTGCTATAGAAATCACAAATTGAAGAAAACTACTGAATCATCAAAAGAAACCTATTCTTAACCATAAAAGAAATACATTTAACAACAACCTAATCTAGAAACAAAAATAAAGCATACAAATAAAAGTAAAGAGGAGCTTGGCTGCTTGGATTGGGCCCTAAACCAAGAGCTTCATCCCTCTGAGGTAACTCAGTGCTAGCTCAAAAAGAATTCCATCTTTATTATCAAAGTAATAACAAGATTACATTAAACTGTCACAAAATAATAAGCTCGAAGTTGGAGCAGAGTTTACATAAGAAAAAATCCAACAAAAATCTGACCCTAGTGAGTCCCTAGGCCTCTCTACTTATACATTTGAAGCTATCAATAGCTTCCTTAAAATCAGGCAGGCTTGGCTCCCAAAACTCGAGATAACTCTCAATCATCTTCCACTTGCTCGGCTACCTTCTAGTGCATGATTCAGCTACTTGTACTCCAAGCTGAATGAAGGAGAATTCGAAGTGAGGAGCAATAAATGATGGATATTCCCTCCTATAAGTCCTCTCTTCTATCTACTTCGATTTATTGCTACAGTTTGGCCATTAAATCCTTGACTTTGACCTCAAAATCCATCAATAATCTGCACATGGCACAATAACTAACTCAACTCACTCTATAAGCATAAATATAATCAGAAAATCATGTAATAAGCTAAGAGAATGGTTGGCTTGACTAGGTTAGGAGGTAAAATGAGCCCATATAATTACCCATTTATGAGGCTCGTCAATCGGGAGCCAAAAGAACCTCATTTTGGTAGAGGTCGTGAAGCAGTTGGGCTTACCGACCATAGCACATCCACAAGCTTACACCATTTGGTGGCTTCACCAAGGTCGGGATCTTCATGTGAGCCAATAGTGTCACCTTCCATACAACATCAGGCCCTTCACAGATGAGGTATTATCTAACGTTTCTTCCTTTGATGTTTGTGATGTATTATTAGGCCAACCATACTTATGGAATAGACATGTTGTATATGAGTCAAGGCATCATGCTGCTATTGTTACTTTGGGAAATAATTTGTACAGGATACCGGAGGTAGCACCGCCTACCACCATCTCTTTGGTTACTACAAAATAATGCAGTAAGCTCATTTCCAAAACTGGGAAAAATGTTTTTCTGATGTTATTCCCTCAAGGAAAGAAGAAGACGGTGGTCATGACCTCCAGATAGGCACCGTTCACATGAAAAATACAGATGGACAAGGTTGTGGAGGAGTATGATGACATCTTAACGTCCCCCCGAGGGGTTCCTCTGCACTATCAGGTCAAGCACTCCATCGATCTGACCCTAGCTGTGCTGCTTCCCAATAGACCAATCTATCAATGCTTTGTTCTAGAGAACGATGAAATCAAGAGGCAGATTCAGGAGCTGTTACAGAAAGGTCACATCTGACCAAGTTCATCACCCTGTGGGAGCCCGATCATGTTGGTATAGAAGAAGGATGGGACTTGGAGATTTTGTATTGACTGTCAGGTGCTGAACAAGATCATTGTCTAGAATAGGTACTTGATCCCACAGATTGATGACCTTCTAGACCAACTGAAGGGGGAAAAATATTTCACCAAGATCGATTTGAAGTCAGGATATCACTAGGTACCATTCGAACCCTCTGATGTATCGAAGGCTTCCTTCAAAGCCAAGGTGGGCCTTTTTGAATGGTTGGTTATGCTTTTCGGCTTCATGAATGCTCTGATAACCTTCGTGAGGCTAATGGACAACATCTTGCGGCCAATCACAAACTCATTTGTAGTGGTATACTTGGATGACATCCTGATCTTCAACAAGAGTTGGGAAGAGCACCTCCACCACACTCGATAGGTTCTCAAAACACTACGGCAACACAAGTTATGTGCAAATTTGGAGAAATGGACTTTTTGCATGACCCAAGTTCAGTATTTGGGATACATTATTGATGAACACGGTGTGCATGTGGATCCAGCCAAGATCCAAGTCATTCGGGATTGGCCATCTCCAACCACGCTGATAGAGCTCTGCAGCTTTCTGGTCTTGCCAACTTGTACTATAGGTTCGTGTTCGGATTTTCTCATATCACTTGGCCCTTGAGTCAAGTCACCAAGGGAGGAGCGAAAGAAAAATTTCTTTGGTCTGAATCTCAATAGAAGGCATTCACAGAGTTGAACATCGCCTCTACTCGGCACCAGTTCTCGCATTACCAGACTTGCAACAACCATTTGAGATCGAGATAGATGCCTCTAACTATGCAATTGGGCCAGTCCTTACTTAACATGGGCATCCAATGGCATATCACAATGAGACAGTTTCACACAATTCTAAAGTATCCACTTATGACAAAGAGATGTATTCCATTGCGCAGGCTTACTGACAATGGAAGCATTACATTCTCGGGAAGGAAATGGTCATCCACATAGACCACCAACCCCTACAGTTCATACAGATGTAAGGGAAGTTGCAGAATGATCACCATCAGAAGTGGTCCACATACCTGCAATAGTTCCATTTGAATATCAAGTGTAAGAGGGGTAGCACCAATAATGTTGCAGATTGCCTCAGTTAGCCATCGATCATGGTGTTAACTACCGTACTCAACTCTTGTGGTTATGAGACTTCTGATTGGCCACTTCGCTACAAAAGTGACCTAGAATTCGACAACACATACCAAACACTCTTGGAGGGTCAGCATGCTCCAGATTTTCACCTCCAAGATGCCTTGTTATGCCACCTGGGTCACCTTTGTGTTCCTTCAAGCGAGCGTGACAAGATGATTTGGGAAGCACACTATAGCCAGGTTGCTAGGCATTTTGTGGTCGAGAAAATGGTGGCAATACTGCAAAAGTATTTCTATTGGCTGAATATTCGATAGGATGTTGGGAAGTACATTAGATCCTGCACTACTTGAGCCATTGCAAAACTGACCATCAAGAAGCAAGGCCTCTATACTCTGCTACCTACCCCTAGTCAACTTTGGGAATCCATCTCCATGGATTACATGTCAGCCGTTCCTTCTACTAAGCATGGAAATGACTGTGTTCTTGTGGTCATCATCAGGTTCTCAAAGATGTCGATTATGGTGGTCTGCAAGAAGAATATCACAACAAAAACCACTGCTAAACTCTTCTTTGAATGAGTGTGGGTACACTTTAGGATCCCACAATCTATCATCTCAAATTAGGATAGTAGGTTCCTAAGTACATTTTGGTCCAGTCTTTGGTCGATGCTAGACAACAAACTCACTAAGTCCATCGCCTTCCATCGCCAAACTAATGGCCAGATAGAGGTTGTCAACAGGATGATCGTACATAATCTGCACATGTACAACTCAAATCATCCACACACATGGGATGAGAGCCTCCCCTATGTTCAACACAACTATAACCGAACTCTCCACAACTTGACTAGCCACAACCTTTTTCAGGTGGGCTTGGGATTCTAGCCACTGTGTCCCATTGATGTGGCCATGCCATTTGTAGCTACGCAGGCCGATTCAGCTCATGTCCAGTCCAACACAGATAAGGAAAACAACTTCATTGAGCACATCCAACATATCCACCAACAGGTCCATTACACTATGGAGAAATCAAATGCCAAGTACAAGCAGCGAGATGATCAACATCGGGTGCCACAAAAGTTTCAAGTGGGAGACAAAGTCTGGCTACATTTGCAAAAGGAATGCTTTACCGGAGCCTATCGAAAACTCAGACCACTCTGATATGTTCCTTACAACATTACCAAGGCTATGGGAGATAATGTATTTGAGCTTAGCATTCCCCCATTCCTTGGCCTACACCCAGTGTTCAATGTGGACTACCTTCGACCATACTTTCCACGATTACTAGACACATCCTACATTGCAGAATAGCTCACACCAACAAAGTTAAATCGAGATTGCATGGAACAAGTTGCAACTGATCAGATCATGGACACACAGATCAAGTACACTCGCCAACGGAAGATCCAAATGTATCGAGTTGTCAAAGTAGGCTAGCTCGTTCACCAGGGCCAGTGGCTCACCAAAGACCAAGTTTAGTAGAAGTTTCCTCATTTCATGGAGGACCTGAACGAAATGGGGACCATTGCTTCCTAAGGGGAGAGGAATGATCTAGGTGGATATTGGTGGCCACCCACCAATTCCACTTCAACCCCCAACATTGTTTCTTTCATTTTTTTAGTTTCCTTATTTGTAGCACAATTTACTATTTTTGGTAGTTTTTTGGGTCCTAATCTTCCAGAGCCATTTTGAGGTCCTAAACGATGTTTTTTGGGAAAAGTGGGAGCAACATGGGTCCATGGACTAATATTACTCATACCAAAGTTGTAGTCAGATAGATATTTCTAATGAGGTATTGTACGTGTCAAACGGAGATTGTATGCCAAAGTTACGACCCTGGGAAGTTGATGTACCAATTTACCCAAAACAGGGTCCATAGTTTGGTGCTTCATCTCCTAGGGTTAGGGTTTTGGATGTTTACGCTTTTCCATTGTTTCTAAACAGTAAATAGGCCTTCGAGCCTAATTGTAAGACAGTTTAGAGGCATGTAGCCGCCACATCTCTCCTCATTAATAAGCTACCATTGCACGAGTTAGTTTATTTGCATTTCTGTTTGTAAGCATATTTCAGTATTTTACTTTAATGAAATGAAGTATTATTTCTGTTGTATCTCTGTATTTATGGTTATCTCTGTAATTTGTTGCATTCCTATTTAAATTCGGATTAGTAAGGTACCTAGAAGCTTCATAAACAAGAAGGTTGTTTCTGTTGATTACTGGACCGACAAAATTTTGGGTAGATTCATTATTAAGTTTGGATCGATACATCTATCAGTGATAGTGAAGATGAACGCTAATTTTTCAAAGGACCAAGAGGTAAGTATCTAAAGTCCTTGAAAACTTGGATTAAGATGTTATTGTGCAAGAAAATAGTTATCCCATTGAATTAGTTTTTAGAAGAGACTTAACGGGAACTACACGAAGTGGAAATATGTTCAGAAGAGATATAGATTCAAGTGCTAAGTACAGTCATTTATTGGGAGCATCTGATAGTGACAAAGAAAGTCATATTTTGAAAACACCTCAAGGTGCATTGCAGACGATAAATAAGGGTATCGTAGGAATACCACATCCATCCACTCCACCTCAGAAACCTACACCTACACCTCTGCCTCCACCTGCACCTCGACTATTCAACATGGAAAACACTATGAAGATGCCCATATTCAAGGGACTAGGGACAAAAGACCCTAAACAATTTTGGTTTGTAGTAGATGTTGTGTGGAAGTCACCATAAATAATAGAAGATGACCTGAAGAAAGCGCAGTTGGTCGTAGCATTGCAAGTTAGAGCGTTGAGCTGGTATATTAAGTATTGTTTGACTCATCCAAATGTGGTGCTGAAGCAAACAAAGGACATGCTAAATAATGGATTAAAGAAGCTTAAGTCGCAAGCCTAGTTAGTAACAAAGGTCAAAGAGATCCAACAGAAGGTAAATGAGTCCACGTGGGACTTTGATCAAAGATTGAAATGATTGTTGCAGTGGGATAATATGAAGACCATGGATGACCAATACAAGGACTAGTACATTTCTCTGCTACTACCCCATTTGAGATTACCACTTTCGCAGGAGAAGATTGGAACACAGGCTGATGCACTAGAAATTTCTATGAAAATGGAAGCCTCGCCCATTCAGGATATGAATCTGGGAGTGTAAAAGATTCAGTGACAGTTGGCTAGCCTGCATATGGAGTTGCAGAGCCTCAAGAAGGGAAAAGATGTCCAGAATGAGGTCTGGGTGGAAGTATGGTGTTTGAAATTTAAGGGCCATGGTCACGACAAGGAACATTTCCCAGTGTATCAGAATTATCTTGTTGCAAGGGGACCTGTCCCCCTGAAGCAATAAAACACCACAGGACCAAGTACAAGAGTGGTACCATGGTTCGTTATTTGTCAGATTACAGGAAAACACACGAAAAACAATTTTCATTTGCTGCAAATTTTTGTGCAAACTCCCCAGCAACTGTTTTGTAATTTATGTAAGTTTGTGGGTCATGACGAGCACAATTGCCAATGTTATGAATTGATGATGGACATAACACCAACATATAGAGTACAGATGGAGGCATGTACTCAGGATCAAGGTGAAACTACACAATATGAAGGATTTTAGGGATGGGTAAGAGGATGAGGAGGAGGAAATGGAAGAGTTCGTGGCTAGATCATTTGTTACAACTGTAGAGAACTAGGTCACTTTGCACAAGATTTTCAGAATCTAACGCACCCCTCATGTCAATATTGTCGAAAATTTGATCATGTCATAGAAGATTGTCCTATGATCATCATGAAGATGCAAGAAAAGAATACCTAGACTCAACAACCTATGTGGAACATCCATATGACGAGGTCATAACCACACCAAGATGGACCTAGTGTTAATAGTGTTACGTGAAGCGGTATAGCTACTGGAGAGGATAAAGGGAAACAACCAGAGAAATATGTATGGGTATGCAAGGCTACTGTTAAAGAAGCTAGATTCGATTTGAATAAGGAAAAGGAGAATTTTATGGAGGTGAAGAAGAGCTTCGCGGACGCAGGGGATTCCACATAAAGGGCATAGAGTATGCACAAGGGGAAGCTTGAAGACATCAGTACTATGCAGGAGGTAGACCCCTCACTGTTAACATCATTTTTAAAAACCTACATGAATATCCTAAGGGATAAGAAGGTAGTAGAGGGACTGTAAGAGCTGATAGATAACTATACTTTAAATAATACGCCCCTGCCCAAGCAGCGCACAATACACAAAGTAAGCAAAGGTAAGAAAAGGACTAGATGTGAGATGAGATTGACTACCTAGATTCAAGAATTCAATATGGACCAGGTGATCCTTGATTTAGGATCTGATACAAATTTTTTTCCAAAAAATAGCTGGGAGAGAATGGGTAGACCCATGCTATAATGGTCCTTGATCTAGCTGAGAATGGCTAATCAGCAAAAAATATTATTCGTATGGGATGCCTACATGGGATGACTATGGATATTGAAGGGGTGCGTGACATATTCGATTTTGAAGTGATCGAAATAGTGGATAACAGTAACCCATACCTAGTGTTGCTTGGAATTGATTGGGCATTTGATATGAATGCAGTCATCAACCATAAGAAGCGCAACTTGACATTCGAGAAAAAGGGACTAAGGGTTATTTTTCCACTCGATTTGGGTAAGGGTGTGCTATATACTGAAACAGTCTAAGATTATTATGAGAATGATGACATTGATCAAATTTATAAGCTCACGGCGTGAGTTGAGGATTAGATTAACCCTACTATGGATGTGTGGATTACTTGGGAAAGGGACAACTCCAGCAATTCATATTCTGATGAGGAGCTCGAACATTGGCAGAACCAATTGCATGAGGTATCAACATTTTGATGCAATATGCTTACCAAGTCACTCCAATGTATATCCACTGAGGTACAAAATTTACTGCATTATGATGGTTTAGAATATGTCAATTTATTTCTAGATAAATTTGAAAGGGATGTACTAGAGGAACATTGGTTCTAGGTGTTAGACATCATGCTTAGAGTTATGTTTGCCAGATGGTGGGGTACACATAAGAACAACTTTGCAGATTGGAAAGAATATTGACAAATGATGAAGTTGTAGTTTAGGTATGTCAATACCAACATTCTAGAGAAATATACAATAAAGGATGATCCGTGCAAGCATCTAGCTTGATGGATGAAATCATGGGGAGAAGAACTGTCACACGGAATAAGTCGATCTTGCGGACAAGATAGACCTTCCTAGAATCTAAAGAAGACCTAATGACAAGCAAACCAACCAGACACTATCTTTCTCTAAATATGCTTTGATTTACAATAGCAAACAAGTGTTTTTAGGGCCTACCTTAGGTCCAATGCAAGCTTGTGGATGCCCTCGCTCCTTCGATCCAAATGAGCTCCTTTGTCACGAATCTGCAAACACAGATAAGGCAAACAAATTAAATAGCACCTGAAAAGCCAATTGCATAAAACATATTTAACATGAAAGTCAAGGAGCCCATGAAACAAATAACACGAGATACTTGTTGAGAAAAATGAGTTTGATTGTATTAATTCAAAAGAAGAACTTTACAACCTTTGCCTTGACGCTGTACAAGCTCCTCCCAGGATCCAGCAAGAAGTCTCCTCTACTTTGACAAGTTTCACTCACTCCCCAATGAAGCCAAAAAGGTATGTGATCTCTCCTCTTAAGCTCAACTAGGAAGTCTTGATTTCACCAGCATTTACCCTAAAAAATGTTCAGCTTCTAACCTCCCTAGCAACCAGCCCAATGCCTGTATTTATAGTGCAATGGAGGGAGGTTACTAGGTCCTCTTTCAAAGGGATAAATCCCTCCTTCAAAGGGATAGCTCCTCTCATCAAGGGATTAGCTCCTTCTCTTTTGGGATGCATGAACCACCTCAGAGCGAACAATCCACGTTAAAATTCCTTCTATAAACCTCTAGAATTAACCCAAAATGAGTTTTTTAAGATAAAACTTGCACCTTTTGACTTTCAAAGGGTCCGCACCTACACTATTAGGGACAGAGCGAGCAGGTCCGCAGCTTTTGTACACAGAAGGTGCGGGACCGCAGGTGACAATGAGAGAAAGTGCGGAACCAGAGTTACATTGATTTTTAATGTCTTTCTCTCATTTCCAAAGCTTGATTTGAAGAGCTGAGGTATGAGACTTGCTTAGGAGGACAGTACAAGTGATGATAGACCCATATTGACTGCAAATAATCATGGTGATGATATTTTTGTGTAACAGATTTCCCCCTAAAGTGCGAAGCCTATAGTAGATGAGGATTTCTTATCATTTAGGAAGAGTGAAGTACTTTATCATTTCGAGGATCATCTTGTGGAGAGCCCGGTTGGAACCTGTAAAAACATTCAATGCAAGATATATATATATGAGATCATATCATCGCTGAGGTAGGCATTCCCATACTCAAATCAAAACTGACTAGAAAAACTAACTACTGCTTTGATATAGGAATGATCTTGTAAAACATCACAAGTATAGACTCATGTGGGCACAGTATGGATGCAACCATCTGTTTATGAATAGTCCATTATATAATGAATACAAACTTCCTCGCAGCCTGGATTGTGGAAACTAGATCCAGGGTCTTCATTTCTACTTCCCAAAACAGTACGATTCTATCCATGCGAATGAATGTGTTGATGTCGAACATGGTAGAAACCACTTGATTGCCAGTCAATGATGTAAAGTATTAACAAGTGTGAGAGAAACCACCAGTGATGTCAATGGCTCTCAAAGTACCCAGTACAATCCATAAGATGTGAATAAATGTGTTGATGTCAAACATGTCACGGAATCCTTTGATCGAAAGTCAATGATGTAAACTGTCGTCAAAGGCGAGAAACCTGCCATTAAGGCATGCAGATCTCAAGGTACTGACGATTCTTAGATCATCTTTCTAGATAATGAGCTGATGTCGATAGAAAGCGATCCGTCGTAGGCAAGCCCACAACATGAAATCATAGATCAAGTTGAAGAAATTTAGTTGCAAGGACTGACTCAGGGATGGTCAAGATGGATGACAGATATTTTGCAGATGAATGGCTTATTGGCAGTGACCTCTTGAACACATAACGACACGATAGATGGCTTGGTTATAATTGACCCAAAGTTAATACCTAGAAACAGGCTGAAGACTTTCAATGTAGTTTGATCAACTGTTAGGCAAAGGATTTCCCAACCCAGGCGAATGAAAGTGTCGTGTTCAAGAGTGGTTACAAAGTATGACAAACAGACTCATTTTTCTCTCTTTTCCCCCACCATTTCTAGCAAGTACCTCTTTATTTTTGACAAGCTTGAGGAGGATAACATTTGCTTGATTATAAGCTCATCCTTCGGATGAGTCCAAATTAGTTTAAATTTGAACCCTAAGAAGGAGTGGTTCGTTCCTGTTTGTAATTGAACAGGTCCTTTACTATGAAATTTTAACGAGTCTAGTATAGGAGAAAATCGGCGTTTTTCAATTTTAGAGAGTCTGAAAAAACTTAAGAAGACTCCAGGGTTGACCTTTTTCATAAATTTGTGTCTCCCAAGCCCGAAAAAGTATAAAATAATACTTGAGAGAACCGCCTGATCTTTTACGAACAATGAGTACTTTTTGTAATTAGTGGCTTTGACCCCAAAAAGTAAAAAAGCGATCAAGGACATGTCGTTTTATAACCAATATCGAATTTGAAATGACAAAAATCCAGCAATCTTTTCATGTTTTTACAATCGGAAAAGAGCTATAAGTGGACCGTCTTTTAATTCCATGTTAACGAGTTTAAAAGAAACACTCGGCAATCTTTTCATGTTTCAAGAGTCAGAAAAGAGCTTAAAAGTGACTCTAAATGTTTTTTCGTTGAAAATGATAGATTTTGCCTGAATAATCCTTTATTCTGCACAAAAACACAAACATTACTCATACCTGTTTGAAATGGATAAAAATGTAGCAAAAATACCTTTTCAAAGTGAAACATAAACAAATTTGCAATTTATTTACTCAAAAAACTTATAAAAAGGGCCTTTGTCAATTCATTTTTACCGTTTGAGTTTGGGTGAGAAAATAGTTCTTTTGATCAGAAAACTTCCCATGAAGATTGTGGAAAATCCAACCATTGGAATCGAACGCTGTCTTCTCTAGGTAATCCACATCATCCTACTCTTCATTTTTAACCGTTTCATTTCTTGTTTTAGTCATTTATTTCATTTTTGGGAGGGTTTTTAGGCATAAAACCCGCGCGCGAGGGCCCGCAGGTTTACCACTGCTGGCCTGCGGACCCCAAGTTTTTCTCCATTGGGAAAAATCTCGGGGTCCACACCTTCCATGTAGACAAAGTGTGCTCCCACGCACTGTGTCTAACCCGAAGGGTGCGGCCCCCGTCGCAAGGGTTTTTAGCCCAAAAATTCTCAAAAATGGACCAAACAAAATAATTTCTAGCAATTTAATTTGTCTTTATACTTGATGCAGAGAGTACATCATGCTAGATTGGCATGAACGAGAGCATGAGGACGTGGATGCTGCCACATGGAATCATCAGCCTTCACTTGATGCTTTGAGGGCGTGCGGCTTGTACAAATTCTAGGCCATTCCTGGCATGAGGGCTCAGGTGGATTTCTTACAGTGGCTGGTTGACAGGTGGAGCGTACAGGACCAGTGCTTCTTCATTGGCGGCCACCAGCTCGAAATCGAGCTGGTGGACATATATTTCTTGACCGGTTTTCCTAAGAGAGGCGAAGACTTGACTCTGTTTGGGGCTAGGGTAGGTGGCCAGTCTGTCGATAGCCTCAGGCTAGAGTACTGCAACAGCCAGGCTAGAGACAAAGGGATAGACATAAAGACCATATCCCGTCCTGAACTCATGGTGATTGCGTTTACTGTCACAAGACTTTGCGGAGCTGCCGCATTACATATTTCCACCAGATCCCAGATGCATATGGCAGTTGATTGCTTTCGAGGCACCATCTTCAACTGGTGCGATGCTGTGTTGGCCAATGTGAAAGGCCAACTGACCAGGGCCAAGAATGGATGACTAAAGACCTTTGGTTATGGGGCTTTGGTCATGAGTTTTGGCCTGGAGAGGGTTCCTATGCTGATCCCACAACACCTTACTGTTGGAGCTGGGCTTCCTCGAGAGCCCAAACTGATGCGATGGGTCGCAGTTATGGCCCGTCACCTGGTCGAGAGGACAGAGGTTGCTCGATTCAAACCTGAGTATTTCCAATTGCTGGAAAACTAGTTCTTTTCCATTCAGGACTTCCCTTACGCTGGGATAGATTTTCGTGGCGACCCAGACATGGTTCTTCCACCAGGAGAGCAGTGGGATGAGTGTTATAGACATTTTTGTGCCTTACAGCATGAAGCATGAAATGTCCATAATCTAAGGGATCCAAAGTCCCTAAACATGTTGTTCCTACCCCTAGAGGAACAAGGTCAGCAAACCACAGCACTGATTAAAAGTTCTCCACCTGAAAACACTTAAAAATAAGGCAATTCTGGATCATGTCAATTGCTCCACTGAGCATCTGCGCTGAATGTCAACTGCTCCACTGTCTACCTGCGCTGAATGTCAACTGCAAAGAAGGATACCTACGTTGGGCGAGTTGGGACATGTGGCACAGTCATTCCTCAAGGTGTCAATGCCCAGGAAGCTTCCAAAATGACACTTGGATCAGGGAATTCGATTGGTGATGAGTAAGAGGGTCTAGATCTCCAAGTGGAAGCAAGAACCTCCAAGTGGACTCAAGAACTGAAGAATAACTGAAGTGAGAGAGGACACTAGTCAGCTCTCAAGCTGACTCATCCTTTCTCCAAAACTCCTATATATAGATCTCTCTCATGAGGTCTAGGGAGGCTGGAATCTTGTGAATGTAAGGAAGTGCTGTTGGTTTGAGTATAGAACTATTGGGTGATTTGCTTTGAAGGAGGTGAAGAGGAGATTTCTTTCTGCTGGGAAGGTGATGCTGGATTGGGCCTCTTATGGTTGTATCACTTCCTGAACTTTACTTCTTCCATTAATAAAGCATTTGAGGTTCTTCTATATGCATGTGTCTCAATGATGTATTGTTATACTTGTGTATTTGATTTATTCTAATCCTTGAATCAATTATGAATGTATGCTTCCTGTAGTTTCCCTCTCTTGCCATTTTGCAGGATCTTGGTGTTGCTGGGTCAGTGAAAGAGCAAGGAACTGGGAGCAAGCAGCAAGGAGAGAAGATTGGATCAACCATTAGCGAAAGACATCGGTTAGTGGATATCTTTCTCCCCTATTTTACTTTCATAAAGAAGAAATCTTAGATAGCTTTGCTTCGATTGTTGTTGAGGTACTATCACCCTTAGAGTGGGACAGGGTCATTCCATATTGGATACTTTTCCCAACAACAAATTGGCGACTCCGCTGGGGATCGTATCTTGTTGGTTGTTTGTGTTTTTGCTATTCATTTCCTAAACACAGGGAGTACCGAATCGAACTGCATTTGGATCTTTCAAATGCAAAGTAGAGGGCAGCTACTCTAGCTCCGTTTCTGGGCATGTTTATGATTTGAAGAGCTGATCCACAAGGACTCTGAACAGCTCTTAGTGATAGCTTTTCATCCTCCTAATCATCCTTTAGTGTGTACTTGATTGATAGCTTTTGATTTGGCCAAAAACTGTGAATTTTTGAGCAATCTGTAACCCGGAAACCAAGAGAAACGAGAGTTTCTCTCTTCATTGCAGGCACTGTGAAGGTAGTCTGCATTTCATCGCAGGTCCCGAAGGGGCTACCTGCGCTGAATGTCAAACTGACAGTGTACTACCTGCGCTGAACCAGTTTTGCCTTGTGCAACTGGGGTTCCCTGCTGTTTATTGCCCTGTTTTCATCCTTGTTTTTGCAGCCTGTTATCAGTCAATGTACCTATCTGAAACCACCTTTCCTTGCCACTATTCCACCTCGGTTGTATAAAGAAACTGTATTTTTTCTTTGTGTATTTCTTATATCATTTGCAGTTTCCCATAACGAAAAGTGAACTAGTCTTGCTGTGGCCTCTTAGATCTAGACCTGTGATAAGTGTCGTTTTGATCTTAAGAGTTAGTTTGTTTGATGTTCATAGCTGATTGAGCTTTTGCTTTCGTCATATGGTTTGAATTTATGTATTTATAGTGTCGAAACAAGTAAATCTTAAGGTGTCTTTTGATTTTGGACAAAAGCTTGTTTGCTTTCACTTGAAATTGAATTCAAAGTTATACAACAACTTTCTTTTTGTAGTACATCAACATTAAGAAAGAGAAAAGAAATACCTGCATTGTGCATTTTGCATTTGATAAGTTTGCATGTTGGATTTAGGAAAAAGTGCATTAGTGTGTGCTCTATGATCTGTGTGAAAAGATGATGTCTTTCTTTTCCCTCAGTAGTTAAGATTTTCATAAGTTGAAAGATTGTAAAGCTTGCTTATCATCTTAGACTGCATTTAGGAATTTGTATCATACATCTCGTGGTGAACCTTGAAAGGCAAACTTTAAAAAGATCAACCTAAAATAAACTGAATGAACCTAACAACGCTTTGAAACATAACGCAAACACATAGAGGTCTAGGCTAGAGACGTGTTCCGGCGTCGTTAAGCCTAGTGACTGTCGATCTCTAAGAAGGTGGGTGATTCCTCCTGAGAGACGGTAGCGCTAGTACGGATTTGTTCTCCCACGTACCGTCGCGTATATATTGGGAGACCCCTATAGGCATATATCTTTTATCCTTAGGAAGCCATGTCAGCCGCCTTACTGATCGCAATGCAGTGAACACAGCATTCACGAAGATCGACCACCCGTACCGTAAAACGTATTCTGTGGTTTTGCGAAAAGTTTGGCACACCCTCTGCCTAGAACTCCAAAGTAGTTTCTTTTGGCCTTTTTCAAACTCTATAACTGAAAAAGTCCATCCGAGCATTTGTCACTTCGGGCTCGTTAAAACATCGAAGGAGACTAGAGTCATCTTTAGCTTTTTCTCGACTCTTTAAAACTGAAAAAGCAAGTTGTGTCTAAAAGCGTCTAATAAAATTCATTTAGTTCGGAAACACAAATTTCCCCTTTTAATATTTTGGTTGATCGAGTAATCCGCAATCGTGGAAGAAAGTCAATTGAAACCCCGTCGTTCGTGGAGGCTTACGAGTCAACCGTCTTTGTCTCTGGAATCGAAAACAGTACGGACAAAGCGAACTCGTTTAACCGGTTCAAAATCTCCTATCAAAGTTAGAACAAGTGTTCCAACTACATCTGAGGTTCCGGTTACTCCAAACATTTCTGGAAACCCTGCCTCTATAGAAGAAGTTCAACAGCCACAGAAGGACAGTAATACTGATCCTAGTTTGGGGGCAAATAATTATCTAACTGAACCAGTTCCATCTGTAACCGGTCCAGAAAGTTTTGTTCCTCAAACAACTGTCGCTGTCGAAACAACCCCTTCTTCGGCACCAGAAATATTTTACGGACCTGACGGTCTTCCTCTTCCACCGGGTTTGATTGCGATAGAGGAAATTGCAGAGGATCCGCAAGCAAGTACTCCAACCCATTTTGGAGTCGGGGTCACTCTATTTCCTTCATCAGAAGTTAATCCACCACAAGTGGAGGTTCCTGTAGAATCGCTAGGCAATCTATTGGATAGACTTAAAATGTCTGAACAACCGTCATCATCTAGGACTGTGTCAAACGACACAGCGACAGCAGAAGCCCCTACCGTCACTCCGACAATGTTTGCCGGCATACCAGTTATCCCGACTAGTCCACAACAGCTAGAAGGAGTCCACCAAGGGACTATTTCGACAGTATGGTTTGTTCCAGTTTGTTCATCCGGAGTAATATCCGGCAACTCTTATGTTGAGACTCACCAAATTGATCCATTTGGAGGTCAATTTGGGCCATCCAGTCCTCAAGGACAATCAATCCCCTTGAGCTCCGGATTGCTATCGTATGGGGCGCAGTATGCCCTTTCATTACCCCCTCCGGGAGGGTACCCATACGGGAGTTCACAATAGTATTCAGGTTATACTGGAATTGCATCAAGTAGTTGGGTACCTATGCTACCTCAACAACCAAGGATTGTATATTCTATACAACAGTGTGTACCTATGACGAACATCCCAACCACACCGGCTATTGTAACAGTGTCACAAGTTCAAGCGATGCCTGTTGCATGTCAACCTCATATTTCTCAGGTTGTAGTGCAACAGCCCCTGGAACATGGGTCACAACCACAATCGCCAACTGGTGGGGCGACACAGGTCCAAACGGGTACAATTACCCCACACCTTGGTCCAACGGTTAGCATAGCACAACAGAACATGGCTTCACAACCATGGCTTGTGCAATACCAACAACCGCAATTCCAACAGGTATATCAAGGTTCTGAGCAGCAGATTTTTGCGAACAGTGGACAACCGTATATCCAAAACGGCCAAAACCAACCACTTTACAGTGGTCAAGTCCACCAACCGTATCAGTCATACCAACATCAATTACATTATGCTGGTATGCAAAGGCCCACTGCTCAAGCGATTCCATCGTACCCTGGTTATGCTTCGCCTAACCTGAATCAACAGTTACCATTCGTGGCGACTTTAGAGTTGCCCGATTTACACCGGTTAACCAACGATCCGATTGCTTATGCCTCTTGGTGGCCAGCGATTCCTCATAAACTTCCATCTGACATTCCTAAATTCAATGGAAATCCAGGTGAAGACCCATCAAATCACGTGATGACTTTTCATCTGTGGTGTTCATCGAACACCCTAAACGACGATTCCATAAGGCTTCGCCTTTTTCAGAGGACATTGACAGGTCCAGCGGCTAAATGGTATATTGAATTACCTAGAACCTCTTTCGACAATTTTAGTTCCCTAGCCACGACTTTCTTAACCCATTTTCAATTACCGATAAGGTATGAAACAGGAATAGAAATATTAACCAACTTCAAATAGACAACTGCCACCCATATGTCTGATCATATACATGAGTGGCGTCGTCGTCGTAGGATGGTGAAAACATACATTCCCGATCAGCTGTTAGCTGAATGGTTTATAAAGTCGTTACTTCCTGCTATAACGGAAGATGTGGCCAAGGGGGGGGTCGTAACAGAGGAGAAAGTTATCGCTCGTGCACAGTATTTGGACTTAGTTTATACTTAGTCCGGCACACTCTACGACAAAATACCCGACGCCCCTAGACCAGAATTTTCATTTCCTCCTCCTCCTAAATCAAATAGTGACTCTCATGCCGGTGACGGTGTGAATGGCACGGCAAACGCGAAATCGATAAAGGCTTCGTCAAAGAAAGCCCGTAAGAATTCGGATCAAAATGCAAAAGAAGAAATTCTTGCTTCGGAAGTAGATGTCGTATCAACTGATAAAGGCAAAGAAACCAATCAACCAGGAAGCAAGAAGAAGCAAAACAAAGGGAAGAAGAAGAAACAGGGTGAATCATCTCCTGGAAAAATTTCTTCAAACCCTCCTGGGAAAGGGAAACAAAATTATCCATGTCAGATATGTGATGGTGAGGACCATAACACAAAGAATTGCCCATTCAAAGCTGAGTTAAAGAGGTTCTTTAAAAGTTCCCAAACCTCAGCTGTGTTAACTGATCCATTTCCCAACCCAGGTCAAAATATGGTTGATAGTGGAAATGCTTCCCCGTCGCAAGTACTTATGTTGTCGGTTTCAAAACAGCAGAATGATGCTTTGATTTCGACAAGGAACAGAGATTACGGGAATCCTCAGCTGTCGAACGACGAAGGTAAAGATCAACCAAGTAGTTCGACAACAACTTCGAAGGAAGTTGTACCACCCATCATTCCTGAATTAACAATAAAACCGCCAAAGGGTGTAGTACACAAGTCGACATTTAATCCTCGTGCCAGAGCGGCGCAGCATTATAACATAGTGGAAGATTTGGCCCAATCGCCATCCGCTATGTTGACTCTTGAAGTATTACAAAATTGTCCATCCCAAAGGCAGGCGTTGTTATCAGCTATTGGTGGGGTTGATCCTAAGGATTCCAATCTTGTATCCTTTGATCACAAAGGATACGATCCTCAGTTACCAGCTCAACTAGCTTTCCTTATTCAAGTGAAAGCCCTCAACAAAACTATTCACAGAACAATTATTGATGAGGGAGCATCAACATGTATTATGTCGATGAGTTGCTGGAAAACTTTAGGATCTCCAACCTTGTCGCGATCTTCAAAGACATTAAAAGCTTTCGACGGAAGGAATTATACCCCATACGGTATCCTTAATAACTTGAAAGTTGAACTAGGAGGAAAAACAGTAGAAATTGATGTTGAGGTCATTGATGGAAATCTTGACTACAACATCCTACTGGGTAGACCATGGATTCATGCCATGGTAGCTGTTGTGTCAACTTATTTTAGGAAGATCGCATTCCCGTTTGAAGGAGGGATTACGGTCGTCGACCAACAGAACTTCCTCCCCAATGGTTCACAAGTTACAGGAAGCATCCCCATGATCCATGAGAGCAACCATTCGCTTCAAGATATCGGAGTAGGATAATTGAAAGACCCCACATTGATGGGAACTTTCGCGCTACCACCTCCTATTTACATGGGAAATGTACCGTTTGTAGCAACCTGCAACATGATATCTTCTACGAAGGTCGCAAAAGACAATGTCAACATGGATCATACAATGGTTTTGCCCCCAAGCCCTTTAGAAATATTGTAGCAATCAATGTTTCAAGCATGGGAGGCGAACCCAAGTCAATGCTCATCAAGCGTTTGGGTAGATAGGTTTAGAGAATATGGAACCCCATTAGATCCTTGGTCGAAAGTACATGGGACTGACGAAGGAATCTTACAATCAATGTTGATTGAGGGGTCACCATGGAATGATCACCACCATCGTTCCCTTCTTCCGGAATATGAAGAGGATACTCAAAGTGACCTTTATCACCCTTCAGTTTTTGAATTCCTAACAAATACTGTAAATACGGTGGATTCTGAGCAAAACTTATCCAATATTGAAGAAACTATAGCCATAAATATCTCGACTAAAACAGATGTTGTAGAGAATATTTATGTCGGCAAAGGTTGTTCCCCTTCAGAACTGGAAATATATAACGCTCTTTTTCACGAATTCAGAGATGTCTTTGCTTGGTCATATGATGAAATGCCAGGCATTGACTCGAGTATCGCTGAACATGAAATTAAAATGTATCCTGATGTCAAACCAGTAAGACAACGGCTTCGGCAGGTGCACCCCAAGAAAGCCGCCACCATTAAGGCAGAAGTTGAAAAACTTCTCCATGCTGGATTCATCTACCCGGTTCCTCTAACCGATTGGGTATCGAATATTGTCCCTGTTATGAAGAAACAAGGGATGATTAGAGTGTGTGTCGATTATAGGGATGTAAACCAAGCTTGTCCGAAGGACAACTACCCTACACCCTTCATCGACCAGATAATTGATGAATGTGCCGGATGTGAAATCTTTTCATTTATGGATGGATTTTCTGGGTATAATCAAATAAATATCCGCCCACAGGACCAGTCAAAGACTGCATTTATTTGTCTGTGGGGCACATTCGTTTATCGAAAATTACCCTTTGGTTTAAAGAACACAGGGGCGACGTTTCAGAGGGCAATGAATTATGCCTTCCATGACATCAAGAACATTGTTCAACCTTACCTCGACAACCTTCCGGCTCATTCGCGAAAGCGGACTGATCATCCGCAGCATTTAAGAGCGATATTTCTACGTTGTCGACACTACAAGATAAGACTCAATCCACACAAATGTGTGTTTTGCGTCGGTTCTGGTCGTTTACTTGGCTTTATAGTCTCTAAGGATGGGATTCGTCTCGACCCCTGCAAGGTTCAGGCAATCATTAATTTGCCTCCACCTTCAAATTTGCTTCAGATTCAGAAACTCCAAGGGAAAGCGAACTTTCTGAGGAGGTTCATTCCAAATTACGCAGAACTTGCTAAAGGTTATACTCGTCTTTTGAAAAAGGATGTACCTTTCGTCTGGGACCAGGTGGCGCAAGCTTCCTTTGATGCTCTGAAAGATTGTCTAGTAAAAGCATCATTAATGTACGCCCCGGACTATCAAAGAGATTTTAACCTGTATCTGGCTGCAGCGGATACGACCATTGCGATGGTTTTAGTTCAAGAAGTCGATGGAATTGAACATCCTATATATTATTTAAGTAAAAACTTAAATGATACAGAAAGTAAATATTCTTATGCTGAAAAACTAGCGCTTGCAGCTGTTCAAGCGATTCAAAGGTTTCGACATTATGTCCTCTTTCGGAAAACTACCATCTTGTCAGATTGCAACCCCATGACTTATATACTGTCGCGACAGTTGCTGGGGGGCATATATTCAAAATGGATAGCGATCCTTCAAGAGTTTGATCTGGAATTTGTAAAATCCAAATCAAAGAAAGCTCTAGTTTTCGCAGAATTATTGTGCGATCTCCCATCATCGTCCAACGATGAAACATTAGAAGAATCAATCATGGACGAAAGTTTGTTTCTAATATCTACAAGCGATGAGTGGTATGGAGATATCATAGTTTACCTCCAAACCCAAAAATTTAGGCCCAACACCTCTCACTCTGAACAAAAACGTATACGATACCAAGCAAAAGACTACACGATCGTCGGTGATACACTTTACCGTCGTGGTATCGATACAGTTCTGAGGAGGTGCCTTACCCATGAGGAGGCCGAAAAAGCCCTGAATGAGTGTCATTCAGGCGCGTGTGGGGGGCATCAATCTGGATATGCAACAGCACAAAAAATCTTACGAGCAGGATACTTCTGGCCAACCATGTTCAAAGATTGCATAACCACAGTCAGAAGTTGCCATGCTTGACAAATTTTTGATAGCAAAACCAGAAGACCGCCCGCACCTTTACAGCCGATAGTTGCTGTTGGGCCCTTCGCCAAGTGGGGCATCAATTTCGTGCAATGTAACCCCACCTCGACCGGGGGGCATGGGTATATTATAGTCGCTGTTGATTATTTTACCAAATGGGCCGAGGCGATGCCTACATTGGATAACACTGGTGAAACAGCTGCCCTTTTCTTTTTCAATCATGTAGTCGCCAGGTTCGGCATACCGCAGGCTATAGTGACAGATCATGGGTCGCATTTTCACAATCACATGATGGTCGAATTAGCTACCAAACTAGGGCTATCTCACGACAACTCTACCCCGTATTATCCGCAAGCCAATGGACAAGTTGAAGCAATCAACAAGGTCCTGAAGCGTATGTTGCAAAGGATGATCGGGGTTCATAAAAGAAGGTGGCACCTAATCCTGTACTCAGCCTTGTGGGCTTACCAAACGTCGGTAAAGAACGCAGCCGGGTTCACACCTTTTCAACTGGTGTATGGCCTGGAAGCAGTCTTGCCGATCCAGTGCGAAATTTCGTCGCTTAAACTCGCAATTGATCTCCTCCCCGGAACTTCAGAGGAAGAGGCTCGTTTCTTGGAATTAATCCAATTGGATGAAACCCGTCGTGATGCCGCTTTGGCTAATGAAGCCCATAAGAAACGAGTCAAGGCTCAGTTCGACAAAAGTGTCAAACCCTGTGTCTTCTCAGAAGGTGATTTGGTCTTGCTTTATGACCAAGAATCCGATAAGTTGGGAGTAGATAAATTCAAATACTTATGGATGGGCCCCTATGTTGTTAAAAGGGTGTTAGCAAAAGGAGCCTACGAGTTAATGGATTATGATGGAATTCCACTGGCGTAGCCCCGTAACGGGTTGTACCTCAAGCGTTACTATGCTTAAATAGTAACCTGCATGCTTTTGTTGTATTTTGTTTTCGCTAAAGTATTTGTTCTGGTCGAGTGATCCACCTTTTCCATTTGTTGCAGATGTCGAACCTTCTGGAGACATGTGTTGGATATGCCGACGGAGCGAGTCGTAGTGGGATCTTCTCCAAGGCGAAGGCAGTCATAATAGAACCAAATCCAAAGTTCTTCAGCTTCCCGTCCTTCACCTTGGTCAACTGACTTTTCATCTGAACAAGTACTGCATCACACCAGTTGAATACTTTTGGTTGGAGACACTCCAAGGCGTGCTGCGATCTGTTGGCAACATGTAGAGCTGCGCTACCGGCCATCCTACCAATGGTATACAGAATGGACCTGAGAGACCTGTCAGTAATCTCACGGATAACAACCTTGCCGTCTCTGCTCGGCTGGGAACCTTCCCTGCAATATTGGCGGACATAATCTCTCACGGAATCGGTCCCCTGGGCCGTACCTGACAAGGAAATAGGGGCACCTCTCCTTGACAATCCAGTCAAGAAGTACATGTCCTCTATCGTCAAGGGGATGGACTTTCCCCTAATCTGGAATACTTGGTTAATAGGATCCCAAGCATCAAGCATATAATGCAGCAAAGTGATCTGTGCTCTCATGCTAGAGATACGGAAAAACTTCAGCAAGCCACAGTTCCGCAGCGCGTTCACCGTGACAGGGTCATGGAGGGAAATCATGTCCTCCTCTTCATGTTCTCGTTCTCACCATGTAAGGGGCATTTTGTTCAAAGTTCCCTGCAAAGCAAACAAAAGAAGGAGTAAGTTCCTGAATTTGGTGAAAAACTGGTGAAAATTCATCAAAAAATGAGCCAAAAACTCAGTTTTCTGAGCCCAACGCAGGCAGAGAGTGCCCCACCTGTGCTGAAGGTCAGGCTGCCTTAAGGCAGCTTGACATTCAGCGCAGGTTTTGAATGGGGAACCTGCGCTGAATTTAGGGCGCCCTAGAAAAACCCCTGAGGCTCAGAAAAGCTGGGAAACAGGCACAAAACTGAAAAAGGAAACCATGAAAAGAAATAGCTAGGGTTTAGCTCCTACCCAGTCCAGACAGCGCTGAAAATCATCCGCAGAATCTCCCGGAATCAACGGGTGAAAATCAAGGGGGAAGAGGCACCTCCAGAGCTCCAACAAACCAAATACAAATGAAATGGTAAAATGAGAGGTAAAAACACCTTTTGATGGCTTTTTACGTAGTTCAAAGCGAAATATTAGGGTTATAATCTCATTTTCATGCAAATATTATTCATTTCTAACAAAGTTTGTTGCAGCAATTGAGAATGCAGTACTATCCTTGAAGAGAGAAAAGCTAGTAATGGTAAAAAAATCAAAATTTGACCATATAAATCGAGCAGTTTTAGCATAAAGTTCATGCTCGTTAAAAAATAAATGCAAGATCTGAGCAGTTTTAACGCGGTCTTCATGCTCGTTAAAAAATAAATAAAAGCAGTGAGCAATGTTTCTTCTAGAGTTTAAGCTCATTTTTAAATAAAAAATGAACCTATCCCGGTAAATAACCTCTGTGATCATAAATTTATCAGCCATAAAAAGCCTTGGTCATGTTTGCACCTGCCACCTCCACCGTCATTTGGCCGATCGTTCACCTCCATATGATTGTTTACCCATTTTGAGGAACAGCTGCGAAGAGTGATTTCACCTAGCCATCCTTGTGACACTGCCGTGATTGGAAAATTCCAACATGTACCTGGAATCAGTTGCTATCCCTGTTTATCACTCGTTCCTCAAAAGACGAGTCTTCTTTGAGCTCTTTTCAACTGACTCATAAAATATGAAAAGATTGCTGAGTTTTGGCCTTCCAGCTCGTTAAAAGGACCGGAAGAGCTATCCCTCCTCTAGATTTTAATCTTTTTGGACCTGAGGGATTATTGCACAAAAAGGTCGAGCGCTTGTTTTATTCGGCTCGTTAAAGTTATCGAAAACTCATCCCTTCTGTATTGTTTTATACTTTTTCAGACTTAAGGGATTAGATGACGAAAAAGGAATTTTGGAGTTAACTTTCTGTACCTTTTCAGACTCTCTAAAAATGAAAAGGACCGAGTTTTCCTTGTCGTTAGACTCGTTAAAATGATTAAATAGCGACAAACTTGTCTTTAGACGAGAACGAGTTTCCCTATCACTAGGCTCGTTAAAACATAGCGATGGGCTTGCCTGAAGGGCAGGTTATAGAACAAGCATATGTTATCCTCCTCAAGCTTGACAAAAATAAAGAGGTACTGGTCAGAAATGACTGGGGAAAAATTGGGAGAACCTCAAAGCTTTAATGGTAGCAATTCGCTCTTGAACATGACACTTTTCCTCCGTATCGCATCGGGTTGGGTTGTTTCATTCACCGGTCTCGTCACCATGGTCTCACCAAACCATCCACATTTGGGGTAATGCTACCGATCCATCACATTAGTGTCGTTATATGTTCAAGAGATGTTGTTCAGAAAGAGTCAACCATGTCCCATCCACTGCCATACATTATCCTTCATCCATCCATGATCGCCACCCTGAATCATATGTCACAGATTGTTTTCACCTCCATTAAAATCATTAGCTCCGTTCCGTGTCACTGATGTGGGATTCATTAAGGCCCTCCTTTGACGGATCGCTTCTTGTCGACTTCAGCTCATTATCCAAGAAGTTGATCTAGGAACACCCCCACCAGTACTTTGAAGCTTGCATGCCTCAATGGCAAGTTTCTCACTTCCGGCAACAGGTATACATCAATGACCTTCAACCAAAAGATTTTGCGTGGTGTTCGACGCCAAGTCCTATATTCACACCACGTGAATTGTACTGCAGTACCTTGAGGGTCATTATCATTATCGGTGATTCCTCTCGCGCTTGTTAACGGTTTACATCATTGACCGGTAATCAAGCGATGTCCTTCCATGTTCGAATTCAGTGAAATTTTCACATGGATCAACTTGTACTTAGAGTGAAGATCGAACGAGTTTGAAGACCCCGGATCTAGTTTCATCCATCCAGGTTGCGATATATATTCAGGAAATATAAAGACATTTGACATGTACATCATTGTAGCAGATGATCATCCTACTCAAAGGATGATAATTTCAGCAGAGAATTATCAGTCTATCATCAGACGATCATTTGTTCTATGTACCAAAATGAATTTATAAAGCTGAGCATGGGAATGCCCGCCTCAGCTAGATCATGAAAGCAGAATGAAAAATAATGTATTGTATTGTATTTTATTACAGATCAGCTCTCAGCGATTGAATGAACTTCCGATCCTCCTGATAAAGCATTTCACCCGATAAACGACCTCATACTTTAGGGGGCAACTGTTATAGACATTTTTGTGCCTTACAGCATGAAGCATGAAATGTCCATAATCTAAGGGATCCAAAGTCCCTAAACATGTTGTTCCTACCCCTAGAGGAACAAGGTCAGCAAACCACAACACTGAATAAAAGTTCTCCACCTGAAAACACTAAAAAACAAGGCAATTCTGGATCATGTCAACTGCTCCACTGAGCATCTGCGCTGAATGTCAACTGCTCCACTGTCTACCTGCGCTGAATGTCAACTGTAAAGAAGGTTACCTGTGCTGGGTGAGTTGGGACATGTGGCACAGTCATTCCTCAAGGTGTCAATGCCCAGGAAGCTTCCAAAATGACACTTGGATCAGGGAATTCGATTGGTGATGAGTAAGAGGGTCTAGATCTCCAAGTGGAAGCAACAACCTCCAAGTGGACTCAAGAAATGAAGAATAACTGAAGTGAGAGAGGACACTAGTCAGCTCTCAAGCTGACTCATCCTTTCTCCAAAACTCCTATATATAGATCTCTCTCATGAGGTCTAGGGAGGCTGGAATCTTGTGAATGTAAGGAAGTGTTGTTGGTTTGAGTATAGAACTATTGGGTGATTTGCTTTGAAGGAGGTGAAGAGGAGATTTCTTTCTGCTGGGAAGGTGATGCTGGATTGGGCCTCTTATGGTTGTATCACTTCCTGAACTTTACTTCTTCCATTAATAAAGCATTTGAGGTTCTTCTATATGCATGTGTCTCAATGATGTATTGTTATACTTGTGTATTTGATTTATTCTAATCCTTGAATCAATTATGAATGTATGCTTCTTGTATTTTCCCTCTCTTGCCATTTTGCAGGATCTTGGTGTTGCTGGGTCAGTGAAAGAGCAAGGAACTGGGAGCAAGCAGCAAGGAGAGAAGATTGGATCAACCATTAGCGAAAGACATCGGTTAGTGGATCTCTTTCTCCCCTATTTTACTTTCATAAAGAAGAAATCTTAGATAGCTTTGCTTCGATTGTTGCTGAGGTACTATCACCCTTAGAGTGGGATAGGGTCATTCTGTATTGGATACTTTTCCCAACAACAATGAGTCAAGTAAAATCCTTTTCAACATTTTTCCTATTTTAATTTTTTGTTTTTTTTTCATCGTCTCAAAACTGATAGTAAAAATTTCAAATGCAGATGTGGGTCCACAGTGACCAGCCGCTCTCCGGCCTTACGAGAGGAAGCAACCAGTTGCACCCGTGCCAGCCCCACAGGACGAATCAGCAAAGGTTTTGGCCGAGTTGGAGGGTCATCTCGAGCGCTTGACAGGAGATATTCCTGAGACCACTATAAACGACATTCCTCGTCGACTTCAGCGCTATGTGATTGGGTCCCGGGACCTTTTAGGAGGTTCCTTTGCAAGGTGGCCCGTGTAGTGGTTTCTTATAGAGATCATCATCACTGGTAGGATGATCGCCTATTGTGGGCACATGTGACATTTTGTTTTTTGTACTTATCATTTTTGCCGATCATAAGGTGTTTTTCAACCTATGATCGAGGACGATGTATTTTTGACACACTCCTATATATATATATATATATATATATATATATATATATATATATATATATATTACGGGCTTATCTTGTAAATCATGTTATGGAATGGTTTTAAATTTACATGTATGATTATTGCAAATGTCTATTTAACATTCGAGAAGCAATTGCATCTGCTAATGTATTTAAAGATCTTGGAATATGTTGATATTCAATGTAATCAAATTCACGTTCCAAGAGACGCACTCTAAAAAATAATCTTAATAACACTGGATTTCTAATGGCATACACTCTATTAAGCTGTAATACAACGAGTTCAGAATCTAACCTCACTATCAAACTCCGAATCCCAAATGAAATAGATTCAGATAATAACTCAATCACTGCACTATACTTGGTAATGTTGTTCATTGTTTGACCGAGGCTTACCCCATGCACAGATACTAACTCGTCAGAGGGCGAATAGATAACCCAAGCTACGGAAGAGATGTTCCGTGTATTACGACAAGCACCATCAGCGAAACCAATGTAGGTTTGGAGAGGAATCAACATCTGCAATATCAAGAGTAAAACCAAGATAAGCAGGAATAATGACGAAAAACACTCTCTAAGCTAAGCACACTGTTTAAACTAAAACACACCAACTAGAAAGAAAAACTATCCTAACTAAAAATCTCCATACCCATTCTTTTAAGCATAATACCTCTTCAAGTAAAGGCCATTTCTGGGTTTACCCAAAGAGTCCCTGTCAAAGTCTACCAATTCATAGGCCCCTTTGGCTAGCTTTCGTTTAACAACATATGGACCATGCCACATAGGAACGAATTTTCCAGTGCCTAATTTATCATTAGCTTGATCATAAACTAAGACTAGATCTCCTTCCGAAAAATTTCGAGGGGTCACATTTCGATTATACTGAGCTTTCATTCGTTTTGCGTGAGTCTCGATCGCCAATGCAGCATCACGTCGATTCTCATCTAATTGAGCCAATTATAGCAAACGCTTTTCCTCTTTGAAAGTGGCTGGAAGTAACTCGATGGCCATTTGCAGTGACGGGATTTCACATTCAATGCGTAACACAACTTCCAAACCATAGACTAGTTGGAAAGGAGTGAACCCTGTTGATGTTTTTACTGAAGTTTGGTACTCCCAAAGCGCTGAAAATAGCATGTTGTGCCAATTTGACCGATGAATCCCAATGATTCGTCGGATCATGATAACTAAAACTTTGTTTATGGATTCAACCAGACCATTCGCTTGTGGATAATAAGGGGTTGAACTATCATGACATAAACCAAGCTGGCCTGTAAGTTCGGTCATCATAATGTTTCGAAAATGATGCCCATGATTAGTGATTATCACTTGTGGGACACCAAACCTAGCAATTATATGATTGAACACGAAAATTGCAGCTGTCTTGCCATCTGCCTCAAATGTAGGCATCGCCTCGGCCCACTTAGTAAAATAATCTACCGCAAGGATGATATACGCATGCCCCCGGCAGAGTGAGGGTTACATGTAATAAAATCGATACCCCATTTGGTAAAAGGATCAACAACAATTATAGGGTGGAGAGGAGCAGGTGGAGCGCGCATCTTTCGATCAAAAATTTGGCAGTGGTGGCATTTTCAGACCGCCATAATACAATCTTTAAATAAAGACGGCCAGAAGTAGCCAGCGCGTAATATCTTTTGGGCTGTGGCATACCCAAACATATGACCGCCACACACTCCGAAGTGACAGTCATTTAGAACCCTTTCAGCTTCCTCATGAGTTAAGCAACGTCGAAACACAGAGTCCGCCCCACGGCGATAAAGAGTATCTCCAATAATCCTGAATTGTTGGGACTGGAATCGAATTTTTCGACGTTCTAACCTTGAAATTTCTAGCTGAAAGGATTGGGTCTGGAGATAAATGATGATATCCCCATACCATGGATCTAAAGTGCTGATTGGAAACAAGGATTCGTCCGCAATGGGCTCCTCCACCACAGTTTCCGTGTCAGCACGCGGGAAGTCACACATTAACTCCGCAAAAACTAAAGATATCTTAGACTTAGATTTCTCAAATTCCAATTCAAACTCCTGCAGGATAACAATCCATTTAGAGTACTTGCCCCCTAGCAATTGCTTGGTCAAAATGTAGATCATAGGGTTGCAATCCGAAATTACTGTAGTTTTACGTAGTAAAATGTAGTGATGAAAACGTTGGACAGCTTGAACGGCTGCCAATGCCAATTTCTCCACATGTGAGTATTTTAGCTCAGTTGGATTTAAAGTTTGACTAAGGTAATATATCACATGTTCAGTTCCTGATTCATCTTCCTGAACTAAGACCATTCCAATGGTGGAATGAAAGGCAGCGAAATACAAGAAGTAATCCTGGTTGTAGTTGGGAGGATGCAACAACCGTGCATGGGTCAACGCGTGTTTGAGTGCATCAAAAGATTTCTGAGCTATCTCATCCCAATAGAATGGAATAGTTTGCTTCAACAACTGGGTAAAACCCTTTGTGACCTCGGCGTAGTTAGGAATGAATTGTCGTAAAAAGTTTGCTTTCCCTTGCAAACTTTGGAGTTGGTGAAGACTCGAAGGAGGAGGCAATTTGATGATAGCTTTGACCTTCGAGGGATCAACGCGAATGCCGGCTTTCGAAACTACGAACCCCAGCAATCGACCTGTTTCTATATAGAAGACACATTTGTGTGGGTTCAACTGAATACGATAATGGACGAGGTGATCAGCTCGATGTAATGAATGAGCAGGCAAATCATCGAGATACAGTTGCACAATGTGCTTGATGTCATGAAACGCATAAGACATCGCCCTTTGAAAATTTGCTCTGGCATTCTTAAGCCCAAAAGTTAACCTGCAATAAGCAAATATCCCCCATGGACAAATGAAAGCTGTTTTTGGTTGATCGGCAGGTAGAATGTTGATTTGATTGTATCCGAAAAAGATGTCCATAAAGGAGAATATTTCACTGCCGGCACAATCATCAATGATTTGATCGATATAGGGAGTTGGGTAATTGTCCTTTGGACAGGCTCGATTAATGTCCCTATAATCGATGCATATTCTTATTGTTCCTTGCTTTTTGCTAATCGGAACAATATTCGATACCCAATCCGTTAACGGGATCAGATAAATGAAACCTGCTTTCAATAATTTTTCAACTTCTGCTTTAATTGCAGCAGCTTTTCATGGGTGAATCTGACGCAAACGTTGCCGGACGGGTTTAGCGTCCGGGTAAGTCTTGATATCATGAACAACAATCGCGGGATCAATTCCTGGCATTTCCTCATAGGACCAGGAAAACACGTCGCGGAATTCTTGAAATAGGGCCTTATATAATTGAATTTCGTCATCTATACACGAGACACCTATATGAATGTTCTCAACAATTCCGGGCTTAACCGAAATGTCAATAGGAATAGTTCGAGAGATGTTTCCCAAATTTAACTCTGAATCAGGATGTTTCATTGGATTCTGAGGTTCCTTGACATATTCAGTTGTAAAAATTGATGAGAAATCATTTTCAAAACGATCATCCTCAGGTAAAAACGAAGATCTGTGATGGAGATCTTCCCATGGTAAATCATCTACACATAGGATTTCGCGAATTTTCTCGTCAGAGTGAACAAGTTCAGAAAACGTGATTAAATCTGAGATTAATGTGAAAAGTGATTCCTCACGGACCACATTCATGAAGTCAATTTCGGTTGAAGATGGGTCAGCAAACGACTGCACGGCTTCATAGGCAATTTCATATGGACTCAAAGGCATGGCATTACCAAATAAGTCTATCTCAGATTCAGAAGGAACAATCCAAGGATCATCATAAACAATGGTGTCTGATGTAATCATATGAATGGTTGCGAATGAAGACGATGTGCTGATCGGAGGAAAAGGAAAAGTTCCCAGTAAACTGGCATCTTTAACTAATCCTACTCCAACATCCTTATACGGGATAGTTGTTTTACCGACATGCTGAATACTCTCAGAAGAGGCTGGGTGGGATGAAAAGTAAGCCAGCTGGTCTATGGTTATGATCTTTCCATTATGTGGGAATTTTATTACTCAAAAGACCGATGAAATGACCGCTGTCATAGCGTAAGACCAACTTTGACCCAAGAGAAGGTTGTAATCTAGAGGGGCATCAACCACCTCCACATCTAGACTAACGGTTTTTCCTTCAACCCCTATAGGCAAATCCTATAGAATGCCAAAATGATTAAACCCACGGCCATCAAAGGCCTTTAGAATCGTCGGGGATTGATTTAGCGAAGGAGAACCAAGCGATCTCCAACACTGTATCGACATAATACACGTTGAGGCTCCCTCATCAATTACAGTCTGATGAATAGGCCTGTTTTTTACTATCACTAGAATCTGGAAACCCATTTGATGAGGCAAATGCGGTGTACTATTTTCTAGATCGAAAATTATTAGGTTCGGGTCCTGAACGTCAACAGCTCCTATAGCCGGCAAAAGTAATTTACGTTGTGCTGGACATGATTGCAGCACTTCCAAAGCCGACATTGCTGAGGGTGAAACAGCTAAATCCTCAACAATGTTATAATTCTGAGCCGCTCTCACATGTGGATTGAAAGATGACTTTCAAAGTATACCCTTGGCGGGCGGTTTGCTTACTAAGTCTAGATTAGGTTTCTCGATCTGTAGTGGATCGGAACCGGGAGCTGAGGTTGATGGATTAGAATGAGAAGATTCTACTTCTTTACCATCAACATGACTTTTACTACCATAATATTGTGGTCGAGTCGCAATCCTAACATGGGACATCATCAGTATGGGTTCTTCATTGGCATTCGAGGATGAACCTATCATCTTGCTGTCTCGAGCCAGAAAATGATCCTTCAAAATAGCAGGAGTTTGGGAACCTTTGACAATCTTCGCAACCTCTGCACAATGAGGGCAGTCTCTTGTAAAATGTTCATCGTCACAAATGAGACAAGGATAACAAGGTTTGCACTTTTCGTCATTGGATTCCACCTTTTTAGGTTTCTCCTTTGAACTTTTGTCTATTTTATTCTTCTTCTTTCCTTTCTTCTTCCCACCGGATTTTGATTTGGCTGTAGATGACTCTACAACGGGAATATCGGCGGAGATCTTTGCAGAAGAATCTCCTGTTGGGGAATCAGGCAAGGTTATGATGGGAGAAGAATTCTTGGAAGATTTCTTCTTACTTTTAGTGTTAATCGTACCAATCATACCATCGGCGGCATGAGATCCTGAAGGAGCTGCAGCGATTTGATTTTGCTTGGGAAGATCGGGGATTTTCTCGTGTAATGTACCTGACTGGGTATAGACCAAGTCAAGGTAATGTGCTTGAGCAATCACTTGCTCCTCAGTAACAACTCCGGCTTTAGAAACATCTTCAGTGATCTTTGGCAACAAAGATTTTACAAACCACTCAGCCAAGATCTGATCCAGAATAAATACCTTCACTAAACGCCGTCGACATCTCCACTCATGAATATGATCTGAAATGTAAGTGGATGTCGATTGCTTTAACGAAGTTAGCAATTCCATGCCATTCTCATATCAGACTGGCAACTGAAAAATGAGTTAAAAACGAGGTAGCTAAGTAACTAAAATTATAAAAAGTGCCTCGCGGTAACTCAATGTACCACTTGGCCGCGAGACCAATCAGAGTGCGCTGGAAAAGTCTAAGATGGATCGAATCATCTGAAATGGAGTTAGACGCACACCAGAGGTGGTAAGTCATCAAATGGTTCGACGGGTCCTCTCCTGATTTACCTTCGAACTTGGGAATGTCACTGGGCAACTTATTCGGCATTGGCGGCCAAAACGGAAGATAATTTATGGGATCGTTCGTTAGGCGCGACAAGTCAGGCAAGTCCAAAGTTGCGATAAATGGTAACTGCCGATTAGGATCCCTAAAACTCTGGGTCATGAAACCAACCCCAGGGGGAGGATATCCAGGATAACTAGGAATAGGAATTGCGTTCGGGATATTGTATCCTCCCGGAAAACCAGGATTAACCGGACCATACTGGGATTGTTGAGGTTGTTGATAAGTGTACCCAGGATATGGTTAATACTGATAAACTGGCAACTGCACAGTAGGACTGAATTGGTACTGTCCCTGGTACAGTTGATAAGTGAATTGTGGTTGACTTATGACAACCGTACTTAAACCAGGTTGTCCTACAGGCATCTGAACCGAAGTTTGAATCGTAGATCCAGACGGTGGTAAAGATGTCTGAGGAGTAGATACAGGAACAGTAGAAACTGGAGCTGTCGATACTCCAGAAGTAGGTGGGGTAGATTGAACAGATGTTGCAGCAGTTGTAGCAGTCGTTTGGGGCGGAGTACGAGGCGTACTAGGCCCAGGCTGAGAAACTATCGAAGGTACAGAAGTTTGAATGTTAGACTGGACTGGTTGCTGGGGTGTACAAGAAACTAAGGGTTGTCCAGTTTGAGATGACAACTGTACACTTGGCTGCAACACCTGTCGAGTTTGCGATGGATCCCACACTATGTTCATTCCAGGGTATTGACCCATAACAGGTTGAGAATATTGAGGACCATAACCAGGTTGAGGGTAGGATTGATAATTGAAAGGTACATTTCCCGTTCCTTGAACATACGTTTGACCTGAGGGTGGTTGGAAACCTTGGTTCGAGTACTGACCTTGGGGTTGATACCCTTGAGGCACGTACTGATACTGGGGTTGACCTTGAGGTATAAATTGATACTGGGGTTGACCTTGGCTTACATATTGAGTCTGGGGTTGACCTTGAGGAACGTACTGTCCCATAGGTATGTACTGTCCTTGAGGTTGCCCCCCAGATGCCAATTGTGTACCTTGAGGTTGCCCCCCAGGCGTTAATTGAGGCTGTCCCCCAGGCGGTAACTGGCCACCTTGAGGTTGAGGATTGGGAATAGAACCTGACATCATAAGAATGTCTTCTACGCTCAACAACTTTGTACCATTGCTTCCAGTTAATAACCCTTGCTCAATGGGTTGAGGAGATGCTCCTAAAAAAGTACCAAAAAGTGACTGATACCCAGAGGGAACAGAAGGACCGCTGTACAAAAAGGATTCGGGCAATTGAGTAAACATGGATGATTGTCCTGAGATATTTACAGGAGTATAAAAACCTCTAGGTGTTGGGTGATAAGGAGCACGAGGTGGTGAAAAACTTAACCCTGAGTTTTCTAGAAAATTAGTCAAAGAAAGATACCAATAACTACTCCTAGGTGGACTGTAAAAAATTTATTCACGCTCCCTTAGCTCAATAACAGGTTGATTTTCAGGGATAGGGATGCCTACTTCTTCTTTCGGAGCAAGTTCTTCAATGGCAATAAGTCCAGAAGGAAGATCTTGGGTGATTACTCTTTCTACCCTAGGTGAACCAGGACCACTAGAAGTTGGAGAAACAAACCCCGATGTTGGAGTAGCAGAAAATTCACTTTCAGGCTCGGATATTTCAGGTTCCTCACCTATATCACTAGTAGATGGAAAGCTACCAGCAATTTCAGAAACAGACACTGACTGTGGATTATACTCTCCTACTAACGGTTGAAAATCAGGATGTACTATCAAAGAAGACTCTCCTTCTTCAGGTGACCCAACTCTACTATCTCTAGGAGTTATGAGGACTTTCAAGCCTTCAAGCTGGCTCGGTACTTCCTCAAGAGGTTGGCCCCAAAGTCTACGAGACTTCCTCAGTAACTCAGCCATGTTTACAAACTCAGGAGACTGGCCCTGAAGTCTACGGGACTGTCTTGGTAATTCAGCCTCAGTTGAAAACTTTTAACTACTTCACATGCAAACAAAGTAAAATCTCAATGAAAAGCACCTAAAGTCTCTAAAGAACCAAACAAATTTGAATCACACGCCTAAAGAATCTAGGAGATCAAACACACACAAACAGTAACTTTCCGTACTGAAAACACTAGTTGGTGATGAAATCCAACGTCCCAGAGTTCAATACAGAAATGGTGGTTGGAACAGTTACACCAGCAACCTGCTTAATGAATAGACTGGCACAAGTTCCTCCACTTAACCATCTCGAGTGAAGAGAACCCCCAGAAAATCCAAGTGAGATTAGCTGACGTCTACTCCAGGTACAGTGGGATCTTCCCACCACTGTCACCTCAGGAAGAGTCCTAAAGAATATGGCCACTAAGGTTACCAACTGAGACAAATATACCTGGGGGAACAGTCTACAATCCGATACGCACGCAAGGGCAGAGTAGCAAGCTCAATCCCCTTGAAGGCTCCTTGACATAATCCAAGGCTTACCAACAAGTGACCCCATGCTCCTCGACAATGATTAATCCAAGGTTTACTGTTTTTAATACGTGAATATCTGGCGTTGTTTCCAATGAGGAAGGATTGATTCCCACACTGGTTCGGACACGATCTCATGCTTCTCCTTTAAGAGGAGCTTTCCCAGAGCATAAATGCAACAATTGGATTTCTTCCCTACCACAAGATACAGCTACTTGTTTGTTTTTACTATCTTGGAGAGTTAATTACTCTCCTACTCCAAGACAGTAGCCTAAGCTAAGTTGGTGTATCAGAGCCCTAGAAATAAAAATGTTACAAGGTGAATTTTACTTTAAGCATTAATTTTAGTGGTTTTTGTTTAAGTCCAAAGGTGCGGAGATGAGACTCCTGGTATGAAGACTCGACTCAAAATCACTAAAAATGCACCTAAGATGATATAAACAATCTTTTTCTCTTCGATGAACTTCTAAACTAAGAAAGAGTTTGAGAATGCAAATACTTTGTAAACACAAATCTTTCTCAATTCAACAAATTAAAAGAAGAGTTTTTTCCTTTCCAAAGCACTCAAAACGAGACAACTAGTTATTTCACAAAAATTTCCCTTTTTCATTTCAAAGCACTCAATCACTACAAAAAACAAACTTTTTTCAAAAGAGATTTTTATATTTTTTAAATAAAACACTCAAAACTATGAAAATGACTAACTTTGAGATCTACAAATTATAAAAACCTATTTGAAGTCAAAGCCTACTAAAATTCTTTTTTAAGGATGTTTTACTTAGCTAGATGTAAGCTAAGGACCAATTTATGCAGAATCACAAATAAGTCAAGAACAACCAATTTTGTTTTCTTTTTGAAAATGAAAATCCAAACTCTCAAACACAAGCTTTTCAAAGTTTTGTAAAGAGAAAACTCAAAGTGGATTCCTCAAACAAGGGGAGATTTCATAAATGGTCAGACTCATAAGAAGGTAGGTAGACACTAAGGTGATCTGAAGTCCCTACAACTTCTAAGCTCAGAGCCACTACACAACCAAAATGAAAAACAAACCCAACAAGCAAAACTCCTAGGAATTTCACTTATAACCCTAACACTAACGAAATCAATCTAAGGAAAGCTTCTGACAAGTTATATGCAGGTCTGGGCAGTGGATAACAATTTCTAAACAAACACTAAGCTGAATAACAGAGGAAATCTTAGGTTTTTCAAAATTTTGACAGGGTCTGCAGACCCACAGTTGAAATAGGTGCGGTCCCGCTCTGTGCTAAAATCCAAGCTGTGGGTAAGTACGCACTGTGTCAAACGGCTAGGGTGTGATCCTCTCCCAAAGCTATGAAAAATGAAAAATAACCCTGGATCTACAAACTCTACCCAATTTTACACACAGCAAGCCAAAAACAGAAACAAAAAACAGATTCTCGGGTTAAAGTAAAAACAAGGAAAACAATCAAGTCCCCAGCAGAGTCGCCATTTTGTCACACAGAATAAGTCGATCTTGCAGACAAGATAGACCTTCCTAGAATCTAAAGAAGACCTAATGACAAGCAAACCAACCAGAAACTATCTTTCTCTAAATATGCTTCGATTTACAATAGCAAACAAGTGTTTTTAGGGCCTACCTTAGGTCCAACGCAATCTTGTGGATTCTCTCGCTCCTTCGATCCAAATGAGCTCCTTTGTCGCGAATCTGCAAACACAAACAAGGCAAACAAATTAAATAGCACCTGAAAAGCCAATTGCATAAAACATATTTAACATGAAAGTCAAGGAATCCATGAAACAAATAACATGAGATACTTGTTGAGAAAAATGAGTTTGATTGTATTAATTCAAAAGAAGAAGAACTTTACAACCTTTGCCTTGACGCTGTACAAGCTCCTCCCAGGGTCTAGCAAGAAGTCTCCTCTACTTTGACAAGTTTCACTCACTCCCCAATGAAGCCAGAAAGGTATGTGATCTCTCCTCTTAAGCTCAACTAGGAAGTCTTGATTTCACCAGCATTTACCCTCAAAAATGTTCAGCTTCTAACCTCCCTAGAAACCAACCCAATGCCTATATTTATAGTGCAATGGAGGGAGGTTACTAGTTCCTCTTTCAAACGGATAAAGCCCTCCTTCAAAGGGATAGCTCCTCTCATCAAGGGAGTAGCTCCTTCTCTTTTGGGATGCATGAACCACCTTAGAGCAAACAATCCACATCAAAATTCCTTCTAGAAACCTCTAGAATTAACCCAAAGTGAGTTTTTTAAGATAAAACTTGTGCCTTTTGACTTTCACAGGTGTCCGCACCTACACCGTTAGGGACAGAGCGGGCAGGTCCACAGCTTTTGTACACAGAAGGTGCGGGACTGCAGGTGACAATGAGAGAAAGTGCGGAACCAGAGTTACATTGATTTTTAATGTCTTTCTCTCATTTCCAAAGCTTGATTTGAAGAGCTGAGGTCTGAGACTTGCTTAGGAGGACAGTACAAGTGATGATAGACCCATACTGACTGCAAATGATCATGGTGATGATATTTTTGTGTAACAAGAACCACAACCATAATGGGTTCACATGTTTTGCCACACTTTGGATATGATTATGATGAACTGGTATCTAGAAATGAAGCAACACCACTAAACTGCAGAATGAGATGTTCTGATAGAAACTTTTCTGCTAACATTCAATTTTGAGGATGGATATGAGTGTATCCATGAAGCATTACAAGAGATCAAAGCTGCAATATTCAGAATTCCAAAAGAACCTGTTGCATAGGTACAACCAGATTGGAGTACGCAGCTACACCATGCACTCAAATGTTACAATGTGACCACTGAGGAAGGCTAAGAAGATCCTAGGAACATGAATATTCATGAGTTAGAAGGACACCACGAAGTCGCAGGGCCTAAGACGTAAGTCCCTGATATCTCAATGTCCTTGATGACCAAGCAGGTGAATATTGGATCAGAAGCACAACTATAGTTCACAAACTATTATCACCAAAAAATTGATCATCTAGCCTAATTTACTATATGGATCGAAGTACAGCATGTAAAGCAAATCTTACAATAGTAAAATTGCTTCCACTGTGAGAAATTACTTAATAAACCACCTTTGTTAAGTAATTAATAGTTAAACCCATGAAGAATAATTAAATAAATCACTATTTATTTGATTTGATTCTAGGAATAATTAATTAAACCCTTGTGCAATTATTATTCCTTGTCATATTTGACCCAATCATTAAAAATAAATAGATAAATCATTAATTATCTTATTTTTCTCTAAGAATAATTAATTATTATTATTTGTCAAATTTGACTAAATCCCTTAGGAATAATTACATAAACCATTATTTGTTTATTATTCCTTAACCAATTTCTTGAGATGATAAATAAATCATTTATTTATTTATTATTTCTAAATAGAAAGTTAAATACTTTTTCCCTCTTAACCAAATATAATAAAATATTCCAAGTGGTTATTCCAAGAATGGGGTTAATAATATTTCAGTATTTCTCATTATTAGAGGATAACTCAATATTTTGTTATAAATAGAATGGTTTTCCATTCATTATTCACGTTTGATTATTTTCATTGTCGCACATCATTATTTTTTGGGTTTACACATTATAGAGGAGAGATACTCTACACAAGTTGAAGACGTTTGAGGATAGCCAAGAATCCATCCCATAGAGGGGACCGATAATATTTATTTGTTCCCTTCATAGGTCTTATAATAAAACTATTCTTTATATATCTGGTTTCTATTGGATGATTGGAGCTATTACTATTTCTTTTTGTTGTTTAACTATGATTGTGGCATCAATCAGAATTTTGGTAGGTTTTGTTTCTATCAGTTGATGTAGATATACAATGTATAGGAGCCATTTATATTGTGGATATTCTTTGTCATCCACAATCTTAAGTGGGTTCTTTTCATACATCTTTGAGAAGAAAACACTACAAAAAAATTGTTGAATCCACTAGTCTTTTACTTTAGATCTAGAAACCTAGGTGACCTTCATTTTTCAACTTAGGGTTTCTTCTTTTTTTATTCTCTTAATGTTTCATAGATTTTTAACCCTAGGTCTATTAAATTTCTGACTTCTGCAAGTTTTCTGGTCTTTTCCGAAGGTCACAGGAACAAGTTGCAACAGAGACCACATTTTTTTCCAATATCTGCTGACTGAGAATGAAGGAGAAGAAGTAACACCTTTTAGCCCAAAACGTGAGATTTGGAGTCCATAGCGCACCTTTCAGCACAAAAAGTATGATCTCACCTAAAAACAAGTCAATACCTGCAATTTTAGGGTTTCTAGGTTTTTATCATATCTGTTTCTAGGTTTTGCTGAAAGCTACCTACTAAGTTGTTTGACCTCTATCTCATCCTGCCTAGGCCTTGATCCACTCTAATTTACAAATCGAAGTGGAATTTAGACCCTATGGCTTCTAGTACGCTTCGAGCTTTATAGGAGGAGTTTAGCTGAGTGAGTAGTCTGAATTTATGCAGCACTTTCAACCATATTTTCCATATTTGTACCCTTTTGTTTTAGATCTATAAAGATAGTTTGTCACTATCCATAGTTTCATATTAAAACTTGTTTGGTCATTGGCCTTAGGGTCCCGTCAGTTTCTATAGGTGTTTCACCCATCTCCCTATCTTTTTGCGTCAATATTCCTCTCCATTTTTTTGCTTTTCTTGTACCTCTTTCTAGAAACCTAGTGTCACTTGATCACAGTCACACCGAAAATTAGATCTCTTGACCAGTTTAGTGTGTTTTCCGTCGATTTAGCCACCAACCAGCATAGTGTTTGAAAACCTAATTTGGGTAGGTTTAGTTAATTGTTATGCTGGTCATTTTATGTTGTTAATTTCATTTTATTTTCAGCAAGCTTTTTTCTTTTTCTTTTTTTACAAGCATGATCTGGGCTTAATCAATAAATAAACTGGCACACACAAGAAAACCTTAAGCGAAGGGCCCCTGGTTTACACTGCCAAGCCAAGACTTAAAATAATAAATTTATCTCCCCTGATAAAGACAAAGGCATATTGTTAATCTCCCTTCACCATTTCCATGTCACATGTGTCTTACCACCATTGCGCCACCAAGGCATTTGTCATGGAGACTATTAGGCTTTCACCCCTAGTATCCACTTAGGCATATTACCCCTACCCATTGGGTTTGATTTCATAGACCTCTACTAGGCATGGAATCCCCCCAAGGCGTGTTTTGGGGCTCAAAGCCTAATTTTTGACCGAATCTTGTTGTAAAGCTCCATGAATTGCGGGCGTGGGGTGCGAAAGTATGATAGAGTCACAGGGTTGTCTACCCTAGTTTTGTAATGTAATGTCGGTTGGATACACCTACCTATGGTACGCAGACCATGGGATTGTATAAATAGAGCAAGGCTCTAAGTGTAAAGGGAGGAGGTACAAAAGGGAATAAAGGATAAGAATGAGAAGTCTAAGTCATTGAGTCATAGTGTGAAGTGTGTCTTTGGGTCGTAGAGTAGGAGAAAGGCTCTGCAGCTGATTGCGTAGAGGCCTAGTAGTCCGCAGCTGAGTGCACCGACCCTTGCAACTGAGTACGCAGGGTGAGTCGAGTCTGTAACTCTGGAAATAATTAATAAGAGAAGTTTTGTTATAATTCTGTGTATCTGTACTTGGGTTAATGCATGATTGATATAACTTGAGAATATACTATTTATTTACTGTGTGCACCTGTATGAATGTTTTATGTTGTTAAGTATAACTCAAAGCACTCAAATAGACAAACATAATTAACTAACATTGGAATATAATCAAGGTCTTGGGTAATAGTGCAAAACGCGGCACAACCCCTGGATAGGGACGTGCGAAGGTAGTGTATCAGGTTGTGAGGAACGGAAAGGTGCATGAAGAAACCTACACGCAAGGAGAAACCGTGTACCAGTCGAACTCATTAGACATCTCTAGAGTGTGGAAGCTTAGTTCTATCACCCTCCCATACTACTTCGGGTGAGACCTTAGTCTGTGCTCCGCAGACTGTTGTTGAAAGGGCTAGTAGTACGAGGATTTGTTTGGCTATCTAACTCTGAACCTGGGTCAGGCCTCAACAAGCCAAAAAATGGTTCTGTTGCTAGGATCAGGATCTGCATAAAGATGTTTGATGTCGTACCACTAGAATCTCACAAAGAAAGGAATTGAGGAGTGGTTGGACAGAAATATTCAGGAGTTCTTGGCGCAGGAAAATAGGAATCCCTGATGATCAAAGGAAGAGTGGTTAGATTGCTACTTGTATATGAAGATCCATGAAATTTTCTTTGCATCCCTCCCCACTGAGTTGTACGAGTGGATCACGAAGCTAGCAGATAGCCAAGGAAGGTGTACACTTGACAAACCTATTATGTTGACTCCAGAGTTGGTGTGTAGACTAGAAGCATCGGAAGATAGGATCACGCATGCTGTTGATCACTGGCTGGATCAAATCATCAGAGGATTCATCACCAAATTCACAGTAGATAATTTAGTCAGCTATAGTGAGGAAAAATGACACTTCCTCAAGGGACCACGGGGTAAGTACGTTAAATCTTTGAACACCTGGATTAAAATTATATTGTGTGAAGAGCAGGTTATGCGAATAGATTGATGTTTGGGACTATGCAGAGTGGGAGGATCTATACAAACAAAGGTAGAAAAGAACTAGAAACTAGCCCCTTGATTTCACCTATGCACGAAGGCGAAGAAGAACTCACGAAGGTTTCACCAAGAAGAGTGATCAATATGATAAATCAGAGAATTCCGTGCATACCACCCCCACCTACACCACCACCAGTTTCACCATCTTCACCCTCGACATCTCTCATACCACCTCTGCCACCACCATGAAGTAGTATGGCCAATGCGATAAAACTACCAGTGTTCAAGGGAGTAGGGAATGAGGATCTAGACCAATTTTGGTTCATGGTAAAAGTGATATGGGAAGCATAGGGTGTCGCGGACAACAATATAAAGAAGGCAACATTGGTCAGCACTCTATAGGATCGCATGCTGACCTGCTACATTAAGCATTCCAATGACAATCCAAATGTGGGGATAAGGGATATCCAAGATACACTAAACAAGGAATTTAGCAAACCAAAATCAGAGGCACAGTGGATCATTGGATTCAAGGAAATCACAATGCTACCAAGAAAAACCCTGCAAGAGATGGATCAAGGATTGAAGTGCACAATTCATGAAGCAAACATGACAGTAACATATGGGAAACATTGCGAATGGTTTGTAGCATCATTAACATCGCATTTACGAAACGCACGAGACTCTGATACAAGATCCAAACTTGGGAGTCCAACAGATTCATGCGCAGCTGAAAAACTTGTGCCTTGAGATGTAGATTTTGAAACAAGATAGGACGGCTTGTCCAAAAGTGCACGATGAGGTATGGTGCATAAAATGCAAGGGCCAGGGACATGATAAGGATCATTGCCCAGTGTTCGCGAATTACCTTGTGGGAGGAGGACCAATCCCATTGAGACCAGAGGCACAAGTACAACCAAGTGCTGCACCTACATTATGGTGCACTATTTGTCAGATAGGAGGGAAGCATGCTACAGATAACTACCATCTATTACAAAAGTATACACAGAATTCCTAGTAGTTGTTCTGCAATTTCTGCAGGTCAGTAGGCCATGATGAGCGCACCTGTAGAAGTTATGAACTGATGATGGATCAAACTCCTAACTACAGAGTTCAGGCTGAAACATGGGCCCTTGATCAAAACAGAGGAATGGCGCGCACCGGATTTTAGGGGCATGGATGAGGCCGAGGACGAATGGGACCAGGAAGCAGTCACAACCAACTGATATGTTATAATTGCGAAGGACCAGGACATTATGCCCATGACTGTATGAATCCAACATGACCATCGTGCTTGTATTGTACATTGTTCGATCATGAGACAGAGGACTGCCCAACACTGAAAGTGAGGTTGCATGATAAGGGAGCACTCCAACCTCCCCCGACTTAGAACCTGCAAATGATGAGGTTTGAGTCGCACAAGGAAGAACATAATGTAACTATCATGCTCCGAAGCGGTATTATGATGAGGGATGACAAGGGAAAGTAGCCCGAAGAAAGTACATGGGTTCATAAGGCTCCTACAAAGGAACATGAATTTGATTTGGAGCACGCTAAAGAGACATTCATGGAAAGCCAAGAAGAGCTTCATGGATGCCTCCACTTCAGGAGGTAAAGACAAAGTGGAACCGGAAATGGACCCATTGATGCTCACTACCTTCTTGGAGACATGGATGAAGCTATTGCGTGATAGAGAGGCTATGAAGGAGCTACAAGAACTCATAACAGATGTGTTGGGACCACACCAGGAGAACCACATGTGGTTTGAAAGCTCGGAAAGCACGTGATGCAAATAAGAAGGGAGATGAGATTGACCGCACAAATCGGGGAATATGAGATGGATCAAGTGATTCTGGATCTAGGATTGGACGTGAACGTCCTACCAAACCAAACATGGGAGTGCATGGGCAGGCCTGTGTTTTAGTGGTCTCCTATCCAACTGCGAATGGTGAACTAGCATAATATCCTACCTATGGGAAGATTACAAGGAATTACATTAGACATCGAAGGAGCAAGCGTGCTAGCAGATTTCAAAGTGATATAGATTGTTGATGACAACAATCCCTATTCCGCATTACTAATAATAGATTGGGCCATTGACTTGAATGGAGTGATAAATCTAAAGAAGCGCAAGATGATTTTTGAGAAAAAGTCACTGCCCGTAGTGGTACCTTTAGACCCTGCAGAAGGATCACGCTACATAGAACTAGTGTGCGACAGTGACATCGACAACGATCTAGACCTCATCTACAAGATAACTGCGCAGGAGCAAGAATGGGTAAATCCCACTGCGGATGGCCGAATCTCTTGGGAGCGTGAAAGCTCATCCACGTCAGATTTTGATGAAGAGATAAAATGATGGAAGAACATGTTACACGAGGTAAACACGCTCAACTGTAACATGATGATAAGGTCACTACATTGCGTAGCAACAGAGACAAGAGACCTACCTACATATGATGGGTTAAGCGAGGTGGAGGAGTTCCTAAATAAATTTGAAAAGGAATTGTCAGAACAACAACGTTTCAACACTCAAAAATGGGTATTGCATGCTATGCCTGCAAGGTGGTGGGGTACGCACTAGTATAATTTTGAGGACCGGCGTGAATGTAGAAGGATGATGCACCTACAATTTGGGAAGCCTCATATGAGGTTAAAAGACAAGTATGACAAACAGAACAGCCCATGTGCCCACCTTCCCAGATGGTACAGGCATATGGTGCACAACCTGCACAAAGGCACATCGTCCGCGTGGTAGGAAACATGATCGGTATGTAGGAGCGGGTAAGACAATGGCGCAAACAATCCCTTCGTTTGGGACCAGGAGATATGGTAAGACCAAGCACGCAGAAGGTTATCTATGTGAAAGCCTTTGACAATGTGTGTGAAGTATTGAGCAGTGTCCACAATGTGAAACATACTAACTGGGACCTGCCCGTACCAATGGTCCTATGGGCGTATAGGACCATGTGTAGGAACCTGACCGCGTAGGCACCACGAAGGCTAGAATATGAGACGAATGTTGTAAGCCCTCTAGTACTTGAAAACCCTAATCTAGCACTGGTAGGGACGATGATTTGAAGAACCTTGGAAGAATAAATCCAACATGGAAATCCTAAACTCCAAGAACTTGAAGAAGAAAGGGTACGGTTAAGGAAGAAAAGTGCCTCCGTGAACGTGGAAGTCAAGAAGCTGGAAGACAAGATAAAGGAAGATTTTCTTGCCAAAAAAACTAGGATGGTAAGGCAAGGTGCATACGATCATGCTGACAAGTTTGAGCACTATCGCCGTGAATTGATAAGTCTGATGCCTTGTCTTGGACCGCATATTGCTAAGAATAGTGACCAGGGTAGTGCGTTGCAAATGGTGAAGTGCACGATGTCGACTGTAACAATAAAAGGTGGGGATTCTCTAGGAACCATGATGGAGGACCGGAGGGAACTTTACACAGGTGGTGCGACCACCTGACTAGCCGAAGGAAACACAGTCTTAGCGCTTCAAGTAGTTGAAAGGAAGCGTGGGACTATAAACTATTCTACACGGAAGCTGCGCGAGGTTGGAGCTGCGCGCAGAAAAAAAAAGTCACAAGGTCCACGACCATGCACGGGGGGCTGCACTGCCACACAGGTTGGCTGGAAAGTGACCATTGAGGTCACTATTCACGATGGGGCACTTGACTTAAGGCCAAATGGAGTGGGTGATAGGCATTTAAGATGCGATTTATGGGAAAGATTTGGGAAAATTTTCTACCAAGAAAGCATTAATGAATCGGAATTAGGGGGAACGGTTGAATTCAAATTCAAAAAGGGCTATAAAATACAAAGGGTTGCCTAGAAAACAACACTTGGTCATTGTGAATTGAGCGATTGAGCAGAGCCTTGAGTGTTGTGAGTCAAGCATTGATTGAGCCCCTAAGTTTGCAAGTGCTAGATTTACAAATGAGTACAATGGCAACTACTCAGGATGTTATGGACATAGCGGAAATGACTGCCGAGGAGGCCGCACAGACCCTGACTGTGGGGGATGTTCTAGAAGGTGCCAAGATTGTGGCAAAAATCCTGAAATCACCACACATGCCAAGACCCAAGAAGGACAATCAAGCAATGGTCACGATACGTGGCTCCCCACGAAACCCGCTGCACACCAAAATATCAATGGAGGAGAAGGGGAGAGTCGTCACCATAGAGACAGATGAGGAAGAAGAAGAAGATTTGGAGGATCTGATCATCATGTAGGAAGAGGATGAAGGCATGGAGGAGGACACTCAGCCTACGCACCACGCGAAAAAATTGCCCACCTATGTGCCCTCACGAAAAGGGAAGGCGAAAGTGCCCAAGGACCTGGATGATACCAAGAGCTCGCCCCAAACCCTACTCCTCCAAGAAAATATTATGTTTGAAGGCATGCACCTGGGACGCACGCCGAGCCTGAAATTTGAAGATTGGGACCTCGCTAACCATGAGAAGTTCCCTCACCTTGAGACTAGGAACCTTATGAACCCCAAGTAGAACATTGCGGCGGGAGTTACAAAGCTAGAGCTGCAGAAGTGGTTATGCGGAGTGGAGAAGGCTGGACTACTAAATTTGCTTTGGGTGCTGCACTTCCACCATGCACCAATAACCATTTTCATCATTAGGCAGCAACTATGCCTTGTGCATGATGGGTGTTTATGGCTGGAGAAGCCCATACCCATCACGACCGACCTGATTCACCGTGTCTCTCGGCTTCCATACAAAGGAAAGGACCCCGTGGACATATCAGAAGGGAAGGGCGGTGACTTGGCCATCGCTGAGGCCATGAAGAAAAAGTACAAGCTTGAAAAGAAGAAAAGGGTGTATGCCATCTCCAGCATCAAGGAGAAAGCAGTGCGTGTGGTAACCCAAATCTTGGAAGGGAAGGTCATGCACAAGTGCCGTGCAGATGAAGTACCCACGCCAGTGGTAGCACTGGCAGAGCAATGCGTAGAGGGGGTCCAGTTTAACTGGTCTGAATTCCTCTACAAGGAGTTTTCAGAAAATTGACGCGAAGCCCAGGAACAAGGTAAAATGTTCCACTATGCATGGTTGTTGTTGTCCATAGTTTTCGTGGCTGGGGAATTTCCTAAGGATAGTCAAATCCCCATAATTAACAGGGATTTACTAGAGGTCGTAGAGTACGCTTCACTCTAGGCCACAAAGGATGCTTAAAGGATACATGACAACAAAATATTTTGGGTGTTCATGGAGATGAACCTTAGAATGGGGATCAACCGTAAACCATGGTTGTCAACCACTGTTTACAACAGTAAACAGAGTTTTGTAGAATTTAAACTAGACATGCATAACATCTATATCAGGGCATGTAAGGACCCGACTAAACAGTGGACAAAGCTACCCTTCGTAGCCACGGATGACATTATTTTCAATGTACTAGAGACATGGCTACTGAGTAGCATGCCCCAAACATCACAGAGATTGAGAAGTTAGTGACGTAAAATCAGACAGATGAGGCCAAGCTATGCATTGCCCAGTTGGCTGAAAAGTGAAGGAAGGAAGCAGCGGTAGCAGAAGTACAGGCGGCATGGGATGCAACACAAAAAACTGTTGAGCGGGAAAAGGCCACAACAGTAGTAGTAGCAGATGAGGTAGCCACGAAGGCAGACGAGGGCCACATGACACAGGGGCAGGAATCAGAGGGAGCAGAGACAAAAGAAGGAGGCATGGACCCACGAACCACGTCAACCCAGCTAAAGTGATAGCACCCAACAGAGCGAGTAGGGTCGTGTAAGAAGGTCAAGGCATAAAAGTTGTCCATTGACCCAATCACCCTAATTGAGGGTGATCTACATGACATTGGAAAAATGTTGCATGATGTCACCTCTGAGGCTCTCCAAGATTTCATACAGGAGAACTATATTGTGTTGGGGGTCCTCAGAGCATAGTTGTAGGAGTTACAGGCATGGCCCCCTCAAGTTGGTACCCTTTAGACAAACCTCACAGTCAGATCCATGGTAGTAGAGCAGATGTTGCATGCATGGATGACGAACACCATAGTGTTGCTGGAAGGGGCACTAGTGACATCCAACGAGGCCGACAGGCCTTCTGTTAGTGCATTGAAAGGTCTCAGTATTAATCTAGATTCACTCCAACGTGAGACCTTATATGTGTTATAGGATGGGATAATTGCAGAGCTGCGAGCTAGGGAGAGCTGTGCGCTCCAAGTCCTCAGTGAGCAGAAAATAAATATGGAACAACTAAGCTTGCAGTGCGATGAATTGGTGTCACAAAATCAAAAGTTGGTATAGGTGATAGATGACGCTTTCCAAAGTGTCTTGGAGCTGTCCATCCTAGCAGACATACCAACGGAGGCATGGATCCACAGTTTAGTAGCAGGGGTCCGTGAGGCCAGGGAGGAAATGACAAAGGTTCTGTTGGAGCTAAATCTTCAGTTCGCCGAGCTGCGGTTAGAGGCATAGCCATCCACTCCCCTAGAAGTCAGATAACAGCATGATAACACTATCACAATGGGGTTGGAGGAAATTGGAGGTATAGTGCGAGACTACACGAGTATGTTGGAAGAATCACTTGAGGTCCTCTCAAATCTGCAAGAGGACCCTAACATCCAGTGCTTAGAGACAGAGGCGTGAGAATTCCAACAACAGTATGATAGTGTCCAAGGAACTACACAGATAGTGGTCATCACTCAGAGGCTTGCAGGGATGCAGCAAGCTAAATCACTGAAGGAGCAGGTGGATGCAGCACGACATAAGGAAGCAGTCCTAAAGGTGTTGGGCACGGAATCCCCACACAACATGTTTTGGGGCTCAAAGCCCAAGTTTTGATCAAATGTATTGTAAGACTCCGCGAATTGTGGGAACAGAGCGTAAAGTATAGGTTGACTCATAGGGTTGTCCACCGTAAGTATTGTAATGTAATGTAATGTCATGTAAGCCTACCCATGGTTTGCGGACCATGGGATTGTATAAGTAGAGCGAGGCTCTAAGTTGTAAAGGTAGTGAAGTAGCTGAGTAGTGAAGATAGAGCAAAGAAATAAACTCTAAGGGTATTGGGTCATAGTAGTAGGAAGAGGCTCTGTAGCTGAGTGCGCAGAGGCCTAGTAGAGTCCGCAGCTGAGTGCGTGGACCCTTGCAGTTGAGTTCCCAAGGCGATGTCAAGTCTGTAATCTTGAAAAAAGAAAAATAAAGAGAATTTGATTCCAATTTTTGTGCATTTGCTTGTGTATTTTCTTCTTTACATTTATATTGTTTTGTTTATCGTGCGCACTTATATGATTGCTGGATATACTTTTAATTATAGCTAGTCTTACATAGATAAGTTAAGTAATCGGGTAATAATAGGTTAATTAGTAAGAAACATGGGTATAATACAGATCACGCCCTGGGTAGGGCTGCGCGAAGGTAGCATCACAGGTTGTAAGGGACTAATAGGTGCGCGTAGTGATGTGCGCGAAGGGTCAAACCGCGGACCGCCAAAAGCTCATCAAACATCCCTACAGTGTGGAAACCTGGTTCTAGCACCCTCCCATACTATTTCGGGTGAGACCTCAGTCCGTGCTCTGCGAACTGTTGCCAAAAGGGCCAGTGATACCAGGATTTGCATGGCTAAATCACCTTTGAACCTGGGACAGGCCTATACAAGCCAACAAATGGTTCCGTTTCTAGGACTGGGATCTGCATAAGGGATGTCTGATGTCATGACACTAGAATCCAACAAAGAAAGAAATTGAAGAGTGGTTGGATAAGAAGATTCACGAATTCGCAGTGCAGGAAAACAGAAATCCGCGAGTAACTAAGGAATAGTGGTTGGAGCACTACTTTTATACGGAAATCCATGAAATTTTCTTTGCATCCTTTCCTTCTGAGTTGTATGAGTGGATCATGAAGCTAGCATAAAGTCAAGGAAGGTGTAGGCTCGACAAACCAATCAAACTCCAGAATTAGTGCGCAGACTAGAAGCGTCAAGAGATAAGATTGCGTGAGCTGTGGACCATTGGCTCGACCAAATTATAGGAGGATTTATCACTGAGTTTGCGGTAGATACGACCATCCGCTATAGTGAGGTGGAATGATGTTTCCTCAAGGGACCGCAAGATAAGTATATTAAAGCTTTGAATAATTATATTAAGATGCTATTGTGTGGAAAGCAGGTTATGCAAATAAATTAATGTTTGGGACTGTTAGCACCTAAATCTACCTTAGGCTGAAGGAAGGCAAAAATTAGGGTAACCACAAACCATGCTCAGTATGGTAGCTAGCCCTACCAGAGTAGGAGAGGGCTCTCTCTGATTCACGCTCAGTGAATAGATAATTGAAAAAAGTCTGAGATGACTTACAATGCAATATTTACCTTAGGCTAGTAAGTGAATAAGGATTCGGGAAACAATTTTCATGAATGACCGAGCTTCTAGGATGTTATGGGACTGGTGCTCAGCAAAGAACAGAGAATTTAATACAAAGGCATATGTTATTCCGTGAGGTAAGGTATGCCGAAAATGTAACAAGTTAGTTTGAGGTACCGCGACATGAATAGATTGCTGAAGAAAGTGGAAAGGGCATAGTGACATGAATCCTTTTCAACAAAAGAATAACACTGAACATGAAATTTTCCCACAGGCAGAGTAATAAAATTGAATTCTACCTAATCTCACTCAGAAAATTTCACTAGAAATGAACATGAATTGAATTATGAAACATAACGAAATACGTATGAAAACATAAGAGACACATTTGCTACACTCACAACCACAAGAATCTCATGAAATAGAGCCGCTGCCTTTCATTAATTCTCTGTCAAAAATACACAGTGAAGAAACAAAGTTTCTTTCCCACAGTCTCCCAGAAGTTACAAGCCAACCAACCCTTTGCAAATAACTTGCATACAATATATAGAATGTGTGAGGAAGAGATAGAACGCCCAAGGGTTGGGGAGTTACTCGAATCATTACAAAATGGAGATGGAGAGCCAACCATCAGCTACAGGTGCAGCGCTGCAAACATGACATTTGGCTTGGGGTGACCGTTTACCTTCCTTCGCCACTTGGATAGAAGCCAATCTGGAGAAAAAACTCTTTAAATGCCACCTTTGGTGCCAAAAAACCGAAGAGTATATGAGCGGGCCCAATTGGAGAAGTCGCGAACCGAAATTTTACGAAACGGAAGCAAATTGGCAATTTTTTCCTCTGTGCGCCGTGCCATTTTTTCTATGCATCGCGCTACTTTGGGACAAGTTTTGGGGCACTTGAACGTGTCAAAAATGTGCCCAATTGGTCTTTCTGGAAAGCCTGTCCTGTCTACTTCCTAACCCAACTAGAATTTTCAAATTTGGTGCTCATTTGCCCCTCCAAATCTTCATTCTCCCAAGACTGCTTTCTATGTGTCAAAAAAGTGGCAGAGAGGCCATTTTTGGGTGTTTTTTGACCTTTAGGAGACACAAATCTTGCCCAAATCTCTTGCCCAGACACCAGTAGTCATAATTTTTGATGCTAAATCCAAATCTGCAAGCCATTTCTCAATTGGAGCCCTAGAATTTTAGCACAGGGAGAAAATCCCTGTTTTTTAACCAAAAAATTATCAAGTGACCAAAATTTCCCCAATTTTTTTGAAATTTGGGCTGGAGGATCTCTATGGGGTGCTATGATGGGCCAAGGAAGCCTCAGCCAAGATTCGAAGCCAATATTTCTCTTTTTCCCATTTTTCCCTTCTTGTTGCTTTCCTCAATTTTGCTTTCAAGTTCCTTATCCGGGCCTGTGCACTCATGTTTCGAACCTTGTAACGGAAAGCCATATGTCTCAATAGAGCAAGGTCCTGGTTGGATTTTTCCAGTAGCCTCTCCAAATGCATGTTGACCCTCTCAAGGTTGGCCTCCCAATCCTCATTGATTGCTTACTCCAAAGATGTGAGCGCAACCCTTCTTCTTTGAGCAGCTTGGCGATGCTCATGGATGTTCTGTAGCTCCATGATCGTCTGTTGGTCCTCAAGCCGTTTGTTTCTCTGCTCCAAGTAGTTCATGTTCCATTTGGCCCTCTCCAAGTCAAGGGGCAAGGAGTCAATCACTGACTGCTACTCCTGGATGATTTCTACAAGCTCCTCTCTCGCTCACCTGATGGCCCTTCCTCCTGCACTGGATCCTTACCCTTACCCTGATCCTGTGATGCTGATGTCGGAAGCGAGGCCCCTTCCATCCTGGGTGGAGGTAACACTCGCTTTGCTGCTGCAAATAAGGGTCTAATACCTTTCTGATAGGTGATGTATACTGGCATAGTGGCAGTCTCATGTCGCTCATACTGATGAGATGGGCCCCCTACCTCATGCCATGCCTTTGAAACCACCTGTGGAGCGCTAAAGAAGTCACGGGAGATGAAGTCCTCCCAAGCAATACCCTACAATCCCAACTGATGGTCTACCAAAATCCGGATAAGGGCAAAGTTATACACACTATTGAGCTGCTGTCGAGGGGTCTTGTGCTGCATGAAATTTCTCATCCTCTCTATGTTCCCACAGATGAAAAATGGGATGTTCATCATCTGCACCCTGGTAAAGTGCATGAGCAATCTGATGTGACAGGCATAAAGGCGATAAAACCTCCCCTCGCAACTAAAGTACTTCATGAGCAGGGCATACTCATCTTTCAGAAATCTGAATGGAAAAACTCTCTTGGGGTGGATCAAACAGTTGTATTTGATGTAAGGCTCCTAATGATGCCACTCTACCTTCTTTTTCTTATTCCATTGCTCTCCAATGTTTGGTATACCTGTTGCCACTGATATGGTCTCGAGTGTCAATGTGAAAGTGACCCCAGCGAAGATAGACTGTCCTTCATGTAGGTGAAGTGCAAAAAGTTAGGCCAACTCATGATGAACTCTGACATTTTCCACCCTCTAACAAAATTCGAAACATGCTAAGTGCTGGAAACAAGACATAGCAAGAGGGCATGCCTGCAACTCAGTGAGGGTGTTTGGTTCGTCTCTAAGATGTCTGCCACTCTGGTGATGTCTCCTTTGGGCCCTTTCTCCTGAAGCTGTGTCACTGTGGGTCTCCTCCTCATACTCTGATGAAACTTCGGATGCCATTACTGCTGTTTGTACCCTGAGTTTTATGTTGCCCTTGAATTCCAATGAAGCTGGTAGCTGCTCTGAAAATCTGCTGCCAAGGGGACAATAAAACAGGGAGTATTAGGAGGGGAATTATGAAATACGAATAGGGGTTTAAAGGGAGGGATTTATTAGGGATTTGGGAGTAGTTTGGGTATAGGGTTGATGGGGTAGGGTTTGAAACATATTGGCAGCCTTGTCACTGTAGCATAAACCCTAGGATCATGATTTCTTTGTTTCTCTTTTGTTGGCTTTATAAAAATGTTTGCACTTGATTTATACCCCTACCACCATGCTATCCCTTTCAAGTTTTGATGCAAGAATGGAGGTAGGTGGCCTACCTTTCAAATTTGGTGAGCATCCAAAAATTTCTAGGCAGATTGGATAGTTTTTGGGGCTTTATATCTCAGTGCACCATGCACACTGCCCAGTGCGCCGTGCGCACTACCCAGTGCACCGTGCGCACTGCCCAGTCCACCGCCCGCACTTCCCAGTGCATCGCGAGCACTGCCCAGTGCGCCGCGCGCACTGCCCAGTGCGCCACGCGCACTGCCCAGTGCGCCGCGCGCACTGCCCAGTGCTTCGCGCGCCGGGTATGCGCCGCGCTAGTGTTGTATTTACATAGTGGACGGGTCCTGTGTGCACCGTGCACAATGAGTGCGCCGCGCGCTATGAAAACACTCAAATTTCTTCCTGATTGTTTGAATCTTTAACCCTTTGACCATGCACCCCTCTTCCACAGCTTTTCTTGCCTAATAAGTTGGTCCTATGGTGATTTTGCATTAACCAAACAGTGGAGGAATAGGGAGAGGGTTTGGTAGTGACTTAGGGCAGGGGTTTAGGAAAAATGACAAGGAAGGATGGGGAAAAATGATAAGTGAGGGGAGTAGGTGAGTGGAGTGAAACCTTGGCAATATCAACACAAATTTACAACCCCAGCCCTCATTTTCTTGGTGATTTTCTCATGGTTGACATTATGCATTTTGGGTGGCATTCAACCTCTTCATAAACACCATATCCTTGACAAAATTTGTTGAGCAGGTGATGTCATAAGGCTTACCTCTCAATTTGATAGCCTTCACCAAAGTTTGAAGTGATTTGCACTGTTTCTTGGCCGCTAGACTGTGTGCACTGTGCACAATTCCGAGTGCTCCGAGCGCTTTGTATGTGCCGCGCCTATGCAATCTTTCAACGGCGAGCTAGCTGCATGTGCACTGCGCCCAGTGAGTGCGCCGCGCTCTTGGGTATGTGTGCCGCGCTCTCTAGAACCTGCTCTCAATCACTTCCAGTGCTCCAATCTCACACTCACACCTTTGCAAGTGTCTTGTCCAAGTCTTGTAGCAGCACAATGCCTTTTCTTTGGGTCAAAACATGTATTTATAGCCTTGGAGGGGACGGGTTTAATTTTTTCCTCTTTGAAAACACATTTTTCTAATGTTGTGTTTTGCACTTTTTCATTGACTTTTAAACACACTAATTTTCTCTTTTCCTTTGACATTTTGGCTCAAGTGATGAAATTTTTGGCACCTCTTTACAGGGACTGTATGACATAGCATTTGGCCATGTAAATCATAACTACATCTGAAAAGTCAATTGGTGATTTTTTTATTTTTTTGGAAAATTTTGTCGTAAATGACCTTGTTTGACTTTTCTTCAAAACAGAGTTTTGAAGAAGAGTCGATGTCTATCCACGTGCCGATGAAGCTCTTTGAACCATAGTTGTATAATAGCCTCCCTCTAGCCTGCATGGCTTGTTCTGGACATGTTTTCAAAGACCAAATTGATGAATTCCTACACCCAAACATAAAAATGACTTTGTCCTGTAAAGGACCAGACCTTGACTCTCATGAACTTCGGTGATTATGGACAAAGACCTGAGCCAGCAGGAGCCAGACATGAGGGAAAATGATTAGAATAACTTTCTCCATCAGATCATGGCATGCCCCTAGCGAAATGCAGCTGAGTGAATGGAGCGGGACACCTAAAATTGAAATGCACAAAGAGTTTTGATCTTTGACGGAGGGCTGACCAGACCAACTCTAACATTGGTTCCAATGGGGGATGGTAGCTCCTTGGAGGTGCCAAGAACAGCAGATCTCTCAAGGAGCTAGATAGTGCCTTTCATCCATTGGGCTATGGAGTCATCATTTCGATAAACACCACAGAACTCTGACTTATTGATAAAACTGAAATGACCAAGAAATTGGCTCTACTTGACATTGAAATAATTCAAAAACTAACTTTACAGACTGAAACCAAACTGAAATAAAAATGGTATTTACAATGATAGTGGAAGCAGCATTAATAGATCAGCAGTGATACCGCTTGAGTAGCCGACCATTGATCGGCCCTCCAGGACAATCTTCCCCATTCATTTCCTTCAGAAGAAAGGCATTCTGACCCCTATATGCTACAATTTTGAAAGGACCTTTCCAAATATTTTCAAACTTTCCGTGCTTGCCTTTCTCTTCATTCCTTGCATCCCACTTCAGCACCACATCATCCAACTGAAATTTATCTGCTTTTGCTTTTTTGTCATAGATTTTCTTTATCTTCTCCTGCAACTTGGATGTGTTCTTGAAAACTTCTTCTCTTGTTTGCTGCAAGTGGATCATTTGATTCAGCCTTCTCTGCATGGGATATTCTTCACTGCCGGCCTCCTGAAGAAGTGTGACCACTGGGGCAGTAAGAGAGGCGGGGAATACTGTGTCAACTCCATAAACAAGCTCAAATGGTGACATACCAATGGACTTTTTCTGACTGATCCGATCTTCCCAAAGCGCATGGACCAACCTCTTGTTCCATCTCTTCTTATTTATTTCCAGCAACTTCTTGATGATGTTGACCAATGACTTATTCGAGGATTCTGCCAATCCATTGCCTTGCGGATGATAGGCAGTTTAATGACCCAAAATTATGTGATATTTATGACAAAATTCTACCATCCTTTTCGATTTGAAAGCTGCTGCATTATCAGTGATTAATTTGTTTGGACAACCAAAGCGAGATAAGATGTTATTTTCGAGAAATGAAATGATTACCGTGTCTGTGGCTTGTCTGGTAGGCACTGCCTCAATTCATTTTGTGAAATAGTCTGTCGCTGTAAGGATCCATCTATGCTGTCTGGAAGAGGTGGGATGAATTTCCCCAATGAAATCCAACCCCCACTGCTGGAAGGGAGCACTCACTTCAATAGGTTTAAGTGGTAAAGGCTGTAATTTATGTTTTCCTTCAAAAATCTGACATTTATGAGAGTGTTTGACCATCTTATGCACATTAGCAAACAAAGTAGGCCAGTAGTACCCTGCTCTCAAAATTTTGTTCGCTGTTGACTTCCAAAAAAGATGACCTCGACACTCTCCTTCGTGGAAATCCTCCATGACTTTCTTTGCCTCCTATTCCACCAAACAATTTAACAAAATTCCACTGGGATCTTTCCAATACAGTGCAGAATTAAAAATACAAAACTTAGCAGCCTTCAATTTGAGTGTTCTCGCTTTGTTTCTAGTCATGCCGCACAGTGGTGATAGATTTTTTAGTACATATATTATATCTGAATACCATGGGGTCAAAGCAAACATTTCAGATAACTGAATTGACGTTCCTTCCTCATTCTCATCAGACATGGCAGCAATCAAATCTATGTCCAAGGTATGCAAGTTTGATTCGTCCATTAGCTTCGCCAACCCCTGTCCTTTGACCAGCTTTGTAGGCTTTATTTCCACATCATATTCTAGCAAGGCTGCAATCCATTTTCCTCTTCTCCCTTCCAGATCGGTCTGCACTAAAACATCTTTTACAACAGTATTAGGAACATAGGCCACAATGTGAGAATGTAGGATATATACCCGGAAATCCTTCAATGCCTTCACCAATGCCAGGGCTTGCTTCTCAATGATGTTGTACTTTAAAGCTACGTCTCGTATATCCCTGTTGAAGAATGCAATGGGTCTTTCATGATCATCTCTCTTCTGTAATAATACCGCTGCCATAGTGTGCTCAGAAGCAAATGAAAACAATATGAAATCCTGAGTGTAGTCCGGGCTGACTAGAACTGGAGCTAAAGAAAGGGCCAATTTGACCAAGTTGAAAGATTTTACAGCCTCATCTGTCCATTTCACCTGGCTATCCTTCTTAAGCATGTTGGTTATTTCTCTTAAGTGATCTGCAAGATTAGGCACAAAGCGACGCAGAAAATTCATCTTACCATTGAATGATTGTATCTCCTTTTTGTTCCTAGGCAGATCGATTTGCTAAATTGCTTGCACACGTGCTGGGTCTATACGAATGCCATCCTTTGAAATGATGTGCCCAAGTAATTTTCCTTCCTCCATGGTGAACAAGCTCTTCTTAGGATTCAGTGATAGACCATATTTCCTGCACTTTTGGAAGACAATTTTTAGGTGATGCATGTGCTCTTCATTAGATTTGGAAAATACCATCAAATCATCCATGTGCACCACCGAAAACACATCCTTCTCATTTGCAAAAGCCAAGTCCATTGCCCGCTGAAATGTGGCACCTGCATTCTTTAAACCGAAGGGCATTTTGGCATAGTGAAAGGTTCCCCAGGGAGTGGTGAATGCTGTCTTGTTTCTATCATCTTCATGGATAGAAATTTGGTTATATCCGGAATAACCATCAAGTAGTGACATACAAGATGCCCCCACTACTCGCCGAAGTATATGGTCCATCTTGGGCAATGGATAGTTGTCCTTCAATGAGACCTTATTTAGATTTCTGAAATCAATGTATAGGCGGATCTCACCAGTCTTCTTGCGTATAGGAACTAAGTTAGATATCCAATCTGAAAATCTGATGGGCACAATGATACCTGACTTGTACAACCTGTTTACCTCCTTTTCGATAGATGGCAGCAACTTTGGATTTATCCTTCTCAGCTTCTGTCTAAATGGTTTTTGATTCGGCTTGATGGGTATTGTGTGCTGAATAATATTTGTATCATAGGTCTTTAAATCAGAATAATCCCAAGCAAACACATCTACAAATAAAGCCATCAAACTGATGTATTTGTCCTTGATCTTTGGTAGTAATGCTTTGGACAATTTCACCAACTTTGGATTGGCAGCTGTACCAATGTTGACTTCTTCTACACCCTTCTCTGTTGGCTGCAATGTTGGCTTGTGGGCTACATCATCCTAAGCAAAAATTTCCTCTAGAGGTATCAAGCCTTTAAGAATGATGTTATTCCTCAGCTGCAATACGTCCATTTGATTGATCTGCACTTCATCTGTACCATTCCCTTTGCCCTCATCGTTTTCTACATCAATTGAGGTTTCTTTGAACTTGCCTTTATTTAGCAGAAAATCCTTAATCTCCTCATCATCTTGAAACACTTGCCAATATCACTGATTGTCTGGAATGGTTGGACGATGCTTGACATGGATTTCAAATTTATTGTTGGAGTTCATGGGAATCTTCAAGTTGCTCGCTGCCTTGGCAAGAGCATCAACAATACTATTTTGTATACGAGGCACACATGTCAAGGTGTATTCTGAAAATAACTTCAAGATGTCTAAAACTGAATTACGATAGGCCCGCATCCTAGGATGTTTTGCTTGATACTCACCTCTGACTTGTTTTATTACCAACTCGGAGTCACCATATACCGAAATCCTTTTTGCATTCAGCTTTCTAAGAATCTTCAAGCCAGCAATCAGAGCTTCATACTCAGCTTCATTATTTGAACATTTAAAGGCCAGCTTGTAAGAGCAAACCCTCACGCTGCTAGGCACTTTGTTGGGGGCGGAGAAAGGACTAGGTACCCAAATTCCAATTCTAGCGCCATCATTCCCCACTACTCCATCGAAATCCATGGTCCACAAGCCTTCTTCCTCCTCTTGTAAGTGCTGGAAATCAGTTTTCCATGCCTTATCTACTTGTTGTCCATTACTTTTAGCTGATTGCCCAAAATTTTCCTACTTTCCTTGTCTTTCTTTTTTCAAAATTTCTCTGAAATTTTCTATTATTTCCAGAATGTCATCTGCTTCTACTATCTTACTATCTATCTCATTTAAACTATCTCAAAACAAAACAAAAGACTCTAAATCTGTATGTACATAGTTAATAGGATGATTTATAGGTTTCTCCTTGCTTGTGATCATATATTTCATTTTCTTGTTCCCGATATAACTTCCTCATTTGTCCAAACATCGAGATTTTTGCATAGGAGAAATCAAGCTGTAGTGTCCCTTTCAATTTCGCTACCCAAGACCTGGAAAGAAGCATGCCAAACCTTGGAGGAATATCTGCTACCACCACATCCATCAAAACATTTTTCATAGGAAGTTGATCCAAACTCACAACTAAGTCTTTGATGAGTCCTATACACCTTACTCTACTGGAATCGAATGAATAGAGATCATGATATTTCCGGGTGATGTCCAGACCACGCTTATCCATGATAGCCTTAGGCATGAGATTGTGAGAAGCTCCGGAATCGAACATGGCATTGTGTAACACAAAATCATGCAATCGTAAACTGATATAAAAAGGGTGTCACATCGCTATCAGGAGACTCACCATTTGATGCTGGTCCAAAAATCATTTCAGGTTGATCATCTTCTACATTTACCATGTCAGACATTTGGTCCAAAGTCAACATCTTAGAAATCTGTCCTTTATAACTGTTGTTCTTCATTATTTCAATCAAGGGGATGGATATCTTTAACTTAGAAATCTCATTCTCTAAGCTAAAAGTGGGAGTATTTTCTACCTCTTTGACTAGGATCTCTTTCCTTTCCTTTTCTTTTGATGTGGCTGGTTGCTATGATTGTTCTGCTAATTTTGATTTGTTGCTCTCCAGAACAACCGCCTCCTTTCCCTTTCTTTTTGTAGCCGATGAATCATTTTTTGTTGTTGCACCCTCCTTCTTTCTCTGAATTGGTTTGGCTGGCACATCTCTATTTCTAAGATATATCGCTGTTGTTTTGCGGATAGAGCATTCATATACCCCCTTTGATATTCTTCTGATTCTTCTTCTAACACGGTGTCGCTAGCTAGAATAAAATCAGTGTCTTGGTGTGCAGCTGAATTCACTGCACATTCTTCCTCTTCGGTAATGTAAGTAGGCAGCTCATCTGGAGTAAAGAGATGGTTTTCTTCACCTATTACATTCCCATCCTCATCTGACTCTAGTCCATGTACAAAATTATGCTGCAAGGGTGTTTGTACTGGCTGTTGTGCTGTCTGCTCTTGAGTTCGCTGATCTCTCTGTCGTATTCTATATTGTGGCTGCTGCTGACCATGAAAGTTATGATTCCTAACTTGTGGCTCTGGCTTGTCAAGTTTTACCCTTTCAAGCATCTACTCCACCTTTTTGAGAAGTTGATCCATTGAAGAAGATTCTTCTTTCACCTTGGTTTTCTTCTCTGCTTTTGCTCTAGCTCTTTTGGACAGCAGATTTGCCTCAACGCTGACCGCAATTTTCTGCATGTCTTCCATTGTGGCCGGTTCTCTTTCTCTTAATTGGTACACCATGTCAGCATCAAAACCATCTGGGAACATCATCATTGCTAGTCCCACAGGTGGCTTTAGATGATCTAGAATTTCGTTATAGACTGCATTAAATCTAACACAATAGTCTTGGATCGACTCACCAGCGTTCCGTTTGATTTGTTCATATTCGGCCAGAATTTTAAAGGGATTCTTTCTCACTTCCCACTGGTTCAAAAATTGTCTTTGTAGTTCAGCCAAGGTAGTGATAATTGCTACCGGCAAACCTCTGAACCATTTCCTCACATCACCTGCAAATGTCTGTACAAAGAGCCTCATTGCCACGTTCTCCGCATCAATCTCATGAAGTTCATAGAAGTCTGCCATTTTGTCTACAAGTTGTTGAGCAGTAATGCTGTTAGGAGTGCCATCAAAAAATGGGATTTTACTTTGATAATCCGTTGGAATATCATCTAGAACTTGGGGTAGAACAAGGGGTGCAAAATGGGCAGCCATCATTCTCAGTGGATTTGGCCTTGGAGGTGTTGGAGAAGTGTGCACAGTTTGCAAGGGGCTTGCAATTGGAGTTTGGGGCTGCACTGCAATGTAATTATTAATTAATCTATTAGCTCTTTCTGTTTCGAGGTCTACAAGAAATTGCGGATTGGGGACGGTATAATCAACAACCCTTTTGGATTTAGACTCAAACAATGATATCTCAAACCGTTCGTCAAACTCAAGATCTTCAAGATACTCAAAAATGTCGGGACATCAATGGGATTTGAACATGGCAGCTGTGGTGTTTTCTTGACGAAGGAGTCTTGGGATCAAATTGGGGTTTTCGTAAATATGAGGAGGATCCGGGTCTAGATTGGCTCTGGTATATCGTCTCGAAGCCAGCAGGTTAATGAGAAAAATCACAAGACACAACCAACTTACTCAGCCTTTCCAATCCTAAGCTCATCATTCGTAAGCTCATAATTATTATGAAACAAGGGGATTTGATTTCAATTTCTTTCCCCAGTGGAGTCGCCACTATGTTAGAAACTAAATCTACCTTAGGCTGAAGGATGGAAAAAATTATGGTAACCACAAACCACGCTCAGTCTGGTAGCTAGCCCTACCAGAGCAGGAGAGGGCTCTCTCTGAGTCACACTCAGTGAATAGATAATCGAAAACAGTCTGAGATGACTTACAATGCAATATTTACCTTAGGCTAGTAAGTGAATAAGGATTTGGGAAACAATTTTCATGAATGACCGAGCTTCTGGGATGTTATGGGACTTGCGCTCAGCAAAGAACAGATACTTTAATAAAAAGGCATAGATTATTCCGTGAGGCAAGGTAGGTGGAAAATGTAACAAGTTAGTTTGACTTACCGCGGCATGAATAGATTGTTGAAGAAAGTGAAAAGGGCATAGTGACATGAATCCTTTTCAACAAAAGAATAACACTGAACATGAAATTTTCCCACAGGCAGAGCAATAAAATTGAATTCTACCTAATCTCACTGAGAAAATTTCACTGGAAATGAACATGAATTGAATTATGAAACATAACAAAATATGTATGAAAACATAAGAGACACATTTGCTACACTCACAACCACAAGAATCTCATGAAATAGAGCCACTGCCTTTCATTAATTCTCTGTCAAAAATACACAGGGAAGAAACAAAGTTTCTTTCCCACAGTCTCCCAGAAGTTACAAGCCAACCAACCCTTTGCAAATAACTTGCATACAATATATAGAATGTGTGAGGAAGAGATAGAATGCCCAAGGGTTGGGGAGTTACTCGAATCATTACAAAATGGAGATGGAGAGCCAACCATCAGCTACAGGTGCAGTGCTGCAAACATGACATTTGGCTTGGGGTGACCGTTTGCCTTCCTTCGCCACTTGGATAGAAGCCAATCTGGAGAAAAAACTCTTTAAATGCTGCCATTGGTACCAAAAAACCAAAGTGTAGATGAGCGGGCCCACTTGGGGTAGTCGTGAACCGAAATTTCGCGAAACGGAAGCAAATTGGCAATTTTTTCCTCTGTGCGCCGCGCCTTTTTTCTGTGCATTGTGCTACTTTGGGACCCGTTTTGGGGCAGTTGTAGTTGTACAAAATGTGCCTAAGTGGGATTGCTAGAAAGCCTGTTCTGTCTACTTCCTAACCCAATTAGAATTTTCAAATTTGGTGCTCATTTGCCCCTCCAAATATTTATTCTCCCAAGACTGCTTTCTGTGTCTCAAAAAAGTGGCAGAGAGGCCATTTTTGGGTGTTTTTTGACCTTTAGGAGACCCAGATCTTGCCCAAATCTCTTGCCCGGAGACCAATAGTCATAATTTTCGATGCTGAATCCAAATCTACAAGCCATTTATCAGTTGGAGCCCTAGAATTTTAGCGTCGCGCCAGTGGCGCGGTGCACAGGGAGAAAATCCCTGTTTTTTACCCAAAAAATTATCAAGTGACCAAAATTTCCCCAAATTTTTTGAAATTTGGGTTGGAGGATCTCTATGGGTTGCTATGATGGGCCAAGGAAGCCTTAGCTAAGATTTGAAGCTGATCTTGCTCTTTTTCCCGTTTTTCCCTTCTTGTTGCTTTCCTCAATTTTGCTTTCAAGTTCCTTATCCGAGCCTGTGCACTCATATTTCGCACCCTGTAACAGAAAGCCATATGTCTCAATAGAGCAAGGTCCTAGTCAGCTTTTTCCAGCAGCCTCTCCAAATGCATGTCGACCCTCTCAAGGTTGGCCTCCCGATCCTCATTGATTGCTTACTCCAAAGATGTGAGCGCAACCCTTCTTCTTTGAGCAGCTTGGCGATGCTCACAGATGTTCTGCAGCTCCATGATCGTCTGTTGGTCCTCAAGCTGTTTGTTTCTCTGCTCCAGGTAGTTCATGTTCCATTTGGCCCTCTCCAAGTCAAGGGGAAAGGAGTCAAGCACTGACTGCTGCTCCTGGATGATTTCTGCAAGCTCCTCATTGGTTGGTTCTGCATCTGTCTCATCGTCCTGGAGGAGAAAAAACTTGATCTCTCGCTCACCTGATGGCCCTTCCTCCTGCACTATCTCCTTACCCTTACCCTACTCCTGTGATGCTGATGTCGGAAGCAATGCCCCTTCCATCCCGAGTGGAGATAACACTCGCTTTTCTGCTGCAAATAAGGGTCTACTGCCTTTCTGATAGGTGATGTATACTGGCATAGTGGCACTCTCATGTCGCTCATACTGATGAGATGGGCCCCCTACCTCATGCTCTGCCTCTGAAACCACCTGTGGAGTGCTGAAGAAGTCACGGGAGATGAAGTCCTCCCAAGAAATACCCTGCACTCCCAACTGATGGTCTACCAAAATCCAGATAAGGGCAAAGTGATACACACTGTTGAGCTGCTGTCGAGGGGTCTTGTGCTGCATGAAATTTCTCATCCTCTCTATGTTCCCGTAGATGAAAAATGGGAGGTTCATCATCCGCACCCTGGTAAAGTGCATGAGCAACCTCATGTGATAGGCATAAAGGTGAGAAAACCTCCCCTCGCAACTAAAGTACTTCATGATCAATTTCATGAGCGGGGCATACTCATCTTTCAGAAATCTGAATGGAAAAACTCTCTTGAGGTGGCTCAAACAGCTGTCTTTGATGTAAGGCTCCTAATGATGCCTCTCTACATTCTTTTTCTAATGCCACTGCTCTCCAATGTTTGGTATACCTGTTGCCACTGATATGGTCTCGGGTGTCAATGTGAAAGTGACCACAGCCAGGATAGACTATCCTCCATGTAGGTGAAGTGCAAAAAGTCGGGCCAACTCATGATGAACTCTGACATTTGCCACACTCTGACAAAATTCAAAACATGCTAAGTTCTGGAAACAAGACATAGCAAGAGGGCATGCCTGCAACTCAGAGAGGGTGTTTGGTTCATCTCTAAGATGTTTGTCACTCTGGTGATGTCTCCTTTGGGCCCGTTCTCCTGAAGCTGTGTCACTGTGGGTCTTTTCCTCATACTCTGATGAAACTTTGGATGCCATTACTACTGTTTGTACCCTGAGTTTTATGTTTCCCTTGAATTCCAATGAAGCTGGTAGCTACTTTGAAAATCTGCCCCCAAGGGGACAATAAAACAGGGAGTATTAGGAGGGGAATGATGAAATAGGAATAGGGGTTTAAAGGGAGAGATTTATCAGGGATTTGGGAGTAGTTTCGGTATAGGGTTGATGGGGCAGGTGTTGGACCATTAATATGCCATTATTATTATCACTTTTGAACACTTATTCCACCCTTTTCTATTATTCTTCATCATGTCATTTATTATAATTTATTATTTAAATCTATTTTATAAATGGTTTATGCTCTTATGGATGAATATTATTTATTCTCATTTATTTCTAATAAATTGATGATTATGCATGATTTTATCAATGATAGTTTTAATAAATCAGTTGTAACATTATTCACCATTTTTAGCCTCCAAGATAATTTCCAGATTGAAGATTTCATCATTAAAAGTGCCAACTCAGAAATTCGCTGGAATAAGAAGTGACGGTTTTGCGGTTGAGATTTTGAGAAAATGAAGCAGAATCTGGAAAATTCGGAACATGGGTTTTGTCCAGAACGGGCCCAATTAACTTTAACAAAGAACAGTTTGCCCAAATTCGGCTTGTACTGAGAGAAACGCAGGGTTCTTTGAGCACAATTTTCTGAGATTTGTTGTTGCGACCGTCCTCCAAATCTCAGCTACAAAGCCAAATTCGCCTTGTTCTTGTTGATCAAATGGTTAGAAGCAAACCAATTTTGTAATAGGAATCATGTTGTACTTATCCTTATTGTAACTTCTCTCTGATCTCTCTCTATTTAAATGAAAACAGAGATCAGAGATGGGATGACTTGGGGATGGCTAAGAGAATGGAGAATGGATGATTTGAATTAGAGATTCAGAAGCAAGGCTTCATGATAGGATAGAAAGAAGAAGGGATTGTTGCATGTGGTAATCCTCAAGCTTTTGCTATTGTAATGATTTCATAATTTGATGATTAATACATGATTTGGGAGTTGTTGTTCATTCTGTTCATCTGAAGTAACCCAGCAGTATCCGCTGGCGGCTAAGGGCCCAGCCTCTGGTGGAGTACGATGCTGCTGCTACTGTATATTATATTCTTTTGTTTTATGCGTGGTTTGTTTATCAGTTTTACTTGGTAATCTGGTATGTTCTATTATTTTACATCACAGCTCTGTCACATAATCTCATTTTCTAAGACAGAAATATCATATTAATTTTGCAACGCATTGTTGTTTCTTTAAGTGCTGATATAAATGGTTTTTACAGGATACCGTTGCTATTCAATTATGGAATGTTTGTGTTGTAACATTTGACCATTGGTATTATTGAATTCATCTTATAAATTATATTTCCTTGCGATTGTTGAATCTATGAACGTTGTTGTTCCACTCTAAAAGACAATCGCATTATTTATAACTAAGACTGACAAGTGGATTACCAAGATCAGATTGTTATTGAGGTGTGTCGTGTGTTAAGTTGTTATGCATTTGTATTTGACTTTCCATCGTTTTTTCATATTCATTATTAGTTAATGGTGTTCTATTTTTGCGTGTTGTTTGATTTCCATTGCTGGTTTATTTCAAGATTGCTGATTTGTTATTTCATTTACTTGCCATTTCTTAAGGACAGACTTAGGCTGTAGTGAGTGTCAGCTTCTGCTATTTGGCTCCCAGACCTCTGATCTGCTCCCATCAGTTATGAAAGGGATAGGTTATTGCCACCAAACCCTTGGCTGATGTGTTGTTCTATTTCATTGTTATTTCCTTTATTTTCCATTTCATTTACATTCATCAAGGATGATCTCAGGCTGTAGTGAGCCCCAGCATCAGCTACCTAGCTCCCAGACCTCGGATTTGTTCTCATCAGTTATGAAAAGGATGGGTTATTGCTACCAAACATTCGACTAATGCAATGCTTGGTGTGATTTGAAGTAGTTAAGTTGTAGACATGCACCCATTTACCTTCTTGTTCATTTCTATTGATTAATTGCACTAGTTTGCTTTTAAAGAGTTTTCCTAGTTTACTTTCAATGGCAGCTTTAGTTCAAGTTCGATTTCCTTTTGATTGCTTTAAAGCAAGACTGTCAACTGTAGAGAACATTGGTTATTGCTTCCTCGTTCCCAGATTGATTGTCTTGTTCTGGTTTGATTTCAATTGCATCAATCTCTAGAGGAATGAGTTATTGCTACTGTATCCTCAATTGATGTTTGCTGAGTGAATAATTGGATTTCAGAGCATTTGAGTTTATGTTATTGTTAGGTTTCTTCTTCAAGCATTCATTTACTTTTGTAGCTTTTAAGCACTCTACTACAAAACATTACTCTTAAGTAAATAGCCGCCTCATACTGAGTACACTCTTGAAATAAAAAGTCGTCCCTGGGTTGATAATTAATGTGAAGGTAATTAGGAGTTCAAAAGACACCTTTTTATCGCTCCACATTTTGGCGCCGTTGTCGGGGAGAGTGTAGCCATTTCTAAAGAGTAGTGTGAATCTGATGAGTGCCTGCTAGGGAAGAGTTGGATCTTAAAAACGGAAGGTAAGAACCTGCGTGCGGAGCATGTAAAAGCCCTACTCCACTGTCCGCTTTCCTAACAGATTTGTTGTTGCTTTGTTGGGTAGAAATAGATGTTTGAATTTTTGTGTGAATGAATTAAAAGAAAAAAATAGAAATTTTGAAAAACAAATCTCATGATTTCTCTCAAGTGGTGATGTAAGCACCACCCATTTCACTAACCTATTGATAGGAATATTTGAAGAAGGGGCCTCGAAGAAACACATGAAAAACATCTTCTATTATGGTAAGAATGGCTCACAGTTTTACTTTTGAATTTCCTATCAAAGATCTAGGACGAGTGACAAAAATGCACATAATTCCCCCATCTTTACCAAATTTTCATTGTTTAGCAAATGAAGATCCAGATACATTCTTATTTGAGTTCGAAATACTTTGTAGAGGATATGATTATTGTACTAATGATCAAAGATTGAAAGTGTTTCCTCTTACTCTAAAAGGAGCAGCTCTCCGATGGTTCATGAGCCTAGGTGGGAATTACATCCAAACATGGGAGGACATGAAGAACATATTCTTGAAAAAGTACCAAGACTATTGCAAATCCAATGAAGATATTTTCGGTATGATACAAGGGGAAGATGAAAGTTTGGAGGATTATGTAGATCAATTTCATTATAACCTTCAAAAATCAAAGCACAAGCATTTGGAAAAAGAGATCTTAAAAACACTCCTTCTTAAAGGAATCAAAGATAAATTCTTAGAACTCTTAAATTTGATAGGAAAAGGTGATGTTTTTCAGTTATCATATGATGATGTTTGTGAATTGTGCATAAGGTATTCAAGAGGAATCTCCAAGGCTGGTAAGAATTCTAGAGATGTTTGTTCTTTTTTTTCCAAATCTGCTACAAGAATAGGAGACATAAGAGCCGAAATCAATGATTTATTTGAAAATTCTAAAGTTGATTTCATTAGCTCTCTAAGCTCAAAATTGTATGTTTTGCAGGTGTTGGATACCTATACCAATAGGTTTCATATTTCATGATTGGCAAGAGAAAGGCCAAATATGCTCTGCTTTGGTATCCCAAAGATCCCATATTTCCTAGAAAGCAAGAGCTGGGTAAAGTGTTTCAAGTATTGAGGACCTTATTTCAATTTTGTGGATGATTCAACAGTCTAATCTGGATCATGCCATATTTCAATTTTGTGTTATAGAATAGAGAAAGAAGTCTGTCCAAACAGCCTAATCTTGGCAGACAAGTAGTTTAGGTAGAGAAGCAAAGGTTCCCAACAGTTTAATCTGGGACCTTGGAAGAGACAAGGGTAGAAATAGATAGAGAAAAGAATAAAGAAAAAGCCAAAGAAAAGAAAAGGCAAGTAAGGGTTTGCAAGTCCAAGTGCACCCTCCAAGGAGAAACAAAAAATGCTAGGCAAGCAGCTGGGTAGGTAGTTGGGGTCGCAGAAAGTGAGTCCTATCATTGCAGGAATGGTGATGATGGGCAGCAAAGTAAAAGACTACAGCAGGAGCATGACTAACTTCCCTCTTCCCCTTTATTCCATTACTAACACTCCCTTTCTTTCAGCTGAGATTTATGGAGAGAGATCATGGTTTTATGGTGGTTCTAGTTATTCAGAAGCCACATTTCTTGTCTAAGATCTTTTCATTTTGATCTACTCTCAAAACTAAAACACTTTCATATAAACTCAGTAAGATTCCCTTCATTTGCTCCCTTCATTCATATTAACACTAATTCTATTGTATAAATCCTCATATCGCCTATTCCCCTAATATTACTAACACCAAGGTGTATAAATCCCAAACTCTTATAAATACCCACCCCCTTGGCATTATAGCCAATAAAGTTACAAGTCAGGGATCAAATGACATCAGGTCATATTGATAAACCTATGCCAAATACCCCTTTTCCTCATAAGCCAGTTCCTCTATCTCTACCCCCTTTTGCACATAAAACCTTTAAAAAGGGCCCTAAACCCCACCTTACCCGCTTCAAAGGGCCAAAAGAGCATAAAACCCACTTTCCGCCGGTTAGCCAAGGTTGGCGCATATAATTTTTTTTATCGAAATACATTAGAAAAGCGCTCAAAAGCATGGTTTATTTGTCTCCGCCCTCATCCGTATATTCCACACCTGTCACCTCCCCAACCACCATTAGATCAAGGGCCTGCAGATCCGACGGCCCTGATCGCGTTGGACCCCTTCCGACGTCTGACCGATACCTGTACTAACCTCCCGTCACATCTGCCTCGCGTCCACCGTCCGATCAAAGTCCGTAGATCTAACGATCATCGTGACGTCGGAGCCCATCCGATGACCGATAGATATCTCCCGACGTCCGTATTTGGAGGACATCATTCCACTGCTACGTGCCCTCACCACCATACGTCGGAGGTACTACTGGCCGATACCGCCCCGTACAGGAGGCGGTGCGATATGAAACCACTGCTGGTTTCCGGATTTCCTCATCCCGCCTACCCGCGTCAGCAACGCGTCACCGCCCCGTCACCCAGGTACGCCGCCCCGTCGACCTCCCTGTCCCTGCCATTGGTCCACCTGTCCTGCCATGTCACCGCCACCGTGTACCAACCAGACAGCGCCACGTCACCCGATGACGTCAGTATGACGTCATCCGACCTTGACCCCACCCTATGACGTCATGCTGACGTCAGCACATATTCGCGCCAAAAGCGTAAAAAGGTCTATTTCACCCAAAATTTCGCGTTTTTTGGTCATTTTGCGTGTTCGTCGTTATCCTGCTCTGCATGCAAACAACGTCCAAATTGTCTACCAACCTGCTAAACTGACCAGAAGACCTCCAGCGCACCAGTTCAACTTGCGGTCACGACCTCTACGCGTTGTTTTACCAGGTATTCCTCATCATTCATCCTCTGTGCGCCTGCAATTATCTATTTAACGCCTTAGAGAGCTTAAAGAAAGCCGAAAATCAGAAATTCACCACTGAATTCCTCAGCAAAGCCTTGAAGTTCCAATTATCACTTCGAAAAACACCAGCCGAGCCTTTCCCAGTGGCATTCTGCTAAGAAACCAGGCCCTGTCTGCGCAATCGTGGCAGGCGCATTTGAAACCAATTTTTAACATTGAAAGGTGCCAAAAAAGGGCTAAGCTTCGATCTTAATTACAAAAATAGCATTTCAACTGCTGCACACCCTGCATTTACCTCCCACTTGCATTTCCATCCCTCTACAAAGAAACTTTGCTGTTGTTACTCTGCATAGTAACACAGCCCCTGAGTAAGAGTAAAATTTGCAAAGGAAAATCATGGACCCCCCTGTAGCTCCCATAGCCCTCAATGTGGCTCCCCTGAATGTTCCTAATAGAACATTTGACACCAGAGCATTGGCAGACCTGGACTACAAGATAACAGAGGAAATGATGAGCAGAAGCAGGTTCCATCTGCAAATATTAAACGAGATAAAGATCAAACACGAGAGGGGGACAGACATCCTGGGAATTTGGGAGTCATTCCTCCCAATATTCAAACTTCCTCAGGTTAATCAATTCCCTGAGCTTGTGCACATAGTTGCTGAACACTATGATGCATCCCAGAGAGCAGTGCTAGATGCTGAAGGTTCAATCCTGTTCCTCATTACCCCTGAAGCCATCAGGGAGATGTTGCAATTCCAGACAGAGCATAAGTTGGTCCCTCTGTCACTAGCTGATTTAATAGTACAGGGAGCCAGAACCACAGAGGCCCAAATCACTAAGGTCAACCAGCTCTTCATCAAAGCTGACACTTTGCAGATTCCTCCCATCAACTGTGTTTACCTCAATCAATTGGGCCAAGACCTGGTTGACATGATCAGTCCCATCCTGGGATATGATTCAATAGAACATATTGATGAAACAGTTATACAAATGATGCTTATGTTCTCCCAGGAAGGAAACCAATCCACTATGATTATGCAACATACATATCAGACAAAATGCATGAACAGTTGATGAATTTGCCAAGAGAAAGAGTGTTTAGGTACACCTCCTACCTATATCATCTGCTCATATACTTCCAGCATGATAAATTCTCCTTCCCAATGAAGAGAGTAGATGCACAGGGCAATCTGAGATCAGTAGTATATTGGACATCTGTTTTCCATGTATCATGCTACTCTCCATATACCTACTGTGAGTTTATTGATCTCTTCATCCATCCAACCTTGACTCTACTGATTGGTTCACCTCCTCCTAGACTGACAGAGGACATGAAAAGGTGCCTACATTTGTCAAAAGTATACAGTATTGGGGACTGGTATCTTTACCAACACCACACCGTCATCAGAATATATGGGTGTGAGTTACCCCCATTTAGACTACCCAAATTTGTGCCCATGAGGCTATTTGCCTTAGAATACTTCAGGCAGTTTGGCTATGTGGATATGTTCCACTTCTCAGGTAGAGGCAAGAAAGCACAGCTGAAAATCAAGAGCCAACTTGGCCATTTAGTCTACAATGAAAGGGATGAAGGGTGGAAGGAGGCAGATAGAATACTGGTGGGATTTGGTTTGAAGTATAGTTTTATATGGAAACCCTATGACCCCAACAACTTCATCACAATGAGGAGACTCAAATATAAACTGTCTGCTTACGGTCATCATAGCCTCCCCAAAATTGAAAAATATGCCAATCAAAGCAAGTGGAAAAGGGGAACTCTAGAAGAAGATATAACTCAAAAAGAGCTTGATCAAAGAGCTCTGAACAATCAAAAGAAGATGGCTGACCTTGAGTTTTATGCACAGGTCCCCTCACTGCCAAGCACACAAATTGGAGCAGCAGCCTCCTCTTCAACTACTCCACAGCAAACTACAAAGGTTGCTGGAAAAGTCTCAGAAAAAGGAAAGGAAAAGGAAATGGAGGCAGAGCAAGAGCAACAGCAGGAACAGCAGCAGGAAGACATAGAATAGCAAGAGGAACAGCACCAAGAAAAACAAGGGCAGGAGCCGCCTGCCCAGCAAAAGGAAACAGTGGATACTCCTCAAACCACTGAACAAGTCATACCTACAAGGCAAGACTCTACATTTGATGCCTCGGTCCTCCAAACCCCTCAAAAGGAGGACACATTTCTCTTAAGGAAAAGGGAGAGAGAAACTCCCTTGACATCCTCTATCAATCAAGGAGGAAAAGGCAAAGACTCAACGATTTTCCAGAAGAGGATATAGCCATCCGAGAAGCATCGGGCATGGGCCCACCAAGTCAAGAAATTTCAGCAAGTTCCTCCCAGCAGGAACTAGACAGGACAATGGGAGGGGAAGTCACCTCCTCCAGCCAGCAGAAAGAGGAAAGAGTGAGCATAAAGCAGCAGTTCATAGACATTAAGAGAAGGAGTGACCCAATCAAAGTTCAATTATACAATCACCTACTTAACATGGCTCCTTCCAATCAGCAGAGACTCATGTCTTCTTTTGATGTAGGTGAGGGCAAACTGACATTGAGTCATTTTATGCCTACGGCACTCAAGCCACAGTCTTCTGCTGATTATCTCAGGACCAATTTAGAGGTCCTTGCCAAAGACATACACCCCATGGACAAAATTGAGTTGCATAAACAAACAGGGGAAATGGTGTATGCTTCATTGGCCGATAAGACCTTGGACAACTACAAGTTAACAAGCAGTCTGAATGCTACGGCTTCCCAGCTGGAGCTAGAGAGAGCCTCTTCTCAGGCCAAAGACAACATGATTAAAACCCTGGAAGAAATCATCATAGAGATTGGGCACAATCCCAATGATATTAAAGGGATACAAGAGATCTTAAAAATCAGAGATGCTGATATGGCTGCACTAAGGAAGAAGGTCAAACTTCCAGCCACTATCCATCCACAGACCGATGAAGTGGCAAAACAAAGGTATGAGCAGGATTCCACTGCTCTATTAATTTCTGTTTACAAAGAACTTTTGCAGGCACAAGAAAAATTGGGGCAATATGAGGCCACACAAGCACCTCTGAAAGGATCATCAACACAAGCGCAAGAGGGGCAAACATCTCAGCCCCCTCCACAGGTCATTAATCTTGAGGAGACTGCTCCTACTACTGCACCTCCACCTCAGCAGGTTGAACAACCAGCCACATCTACTTCAGCAGCACCCACCAGCACAGATCAGAGCTTAGACATGCAAAAGCTAAAAAGCGAAATACAAGCTTTAGAAGCACAAATGATGCAGCTAAATGAAACTAAGGAGCAGCTGGCCAAGGTGAATGAAAGGCATGACAAAACAAAAAGAGAAGTAGGAGAGAAGGCCAAAGAAATCAAAGCTCTTAAAGACAAAATCAAGGAGCTTGAGAAAGAGCTACAGCTAGATAAAATCATAGCCGAAATCAGAGCAATGATATGGTCCAATATTGGTAAGTCCATCAATAACCAGTGGTCATACATTGAGACAATCCATGAGCAACTGGAGCTCATTCCTAAAGCACAGAGGGAAATCAGAACATCAAGGGCCTTGTTGGGGAACATGCCTGAAATTGCAACCAAAATGATCAATGTGCTCAATCATAAGACCAGTTCTCAGTTGACCATTATGGGGATCGCAAACAGAACTGATACTATCCAAATGATCAAGAGGGTTCTTACTCTTAGAAATCTGATGCAAACCTTAGACAGAAGAACCCAGGATATGCAAACTGAGGTAAACAGGTTCTTTGAGAAGTTTCGGGTATTGGAAAGTAAAGGACTCCCTAGCTTGCTGAACAATGGAGGGAGATTATTCACTCATGAAGAATATGCCAAGAGAGTGAATGTTTTTGCCTCATCACAGGTAAATGAGAAAGCCAGCACCTCAGAAGATACAGGGCCTATCACAGGACAGATTTTCTATGGTAAGATAGAACATCTAATTTTTATAATGAATGAAATGAATCATCTATTTGATGTAGCCCCCAATTTTTTCAAGTATACAGAAGCTGAAGAAACAATGCAGGCCATCCTCAAGCATCAGCTCCCTACACAGGAATGGTGGACAGATGCCATCCAGAGAATTTTGTAAACATTAAGCCATGCATTAATTTCTGTTTTTTCTATAAATTCTGATAGAAAGAACAGTCAGCAAAATCAGCAGGCATCATAAAGTCAAAGCTGAGCCAACTCAGCAGATGGAGCAGCCAACAAAGCAGGAAAGACAAACGCAGCTGGCAAAGCCGAGAAATTCATTGCGCAGGCAAAAGTAAATGCGTACCTACAGATCGATACATAGTAATGTAACCGACTCAGTGACTCCTTAAAGTCAAAACAGTCATCTGACAGACATAAAGGGCATTTACTCTGCATTTAATGTTGTAATAACTCCCTGCGTACTTTCTGAACACTACCGAAGATATTTTCTCTCTCTCAGATGACTCAATGCCTGAGATATTTTGTATACTTATTTCTATATAAACCCCTGCGCATGATAGAGCAAGGGGTTGTTGTAATTTTCCTTTGAAGAGCTCTCGCTTGCTGTAAAAATTCTCAGAGAAATAATACAAAAGGAGAATGGAATTTCCAAAGCTTGGTGTACTTTGATGCGTTGTGATGAATGGTGAATGTTGCAGGATTCCAGAGTGTTTCATAAAACAATAAGTTTTCTCAAATCTCTGTATTACATGTTTTCGAGTCTTTTGTTCTCTTTTATCGTTCAGATATTTTACACTTAATAGCAAAGTAGAAGAATAGTTCTAGGACTTAATCCATGATTACCCTGAACTCAAACTGAGCTATTATCCATGTTTTCCTCAGATATAGTAACAGAAGTGTAATTCTTAGTTGCTGCACTTTGAATCTATATCTTTCGCTGTGATAGACATTCCCAGGGATTCAAGTTTGCCCCTGTGACATCTGTCTTTTCTCCTAACCAGTTTGGTGGAAACAGTTAACAACGAGTGAAAATTCTTGAATGCTTTCATTGTTTGTCTTACCTGTTTCCTGTTATTAATCAAAATTTGTTCTATGAAACATCCAAATGGCCCTGTAAGTTTCACCGGTTCATCTCAAAGTTTCTAGACACCTACAACCACAGACTCCATTGCCCAATGATACTTAACTCTCTGAATATCACATCACAAGAGATCTGAAGGCTATTCTTCAACCAAAACATAAACAAAACCTGTGCATAATAGCTAGCCTAAAACCCTATCATAAACAGTTACAAATCATAAAGAGAGAGCCCTCTCTGATCACAGTTTGGCTAGAAACAGTGATCCAAAGATTGGTTAGTGGTTACCCCGGCCGTATTCCCTTGGGAGTCATAGGGAACAACCTGGGTGTTAACATAATTGGCGACTCCACTGGGGACTTTAGATTTTTTCAATTACTATCTATTTTCAAAAGCTACCATCAAGCCTGAAACTAGCCAAGAGGCCTTAGGACTGTTTCTGTAAACACAGGGATAGCTTTAGGGAGGAGCTAACTAGGGAATCTTCATCCTAGCTTTGAAACATATATAGTCATTCCAGAATTCTTACCTAGTCCTTGTACATATTAACCCTCCTGTATAAAGTTCTAAAAGAATACGTAGAAGCTGGCTCCCAAAAGAAACCCAAGGCACACTAGGGCAAACCCTGACCCTGATCAACCCATCATTGTTGATAACCCAAATCTCATTCCAAAGAACATAAGGAGACAGCAAAAGCAGGAGAAGCCTGCTGATTCACATATAAGTTTAGACCAACCTATCCTCATTCCAACTCCTTGCAAAGTCCTTTTCCGTTCCACACCTAATTCCCCCAGTTCATCATCAACACCTCAAAGCCCTCCTCTCCTATCTTCACCATCTGCACACATTCTTTCAACCAGTTTCCCGCTTGTTACCCCTGTTACACCTGTAATCCCAGCTGTCCCATTTGTTCCTATTAACCCTATAAACCCCATAAACATGGCTAACAGATATGCACCTCTGCAGATACCAGCCAATGCACCGGCTCTACCTCAAGACTACCAAACCAAAATCTCATTTTTTGACTCCAATGGCCCTTTGACAGCTGTCCAGCATGCTAAGAAGATGCAAGATCACTTTGAGACCTTTGAAATAGATGATGACAGTGTCAGGATGAGAATTTTTGTTCAAAGCTTAACCGGGGATGTCAGAACTTGGTTTAGATCCCTGAATGCAAATTCCATTGCAACCCCTGAGTTCCTGTACCAAGAGTTTACCAACAGATGGGAGAAGAAGAAAGATCCTCTACACATACTCGGTGAATATAACACTATCAAAAGAGGTCCCCAAGAAACAGTCTTGGAATATTGTGCTAGGTTTAACAATGTATATAATGCTATCCCCCAGAACTTAAGGCCCCCTCCTGATTTGGCCCTGTATAACTTTCCTGACGGTTTTGACTCTGATATGGCCTATCAGCTGAAAGAAAGAGATCCTCCAACCCTTGCAGAAGCTCAAAGAGTTGCAGTCACTGTAGAAGCCAACCTAATTGCCAAGAGAAACAGGGCAAAGCTGGAAAAGAAGGCTAGTTTGAGAGAAGAACCCTCAGGCTTTGATCAAAAGTTGGATGCAATACTAAACAGCATGAAGAGATTGGGTGAAAGAGTGGAATCAGTTGAAAGAAAGTCATCATGGGAGGCACCACAAAACAATCCTCCTAGAAACCCAAATTTTAGGAGAACATAGAACCCAAACATAGGAAAAACAAGTGCAGACCAAGATATCAGACCCCCTTTTCAAGAAAATTATGCAGAAACTTCCTCAGCCAATCAGCTCAATGAAGATCCTGAAATCAACTTAATGGGTCTGGATGGTAAAAGCCATGTCTTCTTAACACAAGAAGACCATGAGGAGGATGAAAGCAAAACATTCCAAACAAAATCAGGAGAATCCTTTGACTTTAAACAAGGGTATGACACTGCTGTCTATGAAGTCCATAAACAATACAAACTAAGGAGTCGGACTGTAAATGTAAATCAGCCTGAAAAGATAAAGGAGAAACAGCAATCTAAAGAAACCTTAGTCACTGAACCTAATGACAAAACAGACTTGCCTACAAAAGAAGTAGTGGTTGAGGAAGTCACTGAATTACTGTCCCCACTACAACAGCCCACAGCAACCTCATCCTCCCACCCAAATCCGAACATTACCCCTCAAGACATGGCTATGAGGGGCAGGTTCCAAAATCAAGATGAAGTCCCACAAGAAGATTCAATGAACAAAGAAAGGACTGCTATCCGTGACTCTAAAATCCAAGTTGACAAACCCTTTGACCTAGGAGCAGAGATTGGCAAGTTAAAGATAGCAATTCCCCTGTCAGAGCTAGCCAAGCATGACATATATAAGCAACAGATCAAAAAATCCCTTCAGCTCACCAACAGCAAAGATGATGTGAATGTGCTAGATGACACTCCAGAATTACTATTTGGCCCAGAGGTAGATGGAAAAACAGTAGTCACAGGGGTTTTACCTTTTTATGTCAGCCTGCATGTTCATGACAAAATACTGCATAATGCAATGTTTGACTCAGGTGCCTCTCACAACCTTATGCCAAAAGCTGTCATGGAAATATTAAACTTGGATATAACAAGACCATACAAAGACCTGTTTTCCTTTGATTCTAGTCAAGTCAAATGTTTGGGCCTAATAAAAGATTTATGTGTGTCCCTGGTTCAATTTCCCAACAAAACCATACTAATGGATGTGGTAGTTGCTGATATCCCACCCAAATACGGGATGCTCTTATCAAGATCATGGGGAGCCAAGCTCCAAGGCTCCCTGCAATTAGATATGTCATATGCAACCATCTCTGTCTTTGGGCAACCAAAAAGACTTTATAGGGAAACACTCATGAAGTATATGGTCAGCAGTGAAGAAAAGCCTCAAAATTTTCCAATATATGCTGTCCATTCGGACATAGACTCCTTCATCCTCTTCAATGACAGCGCAAGCTTCTCACACAATGACATTAAGACCGAAACACTCATACAAGAACAAAACATTGATCAAACAAGTAGCACCTGCCAAATTTCAATCAGCCCAACAATACACATCAACCCTCCTCTAGTTGTCAAAGATTGTCAAACAAATGATGAAATTATCCTAGGAAACAAATGGAAAAAGAAACCTCTACTCATGCTCACATTGCCATCCCATGAACAGAATGTTAAATCTCCTATTCAGCAAGATATTCTGTGGGTCCTAGAGTTTGATGGCTCAGTTAACAAGTTAGGGGCAGGGGCTGGAGTATGGATACATAACAAAGAGAAAGGCTATGCAGAAGGCAGGGCTTTCAGATTAAAGTTTAGATGCACTAACAACATAGCAGAATATGAAGCTCTGCTGTTGGGCCTAAAAGTAGCAAAATCACTACAAGCCCCTAAACTCTCCATCATGGGAGACTCTGATCTAGTGATTCAACAAGTGAAAGGAAATTTTGTTACCAATGACAAAAGATTGAGGTCCTATAGGTCTACTGTAATTGAAATATTAGAGACTTTCTTCGAGTTTGTTATCACAAAAATTCCAAGGGGCCACAATCTCCATGCACACAACTTGGCAACATTTGCCAGCACCTTTAAATTCCCATTAGAACCCAACAATTGTTTCACGGCAGAGGTCAAATATAGGCCTTCTATTCCAAACAATGTCAAAGAGTGGCAAGTATTTGAGAATGACATGCAAATAAACAACTTTTTAACCTTGCAACAAGAGTTTACAGGATTAAATATTGACCTTGAGACAGCAAGTCAATCACAAATGTTTGATGGAGCAAGTCAATCACAATTACAGTTTCAACAGTCTGCCCACCCAATGTCACCTAGAACAGCCAAACAATTACTCAGTCCAACCATTTTCAACAAAGAAAACATTCAGCAAATACACCAAATTGACTGTGAAGAGGTGAGCAACGCTGAAGATGAAATCATACAACTCAAAGACAATCTCCTTCCAGCAGGCCTTACCCCACTAGAGGACATTTTTGACTCAAATGATGTCCCCAGGAAACCAAAGATGCAGCCATTAGATGCAACAATTGAAGAATGTAACATTGGTACCACTGACAAGCCTAAAATAATAAAGCTATCTGCTGCTTTGCCCCCTGATCAAAAACCCAAATATATTGATCTCTTTAAAGAGTTCCAAGATGTCTTTGCTTGGGGTTATGAGGACTTGAAGTCTTATGATACCTCTGTTATCCAGCATACCATTCCCCTCAAGCCTAATCAAAAACCATTCAAACAGAAATTGAGAAGAATCAATCCTGTGCTCCTTCCTTCCATTGAAAAGGAATTACAGAAAATGTTCAAAGCTGGTATCATAGCACCAATCAGGTTTTCTGAGTGGATTTCAAATTTGGTCCCTACAAGAAAGAAAACTGGTGAGATTAGACTTTGTGTAGACTTAAGGAATTTGAACCAAGTGTCACTCAAAGACAACTACCCCTTACCCAAAATGGATCACATTCTTCAAAGAGTAGTAGGAGCTTCAAGGATATCATTGCTGGATGGTTTCTCAGGTTTCAATCAAATCCTGGTACACCCTGATGATCAAGACAAAACTGCATTTACTACCCCATGGGGCACTTTCAAGTATGTGAAAATGCCCTTTGGATTGAAAAATGCAGGGGCAACATTTCAGAGAGCAATGGACATTGCTTTTGCAAAAGAGATTCATGACTTCTTGGTCATTTACTTAGATGATCTAACACCCTTTTCAAAATCTGACCAAGAACACTTGAAACATTTGAGACAGATTTTCATAACATGCAGGAAATATGGTATTTCCTTAAACCCCAAGAAGTCACTATTTGGCTTGGAAGAAGGGAAACTTCTAGGGCATATTATTTCAAAAAATGGCATAAGAATTGATCCAGATAGGATACAAGCTATCCTACAAATGCCTCACCCAAGGAATGTCAAGGAGCTGCAAGGATTCTTAGGAAAAATCAACTTTTTAAGAAGGTTTATCCCAAATTTAGCAGAGTTAATCAGATTACTAAACAATATGCTAAAGAAAGATTCAAAGGTCAAATGGACTGTTGAAGCAAAACAAGCCTTTGAAAGTATAAAGTTGGCCCTGACTCAAACCCCAGTGTTAACCAATCCGCAGTTTGACAGAGACTTCATCATTTTCTCCTTTGCCTCCCAACATACTATTGCTGCTGTTTTATTACAGAAAGATGACCAAGGGAATGAGAAACCTATTGCCTTTTTCAGCAGAGCTCTTAGAGATGCTCCCCTAAAGTACCAAATAATGGAAAAACAAGCCTATGCCTTGATCAAAGCTATTAAAGACTTTAGGATTTACATTCTCTACTCCCATGTTGTGGCTTATGTACCAAGTCCTATTGTCAAAGACATTCTCACCCAAGAAAACTTAGAGGGTAGGAGAGGAAAATGGATTGCCAATATACTAGAATTTGACATTGAAATAAAGCCTACAAAGCTGATAAAAGGGCAAGGTTTGGCCAAATTAATGACAGAAGCAAATTTCCAAGCCTTAGACATCAACCAACTGGACAGTGAAACAGAGCTGGCGACTCCAAAGATCAATGTAGCCTTTGAACAATCTCCTTGGTACTCTGATATCTGTTATGTGTTACAAAACCTGTGTGCTCCCCCAGGACTGTCCAGAACTAAGTGTAGATTCCTAAAAATGAAAACATCTAGATTTTGTGTGATGGATGAAAATCTACTGTGGAAAAACCATGAAGGTATTTTGCTGCACTGTCTAATGGAGAATGAAACTAACAAAATCATGCAAGACTTCCATGCGGGAGACTGTGGTGGACATTTGTACTGGAAGTCCACTGTGGACAAGATATTGAGGGCTGGTTATTACTGGCCTACTATGTTCTCTGATGTTAAGAAATTTACAGCCTCATGCCACAAATGCCAACTGTTTGAAGGCAAAAGACAGCTGTTGCCACTTCCTTTGAAGCCCATTGCAACAGAGAGACCTTTTCAACAATGGGGCTTGGATTTCATTGGGGAAATTCATCCCTCATCTTCAGGGCAACACAGATGGATTCTAACAGCAACAGACTACTTCACCAAGTGGATTGAAGCTGCCCCATGCAGACAAGCAAATGATTTAGTAATCATTCAATTTTTGGAAAACAATATACTGGCTAGATTTGGCTGCCCAGACAAGATAATAACAGACAATGCTGCTGCCTTCAGATCCAAGAAGATGGTAAACTTCTGCCATAAATTTCACATTACTTTGGGCCATTCTACAGCTTACTATCCTCAAGGAAATGGCCTTGCTGAATCATCAAACAAAAGTTTGATAAATATCATAAAGAAAGTGCTGGAAGAGAACAAAAAGAACTGGCATAAGAAACTAGTAAATGCCTTATGGGCAGACAGACTAACAACTAAAAGATCAATTGGGACCAGCCCATATGAGTTAGTCTATGGATTAGAGGCCAGATTTCCTTCATCACTAGGAGTGCCGGTTATGAAACTTCTACAAGAAAGCCAAGCAGAGCCAAATGACATGCAAAGAAGGATTAACCAGATAATTTGTTTACAGCAGACCAGAGAACAAGTCTTCAGCAGAGTGCAGATACTACAAGAGAAACTGAAAAAGGCCTTTGATAGAAGAACCAAAGCAGAAGATTTCAATGTAGGGGACAAAGTTTTAAAGTGGGATGCAAGAAGAGAAGAGAAAGGGAAACATGGAAAGTTTGACTCTTTATGGAAAGGACCATTTGCTGTCCAAGCAGTACAAGGTAACAACACTTATTTCCTCAAAAGTCTTACTGAAACTGACTTGGATGAAGGTCCTGTCAATGGCAGGATGCTGAAGCACTACTTTGATTATTCCCCATGAGTGGAACCTAAAGATTCTTTGTATATATGCAGTTGTACATATTGTTTTCTGTTTTAGTTTGTAAAAAGCAGTTTTCCCAAGTGATTTACCAAGCAGTAAAAGGCAAATAGAATCAAAGGTCTTCCAAAAGAGAAACACACTATTTTGACACATTCATGCAGCACATTTCAAAGACAAAGATGGGCAGTCAAGGAACAAGGCAATCTGACCTGCTGTTCTTGGTCTTTCAAAAGAAAAACCATCCCCATGTGGAGCCACTGTTGGATACCTATACCAATAGGTTTCATATTTCATGATTGGCAAGAGAAAGGCCAAATATGCTCTGCTTTGGTATCCCAAAGATCCCATATTTCCTAGAAAGCAAGAGCTGGGTAAAGTGTTTCAAGTATTGAGGACCTTATTTCAATTTTGTGGATGATTCAACAGTCTAATCTGGATCATGCCATATTTCAATTTTGTGTTATAGAATAGAGAAAGAAGTCTGTCCAAACAGCCTAATCTTGGCAGACAAGTAGTTTAGGTAGAGAAGCAAAGGTTCCCAACAGTTTAATCTGGGACCTTGGAAGAGACAAGGGTAGAAATAGATAGAGAAAAGAATAAAGAAAAAGCCAAAGAAAAGAAAAGGCAAGTAAGGGTTTGCAAGTCCAAGTGCACCCTCCAAGGAGAAACAAAAAATGCTAGGCAAGCAGCTGGGTAGGTAGTTGGGGTCGCAGAAAGTGAGTCCTATCATTGCAGGAATGGTGATGATGGGCAGCAAAGTAAAAGACTACAGCAGGAGCATGACTAACTTCCCTCTTCCCCTTTATTCCATTACTAACACTCCCTTTCTTTCAGCTGAGATTTATGGAGAGAGATCATGGTTTTATGGTGGTTCTAGTTATTCAGAAGCCACATTTCTTGTCTAAGATCTTTTCATTTTGATCTACTCTCAAAACTAAAACACTTTCATATAAACTCAGTAAGATTCCCTTCATTTGCTCCCTTCATTCATATTAACACTAATTCTATTGTATAAATCCTCATATCGCCTATTCCCCTAATATTACTAACACCAAGGTGTATAAATCCCAAACTCTTATAAACTCACCCCCCCTTGGCATTATAGCCAATAAAGTTACAAGTCAGGGATCAAATGACATCAGGTCATATTGATAAACCTATGCCAAATACCCCTTTTCCTCATAAGCCAGTTCCTCTATCTCTACCCCCTTTTGCACATAAAACCTTTAAAAAGGGCCCTAAACCCCACCTTACCCGCTTCAAAGGGCCAAAAGAGCATAAAACCCACTTTCCGCCGGTTAGCCAAGGTTGGCGCATATAATTGTTTTTATCGAAATACATTAGAAAAGCGCTCAAAAGCATGGTTTATTTGTCTCCGCCCTCATCCGTATATTCCACACATGTCACCTCCCCGACCACCATTAGATCAAGGGCCTGCAGATCCGACGGCCCTGATCGCGTTGGACCCCTTCCGACGTCTGACCGATACCTGTACTAACCTCCCGTCACATCTGCCTCGCGTCCACCGTCCGATCAAAGTCCGTAGATCTAACGATCATCGTGACGTCGGAGCCCATCCGATGACCGATAGATATCTCCCGACGTCCGTATTTGGAGGACGTCATTCCACTGCTACGTGCCCTCACCACCATACGTCGGAGGTACTACTGGCCGATACCGCCCCGTACAGGAGGCGGTGCGATATGAAACCACTGCTGGTTTCCGGATTTCCTCATCCCGCCTACCCGCGTCAGCAACGCGTCACCGCCTCGTCACCCAGGTACGCCGCCCCGTCGACCTCCCTGTCCCTGCCATTGGTCCACCTGTCCTGCCATGTCACCGCCACCGTGTACCAACCAGACAGCGCCACGTCACCCGATGACGTCAGTATGACGTCATCCGACCTTGACCCCACCCTATGACGTCATGCTGACGTCAGCACATATTCGCGCCAAAAGCGTAAAAAGGTCTATTTCACCCAAAATTTCGCGTTTTTTGGTCATTTTGCGTGTTCGTCGTTATCCTGCTCTGCATGCAAACAACGTCCAAATTGTCTACCAACCTGCTAAACTGACCAGAAGACCTCCAGCGCACCAGTTCAACTTGCAGTCACGACCTCTGCGCGTTGTTTTACCAGGTATTCCTCATCATTCATCCTCTGTGCGCCTGCAATTATCTATTTAACGCCTTAGAGAGCTTAAAGAAAGCCGAAAATCAGAAATTCACCACTGAATTCCTCAGCAAAGCCTTGAAGTTCCAATTATCACTTCGAAAAACACCAGCCGAGCCTTTCCCAGTGGCATTCTGCTAAGAAACCAGGCCCTGTCTGCGCAATCGTGGCAGGCGCATTTGAAACCAATTTTTAACATTGAAAGGTGCCAAAAAAGGGCTAAGCTTCGCTCTTAATTACAAAAACAGCATTTCAACTGCTGCACACCCTGCATTTACCTCCCACTTGCATTTCCATCCCTCTACAAAGAAACTTTGCTGTTGTTACTCTGCATAGTAACACAGCCCCTGAGTAAGAGTAAAATTTGCAAAGGAAAATCATGGACCCCCCTGTAGCTCCCATAGCCCTCAATGTGGCTCCCCTGAATGTTCCTAATAGAACATTTGACACCAGAGCATTGGCAGACCTGGACTACAAGATAACAGAGGAAATGATGAGCAGAAGCAGGTTCCATCTGCAAATATTAAACGAGATAAAGATCAAACACGAGAGGGGGACAGACATCCTGGGAATTTGGGAGTCATTCCTCCCAATATTCAAACTTCCTCAGGTTAATCAATTCCCTGAGCTTGTGCACATAGTTGCTGAACACTATGATGCATCCCAGAGAGCAGTGCTAGATGCTGAAGGTTCAATCCTGTTCCTCATTACCCCTGAAGCCATCAGGGAGATGTTGCAATTCCAGACAGAGCATAAGTTGGTCCCTCTGTCACTAGCTGATTTAATAGTACAGGGAGCCAGAACCACAGAGGCCCAAATCACTAAGGTCAACCAGCTCTTCATCAAAGCTGACACTTTGCAGATTCCTCCCATCAACTGTGTTTACCTCAATCAATTGGGCCAAGACCTGGTTGACATGATCAGTCCCATCCTGGGATATGATTCAATAGAACATATTGATGAAACAGTTATACAAATGATGCTTATGTTCTCCCCAGGAAGGAAACCAATCCACTATGATTATGCAACATACATATCAGACAAAATGCATGAACAGTTGATGAATTTGCCAAGAGAAAGAGTGTTTACGTACACCTCCTACCTATATCATCTGCTCATATACTTCCAGCATGATAAATTCTCCTTCCCAATGAAGAGAGTAGATGCACAGGGCAATCTGAGATCAGTAGTATATTGGACATCTGTTTTCCATGTATCATGCTACTCTCCATATACCTACTGTGAGTTTATTGATCTCTTCATCCATCCAGCCTTGACTCTACTGATTGGTTCACCTCCTCCTAGACTGACAGAGGACATGAAAAGGTGCCTACATTTGTCAAAAGTATACAGTATTGGGGACTGGTATCTTTACCAACACCACACCGTCATCAGAATATATGGGTGTGAGTTACCCCCATTTAGACTACCCAAATTTGTGCCCATGAGGCTATTTGCCTTAGAATACTTCAGGCAGTTTGGCTATGTGGATATGTTCCACTTCTCAGGCAGAGGCAAGAAAGCACAGCTGAAAATCAAGAGCCAACTTGGCCATTTAGTCTACAATGAAAGGGATGAAGGGTGGAAGGAGGCAGATAGAATACTGGTGGGATTTGGTTTGAAGTACAGTTTTATATGGAAACCCTATGACCCCAACAACTTCATCACAATGAGGAGACTCAAATATAAACTGTCTGCTTACGGTCATCATAGCCTCCCCAAAATTGAAAAATATGCCAATCAAAGCAAGTGGAAAAGGGGAACTCTAGAAGAAGATATAACTCAAAAAGAGCTTGATCAAAGAGCTCTGAACAATCAAAAGAAGATGGCTGACCTTGAGTTTTATGCACAGGTCCCCTCACTGCCAAGCACACAAATTGGAGCAGCAGCCTCCTCTTCAACTACTCCACAGCAAACTACAAAGGTTGCTGGAAAAGTCTCAGAAAAAGGAAAGGAAAAGGAAATGGAGGCAGAGCAAGAGCAACAGCAGGAACAGCAGCAGGAAGACATAGAACAGCAAGAGGAACAGTACCAAGAAAAACAAGGGCAGGAGCCGCCTGCCCAGCAAAAGGAAACAGTGGATACTCCTCAGACCACTGAACAAGTCATACCTACAAGGCAAGACTCTACATTTGATGCCTCGGTCCTCCAAACCCCTCAAAAGGAGGACACATTTCTCTTAAGGAAAAAGGAGAGAGAAACTCCCTTGACATCCTCTATCAATCAAGGAGGGAAAAGGCAAAGACTCAACGATTTTCCAGAAGAGGATATAGCCATCCGAGAAGCATCGGGCATGGGCCCACCAAGTCAAGAAATTTCAGCAAGTTCCTCCCAGCAGGAACTAGACAGGACAATGGGAGGGGAAGTCACCTCCTCCAGCCAGCAGAAAGAGGAAAGAGTGAGCATAAAGCAGCAATTCATAGACATTAAGAGAAGGAGTGACCCAATCAAAGTTCAATTATACAATCACCTACTTAACATGGCTCCTTCCAATCAGCAGAGACTCATGTCTGCTTTTGATGTAGGTGAGGGCAAACTGACATTGAGTCATTTTATGCATACGGCACTCAAGCCACAGTCTTCTGCTGATTATCTCAGGACCAATTTAGAGGTCCTTGCCAAAGACATACACCCCATGGACAAAATTGAGTTGCATAAACAAACAGGGGAAATGGTGTATGCTTCATTGGCCGATAAGACCTTGGACAACTACAAGTTAACAAGCAGTCTGAATGCTACGGCTTCCCAGCTGGAGCTAGAGAGAGCCTCTTCTCAGGCCAAAGACAACAGGATTAAAACCCTGGAAGAAATCATCATAGAGATTGGGCACAATCCCAATGATATTAAAGGGATACAAGAGATCTTAAAAATCAGAGATGCTGATATGGCTGCACTAAGGAAGAAGGTCAAACTTCCAGCCACTATCCATCCACAGACCGATGAAGTGGCAAAACAAAGGTATGAGCAGGATTCCACTGCTCTATTAATTTCTGTTTACAAAGAACTTTTGCAGGCACAAGAAAAATTGGGGCAATATGAGGCCACACAAGCACCTCTGAAAGGATCATCAACACAAGCGCAAGAGGGGCAAACATCTCAGCCCCCTCCACAGGTCATTAATCTTGAGGAGACTGCTCCTACTACTGCACCTCCACTTCAGCAGGTTGAACAACCAGCCACATCTACTTCAGCAGCACCCACCAGCACAGATCAGAGCTTAGACATGCAAAAGCTAAAAAGCGAAATACAAGCTTTAGAAGCACAAATGATGCAGCTAAATGAAACTAAGGAGCAGCTGGCCAAGGTGAATGAAAGGCATGACAAAACAAAAAGAGAAGTAGGAGAGAAGGCCAAAGAAATCAAAGCTCTTAAAGACAAAATCAAGGAGCTTGAGAAAGAGCTACAGCTAGATAAAATCATAGCCGAAATCAGAGCAATGATATGGTCCAATATTGGTAAGTCCATCAATAACCAGTGGTCATACATTGAGACAATCCATGAGCAACTGGAGCTCATTCCTAAAGCACAGAGGGAAATCAGAACATCAAGGGCCTTGTTGGGGAACATGCCTGAAATTGCAACCAAAATGATCAATGTGCTCAATCATAAGACCAGTTCTCAGTTGACCATTATGGGGATCGCAAACAGAACTGATACTATCCAAATGATCAAAGAGGGTTCTTACTCTTAGAAATCTGATGCAAACCTTAGACAGAAGAACCCAGGATATGCAAACTGAGGTAAACAGGTTCTTTGAGAAGTTTCGGGTATTGGAAAGTAAAGGACTCCCTAGCTTGCTGAACAATGGAGGGAGATTATTCACTCATGAAGAATATGCCAAGAGAGTGAATGTTTTTGCCTCATCACAGGTAAATGAGAAAGCCAGCACCTCAGAAGATACAGGGCCTATCACAGGACAGATTTTCTATGGTAAGATAGAACATCTAATTTTTATAATGAATGAAATGAATCATCTATTTGATGTAGCCCCCAATTTTTTCAAGTATACAGAAGCTGAAGAAACAATGCAGGCCATCCTCAAGCATCAGCTCCCTACACAGGAATGGTGGACAGATGCCATCCAGAGAATTTTGTAAACATTAAGCCATGCATTAATTTCTGTTTTTTCTATAAATTCTGATAGAAAGAACAGTCAGCAAAATCAGCAGGCATCATAAAGTCAAAGCTGAGCCAACTCAGCAGATGGAGCAGCCAACAAAGCAGGAAAGACAAACGCAGCTGGCAAAGCCGAGAAATTCATTGCGCAGGCAAAAGTAAATGCGTACCTACAGATCGATACATAGTAATGTAACCGACTCAGTGACTCCTTAAAGTCAAAACAGTCATCTGACAGACATAAAGGGCATTTACTCTGCATTTAATGTTGTAATAACTCCCTGCGTACTTTCTGAACACTACCGAAGATATTTTCTCTCTCTCAGATGACTCAATGCCTGAGATATTTTGTATACTTATTTCTATATAAACCCCTGCGCATGATAGAGCAAGGGGTTGTTGTAATTTTCCTTTGAAGAGCTCTCGCTTGCTGTAAAAATTCTCAGAGAAATAATACAAAAGGAGAATGGAATTTCCAAAGCTTGGTGTACTTTGATGCGTTGTGATGAATGGTGAATGTTGCAGGATTCCAGAGTGTTTCATAAAACAATAAGTTTTCTCAAATCTCTGTATTACATGTTTTCGAGTCTTTTGTTCTCTTTTATCGTTCAGATATTTTACACTTAATAGCAAAGTAGAAGAATAGTTCCAGGACTTAATCCATGATTACCCTGAACTCAAACTGAGCTATTATCCATGTTTTCCTCAGATATAGTAACAGAAGTGTAATTCTTAGTTGCTGCACTTTGAATCTATATCTTTCGCTGTGATAGACATTCCCAGGGATTCAAGTTTGCCCCTGTGACATCTGTCTTTTCTCCTAACCAGTTTGGTGGAAACAGTTAACAACGAGTGAAAATTCTTGAATGCTTTCATTGTTTGTCTGACCTGTTTCCTGTTATTAATCAAAATTTGTTCTATGAAACATCCAAATGGCCCTGTAAGTTTCACCGGTTCATCTCAAAGTTTCTAGACACCTACAGCCACAGACTCCATTGCCCAATGATACTTAACTCTCTGAATATCACATCACAAGAGATCTAAAGCATATTCTTCAACCAAAACATAAACAAAACCTGTGCATAATAGCTAGCCTAAAACCCTATCATAAACAGTTACAAATCATAAAGAGAGAGCCCTCTCTGATCACAGTTTGGCTAGAAACAGTGATCCAAAGATTGGTTAGTGGTTACCCCGGCCGTATTCCCTTGGGAGTCATAGGGAACAACCTGGGTGTTAACAGCAGGTTCATAAAAATGAAGAATTTGATGAAGTGTTTTTCCCTCATGACTGAAAGGAGCAGCCCATAGATACTCACTCTTCCTTATCTACGATGGAAGTAGCATATCAAAGAGGTGAGGAAGCTACAACAAAGTCAAAACCATGGAAATCATGGCCTACAAGTATGGTTCAAAACACTTCTCCATTCTCTTACTTGCATAATCCATTATGGAATACTAATGTGTTAGGGCAGCCATGTCAATTTCAATATAACCACCAATCTTGTCTACAAGTTTGGCACGGTTCACCTTATGATTGCATGACTACTCTCCCTCATCTTGTAGCACAAGCACATTCTCCATATTCTCCACCAGCTCTTTTGCAACATCCTACTTGCATATCAAATTTATCCACTCAACCCAACCAACCACATCATCACAATGCTCCATTCTTTACACATTTTCCTGCTCAACTAATTCCACACCCTCACCACAATAAACCAGTACAACATGCTTACAATGTTGAACTGCCAAATTTACCCACCCTTCCCACCCATTCTATCTCACATGCACCATTAGAGAAAATTTACAATGAGATTCAGAATGTTTCAAATTCAAAAATTGTAGAAGTTATGGGAAAAAATGAAGTTTCTTTTAGTATGCATCAACAAGTCATTTTAAAAGCCCAAGAACTTCATGGTATGATGACTATGGGAAATCAAGAAAGTAAAGGATATATTGAAGATTGGCTTCACTCCATCACTTGTTTGCAACATCACTCCATACTTCAACAATTTTTGACAACATCTTTTCAAGGGAAGTTGGCTTCTCATACCCTAATATTCATTAATATGCATTTTTCAAATTTGGGTATGTGCATACATGAAGCCCTATTTCAAAAATGGTTCCATTGGAAGTACTCATATACGTAGTCATATTCATTTTTCAAATCAAAATAGGTTAGTGTAGAAAATAAAATAAATAAGGGAATAAATAAATGCATTTTTTTATTTATGTAAAACTAGTGTTTTTTTGTTGCAACATGTTATGCAAATCAACATCGGTGATAATTTTTTTTAATTCATTTGTGTATGTAGATTATTTACAATGGAAATAACAATTCTACAAACACTTATATTCATTTTTATCACCAATTTGAAAAAATGCTTGAATATCATTTTTTTTGGCTTGCGGGCTTAATGAGATTTATGGAAAAACAGTCGGGACAGTCATGTTTTGAGGGACCAAAAGGGAAGATTTTTAAAACATGTTTCTACCCTAAGTAGCCCTTGATTTCTACTTTCTAACCCAATTTGAATCACTCAATTTGGATTTGAAACGAAAACGTTAGAACCAAAACATTGACAGGGTGTCTAGCGGGCAGCTCAGGAACAGAGTTGGGACAGTCAGTTTTTGGAAGCCTAAATGACCTTATTTTTAAAATCTGTTTCTACCTTAAGTAGCCCTTGATGTCTAATTTCTAACCCAATTTGAATCACTCAATTTGGATTTGAAACGAAAAAGTTAGAGCCAAAACATTGATCGGATGTCTAGCGGGCAGCTCAGGAACAGAGTTGGGATAGTCCGTTTTTGGAGGCCTAAATGAATGAATTTTTAAAACCTATTTCTATGGTAGATTCCCCTACGAATATAGTTTACAATGCAATTGGAATCAATCATTTTCGATATCGTATGGGGAAGTTATGATCAAAATACTGAATGCTTATCGTAAATCAGCACCCTTAAAACTATGTCTTTTCGGCTGTTCCTTAGTCGTAAGCAGGCTCGACTGTTAAGGCCGCCATCACCTTTAGGTGCTCAACTGTTAAGGACCCTTTAGGGGGCTTCTGAAGCCCCAAAGTGATGTTAGCCCTAGACTCCATCCAAGCGTGGCTCGTTCTCTCCTGCCTCTACGTTCATGGAGGGTAAGATACCCCTATGGACTGAAAAGACAGAGTATCATTTGTCACTTCTCTTGATTTCCCATTAGTCCTGCCTGCCCCGAGTGAAAGGAAGGGTCTGAAGGAAGCTACCCTTTGCTCCCATTCCACGCTCAACCGTCATATTCGCTAACCACCTGAACCACCCCCCTTTATTTCGATCCAGCCACAGAGTCTAATTCCCTGTGGCTACCTTGTTATATCAATACGGAAACCTACCTGGGAGCGCGCAGATCATATTCCTCTTTATCAGTAGTGGTGGGCTCCAGTATTGTAGCAATAATGCTACAACTCCTGGAGCTTCCTATCTCTAATTTTATCAACCCGGTAGTTTGTACAAACTTGGAAGCGACGGTGTTGTATGCACAAGTACTAGCTCTTGTCGCAGCTGTCACTTGGTCAGCTGGCACAAGTCCGCTAGGGCTCAAGCCAACTTCTATATGTTCTCAGAAGAAGCTTTCTAAATGATGGACGAAGGCTATTTCAAAGGAAATTAATCTACTTTGCAAAAATGAACTGAAAGCCAACCAAAACATGAAACCCTAGTAAACCCTAATCTGACTAGTTTAACCTCTATGATGCAATAGTGAGAGTGCAAATGTCTAAAAATGATGCCATTACTTCTAGTGATGTGAAAGGCATGAACTCAAACTACTTCCATTGAAAAGAACATTGTTTTTGTATTTTTGCTTAAGTGGTTGGAGTGATTACGGTTTTGTTTCTTATTAGGGTTTGGCTGTGCAGAGGTGGTGCGAAGGGAGAGAAAGCTTGGGAAAGGTCAGGAGGGATAGGAGAAGTCCCAGAGGATCCATAGCATCAGTCCATAGAAATCCACAATGTTCAGGTGCTCGGCAACCAAGTTTGCAGGCTTCTACAGGATGTCTGCAGGGGATCCTACAGGAAACTAAGGAATTCTACAGGAAGTCTGCTATCTTCTACAGGATGTCCTACCGTGGGAGTTTTGGGGGATGGTGAAGTGATGGAGCGGTATGGGTGGATAGGTAAGATGGAGATGGAGCTTGTGATGGCTCAGGGGCAGAGAAATAAGATGGAGAAAGAGTGCATGGAGTTGGTTGGTGGATGGAAGGATGGGAGCAACGAAAGGTCAAGAAAATGGAGCTACGTGGGCAATGGAAGAGTTGGAAGGTAAACGAGCTGAATAGAGGTCGAGTAGGTGGCTTGAGGCATGGTTAAGAAGAAGAAGAAGGAAGTGGAATGATACTGAGCAGTGTAAATAAAACAAATTGCTTATGTCTTGCACCAAAAACGAGAATCCATTAACCTGTGCTACCTGTGCTATTAAACCAATGAACAGCAATGTAAATCGTGAAGAGAAGTCGTGCATGGAGTTGTAATGAAGAAGTATGGCTCAAGATCAGAGTGCATGGATGGTTCTATGATTAAAACAACTGTGTTGCAGCTTGCATAAAAGTAGAAAAAGACTGCATTTTTTTGGTGGTTGGTATAGACTGCACCCCAATCCCTAAACAGAGATGGCAGTGAAGGCACTATCAACCTTTTCTTGGAGCTCCAGTGAATTACAATCCTCCTATTCTAATCTAAGCAACTGAAAGTGATTCAACCATAAGCTAATCCTACTCAATCTCATTAAAGAAATCAAATCAGCAGACTGTGTTCTTGAAATGCATATCAAAACAAAGAAACAAAGTGCTGGAAAGAAAGGCAAATAACACTACAAGAAAAGGAGATCTATTTCTCTCAGGTTGGGCCCTAACTTGAGAGCTATAGCTCCCTTAAAAGCTCAGAACTAGATCCAAATCTGCTTGCCTTTATTCATAATCAAGAGTCTAATGTCATGCCAAAACTGGCTTACAAAAAACAAACACCGAGCTGTGCTCAGAAATTACAATATCAGTTCAAAAGTTCAAAAAGCTTCTATCAAAGGCTACGGCCTTCATATTTATACACAATGAAGATCAAGCTGGCTTCCTCCATTCGTGGAGCTTGGCTGTCCAACTGAAAGTCAAACTGCTGTAAACTGCTGATCCTGTAGAACATGTTGGCTGCCTTTAAGCTCGGTGGGGAGAGCTGTTGGAGCTCAGAGTTAAGGTGAAAATCACGAGGAAGGTCATCAAGACTGTGGACAACCTCCCTATGAACCCGCAATGTCACCTTTGATGTCTCCTTGTCTCCATTTGCGTGGTCTTTTGCTCTCTTTAATGCCAAAAACCTGAAATCATCATGTATTAGCCACATAGATATAATGCCTGCCCTTCTTCCTACAAACAACACGAATATACTAAGAAATGAATGCATAAGTGATAAAAGATGAATGGTTGAGCAAGGTAAATAGGCCAAATGAGCCCAAATTGTACCAAAAATTGGGGCTCATCATCACCCCCCAGCTAAAATATTTGCTCATCCTTGAGCAACTTTGCTCCAGCTCCTTGTCCTCGGCCGAGAACTAGGGCCCGACACATGTTCTTCCTTTCCTGTTCTTGGTGGCCCTGCCTCTTCTGCCCCTGGCGGTGACGAGGGTGGCGCTTCTTCCCTCTTTCCTGTTTCCTTGAGCCGGGCTTCGGAAGCCGATTGGCCTATCCTTCATGTCCAGGAAGTTATTTTTGGGCTTCCCCTTTCGGGGGTGGCCGATGTTTTAGAGGGGGATCTTTCACTGGGTGAAGTAGGGACACCCCCTATCATGGTTTGGCTGCTGGGTGGAGGCCGTGGCTTGCCCGTGTTTATTCTCTTACTTCTCCTAGCTTCGAAAGGGAGAGGGATCTCCCTCTCTCTCTTCTCCTTTGGCTTTGGAGGTGTACTGAGGGCGGCCAGCGCAGCTGCTGCCTCCTTTTCGAGAATTCCAGCCTTCTCTTTCTTGCATTTTGCTTTCTCAGGGCTCCCTGTAGAGGGCCCCTTCTTTTCTGATTTCGGGCTTCCTGTAGAAGACCCTGCTTTACCCACTTTTGGGCCTTTTGTAGAAGACCCTTTCTTTACCACTTTTGGGCTTCCTGTAGAAGACCCTGTTTTAGCCAATTTCGGGCTTCCTGTAGAAGTCCCTTTTTCAATGATTTCTGGGCTTCCTGTAGAAGACCCTTTTACTGTTTTTGGGCTTCCTGTAGAAGCCTGTTTCTACTTTCCTGTAGACACAGGTGTCGCCACCTTGGCTTGCTTTGCTGCATGGGTTTTGCTTTTTGGTTTGGTCGCGGGTGGTGATGAGGTACTTGGGCTAATGTGGACCATCTCAGCTTTGTCCGTTCTGCTCTGCAACCTCTTTTCTCTTGCTGACAAGATGGGTGTGTCACCTTTTTCTTTGTCATCCTTTTTCTCATGCTTCTTCTTTTGTTCTTTCTTCTGCACTATGGTCGGGGTCTTCTAGCCTGTTTCTTTCTTTTCCTCGGCCACTGCTTCTTTTTCCTCACTGCTGGAGGAACCCGTTTCTTCAATCAACATCCTTATGTCTCCATCTCTTGTCAAATTTCTGAATGATTCCCACGAGAGGGGAACCTTATATGAATGAAGCGCATCCTCCACAAGAAGTTTGATCAACCCATGGTGGGCTACCTGATCTGGTATGCCTTCTTTTAACTTTGTGGCACACTCAATTAGAGACTGTAGCAGGAAATAAGGAATGCTCAGTTTCTATTCTACAGGAAGATCAATCCGGTGCCTCAATTCATTGAGCAACCGAAAGTGATATGCGTACACGATGCTAAAACGGCCTTCACAGGTTATATACTTCATGATTTGCAGGCTAACTTCATTCCATGGTGGCAGCAAGCTGGTTCTTCGCACCCCATTTTTGTCCTCCGAGAATTCCTCCTCAGGTGGAAAGAATTCTTTCTTGGCCTGCTGGCTCAACTTCCTTTCTTCCTTATCCCATGGCAAACCCATTGGAAGTTCAGTAATTCGACTGATATATTGCGGGGTGAGCTTGAGGCTTAGGCCCCTGAAGTTCACTGTGGCCAGTGTCTTGGATTTCGGCCTCAGAGCCTGCAAAAATTCTTCTGCCACTTCATCGTCGTAACCCTGCAATTTGTCACAAAAAGATATCCATTGAACCCGTGTGAAGAGCTCTACCACCTCCTGGTTTTCCCTTAACTTGGTTGAATCAGTGGGTTCTCGTCTAATAAACCCACCCGGCATGATAAAACAGTTCCCTTAACCAGAGGTGGTGATTGTGGAAGAAATTTGGTCTTCTGAGACAGAGCGTAGAATTACGCTTCTGTCATGCACATAACCCACAAAACTTATCCCTGAGGAACTTAACACAGTTTAATTACCCTGACATCCTGTAGAATGACAGTATAGGCACAGCAGACAACAATTCCACCAATTTTCTATGACCAGACTGTGGACGACGATTCTTCCACCTTTAAAAACCAGTTCCATGAAGAGTTCAGGGTTACCTTTTCAATTTGCCACCTTTTTACGTGAGGCACCTGCCTTCCTGTAGAAACTGCGTTCCTGTAGAATGATAGCGTTCCTGTAGAAGCAGCGCGCGATTTTCAGGAAGGACTGCAGTTGGTCTGCGCCTTGGATGTGCTTCACAATCGTTCTGATAGCCAAAGGCTCAGCGTATCGAACTGCAGAAAGATCAGGATAGCCACTCGAGTTCAAAACGGTGGTTGATAAATGCATGAGTGCAATCTAGCCGATTAGATTTTGAATCGGCGGAATCCGTGGCGCGGGGGGTGAGCTGTCCCCGCCGGACCGTTGGGCGACGTCATCCCATCATTCAACTGCGCGTTCACTTGCTGCCGCATCAATTCCCGCAGATCTGCCGCCGCCTCTTCTGTTAAACTCGTTTTTTACCCGACGGGATTGCTCTCACGTGCGTGCTGCCCATTCTTCTTCTCATGGCCGCCACCCAAACATCCAACTAGACCATTAACTGGCCGACATGGCCGGCCAAATGGCCATACGGCCGCTCAACCCATTCACCTTTACACTTTGCAATCAATCAAAGTAACATTCATGCAATCTGATGGAAGGAAGGGTCGAGACACTTACCTGCGCAGCTGCACACGATGTTTCGGTTCTTTGGACGCTGATGAGTGGATTTACCTGCTGCTGGCGAACTTACACAGGCCCAGAGGTCCATGTTTACAGGCTACCGACGATGGATTGGATGCTTCGGTTGCATGCGCCTGCGTTTCATTGCATATGGCCTGCGCTATGAATGGTATCCACTCTAGCAGGCTTAACTGTTACAGGACTCCTGTGGGATGTCTTGTAACAGTTCTTCCTCCTTGGGTGCATGCTGCACGACGAAGGATCTGGCCTCACGATCACGCTCCCGGAGCTTCTGGATGACTGTGATGAATATGGTGTGAGATCTCTAGCGTTTTTTCATTTACAATTTGCTTTTTCTTGAGAACTCATCGATCTGCTTTGCTGGTGCAGGTAACTTTGTTGCATGTCGACAAGGATGGTGGAACAAGATAACAGCAATGTGCAAGGGTGACAACAGTGGCTTGCATGCGTCCAAACCGATCCTTAGCCGTTAGATCTTCTCATAACATGGATTCTGGACCGTCCTGGGCTTCTACAGGAAGTTTCCTGTAGAAATACAGAGCTTCCTGTAGAAAGGTTGCGTTTCCTGTAGAGAGTCTGCACCTTCCTGTAGAAAATCTGGATCTTCCTGTAGAAACTCTGCATCTTCCTGTAGAACATCTGCGTCTTCCTGTAGAAGACTCAAGCTGTAATAAAATTGCACATACCTTGGAGAAAATGAGTATTCTTGGAGGAGGTGCTGGTGAGGTCTCCTGACAGCATGATAAGGATCCTGAGCTCTGAGTTGAGAAGCTTCCTCTCCTCCATAGAACACCTGCATGCAATTTTACATAATGAATCTGCTGACCTTGTTTTTTTCTTTTGTTTTTTTTTTCTTTTTTTTTTTACTTTTTTTTTTTGAAAGATAACAGGGGCGCCTCATTGAGGTTTTCACCCTTTGCCATCTGCCTTAAGCGCCTCAAAGAGGTTTTCACTCAAGGATCTTTTTCCAATCTTTTTTTTTTTTTTTGAAAAGACAATAGGGGCGCCTCAATGAGGTTTTCACCCCTACCACCTACCTTGGGCGCCTCAGAAAGGTTTTCACCCAAGCATCTTTATTATTATTATTTTTATTTTTTTTAGATTCTTCAGGGTATGCCCAAAGCAGAGGCAGAACCCTTCTCTATGACCAACACTGCCTTCTCCATAGTTTTGATGAACTCTTGTCTTGAGAGAGGCTTCCTGTAGATCTTCAATCGATGCCCATTGACAAGCATGGGGATGGCTTCCTCATCAATGGTCCGAATAAGAACAGATCCATTTTCATGACACTTTTCCACTGAATATGGCCCTAGCCATCTGGTTCTCAGCTTCCCCTTGAAATCTTTGTATCTGGAGTCATACAACAAAGCCCAATCTCCCGGCTGAAATTGCTTGTCATGGAGATGTTGGTCATGCCACACCTTTCTCTGAAGTTGAACCACTTCTGAGTGAAGGAGGGCCTGCATTCGGTGCTCATCCAGTCCATTCAGCTGCAATAACCTTTCTTGTTGTGCATGGCTGAGATCTAGGTCCAGCTGAGCTGCCATCCTCAAAGTGTTGTATTCAAACGACAACAAAGCTTTCTTCCCATAGACTAGCTCATAAGGTGTGAAGCCGGTGGTGGTCTTCCAAGTGGTGTTGTAAGCCCATGTGGCTTCAACCAGGCGATCTGCCCAGTCCTTTCTGCTGCTGCTCACCACCTTAGTCAAGATCCCTTCTAATGCTCTATTGGTGACTTCCACCTGCCCATTTGCTTGAGGGTGATAGGGGGTGGAAGTCCTATGCTTGATCTTGTGATGAGCTAGTAGATCTTCAACCAGGTTGGAGGTGAACTGGCTCCCTTGATCGGTGACCAGCTCTCTTGGATAGCCAAACTTATAGAAGATGTTTTCTCTTAGGAACTCGGCCACCTTTTCTTCTGTTGTTGCTTTGATTGCTTTGGTATCTGCCCACTTTGTCAGGTAGTCAGTGCACACAATGACGTAAGACCTGTGCCTCGAAGGAGGGTTGATTGGGCCCACAAAGTCCATACCCCACTTCTCAAATGGCTCAAGAGTCACCTGAGGTTGGAGAGGCATCTCATCCCTTTGGGTCGGTTTCCCCATTCTTTGGCATTGGTCACACTGGCTGACATATCTTCTGACATCTTGATGAAGTGTGGGCCAATAGTAGCCTGCCTGCAGGATTTTGAAGGCAGTTCTCTTTGTTGCAAAATGTCCTCCACAAGGCCCATCATGACAGGTGAGGAGGATATCAAAGACTTCCTCCTCCCTTACACAATGCCTTAACATCTGATCGGGGCCAAGCTTGAACAGATTGCCCCCGATCCAAGTAAATGAGGCACTTTTTCTGATGATTCTGCTCTTCTCTTTTGAAGATAGGTGCGGAGGGAACTGTGCTGAAACAAGGTAGTTTGCTATATCAGCAAACTATGGAGAGAGTATTGAAATAGCAAACAGGTGTTCATCGGGCATCTGGTCATCCACAGTTCCATCCTCATCTGCAGACAAATCCAATCTAGATAAAAAGTCAGCAACAACATTTTCTCTACCTGGTTTGTCAACAATGGTCAAATCAAACTGCTGCAATAAAAGTAACCATCTAATAATACAAGCATTCACATCTGGTTTATTCATTAAATATCTAATTGCAGCATGGTCTGTATGTACAAAGGTTTGATAGCCAGTAATATAATGTCAGAACTTGTTCAGTGCATGGACCACAGCCAAGAATTCTTTCTCGGTTACAGTGTAATTCAGCTCAGCTTTGGACAAGTTTTTGCTAACAAAGTAAATGGCATATGGAAGTTTTTGCTCAACTTGTCCTAAAGTTGCACCTATGGCTTTGTTCGAGGCATCAGTGTGGATGTGGAAAGGTAGGGCCCAGTTTGGACCTCTCAGGATTGGGGCTGACACCAACTTGTCCTTCAATTCATTCAAAGCCCTCTGATAATCGTCAGTCCATTTAAACTCCACATCTTTTTCCAACAGGCCAAACAATGGCGAGGCTAGCTTGCTGAAGTCTTTAATGAATCTCCAGTAATATCCTGCTAATCCTGAGAAACTCCGAACATCCCTTACCTTTTGAGGAGGTGGAACCTTCTTGATGAGAGCAATTTTTTTAGGATCCACCTGTAACCCTTGGCAAGAAATGGTATGGCCTAGCATGGTCCCTTCAGTCATTAGGAATTCACATTTTTCAGGACTAAGGGACAAGTTCATCTCAATGCATTTGGTTAGGACTTTTCCCAGATTGGACAATGCTTCTTGGAAGTTGGCCCCATAAGGAGTAAATTCATCCATATAGATTTCCACTGCATCATGGACCAGCTCCGAGAAGATGCTCAAGACAACTCTCTGGAAGGTAGCAGGAGCATTGCATAGCCCAAAGTGAAGGACTCGGTAGGCAAAGGTGCCCCAAGGTCAAGTGAAGGTGGTCTTATCTTGGTCTTCCGGGCTGATTTGAATCTGGTTGTACCCGCTAAACCCATCTAGGAAAGAGAAGAACTTCTTTCTTGCCAGTCCATCCAACACTTGATCTATGAAAGGTAGAGGGAAATGGTCTTTCTTGGTAGCTTTTTTTAGTTCTCGGTAGTCCACATAGATTCTCCATTTCCCATTTTTCTTGGGAACCAACACCAGAGGGGACACCCATTCACTATCTGAGATGGGGTAGATGAATCCGGCATCCAACAGTTTTTGCAATTCTTCCTTGACAATGTCCTTAAGGGCTGGATTCATTCTCCTCTGGGGTTGCCTAACCGGCTTACAATCCTCTTTGATGTATATGTGATGGGTACAGACCGAAGGATGGACTCCTTTCATCTCCTTATAGCTCCAAGCAAAAGCATCTAGGTGACTGGCCAACAGGCTACACAGCTCCTTTTCCTGGGAAGGAGATAGGGAGGAGCTGATCTTTAACGTTCTCTCAGGGCCAAACTCCACATTCTTGACTCTCGGAGTGACAGGGTTGGTTGTACAAAGATCCACTAAGGTGCTAGCTTGGGCATCCTCCACCAATTCCTCTAAGGATAGTGCACTGGAAGGTGGATTCTGGATCAAGGTCTCGATCAAGTCATCCTCGGTTGGGGGGTCTCTTCTAGTGGTATCTAAGGTGCACAGAGGTGCTGAGTACACCTCGTCTTCCTCTCCTTCCTCTAACCAGAGTGGTAAGTCATGCTCTAAGGAGGGTTGGGCAGGAGGGTATAGGACTAGCTGCTTGGACATAGGACCATTCTTGATGGTCATATTTCCTGCACGACAACTTATGTAAGCATCTGCAGTGGCTAACCAAGGCCTTCCCAAAATGAGAGGATATCCAGTAAGCTTTGCCTTGCGTTGCAGAACCAAGAAATTTTCAGGGTATTCCCAAGAGTCGATAGAGACCAAGACATCCTCCACAATCCCTTTGGGAGTCATGGTGGAGCGATCTGCTAATTGCAGTACTGTCGAGGTCTTCCTCAAGGAACCCTGAAGATTGAGTTTGAGCATGGTGTCCCTGGTCATCACATTAATGGCAGCCGCCAGATCAATCAAGGTGTGAGGTATGATGGTGCCATTGATGTGGACATCTACTACAGGACTTCCAGGATCTAGGTACTTTGGGCAGATGACTTGTCCTAACATAAGGTCAGACAGTTGTCCTATGACATTGATGGTTGAGGCATCTTTCTTCCGCCTGCCTGGGTGTTTGAAACACTTTTCCTTAACTAGTTTGTTGTATATTGGCACATCCTTGATGGCTTGGAGAAGTGGTATTTTTACACACAACTGCTTGAGCTCACCTAGAAGCTCATCCTCCTCTGGGTCGGGTTGTGTGGTGGCTGTTAGTCTCTCAGGAAAGGGTGGAATAGCCTTTGGTTCACTTTCCTGTTTATCTTCCTCATCCTCTGGGGGAGGAGGTTGGCGATCTGGTAGAGTCTTTCCAAATCGAAGATTGATCTCCTGGATCTCCACAGCATAGGTAGGGCATGAGGTTTCCCCAGTGTATACCTGCTGGGCCTGTCTATTGTTGGGGTTTGGGTTCGGTTGAGCAGGCATTTGAGGTTGCCTTGGAGGAGCAGGAGGTAATGGCTGAGGTTGAACTGGTGGTGGAGGCAAAATGGCGGGAGGAGTATTGTACTGGGGCCTCCACCCCGACTGAGGTGCATTCCACTGAGGCTGTGGCTGGGCATGTGAATGATATGAATGAGAAGTAGGTTGAGTAGGGTACTGAGGTGGATAAGACCATGGAGGAGGCATGGACCAAGAAGGATGAGCAGGGGGACCCCAGGAAGGCATAGGAGTCAATTGGTTGGGGATGTAATAAGCTTGAGGTGCCCCTTGCATTCGCTGCTGATAAGGTCTAGATCCTTGTGGCCTCCTTTGGTTGAGGTAATAGAGAGGTTTGGTGGAAGCTTCTGTCCCTTGGTACATGGCTTTAAACCCAGGTAAGGTTGGACACTTATTTGTGGGATGGTCCTCCTCACAAACGAAACATACTTCAACTGAATGCAATGGGCATTCGTTCTTAGGGTGTCTCCTTGTGCACCTAGGGCAAAAGACAGCCAAGGCTCTCTCAGCTTCTTCTTTCTTCTGCTGGATCCTGAATGTGTCCAACTGCATGGCAATGGTCTGTCTCACCTCACTCTTAAGATCTTCTAATTGATTTGCAAGCTCATGTTTGGAGAAAGGGACACTAGTCGAGAGGAGGTTTCCTCTACCTCGTTTCCGTGCTGCCCTGGAGTGGTTTCTAAACACAGTCTTGATGTCCTCATAAGGCAGTTGGTAAATGTCCCCCCCAGCTAACATGTGAAGGGTATCTAAGAGGTCTTCAGGGACTCCTCGGAGCAGGACCAACTTGAGGGATTCCGGGTCAAGTGTGCACCTGGCCCGCTTATAGCTAAGTTGGAACCTCTCCTCATAATCCTCTAAGGACTCATCATTTCCCATGGTCATTCGAAAGATTTCTCCCTTGGTTTACTTAGACCTACAATAATCCCTGTACTTGGTATTGAAAGCTTGCTACATCTGAGCCCAAGTGGTGATACTATTCCCAGGTAAGCCCATGAACCAGCGTAATGCTGCATCCTTAAGAGTTGAAGGGAAGAGTTTCAGCTTTTGCTCATCTTCAGTATAATCGTAGGTTCTACAAAGGACAACAAACTCAAACAGGAAGGTATCAGGATCTTCAGTAGTCAGTCCATGGAAGTGAGGTAAGGCAGAGGGGCTAATGTTCTTCATTTTCATCTCTCCATTGGTCTCTCGGATGGGGAAGGCACCTTCTATTCTCTCATCTTCTCTTCTATTGTCAGCCATAGCTTCAGATGGAGTGGTCTCTAACTCTTCTTCTTCTATAGGACCTTTGTATATCTTGGGATGTTCACCTATAGGTTCTTCTGGATCACTGTCACCAAAGAAGAGAGAAGGGTGACTCAGTGATGTGGTGGGGGTGTTGGGTAGGAATTTTCCTGATTTATCTCGGTTTCTACGAGGCATGAAATGGAAAAGACTTTCTTTTTTTGTTTGCTTTTGTTTTTTTTTCTCTGGCACCTGCAAAACTGAAACAGATTGATCTACAACTAACTATAAAGATGCAGAATTAAATTGAAAGCAGGAAAGAACTAATCTACATTGCTCAAATGAAATTGCAGGAATGGAAATGCTAGTCTACGCTTGCAGAATTGAAACACTAATCTACGCTTGCAGAAATGAAATGCTAGTCTATGAAAGCAGGAAATGCTAATCTATGAAAGCAGGAAATGCTAATCTATGAAAGCAGGAAATGTTTATGCTACTTTTGCAGAATAGAAATGAAATAAACTACTTAGCAGAAGGCAAGAGTAAGAAAATAGAAGAAAAGCAACAATTACTAATACTCTGACGCGTCCCCGGCAACGGCGCCAAAAAGATGGTGAGCTCCAGTATTGTAGCAATAATGCTACAACTCCTGGAGCTTCCTATCTCTAATTTTATCAACCCGGTAGTTCGTACAAACTTGGAAGCGACGGTGCTGTATGCACAAGTACTAGCTCTTGTCGCAGCTGTCACTTGGTCAGCTAGCACAAGTCCGCTAGGGCTCAAGCCAACTTCTATATGTTCTCAGAAGAAGCTTTCTAAATGATGGACGAAGGCTATTTCAAAGGAAATTAATCTACTTTGCAAAAATGAACTGAAAGCCAACCAAAACATGAAACCCTAGTAAACCCTAATCTGACTAGTTTAACCTCTATGATGCAATAGTGAGAGTGCAAATGTCTAAAAATGATGCCATTACTTCTAGTGATGTGAAATGCATGAACTCAAACTACTTCCATTGAAAAGAACATTGTTTTTGTATTTTTGCTTAAGTGGTTGGAGTGATTACGGTTTTGTTTCTTATTAGGGTTTGGGTGTGCAGAGGTGGTGCAAAGGGAGAGAAAGCTTGGGAAAGGTCAGGAGGGCTAGGAGAGGTCCCAGAGGATCCCTAGCATCAGTCCATAGAAGTCCACAATGTTCAGGTGCTCGGAAACCAAGTTTGTAGGCTTCTACAGGATGTCTGCAGGGGATCCTACAGGAAATTAAGGAATTCTAGAGGAAGTCTGCTACCTTCTACAGGATGTCCTACCGTGGGAGTTTTGGGGGATGGTGAAGTGATGGAGCAGTATGGGTGGATAGGTAAGATGGAGATGGAGCTTGTGATGGCTCAGGGGCAGAGAAATAAGATGGAGAAAGAGTGCACGGAGTTGGTTGGTGGATGGAAAGATGGGAGCAACGGAAGGTCAACAAAATGGAGCTACGTGGGCAATGGAAGAGTTGGAAGGTAAACGAGCTGAACAGAGGTCGATTAGGTGGCTTGAGGCATCGTTAAGAAGAAGAAGAAGGAAGTGGAATGATACTGAGCAGTGTAAATAAAACAAATTGCTTATGTCTTGCACCAAAAACGAGAATCCATTAACCTGTGCTACCTGTGCTATTAAACCAATGAACAACAATGTAAATCATGAAGAGAAGTCGTGCATGGAGTTGTAATGAAGAAGTATGGCTCAAGATCAGAGTGCATGGATGGTTCTATGATTAAAAAGACTGTGTTGCAGCTTGCATAAAAGTAGAAAAAGACTGCATTTTTTTGGTGGTTGGTATAGACTGCACCCCAATCCCTAAACAGAGATGGCAGTGAAGGCACTATCAACCTTTTCTTGGAGCTCCAGTGAATTACAATCCTCCTATTCTAATCTAAGCAACTGAAAGTGATTCAACCATAAGCTAATCCTACGCAATCTCATTAAAGAAATCAAATCAGCAGACTGTGTTCTTGAAATGCATATCAAAACAAAGAAACAAAGTGCTGGAAAGAAAGGCAAATAACACTACAAGAAAAGGAGATCTATTTCTCTCAGGTTGGGCCCTAACCTGAGAGCTATATCTCCCTTAAAAGCTCAGAACTAGATCCAAATCTGCTTGCCTTTATTCATAATCAAGAGTCTAATGTCATGCCAAAACTGGCTTACAAAAAACAAACACCGAGCTGTGCTCAGAAATTACAATATCAGTTCAAAAGTTCAAAAAGCTTCTATCAAAGGCTACGGCCTTCATATTTATACACAATGAAGATCAAGATGGCTTCCTCCATTCATGGAGCTTGGCTGTCCAACTGAAAGTCAAACTGCTGTAAACTGCTGATCCTGTAGAACATGTTGGCTGCCTTTAAGCTCGGTTGGGAGAGCTGTTGGAGCTCGGAGTTAAGGTGAAAATCACGAGGAAGGTCATCAAGACTGTGGACAACCTCCCTATGAACCCGCAATGTCACCTTTGTTGTCTCCTTGTCTCCATTTGCGTGGTCTTTTGCTCTCTTTAATGCCAAAAACCTGAAATCATCATGTATTAGCCACGTAGATATAATGCCTGCCCTTCTTCCTACAAACAACACGAATATACTAAGAAATGAATGCATAAGTGATAAAAGATGAATGGTTGAGCAAGGTAAATAGGCCAAATGAGCCCAAATTGTACCAAAAATTGGGGCTCATCAAGTAGCAGGACCGGGACGAGCAGAACCAGAAGTTGCTGCATCAGACAGCTCCGTCGATGGGCGAATCCCTTCCAGAACCGAATGCCTGCGCAATAACTTCTAGATCCATCTGGTTTTCTTTCACCCTCCATCGACTGAATGTATGAATAAAATGTTGTTCATCCTAACGGTTCTCCCATTGGCATTGGCGGATTCTGACAGACAAACCGTTTCAGCTCGATCTTATCCTTTAGAAGATAATATCTACATTTTTTGACTAGGAGATCAGCACCCTTTATAGCTATAATAGGTCTTTCTCTGATCATATTCTCTCTGGGATCGGCACGACTCTGTTAGCTTGATCCTTCTTCTGGTCTAGAGGGGGTGCAACCATCCCTTCTTCCATCGGATTCATTAAGCGCTTCAGAAAAAAGGACAACTAGAGAAGAGACCCGGCACCGGCCTGGCATGGATCGCATGAAACCACTCCTTTTTTTACTTACCGCTGATCAATGGTCTTCTCCGACTTTTGATACCACCCTTGTTTTATTTATATACCACAGTTCTAGTTATCACGCTTACCAATGACCAAAGAAAAAGAAATCGACTGGCTGTGCCGCTACCAGCAGAAGCTGTGCAACAAACAGTTTTGAAAGGCTAAGAATCTAACTCACTCAATTCCTCTGATTCTTATCTTCCTGGTATCGCAATAAGGGGATTCAGAACAATAAGTTGAATTGCTCTCGTTCATCTTCTTCCTTGCTCCATAAGGTTTTGAAAAAAAAACAACATGGATTTTCTATCAGTTGGGAATGGAGTGGCCTAAGGAAATGATTCTATCTACTAGCCAAGAATAGGCGATTTCATTGTATAAGCGATGAAGAACCCTAAATAGAATACTATTTATTATCCAATATTCCTGAAGAATGGTTTGGGCGCAGTCCATTGTAACATTATAGAGATCAAACCTCAAACTTATAAATCTCCAAGATAATAGATAGGAATACTGCAAATAGAGCCATTGCAAAACCCATAAGAGGAGTAGGCAATGGGATACAAAGTCTATGGCAACTTGAAACTCCGAAATGACCTCTAAATTGAGGGAACTAAAAATCTTTTTGTCATCCCCCAGAATTTTCCCGCGTTGCACAGATCCATCATAAAAATCTCCATCTATCAATTCTCCAGCTCTTTCCCGCCGCCCTACACCCTCTACCCTACGCCTCACTTATCGATACAACATCTCGAACTAATTGGTTCATTTCGACGCAAGCAGGTAGGCCAGCTAGATATAGAGAAGGAGGATGGGTATAGAGCTAGCTGTAGATAGAGAGAGTATAAGCGTTATCAGTGTTATAAGTCTGAGTCTGCTGTAAGTGCTTTAGGTACTCGACCATAGGAAATTTAGGTACTCGATTATTAAGGATGCATAAGCAGGCTCACCTCCTTTCCTCCTATCCAAGCCCGAGCTATATAACAAATTATTGGTTGTTCTTCCCAAAGCTAAGAAGAAAACATGTTCCCTTCCCAAAGAAATGGATACTGTATGGACTAAGTAAGTGTAAGTAAGTGTAAAGCCCCCGCCATCGCCCCTACTCCTTCATAGGGGTCACTCACTATTCATATGGTGAGGGTGCGTTAGCACACTCGACTGTCCAGGAGAGGGATTTATCGCTCGACCATAAGGGAGAGGGCCGCCATCGAAATATGTGAAAACCTCTGCGCAATATTCTACCTATCAATTCTTCTTGTATTCAAAACCTGTTTCTATTGGAGATAAATAAATGAATCTATTTTCATTTCCAATTTGAATCATTCGAATCCGACATCAAACGAAAAAGTTACGCTTGAAATATCAACTGTTGGTCTAAGCCGGGTAATCGACAATGACTCTATTATGCAGGTTGTTCTAAGTAAACTTGACATATCATATCATTGAATCTTTGAAACCTGTTTCTACTGGAGATAAACCTTTGAATTAGCTCTCATTTGGCTTTGGAATCACTAAATTTCGATGAAAAACAAGGAAGTTGTGATTAAAACACCGCTGGTTAGTATGGTCGACCACTGCTCTCCCGCAGGTGACAAATAAATTTTACTTTGTTATTTTCTCTGTGGATTTGTTATATAGAGTAACTACTTGTTAGTTTTTTTCATAATTCTTGGATTAGGGGAGCCCACGCACCTCTCTTTCTCCATGATTTAATGTTTTATTGCAGGTAGATACTCGTTTTTTGCAGGTCTTGGGAAAATAAAGAAGGTCAATTTATGGACGAGTGATTTTTGAAAGAAATTTTAAATGAAACAAAGGAATTTCATCCAACTCATTACCCAATGGATTCATAATAGAAGAAATGAAGAATTGATTTCCATTTGAAGATTCATGTCTTGTCACTGTTGCCAAAACATTTTTCAAAGAGATCATTTTTTTACATAACATCATAGCTGTTGTAACTTAATTTACTTATTTACATACTGTTTTTTAAATAAAATGTTGTTTCCTTTCTGATTTCTCTTATATTTTGTGTTTCAGGTGTTGCTTCATTCAAACTGTGACCCATCCTCAGCATCAATACAGTGAACAACTAATTCATTCTTTGCGTGCTTGCATTTCATGCTTGTGCATTTTGCCGTTCCTTTTCCACGGTTCATTTTGCCATTCCTTTTCCATGGTTCATTTTGTCGTTCCTTTTCCATGGTCCATTTTTGTTGTTCCTTTCCAAATGGAACAACACTTTCACGTTTTGCTGTTCCTTTCCAAATGGAACAACACTTCTGCACTTTTCATTTTTGATGTTCCTTTTCCAAAGGAACGGCACTTGCGTTTTTGCTGTTCCTTTTCCAAAGGAACAACACTTTTCATTTTTGTTGTTCCTTCTCCAAAGTAACGGCACTTGCGTTTTTTCTGTTCCTTTTCCAAAGGAACGACACTTTTCATTTTTGTTGTTCCTTTTCAAAGGAACGAAACTTGCGTTTTTGTTGTTCCTTTTCCAAAGGAATGACATTTTTCATTTTTGTTGTTCCTTTTTCACGTTTTGCTGTTCATTTTCGAAATAGAGCAGCATGTTTTGTTGTTCCTTTTCGAAATGGAACAACACTTCTGCACTTTTCGTTTTTGCTGTTCCTTTTCCAAAGGAACGGCACTTGCGTTTTTGCTGTTCCTTTTCCAAAGGAACAGCACTTTTCATTTTTGTTGTTCCTTTTCCAAAGGACCGACACTTGCGTTTTTGTTGTTCCTTTTCCAAAGGAACGACATTTTTCATTTTTGCTTTTCCTTTTTCACGTTTTGCTGTTCATTTTCGAAATAGAGCAGCATGTTTTGTTGTTCCTTTTCGAAATGGAACAACACTTCTGCACTTTTGATTTTTGTTGTTCCTTTTCCAAAGGAATGGCACTTGTGCTTTTGCTGTTCCTTTTCTAAAGGAACAACACTTTTAGTTTTTGCTGTTCCTTTTTCCAAAGGAACGACATTTCCATTTTCACACTTTTTTGTGTGTATTTTTGCTTTTTTTTTTGTGCATTTCCTTTGTTGTTCCCTCCACGGAACACCACTTTTTGAGTGTTTTTGCTGTTCATTCAAAAGAACAACACTTTGGGATTATTTTCGAGCGCAACCCTTCCTTCCTCTTGTGGGATTATTCCTAGTTCATCTCAACCACATTTTAACTGATTTCATTTTATGGCATGAAGTACACTACTTTTATGAGGACAAGAATTATGGATTCTTTTGAAGCGAGTTAATATCATTCACGTTATGATCTTTAACAGGACAGCTCCTTGATGATAGATTTTTTTTAAAAGGGACACAATTATTTATATATTACTTTACTGCATTGTTTCCTGCTGTACATGATACTGATTGATCATCTTAATACCATGCTGGTTCCACCCTTCCTAGTTATAATCTTCTCTGTCTGTAATAAATGAGATTATGGGTATATTTTTTTATATTGACATGTTCAACTTCTTCCGCCATCCCTGCCCTTAAGGAGTATTGAGCCTCCCTCTTTTTATCATAAAAATGTGTAATAACAACAAAATTTTGTTTGCAGATGGAGGATAGGGGGTCTCATTACGAGCCAGCCTACCATGTTCATAAGGTTGTAAGAAAGTGACATTCCCATTATGGCCACCACACCAGGGTTATGATCCATTGGATAGCCAAATTATCTTTGGAACAGGAGGTCTCATCACGAGCCGGCCTGATCACTTTTGCTACATCCCAGCGAATGGCAGTGTGGTTATCTGGTTACTACGCCAGCACACTGATCTCTTCTGTAGAACAACACTGTAACTCTCCATTTATAAATTGAGGATCCTGGCTCATATGGGTTAAAAAGCAACCCTGCTGGGGCTATGGACGCCTGCTGGCAGCAGCGGCTCTGCTTATGGTATTGAAGTTATATCTTATCGTCAATTATTATTATAATACCCTTTTCTTATTTTTTCTTTTTATCAGAGAAGTTATTTCCTTAACTTTTTCCCTGATTTGAACCTTTATGCATGAGAAATTGTTTTATGATCAATCGCATCATTTTCAGCTAGCATACTATCAATAAAGCATCTTATTGGCATATTGTTGTTCTTTTTCTCTTTTTCATCACTTATCATCAATTCAAAGTGTCCTATTTCTTATTCATAACTATATATACACACTCTGCTCTCATTATAACCATAACTCTCATCGTCCTATCATTGATATGTGTACTCTGCTTCATTCACTGCTCTATTGTTCATTCCCTTGCCTTGCCGTCAGCACAACACCTTTCATATGCTTTATGGTCATGGAATTCCTTTTCCAATTGGAGGGGGGAATGTATGCATTATGGGATTGCATGCAATATGATTACTGCACTCTGCCATCACTTGTTGATTTGCCAAAATATTAGTATTGCATGTATACATAAGTTTTTTTGATTGAAATTTTTGCATGCATCTTATCTGTTGCTATTCAAAACTAACACTATGGATTCAAGAACATTGTATGCAAAATAATGATTTGTTGGCAGGAAAACAACAAGTATGGGCAGAATTCTATTCGTAGCATGACCACACTATTGCACTTCACAGTAGAGGCTCGCGAACGTGAACAATTCTTCAGACATGATGTGCTTCCCTGGATTCCACCTTTTGCATCACTTTCAGCACCAACTCTGCCTACATCAGCTTCAACAACTGCCAGTCCATATATGTCATTCCACATTTTTGGAGGTAAAACTTGAGGTAAAATCGCATAGTTTTCTAATTTATTATGAATTTAGGAGAATTTAATGAAAATCCATTTTGAGCATTATTTGTCATCCTTCATTCCACATCTTTACCACTTCCCCTTTTTCAGCAGCATATCATTTTCGAGTGTGGGGGAGTGTTCCTTTCATTCATTTCTTTCTTATGACCACATCATTCATATTCTTTATCATCCATTGCTATTCTTATTCACTCTCAACACCTCCCTTATTCCATCTTGTTTTACACCAAGCATAGAATTCAACAGCTGGTAGCAACCACCTCTATTTGTTTTCTAGCATCGCATGAGGGCATGCTAATCTTTCAGAGAGGGGGAGGAATTGCTATGCATGATGGATGTTTTCTACTTTCTTCCTTATTTAAGGCATACAATTTCATTTTTACACAGTGCAGAATTTGATTTCCACATATTTTTAAAACTATGAACTCAATTCTTGTAATTTTTGGAAAACACATACGTATCATTAATACAAACCCACATAATTTCACGAAATATTGGTTCATAAAATTTCGGAAATCATGCACTCTCACCTACAGCCATTTTGTTTATATCTCATGATCCATGCATCAAAACGATCTAATTTTTGGATCATAGAAGCCTTCATATATTACAAATCTACTTGCAACATTTCAACAAAATCTGGTTTGTAGTTTTTGGGAAAATGGTTACTGAAGTTTGCTGTTATCTATGTCATATTTTGCTGCAACTTCATACATATAGTTGAATGTCAATGTAAAAATTGTTATGCCTTCATCGAGATTGCTAAAATTGAATATTCATTAATTAAGGAAGCATTCATTTGTTCTAAAAATTTTATTGCTTGGTTAACACATGGTTTTTGTCTTTGGGTTGCATGAGGACATGCAATATATTCAGTTTTCTTTGCATGAGGACATGCAACATATTGAGTGTGGGGGTATGTTGGGCCGTTAATATGCCATTATTATTATCACTTTTGAACACTTATTCCACCCTTTTCTATTATTCTTCATCATGTCATTTATTATAATTTATTATTTAAATCTATTTTATAAATGGTTTATGCTCTTATGGATGAATATTATTTATTCTCATTTATTTCTAATCAATTGATGATTATGCATGATTTTATCAATGACAGTTTTAATAAATCAGTTGTAACATTATTCACCATTTTTAGCCTCCAAGATAATTTCCAGATTGAAGATTTGATCATTAAAAGTGCCAACTCAGAAATTCGCTGGAATAAGAAATGACGGTTTTGTGGTTGAGATTCTGAGTAAATGAAGCAGAATCTGGAAAATCCAGAACATGGGTTTTGTCCAAAACGGGCCCAATTAACTTTAGCAAAGAACGGTTTGCCCAAATTCGGCTTTTACTGAGAGAAACGCAGGGTTCTTTGAGCATGATTTTCTGAGATTTGTTGTTGCGGCCGTCCTCCAAATCTCAGCTACAAAGCCAAATTCGCCTTGTTCTTGTTGATCAAATGGTTAGAAGCAAACCAATTTTGTAATAGGAATCATGTTGTACTTATCCTTATTGTAACTTCTCTCTGATCTCTCTCTATTTAAATGAAAACAGAGATCAGAGATGGGATGACTTGGGGATGGCTAAGAGAATGGAGAATGGATGATTTGAATTAGAGATTCAGAAGCAAGGCTTCATGATAGGATATAAAGAAGAAGGGATTGTTGCATGTGGTAATCCTCAAGCTTTTTCTATTGTAATGATTTCATAATTTGATGATTAATACATGATTTGGGAGTTGTTGTTCATTCTGTTCATCTGAAGTAACCCAGCAGCATCCGCTGGCGGCTAAGGGCCCAGCCTCTGGTGGAGTACGCTGCTGCTGCTACTGTATATTATATTCTTTTGTTTTATGTGTGGTTTGCTTATCAGTTTTACTTGGTAATCTGGTATGTTCTATTATTTTACATCACAGCTCTATCACATAATCTCATTTTCTGAGACAGAAATATCATATTAATTTTGCAACGCATTACTGTTTCTTTAAGTGCTGATATAAATGGTTTTTACAGGATACCATTGCTATTCAATTATGGAATGTCTGTGTTGTAACATTTGACCATTGGTATTATTGAATTCATCTTAGAAATTATATTTCCTTGCGATTGTTGAATCTATGAACGTTGTTGTTCCACTCTAAAAGACAATCGTATTATTTATAACTAAGACTGACAAGTGGATTACCAAGATCAGATTGCTATTGAGGTGTGCCGTGTGTTAAGTTGTTATGCATTTGTATTTGACTTTCCATCACTGTTTCATATTCATTATTAGTTAATGGTGTTCTATTTCTGCGTGTTGTTTGATTTCCATTGCTGGTTTATTTCAAGATTGCTGATTTGTTGTTTCATTTACTTTCCATTTCTTAAGGATAGACTTAGGCTGTAGTGAGTGTCAGCTTCTACTATTTGGCTCCCAGACCTCTTATCTGCTCCCATCAGTTATGAAAGGGATAGGTTATTGCCACCAAACCCTTGGCTGATGTGTTGTTCTATTTCATTGTTATTTCCTTTATTTGCCATTTCATTTACATTCATCAAGGACGATCTCAGGCTGTAGTGAGCCCCAGCATCAGCTACCTAGCTCCCAGACCTCAGATTTGTTCTCATCAGTTATGAAAAGGATGGGTTATTGCTACCGAACCTTCGACTGATGCAATGCTTGGTGTGATTTAGCCTTTTGAAGTAGTTAAGTTGTAGACATGCACCCATTTACCTTGTTGTTCATTTCTATTGATTAATTGCACTAGTTTGCTTTTAAAGAGTTTTCCTAGTTTACTTTCAATGGCAGCTTTAGTTCAAGTTCGATTTCCTTTTGATTGCTTTAAAACAGGACTGTCAACTGTAGAGAACATTGGTTATTGGTTCCTCGTTCCCAGATTGATTGTCTTGTTTCGGTTTGATTTCAATTGCATCAATCTCTAAAGGAATGAGTTATTGCTACTGTATCCTCAATTGATGTTTGCTGAGTGAATAATTGGATTTCAGAGCATTTGAGTTTATGTTATTGTTAGGTTTCTTCTTCAAGCATTCATTTACTTTTGTAGCTTTTAAGCACTATACTACAAAACATTACTCTTGAGTAAATAGCCGCCTCAGACTGAGTACACTCTTGAAATAAAAAGTCGTCCCTGGGTTGATAATTAATGTGAAGGTAATTAGGAGTTAAAAAGACACCTTTTTATCGCTCCACAGCAGGGTTTGAAACATATTGGCAGCCTTGTCACTGTAGCATAAACCCTAGGATCATGATTTCTTTGTTTCTCTTTTGTTGGCTTTATAAAAATGTTTACACATGATTTATACCCCTACCACCATGCTATCCCTTTCAAGTTTTGATGCAAGAATGGAGGTAGGTGGCCTACCTTTCAAATTTGGTGAGCATCCAAAAATTTTTAGGCAGATTGGATAGTTTCGGGGCTTTATATCTCTGTGCGCCGCGTGCACTGCCCAGTGCACTGTGCGTCGGATATGCGCCGTGCCAGTGTTGTATTTACACAGTGGACGGGCCCTGTGTGCGTCGTGCATAATGAGTGCGCTGCGCTCCTTGGTGTGTGCGCCGCGTGCTATGAAAACTCTCAAATTTCTTCCTAATTGTTTGACTCTTTAACCCTTTGACCATGCACCCCTCTTCCACAGCTTTTCTTGCCCAATAAGCTAGTCCTATGGTGATTTTGCATTAACCAAACAATGGAGGAATAGGGAGAGGGTTTGGTAGTGACTTAGGGCAGGGGTTTAGGAAAAATGACAAGGAAGGATGGGGAAAAAATGATAGGTGAGGGGAATAGGTGAGTGGAGTGAAACCTTGGCAATATCAACACAAATTTACAACCCCAACCCTCATTTTCTTGGTGATTTTCTCATGGTTGACATTATTCATTTTGGGTGGCATTCGACCTCTTCACAAACACCATATCCTTGACAAAATTTGATGAGCAGGTGATGTCATAAGGCTTACCTCTCAATTTGATAGCCTTCACCAAAGTTTGAAGTGGTTTGGCACTATTTCTTAGCCGCTGGATTGTGTGCGCCGCGAGCAATTCCCAGTGTGCTGTGTGCTTTGTATGCGCTGCACCTGTGCAATATTTCAATGGCGGGCTGGCTGCGTGTGCGCCGTGCCCGGTGAGTGCGTCGCGCTCCTGGGTATGTGCGCCGCGCGCTCTAGAACCTGCTCTCAATCACTTCCAATGCTCCAATCTCACACTCACGCCTTTGCAAATGTCTTCTCCAAGTCTTGTAGCAGCACAATGCCTTTGCTTTGGGTCAAAACATGTATTTATAGCCTTGGAGGAGATGGGTTTAATTTTTGCCTCTTTGAAAACCCATTTTTCTAATGTTGTGTTTTGCACTTTTTCATTGACTTTTAAACACACTGATTTTCACTTTCCCTTTGACATTTTGGCTCAAATGATGAAATTTTCGGCACCTCTTTGCAGGGACTGTATGACATAGCATTTGGCCATGTAAATCATAACTGCATCTGAAAAGTCAACTAGTGATTTTTTTTTTTTTGGGAAAATTTTGTCATAAATGACTTTGTTTGAATTTTCTTCAAAACAGAGTTTTGAAGAAGAGGCAATGTCTATCCACGTGACAATGAAGCTCTTTGAACCATAGTTGTATAATAGCCTCCCTCTAGCCTGCATGGCTTGTTTTGGACATGTTTTCAAAGACCAAATTGATGAATTCCTAGACCCAAACATAAAAATGACTTTGTCCTGTAAAGGACCAGACCTTGACTGTCATGAACTTCGGTGATTATGGACAAAGACCTGAGCCAGCAGGAGCCAGACATGAGGGAAAATGATTAGCATAACTTTCTCTGTCAGATCATGGCATGCCCCTAGCGAAATGCAGCTGAGTGAATGGAGCGGGACACCTAAAATTGAAATGCACAAAGGGTTTTGATCTCTGACGGAGGGATGACCAGACCGACTCTAATAGGGACTACATGGAGTGGGAAGATCTACAGAAGTGGAAGTATTGAAGAATTGGAAACTAGTCCCTTAATTTCCCCCTCACGAGAATGTGAGGAAGAGCTCACAAAAGTCTCTCTAAGAACCACGGTTAGTCCAATAAGGCAGTGAATTCCGCGCCTACCACCTCCACCTACACCGCCACCTGTCTCACCCTCCTCACATCCATCTCCACCCACCCCAACTCCACCACCACCATAGTTCAGAATGGCTAGTGCAATCAAACTACCAGCATTTAGAGGAGTAGGGAATGAAGATCTAGAACAATTCTAGTTCGTAGTAAGAGCAGTATGGGAAGCACAAGGCATCATGGATGACAATATCAAGAAGGATATGTTGGTGAACACATTGTAGGATCGCGCATTAACATGGTACATCAAGAATTCTAATGACCATCCAAATGCAAGAATCGTAGAAATCCAGATCGCGCTGAACATGGAATTTAGTAGGCCAAAGTTAGAAACACAATCAATCATTGGGTTTAAGGAGATTGTGATGCTCCCAAGCGAGACCCCCTGGGATCTGGACCAAAGACTGAAGGGTATGATTCGTGAAGCCAACATGATGTTGACAGATGGACATCACTACGTATGGTTGTAGCATCACTATCACCACACTTACAAACGGCACTGTCGTAGAAAAAACTTTCCACCCAAGCCGAAGCTTTGGAGATGGTGATGAGATTGCATGAGACCTCTATACAAGACCCTAGTCTGGGAGTCCAACAAATCCATGCGCAACTTCAAAATCTATGTCTAGAGATGCAAAGTTTGAAATATGATAGGACACCTTGGCCAGAAGCGTGCGAGGAGGTATGGTGCATAAAATGCAAAGGGCAAGGGTATGATAAGGATCACTCTCCGGTGTTTGTGAATTATTTGGCAGGAGGAGGGCCAATGCTATTAAGACCTGAGGCACAGGGAGGATCGAGCAAGACACCTGCATTATGGTGCACAATCTATCAGATAGGAGGAAAACACACTACGGACAATTGTCATGTATTGGAGAAGTATACGCAGACGTCCCAACAATTGTTTTGTAATTTCTGCAGGTCGGTAGGCCATGATGAATGCACCCCGAACTAATGATGGATTAGACTCCTACTTACAGGGTGTAGGCAGAAACATGAGCCCTTGACCCAAATGTAGGAATGGCTCATGCTGGATTTCAGTGGCGCGGTCAAGGTCAAGGTGGAATGGGACAAGGAAGGGGTCGTAGACAGTTAATTTGTTATAATTTCGGAGGGCTAGGGCACTATGCCCGTGATTGTACAAACCCGACAAGAACATCATGTTTGTACTGTACTCAGTTTGATCATGAGGCAGAAGACTACCCTACATTGATAGCGAGACTATGTGAAAAAGGGGTACTTCAGCCCCCTCCGACTTAGAATTTGTAGATGATGAGGTCTGAAGCACAGGAAGAACACCCGAATGTAAAAATGATTCTCAAGAGTGGTATGACCACTGGTGATGATAAAGGTAAGTAGTCATAGGAAAGTGCATGGGTTCACAAGGCTCCTACAAAGGAACTCGAATTTGATTTAGAACATGCAAAGGAGACATTCATGGAAGCTAACAAGAGCTTCACGGAGGCCTCCACTTCAGGTAGTAAGCATCAATTAGAACCAGGGATGGATCCTTCAATGCTCACTACCTTTCTGGAGACATGTATGAAACTGCTACGTGACAACAAGGCAATAAAAGGACTATTGGAACTTATCATTGCATGCATGGGGTCAGGAGAACTACGCATGATCCAGAAACTTGGAAAGCATGCATTGCACACAATAAGGGAAATGAGGTTGACTGCACAAATCGGCGAATATGAAATGGATCAGTAATCCTGGATCTCGGAGTGAACGTGAATGTACTTCCAAAACAAACATGGGAATGCATGGGCAAACCCACACTACAGTGGTCTCCTATTCAGTTACAAATGGTGAACCAATAAAAAATCTTGCCCATGGGAAGATTGCAAGGGGTAACAGTAGATATTGAAGCTACGAGCATGTAGGCAGATTTTGAAGTGGTAGAGATTGTCAATGATAGTAATCCCTATCCCATGTTACTAGGAATGGACTGGGCCACTATATGAATGGAGTCATAAATCTGAAGAAGCACAAAATGATCTTTGAGAAAAAGTCACTACGCATAGTAGTACTGCTAGATCCAGTCGAAGGAGCGCAATACACTGAACCAGTGTCCAACGACGATAGTGACGAAGATCTCAATTGTATTTACAAGATAACTATGCAAGATGAGGATTGGGTGAATCTAGCTACAGATGGAAGGATTTCGTGGGAGCGTGAAATCTCCTGCACTTCAGATTCAGACGAAGAGATAGAGCGATGGCAGAATTGGCTGCACAAAGTAATAATGCTTGATTGCAACATGATGGTTAGATCACTGCACTGCGTGACAAAAAAATTAAGGGATCTGCCAACATATGATGGGTTGACAGCAGTGGATGAATTCCTGAGAAAATTTGAAAGCGCAGTACCAGAACAACAGCGGTTCGATGCACTGAAGTGGGCACTACACGCAAAGCCCGCACGATCGTGGGGCATGCATCAAGGAAGTTTTGAGGAATGCTGTGGATGCAGAAGGATGATGCACTTATGCTTTGGAAAACCCCAGCTCAGAATGAGAGCCAGTCAACAAGGGTGGAACAACTTGCGTGCCCACCTTTCTTGATTGGTACGGACATATGTTGTATAGCCCACACAAGCACACACCACTCTTAGAATAGAGAATCGGAACAAGCCACAACAGCAGGAAAGGCAACGTGCACTACCAATTATCAGCGAAGAAGCATTCGATAGGGCATGCGAAGTACTGAACAGGGTTCACCAGGCAAGATGCACTAATTGGGACCTGTGCGTACCAGTGGTTTAATGGGCCTATAGGAACATGTGAAAAACCATGATCGTGGAAACAATTCCAAAGGTGTGGAACAGAATTGAGACCATAATTTCTAAAGAGAATGCAAAGAGGAATCCACACGCAATAGCTCCTGTAGATGCGACGATCCACAAAGACCAGGATAAAGAAATCACATAGCTACGTGAGGTCAAATACATAAATATTCAGGAATCCATTCGACAAGGGAACCTTCAACTTCGTGAACTCGACAAAGACCAGGTACAACTAAGGAAGAAAAGCATTTTGATGGATGTTGAGATTAAGAGGCTAGAAAACAAGATCAGGCAAGCATGTCTCGTCTATAAACCAACGATGACAAGACAAGGTGGGGATGATCATACCACTGGATTAGAAGATTGTCGTTGAGAATTTATGACTCTACTGCCATGGCTATGACTACAGCTCACCAAATGCAATAACCATGGGAGTGAACTGCATACGATAGAACGCGTGATTCCGGCTGTCGTGAGGGAAATTGAGGATTTTTCACAGACTATACTAGAAGGTGAGTTGAAGCCTTGCACAGGTGGTGTGACCACCTGACTACTTGTAGGAAGCATAGCCTCAACACTCCAGGAAGTTGAAAGAGAGCACGGGAATATAAAAGAGTATGTTTGGAAGGTGCATGATAAGGGAAGTGTGGGTAGAATCAACATGTCACAAGGTTCGCGCCTGCACACAGGGGGTTGTGCTACTGCACATGTAGGCTAGGAAGTGACCATTAGTGTCACTGTTCATGACATGATGTCCGATTTAAGGCAAAAGGGAGCAGGCAGGAGGCATTTAAGATTCGAATTAATGGCAAGATTTGGGACAATCTTCCACCAAGAAAGCATTGATGGCCCAGAATTGGGGGGAACGGTCGAATTTGAATTCAAAAGGCACTATAAAACTTTGGGGGCTAGCCACAAGACAAAACTTGTTCATTTGATATTTGAGCAGTTGATTAGAGCACAGAGTGTTGCGCACAAAGCAATATTAGAGCTCTGAAGTTCGTGAATGACCACAGACACTTCAAACAAGATGGCGACTACTAGGAGAGGTTTGGGCTTTGCAGAAGGAACCACCGATGAGGCTGCGCAAAACCCCACGATACATGATGTTCCCAAAGATACTGGGGTCACACCAGAAATCCCGAAATTGCCTCGGACACTGAGGCCCAAGAAAGATAAGCAGGTAGCAGGACCAGTCCGCATGTCCCCAAGGAATCCACGGTTTCGTAAGCTCTCAATGGAAGAAAAGGGCAAGGTTGTCACCATTGAGACAAATGACAAGGAGGAGGACCTACAGGCTCTCATCGATGAGATAAAGGAAGCAGAGGAAATGGAAGAGGATATCCAACCGGTGAAATTTGCAGCGAAACTGCTCAAGTACGTCCCTCCACGAAAAAGGAAAACCAAGATACCAAAGGATCTGGATGCCACCAAGAGCGCACTCCAAACCTCGCTCCTCCCTGATGGAATTGTGTTTGAGGTCTCGCACTTGGGCCACGTGCCCACAATGAATTTTGAAGATTGGGACCCTATGGACAACAAGAAGTTCCCACACTTAGAGATGGAGAGCCTCATGAAGTAGAGCACGGAGGAGCCAATCACAACATTAGAGCCGTGAAAATGGCTGCACGTTGTGGAGAAGGCCGGATTGCTTCATCTGCTATGGATTCCACACTTTCACTACATGCCCATCACTATTTTCATCATCAAGCAGCTACTTTTCCTGGTGCACAATGGTTACTTATGGCTGGAGGAGCGTATTCCCATCACGACAGATCTCATCCATAGAATTTCTCACCTTCCCTATAAGGGAAAGGACCCCACAGTGATAGCAAGAAAAAGTGGATATTTGGCTCTCAATGGAGGCCATGAAGAAAAAATATAAGCTCGAGAAGAAAAATAGGGGTTACATAATCAGCAGCATCAAAGATAAAGGGGTGCATGTAGCCACCCAACTCTCCGCTGGGAAGGTAATGAGAAAATGTCGTGGTGATGAGGTACCAGTGCTGGTAGTTACGTTGGCCGCAAATGTGCAAAGGGGGTCGAATTCAACTAGGTCGAGTTCCTCTACGCGGAATTCTTGACCAACTGCAAGGAAGCCCAGGAGTAGGGCAAGACCTTCCACTATGTGTGGTTGCTCTTGTCCATTTTGCTGGTAGCAGGAGAACTGCTAGAGGAAAGTTAGTTCTCAAGCGAGTAGGACTTACTAGAGGCCGCAATGTACGTGCTTCTCTGGGCTACCAAGGATGCAAAGCAGATTCATGAGACAAATATCTTTTGGGTGCTCATGGATGTGAACATCCGGATGTGGATTAATAGGTGGCTGCGCCTGTCCCCCACAGTGCACAATGGCATGTGGAGCTTTGCAGACTTCAAGGTGGACATGCACAATATTTACATCAAAGTGTGAAAGGATCCAACATAGTAGTGGAACAAGCTCCCGTTCATTGCCACTGATGATGAAATTTTTGCAGTGCTAGAATCATGGCCTCCCTAGTGGCACACCCCAGATTTGGTGGAGCTGGATAGGACAATAGCACAAAAAAAAGGATGAGGCCAAGTTGTGCATCACGAATTTGGCTAAGAAGAGGCATAATGAAAAAGTGGTAGCAGAGGTAAGGGCAGTCCGCAAGGTAGCAAAGGCAGACACAGAGTAGGAAAAGGCCATTGAAATAGTAGTGGCAACACAGACAACATGGGCCACAACAACATGGAAAGAGGAGGGCCAGGGATTGTCTACGGGGCAAGAGGTAGAGGACACAGACTTGGCAGAAGAAGGTGCAAACCCGGGCACAACTTCCACCCAACTGGAAAAGCTGCGGGTCACAAAGAGATTGGGTCCACGGAAAAAGGTCAAGGCCTCCAAATTGGCCATCGACCCAATCACACTAATGGAAGGTGACCTCTATGACATCGGTGACACAATTTGTGAGGTCACCAAGGAAGCACTCCAAGAAGCCATGTCAGAGTAGTAGACTATGTTGGGGGCCTAGAGGGTGTAGATGCAGGAACTACAGGTGCGGACCCCACAGGAAGGAACCATAGCCACCTACAGCGCTATAGGAACATCTGCAGCGGAGTAGCTTCTATGTGCAAAGATGGCTAACACCATAGTTCTATCGGAAGGGGAACTAACAACAGAAAATGAGATCAACGAAACCACGATTGGCAGGATCCAGGGACTTGGCCTTAATTTGGCTGCCCCTCCACAACACACACTATACCAACTACAGGATGGCATAACAGCAGAGCTCCGCACCACGGAGGGCCACGCGATTTAGGTGATGGGTGAGCAAAAGATCAACATTAAATAGAGCAACTTGCAGCATGACGAACTGGTGTCACAAAACCAACAGATAGTACAGATAGTTAACGAAGTGTGCCGGCAAGTCCCAGAGTTGTCCGTTGCCGCAGACTTACCAACAGAAATGTGGATACACTATCTGGCAAGTGGAGTCTGAAACGCACGTGAGGAAAAAACGCATACACAGTTGGAGCTAAATCTCCAGATTGCTGAGTTGTGGCTGAAGGCGCAGTGTTCCACTCCCTCGAAAGTTAGAGAGTAGTGCGTTAGCGCTATCCAAATAGGGTTGGAAGAAATTGGACGGGCAGTACAGGACTGTACTGATATGTTGGACCAAGCCTTTGGATTCCTCACATCCTTGCAGGAGGACCCCAACATACAGTGCCTGGAAACAGATGTGTGTGAGCTTCAGGAGCAGTACGATAGTGTAAGGGGAACTACTCAAACAGTTGTCCTCACTCAACGGCTCAAAAAGATGCAGCAAGCAAGGGCATTGAAAGAGTAGGTGGATGTTGCAAGACAGAAAGAGGCACTTATTAAAGCACGCATCTAGCCATGGATTGATTAATCCTTCACCATTACGGCAGATATCAAGGGCAAGATCGAATAGATGTAGCGTTTCTACATGCTAAGACAGGGATTCGATCCTCACAGAGAAGCATCGGAAGAGCACATGCAACAGGTCCAGCAAATTGAAAAATAGTGCATTATGGACCTCCGAGCAGTATGGTACAAGTTGGAGGGGCTCCACGCCGATAGAGTGACTCGAGGACAAGTCACGATGAATGTGTTGGGGGCCTGTTGAGCATGGAATCGCCCCACAGCATGTTTTGGGGCTCAAAGCCCATGTTTTGGTCAAATTTATTGTAAGAATCCACGAATTGCAGGCGCAGTGTGTGAAGTATAGATTGAGTCATGGGGTTGTCAACCCTAAGTATTGTAAAGTAATGTAATGTCATTTCAGCCTACCCGTGGTTCGCGGACCATGGGATTGTATAAGTAGAGCAAGGCTCTAAGTTGTAAAGGTAGTGAAGTAGCTGAGTAGCGAAGATAGAGCAGAGAGTAAGAGTCTAAGGGTATTGGGTTGTAGTAGTAGGAAGAGGCTTTGCAGCTGAGTGCGTAGAGGCGTAGTAGAGTCCGCAGCTAAGTGTGCGGACCCCTGCAGCTGAGTGTGCAGGGTGGTGTTGAGTCTATAATCTTAAACAAAGAATAATAAAGATAAGTTGATTCCAATTTCTGTGCATCTGCTTGTGTATTATCTTCTCTACATTTATACTATTTTGTTTATTATGCGCACTTATATGATTGTTGGATATACAATTAACTATCACTAGTCTTACATAGATAAGTTAAGTAATCGGGTAATAATGGGTTAATTAGTGAGAAACTTGGGTATAATATAGATCACGCCTCGGGTAGGGCTACGTGAAGACAGCATCGTAGGTTGTGAGGGACTAATAGGTGCGCATAGTGACATGTGCGCAGGGTCAAACCACAGACTGCCAGAAGCTCATCAGACATCCCCAAGGTGCAGAAACCTGGTTCTAGCACCCTCCCATACTACTTTGGGTGAGACCTTAGTCTGTGCTCCATGGACTATTGCCGAAAGGGCCAGTAGTACTGGGATTTGCTTGGCTAAATCACCTCTGAACCTAGGTCAGGCCAATACAAGCCAACAGAAGGTGTGTGTTCAACCTTGGATTGACAAAGCCTTCACCATCACGGTAGAAATTGAAGGCAAGCTCACACACATGCAAGGGATGCACACATTGATGCAGAGAATAACTCTTGACACAGAAGTCTCGAAACAGCATATGCAACAGATCCAACAAGTAGTAGCTCAGTGCACTACTGACCTCCACGCAGTTCGAGAACAGTTGGAGGGACCCTGCGCAAAGATCATTGCGCCGATAGAGTGACTCGAGGGCGAGTCACAATGTTTGTGTTGGGGGCCTGTTGGGCATGGAATCCCTCCAAGGCATGTTTTAGGGCTTAAAGCCCAAGTTTTGATTGAAACTTGTTGTAAAGCTCCACGAATTTCGGGCATGGGGCACAAAAGTATGATAGAGTCACAAGGTTGTCTGCCCTAGTTTTGTAATGTAATGTTGGCTGGATAGACCTACCCATGGTCTGCAGACCATGGGATTGTATAAATAGAGTGAGGCTCTAAGTGTAAAGGGGGGAGGGACAATAGGGAATAAAGGATAAGCATGAGAAGTCTAAGTGATTGAGTCGCAGTGTGAAGTGTGTCTTTGGGTCGTAGAGTAGGAGAAAGGCTCTGTAGTTGAGTGCGTAGAGGCCTAGTAGTCCGCAACTGAGTGCGCAGACCCCTGCAGCTGAGTGCACAGGGTGAGTCGAGTTTGTAACCGTGGAAAGAATTAATAAAGAGAAGTTTGGTTATAATTCTGTGTATTTGTTCTTGGGTTAATGCATGATTGATATAACTCGTGAATATATTGTTTATTTACTGCACACACTTGTATGAATGCTTTATGTTGTTAAGTATAACTGAAAGCACTCAAGTAGACAAAGATAATTAACTAACATTGGAATATAAGCAAGGTCTTGGGTAATAGTGCAAAACTTGGCACAGCCCCTGGATAGGGCCGCACGAAGGCAGTGTATCAGGTCGTGAGGAATGGAAAGGTGCACGAAGAAACCTACACTCAAGGAGAAACTGCTAACCAGTTGAACTCATTAGACATTTCCAGGGTGTTGAAACTTGGTTCTAGTACCCTCCCATACTACTTCAGGTGAGACCTCAGTCTGTGCTCCGCGGACTGTTGCCGAAAGGGCGAGTAGTACCAGGATTTGTTTGGCTAACTAAATTTGAACCTAGGCCATTCCCCAACAAGCCAACAACCTATGAGTCACCATATCATCTCTTCTCCTAGTTCATTTAATTCCTCATCTAATTCTGAGCCTCCTTCACTACATATCATAACCATGTATTGACCCATAACTGGTGTAGGAACCCAACTTGGTGCTGGCTCCGGTTCTATCCTGGTGGTCACATCAAGTGAAACAGTCTCAAGAAACATTTCAGCAGCCCCCATGCTCCCCTTTCTGGTTGGGTTAAGTCTACCAGATTTTACCAAGTTGATAAATGACCCCATACACCACGATGTTGGTTGGCCTTCTATGCCGACTAAGCTTCCCTCAGAGATGCCAAAGTTTGAGGGTAATACTCGAGAGGATCCTACCAACCATTTCCAATCCATCCACATGTGGTGTTTGTCCAACTCCATTACCGATGACTCCATTTGTCTTTAGCTATTCCTATGCACACTCACTGAAGACATTGCCAAATGGTAAGTAGACCAGCTCGCTGCATCTCATTCCATTTTCGACACTTGCTAAAGCATTCCTTTCATATTTCCAGTTACCTCTCTGGTACGACACTGGTACAGAGCTATTAACCTCATTCCGTCATTCCTCCACCACTCTCCTTTCCGACCATGTTCAAGGGTGGCGTTGAAGGAGGAGCACATGCCATGCCCCACCCTTCAAAGACCATGTCTACCTAGATTGGTTTCTTAGCAACCTTTCATCACCTATTGGAAAATATGTCGCGTCCCATTTTCCTCAAACCAAGGAAGAATATGTCCAAACTGCTCTAAGATATGACCTGATTTATGCACAATCTAGTTATGTCTATTTTGTCATTCCATACCTCCCTCTTCTTGGTAGTGCCAATGCACTGGGGGCATCTCAGGCCACCGACGGTATTGTTGGAACCCTCATGCCCCTCCTGCTAGCAACATGTTTTCAAGGCCCCAACCAATCTACCAAACTATTTCTCCTCTTTATGCACAGTCGAACGCTCCAGCCCCTCAAGCATTAGCACCACAACCTCCCATGCATCCTCAGCCCCAGCAACACTTGCCTCCTTAGGGTTAGGTGTTTTCATAGCAGAGTGTGGAAAATCCCCAAAATACGAAGAAAAGGAATAACAAGAAGGGTAGCAAGGGTAACCGAGGTAATCAAGTTAATCAACCTAGTGAACCCCAGGTGAACCAGCCTAACACCAACAACTAGCAACAAGGCAATTAGCCCAAGAAGAACAAGGTTATTCATACAAATAAGCCTTGAGAATGTTGTGTTGTACATGTACATTATACACATGAGTTCCCTCTCTTACCCCAGATGCGAAATGTGGAAAGCACAATCAGCTTCTAGACATCAATAATCACCTCAAAATCCTACGCCATCTCAACTGACAATGCTCACAAATCCTTTCCCTCAGCGAGGATTTGTTGCTACTCAACCTTAGCTGGGTCAAGAAGGCCATCCCCCACAATCGTTTGGTCATGGTGACTACAAGATCCTTATGATGAATTATGATGAGGTTAAGCCCTTCAATATCAACCCGCAAACTCAGTCGCGTCAATATGACAAGCCATTGACTTCATCCACCACTAAGTCCAAAACCAAACCATCTGCTGAGCCTCTTATGACACCAAATGGTCCATTACAGATCCCTCAACCCAAAATTGAGCTTATTCACAAGATCCCAAATGGACCATTACACCATAATGTGGCTTCTAAATGAGCTTCCCATACATATAGTGTAGTAGACGACTTGGCGAAATCACCTGCCTCCATGTCAATGTTGAAAGTCCTCTAGTTGTGCGCATCTCAAAAGAAATATATAGTAACTACTTTGGGTGCAACATATCCTTCTGAAAATAGTTTGATTTTCTTCCCAATTAATACATCAGAACATCCCCCATTGCCTTCATCTGTTGCTTTCCAGATACCAGTTCGAGTCCGTAATGCCATCATCTCTTGGTGCATTATTGACGAAGGTGCATCCAGATGTGTGATGTTTGCTGCCATCTAGAAACAGCTTAGGTCACCTGAGTTGTCCCCCTCCACCATCACTTTGTGTGTTTGGAATGGACACTCCTCCTAGCCCTTGGCATGTACCACAACTATCGAATGACCCTTGTGGGCAAGACTGCTCATGTCGACATTGAGGTTATTTATGCCCCTTTGGATTATAACATTCTCTTAGGTCATAGAGGGATGGGTTCTTGGCTATCCTCAAAGGTCTTTAGCTTGTGTAGAATCTCTCTCCTCTATAATGTGTAAACCAAGAAAATAATGGTATGCGACAATGAAAATAATCAGAGTTGCAGCAGTGAGTGCAATAATGAAAATAATCAAAAGTGAATAATGAAAGGAAAACCCTTCTATTTATAAAAAAATATTGAGTTATCCTTGAATAATGAGAAATAATAAAATATTATTAACCCCATTCTTGGAATAACCACTTGGAATATTTTATTCTATTTGTTTAGGACGGAAAAAGTATTTAAAATTTTATTTAAAAATAATAAATGATTTGTTTATCATCTCAAGAAATTGGTTAAGGAAAAATAAACAAATCACGATTTATTTAATTATTCCTAAGGGATTTAGTCAAATTTGACAAAGAATAATAATTAATTAGTGATTAATTAATTATTATTAGAGAAAAATAAGATAATTAATGATTTATTTGTTAATTTTTCATGATTGGGTCAAATATGACAAGGAATAATAATTTAACGAGGGTTTAATTAATTATTCCTAAAAGAAAATCAAATAAATAGTGATTTATTTAAATTTTTTTCATGGGTTTAGCTATAAAATACTTAACAAAGGTGGTTTATTAAGTAATTTCTCACAATGAAAGCAATTTTACTATGGTAATATTGGCTTTACATGGTTTACTTCGATCCATCTAGTAAATTAGTCTAGATGTTGGGCAGTGGATCCCCCCATAGCATGGTTTTCAGGCTTGAAGCCCGAATTTTGGTCAAGTGTAATGTAAAGACCCCGCAAAATGTGGGCGCAGAGTGCAAGAGTCCAAGGTTGTCCGCCCTAAGATAATGTAATTTAATGTAAAGTGTGTCAGCCTACCCATGGTCCGCGAACCATGGGATTGTATAAATAGAGAGATGTTCTAAGTGTAAAGTCAGGCTTAGTTTTTAACAAGTAATAGATAGATGCGAAGGCATGGTTAGAAGTTAGAAGTAGATCTGAAGGTATTGGGTCGTAGTGATAGGTAGAGGCTCTACAACTGAGTGCGTAGAGGCCTAGTAGAGTCCGCAACTGAGTGTGCGGACCCCTACAGCTGAGTGCGCAGGGTGGAGTTGGGATTGTACTTGGATAGAGAATTAATAAAAGATAAGTTGATTCCGAAATATTTTGTGTCTATACCTTCGATATATTTATGTATCTCTTTACAGTTTTATGATTGTGCGCACTTGTTATGAATTTTGAATGATTAATAAGAATATTGGGCCCACATAATTAAGTTAATATCTATAATAATATCACAATAAGGATAAAGGATCTAGATAACACCTCTTCGCACTCTTTACAGAGTTGCATGGAAGCAGTTACACAAGCTGCGAAGGACTGATGGCTGCGTAGAGTAGCGCAAGCGCGCAAGTTTGAGAACATCCTAGACTTCATCAAGACATCCCTAGGGTGTAGAAACCTGGTTCCAACACCCTCCCATACTACCTCAGGTGAGACCTCAGTCCGCGCACCGCAGACTATTGTGAAAAGGACCGGTAGTTTCGGGATTTGTTTGGCTAAATCACTTATGAGCCTGGGTCAGGCCCCAGCAAGCCAACAAATGGTTCCATTGCTGGGACTGGGATCTGCCTAATGGATGTCTGATGTCGTGCCACTGGAACCCAACAAAGAAGGAAATTGAAGAGTGGTTGGACAAGAAGATTCATGAGTTCGTGACATAGGAAAACAGAACTCCGCAGGTATTCGAGAAAAGGTGGCTGGATCGCTACATGTATATAGAAATCCATGAGATCTTCTTCGCATCCTTTTGAACTATATGAGTGGATCGCGAGGTTAGCCAACAGCTAAGGAAGGTGTAAGCTCGACCAACCGATAGTGTGGACTATGGAATTAGTACGTAGACTAGAGGCATCAGAAGATAAGATCGCATGAGCTATGGACCATTGGCTAGACTGGATAATAGGGGAATTTATCATTGAGTTTGTGGTAGACATGACCGTAAGCTATAGTGAAGTAGAATGATGTTTTCTCAAGGGACCACGAGGTAAGTACATTAAATCTTTGAATACTTGGATTAAGATGTTGTTATGTGGAAGGCGGGTTATGTGAATACATTAATGATTGGAACGACATGGAGCAGAAAGATCTACAAAGGTAGCGGGGAAGTAGGAAACAGTCCCTTAATTTCACCTTCACGAGAGAGCAAGGAAGAGCTTGCTCGGATCTCTCCGAGAAGTGCGGTCAGTTTCATAAGGTAGCGCATTCCGTAATTACTACCTCTACCCATGCCACCACCCATTTCACCTCCTTCAGCTCCATCTCCACCCACTCCACCTCCACCTCCACCCACTCCACCTCCACCAAACCCACAGTTCAGCATGTGTTATAGCTCCAAATCTCACTCTTATGGTTTGTGATGCTGCACTTATGGCCTAGGGCAACCCCTCCTTCCAGACCTGGTCCAAAAATTTAAAAAACAGTGTTTTATTCCCTGTACGCAACTTTGCCCTGTGTTAAACGCGTGTACACGCGGGTCTGTCATACCCAACCCGCGTGTATCTATTAAAACACTTAAAAAAATATAATTTCCTCTTTTTCGGGCGGTGATCGCGGGTTTACCTGCTGGATCACCTGTTAGTGTCCGTGGCCCAACTGTTCCCAACCAACTCCTAACTAAAAAACTACTTTGGAGAGGGTATAAAAAGACATCAAAGGGAAGGCCAAGGGGAGAGAGAAAGGAGAGCAAGATTATTATGCTGAGATTTTTCCCTTAGACCAGGTCTGAAGTCCTTGGTGCATCCTGCACTTCCCCCATTTTGCATAGGAAACCCTTGTTTCCATGTGTATTGGTGATCATTCATCCTTGACATCATCATTGAGTAAGACTTGGAAGGTGCTCTTGTTGAAGGCTGGAGGCTGGAACGAATCCGGGAGGAAGCTTGCTTGGAGCCTGCTGAAGGTGTTCAGGTGATATCTTTCCGATATATGTATTTTATTTGCCTTTATATATAAAGAAACACGTCTTTGTTCCCGAATAATCTTTCTTTATGCTTATGAGATTCTTGTGTTGAATTCTTATGAAAGTGGTTACTTAAAGATTTTTTATAACTAACTTTATAGCATGAAGATGATTTATACATAAACTTCTATACATGTACTGTTGTGTTCTTTGATTTGTTTGTCTTGCAGGTCAGAGAAAGAAGAAGGGAACTCCAAGAAGGGTTTGCACCCTAACGGTCTTCTCGGACGTAGGACCTTAGGTATGTACCCTAAACGTTAGAATTTGCTTAAAAGTAAAAAAGATGGCTGTGTGTGTGTGTTTCTTTGTATAAGCAATTTTCAGTCTGGTAGAGTCTCAGCCCAAAGGACTCTAGGGGTACTTTCCCTTCAACCAGCATGGCGAGCATAATCAAGCTACTTGTATTCAGAGGAGTAGGGAATGAGGATCTGGACCAGTTCTGGTTCGTGGTAAGAGCAGTGTGGGACGTGCAAGGGGTCACAAATGACAACATTAAGAAGGCTACATTGGTGAGCGCACTGCAGGATCATGTGTTGACATGGTATATCAAGCACTCTAATGATCACCCAATTGCAGGAATAGCAGAGATCCAGAATGCACTGAACAGAGAATTTAGCTAGCCGAAGTTAGAGACACAGTCCATCATCGAGTTTAAAGAGATTGCAATGCTTCTAGGTGAGATCCCCTGGGATCTAGATCAGCGACCGAAGAGTACAATTTGCAAGGCTAATATGACGCTCACAGATGCACAGCATCATGCATGGTTTGTGTCCTCTCTGACACCACACCTAATGACGACGTTTTCACAGCAGAGACTTTCTACCTAGGTCGAAGCATTGGAAATGGCGAAGATGTTGCATGAGACACCGATACGCGATATGGGGCTGGGAGTTCAACAAATCCATGTGCAACTACAGAATCTCTACCTAGAAATGTAGAGCTTGAAGCATGATAGGGCACCGTGGCTAGACGCGCATGAGGAAGTGTGGTGCATAAAATGAAAAGGCCAAGGCCATGACAAGGACCACTGTCTAGTATTCTCGAACTACTTGGCAGGAGGGGGGCCAATGCATTGAGACTAGAGGCACAGGAAGGGCTGAGTGCGACACCTGTGTTATGGTGCAAGATCTATCAAATAGGAGGAAAACACATGATGGATAATTGTCATTTGTTGCAAAAGCATACACCGGCACCTGAGCAACTGTTTTTTAATTTATGTAGGTCGGTGGGCCATGACGAGCGTACTTATCATAGCTACGAGTTAATGATGGATCAGACCCCAGCCTATAGAATGCAAACAGAAACACGAGGCCTCGACCTAGTTGAAGGGATGGTGCGCACTAGATTTCAAGGGTGAGATCGAGGATGAGGAGGAATGGGACTAGGAAGGGGCCGCGAATAATTAATTTGTTACAATTGCGGAGGACCAAAGCACTATGCTCTCAATTGTACCAACATGACGAGAATATCCTATTCATACTGTGCTCAGTTTGATCATGAAATGAAAGATTGTCCTACGTTGATCGCACAGATGCACAAAAAAGGGGTAATTTAGCCTCCTCCAACTCAGAATATCCAAATGATGAGGTCTGAACCGCGTGAAGAAGACCAATAGGGGAGGATAAGGGGAAGCAGCCTAAGGAAGATACATGGGTTCACAAGGCTCCCACAAAAGAACCTGAGTTTGACCTAGAACATGCAAAGGAGATGTTCATGGAAGCTAAGAAGAGCTTCGCGGAGGCCTCTGCTTCAGGTAGTAAGGATCAACTAGAGGCAGGGATGGATCCTTTTATGCTTACTAAATTTTTGGAGACATGCATGAAGCTGTTGCATGACAATCAGGCAGTTAAGGGACCACAGGAATTGATCTCCAGGTGCGCAGGGTCAAGGGAACAGCGTGTAGTCTGGAAACTGGGGAAGCATACATTGCACACTGGAAGGGAGATGAGGTTGACTATGCGGATTGGTGAGTATGAAATGGATCAGGTCATCCTAGATCTGTGATCAGATGTGAATGTGTTACCGAGGCAAACATGGGAACACATGGGCAGGCTTGCGTTGCAGTGGTCCCCTATTCAATTATGAATAGCGAACCAACAGAAGATTTTGCCCATGGGGAGGTTGTAAGGGGTAACAGTTGATTTCAAAGGCACGCGCACACAGATGAACTTTGAAGTAATAGAGATTGTCGATGACAACAATCCTTATCCCACATTGCTAGGAATAGACTGGGCCACTAACATGAATGGAGTCATTAACCTGAAGAAGAGGAAGATGATATTCAAGAAAATGTCCCTACACGTAGTAGTTCCACTAGACTGAGCTGAGGGAGTGTGTTACACTTGACCAGTGTGCGACGATGAATGCGATGATGAGCTAGATTCTATTTACTAGGTAATGGCACGAGACCAGGATCAGGTGAACCTGACTGCAGATGAGAGAATATCGTGGAAGCGTGATAGCTCCTATACTTCAGATTTAGACGAAGAAGTAGAATGCTGGCAAAACCAGTTGCACAAAGTGACAACGCTGAATTGCAACATGATGATTAGATCAATGCATTGTGTGATGACAAAGGCAAGGGAACTACCAACATATGATGGAGTAATAGCAGTGGATGAATTCCTGGACAAATTTGAAAGTGCAGTACTGGAACAGTAGCGGTACAGTGCGCTGGAATGGGCACTGCGCGCAACTCCCTCATGATGGTGGAGTACACATCAGAAGACCATGGTAAATTGGTGTGAATGTAGAATATGGATGCAATTACAATTTGGAAGTGCCTAGTTTTGAACAAGAGCCGGGCAGCCAGGATGAAGCAGCTTGCATGCCCACCTATGTTGATGGGTGCAGACGTGTGCTATGCAAGCACATCCTAGACTAACGATCGAAAATTAGAACCAGACTTAGCAACAGGAAAAGTGATGCACCCCACAGAAGTTCCACTTAGAAGCATTCTAGAAGGTATGCAGAATCCTGAATAGGGTTTACCAAGTGGGGTGAACTGATTGGGACCTATGCGTACCAGCGATGCAATGGGCCTATAGGGCCATAAGAAAAAATCAGAGCATGGAAGTGATCCCAACACTAACGGGAAGTGAAAAAACCATAAGAACACATAAGAATCCCCCTAAAATAGCTCCCATAGTTGGGATAGTATGCGAGGACCCGGGTAAAGGAATTATGCAGTTACATGAAGCCATTCGGCGAGGAAACTTGAAACTTCGCGAACTCGAAGACGATTGGCTATGGCTGAGAAAGAAAAGCATGATATTGGACAAAGAAATAAACAAAATGGAAACCGAAGTCGTGCAAGCATGTTATGCCAAGAAACTAAGCACGATGGGACAAGGAATAGCCAGCCATACTACTACAATAGAAGAATTTATGACCCTGCTACCATGGCTGCGACCGCACCTTACTAGACAAAGTAACCAAGGAAGTGCACCACATAAGGAAGAATGCGAGGCGTTGACTAGCGTGAGGGTAGCTAAGGAAGGCCCGCAGACTAGGTTGGAAGGTGACTTGAAACCTCACATTGATGTTGCAACCACCTGACTATCTGTAGGAAGCACAGTCTCAGTGCTCCAAGTTGTTGAAAGAGAGCGTGGGACTATAAAAGAGTCTGTATGGGAGATGCGCGAGACAGAGGTTGCCCGTATGATCGCTATGTCACAGGGGTCATGGCCACACAGAGGGGGCTGCACTGCTATGCGGGTAGGCTATGAGGTGACCATTGGTGTCACTATTTATGTCAAGAGGTCCAATTTAAGGCAAAAAGGAGTGGGCAGCGGGCAATTAAGACACGAATTAAGAACAAGATTTGGGACGATCTGCCACCAAGAAGGCATTAATGATGCAGAAGTGGGGGGAAGGGTCTAATTCAAATTCAAAGGATCCTACAAAACCCCCAAGGCCAGTTCCAAGGCAACACTTGGTTGTTTGAGAATTGAGCAAGTACATAGCATTGAGCATCATGTACTCTTACCATCCTCAATGGTAGACATAATGATAGCTGCTAGAACAAGAGTGGGATTTGTCGAAGTTACCGCAAAGCCCAGTATGGCCCATGAGGAGCATGGAGAGGTGAAAACTACACCTGAAGTTCCAAAATCACCACGAACGCCGCGGACACAGAAGGATAAGAAAACAATGGGGCCAGTCTGTGTATCCCTAAGAAACCCACGGTTTGGCAAATTGTTAATGGAAGAGAAGGGAAAATACATCACCATGGAAACAAAGGAGGAGGAAGACTTCTAGGCCCTGATCACCCAAATTGAAGCACAAGATGATGAGGTGAAGGATGCCTCCCAAAAGCATTCCACGACAAAGTTACCTCCTTGCTACATCTCGCTATGGGCTATAAGAGACACGAATAGGATTCACGAGATAAAGGTGTTCTGGATGTTCGTGGAGGAGAGCATTCGAACATGGATCAACCACAAGCTGCACTTGTCCTCTACATTTCATAACATATTGCAAAGCATGGCAGAATTCAAGGTAGATATGCATAACCTGTATATCTGGGCATGCAAGGATCCCAAACAAAAATGGGTGAAGATTCCGTTCATTGCAATGGATGATGTGATCTTCACCGTGATGGAGTCATGGCCCCTGAAGTGGCACGCCCCAAACTTGGTGGAAATGGAGAAGATCACAGCTCAGCAACAAAAGAAGGACACCAAGCTACACCTCACGTAGCTGGCTGAGAGGAAGCGCTAAGAACAAGAAGCAGCTACCTGTGAGAAGGTGGCTGATGCAGCAGTAGCAACATAGACGGCAGAGATTACAACCACGCCAACCAGAGAGACCGAGGAAGGCTAGGAGATGTCCTCGAGGCAGCAGGCTGGGGAAGTGGATAGGGAGGAGGACCGCATGGACCCCAGTAAAACATCAACACAACTCAAGCGGCTGTGCGACCTAGAGAAAACCATCCCCGGGAAGAAAGGGAAAGGCACAAAGACATCCAACGACCCGATCACACTCACAAAAGGTGATCTATTGGATATCAACAAAATGATTCAGGAAGTCACGGAGGGTACACTCCAGGGATTGCAGATGGAGTAGAACACTGTGATAGGGGCGCTCAACGCGCAACTACAAGGTTTACAGGTACAGTACCCCCAAACAGGAACAATGGCCTAGTATGTCGCGGCAGGAACTGTTGAGGCCGAATAGCTGCTATGTGCTTGTATGGGTAACACCTTCATCTTGCTTGAAGGTGCATTAGTAGCATCAAGCAAGGATGACTGGGCTGTGATGAACAGCATGAAAGGCATTGGCTTGAACTTGGCTGCCCTACCGTGCGAAATACTGTACCAGCTACAGGATGGGATCATTGCCAAACTCCGTGCCCAGGAAGGCTGAGCAATCCAGGTCCTACATGAGCAGAAAATTAACATGGATGATCTCAACATCCAGAGGGATGCGTTGGTTGCGTAGGCTAGTGGATTGGAGTAGGCCCTAGAGGATCTATGCAGGAGCATTCCAGAGTTGGCCATGCTAGCAGAGCTACCGGCAGTAGAGTGGGTTCATAGATTGGTGGCCAGAGTCCATGAGGCTCGGGAGGAAATGCCAAAGGTTCAGTTGGAGTTGAACCTACAAATCGCTGAGCTGTGATTGAAGATGCAGCCCTCCACACCCTTAGAAGTTCGAGAACAGAGCGTCGATGATATCTGGAAAGGGCTGGGAGAAATTGAATAGGTAGTGCAGAGCTGTACCACTTTGTTGGAAGAATCCTTCGCAGTCCTCACAACCTTACAGGAGGATCCCACCATACAGCAGTTGGAAACAAAAGTGCGGGAGCTTCAAATGAAATATGATGTGTGCGTAGGACGGTGTAGATAGTAGTCCTAACTTAGCAGCTTGCAAGGCTACAATAGGTGAAGGCACTGAAGGAACAAGTGGACGCAGCGCACCAAAAAGAGGTAGTACTTAAAGCACGCGTCCAGTCTTGGATCGATGAGGCCTTCCTCATTGCGGCCGACATCGAAGGAAAACTCACACACATGAAAGTGATGCATGACCTAAGACAGGGAGTTGACCTTGATAGTGAGCATTCAACCGAGCGAGCAGACGAGATCCTGACGACAGCAGCATAGTGCATTACGGACCTTTGCGCCAGGCACAGTTGGATGGACTTCGCACAAGGTTCACTGCACTAGTAGAGTGACTCGGGACGAGTCATGATGATTGTGTTAAGGGCCTGTTGGGCAGCGGATCCCCCCATAGCATGGTTTTGGGGTTTGAAGCCTGAATTTTGGTCAAGTGTAATGTAAATACCCCGCGAAATGCGGGCACAGAGCACAAGAGTATAGGGTTGTCCACCCTAAGATAATGTAATGTAATGTAAAGTGTGTCAGCCTACCCATGGTCCGTGGACCATGGGATTGTATAAATAGATCAAGGCTCTAAGTGTAAAGTCAGGCTTAGTTTTTAACAAGTAATAGATAGATGCGAAGGCATGGTTAGAAGTTAGAAGTAGATCTGAAGGTATTGGGTCGTAGTGATAGGTAGAGGTTCTGTAGCTAAGTGCGCAGAGGCCTAGTAGAGTCCGTAGCTGATTGCGCAGACCCCTGCAGCTGAGTGCGCATGGTGGAGTTGGGATTGTGCTTGGATAAAGAATTAATAAAAGATAAGTTGATTCCGAAATATTGTGTGTCTATTCTTTCGGTATATTTATGCATCTCTTTACAATTTTATGATTGCGTGCACTTGTTATGAATGTTGAATGATTAATAAGAATATTGGGACCACAGAATTAAGTTAAGATCTATAATAATAACACAGTAAGGATAAAGGATATAGATAGCACCTCTTCATGTTCTTTATAGAGCTGTGTGGAAGTAGTTGCACAAGATGCAAAGGACTGACAGTTGTGTGGAGCAGCGCAAGCATGCAGGTTCGAGAACTTCCTAGACTTCATCAATACATCCCTAGGGTGCAAAAACCTGGTTCCAACACCCTCCCATACTACCTTGGATGATACCTTAGTCCACGCACCACAGACTGTTGCCAAAAGGGCTGGTAGTTTTGATATTTGTTTGGCTAAATCACTTCTGAACTTGGGTCAAGCCCCAACAAGCCAACACTAGATGATCAATTTTGTTGGCGATAACACAAACATGGGCGACTATTGGGAGAAAGACATATTAGACAAAGTCGCGAAGTTCTTGCTGGAGTATCAGGACTTGTTTCCCACCAAGTTCTCTAATCTAAAAGGGATAGTAGGGGATCTGGGTGTCATTAATATTACTTTGAAGATAGATACGAAGCTAGTAAAGTAGCGCCCTTATTGATTGAATCCTAAGTACAAGTAAAAAGTGTACGAAGAACTGGATAGGATTCTTGTAGCCGAGATTATTGAGCCTTTTGAGGAATCAGACTAGGTTAGTCATATGGTGTTTTAGGAAAGAAACGATGAAGGGTGACATTCAGATATGTGTGGACTTAATCAAGTTGAATGATGACTGTGTCAACGGTCCATTTCCTACGCCATTCACAGACGAAGTACTGGAAAATATTGGAGTTCAGGAAGCCTATTCATTTATTGATGGGTTCTTAGGGTATTATTAGATCAAGATCACACTGGAGGATCAGAGTAAGACCACCTTCACAGCTGAATGGGGTTGTTTTCAGTATACAGTTATGCCTTTCAAAATTAAAAATGCCCTTGTAATATTCTATAGAGTGGTAGTTGCAGCTTTCAAAGAATTTATTTAGATTTTTTTAGAGGTTTACTTCGATGATTAGAGTATGTTTGGGTTAGTAATGGGACATGTTTCCAGTCTTTGCCTCATGTTGGATACTTGTCGAAAGTACTATATATCCCTTAACCGAAAGAAATGCATATTATGCATACCCTATTGGATACTCTTATGCCATGTTGTCTGTAATAAAGGGTTGATGGTAGACCCTTCCAAAATTGCATTAATTATCAACTTGGAGCCTTTAAAGTATGCTAAACAAGTGCACATGATGTTGGGCCATACTAGATATTATAGGACATTTATCAAAGCATATGCACAGATCACTGAGCCCATGGAAACAATACTGAAAACTGATGTGACGTTTTGCTGGGACGATGATTTATAGAAGAGTTTGGATGTCTTGAAGGAAAAAATGGTCACCATGCCTACTCTAATGTTCCCCAACTAGAACAAGGAGTTCCACGTACATGTAAATGCATCATGCATATCACTAGGAGATGTGCTAACCTAACCAGGTGAAGGTGATATTGACCATCCCACAGAGTTTTCAAGCATGAAGTTATCAAAGGATGAAAATAAATATTCAACCATAGAACATGAATGATTAGCAATGGTGTATGCACTCCAATAGTTGAGGCATTATTTGTTTCATGTGCACTTCAAAATGTGCACAGACCATTTTGCTTTGAAGTACTTGGTTAATAACCCTGTGTTGGGCGGGGGGAATTTGTAGATGGGCGCTAATTTTTCAAGAATATGAATTTGAAGTTATTGTGAAGCCAAGGCAATTGAATGTTGGACCAGATCACCTCTCACAGATTGAGACTGGTGACAAAAATTGTAGATTAACATTTTGCATACATAACCAAATTCTTGTCTATGGGTAAAACTCCTGAAGGGTACATGACACAACAAAAGAAATAATTGGTAGTCTGGGTTGTATATTTCTCCGTTAGCACAAGACACTTATATAAAATGGGATCGGATTAAATATTGCGTAAGTATGTCCTGGAATTTGAACGACAAAGTATTATCCTCAAAGTGCATGGAGGATTTCAAGGAGGACATTATGTGGGAAGAGAAACTGTGTAGAAAATCATACTAGCAGGAGTGTGGTGGACAACTGTACACCAGGATTCTGAGGAGTATTGCAGGGCATGCCATGTCTGTCAAAGAAAGGGGAGACCATAAGGAAGGGATGAATTTACCTTGAACTAGCAGGTATCATTACAAGCCTTTGATAAGTGGACGATAGACTTCGTGGGACCAATTCAACCACTAGGAAAAGAGATAGGAGCTAGATACATCATAACATCGACCAAATATTTAACTAGGTGGGCTAAGGTGAAGCCTATAAATGATTGTAGTGCAGCTGCAACTACAATGTTCATTTTTTAATACATCCTATCTCGGTTTGGCTACCCTAAAATCTTGATGAGTGATATGGGTTCGCACTTCTTGAATGAAAAAATTGCAGCTTTTCTTGAACAATTCCATATGTACGACCAGAGAATTACACCGTATCATCCTCAAGTGAATGGCATAGTGGAATCCTTTAACAAAATCCTAGATAACGCCTTAATGATGACTTGCATTGTGAAGTGAAATGATTGGGATGTGTGCATACAAGCTATCCTATGGGCATATAGAACTACCAAAATCTCTGGAAGCTCCTATGTTATGGACATGCTAGAATCTAGAGAGGTTTGAATTCTCCCAAAAGCCTACATGCCTACATCTAGGGACTATTTCTAGTAGCCCTGTTCCAAAGTATGGGGAATTTAATGAACTTTTCAAGCCCAAAATTCTGACCACTGCTCAAAACTTGTTGTAACTTCTAGAATCAATTGAGCAAATAATGACAAGACTAATAAACAAAAATTAACTACTGGACTAGGCCTAACCATCCCCAATTGGGACTGACATTTTGTCAAACACTTGGCATAAAGGAAATCTGTGGGTGTAAGAAATAGATCTAAACATAGAGGTCCCATAATTATTTGAGATTCACTATGAAGCATTTTTCCTTATAAAATTAGATACAACTTCATCCATTAGGTCATCGATATAGTGCTCATTCATTTACAAGTGAAAACATGATGAGAGGCATACGTAGCCACTATCATAATACATTTTCATAACCATCATAATAACAACATAAATACCAAGGAAACAACAACCATATAATCCACATATAAACTAGTATAAAAAGGAGAAATAACCAAATATTAGTGATGAAAAATCCAACTGGTTAAGGGACTAGCATGTTCCACCTGAACATAGAAATGTTGAGCAAAATATCTCTTCATCCATTCACCCCCATGCCATATTCCAAGCATGAATGTGGGATCTCCTATAACACATCAATCCAAAATCATTCAGGGCTTCCAGAGGCTAACCACCTCAACCCATCAAATAGCGATTTTGCCTCACGGTTAGACATCACAAAACCCTCATTAGATTGGTCTTTATCCAAGCCTTCCAAGGCTCTAGAGTGTTTGTTCCAACTAAGGCTCTAGGACTAGTAACTTAACCCACAACTTTTACCAGGCTCCACAGCATTTGTCAAACCAAGGCTCGAGGACTAGTAACTCAACCCAACAAGGGCTCTAGAGCATTTTTCCAACAAAGGCTATGGGACTAGTACCTCAACCTAGGTTGTTGCAAGGCTCCAAATCATTTTTCCAAAAAAGGCTATGGGACTAGTACCTCAACCCAGGTTGTTACAGTACTCTAGAGTATTTGTCCAACCAAGGCTCTAGGAACTAGTAAATCAACCCAAGCTAAGGAAACATGAGAACCAACTAAAACAAAACAATGAAATAAACACACAATCTCCATGGCTATCTAATAAATGGCAAGGCTAGGAAATCCATTGTCAACCCTGACCATCCTCCTTGCCAATGACAGATCATAACCAACAAACCACATGCCTATGCCATGCATGCAAAAACTAGTGAGGAAATGTTGGGAAGGGATCCCTAGGGTCAATTGAGTAAATTTTGAGTAAATTTTGTAGTTTCTTTTTGTAGAGAATGTAAAATATCTGCAAAATGTGGAAATGGAGCATGAAACTTCTAGAAGTCAAAGGGAATTCAGTCCCTTAGTTGGCTTGGTGATAGAGTCTTTTTGAGACCTGCGAACATGCTATAAATAGATGAGTCATAGCGAGTCTAAGGGGAAATCAATTAGTGAAGAATCATTCTAATGACAACGCGCTAAGGCATGATAGGTATATTTCTTGTACTTAGGCGAAAGGGGAAGGATCTTGCTGCTGAGTGCACGGAGACCTTGGTAAGTCCGTAGGATGAGTGCGCAGGCCCCTATAGCTGAGTGCGTAGGGATAAGAAGTTTGTAATTGAATGTTTCTACTTAATAAAGACTATTTTGAGACGATTTTGATGCATATGTGCCTTTTTATTTACTTCTGCTAAATTTTATGTAGCTTCACTATGTGAAATGTTTTATATATTTACTGTGCGAAACTAGTATATCTATAATATTTATGCATGATAAGTACAATTAACTTCCTTCACGAAGATTTGGAAGTCATTTAGATAGATTTGTAGTAGTCATCAATGGGAAGGATTAGAGTTGTGTGAAGGTATATTTAAGCCGTAAGGGTTTCAGGAAACCATCACACAGGCCTCTAGATGTAGAAACCTGGTTCTGGCATCTCCCAATACTGCTTCAAGTGAGATTGTAGCCTACTCTACACAGGTTGTTCCCGAAAGGGTCAACAATCAAGGTTTTTTTGTTTGGCGTAGTTAAAGCTAAACATGGGTTAGGCCCCCATCAAGCCAAAAAATGGTTTCGTTGCTTGGACCAAGATCTATTTGAGGAATGTTTGATGTCGAATAAGTGGTTCCCTACTAAGAAGGAAATTCAAAAGTGCCTCTATCGGAAGTTTCACGCATTTGCAGCTCAGGAGAATGGAAACATGTGGTTGTGCAAGGAACAATGGTTGAATAGATATCTGTAAACACACGAAAAAAAGCCTCTTTTCTATTTATTCCCTTGTGAATTGCATGAGTGGTTGTTCAAATTAGTAGATAGTCAGGCTACGTGGAGACTTGGCAGCCGTATTATGTGGACTCCAGAGTTGGTGAGACACCTGGAATTTTAATAAAACAACATCGCGCAGGTCATTGATCACTATATTGATCACATAGTAGAAGGATTTGTCACTGAACTTGTGATTGATATGACCATCAGCTACAGCGAAGTAGAGCGCAGGCTCTTCAAAGGACCTCGAAGTAAGTACTTAAAATATCTTAAACTTTGGATTAAGATGTTTTTGTATGAGAAACAAGTTATGCCATTATCTTTATGTTTAGGACTATGCAAAGTGGAAAACAATTTAGAAGGAATGGAGAATTAGGCTCTGAATATAGTCCACTGTGAGGATCCTCTTCTAGTGATGATGGAGAGCCTATTCTGAATACACCGTGAAGCACTATATAGATAGTAAGTCAAGCTATCTCGAGGATACCTCTTCCATCCACTCCACCTCCACATCCACCTCTACCACATACACCAATTATGGTTGGTTGCACATGTTGTGTGGATAGGGCAGTAGATCACTGATGATAAACTAAAGAAAGCACAACTCGTCACAGTGTTGCAGGATAGGGCACTGACTTGGTATATTAAATTCTTTCAAGATAGACCTGACATGATGTTGGAAGATACTCAGCAAGAGTTGAAAAATGAGTTTAAGAAGCCTAAGTATCAAGCACAATATGTAACAGAGTTTAAGGAGATACATCAAAAGTTAAATGAGTCCTTGTGGGATCTGACAGGCTAAAATGAACATCACAAATGATTAACACAGAGACTGGTACATTTCTTTGTTGTTGCCTCACCTAAGATTACCATTATCACAACAAAAGATAGGAACACAAGTAGAATCTCTAGAGATCACGATGAGGTTGGAACCCTCACCAGTACAGGATACAAATGTAGAAGTGCAATAGATTCAGTCGTGACTAGCAAGATTGCACATGGAGCTGCATAGCTTGAAGGCAAGGAAGGAAGCTTAGCCAGAGGTGCGCGTCAAAGTCTAGTGTATAAAATGAAAAGGCAAGGGACATGATAAGGATCACTACCCTATTTATTAGAATTACTGCATTGGAGGAGGTCATTTGCCTATGAAACCTGATAATGTTACGAGACCAAGCACAGGAGTACCATTATGGTGCACTATTTTCCAGATAGCTAGGAAAAACGCAAATGATAATTGTCATCTCTTGCGAAATTTTATTCAGACACAACAACAATTGTTTTGTAATTTCTATAAATTGGTTGTACATGATGAGCGGAACTGCCGAAGCCATGAATTGATGATGGAGCAGAATCCTACATATCAAATGTAAGCAGAAAATTGGCCTCAAGATTAGGGTATAGGTGCAGTGCGTGGAGTATTCCAAGATCGTGGGAGAGGAAGAGGAGGAGGGGCTGGAAGAGGTCATAGAAAAGTTATTTTTTATAGCTATGGTGAAGCTAGACATTTTTCATGTGACTATCAGAACCAAACACATCCATCTTGTTAATATTGCATACGATTTGATCATGTGATAGAATATTTCCCAGTGCTGATTGCTAAAAGGCAGTAGAAAAAGATGCAACAACCTATGTAGAATATACAGATAGTGAGGGTGGACCCTCACGAAGAGGATAATAGCATCAATATCCTAATTCACAGTGGTATGGCCATAAGAGAAGTTAAGGGAAAGCAGCTAGAAATTGAAGGATGGGTGCACACACGGTGCACAAGGCTACTGAAATGGAAGTTGGGTTTGACCTCAACCGAGCTAAAGAAACTTTTATGGAGGCCAATAAGAATTTTGTTGAAGATTCTCCATGAGGGAGTCAAGAGAAATCAGCTGGAAACAGTGAAGTATAGGACGTGGATCCCTCACTTTTAGCCACTTTTCTAAAAACTTGTATGAAGTTGTTGAGAGATAAGAGTGTTATCGGGAAATCTAGTGTCCACTCAGAGATACTAGTCCCACTAAGACTGGTAGCTATCTTAGAAACAAACAAACTAAAACTACTTTCATTTTCCCTTATGAGAAGTAGATAAGAGGGGAATGAAGCACACCAACCTCAGTCTTGCGCTTGGTTCCTTGCTCGGTTCCTCTCCCTTCTGACAGATCCTTGCTACTTCTCCTTCGTGTACCCAACTCAAAAGAGCACCTGTGGAATCAAAGAAGCATAATACTATCGAAGAACAGAGATCTACAATCATAAACAATATAGGACCAGATATATATTGACCACACAAATGCATATATCATCAAACATACAAGAATGTGGAGGAAAACTTGAATAGCTTTATTAATATCAAGAATAGAAAAGAGGATTACAACCAATTGTTCTGACCCAACGTCATCCTCCAGCATGAAAGCCCTTATTTCACCTCATGAAAAGCTTAGATCACCAAACACTATGATATTCCACCAAGAAACCAATAGCACTTCCTTACAAGATACAAAATTCCAGCCTCTGGATCTCTGGGACGAGGGATCCATATATAGATGATTGCAGGGGGTGAGTCAGCTTCTGGGATTTTGATTAGTGTCCTCTCTCTGATAGTTCTTTATTACACTTGGAGATTGATGATCTCTTACTCATCCTTGGGCGAATTCAGAGAGGCAAGTGTCACAGGAGAAGCTTTTGGAAGATTCCATGACGATCCACCTTGCAAATTGTCTTTGCCATTTGTCTACTCTCACCCATCGCACCCTACAGAAGGGATTTTCAGTATGCATCACACCCTTTTTCACTGAGCAGGTGGGATGCATCGCACCCTCTGCACTGGGCAGTCTGTATGGTCCAGCTTTGACCAGTTCTGAGCAGTTTTCTGTGGAGAACTTCTGGGAGATGATGTAATCAGTTGACCTTGTTCCTTTAGGGTATGAAACAACACTTTTAGGGACTTAGGATCCCTTGGTTTATGGACATGTATGATTGGGGTTGCAGTGCCCAAAAATGTCTATAACAGTTGCCCCCTAAAGCATGAGGTCGTTAATCTTTTGATGTCGGGTGAAATGCTTTATCATGAGGATCTGAAGTTTTTTCGAGCTGGACGGTGACCTGTAATAAGACACAATACAATACATTATCTTCATAATATTTTTCATGATCTATCTGAGGCGGGAATTCCCATGCTCATCTTTATAAATTCATTTTCATGTACATAAGACAGACAACTATCTGTGTGGCAGACTGATGATTCTGATAGAGTCATCATCCTTTGATTCGGATGATCATCTGTGCAACAAAAATGTACATTTGATGCCTTTATTTTCCTGAATATATCGTCGCCTGGATGGATGAAACTAGATCCGAGGTCTTCAAACTCGTCAATATTCACTTGGAGTACAAGTCGATCCGTGTGAAAGATGTTCTGGAGTCGAACATGGAAAGACATCGCCTGATTACCAACCAATGATGTAAGCTGTTAACAGGCGCGAGAGGAATCACCGATAATGATGATGACCCTTAAGGTACTAGAGTACAATTCACGTGGTGTGAAAAGGGACTTGGTGTCTAACACGACAAAAAATCATTCAGTCGAAGGCCATTGAGGTAAACCTGTTGCCAAAAGTGAGAAACTTGCCATTGAGGCATGCAAGCTTCAATGTACTGAAAGGGTTGTTCCTAAGTCGACTTCTTGGATAATGAGCTGATGTCGACAAGACGTCACCCATCGTAGGAAGGCCTTAATGAATCCCACATCTATGACACGGAAGGGAGTAAATGATTTTTGGAGGTGAAAACGATCTAATGATATAGGGTTTAGGGTGGCGGTCATGAAAGAATGGAGCGTGAATGTATTGCAGCGGATGAGACACAGGTGAATTCTCTGAGCGACTTCTCTTGAACATACCAGTGACAGTGACATGGATTAGTAGCGTTAACGCCAAATATGGATGGTGTCATGGAACAATGGTGATATTACCGGTGAACAAAATAACCCAACTCGACTCAGATGTGGAGTGAAAGTGTCATGTTCAAGAGCGACTTGCTACCAATAAAGTTTCTTCAAGTTTTCTTCCCAATTTTTCCCCAGTCATTGCTAACCAGTACCTCTTTATTTTTGTCAAGCTTAAGGAGGATAACATATGCTTGTTCTATAATTTTCCCTTCGGGCAAATGGCCGCTATGTTTTAACGAGCCTAGTGACAGTGAAACTCGTTCTTGTCTATATGGACAAGTTTGTCGCTATTCAGTTTTAACGAGTTTAACAACAAAGATAACTCGGTCCTTTTCAATTTTCGAGAGTCTAAAAGGGACATAAATGAAACTCCAATAATCCTTTTTCGTCATATAATCCCTTAAGTCCGAAAAAGTATAAAATAATATGAAAGGGATGAATTTTCTGTAATTTTAACGAGCCGAACAAAACAAGCACTCGATCTTTTTGTGTAATAATCGCTCAGGTCCAAAAAGATTAAAATCTAGAGGAGGGATAGCACTTCCGGTCGCTTTAACGAGATAGAGAGGCCAATCGCTCAGCAATCTTTTCATATTTTATGAGTCAGATGAAAAGAGCTTAAAGGAGACTCGTCTTTTGAGGAACGAGTGATAATTTCAGGTAGCAACTAATTCCAGGTAAGGTTTGGAATTTTCCATTCACGGCAGTGTCGCAAGGATGGCTAACAGGATCACTCTTCGCAACTGTTCCTCAAAAGGGGTAAACAATCAAATGGATGTGAATGATCTACTAAAACAGAGTGGAGGTGATGGTAAGAACACGACCAGGGCTCAAAAAGCTGATGATAATGGATTCACAATGGTTATTTACCGAAAATTGGTTCATTTTTTAATGAGCTTAAACTCTGGGGGAACGTTTGCTCATTGCTAAGGTTTAATTTTTAACGAGCTTGAAATTTGCATAAAAACTGCTCGTGCCAGTCGTATAATAAGGATGTCTCATCGATAGGTTCAATTTTTAAGGAGCTTGCACCATTCGAAACTTTGCTCTGGATCCTTTCATTATGCAATCTAGGAACGACCAATCCTACAAGTTTAAAGGGTTGAGAAACTACAAACTAAGAAAATAAATGGTCGCTCTTTACTTTCAGGCAAAAAGGTTTGCATGCCCCCAGGTATAGCGAAGTAAAGTTCCTAGGTTACCATTTAGAAGTTCTTGTATTCGCAAGATAGTTTCCATCTGCACAGCAGATAGAAACACTTCCTCGACTTAGTCCATCTGGACAAAGGCTCCAATCACCTAACCTTGACGAAAAATCTTATCCCGATCTAACTCCCTCTTCCTACACGGATGGGTGTTGGACCAGTCTTAAATCTTTCACGGAAATTTACCCTATACCCAAGGTTTTCCTGCCAAAACAGACCAGAGTGCATGCTCCCTGGGTTTCAGTCAGTCCTCCTGAGTCACTCACACTCTTCAGGTGGACGGACTGGAGATTGATGAGACATTCCTTACGTGAAAAGACCATCTAAGGATGGCACTTGAATATTAGCTATGTGTGAGTCGGGGAACGAAATCTGGTCTATGAGCTTGACCACTACCTTCATGTGAAAAACACATTACTCTAAAGAGTGAGGAGACAATGGCTCCCATGCTATAAATATAGTCGCACCGAAGGAGTAGATTATAATCTAGAGGTCCTTGGACTACCATTACATTCATGTAAATAGTTTTCCTTCTCAACGTTATGGGAACATTGGGAAGGATCCCTAACGGTTGACTGGTTCCTTTGTTGAAGCTTGTCAAATTTCTCATCTCAGGCAGAAGCGATGGCGAACCATGCGCTTCCCAAGCAGCTGAGGAAAGGATACTCACAGAAGCCCCTTAATCTATGATGGTACCGACCATGATCATTGTGTAAGCTTGTACAATGATTCAGAATGGTACATTAGCTGGTACACGGGGTCTACCTAGTAGAGTCCAATTGAAGGAAACAACTAGGTTTCTTGGAGGTGGGACCAAATAGACGGCCGGATATGACTTTGACGAACTTCCTCCCTGTGGTAAAGGAATGGGTGGATTGCTCCCATAGTCATCGGAGTCTGTGTTTATGAAAAGAATTTGAATGTTGTAGTTCTCATTCTCTTTGGTGATTGTGTCATCTGAGGATGGACCTTCTGAAGACAAGACCGGGTTGACTGCTGCCTCAACCTTTTGACTTTCGTCTAGTATGGGTTCAGCGGGTTTATCTTCAATGGCAGATGCTTCGACCGACCACAATGGTGTGTCAGTCAGATTTTCAACTAGTGACGGACTCGGCAAGAGTTTCTTATATCCAGGAGGAAGTCATAGCGATGAAGCCAGACGGTTATCCAAAACTCTTTTAGCTTCGTCTAGGAAAGGACAACGGTGGACGACGTGATTGCCTTCACACAGTTGACAAGGAAATTTACATTTCCTTTTCTACCCAAATGCTTCGATTTCACTAGTTGATGGTGTACTTTCAACATGATCTTCAGAGGTTGATGACACCGGATTGTGCAAACGAGGAGACTAGTCCCTTAAGATTCGAGGGATGTAAGGACAATCTTGATGATAGTGGTCTCCTTTGCAAATGACACATGGAGATTTAGGCTTGGATGGTGCAGTGTGTGGCTTTTCACTAGACAATGCTTGGTTACCCCTTTTTTCCTTTGGCTCCTTCTTCTTCTTCTCTTTCTTCTCCTTCTCCTTCTTCTCCTTCTTAGTTACTTGATTTTTGGCTTTACCAGCTTTATCAAGCGAAGAGGAAGGAGGAGAGGGAGAATCGGACGAAGTAGAAGGTTGGGGGGTAACTTTAGTATCATCCAGTTGCTAACTTGATTGTTCAGGAATCACGGTGTTCTGAACAATGGAGGTCGAGAAGAGCCATATTGGCAAGCCAATCGTCAATCCTAGAAGTGACAATGTGGCCATATGAGGTGCACCAACATCTCCCCAAGAGGAAAAAGGACTAGGATTTCCTCCAAGGGGAAATCCTTGGTTGGTGGACTCCATTTTTCTCAACCTAAGACCAACACAGGAATGGTGATATTATTCCGATTAAAATAAATTTTAGATGCTTTGACACAACTTGTTTTTTCAATTTTTAAGAGTCGAGAAAAAACAAAAGATGACTCTAGTTTCCTTCGATTTTTAATGAGCCTAAAGTGACAAGTGCTCAGATGTACCTTTTCCTTTAAGGAGTCTAAAAAGGAACGAAAGAGACTACTCTATAAAACTAGATAGAGGGATTACCAAACCAATCGCAAAACTGCAAAATACTTTTTACGGTACAGTAGTCAATCTTCCCGAATGCTATGTTCAGTGCATTGCGATCGATAGGGCGGTAGACATGGCTTCCTATGGATAAAGGATATAGCCTATTATGGTCTCCCAATATATACTTGACAGTACGTGGGAGCACAAGTCCGTACTAGAACTTGTCATCTCAAAGAGGAGGAATCTCCCAACCAACAATGAAAGTGACAGTTACCAGGCTTTACGATGCCGGAATATGTCTAGCCTAGACTTCTAGATGTTGTGCATTAGGTTCCAAAGAATTTTTATGTTCATTGAATTTATTTTACAATTGATCTTTCTTCATAAATTTTCCTTTCAGGTTCACCACATGATGTAGATATACAATTCCAAAAATACAATCTAAGATGATAAACAATCGTTTAATCTTCTTTTTGCAAATGAAAATCCTAGCTACTAAAGAAAGAGAGACGATATTCTTTCAACATAGAGCAGAGAGCACACACTAGATGCACTGTCCTAAATGAAACCAACAAGTAGTCTAAATGCAAATGCACATGCATGTATTTGTTTTTAGCTTTCTTAATGTGTGAATGACAAGAAGAATGCTATGTACAAATCTGAATTATCTTTTCAAAGCGATAGTACTAACAAATTTCTCTTCAAAAACGAAAGGAAGATAATGACGACACTTTTCTATTTTGAATTGAAAACTACTTTTGAAACTTGAAAAACTACTAATTCAAATCAAATACAAGAGTAACTATATAATCAACCATCAAGAACAATAGAATTCTTTTCTTTGACTGAAAACGACACTTGCGACACTTTCAAATCAAAAGACGACAGTTTGATTATGCTACTTCTTTGTAAAATAGAATTGAAAATGGTGCACAATAAATAAAAATATTCACAGTTATTTTCACAATGGAGGCAGAATGATGGAAAGGAAGGGAGTTTCCACAGTGGTATACTAATCACAGATAGCAAAACTCCTGAATAAAGTTGAAGAGAGTGAACACAGAAACCAAAATCTGAGAGCAGAAGAGGTCTTGTCTGATTAGCGCACTTGCAACATAGGGAAAGTGCAATGCAGTGAACCTACTGCACATGGGAGGTGCGATGCATCCAGATTCCCAAGAGGAGAAGGTGCGATGGTCCAAGGACGAGACTTCAACTGGGTTCCAGGTCACAGTTTGCAGCTCAGTTCAGGGATTTAGGCCGAGCAAGTGATGTTCAGTAAATATAAATCACAGGGGTTGATCTAATGAGGTTACTAGAGCCACCACTAGGGCAATTAGAAGGTTTACAAATCGATTGTTCAATTTATAAACAAAACCTATAGATAAACTGAAGCAGCATTGATCTACTTTGCACTTGCATAGAAAATGCAATTCGAAGGCTAGCTGGCTTGACTTCAGGCTCCGTCTGCAAGTTTATAAAACAAACAAATATAGACAAGCAAACAATCTATTCGCTCCCCAGTGGAGTCACCATTTTGTTATCGGGAAATCTAGTGTCCACTCGGAGCTACTAGTCCCACTAAGACTGGTAGCTATCTTAGAAACAAACAAACTAAAACTACTTTTATTTTCCTTTATGAGAAGTAGATAAGAGGGGAATGAAGGACACCAACCTCAGTCTTGTGATTCGTTCCTTGCTCAGTTCCTCTCCCTTCTGACAGATCCTTTCCGCTTCTCCTTCGTCTACCCAACTCCAAAGAGTACCTGTGGAATCAAAGCAACATAACACTATCGAAGAAAAGAGATCTACAATCATAAACAATATAGGACCAGATATATATTTACCACACAAAAGCATATATCATCAAACATACAAGAATGTGGAGGAAAACTTAAATAGCTTTATTAATATCAAGAATAGCAAAGAGGATTACAACCAATTGTTCTGACCTAACGTCATCCTCCAGCATGAAAGCCCTTCTTTCACCTCATGAAAAGCTCAGATCACTAAACACTATGATATTCCACGAAGAAACCAACAACACTTCCTTACAAGATACAAAATTCTAGCCTCTGGATCTCTGGGATGAGGGATTCATATATAGATGATTGCAGGGGGGTGAGTCAGCTTCTGGGATTTTGATTAGTGTCCTCTCTCTGCTAGTTCTTGATTCCACTTGGAGATTGATGATCTCTTACTCATCCCTGGGTGAATTCAGAGAGGCAAGTGTCATAGGAGAAGCTTTTGGAAGATTCCATGACAATCCACCTTGCAAAATGTCTCTACCATTTGTCTACTCTCACCCATCGCACCCTATAGAAGGGCTTTTCAGTATGCATCACACCCTTCTTCGCTAAGCAGGTGGGATGCATCGCACCCTCTACACTGGGCAGTCTGTATGGTCCAGCTTTGACCAGTTCTGAGTAGTTTTCTATGGAGAACTTCTAGGAGATGATGTAATCAGCTGACCTTGTTCCTTTAGGGTATGAAACAACACTTTTAGGGGCTTAGGAGCCCTTGGTTTATGGACATGTATGATTGGGGTTGCAGTGCCCAAAAATGTCTATAATAAAGAGGGCAGTGGAAGTGCTCTAGGAGCTAATCGATAATTATACGAGAAAGATTAAGGTTCCTTTAGAATAGTGCATTGTGACAAAACTGGGTAAACATAAGAAGAAAATAGGGCACGAGATGAGGTTTACCGAACAGAGTGGAGAATATGAAATGGATCAAGTCATCCTGGAGTTGGGTTCTAATGCAAATTCACTACCTAAATAGACATGGGAGAGGATGGGCAGGCCTGCACTACAATGGTCTCCTATAAAGCTACACATGTAAAATCAATATAAGATCATTCCTATGGGGTGCTTGTATGGAGTAACAGTAGACATTGAAGGAGCAAGTGCTCTAGCCAATTTTGAAGTAATTGAAATAGTGGAGGACAACAATCCTTACCCTGCGCTACTAGTAATTGGTTAGGCTTTTGACATGGATGTAGTCATTAATCTGAAGAAGTGGAGGATGAAATTTGAAAGGAAGGTGTTGTGAGTTGTTGTACCACTAGATCCTATGGAGGGAGCACACCACACTAAACTGGTTCGTGACTATGTGTAAGAAGATGACTTGAATCAAATATACAATATTACTGTGGGTGATGAATATTGGATCAATCCCACTGTAGATGGGTGGATCACGTGAGATAGAGACAACTCCTGTACCTCAGAATTAGATGAAGAGTTTGAACACTAACATAATAGATTGCATGAACTCTCTATGCTTGATCTGAAAATGAAGATCTTAGATTACTTTTAAGGTATTACAGACTCATGTGCATGTATTTTCCTATATTACTTAGTGCAACGGATCGATAAGATTGCGAATAATATAGACAATTGAGTAGTTAGAGAAACATAATAGACAACACACATAACACAAAAAATTTAATATGGAGTTCATCCAAAACTCTTGGGCTATGTCTCCTGGTCCAGCCTTTAGTGGTGACCTCTCTATTATGTCTTCAAGAGCAGAGTTTTTACAAAAGTGTGAGTTCAAATTGAGTCTCAACACACAGATACAAAACAACAGGAGTTTTTTTTGAATCCCTCAAGCATCTTTGAATACACAAACTCTTTCTCTCACTCTCTGTCTCTGTCTTCTCTTTGTCTCAACACTGCTTCCTTTCTATCTCTGTTAGTCTATGGCTTTAAATGCAATTGGCATTGTCTATTTGTTTCCCCTTCTCGGGCTCTCTAGCTCCAGGCCTCTATCCACTAGGATCCCCTTCCAAGCATTAGCAATCATGGCATAACGTCTTTAGGGAAGGTGGGCACCTATTCTGCAATGGAAGGGACCATCGGGCCTTTGAAATCCCCAAAAATAGTGTTCTCCATTTACACAGAGAAACACTGTAAAACACGGGAAAAATCCACCAAATAACTGCTTATCAGACTTCAAATATTATGAATTCCACCCTATATTCCATCGGTTCTACCTTTAAATCGCTATTGCATGTCACAAATGCTCGTTCCATGGTTTCTCTTTGTATTTGAAAAATACATTAAAATACTGAAAATATTGCAAAATGGCTTTATGGTGGACTTGAAATGCTATATATTTTCATCTATAAGTTCCATCGGGTCTGCTTCATCGCATCGGGCTCATTTCCTTTGCATTTCGTTTATTTAATGAAAATGCGAAATACAAAAGGAAAATGCCATTTTCTAGATCTCAAAATATATAAAATATCATCTATAACTCCATCGCGTCTGGCTATCGCAAGTCATATGTATATCGGCCCCACTCCATTGTACTGCTCTGACGCGATATTGTGATGTGATTGATCACAATCGCATATCACATAGACCCCGAGCCGTTTGGTAAGCACTCCTTGTATTTTCCAATTGCGATATTGCGAGTTAACCTAGGCTGTCGATCTACGCGCTTGATCGACGGTCCTCATTGACCCGCAATGATCGCGATCTCAACTGTCATATGGTCACCTCCGATAGCCTCCATCTGTCACCACCGATTGCAATATGCCGATCGAATCTGGACCGTTGATCGAACAGATCTAACGGCTCCTGTGCAAAGTTGTTTTGACCTTCGATGAGCTCTATTTCCACTGTTTCCTTGTGTTTTTCACTCCCGATAGTGTAATCCGCCATTTTTAAAGGTTCTTCTTATGTGATAGTTTTGTATGTCTGAAGACTTAGATGGTGTTTAGGATCCATTTTTTATCATGCCTTCCCACTGAAAAGGCTTTTGGACCACCAAAAGTTTGTTTTCAAGCATCGATCAAGTGAGGATACAGCTTCCTCACTTGTCCAATTTCCATCCATCATGCACTGATTGGTTTTGAACCTTTGAGTCCAATTCTGAGGTACTGAATATCCCCTCTACGCGTAGTTCTCACCTTCCTATCTAGAACTGTATCTTCCTGCAACTTATTGAGATATTCAGGCAACAGATCATTAATAGAAGGCAACTGAATTTTCTCTTCGAGATCTTCAATTAATGAAGGTTCAGATAGTCTCAAATTTTCTACATTAGCCACTAAATAGATGTGCATGTAAGCTGGCAAATCAAGGTGAAAAGCGTTCTCACCAATTTTCTCAAGCATCTTGAAAGGCCCATACCTGATTAGCTTCAGCTTCTTTCCTTCACCTTGCATTCTACCTTTGCTGATGTATAGCCAGACTTGATCACCAACTTGGAAGCTGTGTTCAATTCGATGCTTATCATTTCTTGCCTTGTACTTGGCCTGGCTCTTTTCCAGTTGTTCCTGCACTGCCTAGTGAATTTCTTGGATCTGTTCAATGAACTTGGTTTCTTTGTCCACATCACTGTGTCTGTTAGTGTCAGTCTTTCCAGACTTCCTCCAGTGATCAAATATGCTCTTACAAAGTGGTCTCAGAGTGTCAAGGTCAAATTTTGTCATTTCAGTGAGTCTTCAAGCAAAATTTGGTCACTAGGCATTAGGTCTAGGGTTTGCTTTCACTCCTTTCAAAGTTTCCCAAATGTCAGTCTTCAGTTGTGTCTATCATCATTCAAAGGGTTGTCATCATCATGTCAAGTTCCATTGGATCATTTTACACCTTGTTCATGCTTCAGTTGCGCCTAGGCAAGATTCATTTCCCTCTCCTAGGGTTTTGAAGGAAATTTCTCTTGAATGGTAAAATCATTAGGAAAACTTGTATCCAGGTGTTCATACACCTTCCCCTATCCTTCATCTACCTTATTAAACACTTCCCATCACTGAGATCCCCCAAATTCCTCATTTTCGCACAAACCCTAGTTTCTTTCTACAACCTGGCAATTTTCTAGGTTGGGCCTGTGTTTTTCCATTTTGGACCCCTTCCCCTCACTCAATTTCTAATATTCCACTTTCCCATACTTCCTAACATCCCTCCCTACTTCCCAAAATTTCCTCAAGAATTGAGAAGCTCCCTATCCCCTTCGTTTCGCTTCATTTCGAAAAATCTCTTGTTCCGGACATCGGGGTAGGTTTCACTGAAATGATGTTTCTGAGCAATAAAAGATGAATGTTGGAAACCTAAGAGAGGTTTTTGTCCAAAACATGCCAAGGAAAAAAAACCTCCTTCACTTTTTACACAGGTGTCATGGTTTTAGAGAAATGTCAAAAATACCGTTGCCTCAGAAGAATTGAATGCACCTCTCAAGTGACCTTGGGAAGATCAAGTTTTCTCCTAGCTTGGTTGGCCAAATGACTTGCTTAATGAGTCAAATGATAACTAGACAAAAATATATTTCCAATGAGCTATCATGAACTCTAGTTTGAGTTGAGGAAGGGATTCAAAATTTGACTGTAACAGCACTCTGCCTTTGGGCAGCCTCATTTGGCACATTTTGACCAATCTTGGGAGATTTGATTTCTGGTAGAGAAAATAAACTCCAAATTTAAAAATTCCAATTGGGTTGGAAAGCATACTAAAGGACCTTTCCAACGAGCTATCCTACACCCAATTTCGACACTGGGAAGGCCTCCAAAAGTCTCCTACAAAAAGGCACTATGCACAGGGCTATATGCGCCACGCCTTCCATATGCGTCGCGCCAGTGTATTTTTACACTGAGAAATGAAGCTATATGCGCCGCGCCTTCCATATGTGCCGTGCCATCAACAACTTCACAAACTTGCTCCAAATCACCCGAAACCTGCGGATCATCACTTGTTCAAGTAGGTTAACCCTTTGATTATTGATTTTCATCCAAGATTAGCGCTTGTTAGATGGTGGTTGTCTTATGGTGTTGGATAGAAAAATCAAACCCTACCAAGGAAAATGGTGTTAGGGTTTTGTATTAACTGTTTGGCTTCCAAGTTACTACTCCCACCTCACATTCCCTTGCTCCATTTTTTCCTTGATTTCCCTATTTCATAAAGTCACCCACTCATATATTCATTAGTTTCATATCCCATACCCCCAATTCCTATTTTACAAAGTCCCAAACCCAAACCCTAGTCCATATATTATACCCTATCCCAACATTCCCTCATATCCCATGTTACTCATTCCTAAGTCCCACTATCCCTATCCCTAAAGTCATTGAATTCCCTATCATTCATGTCAGTTGTAAAATTCCCAAAACCTCAAATCTTTTCATCTCATTGAAAGCCAAACAGACTTTGAAACACCATGAAGGCGGACAGACAGTAACTTTACAACTGAAACTGCATACACCAGGAGGGTACTAAGGAGGCACAAAACACATGATTGGCTCCAAGTCTTGACCGAAGCTTCCTTGGTTGAGCATGGCACTTGATGGGGGACCTACATTCCAAATTTCAAGAAATTTGGAGAAATTTTTGACATTTTGGAATTTTTGCACTAAAAAACAGGGTTTTTCCCTATATGTGCCGCGCACCTTGCGCGACGCATAGGATTGGGAGCTCCAAATTACAAATGGCTTGCAGTTTTGGATTTTTCATGAGAAATCATGAATTTTGGTACATGGACAAGAAATTTGGGTGAGTTTTGGGTCCCCTAAAGGTCAAAAAACATGCAAAAAATGACCTCACTGCCCCTATTTTGACACACAGGAAGTAGTCTTGGGAGAATGCACTTTTGGAGGGGCAAATGGACACCAAATTGGAAAATTCCACTTGGGTTGGAAATTAGAAAGGTGAGGCTTTCCAACGAACCAACCTAAGCTCAATTTGGACTTCAGAAAGTGCCTCAAAATCAGCAGCAAAGTAGCACGACGCATATAGAAATCAGCGCGGCGCATATAGATGTTTTGCCCAATTTTTCATCTTTCAGCTCAGAAATTCGGCCAGTTTGACTAGTTTTGCTTTGGGATGTAATTTTTGACTTCTCTTGATGTAATTGACTAAACATGATGTAATTTTGGCACTTATTTACTTGTTCTAGAAGATTCATTCACCAAAGAGTGAAAATTTAATGAATGAATCAGTTTCCTACCTTATGGAGGCAAGTTGTTTTGACTGGCTAGATTGTAGTGCTTTGTTTAGAATTGGTTGAAACAGCTCCTAGAATGATGAGATCGACCCCTAGAGGCAAGGGAAGAGGTTGTCTTGCCTATATTATGTGATTTATAAGTCATTTTCATGGTTGGACTCTTGGGAAAAGCTTGACACTCTATTGTACATTCACTTTTGCATTTTTTGGCAAAGGAAAGACCAGGGTTTTGCAGCACTGTTTGGGATCCATGTGGCTTTATGTTTTGATGGTGTGATTCTTTCAGTATTTGTAAGCTGTTATGTGTATCATTTTCCTTCTCTCATCTTCTACAATTGAACAAATGAAGTGTTAAGGTAGAATCCATAGATTGTTATGCTCTGCCTTTAAGTTTGTTTGATTTTCCATGTTTTCATCTGTTTAAGGAGAATCCTTGAAAGCTTCTTGCTCTCCTTAGATTCTCACCAGTCAGATCTACCCATTCGTTCATTTTTAAAAGAATCAAGACGATCACCTACCTTGCCCCTAATAAACCTCTGCAAAAACTGTGTCTCATCCCCGCACCCAAAATTACCATTCCCTTTGATTCAACAAAAACCTCAAAAATCAACCTCAAGCTCCTTGTTCTTCATACCTAGCCTAAGATCAATTGCCAATTTAGTCATCTCGAGCCTCATCGATTACCTTTTGCCAAGATTGACCCAAAGAGAGCCCTCTCCTATCCTCGTAGGGCTAGCTACGAGGCTGAGCGTGGTTTGATGTGGACCTAGAACCTTGTCTTTTCAGCCTGAGACAAATCTAGGCTCTAACATAGTGGCGACCATACTGGGGAGAAAAAATTGTTTGCTTGTTGATGTCATTTGTTTTATAGCTACAGACGGAGCCTGAAGTTATGTCAGGTAGCCTTCGAAACGCTTTTGCTTTACATTAGCGGAAGTAGATAAATGTTGCTTCAGTCAATCTCTGGTCTAGCTTGTAAACGTGACATCAAACTTGTTAATTACCCCAGTACATGTATCAAGTTCAGATCTGATTGTTAATGGTGGACAACGATCAGGCATAAGAAGGCTGAAATCATTCACCTGGAGACTTCATTCACTGAAAAATCCAGAGATCAATGCTTCATGGTGACTTCACTGCATGAAGATTAGTAGCTTTGAGCTTTTCAAGATGGATCGGGTTGCAAGAAGATACGCTCCCATGAGCCGAGATCACATCCCTTGTTTTCCAAATAAAATTCCGAAGGTAGATTGGTCAAGGAATTTGCCTACATTTAAACATGATGGTAGGAAGGACGCTGCTCTACATCTGGTTAGATTTCACATGCATATTCGCAAGTTGAAGGTTGATTTTCCTGAAGATTGCTTTATGAAGATATTCTTGGCCTCTCTGGAAGGTAAAGCCCAATCTTGGTATGAAAGTTTGTCGCCTGCTTGTATTTACTGTTTAAAGGATTTTCATGCTATGTTCATTGAAAGATATAAGGACTCTTATCCATCATTAAATTTAGTTCAAGACTGTTGCAAGCATGCTTATAGTTTTATTGAAAGCCTTGAGAAGTTTTACGAAGATGATAATTTCATGGATGAAGAGATCATTGAAGCCCTGTATGAAAATCCGTTTCAGCAGCACACAGAAATCTTAGAGGATACTTGTCAAGATCAGCAGGCTGAAGATTTCCATATGGTTGAAAATGATGAAAGAGAAAATGTCGTTTTAGATCTATCCATAGAAGAAGACAACATGCAGGTAATGCAAGAAAGTAATTTTCCAATCTCAGAAAGTGATGATGATAAATCAGATCGAGAGATAAATTGTGATGAGGCAAAACATGTTGTTCCGGATCTCATAAAAGAGAGTTGTATTGTCGCGGCTGCCTCAAATGAAGAAAACAGAGTAGCAGACCTAAATGCTCTAATCTCACTAGCACTAGATCTTCATGAGGAGGTAGTTCATTTCCTCTGTGAAAAACAAGACAAGATCTTCGTTCAAGTAAGTGAAAAGGTTTCTCTGGATGAATCTATGGTAGCTGATAGAAATGTTAGTGTTGGGTTTCACGAAACATCTGAAATTTCTTTTCTCATGATTGATGAATGTAATGAGAATCTGGCTGTCATATCATATGAGGATGACCTACCATATATTTAAACTACAAAAGATCAGACCATTCAGGATTTCATTTCAGATTCTTCCTCATATGTCTCATGTTTTGAAATGTTATTTCAAGAGGAGATCTGCTCATCTACTTGTTCAGAATTTTTTGAGGACCAGGAACATACTCTTTCCGGAGTACATGAGGAAGGAAGATCAGAATCAAGAGAAAAAGACACCTTGCTCTTTCAGCAGGAGGAAAGACTTCATGTTTTTCAGGATCCAATGGCAGATCTTTTGCAGTCAGCAGTGAAGGTGATTATTGCAGTATTCAGTGATGAAGGAGATTATGGTCGACTATATTTTTGGATGCCCAGCTACCAGTATTCATTATTGACCAGAAGATCTAATCAGGAGAATCAATCAAGAAGGCATATTCTTGATTGGTTGCATTGGCATTTTGATATAGTTTGATGGTATATTGTCTTGTAAGAAACACAGGTGGTTGTCATCATGATTTCAAATCTTGATGGACTGTTGCCCTTCAATAAGCTTTGTAAGTTCTTGTTTTAGTTAAGTCAGTCATGAGTCATTTGTGAGTCAGTTTTCAGTCATGTTGGTTTCATAATTGAGTCGGTTTGAATCAAGTTTTAGTCAATAAATGAGTCAAAGTCTTGTATTGTTTGTCAAATAATGACTCCATAGCCTAATGGACGAAGGCACTGTTTAGCTCTCCCAAAGATCTGCTGTTCTTGGCACCTCCAAGGAGCTACCATCCCCATTGGATCCAATGTTAGTGTCAGTCTTTCCAGCCTTCCTCCAGTGATGAAATATGCTCTTACAAAGTGGTCTCAGAGTGTCAAGGTCAAATTTTATCATTTCAGTGAGTCTTCAAGCAAAATTTGGTCACTAGGCATTAGGTTTAGGGTTTTCTTTCACTCCTTTCAAAGTTGCCCAAATGTCAGTCTTCAATTGTGTCTATCATCATTCAGGGGGTTGTCATCATCATGTCAGGTTCCATTGGGTCATTTTACACCTTGTTCATGCTTTAGTTGCGCCTAGGCAAGGTTCATTTCCCTCTCCTAGGGTTTTGAAGGCAATTTCTCTTGAATGGTCAAATCATTAGCAAAACTTGTATCCAGATGTTCATACACCTTCCCATATCCTTCATGTACCTTATTAAACACTTCACATCACTGAGATCCCCCAAATTCCTCATTTTCGCACAAACCCTAGTTTCTTGCTACAACCTAGCAATTTTCTAGGTTGGGCCTATGTTTTGCCCTTTTGGACCCCTTCCCCTCACTCAATTTCTGAGATTCCACTTTCCCCTACTTCCTAACATCCCTCCCTACTTCCCTAAATTTCCTCAAGAATTTAGAAGCTCCCTATCCCCTTCGTTTCGCTTCATTTCGACAAATCTCTTGTTCCGCACATCGGGGTAGGTTTCACTGAAATGATGTTTCTGAGCAATAAAAGATGAATGTTGGAAAATGGAGAGAGGTTTTTGTCCACACCAGGCCAAGGAAGAAAAAACTCCTTCACTTTTTACACTGGTGTCATGTTTTTAGAGAAATGTCAAAAATCCTGTTGCCTCAAAAGAATTGAATGCACCTCTAAAGTGACCTTGGGAAAATCAAGCTTTCTCCTCGCTTGGTTGGCTAAATGACTTTTTGGATGAGTCAAATGATAACTAGACACAAAGAGCTTTCCAATTAGCTATCATGAGCTCTATTTGGAGTTGAGGAAGGCATTCAAATGTTGACTGTAACAGCACCCTGCCTTTGGGCAGCCTCATTTGGCACATTTTGACCAATCTTGGGAGATTTGACTTTTTACAGGGAAACTAAACTCCAAATTTAAAAATTCCAATCGGGCTGGAAAGTATACTCAAGGACCTTTCCAACGAGATATCCTGCACCCAATTTGAACACCGGGAAGGCCTCTAAACGTCTCCTACAAAAAGGCACTACGCACAGGGCTATATGCACCGCGCCTTCCATATGCGCCGCGACAGTGTATTTTTGCACTGAGAAATGAAGCTATATGCGCCGCGCCATCAACAACTTCACAAACTTGGTCCAAATCACCCGAAACCTGTGGATCATCACCTGCTCAAGTACGTTAACCCTCTGATTATTTCTTTTCATCCAAGATTAGTGCTTGTTAGATGGTGGTTGTCTTATGGTGTTGGATAGAAAAATCAAACCCTACCAAGGAAAACGGTGTTAGGGTTTTGTATTAACTGTTTGGCTGCCAAGTTACTACTCCCACCTCACACTCCCTTGCTCCATTTTTTCCATGATTTCCCTATTTCATAAAGTCACCCACTCATATATTCATTAGTTTCATATCCCATACCCCCAATTCCTATTTTACAAAGTCCCAAACCCAAACCCTAGTCCATATACTATACCCTATCCCAACATTCTCTCATATCCCAAGTTACTCATTCCTAAGTCCCACTATCCCTATCCCTAAAGTCATTGCATTCCCTATCATTCATGTTAGTTGTAAAATTCCCAAAACCTCAAATCTTTTCATCTCATTGAAAGCCAAACAGACTTTGAAACACCATGAAGGCGGACAGACAGTAACTTTACAACTGAAACTGCATACACTGGGAGGGTACTGAGGAGGCACAAAACACATGATTGGCTCCAAGTCTTGACCGAAGCTTCTTTGGTTGAGAATGGCACTTGATGGGGGACCTACAGTCCAAATTTCAAGAAATTTGGAGAAATTTTTGACATTGTGGAATTTTTGCACTAAAAAACAGGGTTTTTCCCTATATGCACCGCGCACCTTGCACGACGCATAGGATTGGGAGCTCCAAATTACAAATGGCTTGCAGTTTTTGATTTTTCATGAGAAATCATGAATTTTGGTACTTGGACAAGAAATTTGGGTGAGTTTTGGGTCCCCTAAAGGTCAAAAAACATGCAAAAAATGACCTCACTGCCCCTATTTTGACACACATGAAGCAGTCTTGGGAGAATGCACTTTTGGAGGGGAAAATGGACACCAAATTGGAAACTTCCACTTGGGTTGGAAAGTAGATAGGTAGGGCTTTCCAACAAGCCAACCTGAGCTCAATTTGGAATTCATCAAGTGCCTCAAATTCAGCAGCAAAGTAGCGCAGCGCATATAGAAATCAGCGCGGCGCATATGGATTTTTTGCCCAATTTTTCATCTTTTAGCTCAGAAATTCGGCCAGTATGACTAGTTTTGCTTTGGGATGTAATTTTTGACTTCTCTTAATGTAATTGACTGAACATGATGTAATTTTGGCACTTAGTTACTTGTTCTAGAAGATTCATTCACCAAAGAGTGAAAATTTAATGAATGAATCAGTTTCCTACCTTATAGAGGCAAGTTGTTTTGACTGGCTAGATTGTAGTGCTTTGTTTAGAATTGGTTGAAATAGCTCCTACAATGATGAGATCGACCCCTAGAGGCAAGGGAAGAGGTTGGATTGCCTATATTATGTAATTTATAAGTCATTTTCATGGTTGGACTCTTGGGAAAAGCTTGACACTCTATTGTACATTCACTTTTGCATTTTCTGGCAAAGGAAAGACCAGGGTTTTGCAGCACTGTTTGGGATCCATGTGGCTTTATGTGTTTATGGTGTGCTTATTTCAGTATTTGTAAGTTGTTATGCGTATCATTTTCCTTCTTTCATCTTCTCCAATTGAACAAATGAAGTCTTAAGGTATAATCCATAGATTGTTATGCTCTGCCTTTAAGTTTGTTTGATTTTCCATGTTTTTGTCTGTTTAAGGAGAATCCTTGAAAGCTTCTTGGTCTCCTTAGCTTCTTACCAGTCAGATCTACCCATTCATTCTCTTTAAAAGCATCAAGATGATCGCCTACCTTGCCCCAAATAAACCTCTGCAAAAACTGTGTCTCATCCCCGCACCCAAAATTGCCTTTCCCTTTGATTCAACAAAAACCTCAAAAATTAACCTCAAACTCCTTGTACTTCATACCTAGCCTAAGATCAATTGCCAATTTAGTCATCTCGAGCCTCAGCGATTACCTTTTGCCGAGATTGACCTGGAGAGAGCCCTCTCCTGTCCTTGTAGGGCTAGCTACGAGGCTAAGCGTGGTTTGATGTGGACCTAGAACCTTGTCTTTTCAGCCTTAGACAAATCTAGGCTCTAACAGTGTCTATCAATAGCTATGTCTTTTCCAAAGACAAAGTCCAAGGGATACTTTGGTGTAAAGCCAAAACAAGTCTCAAAAGGAGATCTCTGTGTAGAAAAGTTCTTAGCACGGCTGTAAGCATGTTGCACATAACACAAATGTTCATCCCAAAGTTTGGGATGCTTGTTGTAATAGCCCCCGAGCAACTAGATCACTGTCTTGTTGACCACCTCTGTTTGGCCATCTGTTTGTGGAGGAAAGGCTGTGCTCTTCTTTAGTCTGGTGTCCATTAATTCCCACAGACTTGACCAAAACTTCCCAACAAATCAGGAATCTCGATCAAATACAATGGAAGTGGGTAACCCAAAATGAACCTAGACATGCTGAAAGAATAACTTCGCTATTTGTTCAGCTGTAATCTCCTAGTTACAAGGTATTAAAATACACATTTTGTTGAACCTTTCCACAATAACATATAAATAATCATGACCTTTTCTAGATTTTGGCAATCCCCTAACAAAGTCCATGGAAATGCTTTCCCAAGGATGAGAAGGAACTAGAAGTGGGGTGTACAAGCCTAATTTTCTATTACTGGGCTTGCTTCTAGCACACATGGTACACCCTTTAATATATCTAGAAACTGTTTCATGCATTCTTGGCCAATAATAGAACCTTTGCAGCTGTACAACTGTTTTACTTACACCAAAATGACCTGATATAAGAGAAGTATGTGCTTCTAGAATTATTTTAACTCTTCCAGTTTGTGGAATGTATAACTTTCCCAAATGATACGAGAGTTGGTCCTTAACATAGTAATCCAATTCTTCTACTTGTTTGCCATGACTTAAAGTTGCATATACATATTTAAAATCTACATCTTGAGCATATTGTTCAATGTAGCTTTCATGCATTATTGAGTTATGCTTGAGTATAGTAGATGCATTTATGATTGATCTGGACAACATATCTACAACTTTATTGTGTATTCCCTTCTTATATTTGATGACTAGATGAAACTGTTGTAGAAAACCCATCCACCTATAGTGTCTTGATTGCTGCAATTTAGTTTGTGAGTGCAAATATTGAAGTGGTTGATGGTCTGTATGGATGATTGTTTCTTTGCCCATTAAGTAATGTTTCCACTTTTTCACACTCTGTACTAATGCATACAATTCTTTATCATATGTGGGATAATTAACTACTGCAGAATTAAATGTCTCAGAATGATAGCATATGGGTTTACCATGTTGCATCAACACTGCTCCCATAGCATAGTCACTAGCATCTGTTTCAATCTCAAATGGTCGTTGAAGATCTGGCAATGCTAGTACTGGTGCTGTACTAATTTTTTCTTTTAAGGTGTCAAAGGCTTTTTGCTGTTTGCCTCCCCACTGAAACACCTTGTTCAATCATGTTAAAGCATGTAAGGGAGCTTCAATCAAGGAAAAATTAGAAATAAACTTTCTCCAATATTGTGCTACTCCTAGGAAGCTCCTAACTTCTGTAGCAAATTTGGGTTTAGGCCAGTTCACAATGACTTCAACCTTAGAATGATCTATCTTCAATTCACCACCCCCTACAATATGACCTAAATAATTTAAAGATGTTTTTCCGAATTCTCATTTTGACAATTTAACATAGAGATTTTCTCTTTTCAAAACATCTAAAGTCTGCTTTACATGCTTCAAATGTTCTTCCCATGTTTTACTGAAAACAAGAATGTCATCTAAATATACAATTACAAAATCATCAATAAAAGGCCTGAGTACATCATTCATAACTCTCATGAAAGTGGTAGGAGCATTAGTTAAGCCAAAAGGCATAACCAGACATTCATACAACCCTTGCTTTGTTTTGAAAGCAGTCTTCCACACATCTTGTTTTGCTACTTTGACCTGATGATAGCCACTATGCAAGTCCAACTTGGAAAAGTAAACTACCTCTTTCAGCTGATCTAATAGATCATCAATGCGAGGAAGAGGATAACGATTCTTGATCGTTATTTTATTTAGTGCTCTGTAATCAATGGAAATCCTCCACAAACCATCTTTCTTTCTCGCCAACACAATTGGAGATCCACATGGTGATGTTCTTGGTCTTATGAACCCTTTATCAAGCAGCTCCTATACCTGCTTCTTGATCTCTGCATTCTCTAAAGTGGATAACCTGTACATTCTGATGTTAGGCAATGGAGCATCTTGATGCAAATGAATATCATGTACTATTTCCCTTTTGGGTGGCAGACCTTTAGGTTCTTGAAAGAGGATATCATATTCTGAAACACCTTTAACTAAATCATCTTTCTGTTTAGCATCACAGCCTTCAAATACATTGGTTTTATTAGGGTTCTTTTCCTCTACAACCACGAGTATAAATTTCTTGCATGGATTTAAAATTCTTTTCATCTACCCTGAGTGTATGAGAGTGTAATTATTTTTGAGTTTATGAGCTCTTATAATATATTCTATTCCATATTTGGTGAGTTGATACTTATTTTCAGCTCTATAGAAAATTGCTTTTACATCATATAGTAAGGACTTCCTAAAACAATACCACATATATCCAAGGGAACTATATCTAACTCAACCTCATCTACAAATGTTGACCCAAATGAAAACCTAAGTTTACATTGTCTAGTCACTTGTAGCTTTGCTTTATCACATACCCAACCTAATGGATATGGCTTCTTGTGAAGTGTGGTTAGTAATCCCAACTGCTTTACAATTGCTTCAGAAATCAAGTTTACTTGTGATCCACTATCAAATAAAGTATCAACCTTTTGATGCTTGGAAATAACTCTAATATGAAAAAGCTCATGTCTTTTCCTCTAATTTTCTTCATTATCAATAGATTGTGCAGAATTACTAGTAGATGCTTCAGAATTTTTACCTTTTATACCTATAGTTGTGACTGTTGTTTCATCACCTAAGTCTGATCCCAAATCTTTCTAAATAGCAGCAGCAGTCTTCTTCTTCTTGCCATCGAAGTTCTTGGGTTTCAGCTCTGGATGCAAACACCAGAAATGTGCATCATCGTGTCCATCCTTCTTGTAGTGAGTGCATGAAGGTTTGTCTTTTTATAGAGCATTTTCCTTCCTCTATTTCCATCTCAACTTCTTCTTTTCCTTGTTTTTTCTTGCAGAGGGCTTTGATGATCCCCCAATCTCTGGGTTCACATTCTTACCTCTAGCCTCTAGATGTGTAGCCTGGACTGATACATCATGTAGGCTACTGGGGTTAAACATGAGAATGGTGTGCTTCAAATAGCTATGTAGACCACCTATATACTTCAATAAAGTTTCAGGTGAGCCTAGAGAAATGCCAAGAGTTAAAGCTCTTTTTCTAAATTCTTGGGTATAGCTTTGTACACTTTGGCCCTTTAATTGGCGAAGAGTTTGCCAACTCATCATTGCTTGTTGCATATAAGCTAGAGGATAGAACTGCTTTTTAATGGTAGAAACAAATTCATTCCAGGTAGAAATAATTTTACCATGCTTCTTCAAATCAGCTTGTGTCCTACCTTCCCACCACACTAGGGCAGTTCCTCCAAGGCGAAGGCTAGCCAGCTGAATTTTACTCCTTTCTGAATCAATGTTCTGCACCCTACAATACACATCAATCTGTCTAATCCAATTATCTAGATTTTCTGCATTTAATTCTCCATCATAGATTGGAAAATCAAATTTTACATCTAATTTAATCAAAGATGTTTTCTTCTTTTTCTTTTCAGGGCTAGAAGGAGGTGTTGATGGAGGAGGCTCTTCCCCTTTCCCTTTGTCTTCTGAATGGTAAAATAGAACATGTTCCTCTACTCCTTTCCCTTGTTCGGGTGTTGAGGTGCTTTCACCACGATCCTTCTTAACTTCCCGATACATTTCTTCCACCATGGAACTCATGGTTATGAAACTGTCCATGAACTGAGATTCTGATTCCAATGGGACTTCTTCGGCCATTCTCCTCCGAGATTAGACTCTTCCAATTTCTGGATTAGCCTCAACAAGCTCTCCTTCTCATAATTTGAGCTTTGACCTAGTTATCATTCAAAAATCTAGCACAAGCTTGTCTAACCTTAGCAAACCTAAAGCTCTGATACCACTTGATCTGAAAATGAAGATCTTAGATTACTTTTAAGGTATTACAGACTCATGTGCATGGATTTTCCTATATTACTTAGTGCAATTGATCCATAAGATTGCAAATAATATAGACAATTGAGCAATTAGAGAAGCATAATAGAAAACACACATAACACATCAAATTTAATATGGAGTTCACCCAAAAATCTTGGGCTATGTCTCCTGGTCCAGCCTTTAGTGGTGACCTCTCTATTATGTCTTGAAGAGCAGAGTTTTTACAAATGTGTGAGCTCAAATTGAGTCTCAACACACAGATACAAAACAACAGGAGTTTTTCTTTAATCCCTCAATCCTATCTAACTACACAGACTCTTTCTCTCACTCTCTGTCTCTGTCTTTTCTCTGTCTCAACATTGTGTCCTTTCTATCTCTGTCAGTCTGTGGCTTTAAAGCCAATAGGCGCTGTCTATCCATTTCCCCTTCTTGGGCTCTCTGGATCCCGACCTCTGTCCACTTGAATCCCCTTTTGAGCATTAGAAATCATGGCATAACGTCTTTAGGGAAGGTGGCCACCTGTTTTGCAATGGAAGGGACCATTGGGCCTTTGAAACCCCCAAAAATAGTGTTCTCTGTTTACACAGAGAAACACTATAAAACGCGGTAAAAATCTGCCAAATCACTGTTTATGGGACTTCAAATATTATGAATTCCACCCTATATTACATCGGGTCCGCCTTTAAATCACTATCGCATCTTGTAAATGCCCATTCCGTGGTTTCCCTTTGTATTTGAAAAATACATTAAAATACTGAAAATATCGCAAAATGGCTTTATCGTGGACTTGAAATGCTACATATTTTCATCTATAAGTTCCATTGAGTCTACTTCATTGCATCGGGTGAATTTCCTTTGCATTTCATTTATTTAATGAAAATGTGAAACACAATGGAAAATGTCATTTTCCGGATCTCAAAATATATAAAATATCATCTATAACTCCATTGGGTCTGGTTATTGCAAGTCATATGTATATTGGCCCCGTTCCATTGTACTTCTCTGACATGATATTGCAATGCGATTGATCGCAATCACATATCGCATAGACGTCGGGCCATTTGGTAATCACTCGTATTTTTCGATTACAATATTGGGAGTTAACCTAGGCTGTTAATCTACGTGCTTGATCAACGGTCCTCATTGACCCGCACTGATTGCGATCGCAACTGTCATATGGTCACCACCAATAGCCTCTGCCTATCACCGTCGATTGCAATATGACGATCGGATGTAGACCATTGATCGGCCAGATCTGACGGCTCCTGTGAAAAGTTGTTTTGACCTCCAATAGGCTCTATTTTTGTTGTTTCCTTGTGTTTTTCACTATCGATAGTGTAATCTGCCATTTTTAAAGGTTCTTCTTATGCGATAGTTTTGGATGTTTGAAGACTTAGAGAGTGTTTACGATCTATTTTGGATCAACGCCATGTTGCAATATGATGACAAAATCATTGCAGTTCGTATCTATGGAGGTAAGGAATATCTCGTATTATGATGGCTTTAATGATGTTAATTTACTTTTTGATGATTTTTAAAGGGAGGTTCTCGAAGAGCATCATTTCCAGGTGCTCAAATTTTCATTACATGCTATGATTTCCCATTGGTGGGTACACATAAGGATAGCTTCGTTGACTGGAAGGAATACAAGCGAATGATGAAGCTAAGGTTTGGATACGTGAATACCCTGATGACTGAAAAATATAGTGGGAAGGATGATCGCACAAACACTTGGCATGGTGGACTAAAGCATGGGGTGAAGAGCCACAATAGGAATGGGTGCATATCTTCTATCACACTTTAGATACTATTCCAATGAACTAGTACTTGGAAATAGAGCTATGCCATGGGACAACAGAATGGGATATCTTGAGGGAAATTTTCTTGTTATCTTTCAGCTTCAGGATGGGTTTGAGTGAATTGATGAAGCGCTCGAGGAAATTAATGCCACTATATTTAGAATGCTTGAAGAGCCAGCCGAATGGGATCAATCGAACTCAAGCACCCAGTTGCACCATGCACTAGAATGCTATGATGTGACTACTGAAGAAGAAGAAGAAGATCAGGGAAAAATCTATATTCTGAAGATTGAAGGATAGCATGAGGTTGAAGGTCCTAAAGCAGCAAACCATGATATTTTAGAACCTTTGAAGACTAGGAAAGTAAACATTGGGTCTGACACACAACCTAAGTTTGCAAAGATAGGTGATTACTGGGATCAAGATATAGTTGATAAAAGTTTTGGATCTGTTGCGCGAATAACGGGACTTGTTTCCTACCAATTTCTCGGACCTAAAGGGAATAGTAGGGGATCTAGAAGTAATGAGTATAACCTTAAAGCTTGATGTAAATCCTGTGAAATGGAGACCTTACCGTCTAAATATGAATTATAAGGAAAGGGTGCACAAAGAGCTAGATAAAATGCTGGAAGCTGGAATTATTGAGCCAGTAGAAGAATCTGATTGGGCGATCCCTGTGGTTGTCCAAGAGAAGAAGTAGCAAAGTTTAATTAGGATATGCGTAGATCTAGGAAATCTTAATGATGCATGCATTCATGACCCCTTTTCAACCCCGTTTACAGATGAAGTTTTGGAGAATGTGGGAGGACAAGAAGCTTATTAGTTCATTGATGGGTTCTCAGGGTACCATCAGATTAAGATCGCATCGAAGGATCGCAGTAAGATGACCTTCACGATGGAGTGGGGATGCTTCCAGTACATGATGATGCCATTCAGACTAAAGAATGTGCCTGCGATCTTTTCCAGGGTTGTAATTACAATGTTAAAAGAATTCATCCATAAATTCTTAGAAGTGTATTTCGATGACTGGACTACGTTTGGATTAGTAAAGTGCCACGTTGCAAGCCTGTGGCTTATGTTGGATACTTTTTGAAGATACCAAATTTCTCTAAAATTGAAGAAATGTATCTCTTGCGTGCCTTATGGGATATTGCTAGGCCATTTCGTATGTAAGCAAGGACTAATGGTAGACCCTGTGAAGATAGTAATGATTATCAATTTAGAAGCTCCAAAGAATGTAAAGAAGTTGTGTGCAATGTTGGGCCACATTGGATACTATAGAATGTTTATCAATGCTTATGCACAAATAATTCTGCCAATGGAGAAGTTACTGAGGAAGGATGCAAATTTCTACTAGGATGAGGATTGTCAGCGCAATCTGGAAGTTTTGAGGGAAAAGATGGTGACTACACCCATTTTGGTGTTTGCAGATTGGAAGAAAGAGTTTCATGTGCATGTGGATTCCTTTTGTGTTGTGTTGGATTTGGTATTTACCCAACTAGGTGAAGGAGAGATAGATCACCCTATAGCTTTCGCGAGTAGGAAACTGTCAAAATCCAAGAAGAACTATTCAACTACAGAGCACAAAGGATTGGCAATGGTCCATGGACTACATAAATTATGAACTTACCTATTAGGAATGCATTTCAAAATGTATACAGATCACTTCGCTCTCACGTACCTAGTCAAAAAGCCTCTGTTGGGGGGAAAGATCTGTATGTGGTTATTATCATTTCAGGAATATTATTTCGAAGTGATTGTAAAACATGGATGGTTGAATGTGGAACCAGATCACTTATCTAGAATTGGCACAAGTGAAGAACCTACTAATTTGGAGGGAGGGTCGTTGGATGTGCAGTGCTTCACAGTACGCATCACAGATGATCATTTTGCTGATATAATCCAGTTTTTGACCACTAGAATTGCCTCGAAAGGATACTCTATACAACATAAAAAGTAGTTGGTGGTCTGCGCAACTAACTTTTCTGTGATTGCAGGACACTTATATAAAATGGGCACTAATGAAATTCTACGATGATATGTTCCAGAGTTCAAATTCTCTAGCATCCTCACCGAAGCACATGGAGGAGTGGTGGGAGGATACTATGCATGCAAATAAACCACGCAAAAGATTTTGTGTGTAGGATTGTGGTGGCCGAAGATACATAAGGATTCTAAGGCATATTGTAGGGCATGTGATGCATGTTAGAGAATAGGAAAACCACCACGAAGGGACGAATTGCCCTTAAATCCTTAGATTTAATTACCGGTGTTTGATAAATGGGTGATTGACTTTGTGGGTCCCATACAACCACTAGGTGAAAAGACATGCACGCGGTACATTATTACTACGATGGAGTATTTGACAATATGGGTAGAAGCACAACCAGTGAAGGAATGTAGCATTGCTACAACCATGAAGTTTGTGTTTGAATATGTCTTGACAAGGTTTGGGTGTCCTAAGATACTAACAAGTGATAGGGGTACGCACTCTCTATATGAAACTATTGTCGTGATGCTCAATGAATTTTAGGTTTATCATCAAAAGAGTACACCCTATCATCCTCAAGAAAATGGTACAGTTGAAGCATTCAATAAAATTATGGAAAACACATTGACAAATGTCTGCAATGTACAAAGGAATGATTGGTATGTGTGCATACTAGCGGTCCTATGGGCATATACGACGATGTGTAAGAACTTTCATTGGACAAACCTTGTTGAGGCTAGTCTATGGGATAGAGGTTGTGATACCCATCGAGTATATTGTGGTGAATTTGTGAATTGTAGCATTGACTAATATGGAAGACCACAAGACAATGGAGGAGTGCCTTGTGTAGTTGTTGGAGTTTGAAGAAGACAAGATTTTAGTAGGATTTCACCAATAGGTGCAAAAGGAGCGCGAAAAGGCATGGCATGATCGATATATTAAGTTGTGCACCTTCAAGGTGAGTGATTTGGTCTTAATTTATGATAGCAACTTCACGAAGTTTCCTAGGAAGTTTCAAATGCACTGGTTGGGACACTATGTTGTCAAGGAAATTATAGATGATGGTGCAGTTCAACTCATAAAGCCGAATGGGGATTATTTCTGAGAAGAGTCAATGGAAGTCGAATGAAATTATCTAAAGGGGATCCTGCCCTGGCGCGATGACTATATGATGGTAGGATAGTCTTAGTACTCTAGATAGTTATAAGAGAGTACAGGACTATAAACTATGTTGCCCGAAGACTGGGAACACAAAGTAACGGGGCAAGACATATGCCAAGAGGAGCTATGCCATGGAGGATGGTGCCACGCAGAAGGGTCCAAAAAGAGTCGTTGGATGAAATGTAGCTGATTGAATGGTGAAAATCCCATTAGGAGGAGTGGGTAGGCTGCATTTATGGCACAAATATTTGGCAATCTGCTACCAAATATGCACTTATGATCATAAATTGGAGGGAACGGTCAGATTCGAATTTGAAATTTCCTATAAATATGGCATGCTGGCCTGTAGTAGAACACTTTTCCTTCTGAAAATCTCTTCTCAATTTTCTTGCCTTAAGTTTATGAACCGAGAATATTGGGAGGAACTTCTTTCATGATCAGAGTGCACAAAATTTCTTGAATTGAGCCGTAACATCATCCTTTAGAAAATGTTTGATTACGTAGAAACCACTGTCTCGGAAGCGACCATCTCTAAAGCCGCAGCCCCTGAGATTGCGTTGGAAAAGGAAGATACACCATCTATGCCTACGATGCCAAGGTCACCTAGGCCTGAACCATCCATTTCTAAGGAAAAATAGAAGAAACCATAGGTTGTTCCAGTGAGGCGGTCATCGAGGAAGAACCCTATGGAGGTTCGACAGAAAGGGAAGCACGGCATGGAGACACAACCATACGAACCCTTGCATCTTGACGAAGAGGAGCTTCATGAATGGGTTGAAGACTTGGATTCTGAGGAGGGAGAGCTTATCACTAGGCTCCCGAAGTATATCCCTCTATGGAAAGGCAAAGCAAAGGTACCCAAGGATCCCAATTCTGGGATGTTTATGGTCTCTACAACATTGTTGCTGGAGAAAGTACCATTTGAAGGCACGCTCTTAGACCGCATTCCCACTCTCAAAATGGAGGATTGGGATCTAGTTGATCATGAGAAATTCCTGCATTTAGCGAAGATATACTATGAGGAAATTGGAGTCACACAACTGGAGCCTATGAAGCAGGTCGCAGGGGTTGAAAAGGTTGGGTTGCTAAATTTGCTATATGTACAACATTTTAGTAGAACCACTATCAACACGGTGTGTGTATGCCAATTTCTTACACTGGTTCATGATGAGTGTATTTGGTTGGGAGAGCCCATCCCCATCACATATATGTTGATCCATCATATCACCATGTCACCCTACTAATGGGTGGATCCTACTGAGGAGTTTGGTGGCAAGAGTAGATAAAAATAGCTTGCGAATAGAATGATGAACAAGTTTAGTGTAGTGAAGAAGTTGCGTAGATACTCTATTTGTTCCATCACAAACAAGGCGATGTAGTTTGCTGCCCAGATTTTGGCTAAGGTTATGTGAAAGTGCCACGTGGATGAGGTGTCAGAGCCAGTCATTTCATTGGCTGCACAATGCGGGAAGGGGGTGCAGTACAACTGGTCGCAGTATCTTTGAAAATATTTTCTTTTGAATTTCTACGAAGCACATGATGACAACAAGACATTCCATTATGCTTGATTGTTGTTGTTAATAGCACAAGTTGCATGGAGACTGCCAAAAGATAATCAGTTCCCCGCACAGTATACTGATTTACCAGAGGACGTGAAGATTGTTTTTTTGTGGGAAACCAAGGATCTGGAGAGGGTCATGGAGATGAATATGCTCTAGGTGCTGGTCGAGATGGACCTGTGCATGGTGATCAGCTAGATCGAGGCCATCACCTACCCTATTTGGGTATTTGGAGGCCTACACATTGTTTAAAGCAGATTTTCACAATGTATACATCCATGCAAGGTGAGATCCTAAGAAAGTATGGTACAAGTTGCCCTACCTAGTCAGTGACGCAGATGTCCAGGAATTTGTGGGAAAATGGCCAAGTCAATGGAAACAACCATCAGATCTTAGCGCAGGAACAAGAATAGCCGAGGAAAGTTCCTTCGCGGAAGCCAAAATAGTGAAAAATAAAAAGGAAGTTGAGCAGGTTGCCGCTTGAGAGAATGCATCGTAGTAAAAGAAATACATTGAGTAGGAAACAAGTTAACAACCCATGAAAAAGCCTCATAGAAAAAGAAGGAAGCTATTGCTAACGCAACTGTTGACAAGGAATGCACCTTGAAGGAGGCCATACTAGAGGTTGAGGAGTTTTCTTCTCAACATGCTACGGATAAGGAAGGGTCTGAGGACGAAGGAGGTGGTGAGGAGGAGAAGAGAACTCCTTTTAAATTGAATAAGAGGAGCAATTAGACCACTTCCATGCCCAGAAAAAAAACAAAAATATGATAAGCATTATTGGCTTGTATGGGCCTGACCCAAGTTCAAAGGTTATTTAGCCAAGAAAATCTCGGTACTACTGGCCCTTTTGGCAACAGTTCGTGGAGCGTGGACTGAGATCTCACCCAAAGTAGTATGGGAGGGTGCTATAACTAGGTTTCCGCACCCTAGGGTTGTCTGATGAGCTTCTGGAGGTTCGCAGTTTGACCTGTTGCTATGCACACTTACTATCCCTTTGCGACTTGCGGTGATACTTCCACACTGCCCTACTCAGGGCGCAACCCATATAATACCCAAATTTCTTGCTCTTTAATTTTTTATTATCGGATTACTTAACTTGTTTATGTAAGCTTAATGATTCTTACAGCATATTCAATAATCATATCAATGCGCGTGATAAATAAAACAATATAAACGTAAAGAAGGAAATGCACAATAGATACACAGAAATAAGAATCAAATTCTCTTTATTAAGCTTCAATCCGATTATAGACTTGACACCGCCCTGCGCACTTAGTTGTAGGGGTCCACGCACATAGCTGTGGACTCTACTAGGCCTTTGCACACTCAACTGCAGACCCTCTTCCTACTATGACCCAATACACTTAGACTCCTACTCTAAGCTCGAACAATTTTTATTTTGTTTCTCTTATTCCTAAGCTATCTTTAAAACTTAGAACCTCACTCTATTTATACAATCCCATGGTCGATAGACCATGGGTAGGCTGACATGACTTTCCATTAAATTACACTACTTTAGGGTGGACAGTTGTATGGCTTAACCTATACTTAGCGCTCCGCGCCTGCAATTCGCGGAGTCTTAAAAAACCTTTAACCAAAACTTGGGCTTTGAGCCCCAAAACATGTTGTGGGGGGATTCCATGCCCAACAAGCCCCCAACACGATCATCGTGACTTGTCCCAAGTCACTCTGCTGGTGCGGTGACCTTGGCATGGAGCCCCTCCAACTGGTCCCATACTGCTCGGAGGTCCGTGACGCACTATTCTGCAGTTTGCTGGACCTACTGCATGTGCTCTTCCGATGCTTCTTTGTGAGGATCCACTACCTGCCTTAGCGCATATAGTTCCCGCATCTATGCAAGCTTGCCCTCAATATTGGTCGTAATGGTGAAGGCCTCATCAATCCAAGGTTGGATGCGTACCTTGAGAAGTGCCTCTTTCTATCTGGTGGCATCCACCTGCTCTTTCAGTGCCCTTGCTTTCTGCATCTTTGACAGTTGTTGGGTGAGGAGAACTGTCTGCACTATTCCCCTAATATTATCATACTATTCCTGCAGTTCACATACCTCTTTTTCCAGGCACTGTATGTTGGGGTCCTCCTGCAAGGATCTGAGGACGTGAAAAGCTTGGTCCAACATACTGGTACAGTCTTTCACTGCCCATACAATTTCTTCCAATCCTGTTTGAATTGCGCTAATGAACTGCTCTCTAACTTCTGGAGGAGTGGAAGGCTATGCCTTCAGTCATAGCTCAGAAATTTGGAGGTTTAGCTCCAGTTGCACTCGTGTTGTTTCCTCCTACACGCTTCGTACTCCACTTGCAAAACATTGGATCTGCATCTCTGTTGGTAGGTCTACGGTGATGGACAACTCTGGGACTTGCTGGCATGCTTCATTAACTGTTTACACTGGTTCTGTGACACCAATTCGTCATGCTGCAGGCTGAGTTGTTCGATGTTGATCTTCTGTTCACTCATTACCTGGATTGCATGACCCTCCCTGGTGCGGAGCTCTATTGTGATTCCATCTTGTAGTTGATACAATGTGTCTCGGGGAAGGGCAGCCAAATTTAGGCCAAGTCCCTTGATCCTGCCCATCGTGGCTCTCTCGTCCTCTTTCTCTGCTACTAGTGCTCCTTCAGGTAGCACTACAGTATTGGCCATATTTGCGTGTAGTAGTTGCTCTGTTGCTAATGTGCCTGCTATGCCGTAGGTGGCTACGGTTCCTTTCTGTGGGGGGCCGCACCTATAGTTCCTGCAGTTGCACCCTTAGGGCCCCCAATACAGTTTGCTGCTCTGACATGGCTTCCTAGAGCACTTCCTTGGTGACCTCGCGAACCGTGTCATAGATGTCATAGTGGTCACCTTCTGTTAGTGTGATCGGTTCGATAGCCAATTTGGATGCCTTGACATTTTTTCGTGGGCCCGATCTCTTCATGATGTGTGTCCTTTTCAGCCAGGTGGATGTTGTACCTGGGTCCACGCCTTCTTTTTTGTCCTCTAATCCCTATCCTGTAGACAAGTTCTGGCCCTCCTCATCCTGCGTTGAGGTGGCCCTTGTTGCATGCGGTGTTGCTGCTTCTTCGGCGGCATTTCGCTGCTCTGCAGCTGCCCTTGCTGCCTCATGGACGACCCTTATCTCCATGGCCGCTTGTTCATTATGCCTTTGCTAGGCCAACTTCATGACATGCAACTTGGTTACATCCTTCTTCTTTTGTGTTGTTGTTCTATCCATCTCATCCAGATCTAGGGCGCACCACTCGAGGGGCCATGATTCTAGCACTGAAAAGATCACATCATCGATAGCGATGAAGGGGAGCTTGGTCCATTGCTGCACCAGGTCCTTACGCACCTTGATGTACACATTATGCATGTCGGCCTTGAAGTCTGCAAAGCTCCGCAGACTGTTTTACACTATGGGGGACAAGCACATCCGTCTATTGATCCACATCCGGATGCTCGCCTCCATGAGCACCAAGAAGATCTTTGTCTCGCGAATCCACTTGGTGTCCTTAGTGGCCTAGAGTGACACATACTTTGCAGCCTCTGGTAGGTCTTGCTCAATGCTAGGGAACTGACTGTCTTCGGTCAGTTCCCCTATGACCAGTAAAATAGACAAGAGCAACCACACGTAGTGGAAGGTCTTTCCCTACTCCTGGGCTTCCTTGTAGTTAGTCAGGAACTCCTCATAAAGGAACTCGGCCTAGTTTAATTGGACCCCCTCTACGCATTGTTTTTCCAGTGCAACTACTGACGCTGGTAGCTCATCTCTGTGGAATTTCCTCATTACCTTCCCAGCCGGGAGTTCGGTGGCTATGTGCACCCTTTTATCTTTAATTTTGCTGATTGCGTAACCCTTCTTTTTCTTCTACAATTTGTATTTTTTCTTGATGGCCTCTGCGAGCACCAAATCTCTGCTTTTTCTTGCTATCGTCGTGGGGTCCTTTCCCTTACATGGGAGCCAGGAAATCCTATGGATGAGATCTGCTGTGATTGGAATAGGCTCCTCCAGCCATAACTACCCATCATGCACTAGGAAAAGCAGCTTCCTAATGATGAAAATAGTGATAGGCGCATGATGAAAGTGTGGAATCCACAACAAATGAAGTAATCTGGCCTTCTCCACACCACGTAGCCATTTCCGTGCCTCTAGTGTTGTGACTGACCCCTCTATGTTCTACTTAATGAGGCTCTCCATATCTAAGTGTGGGAACCTTTCGCTATCCACGAGGTCCAAATAATCAAACTTCATTGTGGATACATGACCCAGGTGTGAGCCCTTAAACATAATTACATCGGGAAGGAGCGAGGTCTGGAGTGCACTCTTAGTGGCATCTAAGTCCTTGGTGTTATAGACATTTTTGTGCCTTGCATCACTGAGCATGAAATGTCAATAATCAAGGGATCCAAAGTCCCTAAACATGTTGTTCCTACCCCTAAAGGAACAAGGCCAGCAAACCACAGCACTTAACAAAAGTTCTCCACCTGAAAACACTGAAAAACAAGGCAATTCTGGATCATGTCAACTGCTCCATTGAGCATCTGCGCTGAATGTCAACTGCTCCATTGTCTACCTGCATTGAATGTCAACTGCAAAGAAGGCTACCTACGCTGGGCGAGTTTGGACATGTGGCAGAGTCATTCCTCAAGGTGTCAATTCCCAGGAAGCTTCCAAAATGACACTTGGATCAGGGAATTCGACTGGTGATGAGTAAGAGGTTCCAAATCTCCAAGTGGGAGCAAGAACCTCCAAGTGGACTCAAGAACTAAAGTGGGAGAGGACACTAGTCAGCTTCATACCAGCATCAAGCTGACTCATACTTTCCCCAAAACTCCTATATGTAGATCTCTCTCATGAGGTCTAAGGAGGCTGGAATTTAGTATTTGCAAAGAATTGTTGTTGGTTTGTGGCTAGAAATATTGGGTGTGTTATGCTTTGAAAGGAGCTGGAGAAGGAATTCCATTCTGCTGGGAAGGAGATGTTGGGTTGGAGCCCTATGGGTTGTATCTCTTCCTGAACATTGTTACTTTCAATAAAGCTATCTTGATTCTTTCCTATATGCTGGTGTATTTTGTGTAATTGCATTGGTATATTTGATTTACTTCTAATCCTGAATCATTTATGAATATGTATATTTGCCTTTGTATTGTGTCCTTCTCTTGTTGCAAGTAGCTGTTCTCTTGTCACAGGTAGCTGCTCTCTTGTGATCTCGCGAGGAGGCAAGTAGCTGTGGACACACAAAGAGAAGAGGATCTAGTTCGAGGGACAACCGGAAGATAACGGTGAGTCTGCCGATCTCCTCTCTTTCATATTTCATAAAGGAAGAAATCATGATAGTTGCATTCGTTTGTTGCTAAGGTGCTGTCACACCTTAGGTGGATAGGATCGTCCTAAATAGGCATTTTTCCCCACAACAAATTGGCAACTCCGCTGGGGAAGAACTTGTTTATTCATTTCATTTGTTTTTTCGTCATTTGTTTACTTCATAGACTTGACAGCAATTCTTGAACTGCATCTTTCCCGGATGCAAAGTAAAAGTTGCTGCTTTGATCCAGTATGTTGGACTTGTCTATGATCTAAACTAGATCCACGAATGATTTGATTGATCCTTGTGATAGTCTTTAGTACCCTATCAAAGCATCCCTCTGTTTATACCTTGCTTGTGTTTCTGATTTGGCCTGAAACAGTTGATTTTTGAGCATTTTGTGACCCAGAAACCAAGGGAAACGAGAGTTTCTCTCTTCAGTGCAGGCACTGTGAAGGCAGTCTGCATTTCAACGTAGGTCCCGAAGGGGCTACCTGCGCTGAATGTCAAACTGACAGTGTTGGACCTACGCTGAACCAGTGTGGCCTTGTGCAGCTGGGGTTCTTTGTCCTTTTTTGCCCTGTTTTGATCTCTGTTTTTGCAGCCTTTAACCAAGTATAGGTGCTGGTCTGATAACCCTTTTCTTTGCCTGAATTCCGCCCCAATTTTTGTACAAAAAGATTGTGAATGTTTTTATGTGTTTGTGGCATCATTTACAGTCTTCCTTTGCATGAGTAAAGTAGTCTTTCTGTAGCCTTTGATTCAGATCTGATTGAGAGTGATCTTAGAAGAGAGTTCATTGGCTGTTTGTTCAGATTGATTATAGTTTTTACTTTTGCTTATTGGTTTGAATTTGTTCTTTTCAAAGTTTCAAAACGAGTCTTTATTTCGAAAATCGCAAAGTGATTGTAATCTCTTCTACCCTTGATTGATTTCGAAGAAAGTAAACTTGTTTATTTTGATCATTGTAAAAGCAAATTCAAAGTTGTGCAAAAGCTTTCTTTGTAGGCATTTATACTAAGAAAGTGAAAACAAACACCTGCATTGTGCATTTTGCATTTGATAAGTTTGCATGTTGGATTTAGGGAAAGTGCATTAGAGTGTGCTGATTGCTCTTTGAGAAAAGATAGTCGCTCTCTTTTCCCTTAGTAGCTAGGATTTTCAAAGTTGAAAGATTGTAAAGCTTGCTTATCATCTTAGACTGCATTTAGGAATTTGTATCATACATCTCGTGGTGAACCTTGAAAGGTAAAATTTAAAAAGATCAACCTAAAATAAACTGAATGAACCTAACAACGCTTTGTAACATAACGCACAACATAGAGGTCTAGGCTAGAGACGTGTTCCGGCGTCGTTAAGCCTAGTGACTGTCGATCTCTAAGAAGGTGGGTGATTCCTCCTGAGAGACGGTAGCGCTAGTATGGATTTGTGCTCCCACGTACCATCGCGTATATATTGGGAGACCCCTATAGGCATATATCTTTTATCCTTAGGAAACCGTGTCGGCCGCCCTACTGATCGCAATGCAGTGAACACAGCATTCACGAAGATCGACCACCCGTACCGTAAAACGTATTCTGTGGTTTTGCGAAAAGTTTGGCACACCCTCTACCTAGATCTCCAGAGCAGTTTCTTTTGGCCTTTTTCAGACTCTATAACAGAAAAAGTCCATCCGAGCATTTGTCACTTCGGGCTCGTTAAAACATCGAAGGAGACTAGAGTCATCTTTAGCTTTTTCTCGACTCTTTAAAACTGAAAAAGCAAGTTGTGTCTAAGCGTCGTTAAAATTTATTTTAAACGGAATAATCATCACCTTTCCCTCGTTGATCTTCGAAGTTAGTCTACCACAAGTAGAAGTTCCTGTAGAATCGCTAGGTAATATTTTGGATAGACTCAAAATGTCTGAACAACCATTGACATCCAGGACTGTGTCATCCGACGCAGCAGCGGCAGAGCCTCCTGCTGCTACTCCAATGATGTTCACTGGTATACCATCTGTCCCGGCAAATTGTCAACAACAAGCCGAAGTCCAATCAGAGACTGTTTCGACGACATGGTTAGTTCCTATTTCTTCATCCGGATTATCATCTGGTATTTCTTATGTTGAAACTCAACAAATTGATCCAATGTGTCTTCAAAGGCCAATCTACCCTTTAAGTACTGGATTGCCACCATATGGAGGACAGTATGCCTTTTCATTGTCCCCCCCCAGAGAACAACCATATGGGAGTTTACAACAAAGTTCAGGTCAAAATGGAATTACATCCAGCGGATGGGTACCAATATTGCCTCAGAAACCAAGGGTTGCATATTCAATGCAACCAGTCCACCCTGTGTCGAATGTTGCTACTATACCTGGTATGGTGATTGCGTCGCAAGTACAAGCGCTACCTGTTACATGTCAACCCCAAGTTTCTCAGGTTGCCATACAACAACCTCTTGTCTCGACAACTCAATCACAACCTCAGGTTAGTGCCTCCTTATCTGGAGCGACTCAGGCTCAAACAAGTACTATGATTCCTCATCTTGGTCGATCATCCAGTATTGGTCAACAACGAATGGTTCAACAAATAGAGCTAGTTCAAACTCAACAACCCCCATTCCAGCAATCATATCAAGGACCTAAGCAACAAGTCTTTGTAATTAATGGGCAATAACATTTCCAAGGCGGTAATCAACAACCCTATTATAATGGTTATGCCCATCAACCTTGTCAAAGTTGCCAGCATCAAATACATTATGCTGGTATGCAAAGACCCACTGCTCAGGCAACTCCATCTTATCCTGGGTATGCTTCGCCTAACCTGAATCAACAGTTTCCCTTTGTGGCAACTCTAGAATTACCAGATCTAAACCGGCTGACGAATGATCCAATTGCTTATGCCCCTTGGTGGCCAGCGATTCCGCATAAACTTCCGTCAAATATTCCTAAATTTAATGGAAATCCGGGTGAAGATCTGTCGAATCATGTGATGACATTTCATCTGTGGTGTTCATCAAACACCCTGAATGATGATTCGATAAGACTTCGCCTTTTTCAGAGGACGTTAACGGGTCCAGCGGCAAAATGGTATATTGAATTGCCTAGAGCTTCGTTCGACAATTTCAGTACCTTAGCCACGACTTTCTTAACCCATTTTCAATTACCGATAAGGTATGAAACGGGAATGGAACTCCTAACCAACTTCAAACAGACAACGGCCACTCACATATCTGATCATATACATGAGTGGCGACGTCGTCGTAGGATGGTAAAAACGTACGTTCCCGATCAGCTATTAGCTGAATGGTTTATCAAGTCGTTACTTCCTACCATAACGGAAGATGTGGCAAAGGGAGGAGTCGTAACGGAAGAGCAAGTTATCGCTCGTGCGCAATATCTAGACTTGGTCTATACTCAGTCTGGCACGCTCTACGACAAAATACCTGACGCCCCTAGACCGGAATTCTCAATTCCTCCTCCTCCTAAATCAAACAATGACTCTCACGCCGGCGATGGCGTGATTGGCAAAACAGATACGAAATCGACAAAGGCTACATCTAAAAAGGCCTGTAAGATTTCTAGTCAAAATGCAAATGAGGAACTTCTTGCCTCGGAAGTAAATGCCATGTCGACCGACAAGGGCAAACAACTGAAGCAACCAGGGGGCAAGAAGAAACAGAAAAGGAGAGAAAGGAAACCCCCTGCGGGGTGTCATATATGCGATGAGGATCATTGGACGAGAGATTGTCCACATATAGCTGAAGTTAAGAAACTCTTTAAGAGTTCAAAAACCCCAGCAGTATTGACTGATCCGTTTCCAAGCCCGGGAACCAAACTGGTTTCTAATCAAAATGCTTCCCGATCCCAAGTGCTTATGTTGTCCACTTCAAAGCAGCAGAATGATGCTTTGACAAGGAATAAAGATTACGGGAATCCACAGCTGTCGAATAACAAGGCTAATGAACAACCTAGTAGTTCGACGACAACTTTGACCGAAGTTGTGCCACCCATCATTCGTGAACCAATGATAAAGTCGCCAAAGTGAGGAGTACACAAATCGACATTTAATCCTCGCGCCAAAGTGGCACAGAATTATAATATAGCAGAGGACCTGGCCCAATCGCCGTCCGCTATGTCGACACTAGAGGTACCGCAAAATTGCCTCTCCCAAGAGCAAGCTTTATTATCAGCAATAGGTGGGATTGGCCCAAGGGATTCCAATCTTGTGGCCTTTGATCATAAAGGATATGACGCTCAGTTACCAGCTCAACTAGCTTTCCTTATTCAAGTGAAAACCCTCAACAAAACTGTTCATCGAACAATTATTGATGAGGGGGCATCTACGTGTATTATGTCGATGAGTTGCTGGAAGAATTTAGGCTCACCACCCTTGTCGAGATCGTCAACAACATTAAAAGCATTTGATGGATGATCATACACTCCATACGGGATTTTAAGTAACTTGCAAGTTGAACTAGGGGGCAAAACAATAGGAATTGATGTTGAAGTAATTGATGGAAACCTTGATTACAACATCCTACTGGGAAGGCCCTGGATATATGCCATGGCTGCAGTTGTGTCGACCTACTTCAGGAAGATTGCATTTCCCTTTCAAGGAGGAATTACAGTCGTCGACCAACAAACTTTCCTCCCCGACAGTTCACAAGTTACGGGAAGCATTCCAATGATCCATGGAAGCAACAATTCACTTCAAAATATTGGAGTAGGTCTCCTAAAAGACCCTGCCTTAATGGGTACTTTTTCCCTACCGCCTGCAAGTAATCTGGCGAAAGTGGCCACAGTGGAAACCTACAATATGAAATCTTCTATATCTAATGGATTCGGAAGATTCCTAAACATTTTGTCAGCGTGGATCATCGCCCTAATAGAAATACTGTAAATACAGTGGGCTCCGAGCACGGTTCTAATCTTGTGTCAACCTCGTTAAAAAATGAAACAAGGAGTCATGAGGATAGTTCTTTTACTGTGTCAACCTCATTAAAAAATGAAACAATCTCCTTTCCAAATCTCAAAGGGAAACCTTCATTCCAACCACCAAGTTGAATGCAATGAAGCTTGGGGGGCATGCACCTCGATTTGCGTTGTTATGCTGGGGGCATGCAAACTTATCATCGAGCAGTTTTAGCATAAAGTTCATGCTCGTTAAAAAATAAACGCAATATCTGAGCAGTTTTAACGCAGCCTTCATGCTCGTTAAAAAATAAATATAAGCAGTGAGCAGAATTTCCTCCAATGTTTAAGCTCATTTTTATCTAAAAAATGAACCTATCCCGGTAAATAACCACTGTGATCGTAAATTTATCAGCCATAAAAACCTTGGTCGTGTTTGCACCTGCCACCTCCACTTTTCATTTGGCCGATCGTTCACCCCCATATGATTGTTTACCCATTCTGAGGAACAGCTGCGAAGAGTGATTTCACCTAGCCATCCTTGTGACACTGCCGTGATTGGAAAATTCCAACCTGTACCTGGAATCAGCTGCTAACCCTGTTCATCACTCGTTCCTCAGAAGACGAGTCTTCTTTAAGCTCTTTTCAACTGACTCGTAAAATATGAAAAGATTGCTGAGTTTTGGCCTTCCAGCTCGTTAAAGGACAGGAAGAGCTATCCCTCCTCTAGATTTTAATCTTTTTGGACCTGAGGGATTATTGCACAAAAAGGTCGAGCGCTTGTTTTATTCGGCTCGTTAAAATTATCGAAAACTCATCCCTTCTGTATTGTTTTATACTTTTTCGGACTTAAGGGATTAGATGACAAAAAAGGAATTTCGGAGTTAACTTTATGTACCTTTTCAGACTCTCTAAAAATGAAAAGGACCGAGTTATCCTTGTCGTTAGACTCGTTAAAATTATTAAATAGCGACAAACTTGTCTTTAGACGAGAACGAGTTTCACTATCGCTATGCTCGTTAAAACATAGTGATGGGCTTGCCCGAAGGGCAGGTTATAGAACAAGCATATGTTATCCTCCTCAAGCTTGAAAAAAATAAAGAGGTACTGGTCAGTAATGACTGGGGAAAAAATTGGGAAAAATCAAGAAAACTTTGATGGTAGCAGGTCACTCTTGAACATGACACTTTTCCTCCGTACCACATTCGGGTTGGGTTGTTTCATTCACCGGTCACATCACCATGGTCTCGCCATACCATCCATATTTGGGGTAATGCTACCGATCCATCACATCAGTGTCGCCATATGTTCAAGAGAAGTTGTTCAGAAAGAGTCAACCGGGTCCCATCCACTGCCATACATTATCCTTCATCTATTCATGACCGCCACCCTGAATCATATGTCACAGATCGTTTTCACCTCCATTAAAATCATTAGCTCCGTTCCGTGTCACTGATGTGGGATTCATTAAGGCCCTCCTGTGACGGATCGCTTCTTGTCGACATCAGCTCATTATCCAAGAAGTTGATCTAGGAACAACCCCTTCAGTACTTTGAAGCTTGCATGCCTCAATGGCAAGTTTCTCACTTCCGGCGACAGGTATACATCAATGACCTTCGACCAGAAGATTTTGCGTGGTGTTCAACGCCAAGTCCTTTATTCACACCACGTGAATTGTACTGCAGTACCTTGAGGGTCATTATCATTATCGGTGATTCCTCTCGCGCTTGTTAACGGTTTACATCATTGACCGGTAATCAAGCAATGTCTTTCCATGTTCGACTTCAGCGCAATTCTCACATGGATCGACTTGTACTTAGAGTGAAGATCGAACGAGTTTGAAGACACCGGATCTAGTTTCATCCATCTGGGCTGCGATATATATTCAGGAAAAATAAAGACATTTGACATGTACATCATTGCAGCAGATGATCATCCTACTCAAGGGATGATAATTTTCACCAAAATTATCAGTCTACCATCAGAGGATCGTCTCCTCCCAGCAGGTCTCCTCCCAGCAGATGGATGAACTTCGGACCCTCCTGGATAAAGCATTTCACCCGATAAACGACCTCATACTTTAGGGGGCAACTGTTATAGACATTTTTGTGCCTTGCATCACTGAGCATGAAATGTCAATAATCAAGGGATCCAAATTCTGTAAACATGCTGTTCCTACCCCTAGAGGAACAAGGCCAGCAAACCACAACACTTAACAAAAGTTCTCCACCTAAAAACACTCAAAAACAAGGCAATTCTGGATCATGTCAACTGCTCCACTGAGCATCTGCGCTGAATGTCAACTGCTCCACTGTCTACCTGCGTTGAATGTCAACTGCAAAGAAGGCTACCTGCGCTGGGCGAGTTTGGACATGTGGCAGAGTCATTCCTCAAGGTGTCAATGCCCAGGAAGCTTCCAAAATGACACTTGGATCAGGGAATTCGACTGGTGATGAGTAAGAGGTTCCAAATCTCCAAGTGGGAGCAAGAACCTCCAAGTGGACTCAAGAACTGAAGTGGGAGAGGACACTAGTCAGCTTCATACCAGCATCAAGCTAACTCATCCTTTCTCCAAAACTCCTATATGTAGATCTCTCTCATGAGGTCTAAGGAGGCTGGAATTTAGTATTTGCAAAGAATTTATGTTGGTTTGTGGCTAGAAATATTGGGTGTGTTATGCTTTGAAAGGAGCTGGAGAAGGAATTCCATTCTGCTGGGAAGGAGATGCTGGGTTGGAGCCCTATGGGTTGTATCTCTTCCTGAACATTGTTACTTTCAATAAAGCTATCTTGATTCTTTCCTATATGCTGGTGTATTTTGTGTAATTGCATTGGTATATTTGATTTACTTCTAATCCTGAATCATTTATGAATATGTATATTTGCCTTTGTGTTGTGTCCTTCTCTTGTTGCAAGTAGATGTTCTCTTGTCACAGGTAGCTGCTCTCTTGTGATCTCGTGAGGAGGCAAGTAGCTGTGGACACACAAAGAGAAGAGGATCTAGTTCGAGGGACAACCGGAAGATAACGGTGAGTCTGCCGATCTCCTCTCTTTCATATTTCATAAAGGAAGAAATCATGATAGTTGCATTCGTTTGTTGCTAAGGTGCTGTCACACCTTAGGTGGATAGGATCGTCCTAAATAGGCATTTTTCCCCACAACACTTGGGTATCTTAGCTTTCCCTTTTCATGGAGGGACATACTCGAGCAATTTCGCTATAGTGTGCACCTGCTGGATGTCCTCTTCCATATCTTCTACTACCTCTATCTCATCGACAAGAGCCTGTAGGTCCTCCTCCTCATCATCTGTCTCAATGGTGACAACCTTGCCCTTTTCTTCCATTGAAATTTTATCGAACCACGGATTCCTCGAGGACATGCGAACTGGTCCCGCTACCTACTTATCCTTCCTGGGCCTCGGTGTCGCGGTGATCTGGGGATTTCTCGCACACCCCAATTGTCTCCAAGAACATCATGTACTATGGGGTTCTCTGCAGCCTCGTCAGTGGTTCCTTTTGCTGAGCCCAAACCTCTCCTAGTAGTCGTCATCCTATTTGAGCTGTTTGTGGTTGTTTGCGAACTTCGGGGCTTAAATCTTGCTTGACACTCAACACTCTGTGCTCTAATCAACTACTCAAATCTCAAATGAACAAGTTTTATCTCGTGGTTAGCCCCTGGAGTTTTATAGCACCTTTTGAATTCGAATTTGACTGTTCCCCCTGATTCTAGGCCATCAATGCTTTCTTGGTGACAGATTGCCCCAAATCTATCCCTTAATTTCGGTATTAAATGCCCACTGCCTACTTCCTTTTCTCTTAAATTGGACATCTCGTCATGAACAGTGATACCAACAGTTACTTCCCAGCCTACCCGCGTGGCAGCACAACCCCCCATGTGCGGGCGTGAACCTTGTGTCATGTGGATTCTGCATGCACCTCCCTCATTGCGCAGCTCCGAAACATACTCTTTTAGAGTCACGTGCTCTCTTTCAACTATCTAGAGCACTGAGACCATGCTCCCTATGGCTAGTTAGTTGGTCGCACCACCTGTGCAAGACTTCAACTCGCCTTCTAGTATAGTTCGTGGAAACTCCTCAATTGTTTGTGAAACCGTTGTCGCCACGCATTCTGTTGTATGTAGTGCACTCCCCTGGTTACTACGTTTGGTGAGGTGCGGTCATAGCCATGGCAGCAGATTCATAAGCTCTCCGTGACAATCTTCTAATGTAGTTGTATGATCTTTCGTATATTTCTTTATCATCCTTGGTTTATCAACGAGACATGCTTGCGTGATCTCGTTTTCCAACCTCTTGATTTCAGCATCCATCCAAATGCTTTTCTTCCTCAATCGTACTCAATCCTTTTCAAGTTCACAAAGTCTAAGGTTCCCTCACTAGATGGCTTCCTGAATCCTTATATGTGCAACCTCACATAGATGTGTGATTTATTCCTCCTCGTCATCACGCACTGTCACCACTATGGGAGCCAGTACATGCGGATTCCTTTTTGGATTTTCCTCAATAATTATGGTCTCCACTCTGTTCCGTACCTTTCGGATCGTCTCCACATTCAGGGTTTTTCACATGCTCCTGTATGCCCATTGAACCGCTGGTACGCTCTGTTGGCTGGATAAATCATCCTTGCAGACAAGGCCAATCTCCCTAGTATCTAAACATATCTAGCAACAAGCAGAACAAGCAAATTTACTTTTCTCTAAACATATTGCCATTCATAATAAAAAATATAGAGGTGTTAGACCCTACCTTAATTCCAACACTAGTTTGTAGCAGCCAACCTTCAACCATCCGAAAGAGTTTCCTTTTGAGAATCTGAAAACACAAACAAGCACACATCAAATAACACCTGCATAGCTAATATCATAAAACATGTTCATTATGGTGATCAAGGAGTCCATAAAATAAACCATAAAACATAGCTTATTGAGAAAAATAAACTTGATTGTATTAACTTTGAAATAGAAGAACTTTACAACCTTTGGTGCCTTGATGCTGTACAAGCTCTTCCCAGGGTCCAAACAGGAATCTCCTCTACTTTGACAAGCCTCACACTCTTCCCAATGAGATTAAAAAAGGTATGTAATCTCTCCTCTCAAGCTCAATTAGGAAGACTAAATTCCAACAACATTTCACCTCAAAAATATTCAGCTTTTCATCTTTCCAGGAACCAGCCCAATGCCTCATTTTATATTGTAGAGGAAGGAAGTTACAGGTCCACCTATGAAGGGATAGAGTCCTCCTTCAAAGGGATAAGCTTCTCACATCAAGGGGCTAGCTCCTTAAGGTATGGGATGCATGAACCTTAAAGGAGCAAACTTGCCACCTCAAGATTCCCTCTAGAAGCTTCCAAAAATGACTCAAAGTGAGTTTTTAAGAATGTACTTGCACCTTTTTGACTTTTACAAGGGTCCACACCCATCACATAGAGACAGAGCAGTCAGGCGCATAGGGGACATGACCATTAGGTGCAGGACCGCAGGTAATGCTAAGAGAAAGTGCAGAACCAGAGTTTTATAGAATTTTGAGGGCTTTCTCTTATTTTCAAGGCTTGACATGAAGAACTGAGGTTTAAGACTTGTAAAGGAGGAAAGTATGAGTGATGATAGACTCACACAGATTGCAGAATGTCATGGTGACAATTTTTAGTGCAACAGATTGCCCCCTAAAGTGCGAAGTCTGTAAGAGATGAGGATAACATTTATCATCTAAGAAGAGTGAAGTACTTTATCATTTCAAGGATCATCCTATGGATACCCCAGTCGGAACCTGTAAAAACATTCAATGCAAAATATATATATGTAAACATATCATCACTAAGGTAGGCATTCCCATACTCAGATCAAAACTGACTAGAAAATTAACTAAACTGCTCTGGTACAGGAATGGTTTTCTAATACATCACAAGTATAGACATATGTAGACACACTATGGGCGCAACCATCTGTTTATGAATAGTCCACTATATAATGAATAAAAACATTCCTCGCAGCCTGGATGGTGGGAACTAGATCCAGGGTTTTGATTTCTACTTCTAGAACTAGTACGATTCTATCCATGTGAATCAATGTGTCGAAGTCAAACATGGTAGAAACCACTTGATTACTAGTCAATGATGTGAACTGTTAACAAGTGTGAGAGAAACCACCAGTAATGTCAATGGCTCTCAAAGTACTTAGTACAATCCATGAAATGTGAATAAATGAGCTGATGTCAAACATGTCATATAATCCTCTGATCGAAGGCCAGTGATGTAACCTATCGTCGAAGGCGAGAAAACTGCCATTAGGGCATGCAGATTCCAAGGTACTAATGATTTCTATATCATCTTTCTAGATAATGAGTTGAAGTCAATAGAAAGTGATCCATCGTAGGCAATCCCACAACACGAAATCATAGATCAAGTTTTGAAGAAATATAGTAGCAAGGACTAACTCAGGGATGGTCAAAATGGATGACAGATATTTTGCAAATGAATGGTTTATTTGAACTGACCTCTTAAACACATAATGACACTACAGATGGTTTGGTGACAATTGACCCAAAGCTAATACCCAAAAACCAGTTGAAGACTTTCAATATGGTTTGATTAACTGTTAGGCAAAGGATTTCCCAACCCAGGTGAACAAAAAGTGTCGTGTTCAAGAGTGGTTGATTGCTTTTCTAAAACATGAAGTATAACAAAAAGGTTCATTTTTCTCTCTTTTCCCCCACCATTTTTGGCAAGTACCTCTTTATTTTCGACAAGCTTGAGGAGGATAACATTTTCTTGGTTATAAGCTCATCCTTCAGATGAGTCCAACTTAGTTTAAAATTCGAACCCTAAGAAGGAGTGGTTCGTTCCTGTTTAAAAATTGAACAGGTCCTTTACTGTTAAATTTTAACGAGTCTAGTATAGGAGAAACTCTGTGTTTTTCAATTTTAGGGAGTCAAAAGAAAAACTTAAGAAAACTCCATGGGTGTCCTTTTTCGTAAATTTGTGTCTCCCAGGCCCAAAAAAGTATAAAATAATACTTGAGAGAACTGCTTGACCATTACGATCAAGGAGTAATTTTCATAATTAGTGGCCCTGATATGAAAAAGTAAAAAAGTGATCAAAGACACATCGTTTTATTACCAATATCGAACTTGAAACGACAAAAGTCTGGCAATCTTTTTATGTTTATGCGGTCAGAAAGAGTTGTAAGTGGAACATCCTTTTAATTCCATTTTAATGAGTTTAAAAAGAAAAAACTCGGCAATCTTTTCATATTTTACAAGTCAGAAAAGAGCTTAAAGAGGACTCGTCCTAGAGGAATGAGTGGTATAAAGGGTAGCAACTAGTTCTAGCAATAGAGGAACTACTCAAAACATGTAATGGTTAAGAGGATGGCTAATAAAACCACTCATAGATGTGGTCCCTCAGGAAAGGAAAAAAAACCAAGTGACAGCATATGATCAGCCAAAGGGATGGTGGAGATGGAATGAAAACAACCAAGGCTCATCTAACAGAATTTAGTAGATAAAAAAGGCAATCAAGAGATCTAAAATGGGTATGGGTTCATTTATACACAAGCTTGAACCATAGAGAACTCTACTTGGATTCGGTTTCATGTTTACGCAAGCTTGAAACGAAAAAATATGCTTGTTATAAGTTTGCATGCCCCTAGCATAATGACTCAAATCGAGGTACATACCCCCAAGCTTCATTGCATTCAACCAGGTGGATGAAATGAAGGTTCACTTTCGAGATCTTGGAAAGACTCAAAGATTCGATTCGGAAAGGGAGTTGTTTCATTTTTTAATGAGGTTGACACAAGGAAAGAACTATCCTAAAAACACTTATTTCATTTTTAAACACGCTTGACACAAGACAAGGAACTATGCTCATGACATCCAGTTTCATTGTTTTTAACGAGGTTGAGACAGGAACAAGCTATCCTCGATGACTCCTTGTTTCATATTTTAACGAGCTTGACACAAGACAAGGAACTATGCTCTAGCTATCCGGTTTCATTTTTTAACGAGGTTGACACAGGAAAAAACTATCCTCGCGTCTACTCTCTATAATCTACCTATATAACCTACTGATTCATTTTTTTTTAAATGAGGTTGACACAGGAAAAGAACTGTCCTCATACCTGATTCATTTTTTAATGAGGTTGACTCAGTAACAGGAAATATCCTCTGACCAACTGATTCAATTTTTAACGAGGTTGACATAGGAAAATAACTATCCTCATACTCACTGATTCATTTTTTAACGAGGTTGACACACGAAAAGAACTGTCCTCATACTCACGGATTATGGATTCCAACAGGAAGAAAGACATGTCAATGGACACACCTTGATCATGGCTTCCAAGAGGTCTTCATCAGAAGGAAGAATAGTTCTTTAGAAGGAACACATGTCAAGGGACTCAAAAGGGATAGGAACATCGTGTTCAAGTAATCCCATAGAGTTTTCCATGTCAATTACCGGATCTAAATCAAAGGAAGATGAGCAAACAGTGAGAGGCTCACTTACATCGGTAACTGAAATCATGGGACTAGTTGCCACATAATTAACTCGTGGCAGGGTAGATACCACTTTAGAATCAGGAACATTTACGGGTGTCATATTATTGGTAGTTGAAACAAGACTAGGGAATGAAAGCTGGTCTACAATCACAATATTTCCATTGTGAGGGAAAGACATCACGCGAAAGAGTGTCGATATGACAACTTTCATTGCATAAACATAGTCTCGCCCAAGGAGTAAATTGAAATCCAAGGGACCTCGAACTACCATAAGATCAAGACAGATAGTTTTACCTTCCAAGGTAATAGAAAAATTAGGAAGGATCCCTAAAGGTTCACTAATGGTTCTGTTAAAAGCTTTCCAATTCTGCGTAATAGGCACAAGCTGAGGGGAACCCAAAGCTTTCCAAATAGTTGAGGATAAAATACTAACAGAAGCACCTTCATCTACCTGTGTGCGGTGTATGTCCCTACCACTAGCCTTGACAATGATTTGGAAAGGGATGGAGGAAGGAAGACGAGGTTCTGTTAGTATATTCCAATCAAAGGAAAAGACCTCAGTACTTGGAGGGGGTTCTGTAGAAACAGGTGAAATGCCCCCCGGCGTAGAAGAATCTAATGTAACAAGAAGAACCTGAGTGGTATGAAGTTCACTCTCTAAAGGGAGAGTGGGATCGATCGAATGTGAAATTGAATCGACCACTTGATCAACTAATGGATCATCAACCTGAGTGATATGAGTTTCACTCTCCAATGGAAGAGTGGGATCAACTGTACTTGAAATTAGATCAATCACTCCATCAGTTGACGGTAGGTTGGGAGAAAGTTTATGGTAACTAATTGGAAATTCTTGCTGTGGAACAGTAAGGTTTTCCAACAATTTTGAGGCTTCATCCATGTGAGGGAAAATGTGAGTTTGATGACTCCCTTTGCATAACTTACAAGGAAACCTAACTTTACCCTTTTTCCCAGGAACCTGACTATCACTGGTTGATGGATCAATGGAAAGTTGATGAGATTTTTCTGACCATACTTCCAAGACCTTTGGAATACCAGGACAATTGATAAGGAAGTGGTCACCCTTACAAAGCCTGCAAGGGTATTTGGGTTTACGATGCATGTTGGAGGTTTCCTCAACACAACTAACACTTACAACCATGGTTGGTTGGTTGACTTCTTTCTTATCTTTCTTCTTCTTCTTCTTCTTCTTCCCTTTCTTCTTCTTCTTAGCCACCTAGTTACTAGCATCAAGGCTTTTACTAAGCGAAGAGGATGAAATGGAGGAAGAAATATTAGGCGAAGAAGGGAAAGGGTCAATAGAAGGTTGGTGATGTTGAGATGGTGAAATCTGTTGAGGTGAAGCATTCAGTTGAGGTGGAACAATTGGAGTATTTGGGGCCAACGAAGTTGAAAATAACCATATCAGTAAGCCTATTGTAAATCCAGGTAATGACAAAGTAGACATATAAAGAGGACCAACATTTCCAAAGCAAGGAAAAGTACTAGGATTCTCGTTAAGAGGGGTTCCTTGGTTGGTAAATTCCCGAATAGTTGCCATTATATTCAACTTCAGTGAATTTTATTAATAATTTAAAACTAAAATTAACAATTCACAATTCACACCTAACAATTAAAATTCACAATTAACACCTATGGTCTCTAAAAGTAAAAACAAACAAATTAACACCCGCTATCAAATCTAGGAGTCAAACCACACACAAACAGTAACTTCCCGTACTAAAAACAATAGTTGGTGATGAAATCCAACTTAGCAGAAATTTAATACAGAAAGGGAGGTTGGAACAGTTACCCCGACAACTTGCTTAATGAAACAGACTGGCACAAGTTTCTTCACAAAACCATCTCGAGTGAAGAGAACCCCCCAAAGAGTCCAAGTGAGTCTAGTCGACGTCTGCTCCAGGTACAGTGGGATCTTCCCTCCACCATCACCTTAGGAAAGAATCCTATAGATTATGACCACTAAGGTTACCAACAAAAACAAATATACCTAGGGGAACAGTCTACGATCCGATACACATGCAAGGGCAGAGTAACAAAGCTCAATCCCCTTGAAGGCTCCTTGACATAATCCAAGGTTTACCATTTTTAATACATGTATATCTGCTATCGTTCCCAATGAGGAAGGATTGATTACCTCACTGGTTCAGATATGATCTCGTGCTTGACTCCTTTAGGAGGAGCTTCCCAGAGCATACATGCAACAATTGAAATTTTTCCTACCGCAAGATCGACTACTTGTTTGTTTTACTGTCTTGGAGAGTTAACTAAAACCTATTCCAAGACACTAGCCTAAGCTATATTGGTGGAAAGAGCCCTAATGATGTAATAATTACTTGATGAATTTTAATTAAGCGCTGTGTTATTTAGGCTGTCATTACTCAAAAGGGTAAATGGGTATGAAACCAATGGTGTTATGACTCGACCCAAAACTGAATGCAATCAAATATGATAATGTAGTCTTTTCAATTCGATGAATCCTAACTAAAGTAAAGAGAGAGTTTCCATTCACTTCCAACAATGCAAAAAATTGATCACTAAGAGAAAATATAACAAATTCTCTAATGCACTAATTTCATCAAGAAAAATTAATGCAAATCAATTCCAAAACAGTTTTTATTTTTATTTTTATTTTTGTGTGTTAAAAACAAGCATAAAAATATGAAAATTGAAATCAAAGAAAACTGATCTAAATCTACGATTGATTTTTCAGAATGTGAACTATGGAATTTTAATCTATGCACAATTCACTTGAAAAGCATGCAAATGTAATCTATGCACATTTTTCATTCATATTCTGAAAATGAGAATTCTAATTATGCGAATGTGATCTATGCAAGAGAATTCTCAAACACAAGATGATTCTAATGTAATCTAAGAACTAATCAAGTGCAAGTCAAGAAAATTGGGTGAGAGTTCCAGAGATCAAAAAATAAAAACACTCAAAGGTGACTAACACTCATACACAATTTAGCCCCCCCCTCCAAGTAATGACCAAAGGAAATCAAATTAAGAATTTCTCAAAAAAGACTGAGACAAACCTCCAAGTAATGACCAAAGGAAATCAAGTTAAGAATTTCTCAAAAAAGAGACTCAAAACACCCAATTAACTTAATGGAGATTGATGAGATGAAGAATTTGCTGAAAGAACCTCATAAACAAGGCTTTCTGACAGAAAAGTACAGATCTGGGTAGATGCTAAGAATCCTAAATTAAATCTAAACTAAACTGAAAGAAGAAATCTAAGTTTTTCAAGAAATTGAACAGGGTCCACAGGCCCCAGAAGTAACAGGTGTGGTCCCGCACTGGTTACTTAAGGAAAGTGCAGAGATGCCCGCACTGTGTGTGAAGAAAAAGTGCGGTCCCCTGAAAACTTCAAGAAAAACATAAAAGACTTCAAAACTTTCAAAAACAGAGAAAACCTAAGCTACCCAGGCACATATCAATCAATCAAAAGCCAGGAAAAACTTTTCCTCAAATCAAAATAAAAGAGAACCAAAAACAACAAGTTCTTTCCCCAGTGGAGTTGCCAATTTGTTGGCCGGATAAATCATCCTTATGGACAAGGCCAATCTCCCTAGTATCTAAACATATCTATCAACAAGCAGAACAAGGAAATTTACTTTTCTCTAAACATATTGCGATTCATAATAAAAAATATAGAGGTGTTAGACCCTACCTTAAGTCCAACGCTAGTTTGTAGCAGCCAACCTTCAACCATCTGAAAGAGTTTCCTTTTGAGAATATGCAAACACAAACAAGCACACATCAAATAACACCTGCATAGCTAATATCATAAAACATGTTCATTATGGTGATCAAGGAGTCCATAAAATAAACCATAAAACATAGCTTATTGAGAAAAATAAACTTGATTGTATTAACTTTGAAATAGAAGAACTTTACAACCTTTGGTGCCTTGATGCTGTACAAGCTCTTCCCAGGGTCCAAATAGGAATCTCCTCTACTTTGACAAGCCTCAAACTCTTCCCAATGAGATTAAAAAAGGTATGTAATCTCTCCTCTGAAGCTCAATTAGGAAGACTAAATTCCAACAGCATTTCACCTTTCCAGTAACCAGCCCAATGCCTCATTTTATAGTGCAGAGGAAGGAAGTTATAGGTCCACCTATGAAGGGATAGAGTCCTCCTTCAAAGGGATAAGCTCCTCACATCAAGGGGTTTGCTCCTTAAGGTATGGGATGCATGAACCTTAAAGGAGCGAACTTGCCACCTCAAGATTCCCTCTAGAAGCTTCCAAAAATGACTCAAACTGAGTTTTTAAGAATGTACTTGTGCCTTTTTTACTTTTACAGGGGTCCGCACCCATCACACAGAGACAGAGCGGTTAGGTGCACAGGGGACATGACCATTAGGTGCGGGACTGCAGGTAATGCTAAGAGAAAGTGTGGAACCAAAGTTTTATAGACTTTTGAGGGCTTTCTCATATTTTAAAGGCTTGACATGAAGAACTGAGGTTTAAGACTTGCAAAGGAGGAAAGTATGAGTGATGATAGACTCACACAGATTGCAGAATGTCATGGTGACAATTTTTAGTGCAACACGTGCAGGTCCCAATCAGTTCATCTCACCCGGTGAACCTTGTTTAGTACTCTGCACATGCTATTGAATGCTACGTCGTGGAGAATTGGTACCACACGTCACCTTTCCTGTTGCTGTAGTTTGTTTTGATTCTCTATTCTGGGGGTGGTGTGCGCTTGTGTGGACTGTACAACATATGTCTGTACCATCGGGAAAGTTGGGCACACAAGTTGTTCTGCCCCTGCTAATTGTCTTTCGTTCAAAGCTGGGGTTTTCCAAAACGTAGGCGCATCAACCTTATATAGCCGCACCAGTCCTCAAAATTTCCTTAATACGTACCCCACCATCATGTGGGTGTTGCGCACAGTGCCCACTTTAGTGCATCGAACTGCTACTATTCTAGTACTGCACTTTGAAATTTGCTCAGGAATTCATCCACCATGGACAATCCATCATATGTCGGTAGCTCCCTTACCTCTATTGTCATGCAACGCAGTGATCTAGTCATCATGTTGCAATTCAGCATTGTTACTTCGTGCAACCGATTCTGCCATCGATCTATCTCTTCCTCTGAATCCGAAGTGTAGGAGCTTTCACGCTCCCACGAAATCCTTCCATATGCAGTCAGATTCACCCAATCCTCTTTGCACACCGTTATTTTGTAAATACAATTGAGATCATCATCACTGTCATCATCACGCATCGGTTCAGTGTATCGCGTTCCTTCAGCTGGATCTAGCAGTACTATTACGCATAGTGACTTTTTCTCAAAGAGAATTTTGTGCCTCTTCAGATTTATGACTCTATTCATATCAGTAGCCTAGTCTATTCCCAGTAGCGCGGGATAGGGATTGCTGTCATTGAAAATCTCTATCACTTCAAAATCTGCCTACACGCTCGCACCTTCAATATCGACTATTACCCCTTGCAATCTTCCCATGGGAAAAATCTTATGTTGGTTCACCATTCGTAACTGAATAGGGGACCATTGTAATGTGGGTCTGCGCATGCATTCCCATGATTGCTTTGGTATTACATTTGCATCCGAACCTAGATCTAGGATTACGTGATCCATTTCATACTCGCTGATTTGTGTAATCAACCTCATTTCCCTTCCTATGCGTAATGCATGCTTTCCCAGTTTCCGGACCACACATGGTTCTCCTAATCTCGTGCACCTAGTGAAAAGTTCATGTAGTCCTTTGAATGCATTCCTATCGCGCAGTAGTTTCATGCATGTCTTCAGAAAGTTAGTGAGCATTGAAGGATCCATCCGTGGTTCTAGTTGATCCTTACTACCTGAAGTGGAGGCCTCCGTGAAGCTCTTCTTAGCTTCCATGAATGTCTCCTTTGCGCATTCTAAATCAAAATTGGGCTCCTTTGTAGGAGCCTTGTGAACCCACACTTTCTTCTGGCTACTTCCCTTTATCATCTCCCATGGTCATACCACTCTTGAGCATCATGTTTACATTTGGGTCTTCTTCGCACAGCTTAGACCTTATCATTTGTAAATTCCGAGTCGGAGGGAGCTAGAGTACCCCTTTTTCGCACATCCTCGCTATCAGCAAAGGGTAGTCTTCTACCTCATGATCAAACTGAGTACAGTACCAACATGATGCCCTTGTTAGGTTTGTACAATCGCAGACATAGTGCCCTGGTCCTCCGCAATTGTAACAAATTGGTTGTCTGCAACCCCTTCTTGATCCCATTCCACCTCGACCGTGCCCCTAAGACCTAGCACATGCCATCCCTACATTTGGGTCGAGGGCTTGCATTTCGGTCTGTACCCTATAGGTATGAGTCTGATCCACCAGTAGTTCGTAGCTTCGGCAGGTGCATTCATCATGGCCTGCCGACCTGCAGAAATTACAAAACAATTACTGGGACATCTGCGTATACTTCTACAACAGATGACAATTGTCCATGGTGTGCTTTCCGCCTATCTGACAGATATCGCACCATAGTGCAGACGCCACCCTCGGCCCTCCATGTGCCTTAGGTCTTAACGGCATCGACCCTCCTCCTACCAAGTAGTTTGCGAACACTAGATGGTGGTCCTTGTCGTGCCCTTGGCCTTTGCATTTTATGCACCATACTTCCTCACGCACCTCGGTCTGAGGTGTCTTGTCCTGTTTCAAACATTGCATTTCTAGACACAGATTTTGTAGTTGCACATGGATTTTTTGGACTCCCACCCTCGAGTCTTGTATAGGGGTCTCATGTAATCTCATTTCCATCTCCATTGCTTCGGCCTGGGTGGAAATTTTTTGTTGTGACAACATCATCCTTAAGTGTAGTGTAAGTGAGGCCACAAACCTTGCACGATGTTGTGCATCTGGTAACGTCATATTGGCTTTGTGAATTGTACTCTTTAGCCTTTGGTATAGATCCTAGGGGGTTTCACCCAGGAGAATCGTGATCTCCTTAAACTCGATGATTGATTGTGTTTCTGATTTTGGCCTGTTAAATTCCCTATTCAGCGCGGCCTGGATCTTTGCGATTCCTATGTTTAGGTGGTCATTAGAATGCTTGATATACCATGTTAATGAGAGATCCTGTAGTGCGCTCACCAATGTAGCATTTTTAATATTATCATCCACGATGCCTTGTGCTTCCCATACTGCTCTTACCATGAACTAGAATTGACCTGGATCTTCATTTCCTACTCCTCTGAATACCGATAGTTTGATCGCACTCTCCATACTGAACTGTGGTGGTGGTGGAGGTGGAGGTTAGGAGGGTGAGATGAGTGGAAGTATGGGTGGAGGTGGTAAATGTGGAATACGCTCCCTTATCAGACTGACCACACTCCTCGGAGAAACTTCCGTGAGCTCTTCCTCGCTTTCCCACGAGGGTGAAATTAAGCGATTGTTTTCCAACTCTTCACTACTTCTGCTTCTATAGATATTCCCACTTCGCATAGTCCCAAACATTAATTTATTCGCATAAACCGCTTTTCACACAATAGCATCTTAGTCCAAGTGTTCAAAGATTTAATATACTTACCTTGTGGTCCCTTAAGAAAATGTCGTTTTTCTTCACTATAGCTGACGGTTGTGTCTACCACAAACTCAGTGATAAATCCTCCTATTATTCGGTTGAGCCAATGGTCCATAGCTCACGCGATCTTATCTCCTGACACTTCTAGTTTGCACATTAATTCCAAAGCCCACACTATTGGTTTGTTGAGCCTACACCTTCCCTGGCTGTCTGCTAACTTCTTGATCCACTCATACAACTCAGAAAGAAAGGATGCAAAGAAAATTGCATGGATTTCCATATATAAGTAGTGCTCTAACCACTGTTCCTTAGATACTCGCGAATTTCTATTTTCCTACACTGCAAACTCGTGAATCTTCTTGTCCAACCACTCTTCAATTTCTTTCTTTGTCAGATTCCAGTGGCACAACATCAGACATCCTCTACGCAAATACTGGTCTTGGCAACGGAACCATTTGTTCGCTTGTGTGGGCCTGACCCAGGTTCAGAGGTGATTTAGCCAAGCAAATCCTAATACTACTGGCCCTTTCGGAAATAGTTCGTGGAGCGCAGACTGAGGTTTCACCCGAAGAGGTATGGGAGGGTGCTAGAACTAGGTTTCCGCACCCTAGGGATGTCTAATGAGCTTTTGGAGGTCCATGGTTTGACCCGTTGCTACGTGCACTTACTATCCCTTCGCGACCTGTGGTGCTGATTCCGCGCAGCCCTATTCAGGGTGCAAGCCATATAATACCCAAGTTCCTTGCTATTTAATCTATTATTATCCGATTACTTAACTTGTTTATGCAAGAATACTTATTATTATAGCATGTTCAACAATCATATCAGTGCATGCGATAAATAAAACAGTATAAATGTAAAGAAGGCTATGCAAAACAGATGCTCAGAAATAGGAATCAACTTCTTTTTATTAATCTTCAATCCCAATTACAGACTCGACACCACCCTATGCACTTAGTTGCGGACTCTACTAGGCCTCTATGCACTCAGCTGCAGATCCTCTTCCTACTTTTACGACCCAATACACTTAGACTCCTACTCTAAGCTCGAACCATTTGTATTCTTTTTCTCTTATTCCTAAGCTATCTTTACAACTTAGAGCATCGCTCTATTTATACAATCCCATGGTCTGCGAGCCATGGGTAGGCCGACATGACTTTACATTACATTACATTACTTTAGGGTGGACATCCCTATGACTTAACCTATACTTCGCGCTCCGCACCCGCAATTCGTGGAGTCTTAAAAAACCTTTGACCAAAACTTGGGCTTTGAGCCCCAAAACATGCTCTAGGGGGATTCTATGCCCAACAAGCATACACATGCATATCCCATGGTCCTCACTTACGGGGACTTAGATGAGATGGGAGACAAGGTCCATGACACAACAACGGAGCTGTGGACACAGTTCGAGAAACAGTACATGAATATTCTGAGGAGCACGCAGAACGATCTGTGTGGGTTACAGATTCAAATAGGTCAACTTCAAGGAAGCATGGGATAGGTGAGTGGGATTCATGATCCAGGTGGCTACAGACACATGCATAAGTCCAAGAGGGCTACTAAATGGTCAAAATTCAAAGTGGTCAGAACGCTCCCAAACTAGCACCAGATCGAAGTTCTCGTCACCCTGATTCAAATAGTGTGAATGACACTCAAATCTAACCTCGTATGAGGGAGAAAGAGTTAGTCAAATTTTTGGTCAAAGTTGCCACATGGCCCAAGTTTAATGGTCCTAGAAATTGACCATATCCGAGACATATAATTTAGCTCCCGAGAGCAGGAGAAATTTTTTCCTCTTTAATTCATCTAATATCCCTTATATTAGACAAAACTCTATTTTGATTTATTATTATAAAAAAAAATAAAAAATAAAATTAAATAGGTCACGGGCCATGACCCTCACCACCTCTATTGGACCCCACATTATGTATTAAAAATAATAATAAAAAAATTAATGGGCCGACAGGCCGTGACCCCTGCTGGCCCCACCCACATTAATATAAAACTAAAATTTGTATATAGGGGTGGGCAGGGCACCTCTGGTGGACCTAGCCCATGCCCCCACCACACCACATGTTAATTTAAACCGTGGGCAGCCGGATTTGAACCCGATCAGCCGAAATGGTGGGCTTACCGCTCGGGCACCCACATCAATGCAACAAACCATTTCCATGAGAAAAAATTTACACCGAAAACTGTTTCACATAAAACAAAAACACAATGGTTATGTGTTAATGTGCTAGGTTTGGCATGGGTGGGATTTGATCGCCCGACCCCATGCTTCTCATTACCCAATATTACCATGGCGCCAATGGCCAGCCTTGAGAATTTCACCACAAGACGTCTATAGAAACCTTTATGTTCTCATTTTCACAAGGGCCGAATGGAGGAACGAAGTTGTGCCAGTGCAGAGGGGTTCACTCTGGGTAGTGAAATTGATGTAGATTCCTAGAATATTCCTAGCAATATTCTGACCCGGGTTCTTTAAGGAATCTTTAAGATTCCCTAGGAGGTAAAAATTCATTTTGTCAGAATGTCATCAAGTTTACAGTGATTTTTCTCAGATTTTTGTAGGGAACACAATGGCGAGGTTGGATTCGCCTTTTGAGGAGTATATTTGCAGATTCCCAACAAAGGAGAATCTTTGAGAATCTTGAGGGAATGCTCCAAATTTCTTGGAGGCTGAAATTTCCTAGATCCATAATGCAACCAAATTTATAATCATTCTTCTCAGAATTTCGCAAGGATCTCAATGGTGAGATTAGTTTTTTGATTTGAGTTGTAGATATCCTGTCAACCTGGAGGAGGGAATCTTTGGAGAATCATGAGGGAATCTAAAAGATTCTTACAGGCCTAGATTTTTCTGGTGTCAAAATTCAAAAAATGGATATTCGATTTTACACCCCTTGACGACAAAACTTCAGTGGTGCAGTCAGCCTTTGCAGTTGAGCCTTTTATTTTTCAGCCATTTTCCATATTGGAGTGATGGTGTCAGATTTTAGAGTGTGGACAGTCAATCTTATGCCATGCGACGCCATGATTTCAATGGTGCATTCAGATCCAACAACTGAGTATTCTATTCTTCAACTAGTGTCAGAGTTGAGGTATATGAATTGTTGTTTTCATGTACTTCTTTGATCATTTGCTGTGAGATTTATTATGTTTTTTCGATTCTTGCTTGATGTATGATGCAGAATCTTTGTGTCTATTTCATGTAAGATGTATTCAACGTGGATTGTATGTATGTTTTGATTGAGATCCCTTTGTTGCCATGATGGCAGGATACTCATTTTCACCATGGGTGTTTTGGTTGAGATCCCTTTAATGCCATGATGGGGGGATACTCATTGTCCCCATGTGCAAAATTATGTCATGCTGATAGGAGGTCTATTGTGAGTGATAGTTCTTGTATCAGAATGTCTCGTGGAGAGACTTTGCCACTAATTTAGAGGGAATATGTCCCTGTATGACAAAAAACATAGTCCATGTACATCTTCACAATTTCCAGCTCTGAATGAAGTGGCCAACACCATCTTGACACTGGGCTTGAAGATGTAGTCTACACTAGATGAACTCCATTATCAACGTCTCATGTTTATGATTTGTTGATTGTCATTATGTTCCCATTTGCTTACGCATGCATATATGTTCATTTATGCTCTCTTAAAATTAAATTCTAACTACATCACAGAAGAAACATATCTTGGTTAAATCCGAGAGTTGAGTCAACTGGGATCAAGTTTGGTATTAGAGCAGTCTTCATGTGGATGTGAATTGCGAGCGTGAACAATGGAACATGCAGTGATGGAGGATGAAAAACCGATGTACGAGATCATACTCAGAGTGTCCAAAAAGATGGAAATAATGTATGAAGCTCTACGAAAAGAGATAGAGGAAAAGTTGTGATTGTAGCTTCAGTTGCGAGCCATGGAAGAGGCCCTAGAAGAACTAGAGCACAACCAGAGTCTTAAAGCAGATAAAAAGGAATTGAAGATGCTTCTACAAGAAGAGAAAGAGGAGAAACAAATTATGCTACAACAACTTCAAGCTAAGGACGAGATGTGAGGTAAAAGGTAATTCTCTGTCTTCATGTATGTTTCCTGACAATGATTTCACTATTTTTGAAAATCATACCAGATGAATTGGCTCCAAACTATTGAGGAAAATGGGGTATGAAGGAAAAGGTTTGGGCATTAATGGCCAAGGCATTGTCAACCCCATCAAAGTAGAGGAATTACCTAGTCAGGCATGACTTCGGTATGTTAGGAAGGAAGTTGAGGAATGTTCCAAGGTGGCCAGCCAACCACCAACAACAGATGATCAGAAGCCCTGATCAGTCCCTTCCAACTCGACAGTGGAGGTAAAAGATGTTGATTTCCCTTTAATTTCATCTTCACATGGTATAATTTATATTGGAAATGTGGAGATACCAATTACAGGGACAAACATGAGGCTCCTTACCACGATGAGGTACAAAGAGGAAGAGGAACTTGGTGCTAATAGCCAAGGAATTACTCAGCCATTGGAGGTTGTGCAGAGACCTCGATTTGCAGGCTTGGGATACACCGAAGAAGAATGCTCAAAGGTGTCAGATGCTTCCGAGACATCGTTGAAATTGTCAAGGAAAGAGAATGAGGGGAACACATCACCATCATCTCATGGCAGTGCCCATTGCAGGGAAAGAGCTAAGGAAAGATCTCATCACCACAATTACACCAGAGCCAACAATGAAATGTATAACAAGTCTCAATATTCGAATGTTCATTTTTATTACAATCATGTTTTTAATGATGAACGTAAAACATGGCATCGAAAAACATGTACCTTTTATGGATTACATAACCATAAAATCGTTGAGTGCTGGAAGAGAATGGAAACACGAAAAGGATGAGCCATGAAAGACCCTCTCTACAGCAGGCCAAGAAGAAGGTAAAGAAGATCTGGAGGAAGAAGACCTATTGCAGTCATTGCAACAGAAGTGGTCATCAAAGAGTCACGTGTTGGAGGCTCCATCTAGAGAAACACCTTAAAGACAAAGCGTCGATGCATGAACCAGTTGAAAAAGTTGTTTGACAAGCAAAAACAGCACAGGGGGATGACCCATTAACATCGATAAGATAAAAATGGTTTCTAGATATGTTAGCTTGTCATGGTCATGCTTTTGTAAATCATTTGTTGCATTTTAAAATGTAAAAGTGATGATGTGTTTTCCATCACCTGTTAAGCAACAATGATGTCTGGCCTTATTTTGCGATGCATTTTAAAGCTGTGAAAGTGATGTTGTGTTTCCATCACTTGTTAAAGAAACAATAGTGTCTGGCCTTATTTTTGTAAATCATGTGTTGTAGTGATGATGTGTTTTCCAACACTTGTTGAAGCAACAATGATATTTTCGCCTTCTTTTCATAGCTGGGATATTATTTCCATTTTGATCTAAACTTGACCACTAAGTATGTTTTGTAAAATCCTGGCAAGTATGGGATGATTGGGTCATTAGTTGGTCATGTAAATTAAGCATGTAATTTTCTGAATTGTACTATAGGTTTGCAGAGGTTGCAGGTATCGGCTCATCACTTATGGCTCTGAAGGACAAAGGTGAAGGAAAAGGAATGGTGACTTATTAGAAACTTGTCAGTGTAGAAAAGGCACAAAGAAGTGGCAGATTATTTTCATGCTTTTGGAGAACCAAAATATCCTCAGTGGGGAGGATTGATCCAGGTGGCTCTAGACACATGCAGAAGTCCAAGAGGGCTCATAAATGGTCAAATTTCAAAGTGTTCAGAATGCTCCAAAACCAACATCAGATCGAAGTTCTTGTCACCCTAATTCCAACAGTGTGAATGAAACTCAAATCTGAGCTTGTATGAAGGAGAAAGGGATAGTCAAAGTTTTGCTCAAAGTTTCCATGTGGTCTAGGTTTAATGGTCCTACAAATTGACTGAGTCCGGGACATAGAATTTAGCTCCCGAGAGCAGGAGAAATTGTTGCATCTTTAATTCGTCTAATATCCCTTATATTAGAAAAAATTAGATTTTGATCTATTATTATAAAAATAAAAATAAAATATTAAATAGGTGGTGGGCCATGACCCTTGCCACCTACATTGGACCCCACATTATGTATTAAAAATAAAAAATAAAACAAATTTTAATGGGCCAATAGGCCGTGACCCCCGCCAACCCAACCCACATTAATATCAAACTAAAATTTCTATATAGGGGTGGGTGAGCCACCTCTGGTGGACCAGGCCCATACCCCCACCATGCCACATGTTAATGTAAGCCATGGGAGGCAAGATTTGAACCCGACTGACCGGAACTGCTGGCCCACCACTCAGGTGCCCACATCAATGCAACAAACCATTTTCGTGCCAAAACAGTTACATTGAAAACTGTTTCACATCAAAAGAACACAACGGTTATGTGTTAATGCACCAGGTTTGGCATGGGTGGGATTTGATCCCCTGACCCCATGCTTTTCATTTCCCACTCTTACCATGGTGCCAACGGCCAGCCTTAAGAATTCAACCACAAGATGTCTATATAAACCTTTATGTTCTCATTTGCATGGGGGACGAACAGAGGAACAAAGTTGTGGTAGCATAGAGGGGTCTGCCCTGGGCATGGAAATTGAAGAAAATTCCTAGAATATTCTAGGGAATATTCTCATTCATATTCTTTAAGGAATCTTTAAGATTCCCTAGGAGGTAGAAATTCTTTCTGTGAGAATGTAATCAAGTTTACAGTCATTTTTCTCAGATTTCATAGCGAATAGAATGACAAGGTTGGATTTGCCTTTTGAGCAGCAGATTTGTAGATTCCCGGAAAAGGAGAATCTTCAAGAATCTTGAGGGAATCTTCCAGATTCCTTGGAGGCTAAAATTTCCAAAATCCAGAATGCAGCCAACTTTATGCTAATTCTTCTCATAATTTCGCAAGGATCTCAATGATGAGATCATTTTTCTTATTTGAGTTGTAGATCTCTAGTAAACTTAGAGGAGGGAATCTTTGGAGAATCGAGAGTAAATCTAAAATATTCCCACAGGCTCAGATTTTGCGGTGTCATAATTTAGAAAATGGATAGTCAATTTTACACCTATCGATGACACAAATTCAATGGTGAAGTTAGTTTTTTCATCTGAGCCTTTTATTTTTCATCCATTTTCCATATTAGTGTGATGGTGTTATATTTCAGAGTGTTGATAGTCGATCTTATGCCATGCGATGCCACAATTTCGATGGTGCCTTTAGATCCAACAACTGAGTATTCTATTCTTCAGCCAGCATCAGAGTTGAGGTATATAAATTGTTGTTTTCATGTACTTCTTTGATCATTTTTTGTGAGATGTATTATGTTGTTTTGATTCCTGCATGATATATGATGCAGAATATTTGTGTCTATTTCATATAAGATGTATTCATCATGGATTGTATGTATGTTTTGATTGATATCCATTTGTTTCCATGATGGAGGGATACACATTGTCACCATGGGTGTTTTGGTTGAGATCCCTTTGATGCCATGATGGCAGGATACTCATTGTCACCATCTGTAAAATTATGTCATGCTAATAGGAGGTCTATTGTGAGTGATAGCTCCTGTAGTAGAAGGTCTCGTGGAGAGACTTTGCCACTCATGTAGAGCGAACGTGTCCTTTTATGATAGAAAACATAGTCCATGTACATCTTCACCATTTCTATCTCTGTATGGAGTGGCCAACACCATCTTCACACCAAGCTTGGGGACGTAGTCCAAACTAGATGAACTCTGTTATCAACCTCTCATGTCTATGATTTTTTTATTTTCATTTTGTTCCCATTTTCTTATGCATGCATATATGTTCATTTATGCTCTCTTAAAATGTAATTCTAACTACATCACATATGCAAAAGATCTTGTTTAAATCTGGGAGTTGAGTCAACTTGGATCAATTCAAGCGAGCCTGCAACAAGCAAGCACGACTATGCTAGAACTAGATAGGACTATGCACCTCAAAGTCATTCCTTGATTAGAGGGATCATTGCGCATAGAAGAAGATGGAGCAAACACCTAGCTAGGATAGATCACATATGTGGGTGTCAAATTAGCCACACTGCATATGCAGACCCTCCACACACTTTGTCAGGTGGTCCCAGATGAGCTCAGGATCAGGGAGCAGCGCACGATATTAGTTATCAATGAGGTAAAGATGAAAATGAGCAAATTTCACCGAAAAGGATCAGGATCTTAATGAAAAGGAATAGCTAGTCGTGCAAAGCTAGAGCTTGGTGGAAACAATTACACAAACATGCTAGACACTTCCAGAACTTCACATTCTAGAAGATGCAGTAGAAGTAGCGATAATTCGGAAGTTGGATGCTACAGTTAGAGAATCAAAGGATGAGGTTGGTCGAGTAACAGTTGAGGTCCAAACGAAGATCTCAGAGCTCAAATTGAAATTGCAGCCAACCACTCCACGAGAAGTCCGAGAGTAGCGCAGAGCAACCATCAAGGAGAACATGGCCACTTTTTATGCAACAGTCACAAGTTGCATACTGATCTTCAAACAAACTATGTAACTATGGATGACTCTGTAGGAGGACCCAAACCTGCAGAAAATTGGCATATATACCCAAGAGATGCAACAAAATTTTGATGAAATTAGGGTGACTGTGGGCACCTAGGCACTAGTACAACATGTTTCTTGACTACAAGAAGGAAAATAGTTGCAATCATATATCGCTGTTAGAGTCGGTCTTGTCAGTCCTTCGTCAGAGATCAAAACTCTTTCTTGCATTTCATTTCTAGCTGTCTCACTCCATTCACTCAGCTGCATTCCGCTAGGGGCATGCCATAATCTGACAGAAAAGGTCTTGTTAGTCAGTTCCCCTCATGTCTGGCACCTGCTGGCTCAATTCTTTTGTCAAGGTTCACTAAAGTCCATGATAGTTAATGTTTGATCTTTTAATGGACAAGAGTCATGTTCAGTCATTAGGTCTAGGGATTAGTCAATTTGGTCTTCAACCATTTCCAATAAAGCCATGCAGCCCAGAGGGAGGCCCTTACAAAGTTATGATTAAGAGATTTTCATCGTCATGTTGACAGATTGCGACTGTTCTTCAAAGGATTAGTCAATTTGGTCTTCAACCATGTCCAATAAAGCCATGTAGGCCAGAGGGAGGCCCTTACAAAGTTACGATTCAGAGATTTTCATCGTCATGTTGACAGATTATGACTATTCTTCAAAACTCTGTTTTGAAGAAAAGTCAAATAGTGTGTCATTTGTGATAATTTTCAAAAAAGTCTCCAGTTGATTTCTTCAGGTGCAGTCATGGTTTCCTTGGGCAAATGCCATGTTGTGCGACCCCTGCAAAAGTGCCAAAAAAATTCATCATTTTCAGGAGCGCGCTGCACACATAGAGGGGCATGGCACAGATAGGGAGCGCGATGCGCAGAGCGCAACCCCGCAGTGTAAAGTTAACACGGGTGCGACACATATACTGAGCGCGGCGTACTGGGTTTGTTGTGCAGCGCACACCCACAGAGGCCTGAATTTGTGCCAAACTTGCAACAAATCTCTTTGAAACCCTTCAAATCGACAGGTAGGGTCTATATCTTCACTCTCTCATCAAATTTTGTGAACATATGGTGGTTCAGGGCTATGTATAATTGCAATAAAAACGCCTAAACCCTACCTCTTGAAAGCATCAAAGCCATTGCTCTAGGGTTGAAAACTTGTTGTGTTGATGCCAAGGCTCCTTTTTCACCTCTCAGTTTTTCACTCCTTTCCATTGCTCCCTTCTCCCCTATCCCATTTTTCCCCTATTTTCCCTACCCTAAAACATTACCAAACCCCTATTCCCTATCCCTCCACACATTTGTCAACTATAAAACCCCAAAACCCTACCTTATAAAATCCCCAAACCCTCCTACATATCCTTGAACAAAATTTCCTCACATAACCCCTATTCCCATCATATTATTCCCCTTCCTAACACTCCCTTTTGCATTATTCCCCTTGGTGGCAGATCTCACAACAACACCTAGTTTCATACCATCATCAAAGGGAAGTCCAAGCACAGTACACATACAACAGTCATGGCATCTGAGCATTCATCGGAGTATGAGATGGAAACACAAAGTGATTCATTCTCAGAAGAACAAGCTCCCCGGAGACATCACAAAAGTGGCAAACATGTTAGGGATGAGCCAACCACCCTCACTGAATTGCAGGCCTACCCTCTTGCTATGTCATGTTTCTAGCATCTATCATGTTTTGAGTTTTGTCAAAGGGTGGCTAATGTTCGAGTTCATCATGAGTTGGCCCGTCTTTTTGTGTTTCACCTATATGGAGATCACTCTATCTTGGCCGGGGTCACCTTCACACTGACACCTGAAACTATCTCATTAGCAACCGGCATACCGAATGTTGGAGAACCATGCCACAAAAAATAGAAGGTTGATCGGTAGCATTATGAGCCTTACATTAAGGCTAGTTGCTTGAGGCAGCTCACAAAAGTCTTTCCATTCCGATATTTGAAAGATGAATATGCTCTACTCAAGAAGTTGATCATGAAGTACTTCAGCTGTGAGGGGAGGTTCTCTCGTCTATATGCCTATCACATCAGGTTGCTCATGCACTTTACCAGGGTATGGATGATGAACATCCCATATTTCATTTGCAGGAACATAGAGAGGATGAACACCTTCATGCAACACAAGACCCCTCAGCAGCAACTTAACAATGTTTATCACTTTTCTCTTATTAAGATTTTGGTGGTTCATCAGCTGGGATTGCAGGGCATTACATGGGATGATTTCATCTCCCGTGACCTCTTCAAAACTTCACAGGTATTATCAGAGGTTAAGCATGAGGGTGAACCTTCTCGTCGATATGAGCACCATGAGACTTCTAGTGTGACGGTTTTCATCACATATCAGAAAGGCACCAGACGTTTGTTTGTAGCGGCAAAGCGAGTGTTATCTCCACCCGGGGTGGAAGGGGCCTCGCTTCCTCCATCAGCATCACAGGAATAGGACAAAGGCAAGGAGCCAATGCAGGATGAGGGGCCTTCAGGTGAACGAGAGACCGAATTCGTTCTCCTTCATGATGATGAGACAGATATAGAACCGACAAATGCACAGCTTAAAGAGATCATCCAGGAGCAGCAAGCAGAGATTCAAGCCTTGTCCCTTGATTTGGAAAGAGCCAAATGGAACATGAAATATCTAGAGCAGAGGAACAAATATCTGGAGGATCAGCAAGTGATCATGGAGCTATAAAACATTCGTGAGCATCGCCAAGCTGCACAAAGGAGAAGAGTTGAGCTCACGTCATTGGAGCAAGAGATTAATGAGGATCGGGAGGCCAATCTTGAGAGAGTTAACATGCACTTGGAGAGGCTACTAGACAAGGCTGACAAGGACCATGCATTGCTGAGACACATGGGTTTCCACTACATGGTGTGAAACAAAGTGTGCAAGGCCCGAATCAGGAATTTGAAGGCGAAATTGTGGAAGGAAATCAAGCAAAAGAGGAAAAGGGAGCTTGATCGACTTCAGATATTGGCCAAAGCCTCCTTGGCATAGCATAACACTTGATAAGGAAGCTCCAGCCCAAATTTCAAGAAATTTGGGACAATTTTGGTCACATGACAAATTTTTGGGCACAACACAGGCTTTTCTCCCTGTACGGCGCAACACTTAGGATTGGGAGCTCCAAATCACAAATGGTTTGCATTTTTGGATTTAGCATGAAAAATCATGACTTTTGGAGGTTGTACAAGAAGTTTGGGCAAGTTTTGAGTCCCCAAGAGGTCAAAAACACAAAAAAAATGACCTCTCTGCCCCTATTTTGACACACAGGAAGCAGTATTGGGAGAATGAAGTTTTGGAGGGGAAAATGAGCACAAAATTCAGAAATTCCACTTGGGTTGGAAAGTAGACAGGTAGGGCTTTCCACAAAGCACACTTTGGCACAATTTGGACTCCAAAAGGTACCTCAAAATCGCATCCAAAGTGGCGTGGCACGTATAGATTTGGGCGCAGCGCATATAGAGAAAAAGGCCAAAATCACTTCCGCTTCGCGACATTTCAATTCACGACTTTCTCCAAGTGGGCCCGCTCATCTACACTACACTTTTTTTGGCACCTAAGGCAAAATTTAAAGTATTTCCACTAAAGTTTGGCTTCTATTCAAGTGGAAAAGGAAGGCGAGTAGTCACCCAAGCCATTTGTCATTTTTGTAACGTTGCACCTGTAAATAATGGTTGGCTTTCCACTTACACTTTGTAATGATTCAAAAAACTCCCCAACTCTTGGTCGTTCTATTTCCTCATGGCATAGTCTATTTATTGTATGCAAACCATTTGCAAAGGGTTGGCTGGTATTTCTGGGAACTGTGGGAGAGAAACTCAGTGACTCACTATACATTTTGACAGAGAATTAATGAAAGATTGCAGCTCTAGTTCATGAGATTCCTGTGGCGTGAGTTTAGCAAATGTGTCTTCTTTATGTTTCATATGTATTTCATTATGTTTCATATTTTCATTCACATTCATTTCCAGTGAAAGCTTTCTAAGTAAGAAAGGTAGAATTCAGTGCACTGCTCTGCCTTGGGATAGTTTTCATTTTCTATGTTTTCTTCTGTTGAAAAGGATTCATGTATTTATGCCCTTTTCACTCTCTCAAACAATCTATCCACCTCACATTTTTTTTTAACTATAATTGCTAGACTTTCCGCCTGTCTTGCTTCACGAAATAACTTGCGTCTTTGAGTTAAATTCTCTACTCATGATGTTCCTTAGCCCCACACATCCCAAAAAACTCTGTTATTCTTCAAACATCTTGATCATATTTATTTACCTAGCCTAAAATCAGTATCCATTTTTGAGTCATCTCAGGCCCTATTGTTTATTTTCCTGAGTGTGACCCAGAGAGAGCCCTCTCCTATTCTGGTAGGGCTAGCTACTAGACTGAGCGTGGTTTGTGGTTACCCTGAATTTTGCCTTCCTTCAGCCTAAGGCAAATTTAGGTGCTAACATAGTGGCGACCATACTGGGGAAGAAATTCTTTGTTTGTTAGTCTTCTCCGTTGCATAAACGGCAGGCTTAACCTACGAACACCCCATACTTCTGATAATTCTAAGCTTCTGGATGATAAGTTTAGGATTTGATAGGCTGAGTAAGTTGTTCATGTCCTTCTGATTTTTTTTTTCGAAAATAGCACGCTGGCTTCAAGAAGATATACCAGAGCCAATCCAGATCTGGATCCTCCTCATATCTACGAAAACCCCAATTTGATTCCAAGACTCCTTCGTCAAGAGAGTTCTATAACTCCCATGTTTAAATATCATTCATGTCCTGACATATTTGAGTATCTTGAAGAGCTTGAGTTTGATGAGCGGTTTGAAATATCATTGTTCAAGACCAAATCCCAAAGGGTTGTTGACTATACTGTCCCCAATCCACAGTTCCTTGTAGACCTAGAAACTGAAAGGGCTAACCGGTCAATTGATAACTATATTGCGACACAGCTTCAAACTCAAATTGTTAATTCCCTACAAACTGCACACGCTCATCCAACACCTCCAAGACCAAATCCACCAAGAGTGATGGCTGCCCGTTTTGCACCTCTTGTGCTGCCTCAAGTTCTAGATGATATGCCCGCAGATTATCAAAGCAAAATCCCTTTTTTTGATGGTGCCCCTCACAGCGTTACCGCTCAGCAACATGTGGACAGAATGGCATATTTCTATGACCTTCATGAGATCGATGCAGAAAATGTAGCAATGAGACTCTTTGTTCAGACATTTGCATGTGAAGTTAGGAAATGGTTTAGAGGTTTGCCGGTTGCACATATTGCCATCTTGGCTGAACTGTAAAGACAATTTTTAGACCACTAGGAAGTAAAAAATAATCCTCTTCAAATTCTTGCTAAGTATGAGCAGATCAACGAAACATTGGTGAGTCGGTCCAAGACTACTGCATTAGATTCAATTCCATTTATAATGAAATTCCTGATCATTTAAGGCCACCTGTGGGACTAGCCATGATGAAATTTCTGGATGGTTTTGATGCTGACATGGCTTATCAACTGAGAGAGAGAGAGCCGACCACAATGGAAGACATGTAGAAAATCGCGGTCAGCGTTGAAGCAAATCTGTTGTCCAAAAGAGCTAGAGTGAAAGCAGAAAAGAAGGTCACAGTCAAGGAAGAGTCTTCCTCGAAGGATCAATTACTCAAGAAGGTAGAGCAGATGCTTGAAAGGGTGAAACTCGACAAACCTGCCACAAGTTAGAAATCCTAACTTCCGTGGCCAGTAGTAGCCACAATATAGGATAAGGTAAGGTGCCTAGTAATGTGCGAGTATGCTCTTACAAATTAGCTTTTGATTGTTCAAACAATGAGGCTGAGTATGAAGCTCTGATTGTTAGCCTAAAGATTCTAAGAAAGTTGAATGCTAAGAGGATTGCAGTCTATGGTGATTCTGAGTTGGTGATTAAGCAGGTCAGAGGTGAATATCAAGCAAAGCATCCTCAGATGCGGGCTTACAGGAATGTAGTCCTAGACATCCTGAAATTATTTTCAGAATATACCTTGACATGTGTGCCTCGTGTTCAAAACAACATTGCTGATGCTCTTGCTAAGGTAGGCAGTAGTTTGAAGATTCCAATTAACTCCAGTAATAAATTCAAAATCCATGTCAAGCATCGTCTGACTGTTCCTGACAATCAGAGGTATTGGCAAGTCTTCCAAGATGATGAGGAGATTGATGATTTTCTGCAAAACAAAGGTAAGTTCAAAGATACCTCAATTGATGAAGAAAATGATGATGGAAAAGATGAGGTGCAAATCAATCAAATGGACGTATTGCAGCTGAAGGAAAACATCATCCCTAAAGGCTTGATACCTTTAGAAGAACTTTTTGATCAAGATGACGTAGCCTACAAACCAACATTGCAACCAACAGAGAAGGGTGTTGAAGAGGTCAACATCGGAACATATGCTAATCCTAAAATGGTAAAACTATCTAAAGCATTACCACAAAAGATGAAAGCCAAATATATCAGTTTACTGTCTTCATTCGCTGACGTGTTTGCTTGGGATTATTCTGACTTGAAGACATGCGATACTAATATCATTCAACACACTATACCCATTAAGCCTAATCAGAAACCGTTTAGACAGAAGTTGAGAAGGCTAAATCCAAAACTTCTACCATCAATTGAAAAGGAGATAAACAGGTTGTACAAATCAGGAATCATCGTTCCCATCAGATTTTTGGATTGGATCTCCAATTTGGTGCCTGTGCAGAAGAAGATAGGTGAGATTCACTTGTGCATCGATTTTAGGAATCTCAATAAAGTTTCATTGAAAGATAACTACCCACTGCCCAAAATGGATCATATACTTCAGCGAGTAGTTGGAGCATCTCGTATGTCACTACTTGATGGTTATTCTGGATATAACCAAATTTCAGTCCATGAAGATGACCGAGACAAGACAACATTCACTACTCGGGAACTTTTCATTACGCCAAAATGCCTTTCGGTTTGAAGAACGTAGGTGCCACCTTTCAGCGGGCAATGGACTTGGTTTTCACAAATGAGAAGGATGTTTTTTTGGTTGTATACCTTGATGATCTGACAGTGTTTTCCAAATCTAATGAAGAACACATGTATCATCTGAAAACTGTCTTTCAAAAGTGTAGAAAATATGGTCTATCGCTGAATCCGAAAAAGAGCTTGTTTGCCATGGAGGAGGGCAAACTACTTGGGCACATTATCTCAAAAGATGGCATTTGTATTGATCCTGCACGTGTACAAGCTATTCAGCAAATTGATCTACCCCGGAATAAGAAGGAGATTCAGTCTTTCAATGGTAAAATGAATTTTTTACGCCGCTTTATACGTAATATTGCTAAGCACCTAAGAGAGATTACCAACATGCTTAAAAAGGATAGCCAAGTGAAGTGGACGGAAGAGGTGGTCAAATATTTCAACTTAGTCAAATTGGCTCTTTCTTCAGCTCCAGTTCTAATCAGCCTAGAATACACTCAGGATTTTATATTGTTTTCATTCGCTTCGGAGCATACTATGGCCGCGGTGTTGATGCAGAAAAGAGATGATCACGAAAGACCAATTGTTTTCTTCAACAGAACTATAAGAGATGCAGCCTTAAAGTACAATATCATTGAGAAGCAATCTCTCGCACTTGTGAAAGCATTGAAAGATTTTCGGGCATACCTTCTGCATTCTCATATTTTAGGTTATGTTCCTAACGCTGCTGTTAAAGATGTTTTAGTGCAGACCGATCCGGAAGGAAGACGAGGCAAGTGGATTGCAGCTTTGTTGGAATATGACGTGGAGATAATGCCCACAAAGTTGGTTAAAGGACAGGGATTAGCAAAGTTAATGGCTGAATCAAACTTGAACGCCTTAGACATAAATCTGATCACTGCTATGTCCGATGAGAATGAGGAAGGTTCATCAATTCAGGTATCTTAAATGTTTGCTCTATCTTCGTGGTATTCATACATCATATATGTGCTTCAAAATTTGTCACCACCACCCGGCATGACTAGAAACAAAGCTAGAACTCTCAAATTAAAGGCTGCCAAGTTTTGCATTCTAAATTCTGCACTTTATTGGAAAGATCCCGGTGGTGTTCTTTTGAATTGTTTGGTGGAAGAAGAAGCAAAGCAAGTCATGGAAGATTTCCACAAAGGGGATTGTGGTGGTCACCTTTTTTGGAAAAAAACAACAAATAAAGTTTTGAGAGCAGGATACTATTGGCCAACATTGTTTGCTGATGTGTATAAGGTTGTCAAGAGCTGTCATAAATGCTAGATTTTTGAAGGAAGGCAGAAATTACAGCCTTTGCTGCTTAAGCCCATTGAGGTGAGTGCCCCTTTTCAGCAATGGGGGTTGGATTTCATTGGTGAAATTCATCCCGCTTCTTTCGGTCAACATCGATGGATTCTCACGGCAACAGATTACTTCACGAAATGGATCGAAGCCATTCCCACCAGACAAGCTACAGATGCAGTAATTATTTCATTCCTCGAAAATAACATGTCTCGCTTTGGTTGCTCGAATAAGTTAATCACTGATAACACAGTAGCTTTCAAATAAAAAAGGATGGTAGAGTTTTTTCATAAATATCACATCATTTTGGGTCACTCAACTACCTATCATCCGCAAGGCAATGGATTGGTGGAGTCCTTTAACAAATCTTTAGTCAATATCATTAAGAAGCTGCTGGAAATCAACAAGAAGCGCTGGCATAAGAAGTTGGTAAATGCACTTTGGGTAGATCGGGTCAGTCAGAAGAAATCCATTGGTATGTCTCCCTTTGAGCTTGTGTATGGAGTGGATGCCTTGTTTCCTACCTCTCTTGCAGCCCCCGTAGTCAAACTCCTTCAGGAAGCCGACAGTGAAGATGATCCTATGCAGAGAAGATTGAATCAGATGATCCATTTGCAGCAGACCAGAGAAGAAGTCTTCCAAAACAAATCAAATTTGCAGGAGAAAATTAAGAAAATTTATGACAGAAAAGCAAAGGCGGAAAAATTTCAGTTGAATGATGTAGTACTGAAGTGGGATGCCAGGAATGAGGAAAAGGGTAAGCACGGTAAATTCGAGAATCTCTGGAAAGGTCCCTTCAAGATTGCAACATATCGGGGTCAAATTGCCTTTCATCTGAAGGAAATGAACCGTGAAGATTGTCCAGTAGGGCCGATCAATGGTCGGCTACTCAAGCGGTACCACTTCTGAGTTGTTTCTACTATTTCCACTGTCACTGTAAATACCATTTTATTTCAGTTTTGGTTTGAGTTTGTTTAGTCAATTTTTGAGTCATTTTAAGTCCATATTTGAGTCAGTCAGAGTCAAGTTTCAGTCAATAAATGAGTCAAGAGTTGCATGTCATTTTTCGAAATAATGACTCCATAGCCCAATGGATGAAGGCACTATCTGCTCTCCCAAAGATCTGTCGTTCTTGGCACCTCCAAGGAGCTACCATCCCCATTGGAGCCAATGTTAGAGTCGGTCTTGTCAGTCCTCCGTCAGAGATCAAAACTCTTTCTTGCATTTCATTTTAGGTGTCTCACTCCATTCACTCAGCTACATTCCGCTAGGGGCATGCCATAATCTAACGGAAAAGGTCTTGTTAGTCAGTTCCCCTCATGTCTGGCACCTGCTAGCTCAAGTCTTTTGTCAAGGTTCACTAAATTCCATGACATTCAATGTTCGATCTTTTAATGGACAAGAGTCATGTTCAGTCATTAGGTCTAGGGATTAGTCAATTTGGTCTTCAACCATGTCCAATAAAGCCATGCAGGCCAGAGGGAGGCCCTTACAAAGTTATGATTTAGAGATTTTCATTTTCATGTTGACAGATTACGACTGTTCTTCAAAACTCTGTTTTGAAGAAAAGTCAAACAGTGTGTCATTTGTGATAGTTTTCAAAAACGTCTCCAGTTGATTTCTTCAGGTGCAGTCATGGTTTCTTTGGCAAAATTCAATGTCATGCGACCCCTACAAAAGTGCCAAAAAATTTCATCATTTTAGCTAAAAATTCAAAGGGAAAAGTGAAATTCAGTGTTGCATTAAATCAGTGAAAAGTGTCAAAATGAAACATTATTAAAGTGTGTTTTGAAGAAGCAAAAATTAAACCCATGACTCCAAGGTCTTTATATACAATTTTCCACAAGCAACCAAATCATTGTGCACACCAAGGTCATAGAGAAACATAGCAAAGTGATTGAGAGTGCAAAGCATGCATTTGGAGTGAGTTTGGAGTCATTTTCAGGAGCGCGGTGCACACACAGAGGGGCGCGGCGCACATAGGGAGCGTGGTGCACAGAGCACGACCCCACAGTGTAAAGTTAACATGGGTGTGACGCATATACCGAGCGCGGCGCACTAGGTTTGTTGCACGGAGCACACCCACAGAGGCCCGAATTTGTGCCAAACTTGCAACAAATCTCTTTGAAACCCTTCAAATCGATAGGTAGGGTCTATATCTTGGCTTGCTCATCAAATTTTTTGAACATATGGTGGTTCATGGCTATGTATAATTGCAATAAAAAACGCATAAACCCTACCTCTTGAAAGCATCAAAGCCATTGCTCTAGGGTTGAAAACTTGTTGTGTTGATGCCAAGGCTCCTCTTTCACCTCTCATTTTTCCACTCCTTTCCATTGCTCCCTTCCCCCATATCCCACTTTTCCCCTATTTTCCCTACCCTAAAACATTACTAAACCTGTATTCCCTATCCCTCCACACATTTGTCAACTATAAAACCCCAAAACCCTACCTTATAAAATCCCCAAACCCTCCTACATATCCTTGAACAAAATTTCCCCCCATAACCCCTATTCCCATCATATTATTCCCCTTCCTAACACTCCTTTTTGCATTGTTCCCCTTGGTGGCAGATCTCACAACAACACCTAGTTTCATACCATCATCAAAGGGTAGTCCAAGCATAGTACACATACAACAGTCATGGCATCTGAGCATTCATCGGAGTATGAGATGGAAACACAAAGTGATTCATCCTCGGAAGAACAGGCTCCCCGGAGACATCACAAAAGTGGCAAACATGTTAGGGATGAGCCAACCACCCTCACTGAATTGCAGGCCTGCCCTCTTCCTATGTCATGTTTCCAGCATCTATCATGTTTTGAGTTTTTTCAAAGGGTGGCTAATGTTCGAGTTCATCATGAGTTGGCCCATATTTTTGTGCTTCACCTACATGGAGATCACTCTATCTTGGTCGGGGTCACCTTCACACTGACACCCAAAAATGTCTCATTAGCAACCGGCATACCAAATGTTGGAGAACCATGGCACAAAAAACAAGAGGTTGATCGGCAACATTATGAGCCTTACATTAAGGCCAGTTGCTTGAGGCAGCTCGCAAGAGTCTTTCCATTCCGATATTTTAAAGATGAACATCCTCCACTCATGAAGTTGATCATGAAGTACTTCAGATGTGAGGGGAGGTTCTCTCGTCTATATGCCTATCACATCAGGTTGCTCACACTTTACCAGGGTACGGATGATGAACATCCCATATTTCATTTGCAGGAACATAGAGAGGATGAACACCTTCATGCAGCACAAGACCCCTCAGCAGCAACTTAACAGTGTTTATCACTTTGCTCTTATTAAGATTTTGGTGGTTCATCAGCTGGGATTGCAGGGCATTACTTGGGATGATTCATCTCCCGTGACCTCTTCAGCACTTCACAGGTATTATCAAAGGTTAAGCATGAGGGTGAACCTTATCGTCAGTATGAGCGCCATGAGACTGCTAGTATGCCAGTTTTCATCACATATCAGAAAGGCACCAGACGTTTGTTTGCAGCGGAAAAGCGAGTGTTATCTCCACCCAGGTTGGAAGGGGCCTCGCTTCCTCCATCAGCATCATAGGAATAGGAAAAGGGAAAGGAGCCAATGTAGGATGAGGGGCCTTCAGGTGAGCCATCAGGTGAACGAGAGACAAAATTCGTTCTCCTTCATGATGATGAGACAAATATAGAATCGACAAATGCTCAGCTTAAAGAGATCATCCAGGAGCAGCAAGCAGAGATTCAAGCCTTGTCCCTTGATTTGGAAAGAGCCAAATGGAACATGAAATATCTGGAGAAGAGGAACAAATAGCTGGAGGATCCGAAAGTGATCATGGAGCTACAAAACATTCGTGAGCATCACCAAGCTGCACAAAGGAGAAGAGTTGAGCTCACGTCATTGGAGCAAGAGGTTAATGAGGATCGGGAGGCCAATATCGAGAGAGTTAACATCCACTTGGTGAGGCTTCTAGAGAAGTCCGACAAGGGCCATGCATTTCTGAGACACATGGATTTCCACTACATGGCGCGAAACAAAGTGTGCAAGGCCCAAATCAGGAATTTGAAGGTGAAATTGAGGAAGGAAATCAAGAAGGAAAAGAGGCAAAGGGAGCTCGATCGACTTCAGATATTGGCCAAAGCCTCTTTGGCCTAGCATAAAACTCGATAAGGAATCTCTAGCCCAAATTTCAAGAAATTTGGGACAATTTTGGTCACATGACAAATTTTTGGGCACAACACAGGTTTTTTCTCCCTGTGCACCGCGCCACTGGCGCGACGCTTAGGATTGGGAGCTCCAAATCACAAATGATTTGCATTTTTGGATTTAGCATGAAAACTCATGACTCTTGGAGCATGGACAAGAAGTTTGGGCAAGTTTTGAGTCCCCAGGAGGTCAAAAACACTCAAAAAATGACCTCTCTGCCCCTATTTTGACACACAGGAAGCAGTCTTGGGAGAATGATGTTTTGGAGGGGAAAATGAGCACCAAATTTAGAAATTCGACTTGGGATGGAAAGTAGAGAGGTAGGGCTTTCCAACAAGCATACTTGGGCACAATCTGGACTCCAGCAGGTACCTCAAAATAGCCTCCAAAGTGGCGCGACGCGTATATATTTGAGCGCGGCGCATATAGAGAAAAAGGCCAAAATCACTTCCGCTTCGCGACATTTCGATTCACGACTTTCTCCAAGTTGGCCTGCTCATCTACACTACACTTTTTTCGCCACCTAAGGAAAAATTTAAAGTATTTCCACTAAAGGTTGGCTTCTATCCAAGTGGCAAAGGAAGGCGAGCTGTCACCCAAGCCATTTGTCATTTTTGTAACGCTGCACCTGTAAATAATGGTTGGCTTTCCACTTCCACTTTGTAATGATTCAAAAAACTCCCCAAATCTTGGTCATTCTATTTCCTCATGGCATAGTCTATTTATTGTATGCAAACCATTTGCAAAGGGTTGCTTGGCATTTCTGGGAACTGTGGGAGAGAAACTCAGTGACTCAATGTACATTTTGATAGAGAATTAATGAAAGATTGTAGCTTTGGTTCATGAGATTCCTGTGGCATGAGTTTAGCAAATGCGTCTTCTTTATGTTTCATATGTATTTCGTTATGTTTCATATTTTCATTCACATTCATTTCCAGTGAAAGCTTTCTAAGTAAAAAAGGTAGAATTCAGTGCACTGCTCTGCCTTGGGATAGTTTTCATGTTCTATGTTTTCTTCTGTTGAAAAGGATTCATGTATTTATGCCCTTTTCACACTCCCAAACAATCTCTCCACCTCACATTTTTTTTTAACTCTAATTGCTAGACTTTGCGCCTATCTTGCCTCACGAAATAACCTGCGTCTTTGAGTTAAATTCTCCGCTCATGCTGTTCCTTGGCCCCACACACTCCAGAAAACTCAATTATTCTTCAAACAACTCCATCATATTTATTTACCTAGCCTAAAATCAGTGTCCATTTTTGAGTCATCTCAGACCCTATTGTTTATTTTCCTGAGTGTGACTCAGAGAGAGCCCTCTCCTGTTCTGGTAGGGCTAGCTACCAGAATGAGCGTGGTTTGTGGTTACCTTGAATTTTGCCTTCCTTTAGCCTAAGGCAAATATAGGTGCTAACAGGAGCTACAGAGAAAAGAGTTCATCTTAAAGGCCAAAATACAACTATGGAGAGAGGAAGAAACCCAACTTAATCTATCGATTGAAGAGAAGTTGAAGACACTCCAACAAACAGAATGGAAAATACGCCTCATGATGGAAGGCCTAACTACAGAAAAGTTGGTAGAGGAAGTGCAACAAGACGCGGTGCAGGGTATTGCTGACATATAGGTGTTGAAGTTGGAGTTCAGTGAGCTCCGCAAGAAGATCGATGCACCAGCTAAGTGACTCGAGGGTGACTCACCCAATTTGTGTGGGGGGCCTATTGGGAAGGGGTCCTTGGGGTCAACTGAGTCAATTTTGAGTAAATTTTGTAGTTTCTTTTTGTAGCAAATGTAAAGTCTCCGTGAAATGTAGAAGTGGAGTGTGAAGCTTGTAGAAGTCAAAGGGGATTTAGTCCCTTATTTGGGTAGGTGATAGAGTTATTTTGACACCTGCCCATGGTCCACGAACCATGGTATTTTAAAGAAAATGTTATAAATAGATGAGTCATAGCGAGTATAAGGGGTGATCAATTAGTGAAGAATAATTGTAAGGGTAAGGCGCTAAGGGAGGAAAACTATGTTTCCTGTACTGATGCGAAAGGGAAAGGCTCATGCTACTGAGTGCATGGAGACCTTGGTAATTCCGTAGGCTGCATTTGTAGGCCCCTATAACTGAGTGTGCATGGATAAGAAGTCTATAATTGAACGTTTTTACTTAATTATGATGCCTCTATGCCTTGTTAGTTACTTAAGCTAAAGTTTACATAGCTTCGCTCTATGATATGTTTTATATGAATTAATCCTTACTTACTATGTGAAACTAGTAGATATGTAATATTTATGCATGATAAGTACAATTAACTACCTTTGCAAAGATCTGGAAGTCGTTTATATAGATTTATAGTAGTCATCTATCAGAACGATTAGAGTTGTGTGAAGGCAGATCTAAGTTTTAAGGGTATCAGGAAACCATCACACAGGCCTCTAGATGCAAAAACTTGGTTCTAGCATCCCCCAATATTGCTTCAGGTGAGATTGTAGCCTGCACTACATAGGTTGTTGCTGAAAGGGTGAGAAGTAAGGGTTTTTTTGGTTGGCGCAGTTAAAGATGAAGCTGGGTCAAACCCCCATCAAGCCAACAAGAAAACATACATGCAACTTAGTACTTGTAAGAAATAATTTTTGTAACTACTGATCCCAATGCCCTCTTATGCTTTCTTACTCTTCCTTTTCCTTCTTGCCCCTAAAATCCAAGTATGCCACACCCTCCAAGAGTGCTCCAAAAAAAAACTAAGTATCCAAGAGTATGAGAGAGAGAGAATAATGAGAGAGCTCCAAAACTAAATCGACCAAGCTTACACATTGATCCTCAGAAGCTTTTTTATCAATGAGGCCTCTATTTTCTTCATTTTCCATTATCTTCCTTCAATTTCCTCCTCACATGAAACTTGTGGCCTTCACCTCCCTTTTTTAGTATTTTCCATTACTTTCATAAATAAATGTGCCAAATGTGCCTTCTTTCCTCTGTTGGCTTAGTGGGTCCTGACCCAGGTTTAGATTTAGTTGCAGCAAAAAAAACCCTACACTACTAGCCCTTTCAGCATCAATCCACTTAGTGTGGAATAAATTCTAACCCGAAGCAGTATGGGGGTGATGCTCAAACCAAGTTTCCACATCCAAAGATCAGTGTGATGTCTTTTTATGCCATAGATCTACCTTCATGTAGATCTGTAAGCCCTTAGGGCTTAGGACTATAACTTCCTTCGAACACTCCCTGGACCCCCACAAAGGTCTATGATAGGCTTTTTCAGACCATGAATAGATGAATTATCTACTTATGTGCACTGTAAGTTATCTTCAAATCAGGATCTACTAGGATCTACTTAAGTGCTTGATAAATGTAGTAGAAGGTATTATGATCTTTACGTAAATACTTAACATGTATTGCATTTAGTTAATAAGACTTATCCAGTAGATTCACACATCAATACATCATTATTTCATAAAGAGATTATTTCATCACAACGTATATCGCAAACATAAAAAACAAAGGTAAACAGATAAAACACATGAATTTCTTCAACGTTGTTCTTTATTGATCTCCAATATTAGGTTACAGACTCAAAACTTCCTTGCTCACTCATCTGCAGGGGTCAACGAACTCAGCGGCAGACACTACTCTAGGCCTCTGCGCACTTAACTGTAGAGCCTTCCCTACTCTAAGACTTACTTCTCTGCGCTATCTCTCTAAGACTCCATCCGTTCGTACCCATAGACATAGACATAGATTTTCCTTAAACTCTCTAAGACACACCTATTTATATAATACCATGGTCCATAGACCATGGGTTAATCTCCAAACTGACTCCACTTTACATAAACAAGGGTAAAAACTATTTTTGACTCCTAACTACCTATGCGCTCTGCATCCACAATTCGTGGAGACTGTACATCGTTTCATCAAAATTTACAACAAAAGTTGGGTTTTTAACCCCAAAACTGACCCAGGGTACCCGATCCCAACAGGTCCCCAAAACAAATGTCATGACTCACCCTCAGGTCACTCATCCCATGTGGTAATCTTGCTATGAATATCCCCCAGCTCTACCTACACAACTGCGACCTCGACAACACTTTGTGTAGCTACCTGCTTGGCTTTCTCAATGAGTTGCTCCATAGCTGGTCCTTCCATAGCTATCTTCATCATTTGCTCAGTCGTCTGTAAGCCCATCAGCTTCACCTAAATGTTGGTGGTAATCTGGTAAGCCTCATCTAACCAAGGTCCCAACCTTGCCTTTAGTATGCCCTCCTTCCTTTGAGCTGCTTCAACCTGCGTGCGAAGCTGTTGCCCCTCCTGCATCTTAGCGAAGTGTTGCATTGGATCAATTAAGCGTGTTGTCACCCTCACCTCATCATACTATCGTTGGAACTCGAAAAGCTCTATATTGAGCATCTCAGGTTTGGGTCTTCCTGCAGAGTTGTGACCAATTCCATTACATGCTCAAATAAGGCCGAACAGTTAGCAATTGTGACATCCAACATGGTCATTCCTTCTGTGATTGTGCCTCTGCGCTATTCCCTAACTTCGAGTGGAGTTGAAGGATTTGATTTGAGCTACAACTTTTTCATCTTCATGTTGAGATCAATTTGAACTCTTGCAACTTTGGCCTTTACCTCGCGGATGCCTGCAGCTAATTTTCAGATCATGGCCTCTTGTTGTGCATCCTCGGGTGTGTCTAACTCTGAAACTATTCTGCACACCTCTGTAACCATGACTGCCATCTTGGGGCTCTGTGCTTGGATAGTATCTCTTTCCTTCTGTTGGGAACAGGTCCCCTAGGGTCAATTTTCAGGTTAAAAGCCCAAGTTTTGGGGCTAAAGGCCCAAGTTTTGTATAAATAATGTAAATTCTCTACTTTTTGTGGTCGTAGAGCGCGAGGATGTAAAGATTCAAAAAGGGTTTCCTCCCTTAGTTTAGGTAACTTGTGTTGGCTTTATGAGATCCACCCTTTGTTCGTGGACCATGGGATTGTATAAAAAGGAAGTATTCGAGGAGTCTAAGGCAGTTCAGTTCAGTTGAGTCTGGTTATGTTTTATGTAATGGGTATATGAGAGCTAAGAGTGAAGAGTCTTAGTGTAGGAAAGAGGCTTTGCAGCTAAGTGGGCAGAGGCCTAGGGTAGTGTTGTGCTCCACAACAACCCCCCATTTCATAACATTTTTATTCCCAAAATTATCATATGAAATGGGTCCCTTAGAGTTTAATTGGTATCAACATTGTATCTTTCAAAATGGTCCGAAAACCAACTGAATACATTATATAAAAAACCTTTTGAAAAACCCATATGATCAAATAAAACAATCCTTTTTCATTGCGATAAAGCGATCGCAAGATCGCATATCGCAATGACATAAGGGACCATAAGTAAGTGGCACATTGGTCTCCGCCGATGCGATATCGCTATCGGCTATCGGCAATACTTCATGCACATTTTAAAGCGCCCCCATGCCATTAGCCCCGATGCGATGCGCAATCGGCGATCGGTGATCGACGATATATAATACATATCTTATGTGATGCCAATACCCCGATGCGATGCGATATCGCAATCGGAAAATCGGCGGCAGGATGTCAATATTATATATAATCCTCATTCTCCCGACGCGATGCGATATCGCTATCGGCAATCGAAGGTTTTGAATAGTGTCAATACAAAAGGTTTAAGGTTGCCTCGATGACCGATTGCGATAAAGCACAGTTTTCGAAAAAGCCGTTAAATGAAGAGATATCATGATTTGTTTCATATTAAAGGCTTGATCCGTCCAAAAATGATTCGCCTGCGCACAACTGCCAAAATGCCCACAACACGCTTAAATGAATCATTTGGCCGATTAACAATATAATGGGCATTTAAGATTGGCAGGTTTTAAACGACCATTTAATGTGATCGTAAGTCCTAAAATCCTCCCAGGGATTGTGTCTGTGCCCATTTTAAAAGCTAATCCCTTTTTACGCATCTGTCAATATTTCTCATCACTTGCAAGTTTTCATTGCTATTTCTCTGTATTACGTATATTTGCGCCTCTGTGCAGAATTCATCCAAAGGAGAAAGCTCAAGCAAAATGGGGAAGAAATCCAAGAAGACCACAGGCGCTTCCACTACGCCAGCTGCAGGACAGGTTCTCACTGACAAGAAGAAAGGATTAATTTTGGATACAACATGTTCAGGTCTCGGCAGAACTACTTGGTAGGGTACCTACAACTTAATCGAAATTGAAGAACCTACGGTGACAATAGTAGAAGCCACTGCTGATTCCACTCGGAAATCTGAGTGCACTCTTAAGGATTTAGTTGACTCCTTCCTTCACAGGATAGCAGCCAGGGAGCAAATTCTCCCATACACAGATGTAGTACGTTGGGCAATTGAAGAAATCCCAATCATGGACAGAACCTTCAGCACCAGGGATGGGAGGATTTTCGGGTCGTTCAAAGCTGAGGACTTGAGGCAAATGTACCATTTGCCTAAGCCAGAGAAGATATACAATAAGGCATTCCTGGAAAAATTCGCAAACGAGAATGAAGTTGAATCCGAACCCATCAGGGATTGGAGACAAAATCCGGCAAAGCACAAACATGAGTCTTCCGGTAAGTACTCAGTTGATTCCCTGGCTTCTCCTTATTGCTACGCTGGAATAATGATGTGTAGATTGTGGGGATTGCATGACTCCTCTAATTTCACCATAGAGATGGTTCCTTTAATGGAAGCTGCAGTGAACAGTCAAATAATGGATTGGGCCACTATTCTCTCAGATAAACTAGCCAAAGCTGTTCTTGATTTTAGAAATCAGACTGTCATCTCTGAAAGGAAAATTCCCCCATTCTATTACAGTGCATATATTTTAGATACATTATGTTTCAATTCTGAATTTCCCGTGCTCGGCTGGAGGTGGACGCCACAAGATCCCACGGCTATCCACATATACCATCAGAAATTATGGAAGTCCTCTTACAAGCACCATCTGTACCAAATCTGCAATGGCTTTATGGTGCCTATTTATTATTCTATTTTGATAAACCCATTCCCAAGATTTCCTATCAAGCTTCGTTTGATTTAACAGCGGTAGGGAGTTGGTTTGGAGAGGAAAAAATCACTTATGTTAGACTTTTTGGTAGCCAAGCCAAACCACATGTTCTCCCTTTGTACATACCAGATAAACTGCTAGCAAGAGAAATCGCTTATCAGATTACGGCTGAGAGTGTTACACAGACTCTCAAGAAAGAAAAGAAGAAGGGCTGGCCCTCTTTTCCCTTGAGGTGTGGTGTCTATACTCTGCATGATCTCAAACATGCAGAAAAGGAAGCCACAAAGATTCAATCCTTAACTCTGGCGACTATCCCAAATAGGCACTTTGATCCAAAGAAAGTTGCCTATAATGCACTAGAACATGCCAAATTGACAAAATTTGAGCATAAAGAAGATATGTTTGACGACCTGTTCGTTTCAGCCGAATCAATAGGTCAGGCTAAAGAATTCGCTAGAATGAAATATAATGATGAAGGGTTGACTGAGTTTAATAAACTTAGAGAACAGAGGTTGCAAACTCTGCCTCTAGATTTACTAGCAACAACCCCAGCGACATCATCAAGCGAGCCTGGTCGGCAACAGTCAAAGGAACCTCCGGTTATAACAAAGGATCATAAGAAGGAACAGGAGGAAAGGCAGAGAAAAGAAAAAGAGGAACAACAAATGAAAGAGTAGGAGGAAAGACAAAAGAAGGAACAAGAGGAGCAACAGAAGAAAGAGCAGGAAGAAGTGCGGAAGGAATCCCAAGCCGAAAAGCAAAAACAAACCACCATTGATGTCAATATAGATACTCGTATTGATCCCAAATTGCTCCAGGAATGGAAGAAATTTGACTCTAGCATCAGTGGGTTGGAATGTTCCAAGGATACAGACACTTCCAAGACAAACGATACACAGGACATCACTTCACCTCAGGTTCTAAGTGGAACCAGCGGCCTGCCCATTTCTAAGGATGTTGAGGTAATACCAAAAGACCCCTCCGACCAAATCATTCTTGAGGTAGAAGATATTCCTCCCCTGGATGTCTTCTACAGCCCAAGGCATAAAGCAGTGGTTAAATGACAAAGGAAAAGAAGAAGGATTGATCAACCTTCCCTTTTCCCAGAGCAAACTGTTATGGGCAACGTGGTTTGGAAGGAGGAATTCGACCCCTCCGATGACCTGACAAAACTATCACAATATGCGGGAGCCTATTCGGCAACAACAATTGATAAGGCATCAGAGGTAAGTCTTCTACTGAAAACCAAGGATCAAGAGATTTTTGCATTACAAGCAGAATTGGCTGAGACAAAGAAAAAGGCAGAACAGGCAGAGCAGCATATGTCGACACAACCGCAAGTGAACAGTCAATTAACTCAGCAATTGCAGGTAGAAAAGCAAAGGATCGACCAAAGCGCGATCCAGAAACAGAAGGAATTATCAGAGGCATTGGCACAATTAAGGGCAGCAAATGAGCAAATGATGAAAACAAAGGATGAACAAATTGCTCAATTGTCATCGCAGCTCGAAATAATAAAGGGCGCTCCACAAGTGGCTGAATTCAGAGCAGAAGCATTACAAATAAACACTGCATTAATATCTCAAATTAGGCTTCTGTGTCAACAAATCGATCAGGCAGAGCCACTCTGTGAATTAACGACATCCATAAATCAGCAGGTAGAGAAGGCCAGAAATGAATTGGATCAAGCCGAAGAGATCATAACTGCATTTCTTAACTGGCAAGACTCTGAACAAGGAAGAGCAGCAAATTTGCCTAGAATATTAGAAACACATAAAGATATACTTTTCACAGAATGGCAGTCTCAGATGATGAAAGTAGAGAGGGCAGCTTCAAGATGTAAATCAACTTCCAGCAATCTGGTTGAACTAGTTAACAACACTCTCTACTTATCAAATATGATTTCCCAATGTACACCAGGAAAGTTGACAACAAAAAACACATTGGAGCAATCATGTTATCCTGATTTAGAGGAAAAGGGGAGATTAATCACTTGGATTAACAGTTTAACTATGGAAGCATATTGGCTCTTCCTGGTAAAGCCGCATACACAGAGAGCCGCCCTTAAGTGCCTAACAGATGCGATCGGGTATATAATTCCCGATATTCAGGATGCCACCTATGCCGCTCAGCTCAGTTTGCGCCTCAACAAACCTCCTGAAGTAGAGCCAATGCTTGCGATAAGTCAACTCAGATTTAAAGGCAAGTAACCTACTTGATGAATCATGCCGCCGATTAGCAGATCGCTGAGGAAAATAGGATCAAGATTTATTGATACCGATTTAGTAGGATTTCAGTTTAGTAGATATTTAGATTAATTTAGTATTTATAGACCCTTTCATTGTTTTGGAAAGGGTCGTAAAGTTTTGTACCAGACTTAAAAGACTAAAGTTTGCACTACTGTGCTTCAGTCAATATTCTTGTATGAAACTGGACCAGTGGTTCTTAATTCGACAAGGAAGCTTTTTATGCAATTGTGCACTATTGTCGTTGTTGAGAATGTTTTTGCGTTGAAGGAAGAACTACAAGTAGCGATTGATATTGGGAGTGTCAAGCAGCTCATATGGTATTTCTATCTATGTCTGAATTCATTCCTTTCATATGAATTGTTATGTGATTATTCTTGCTATATTGATTATATGCATGCACTGTGACAGCAGATCTATATTCATTCCACTATTGGATGTTTTATGATGTGTTTCTTTATTAATCATGTATATGTCAATGATATAAATGATAAGTGTGGTAATATCACTTTAATCGCTTTGCTTAACTATTTAAGCAGAGTAATCATGAATGAAATAATGTCTATGTCTGTTAAATAGAGTCATCTATATGCCTGTTTATAGACACAGATCATCAAGCGCTACACTTTAAAGCTCAATAAGTCCCCGAGATAGATCATAATTTATGTATTCTTGTTAATAGTTTTAGTTATTCGCTCACTGTTAGCTTAGCTTATAAATCATCCATTCATCCCGTTTATCCATTAATGGGAAACTGGTCCCATTATCCCCAGTCGGAGCCACTATTCCAAACGAAAAAGGAGCTGTACTAAGGTCCGGACCGGGTGGTTATCCCCGATGTTGATGCAGCGATTTTCGAGGCTTCAATAGGTAGAAGTCCGCAGCTGAGTGCGTGGACCCCTGCAGATGTGTGTGCAGGGAAGTAAGAGTCTATACTGAAGGCCTGAACCATCAATAAAGAGAATTATTTTGGAGATACCTATCTATGAGCTATTTTACTTCTGTTATGAATGTATGTGGTTATGTTATGTTGAATACTGGGTTTATGATTTAATGTTGTATTGATGCATGAATCTATGTATTTTACTTTGTCATATGAACACAAGTAAGAATATCTATTTATGCGAAGATAATCATAATGCATGTTGAAGTTATCTAATAGTTAAGCTAATCTAGGTAGAGATAGAAGTAAGGGTAATTATAGAGGCACGTAAGTGTTGAATCGCCTATTTAGGGTACACAAAGGATGATCGAAGACCTTTGCAATGGTCTCGAAGCCGAGTAAGAGAGGAATAGTGATAAGTCCTAAAGGGCTTATCGATCTGTGTGAAGGAAGGGTTACGACATAAAATGAAATCACAACTATCTCAGGGTGCGGAAACTTGATTCCTACATCCCCCCATACTTCCTCGTGTCAGACTTCATTTTGCGTTCCACGGATTGATGCCGAAAGGGCCAGTAATGTAGGGATTTTCTTGGCTAATTAATGTTGAACCTGGGTCATGGCCCATCAAACCAACAAATGGTTCTGTTTCAAGGACCGGGATCTGCATAATGATATGTGTGACGTTGCATCACTGGAATCCAACTAAGAAGGAGATCGAAGACTGATTGGATAGGAATATCCAAGAATTCATAGTACAAGAGTACATGAATCTACTATTGATGAAAGAATAGTTGTTGGACATATACCTGTACACAGAGATACACAAGATCTTCTTTTGTTCCTTCCCAGTCAAGTTGTATGAGTGGATCACGAAATTGGCAGAAGGCCAAGGAAGGTGGAGGCTTGATGGTCCAATAGTTTGGACCCCGGAGTTAGTGCAGAGATTAGAAGCCTCTAAAGATAAGATCGCATGCGCTGTCGATCATTGGTTCGATCATATCATAGGAGGGATTGTGATAGAGTTCACGGTCGATACCTTGGTCAGTTATAGCGAAGTAGAGCACCGTTTCTTCAAGGGGTCGCAAGGTAAGTATTTAAAGTCATTAAATACTTGGATTAAGATGCTCCTATGTGAAAATCAGGTTATGAAGCTACCTTGATGTTTGGGGCCACGTGAACTAGAAGGACATTTAGGAACAAGGGGAAAATAAGCCCTGAATATAGCTCGCTAATTAAATCTCCTCTGAATGATGACGAGGAAGTAGCACAAGCATCTCCGTAGAGTGTTGTTCAGTTGATAAAGAAAGGGTTCTCATGAATACCCCATCCACCCACACCACCTCCATCTTCACCTCTGCTGCATACACCTTCATCTACACCACGACCACCTCCTCCACCATTCAATATGGCAAACTTAGTAAATCTACCTATGTTTTGGTTCGTCATGAAGGCTGTATGGGAAGCTCAGGGTATCATAGATGATCAAGTGAAGAAAGCAACGTTGGTTAGTGCTTTGTAGGATCATGCAATAACATGGTACATTAAGTGTTGCACTGATAACTCGACGTCCATGTTGGAAGATATTTAGACTGTGCTGAATAAGGAATTTAGTAGACCTAAGTCTGAAGCGCAATCAATTGTAGGATTCAAAGAGATCATGATGAAGCCTGGTGAGAGACCTTGGGATCTGGATCAGAGATTGAAGTGTACAATCCGTTAAGCTAACATGAACCTGACTGATGGGCAACGCCACAAATGGTTTGTGGTTGTGCTCCTACATCAGCGAAGGGCTACGTTGTCATAGCAAAAGATTGGGACTGAGGCGGAAGCCCTAGAAATTGTGATGAGATTGCATGAGACACCAATGCAAGATGCTAATATGGGGGTTCAGGAAATTCATGCACAGTTGTAGACCCTTTTCCTAGAAATGCAAAGTCTGAAGAAAGATAAAATAACTTGGCCTGAGGTGTGTGATGAAGTTTGGTGCCTGAAATGCAAAAGCCAGGGGCATGACAAAGATCATTGTCTAGTTTTCACAAATTATGTTGCACGAGGGGGACCAATTCCTATGAGGCCAGAAGCTCCAACAGGACCAAGTATAGGGCCCACTCTATGGTGTTCTATCTGTCAAGTAGCTAGAAAACATGTGACAAACAATTTCCATTTGCTGCAGAAATTTGTAAAGACACCACAACAACTTTTCTACAACTTCTGTCAATTGGTGGGTCATGATGAGTGTAATTGCCGTAGTTACGGATTAACAATGGATAGAACATTTGCATATAAGGTTTAGGAAGAAACCTAGCCTCTGAACCAAGGTGCTGGGGGAGTTTGAGGCGAGTATCAGGGGCACGGATGAGGTCCTAGTGGAGGTCGGGGGCAGGTCATTTGTTACAACTATGGGGGACCAGGACACTATGTGCAAGACTGTCTGAATTCGACGCATCTGTTATGTTGCTATTGTACACATTTTCCCACGTGATAGAGGATTTCCCTATATTATTAACTGTCAGGCCATGTAGTAACTCCATTAGGCAGAAAACTGATTTGTTTTATTCCATTAGGTAGGTCTTTGTTACATACAATAGGGAGTGATTGTTCAGTTCATCTCCCAATGACTGTCCACATTCCTAATTTAATTATTTACATAAATTCACCGAATCATGAAGATTAGGTGTCAACATTCCCCCCCTTAATCTGAAGGGATGTTGGTGAGTCCAAGCATCATTCTGAATCGTTAAAGCTTTTCCCTTCCAAGCGCTTTGGTGAAGATGTCTGCAATTTGCTCATTTGTGGAACAATGACGGAGATGGATTGTTTTGGCATCAACATGATGTCGAATCAGATGATATTTAGTATTGATGTGCTTTGTTCGATCATGGAACTTTGGGTTCTTGGCCAACTTTATTGCAGAGGTGTTGTCAATCATGAGTGGAGTTGATTATACTTGTTTTACCTACAAATCTTCAAGAATTTTCCTGAGCCACACAATTTATTTTGTTGCTTCAGCTGCTGCCACGTATTCTGCTTCTGTTGTGGAATCTTCTAGAACTGATTGTTTGCGTGATCTCTTGGAGACAACTCCTGATCCAAGACTCATAGCATATCCTAAAGTAGATACCCCAGTTTCTTTGTCTCCATCGAAGTCTGAATCAGAGTATTCGATCAAGCTGAAGTCATCCACCTGTGTGTACTTGATTCCAAAGTCTTGAGTTCCCTTCAAGTACTTTAGAACTCTTTTTGTAGTAGACCAATGTCCCTCACAAGGCTTTTACATAAACCTGGAGAGGATTCCAACAGCAAATGAAATGTCTGGTCTAGTGGTAGTTAGGTAGTTGAGACTTCCTACAAGCTGTCTATACTTTTTTGCATCCTCAAATTCCTTTCCTTCAATAGATGTGAGCTTCAAGTTTTGTTCCATTGGAGTAGTAAGAGGATTGCACTCTGTCATGCCAAACCTGTTCAAAAAATATCCAATGTATTTCTTTTGAGAAAGAAATATGGACTTTGGATGTTGGGTTACTTCAATGCCAAGATAGTAATGAACATAGCCCAAATCAGTCATTTCAAAATTTTTTCCCAATTCCTTCTTTATGGATGCAATGTAGCTTTCATTGTTCCCTGTCATTAAAATATCATCTACATATACCACAAGATATACAACTGTTTTTCCAACTTTCTTAACAAATAAAGTTGCATCATCAAGATCAAAATGATTGAAATTGAGTTTCAGAAGATTCTTAGTTAGCTTTTCATACCAGGCTCACGGTGCATGTTTGAGGCCATACAAGGATTTCACAAGTTTGCATACTTTATGTTCATGTCCTTTCATAGAAAATCCTTCAGGCTGGGACATAAAAACATTCTCTTTTAGATCTCCATTCAAGAAAGCAGTTTTTACATCCATTTTATGGACTTTCCAACCGTTCGAAGCTGCTAGTGCAAAGAGTGTCCGGATGGTGGCCCATTTTGCTGTGGGGGCAAAAGTCTCCTCATAATAGACCCCTTCCTTTTGTGCAAAACCTTTCGCCTCAAGCCTAGCTTTGTGCTTGTCAAGTGTGCCATCAGCTTTATACTTGTTCTTGTAGACCCACATGCAGCCAATTGGTTTGGTTCCAAATGGAGGATCAACCAGCTTCCAAGTGTCGTTCTTTATGAGGGCATCATACTCCTTTTGCATTGCTTATTTCCATTCATCATGAGAAGCAGCTTCTTTGAAGAAAGTTGGTTCAAAATCTATAGACAAGTTCAATTCACAATCATAAGAAACATCCATATCGACAGGTGAATTAGAGTCATCTACATCACCTCCATTTTGTCGGTTTGAATTTCTGGTTCTTGTTTTTCCAATTTCATCAGGATGAACACTTTCAAGTGTTTTCGTCAGCCACTTTGGGGGACCTTTCTGAGATGGTCCAGGCTGCTCTGTTGATTGAGTTGGGACTGAATCAAGATTGAGTCTCCCAATTCTATCAATTACATCACTTAAAGCATCATTCGTTGTTGGAGTTTCATGCGGGGGAGAGTGTTCTTCAGAAGAAGATTCCACATGTTGATCTAGTATAGGAATCCCCCCTTCAAGATGTGGAATCTGATTATCAAATTCTTGAAATGATTTTGTTTTTGTGAATTTATCCAAGCGATCAAGTTGTTGCTCAACAACATTGTCAGTTTTGGATGATTCAAGAAAAATTACATCTCTAGATACAACAAACTTTTTATTTACTTCATCATAGAGTCGGTATGCTTTGGAGGTGTTTGAATACCCCAGGAAGATACACTTACGACTTCTAGGACCAAGTTTGTTTCTATGTACCTTTGCTATCAAAGCATAACAGGTGGAACCAAAGACCCTGTGATGTTTTACAGAAGGAACATGTCCATACCACAATTCATAAGGAGTCTTGTTTCTTATAGCATTAGATGGACATCTATTCTTTATATATGCAGCACATAGAACAACATCAGTCCAAAACATTATCTTTACATTTTTGAAGAAAAACATGGATTGTACCATATTCAAGATTGTTCTATTCATTCTTTTAGCTACACCATTCTGTTGGGGATTATAAGGCACAGTTGTTTGATGTTTGATCCCATGTTGGCGAAGATAGTTTTCAAATTCATTTGATGTGTATTCCTTTCCATTATCAATGCGAATAGACCCAATATGAGATTGTGCATCATTTTCAATCCATTTATGAAAATTCTTGAATGTTTGAAAAGCATCAGATTTGTTCTTCAATAAATAAACCCAACACATTCTAGTGTAGTCATCAATAAATTTCATGATATATTTATTTCCATTTGCAGAAGGAACAGGCATTGTACCACATAAATCTGAATGAATGAGTTCAAGCTTCCTATGTGCTCTTGAATGTGAATCATGAAAAGACTGTTTTCTATGCTTTCCTAGAATGCAAGCATCACATTGCTTAAGTTTCCTAGGAATTGTAGGCAAACCAACAACATCATTTTTCTTCAATAAGCAGAGACTGTCATAGTTTAAATGTCCAAATCTAGCATGCCATAATAAACTTGATGGAAGTGTACCTTCTTCATGATGAGAAATATATGAGAAATGTTGTGCATGAGTAGAGGTTCCTTGCAGTTTGAGAAGCCTTTCTTCTTCTATTCCCCTCATGACAAGTGAGTGGTCAGCTGCTTTTCTTACCTCAAGCTTGCCATCAAACATATGAATGGAGTGACCTTGCTGGCGGATGTGGACCAAGGACAGCAAGTTTCTCTTGAGTTGTGGGAGATATAGAACATGATCCAGAAGAAAGTCTGGAAGACCAGGCAGTTTAAGCCTAATTGTGCCAAGCCCTGATGGCTTGATTTTGATTGATCTGCAAAGTATACTGCTCCATCAACATTGTCAGTAAAATCTTCAAAAAAATCTTTTCTATGAGTCATGTGATAGGTTGCTCCTGAATCAAGCAACCGATCATTTTTCCAGGAAGCAAGTGAAGCATTAAACAAATCTTCATTTACTCCAATGTTACATTGTGCCTCAACATAGTGAGCTGATTCAGGTGCTTTATCTTTGTTTGTATCATCAGTTTTACCTTTCTGTTGATTTCTTTTCTGCTCAATTTTGTCCCATGGTAGCTTGCATGTAGAGACATCATGTGATCCATTTCTTTTGCAGTGAATGTTGTGCAAATCTACCTTTTCTCCTTGAGAATGTCTGCCCCTGCTACCTTTGAAATATCTTCCTCTTCCTCTTCCTCTTCCTCTTGTAGAATCTTGAGCAGGATGCTTTTCTTTATGAGCAAGGCACACAGTCTCTTCAGAAGATTCAGGGGCTGTCTTCTTTCCAAAAGCTTTCTCTCTTTCAACAAACTTTTTCACAAGAGAGTCAAAGGTTATATCTTTGAGATTGTTATTTTCTTGCAAAGACTCAAGATAATTGGAGTAAGTAGGATAAAGTGCTTTGAGAAAAGAAATAAGAGGGATATCCAGCTCAACCTTAGTGGAATTGATATCATGCATTATAGACTTTACTTCAGATGCAAGAGCAAGAGGATCATTATTTTGCAGTTCAAGAGTGAAGAGTTTAATCATGAGTTGAACAACTTCAAGTGTAGAATGTGAGTCATAGAGTTCTTTCAGCTTTTGTAAGGCTTCAAAGGCAGTTGAATATGACGAAATATGGCGACTCACCTATTTATTTACAGATGCTGCGATTAATGCATAGGCTTTGCTGTTCTTGTTTTCCCAAATGACGATCTCTTTGTCTGAGGTAGGCTGTACTGGGTCATTGTCTCCTTCTCTGACACACACTCCTTTCCACAACTCATTGAAGATGAGGGTGTGTTTTATCATCTGGGACCATTCAAGATAGTTCTCCTTACCAGTGAGAACTATTCCCACCATAGATATGATTGAATGCATTGTAAAATCCAAGAGCTGTAAAAATACTTCTACTACTAAAAGAAAATTGATTCTGATATCAAAATGTATTCTGGCCTCAAACAATATATTAAACACAGTCAAACGCAGGGGCGTTAACTATGTTAGTCACTTTGAAAACAACTTTATGAAACCAACACTATGGTGTAATACATATGTATGTATTTTCAAATATTACAAACATTATACCTCGCTGCCCAAAAAATCTTTACTACATATAACATTTTAATGCATTATATACCATTTCAAACTAATCAAACCCAACACTGTCTGCGATTACGGCTTAAATTTTGAATCCTCCAATTAAGTAATTGAAATCTGCAGCCTTAATTTCAACCCAAAAATCAACCAGATCCGCGATTCGAACAGGCTTCCTGCTGAGCTATATCTATAACAAACCCCAACTGAAAGAGAGATTTGGGTGGTCTAGGGTTACACCCAACATCCCTGACATCAAGTGCTCAAGCAAAAATTCGAACCAGGGTCTTAGCATGTATGCGAGGAAGAAAAATGCGTAGTTAAGCCGCATTCACAGTTTACGTCCTTGGGATTAGTTTGGAATCAGGAGCCAGTAACATCAAACATAAAGGGCAAGCCGAGCAGAAATTATCTCTGATGTGCGTCCAGGCAGGCGAAAATTGAAGTTTGCAGGGCTGAATTGAAGGGCCATTGAGTAAGCAAATTCTAGTCGATTCCGGACAGAGGTCGAACCAAGGCATTACACAGTAGGTGATATCCTTACCGCTCAACGAAACGAAATGCTTGAGGAAGCAGTAAATACGCTGGGCATTTCACTGAATCGGCATCCAGTCTGGCATTATAGGCCCATTCGTTCGACTTGGCATCCTTTTCTTTAATCTTGCATTCCACGCTAAATTTCCTCTGCAAATCCTCAATAGGTATGTCAAACCGGCAGTGTAGTGTTTAAGAAATAGCAGAAAAATCAACAAATATTCTAAGCTCCCAGAAAAGGAACGATATGCATTATTAACACAGCCTCAGTTGGAAAGACAGTTCAGGCAGTGTTGATACCAAAGACAGGCGGGGGCGTAAGGAATGAACAACGTTCAATCATAGTGTTTCATCCAATACTGTCAGGTAGCGTTGATACCAATACCGTCAGGACCTTCACAAATCAGCGTGGAATACTATGTCAGACCATTCACAAAGACAGCGCAAATGTTTCAAACCAGGTTAGGATGACAGTGCAAACGTTCCCATGTCAGGGCCATTCACAAAAATTTTAACGTACAACGCTTCTGTCTAGATAGTATGGACAGTGCTAGACAGGACAGTGCTTCAGAAGAGCAGGGCGCAGGTTTTATAAATGGAATTTGGCAAATCATCAAACATTCATGGACAGACACCTTCTAGCTGATAGAGAGCTAGGTAAAAGGAATATGCAGATAGACAGAGGAGTTACAAGGAGTATGAGAGCTAAAAAAGGAGCTGGCTCTAATACCATGTCAGGCCATGCAGTAACTCCATTAGGTAGAAAAACTGATTCGTTTTATTCCATTAGGTAGGTATTTGTTATATACAATAGGGAGTTATTGTTTAGTTCATCTCCCGATCACTGTTCACATTCCTAATTTAATTATTTACATAAATTCACCCAATCATGAAGGTTAGGTGTCAACATTAACTAAGATACGCAAAAAGGGGACGCAGCCTCAACAACCCACTCAAAACCTCTAGATGATGAGGGTTGAGCCTCGCGAGGAAGATCTGAAGGTAAATATTGAGCTACAAAGTGGAGCGACGACGGGTAAAGATAAGGGGAAGCAACCCGAAGAAGGTGAGTGGGTCCCCAAAGTGCCAGAAAAAGAGACTGGGTTTGATCTAGAACACGCAAGAGAAATTTTTATAGAAGCGAAGAAAATCTTCGCTGAGGCCTCTACCTCAGGATGTCAAGAGAAGCTAGCTGAAGAAATGGACCCATCCATGATTACTACCTTCTTAGAAACCTATATGAAACTACTATGCGATAGAATGGATATAAAGGGATTGTAGGAGCTGATCAATAGGTGCGCTGCGAAGGAAAATGCTGCTGATGGACCGCACATAGTCAGGAAGAATGGTAGGAATAAGGCGGGAAAGGGGCATGAGATGAGGTTCACTTCGTAGATAGGAGAATATGAGATGGATCAACTTATTCCAGATCTAGGGTCAGATGTGAATGTTTTTCCTAAACAAACATGGGAAAGTGTTACATAGTAATTTGTCATTGTCTTCCCTCCAGTCCTTCTACTGTGTCATGTGTCCAAGTCAAACATGCTCATATTAGACAAATGCTCTCTGATGTTGCCAAATGACCCACTTTTCCTAAGTTATCTTCCTCATCGCATCTATTGGCTAAATAAACGTGCTGAAGGGCACTCATAAATAGTCCAAAAGCACTGCCATCACGGAAGTACACCTGTTTCCCGCGATGGTCCGATTTTATGTCCTAGCGCGAGGTTGTTTATAATCTTTGGCGACGATATGACTAGCTATGTTATTCAATAGCAATGTCAGTGCTATAGATCAGTTATGCCCCCGCGATGATCAAGATTGGGTGAATTTGTTCCAACATTCGACCTTCCAGATGACTCCAGACCTGGTTCTTGGCATAGTTCGTATCACCCTCCTTTCTCTAACGTGGCTGTTCTGTCATTTGTGCTACCTTCCTTGAAGATAAGCTCAGTCTTCCACCTTTCATGGAGACTCCTTCTCCTATTTAAATTCTCACCATTGCTAGTTTATGATAGTTGGCTAGTTGAGCAGTGTTGTTAGTGTTTGTGAGTTTGCTAGATAGCTGGTGTGAGTGTGACAAGTGTGGGATTGTTGATAGCTTGTGGAAGGTTGTGAAGTGCCCTTAATCTTGTGTGAAACTTATGAGTGAGAGAGACTTGCATGTTGGGAGATCCATCTTCAAAGAGTGAATGCTTGAGGAACAGGCTGGCTGGATCCCTCTGAGAAGGCTTGTGACATCAAGACTTTGGTTGTAAGCTTACTCTTATTTCATTATTAATACAATCGATGATGTTTTCCTATGTCTTGTATGTAATGTACTTGATAGCTCATGACTTCTTGACTTTGTGAGTAAATAGATCATTGTTGTTCCGGTTACGTGCTTTGTTGTATTTCCTTTGCATTGTTTCAGGTTGATCACTCATCAGGAGAAGGAAGCAGAAGCTGGAGCAGCACAACGGAACTCCATCGACCACCGGTTGAGGTAGGCCTCCAACTATGACTATTTAAGGGAAGCTATTGTTGATTTGTCCTTGTTTGTGACTAGACCCACTCTAGGGTTAGAGGGGTTGTCTCTGTCCGCAGAGGGAACACTTTATTGCATCACAAATTGGCGACTCCACTGGGGAGATTTGGCCTTTATTCTTTTCTTGTTTACTCTTGTTTTGATTTTTGATTTAGTCTCTTTTGAAGTTTTGGGGATTAGTTACTAGTCTTCTGAGTTTCCTGGGTTGATCTGGGAAATACCCTTATTTGATTGAAGATTTGACTGTTTTTTATTTGGGAGTTTTAGTTTGCCTGTCAATGTTTTGAAAGTCATCGTGGATTTAAATTTAACAGTCACATTGTCATTGTGCTCACCCTTTTGTAATATCCTGTTCATCATGTAATTACGCCTTATAGTCGTGACGGTTCTGAAAGTCGGACCATCATGGAAAAGTCGTGTACTTCCGCACTGACAATGCTTTGTTGTTGTGGCTAGTGCTTTATCAGTGCTTGTTTCTTGTGGATTACCCGCACTGATTTCTGTAGAATTGATTTTATCGATTCTGCCTCCTGAGTCCATCAGTCCTGTTGGTCCCTTGCTTTTCTCACTTGTTTGATAACTTGTTTTTCACTATTTATGATTAAGGCACTCTCTTGTGAGCTTTGTTGAATGAATCTTGTTTTTTCTTATGTGACCTAGTTCATTGTTTCAAGTCTCTTGGATCAGTTTGGCTTGGTTGCTTGTTTGCTCAAAGATTCGTTTGTAGCTTGTTTTTGGTTTGATTGAGCCTTCCCCTTTGCTTGTTTTTGGTTGATTGTTTAGTGACTGTTATTGAACCAATCTTTGGCATTGATTCGATTTCTTTTCACTACCGAACATAGATTACAATTGTTTGGATCAACCATTTTTCCACACTTGCTTGTTGCTTATTTGTTTCTTCTAGATTAAAAGACATCAAAATCAAAAATAATTGCATTCATTTAGTATACGAAAGTGAAAGTGAATTCGCATTTCAAGTTTACATATTGGAAAGCAAACGATAAGATCTCTCATTAGTAGTATCCGTGCACTTTAGGAATTGATGTTTGTATGCATAGAGTGACTTCCTTTGTTGTCATCGTTTTCTTGGTTTGGGAATGATCTCTCTACCCTCCTGTAGGTAGGTGTTCATCGAAGAAAAAAGGATATTTCATTCATTCTATCTGCATCCCAGGATTTGTTGTATACATACGGTAAGGCCTCAAAACTGGAACATAATCCAAGAAACTTAATAAATCTAACAACGCATTGGAAAATAATGCACACTATTTAGAGGTATAGGCTAGAGACGTGCTTCGGCGTCGTTAAACCTAGTCACTTTTCTTTCCACTCAAGGTTGGGTGATTCCTCCTTCTGTGACTCAATAGTGGTATAGTATGGAATTGCGCTCCCATGTACCATCGAGTATATGTTGGGAGACCCCAGTAGGTTATCATCCTTTATCCTTAGGAAGCCGTGTCTACCACCTTACAGACCCTAACGCACTAAACACAACATTCAGGAAGATTAACTGCCGTATGGAAAGTCCTTGGTTTTCATATGATTGCCAAGGTGTATATGCAGTTTTACGGATTTTTCTAGTAAACCTTTTGCCTATTTCTCCAGATTAGTCACTTTCATTCCTTTTTGGACTCCCTAAAAGAAAAGGTACATCCGAGCACTTGTCACTTTAGGCTCATTAAATATTCGAAGGCGACTAGAGTCATATTTTTGTCCTTTTCTCAACTCTTTAAAGATGAAAAGGAAAAGTTCTATTCTTGTGTCTTAAAATTTATTCGGCCACGATTCACATTTACCCTATTAGATCTTGGTTGTGTTAGCTTGAGTAGGGTTCTTTCTCATTAGTTTTCCTAGGGTTTTTGAATCATCATCCTGACGGAATCACCGATCCCATCTCCCATTCCAAGTGACCAAGGGTCTCCTTCTTCTATTGCTCCTGAGGTACCGGTTGTTAGTGATAATCTCCCTATTATTTCGAGTATCCAACAGATTAACTCTCATGCTCCAGAAGACGAGTCTTACGATATTCACTAGAACCCCGTTTGGGAGCCTTCTGAAGAAGATATTCCTAGTACTCCTCCTAGTGTTTCTGTCCCAATGTCTTCTTCCAACATGGAGGACACATCCCTCATCACGAGTGAAGAATCCATTGCAACGAGTGGTGAAATTCCTATCTCAACAGAAACTACACCTTTCTGTGTCACCCCTCTTGGTGTCACGTTGCCTTTATGCTATAAGGCTTTGAGGGATGTTATGGGTTCTAGGACCTCCCTTATGAGTTCTATGTGGTCTCACACCATCACTCCGACCTCGGAGTCTTTTATTCCTCAAATTCACAATGTGTCTATTACTTCCATCCCGACTATTCCAACTATCTATGTGGCCTCTTCAACCCCTGTGGTTGGTGCCGTTACTGCATCCTCAGTTGTCACCATTGTTGCTGGACCTTCGTTCGGATCAGCAAATAGTGGCCCATCGGCATCTGTACCTAGAGTTGTTGATCCTACACTAAGTGCCCCACCTTCTTCTGGTTCCATTCCAGCAGGGGGGGCATACGATCAATATTTCCATGCTCTTCAGAATTCGAACCCTCAAGATCCATTTCATTATTACGATTCTCGAGGAGCTCATATTTATTATCCCGAACCTTTACCCTCTCAGCCTACGGATGAGGTTACCGTCCCGTTATCTGTTGCTTGGGGTACCACCAGTTATCATGGTGCCCAAGTATCCCCTGCAAATTTTCAAGGACCACCTTATCAAGGTCAGTTGTCTTACATGCAACCCTCCTATGGGTAGCAGTATTACAGATAGCCTTATCCAGGGCAACTTGGAGGCGCACAAGGACAACCCTTACAGGGACAACCTTCGGCCTCTAGTGGTTCATCGTTTACCTATTTCGGGCAACCTTTTGGTAATTCGGGACAACCTTACATGCAACAAGGCCAACTTGGTGTCTAGCAAGGCTACCCTTCTGGGAAAGTCGATCAACCTTACGTTCAGCAAGGCTAACCCATTTTCCAGTCTTGTCAACCATTTGGGAAAGTTGGTCAACCTCAAATCCAATCAGGTCAACCAACTGTCCAGTCTGCTAAGCCATCTGGTCCATCAGGACAACCCTCAGTTGTGCATAGACAACCTAATACCCAGCAAGCTCAACCTTCTGGGCAAATGGGCCAATCTCAATCTCAACTAGGTCAACCTTCTGGCTAGATGGCTCAGCCTCAATTCTCTCAAGGACATCCATCTAGGCTTGCTCAACCAGGCACTCAAATGATTGTTGCTTCGCAAGCTCAACCCAGTTTTCAGCCCCAGTCTAGGCTCTAGACCCAATCTGGTTTTCAAATGCAGGTTGGATCTCAATCTCAACCAGCTTATCAAATGCAGCCTAGCTCCCAGGCTCAATTCAGAGCCCAGCCACCTTATGGTTTCCAGTAATCCCAAGGGCAAACCCAATTTTCCCCATACCAAAATTATCAACAACTACAGGTGAGTCCTTATTAGAATTACCAGCAACCATATGTTGCTCCTGCATGCCAAGTTGGTACTCGATGGAATGCTGGGGGCAGATCTAGGGTCAACCATCCTATAACCCCTATAGATAAAATCCCTACAGTAAAAACCCCCTAGGCCAAATCCGTCCAGACAGAATCAATTGGGGCAACAAGTAGCTGGCTGGAACTCTGGTGCTACCTCCTACCCGTGGCCTCAGATGTCTTTTAACCCTCAATTACCCTTCTTAGCAACGTTGGAATTATCGGATGTGTCCAAACTGAGAAATGATCCTATCCTTCATAATCCGTATTGGCCACCGGTGCAAACTAAGATTCCCGGTGATTGTCCCAAATTTGATGGTAAATCTAGAGAAGATCCCCAAGCCCACGTTATGACTTATCATCTATGGTGGTTGTCAAATTCGTGGCTTGATGATTCAATCCAGCTCCGCCTTTTTCAAAGGACCCTCACTGGCTCTACTGCTAAATGGTATATTGAGTTAGCTCGCAGATCTTTTTAGGATTTTAACTCGTTGGCTATGGAATTTTTAACTCATTTTCAGTTGCCAATTCGATATGAAACGAGCACACACCTCCTGACATCCTTGAAACAAACAACGGCTACACATATCTACGATCATATCTATGAATGGAGATGGAATTGCCATTTGATTAAGTTTTGGATTCTGACTAACTGGTTTACGACCTCATTTGTTGGTTCGATAGCGTGGGACATTGCTATGGGGGCATGTGTAACTGAGGAGTAGGCTATCACACGTGCTCAGTACCTTGACTTGGTTTACTCCTAGTCCGGTACGCTATATGATTATTTGCCTGATGCCCGGAGACCCAGAACTTCCAAAGCCTCGCCAACACCATCTGTTGACGGTGTCATTCGTTCTATTAATCCGCCCTCTAAGAAATCTTCTGTGAACCCTCGGAAGCAAAAGTCGAATGCTCCGAATGAAAATACTTCTCAGGCTATATCCAATTTTGATAATACTTCCGAGGTCAACGCCGTCCAGTCCACCACGACAGACAAAACCTTGAAAGGAAAGAAGAAGGGAAAAGGAAAGAATAAAGCTGAGCAACCCAAGCAGGATTCCCCTAAACCTCCACCCGAGGAAGGTGCCAAACGCAAGACCAAGTATCCTTGCATTATCTGTGATGAGGATCACTATACCAAAGACTGCCCAAGGTGGTCTGAAGTTATTTGTTTGTTGAAAGGTGCTCCTGGGACTCCTGCCATGCTCAAAGAGCCTTTTCCCTCATAGCAAATGTAAATGGTGGCTGATTCATCCCAATCCTCTTCCCCCTTTGGTTCTCAAGTGTTTATGGCTGGGACGATTCCCGTCCACATTAGTACTCGGGCAAAAGAGTATCCGTCGCCTACCAGGAAAGAGCCTGAGGTTCCCTCTGTCTAGTTCTAGTCTACTCCATATCGAGAGACCTAGCACTGAGTTGCCCATCTGACCCCCTCCTAAATGTGTACTCCAGAAATCTTCTTACAACCCTAATGCTCATGTTGCTCAGCACTATAGCATCGTTGAGGACTTAGCCCAGGCTCTGTCAACTATGTCCGCTCTAGAAGTTCTCCAGAGCTACCCCTCTCAGAGGAAGTCCTTGCTATCGGCTATTGGTGGCATTGACCTGGCCGACTCGAATCTGATCACTTTTGACCTAGAGAGCCATATACCAAGACTGCCTCAGCAAATCGCCTTCCTTATCTAGGTCATCATCAATTCCAAAATGATTCATTGTACCGTCATTGATGAAGGCGCTTCAACTTGCATGCTTGTTGGAAGGCTATTGGTTCTTCGACTCTGGCCAGTCTCCTATGACCTTGGAAACCTTTGATGGGAGAGAGTCTCGCCCTTACGATATACTCCAATGCTTGCCTATTACTTTGGAAGGGAAGACAGTCGAAGTGGAAGTTGAAGTTGTTGATGCCAATCTTACTTACAACCTCCTTCTAGGACGAAGCTGGACATATGCCATGCGAGCTGTGGCTTCATCTCTATTTTGTGTCATTCGTTTCCCTCATTAGGGGAAGATCGTCACAATAGACCAGCTATCTTTCTTCACCTCCTCTTCCGAAGGAAACCTGCCTTTTTTGGAGCATACCTCTATCCCATGTGAGAGTGTGGGAGCTGGACTTTTTAAAGATCCTTCCCTTATGGGTGTTTTTTCACTTCCACCTCCCAATGTCGCTCCTATTAATATGATTTTTGTTTGCTCTAATCCTTGGATTCATTCCCTCGCCAATCAGATAGACTCATGGGGCGATGAGATGCCGTTGAGTCCTGCCGAGCTCAACTACGTCGAAATTCTTACTGCATTGGCTCCATCCTCTGAATCTGCTCTTTCGAGTAGAGCTCTCGACTCGTACGCTCATTCCCCTTGGCTTGGGGACGACACTTTCTCAGACCCGTTAAAGGAAATATTTCCTTCTGACGAAGCCATTATTGAGACCATGTCTCTCGAGGAACCCCCTTGGTCTGATCATCACCATCGTTCCTCGTTTCTCCCTGCCCACCGGGAAATGCTTACCTGTCTCAAGCAATTTTCTCCTTGTCTCCCATCCCAACCCTTTCAGACTCCCATTCAAGTTTAGCAAGTGGGAAACATCACACAAACCCAGCCCATCGACATCTCTGTTAAACCAGGGATTGTCGAGCATATCCATGTCAGAGTAACTTGTACTCCGAAGGAGATTCATCTCTATACTGATATTTTTTGCAAATTTCGTGATGCTTTTGCTTGGTCTTACGAAGAAATGCCTAGCATCAATCCTAGTATCATGGTGCATGAGATACCTACGTATCCGGGTGCTAAGCTTGTTCGCCAGCATCTACGCCCTGTGCACCCCCGAAAGGATGTGGCTATCAATATGGAAGTTGAAAAGCTTCTTAAGGCTGGTTTTATTTACCCCATCCCACTCACAAATTGGGTCTCCAATATTGTCCTTGTGACTAAAAAATAGGGAACTATCCGAGTCTGTGTTGAATACCATGATATTAACCGGGCCTGTCCCAAAGATAACTTCCCCACACCCTTCATTGACCAGCTCATTGATGAGTGTGCTGGGAATGAAATGTATTCATTCATGGACTGTTTTTCTACTTATAACCAGATCAATATTGAGCCCGTAGATCAACACAAGACTGCCTTTATCTATCCATGGCGCACTTTTTCCTACAAAAAGCTCCCTTTTGATTTGAAAAATGTCGGTGCTACCTTCCAATGTGAAATGTCCTATGCATTCCATGATATTTGACACATTGTGCAACCATACCTGGATGATCTGCCAGCTCATTCAGCCAAATGCCAGGACCACCCCGCTCACCTTTGCGAAATCTTTCTTCGCTGTCGACATTACCACATTCAACTTAATCCACATAAGTGTGTCTTCTGCATCGAGTTAGGCAGACTTCTTGGGTTCATCGTCTCCTGAGAGGGCATTCGTTTGGATCCCCTTAAAGTCGAGGCTATTCTAAATCTTCCTCCCCTTGCTTCTTTGCAGCAATTGCAGAGTTTGTAGGGCAAAGAAATTTTTTTACAATGATTCATTCTGAACTATGCCGAAGTAGCCAAAGGTTTTACGCAGTTACTGAAGCAGGATACCCCTTTTCTGTGGGATGTTGCTGCTCAAGAATCCTTTGAGCATCTCAAGGTTCTCCTTGTTTCTGCTCCATTGTTGCATCCTCCAAATTATCATCGTGACTACACGGTGTATTTGGCCGCTGCCGATACCACTATTGGAATGGTTCTTGTTCAAAATGATGACGATGACACTAAACATGTCATTTATTATCTCAGCCGCAATCTTCTAGATACGGAAACTTGATATGCTTATGTCGAGAAGTTGGCATTGGCTGCCGTTTTTGCTGTCCAACATTTCCGCCATTATATCTTGTTGCGTACTATGACAGTGGTTTCTGATTGCATCCCGATGACACACATCCTATCACGTCAGCTACTGGGGGGCAAGTACTCGAAGTGGATTGTTATCCTCCAAGAGTTCAACTTGGAATTCACCACCACCAAGTCCAAGAAATCCCTTGTCTTTGCTGAGTTGCTTTTCTCTCTGCCAAATCGTACCATGCCCTCTTAGTTAGAGGACCATATTTCGGATGAAACTCTATTCTTAATTAGCACCCTCGATCCTTCGTACGGGGATATCATTGTCTATCTGCAGACGTCCTCTTTTCATCCTGATGTGTCTAAGGATGCTCGGTGACGGATTCGTCATCAGTCTTAGCCCTATCATATTATTGGGGATGCCCTGTACCGTCTCGATGCTGACTCTGTTCTCCATTGATGCTTAACATTCGAGGAAGCTGAGCGAGTTTTAAATGACTGCCATTCTAGCGCCTGTGGTGGTCACATGTCCAGATATGCTACTGCTCAAAAGATCCTCCGTGTTGGTTACTTTTGGCCCTCCATCTTTAAGGATTGCATTCTTGCTGTCTGCTCCTATCACGAGTGCCAAATCTACCAGCAGAAGATGCGTGCGCCTCCCGCTCCATTGCACCCTATTGTTACTGCTGGACCTTTTGCCAAATGGGGCATTGATTATATGACCTGTAACCCTCACTCAGCTGGGAGGCATGGGTATATCATCGTTGCCATTTATTACTTCACAAAATGGGCGAATGCGATGCCCACATTATCTGAAGATGGTCACAGAGCGGCGAAATTATTGTTTAATCATGTTATCTCACGGTTCGGAGTACCTTAGGCTATCGTCACTGATCACGGTAAGCATTTCCGTAATCACATGATGACTGAGCTAACAACCTAGCTAGGATTGTGACATGATAGCTCAACTCCATACTATCCTCAGGCCAATGGCCAAGTAGAAGACGTCAACAAGGTTCTAGTTACGATGCTTCAATGCACCATTGGCATGCAAAAGTCTAACTAGCACTTGATGTTGTTCTCTGCCCTATGGGCCAACCAAACTTCTATGAAGGATGCCACTGGTTTCACTCCATTCCAATTAGTTTATGGACTGGAGGCTACCCTTCCCATCGAGTGCAAGATCCCTTCTTTGAAATTAGCAATCGAATTACTCCCCAACACTACTCCAGTAGAAGAATGCCTTCTTTACCTAGAATGGCTGGATGAGACTCGTTGACTAGCCTCTCTAGCTATTGAAGCACAAAAGAAGAGAGTGAAAACTCACTTCAATCATACCATCCATCCTCATTATTTTTTTGAAGGAGATTTAGTCCTGCTCTACGATCAAGTGAATGATAAGCTAGGGGTAGGCAAATTCGAGCCCATGTGGCACGGGCCTTATATTGTAAAGCGAGTTTTGCAAAAAGGGGCATATGAGCTGATTGATTATGAAGGGAATCCTTTGGATAAGCCCTAAAATGGGCTTTACTTGAAAAAGTATTATGCGTGAATTTCATGCACTTTGATTCGTACATATGTCTATTTTTAGCAGGTGTGTTGTGTGTGTATTTTCATGTTTTGGCTTGGTGTGTAGGCATGATTGTTGCTTATTGTGTCTTTTGCTTCTTGTGCATATGTTTGGTGCACCTTACGTTGGTTTCACTGATGGTGCCTGCCACAGTACTCGCAACTTGTCTTCTGCGGCATGGGTGATCTATGATCCTCATGGTGAGTTAGTAGACCTTCAAGGTGTTTGTCTAGGTTGTACCATGAACAATGTCACTGAATATAGTGTTGTTATTGAGTTATTGGCCCTGGCGATCAATCTCGATATTTGTACATTGGTTGTGAACCTGGACTCTCAACTTGTTGTCCACCAGCTCAACGGGTGTTATTCTATCAGAGACTATCGGATTTTAAGGTTGTATTTATGTGTTAAATTGTTAGAAAGGAATTTTGATTTCATCACATATCAGCATATTCCACGAAGATTAAACATGTTAACTGATGCATTAGCTAACCATGTATTAGACAAACATTTGCATAACATGTAATCAACACAGCATATAAGAAGCATGTAAAACACATTAATGAACCATAGGAATATATATATATATATCTCGTGTGGCGCATCGAGGCAATCAAAAAAATAAGTGTACATGTCCAAATAGGGTCTGTGTTCTCCATACATCCGAGACACATGTCTCTCAAAAAATCATCAACAGGAAATAAAACCTAGGCATCTATTGTGGCAGGTTATGCTCCCTATAGCATACCACTGCTCGTGCCACCCACCTCAACAGGCGGTGCACCCTGGGTTCCACTCCTACTGTGTGGATTTGGAATGCTATGGGGACCTCCTCGATCCCCATGTAATCTGGAATCCCTACTGTTAGGCCCTCAAGGTTCCAGGCCACTGTCTCCACCGTATGATCAACTGGAGGAGCCAAGGCTAGTGCTGCGATGCCCTGCGCATCCCTCCATGCCTTTGGAGCTAGCCCGATAGGTCTCACTGGTCCTACATCTCCATACCATAGCGTTCGTCATTAGGACATATACATGAAAAACCAAAAAACATCATAAAAAATAATGCACAAATAATGTGATCAAGTGTCTCACCATCATCATCCCACTCCTCTCCGGCGGGTAGCTGCATGTTAGGATCTCCGTGGAAGTCCATGCTAGCATATGGCCAATCCTTAACGAAGATCATCTGGTGCTCCAGCCACTCTCGAAATAGTGTCCCCCATGACACTGGTCATCCACCACCTCCTCATGGCATGATGTGTGCCCACCGTGTGGCCCTGGGCTCACGTGGTCTGGGCAAATCCAGATCCATGTCCTATAACTGCAGTGCCGACACCCGCTCCAGCATGAGTGGGACTAAGATTGACCCATAGCCAAACTGCTTCGTCTCTCCTCGACGACAGTTGGTAAGTTGCCTCTTCATGTTCACCGTCATCGTTTCTGTCCAGCTAAACATGGTTGGATTGAGACATTCTAGAGCCAGCTGGAGATGGGTCTTCGAAGCCTCGTGTTGGGCTTGGGAGCCTGCTTCCCGTGTCACCATGAATAGCGTAGCACGAAGGACTACATCCTCCACTGTCGGGATTGCCACCTTCCTGCTCCTTGTCTTGCATGCCCGTGGGCACACTTGAGCCATCAACATCTCTAAGGAATCGCCCCTAGGTCGCTGCCCCTCCAGAATGGGCCTCTCACTATGACAGGACAACTCGGTCAGAAAATATATGTCTATAGTGTCAAAATCGATATCCCGGCCTCGGATGATGAATTTCCCATCTGTGGGATTCCAGGCCCGGATCAGTAGCTCCGGTAAATTAGGTTGTGAGCAAAGGTGCGGAGTAAGGAAGAATTTGAGCAATCTGCATGCTCGTAATGCTTTTCAACACCCCACATCGGTGAAAGCTTCCACATCATTGTCATCATGCGTTCGTTCTTGCCAGACAAACGCCATTATGGCCTGCATCATGAGAAAAAATGAATTAGCACTTCATTTGCAAAATTCAACGCGTGATTTGCATAAAAATATAAGTTCACGTCGTCATCGCGTCTGTTTTTAAAATAGACGTGATGACACGAGGCTGCTAGTTCTATTTTATTCATGGTCATCGCGGAAGTACATCACTTTCCCATGATAATCAGAGCGCGTGATGTGTAAATTTTTTCGATCGTCGCAGACCCGAGGGCTATACCTGCGATGACCGAGCGACGGAGTCCGGTCCAAAAATCTGCCTAAACTAACACGTCTAATGTTCAAAATGCATGAAAAAGGTATTGAATTGAAGTGCAGGACGAGGTCTATTTACCTGGAACAAGTTTCTGGGTGAATAGTGGACGAACAGGGCCGAAATTAGCTCACCAACTTTGGTGCTCCAAAATGCTCCACAGTGGAATGAACAGTAACAATGGTAAAAATAGATGGATTAACCCCTTTTTATAGTAATTTTTGGGAATTAAACAATTATATTTTATAAATGTGGGTTTTTTCTCATTTTTTGTCACATAGTCAAAATTTGGCTTTTTAACCATGTTTCTATGATTATTGTTCATTTTATATCGAATGGGTTTACGTTTGATGTGCTTTGTGCAGAGCTACAGGTAGTGGAATTACGTCAGCTTCGTGTACACTTGATCCGAAAAGTCATCTTTAATGCTCTTTTTTGACTTGAAAAATGAAAAGATAGCCGAGTTTCCCCTGTTGACTCGTTAAACGAAAAAGAGGTGGTTGCTTTTAAGCTCTTTTCTGACCATGTAAAAAAGAAGATATTGTCGGGCCTTTGTCGTTTCAAGCTCGTTATTGGTTCCGAAACAATGTGATTCCGACCGCTTTTCTACTTTTTCAGGTCGAAGTCACTAGTTACAAAAAGTACTCCTCGATCGTAATGGTCAGGCGGTTCTTTTGAGTATCATTTTATACTTTTTCAGGCTCGAGAGACACAAATCTACGAAAAAGGACCCGTGTGGAGTTTTCTTTTCCATGTATTTTTCAAACTCTCTAAATATGAAAAAGACTCTGATTTTCACCTATCTTAGACTCATTAAACCCTAACGACATTGGACTCGTCACCATGACGAGACTCGAGCTCCTCCTTCCTAGGGCTCGTTAAACTATTACTAGGTCAGACTCAACAACAGGTTTATCATTGCTTGTCTATGGCAGCTAGTCATTCTTGAACATCGACACTTTTGCTTCTTATCCGGTTGGGACATCCATACATCGTCACTTAGCCTTACACGGGTTGGGATTGTCATTTAACCTCATTCCATTTGATTCATGCCATTTCCATTGAACCTCTAATCCTTTGGTACTTGAATGTTGCTGCCCTCCGGAGTCGTGTCGCCGACATGTTCAAGAGTATAATCCTTCTGCAGTTTACACCTCTGTCTCCTTCTCTGATACTCTGTTTCGCCATCTACCTCTGGTTCCTTATCTCATGTCATTGATGGGGGAAACAATATGGCCCTCCTACGACTGGTCGTCTCCTGTCGACATCAGCTCATTATCCAAGAGATTGATCTAAGAGATCCCCTTTGGTACCTTAGATCTTGCATACCTCAATGGCAAGTTCTTCACGCCTAACGGTTGACTTTCATCATTGGTCATTGATTGGGTGATTCCACGAGTGTTTGACTTCAGCTCCCTTTCCACACTTTGTGGATTGTGCTAGACAGTACCTTGAGAACCATTGGCATTATTGGTGGTTTCTCTCGTGCTTGTTAACGGTTTTCATCATTGACCAGTAATAAAGTAACTTTATATCATGCTCGACCTCAGCGCATCTATTCGCATGATAGAATTTGTACTATGATCGGACGGGTTCAAGACCCCGAACTCGGATTACACATGTTTGGGCTGCGTGGATTGGTTTATGATCACATGACTCATTGATGGATGGCTGCGACCATACCTGAGTCTTCATGAATGGCTGCGACCATACCTTTATCATTATCATGGTCTCATTAGCTGGATGGCTGTGTCCATACCACAGACCTATTTCATATGTATTTTGGATGGTTGCGCCCATGCCTAGACTACATGTACTTCATTATCAGAGATATCAGTTGCACTTGCATACAGGTTCTTCCAGATGGTGTTCCAGCTCAGTCAGTTTCGTAAAGCATTTCATCCCTCCCACTCTCTCGGGCTTCATACCTTAGGGGGCATCTGTTACACAGTAATTTGTCACTGTCATCCCTCCAGTCCTTCTACTGTGTCATGTGTCCAAGTCAAACATGCTCATATTAGACAAATGCTCTCTGATGTTGCCAAATGACCCACTTTTCCTAAGTTATCTGCCTCATCATGTCTATTGGCTAGATAAATGCATTGAAGGGTGCTCATAAATAGTGCAGAAGCACTGCCATCGTGGAATTACACCTGTTTCCTGCGATGGTCCGATTTTATGTCCCAACATGAGGTTGTTTATAATCTTTGGCGATCACATGACTAGCTATGTTCTTCAATAGCGATGTCAGCGTTGTAGATCAATTATACCCCTGCGATGATCCAGATTGGGTGAATTTGTTCCAACAGTCGGCTTTCCAGATGACTCCAAACCTGGTTGTTGGCATAGTTCATATCACCCTCCTTTCTTTGGCGTGGTTGTTCTGTCATTTGTGCTACCTTCCTTGAAGATAAGCTCACTCTTCCACCTTCATGGAGACTCCTTCTCCTATTTAAACTCTCACCATTGCTATGCATTGCTAGTTTCTGATAGTTGGCTAGTTGAGTAGTGCTGTTAGTGTTTGTGAGTTTGCGAGATAGCTGGTGTGAGTGTGACAAGTGTGGGATTGTTGATAGCTTGTGAAAGGTTGTGAAGTGCCCTTAATCTTGTGTGAAACTTATGAGTGAGAGAGACTTGCATGTTGGGAGATCCATCTTCAAAGTGTGAATGCTTGAGGAACAGGCTGGCTGGATCCCTCTGAGAAGGCTTGTGACATCAAGACTTTGGTTGTAAGCTTACTCTTATTTCATTATTAATACAATCGATGATGTTTTCCTATGTCTTGTATGTAATGTACTTGATAGCTCATGACTTCTTGACTTTGTGAGTAAATAGATCATTGTTGTTCCGGTTACGTGCTTTGTTGTATTTCCTTTGCATTGTTTCAGGTTGATCACTCATCAGGAGAAGGAAGCAGAAGCTGGAGCAGCACAATGGAACTCCATCGACCACCGGTTGAGGTAGGCCTCCAACTATGACTATTTAAGGGAAGCTATTGTTGATTTGTCCTTGTTTGTGACTAGACCCACTCTAGGGTTAGAGGGGTTGCCTCTGTTTGCAGAGGGAACACTTTCCTACATCACAGAAAGTATGGGGAGACCTATGATACAGTGGTCTTTGATTCAGTTAAGAATGACGAACCAACATAAAATCATCCCCATGGGCAGATTTCAGGGAGTAACGGTTGACATTGAGAGTGCAAGCGTATTAGCTAATTTTGAAGTAATAGATATTTTGGATGAGAACAACCCCTACCTCACACTACTTAGGATCTATTGGGCCACTGACATGAATGGGGTAATTAATTTGAAGAAGCAGATGATGATATTTGAGAAGAAATCACTTGACGTGGTGGTGGCCCTGGACCCTGCAGAAGGACCGCGCTATACTGAACCGGTCTACGATTATGAAAGTGATGATGATTTGGATCAAATTTAAAAGATAGCGACGCGACATAAGGATTGGGTGAACCCAACAGTAGATGGGTGTATTGCATGGGACCATGAAAGTTCCTACACATTAGATTCAGATGAATATTTGGAGCATTGGTAGAATCGACTACATGAAGTATCTACGTTGTGTTGTAACATGATTAACAGGTCGTTGCATTTTGTATCATCATAGGTAATAAATATGCCTTACAATGATGCTTTTAATGATGTTTATAACTTTTTGGATGAATTTGAGAGAGAAATGCTAGAGAAGTGTCACTTCCAGGCCTTGGATTGGGCGTTGTCCGCTATGCCTACGAGATGGTGAGGCACGCACAAGGACAACTTTTATGATTGGCGTGTGTATAGAAACATGATAAGAGTGTCGTTTGGTCACCTACAATTGCGGCTCAAAGTAATATTATGGAAGGAATGACCTGCACGATCACGTGGCCAAATGGACTAAGGTTTATAGAGCGGAGCCTAAGCCTGAATGGGTGCATCTCTTTTGTCATTCTTTGGATGTAATTCCGATGAAATAGTACTTGGAGACAGAGCTCCACCATGGCACTCAAGAATGGGATGGTTTGCGACAGGTATTCTTGCTGACATTTAGCTTTGAGGACAGATTTGAATGTATTAATGAAGCATTGCAGGAGGTTAAGGCAGCGATCTTCAGGATACCACAGGATCCTCTACATTTGATTCAACTTGATTGGACTACCAAGCTGAGCCACACACTGGAGTGCTACAATGTGAAAGTGGAAGAATAATATGAAGACCCGAGGAAGATTAATATTCTAGAGAATTAAGGTCACTGCGAAGTTGAAGGACCACAAATTGAAAATACAGATATCACCGTGCCACTAAAGACAAAACAAGTGGACATTGGGATAGAGGCAGACCCAAAGTTTGCAAAGATTGGGGACTATTGGGATGACGCAAAAGTAGATAAGGTCACTGAACTGCTCCGCGAATATCAAGATCTTTTCCCTACGAAGTTTTCAAATCTTAAAGGGATAATAGGGGACTCGGGTGTCATGAAGATCACTCTAAAACCAGACGTGAAGCTAGTTAAGCAAAGGCCTTACTGCCTAAGCCCGAAGTATAAGGAAAGGGTCCCTTAGAGCTGGATAAAATGCTTGTGGTTGACATCATTGAACCAGTAAAAGAGTCTAATTGGCTAAGCCCAATGTTAGTTCAAGACAAGAAACAAAAGGATGAAATAAGGATATGCGTAGATCTCAGGAAGTTGAATGACACTTGCGTACATGATCCCTTCCCAACTTTGTTCACTGATGAGGTGTTGGATAATGTAGGAGGACAAGAGGCATATTCGTTCATAGATCGATTCATTAGATCAAAATTGCACCAGAGGATAGAAGTAAGACAACCTTCACCACAGAATGGGGTTACTTCTAGTATACAATAATGCCATTTGGGTTGAAGAACGTGCCAACGATCTTTTCGCCCGTGGTCATCGCAGTGTTCAATGACCTCATCCACAAGTTTTTGGAGGTATACTTTGATGATTGGAGAGTGTTTGGGTTGGTAAAGCACCATGTAGCTAGTCTACGATTGATGTTGGATACATTCCAGAGGTACCAAATCACACTCAATTTGAAGAAATGCTTGTTATGTCTCCCTTTTTGGATCTTGCTAGGTCATGTGGTATGCATACAAGACTTGAAGGTAGACCCTACTAAGATCATGGTTATAATCAATTTGGAGGCATCAAGAAGTGTGAAATAGCTGCATGCAACGTTGGGGCATACAGGGTACTATAGAAAGTTCATCAAAAGCCATGCCCAAATTATTGCACTGATGGAGAAGCTGCTTAAGAAGAATGCCACATTATATTGGAATGAAGAATTTCAGTAAAAATTAGATGTGTTGAAGGAAAAGATGGTCACCATTCCGATCCTATTCTTCTCGGATTGGAAGAAGGAATTTCATGTGCATGTGGACGCATCATGTATTGCGCTAGGAGCAGTACTGACATAGGCTACTGAGGGAGAATTGGATCATCCTATAGTGTTGTCAAGTAGTAAGCTATCTAAAGACGAGAAGAATAATGCAATGACAGAGTGCAAAGGTCTGGCTATGGTATACGTGCTCCAGAAGTTCAAGAACTACTTGCTAGGAAGACACTTTAAGATGTATACAAATGATTCTGCATTGAAGTACTTGGTGAAAAAACCTGTGTTGGGGGGGAAAATATGCAGATGTCTGTTGCTATTTCAACAATATTATCTTGAAGTTATTGTGAAACCAGGACGATTGAATGCCAGGCCGGATCATCTGTTGTGCATTGAAACATGAGAGGAGACTACTAATTCAAGGAAGGACTACCTGACACTCAACTCTTTGTGGTGTGTGTCATGGATAGTCACTTTGAAGATATTATAAACTTCCTGATGATGGGAATGGCTCCAGAAGGATATACTAGCCAGCAAACGAAGGAATTGGTGGTGTGCGCGATAGACTTTTCTATCATTGTAGGACACTTGTATAAAATTGGATCAGATGAAATAATGCGATGTTATGTGCTAGAATTTGAACGAAACAGCATCCTCACTGAGGCTCATGGAGGAGCTATGGGAGAACATTATGCGGGAAAAGAAACAGTGCAAAATATTCTATGCACTAGGTTCTAGTGGCCGACACTGCATAAGGTTTCAAAAGCATACTGTAGGGCATGCAATGCATGCCAAAGGACTGGCAAGACATCGTGAAGGGATGAGCTACCTCTGAATCACAGATATTGTTACAGCCATTCGAGAAGTGGGTTATTGACTTTGTAGGACCAATTCAGCCTCCAAGAAAGAAGATGGGTGCGTGGTACATGATCACCACAACTAAGTCTTTAACTAGATGGGAGGAGGCATAGATTTTGAAGTATTGTACAAGCGCAACAGTAACAAAATTCATCTTTAAGTACATGATGATGAGGTTTAGTTGTCTAAAAATTTTGATGAGTGATCGCGGTACACATTTTCTTAATTAAACAATCAGTGCATTCACGGAAGAATTTCAAGTCTACCATCAGAAGAGTACGCCATATCACCTGCAGGCTAATGGAATGGTAGAAGCATTTAATAAGATACTGGAGAGCACATTGATGAAGGTTTGCAATGCACAAAGAAATGACTGGGATGTGCGTGTACCCGTGGTGTTGTGGGCTTATAGAATAACTTGTAAGAAGCTAACTAGACAAATGCCTTTCAGGCTGGTTTATGGCATTGAAGTTGTGATGCCAATGTAATACATTGTACCTAGTCTGTGCATAGTGGCATTCACAGGAATGGTCGATCACTGAGCCCTGGAAGAAAGGCTCGCACAACTGACATAACTAGAAGAAGATAAGTTTTTGGCTAGATTCCATCAGCAAGTTCGAAAGGAGCATGAAACAAAATGGCACGATCGACACATCAAACTGTGCACTTTCAACGTAAATGATTTAGTGTTATTATATGACAACATGTTTGATAAATTTCTAGGAAAATTTTGAATGCATTGGTTGGGGCCCTATGTCATCAAGGAGATTACCGATGGTGGAGAAGTTAGTTGGTGATGTTGAATGGAGAGCCATTTCCAGGGAAGGTGAATGGTAGCCGATTGAAGCCATACACTGGGGATTTGACCAGATGACTATATGGTGGAAGCACAGTCTTAGCACTCCAGGTAGCTAAAAGGAGGCAAGGCACTATAAACTACACTACCCGAGTTGTAGAGCTACGTGATTGGGGAACTGCGTGAAATGGAGGATTGTCACAGTGTCAGCAGAAGCGCGAGGGGAGTTGCGGTATTAAAGGAGAAACCACACAAGGCAGTCAGAAAGTGACCATTATGGTCACTGTTCATGATTTGACAATGGGAAAATGGCTAAATGGAGCAGAGGGGCGACATTTAAGTCAAAATTTAAGAGCAACATCTTGGAAAATCTGCTGCCAATCTAGCATTTATGAACAAATTTTGGGTGGAATGGTTGGATTCAAATTCAAAATTCCCTATAAATTACAGATGGCCGCCCAACAAAAAAGACATGACGTTTTGAGAATTGAGGTGTTGAGCTATTAGGCATGCATGAACCTTGACTATTTTGAGGCTTTAGTAGCAAGTTCAATGTTTGAGAAATTGTCGATAGAAACTCAGGAGTTCTTAAGTAGCATCATGTTGGCCCCCGTGGAGACCGACGGTGTTGGAGAAGAGATGGCAGCTGAGGGAGCTACCCGAAGGTAGTGAGTGTAGAGGTACCTAAAGAAGTACCCAAATTGCTGAGGTCACCCATGCTGAGGCCTACGCCGAGCAAAGAGGGTCCAAAACCAAAGAAGGATAACCAAAAATTGGCACAGCCAATGCATGCATCTCCTAGAAAACACCCACAAAAGGAAAAGCCCACTACATAGGAGAAGGGAAAGGTAGTAGACCTAGAACCTGACAAGGACATAGAAGACGTCGATATGGGCATGGAAGATGTTGATATGGGGGTAGAAGACATTGACATTGAGGGGGAAGACCCTATCTCCAAGCTACCAGCATACGTCCCTCTATGCCAAGGCAAGGTGAAGGTCCCAAAGGACCTCGATGAGAGCAAAATCACACTTTTCACACCGTTGTTTCAAGAGAAAATCACATTTGAAGGTCCATGCCTTGCATGCGTCCCCCATTTAAAGCTGGAGGATTGGGATTTGGCAGATACAGAACACTTTCCCCACTTGGTAACTGATACATTCATGCACCCCATCTTCTATAAAGAATAGGGTGTGACCGCACTCGAGCCGAGATAGTGGATAAAAGGGGTGGACAAGGTAGGATTGTTGAACCTGCTATGGGTTCCACATTACAACTGCATGCCCATAAATTTGATAGTGATCAAACAAGTGTTATGCTTGCTACACGATGGGTGCCTGTAGTTAGGAGAACCAATACCAATCACTGACATGTTGATCCATAGGATCACTTTGCTTCCACATTCAGGCTTGATCCCGACCATGGAATTTGGCAGAAAAACGGGTGAGTGTGACCTCGCTGAATGAATGAAGGACAAGTTCAAGCTTGCCAAGAAGCTGTGCGACTACTCCATCTTCAGCATAATCGACCCCATGGTTAAGGTAGCCACCCAGATCTTGACGAGGAAAATAATGAGGAAGTGTCATGTGTGGAGCACCTGCAAGGTATGATTTTGACTAGCAATCTAGTAGTTTTTCAATAATAGTTGTAACCTTTTCTGCATTATAAGTTCAAAGAAGATAAAGGGTTTCGATAAAATGTGCAACAATCGATAAAGGAAGCTTAAGTGCTAATGATTGACGTTTTCTATGCAGGAAGACACGAAAACAAAGGATCGGCGATTGAAAGCAAGAAGCAAAGGGAAAATAACTACTGTCCCGCCAACAGGGAACCGGATGCGGACAAGATCAAGTAAAATTAGAGCCGAATAGCCCAAAGAAAGAAGGCGGGATACTGAGACGGAGAATGCAAGAAGGGAAAGAGAAGAATCGAACGACTAGCGAATCCATCAGGATCCTTGATCCTGAGGGATCGCTGCTTTAAGTTATCTTTTTATTATCTAGATACCTTCGTCATTTATGTTATATAAAGGCACCACGCCATTGAACGGAGGAGGACTGTCTTTGTAATTTTCAATTCCAGAACCAACTGTAATTATTGAGTCTCTCTAAGACCTGACTTTGTTATACTTTCGTTGATGCAATTAATATAAAAGACTTGGTGTTCATTTCGTCTCTGCATCTGGAGTAACCTCAGGCAGTGTTCCATTGGTAGCCAAGGGCCCAGCTCCGAAGGACACTTGCTTTTGTACTATTATACTGTGTGGTTTGTTTATTTCCATTATTTCAGTAATCTGATACATCTTCTATACGATATGCTATGTTTCGTTATAACTGACATCTGAATGAGTTCTTTTATCTCATGTCTCTGCATTGTATAAGTGGATCCATTCGAATTACGTCTTTCAGCTATTTCTGTAGCGGAATGTTGGTATGAATATTACTGTTATCAGATCCATGTGAAATAGTATTTGTAAGACTTGAAAGCAATATTACCTCGTTCAGGAACATAGTCATATCATCCATTATTCTCAGATTGCTGTAGTAGTAGAGAACGTGTACATACGGTTGAGGATTGCTGTTCCATTATTGTTGTTCCATTTATTCTTGCTGTTCCATTTCTTTACTGCTATTCCATTTCCAGATTGCTGTTCCATTTTACTTTTCGCTGCTTGATTTACCTGCCTTTATTGTTTTAGTGTGAGAGCAGGCCTAAGGCTGTCGTGAGCCTCAGCAAGATGCTGCTTAGCCCCAGACCTATAAGTCCATGCTCTGAGTTCCTTTCTTTATCAGTTTCTAAAGGGATAGGTTATTGTTTCCATACCCTTGACTGATCAACTGCCTTGCGTGATTTTAGCTTTTGGGTTAGTTTCGTTACAGCTTAGCATCTGTTTCCTTTTAGACCATTAGGACACTATACTACCGAGCATTACTCGGACAAACAGCCTCGGATTGAGTTACTCCTTGCAATAACAAAACGTTCCCGGATTGACTTATTAATGTAGGATAATTAGCGGTGTGAGAGACCCTAGTTACAGCTCTACATTTTGGCGCCGTTGCCGGGGATCGAACCCGGGTCACCCGCGTGACAGGCGGGAATACTCACCACTATACTACAACGACTTCTTCCACCATTCCCCACTCTTAAGGAGTTCGGAACCACCCTGATGTGAAAATAAACAAGAGAGATGCTCTGCAAAAGAAAACAAAAACAAAATTTGAAAGTTGTCAAATGCAGGATAGGAGGTCTCATTCAGAGCCGGCCTACCATGATCATAAGGGTGGAAGTGAAGTGGCATTCCCATAATGGCCACCACACTAGGGATATGGTCCAAAAATAAATTAACAAGCAAATCTTGGAACAGGAGGTCTCATCGCGAGCCAGCCTGACCACGTTTCGCGCCTACCTTGTGAATGGCATTATGACTATCTGGTCACCAAGCCAGCATAATGGCCTGCATTTTGACAAAGCACTCTTCAAAATATACACAAAGGATCATGGTTCCAGAGGGTGAGATAAACAACTCTGCCAAGGTTATGAACACCTGTTGGCAGCAGAGCTCTGTTAATGGCATCGAAGTCGTAATATTTACACCAACAGGTATGATATTAAAATCTTTCTGTCTCTTATATCCTTCGCATGTATCATATGTCACACCCCGATATATTTATCGCATGAACATTACCACCAATCATGGCAACGGAACTGATAATGACTACTGGAGACTTCGTACAGTTGACAGACGTCTAATCCCCCGGTTCCTCATTATATCACGCAGGCTTATATAAAATGCGATCCACCTTTTTGCCTCGGTTTCGGCATTTCATTGTTCTTTTACAACATGGCATACTTTCATATGATGTACTTGATGATTACACTCCCAACTGGCTGCTGCTCCTCTCTTTGACGGCTGTGGGCAGCCTATCAGATCGCGGGGGGGGGGGGGGGAAGTAACCTCATTACTCCATGGATTACGTGGCTGCATACCATTCGGGAAAAATAATGTACAAGAAAATGGCATGATTTAACGGTATGATGCTTCCATCTTACAGAGACTGCCGTCCACGATCTCTTCTTTTTGTTGCATGCCCTGTGTAGTCCTTTCCTAAATTGGCATCGATCATCCTTTTTGCGTCGTAAATACCGCAAACAGTTGTTGTTCCATTTCTGAGTCCATTTTTGAGTTGAATCATGGGCGGAAGGACGGTCCGGAGCGAACCTCACAAGCTGACAGTCTCCGATGCTGCTCGCAAAATCCTGGAAAACACAGGATGATTGAATTATTTCGACCGCCTGCAAGAATCAAACGAAGCAGTAGCATTGGAATTCCTGCAGAATTTGCAGGAAAACTACTCCGTAGTAGGAGGAAAGTGGATAGAGGTTACAGAGGATATCATCGCGGAAGTCTCAGGATTACCAGCTGCTGGACCCAAATGGGCGCCGAAGAAGGAGAGATTACAAAAAGCTATGGAAATTTTCCAGGACAAAGGCCAAAGCTTGACAGCCAAAGGGAAATGAGTTCTGTCGGCAACACTAGGGGAACCCTGGACCGAGCTAGCGAAGACAGTACAAAGCTATATCACCTGCAAAGGGAGAAAAGACGTGGTAAGACCTCGTCACCTGAAACTCTTAGCTGTTTTAAAAGGAAAATGTTCTGTAAATCTCCCTGCACTTTTAAATTCGTTACTGCATGGCGCGGCCCAAAGCCTGAAAAAGGCCCAGCACATAGAAATAGTCGTTAGCCACCATGGGCTGATTCGGTTGATAGTGAGCCATGGTCTCACTCAACAGCAAAGCTCTTGGGAGGAATTGGTCGCAATAGTCGAAGGGGGATCGACTGTACCACCCCCAAAACCTGAACAATCCTCTGGCACGCCAGAACGATTAGAGAAACGCAATAAGTCAGCTGCAGAGAGACATGCCGCTTCAAAACGGAAGCAACCTCCCGATACACCAGAGCAACCAGAGAAACCCGCAGAACCTACTGATACTCCCGACCAACTTGAGAGGCCAAGGAAGTCAGCTCGGCTGGCCCGGATACGAGGAAGGTTGGAAAGAATTCAGGGAACAACGGCTCAGCCAATTGAAATTGCGGATGAACCTCCAGAATCAGAGGGAAGACCCTCCGAAGGAAATGCTGAGCAATCGGAGGCTGAGACTGACCAGCCGGAAGGAGAAATTGAAAAAGGACATGAACCCTCTGAGGGAGAAGAGGCCACCAAACAGGGCAATCAGGAAGAAGAAATTGCACAGCCAGGGGGTAGCCCGTTGCAAGACCCTCCAAGTGAGGAGGAATTGGCAGTAGTTCTGGCCAATATGGGAGAATATGGTCAGGACTCCAGCACAGGAGGTGTCCCTGACGGTCACACAGAAAGAGAATTACCCGAGGAAATGCATGCAGAAGAGGCAGGAGGAGAAAACCTGCCTGGCTATGATAATGAAATGGAAGATAACAGTCTGGGACAATCTGTCCCCAAGATGCCGGAAGATATCACAGAAGACGCAAGCCTGAAAACCAAACCCTCTGCCGAAACAAGGGAAATTGCGAAATTGAGAAAGAAGCAGCAGAGGTTGCTGGGCACTATAGCCAGACTCCGGCAGCAAATTCGAATGCTGAAAGCCAGTCTGAGGATACAAAAGACTGCAGGGAAAAGGAAGAGGACCACGGCAGCAAGAACCCCAAGGACAAGAATTCGCTTTGATGGACGAAACCCCATCAGGAGACCTACTGCCGAGGAACAGTCTGCTGTTCCAAATAATAATGAGGAACAGGGTGCTGTTCCAAATGATATGGAGGAACAAACTGTCGTTCCAAATAGCGTGGAGGGATAGACTGCTGTTCCATCTGGCCTTGAAGAATGAATGGATGTTCCAATGGAACAGCAAGAGGCTCCGATGGCAGGAAGACCACAGCAACCCTTCGTTCGCATTAAGAAGGAAACAAAAAACAAAGAAGTCCAAACAGAAGCACCACCCTCGAGCGTAATTCGGGTCCGAAACTCAAAGCAACGTAATAGGAAGGTCCAGGTTAAACTCCCAGCCTCTACGGCTGTGTGGAAGAAGGACCCAAAAACCAGAACCTTGCATAAAATGATGAAGGAAGCCTAGCAGGAAGCCGAGCAATTGCGAGAACAGACAGTCCCCAAGGAAAGATACGAAGAGCTCCAACAGCAACTTCGAGACATCAGTCAGTCCGAGAGCCAGGCCTTTGAAGGATGGCAGAAGGAGCAGGAAAAGGTTGCTAAGGTAACTCGTCGATTAGATAGTGTTGTTAAGCAGATGGACACCGTGTGTTCCTTATATAATGATGTTTTGACTTGTAGGGCCCCTGCTAAAAATTATGCTTTGTTTTTGCTTGAACGATATCTGAGACTAAAAATAAAAGCCGTTAGGGCAGGAGCACCTATCCACATCAACACTGTTAATGATTTTATAGACTGTTGCAAGCACTATGGAGTTAGAGTTCAAAGGTTATTATGCGAGTTTTATCTGCACAATCTTGTGCTAGACCAGGAAACTGATTTAAATCCTGGCCCTTTTGTTGGTGATGTACAATTCCAAGCCTTCATCTCATTTGGGGTTAATCAGGTGAAATGGCTCAGAGCTTATAACACCTTTCAGAGACAAGAAAATAGCCTAGACTTGTGGATACGAGCTGAACCTAGAGACCCAGTGACGCTATGGAGAAAGCATAGGAGTCTCATAAGGACCCCAGGAGTCATTGAGATAATAGGGCCCATGCACGAAGACTTGATCCGAAACGGTCTGGAATATTTCCTGACTATTAAAGATCTTGCCCTCGATGCTGCAAAATTTCGATACCAGACTTCTAGTCCAAGCATCCAGCTCAGGGAACCATTCAAATATGAGAATTTTGAGCTGGCTGCCAGCCGGTTGAACCTTTATGGGGAACGGATTCTGCAAGCAGGGCCATCCTGGTTAGGGTATCGATTTCGCAGTCCAATTATTTGGCACCCTGCACCTGGATATCAGGCCTTATATGAGATGCCTGCAGATCAAATAGACCAGCTCTTTAACCATCTAGTTGCTCATCACGGTTGCCGGCCTCCTCACGAGATCCCTTCTCCGGCCTATTCTCTCACCGCCTTGCATCTCAACTACAATGTTTTCATGAGGCCATGAAACAGGGTAAGCAGGGGGGTGTGTGGAGCACCTGGAAGGTATGCTTTTGACTAGCAATCTAGTGGTTTTTCAATAATAGTTGTAACCTTTTCTGCATTATGAGTTCAAAGAAGATAAAGGGTTTCGATAAAATGTGCAACAATCGATAAAGGAAGCTTAAGTGCTAATGATTGACGTTTTCTATGCAGGAAGACGCGAAAACAAAGGATCGGCAATTGAAAGCAAGAAGCAAAGGGAAAATAACTATTGTCCCACCAACAGGGAACCGGATGCGGACAAGATCAAGTAAAATTAGAGCCGAATAGCCCAAAGAAAGAAGGCGGGATACTGAGACGGAGAACGCAAGAAGGGAAAGAGAAGAATCGAAAGACTAGCGAATCCCTCAGGATCCTTGATCCTGAGGGATCGCTGCTTTAAGTTATCTTTTGATGATCTAGATACCTCCGTCATTTATGTTATATAAAGGCACCACGCCATTGAACGGAGGAGGACTGTCTTTGTAATTTTCAATTCCAGAACCAACTGTAATTATTGAGTCTCTCTGAGACCTGAATTTGTTATACTTTCGTTGATGCAATTAATATAAAAGACTTGGTGTTCATTTCGTCTCTGCATCTGGAGTAACCTCAGGCAGTGTTCCATTGGTAGCCAAGGGCCCAGCTCCGAAGGACACTTGCTTTTGTACTATTATACTGTGTGGTTTGTTTATTTCCATTATTTCAGTAATCTGATACATCTTCTATATGATATGCTATGTTTCGTTATAACTGACATCTGAATGAGTTCTTTTATCTCATGTCTCTGCATTGTATAAGTGGATCCATTCGAATTACGTCTTTCAGCTATTTCTGTAGTGGAATGTTGGTATGAATATTACTGTTATCAGATCCATGTGAAATAGTATTTGTAAGACTTGAAAGCAATATTACCTCGTTCAGGAACATAGTCATATCATCCATTATTCTCAGATTGCTGTAGTAGTAGAGAACGTGTACATACGGTTGAGGATTGTTGTTCCATTATTGCTGTTCCATTTATTCTTGCTGTTCCATTTCTTTACTGCTGTTCCATTTCCAGATTGTTGTTCCATTTTACTTTTCGCTGCCTGATTTACCTGCCTTTATTGTTTTAGTGTGAGAGCAGGCCTAAGGCTGTCGTGAGCCTCAGCAAGATGCTGCTTAGCCCCAGACCTATAAGTCCATGCTCTGATTTCCTTTCTTTATCAGTTTCTAAAGGGATAGGTTATTGTTTCCATACCCTTAACTGATCAATTGCCTTGCGTGATTTTATCTTTTGGGTTAGTTTCGTTACAGCTTAGCATCTGTTTCCTTTCAGACCATTAGGACACTATACTATCGAGCATTACTCGGACAAACAGCCTCGGATTGAGTTACTCCTTGCAATAACAAAACGTTCCCGGATTGACTTATTAATGTAGGATAATTAGCGGTGTTGGAGACCCTAGTTACAGCTCTACATCATGCAAATGAAGTATCGGCACTAGTTGTGTCTGTAGTAGCCCAGTGCATGGAGGGCATGTAATTTAACTAGGCGCGCTACCTCTGCAGTGAGTTCCTCGTGAACTACATAGAAGTGCAAGACCAAAGTAAGACCTTCCATTATGCATGGTTGCTATTGTCAATTGTACTGGTTACGTGGGATTTACTGGAGGAAAGTTAGTTGCCTCTAATTGCAACAAAGCTATCAGAAGTAGTGAATTTTTCTTCGCTTTGGGCCATGAAGGACCCCCAAAGGGTCAAGGACAGTAAGATATTTTGGATCCTCATGGAATCAAGAATCTGTGCCATAATCAACTGAAAGTCACAACGCTCACCAACTGACTTTGAGGGGTTTTCCAAATATTTGGAGTTCATGGTGAATTTTTACTGTGTTTACATCATGGTAGTGTAGGACTCCAGAAAAAAATGGTATTATCTTCCATACCTGGTGAAGGATGATGCAATCACCATAGTCCTGGAGGAAAGAAGCTGAGGACAAAGCCAAAGCAAAATGCGCTACCAAAAAAAAGGAAAAAGGGGATGATGAAGAGGAAGAGCATGACTCTGATAGGAGTCAGAAGTTGCCTTTTCCACAGACACAGGAGGAGGAGCAGCGCTCATAACAGGGAGGAGAAGAGCCAAAGACTACTCCATTTCAGGTGAAGCGCACAAGGGAGTAGGAGAAAGTAGGGACATGGAAGAAGTCCAAGGCCAGCAAATCCTCCCTTGACCTAATCACCTTGGTAAAGGGTGATTTCAATGACATCGGTGATACAGCGAGGAATGTGACCGCAGAACTGCTACAGCAGTTTGAGCAGTAGCAGAAACAGATCTTGGTCGCCATTCAAATGGGTGTGCATGAGCTGCACATCTAGGCTACTCAAGTGTAGACTAGTGTAGTGCGGTGCAGCGCGGTGTCAAGAAGTTTGGCGCTTAGAACCTCAGACGCAGCATAGATGGTTTACTCAATGGATCCTCGGGCCATCTCGCTGCTAGATGGAGCATTGATCGTAGAAACAGAAGTTGTCAGGGCCACTGTTAGTGCTCTCAATAAATTTGGGTTAAACTTGGTCATGCTTCTAAGTGAAGCCCTTCACACCCTACAGGATGGTGTGATCATGAAACTTTGGGCTTCGGAACAACGTGCATTGAATTTTATCAACGAGCAGAAGGTGAATAATTCCTAGATGTTCATATAAAGGATGTCTGCGATTGATCTCCTTAAGAAGATCATAGAAAAGAATGATCGCATAACAAATGTGGTGGTTGAGGCATGCTAGACTATCCCAAAGCTGAATATCCCAGAAGATGCGCCAATCGATGCAAAAATCTGGAAGCTTGCTGCAGGTGTGCATGATGCATGAACATAGCTGACTAAGGTTCAGTTTGAATTCAACCTTAAGATAACTAAACTTGAGTTGAGGGCTTAGCATTTGACTCCACCAGAAGTCAAAGAGCAGCGCGAGACCACTGTCAAAGATGTCGTTGCAATTGTTGATACCGTAGTGAAGGATTGCATTACACTCTTCGAGCAGGTGCTCGAAGTAGTTACTAGTCTGCAGGAAGATCCCAATATGCAGAGGCTAGAAACTGAGGCACAATAAATGCAGCAGAGGTATGACGAGGTCAAAGTGATGGTATGCACCATTGTCATCATGCAGAGGTTGGTGAAGCTGCAGGAAGAAAAGGCACTCAAGAAACATGTGGACAAATCACAGCACAAGGAGGTAGTACTGAAGGTGAGGTTGGGGCCTTGGCTAAATGAAGCATATGTCCTCATGGCCACCATTCAAGGCAAACTTGTTAGTCTGCAGGAAACATAGTAGAAAATATAGACGGACAACATAGGACTAGCGACAGAGCAACTGGTAGAGCAGGTGAAGCAAGTGGTGACTTAGTGTACTATCGAGGTTGCAGTAGTCCAAGTAGAGTTGGGAGGTCTTCGCAACAAGATCTCCGCACTTGCGGAGTGACTTGGGGCAAGTCACCAGATTTGTGTTGGGGACTTGTTGGGAATGGGTACCCTAGGGTCAATTTTGGGGTTAAGCCTAAGTTTTGGGGCTAAAGGCCCCAGTTTTGTATAAAGAAAGTAAATTCTCTGCATTTTTTGGTCATGGAGCGTGAATATGTAAAGAGTCAAAAAGGGTTTCCGCCCTTAGTTTAGGTAACTTGTGTCGGCTTTATGAGATCCACCCTTGGTCCATGAACCAAGGGATTTTATAAAAAGGAAGTCTTAGAGGAGTCTAAGGAAGTTCAGTTTAGTTGCGTCTAGTTATGTTTTATGTAATGGGTCTGTAAGAGCTAAGAGTGACAAGTCTTAATGTAGGAAAGAGGCTCTACAGCTGAGTGCACAAAGGCCTAGGGTAGAAGTCCGCAGCTGAGTGCGTAGACCCCTGCAGCTGTGTGCGTAGGGAAGTAAGAGTTTTTACTAAAGATCTGAACCATCAATAAAGAGAATTATTCTAGAGATACCTATGTATGATCTATTTTACTTCTGTTATGAATGTATGCAGTTACGTTATGTTGAATACTGGGTTTATGATTTAATGTTGTATTGATGAACGGATCTATTTCTTTTTTCTTTGTCATATGAATGCAAGCAAGAATATTTGTTTGCGCAAATATAATCATAATGTGTTGGGAATGGGTCCCCTAGGGTCATTTTTTGGACTGAAAGCCTAAGTTTGGGGTAGAAAGCTTGAATTTTGTAGAAAGGAATGTAAAGTCTCTGCAATTTGTGGCTGCAGAGCGCGAAGATATCAAGAGTCCAAAAGGGTTTTTGCCCTTAGTTTAGATAGCTTGTGTCAGATTTAGAGATCTTCCCTTGGTCCACGGACCATGGGATTGTATAAAAAGGGAATCTTAGAAGAGTCTAAGAGGAAGTATATTTCTAACTAAGTTTGGGTTCGTGAAGAGCTAAGAGCAAGAGTCTTAGCGTAGGAAGAGGCTCTACAACTGAGTGCGGAGAGGCCTAGGGTAGAAGTTCATTTCTGAGTGCACGGACCCCTGAAGTTGTGTGCATAGGGAAGATAGAGTCTGTATTGGGAATCTAAATCATTAATAAAGAGAAGTATTCTGAAATTACCATGTATTTTGCCTCTGTGGATCACATGAAATTATGTTATGTTAAGTTCTAGGTTTATGTTATAATATTAATTTGATGCACAAATGTATATGTTTCTATCTGTTATATGAACGCAAATAAGGATATATGTTTATGCAAAGATAATATTAATTGCATGGTAAAACTGGCGAACAGTTAAGATCATTCGGGAAATTATACAATGACGCAATAACAAAGGTGCATAAGTACTTGAGCCACTGGTTAGGGTTGCGAGAAGGACGATCGCATACCTTCACGGAGGTTCTAAGAGACAGAAGATAAAGTACATAAATAAGCCCTAAAGGCTTATTGATCTGCATGAAGGAAGGGTTCAAGGTATAAAAACGACATCACAACCATATCAGGGTGCAAAAACATGGTTCCTGCATCACCCCATATTGCTTTGGGTGAGACTTTGGTCCACGCTCCACAGACTGATGCTGAAAGGGCCAATAGTGTAGGGATTTTCTTGGCTGACTAACACTAAACCTAGGTCAGGGCCCATCAAGCCAACAAATGGTTCCATTTCCAGGACCACAATATGCATAATGAGATGTGTGATGTCGCATCATTGGAATCCAACTAAGAAGGAGATTGAAGACTGGTTAGATAGGAAGATCCACAAATTTGTAGCGGAGGAGAAAAGGAATCCGCGATTGATGAAATAATAGTGGTTGGACACATATTTGTACATAAATATACAAAGAAATTTCTTTTTTTCCTTCCCACTTGAACTATATGAGTGGATTGCGAAGTTGGCAGACGGCCAAGGGAGGTGGAGGCTTGAAAATCTAGTTGTCTGGACCCTGGAGTTAGTGCAGAGATAGGAATCCTATGAAGATAAGATCACAGTTGTTGTTGATCATTAGCTCCACTGTATCATAGGAGGATTTGTGAGGGATTTCGTGGTTGATACTTCGGTCAACTACAGCGAAGCAAAGCACCACTTTTTCAACGGGTCGCAAGGTAAGTATTTGAAATCATTAAATACTTCGATTAAGATGCTCTTGTGTAAAAATCGGGTCATGCAGTTGCCTTGATGATTGGAGCTATGTGATGTGGAAGGTATTTCAAGGATGGAGGGTGAAAAGGTCCTAAGTATAGCCCATTAATTGAGCCTCCTTTGAGTGATGACAAATGAGCAGTGTAGGCTTCTTCGCTGAGCACTATTGAATTGATAAGAAAAAGGTTTCCGCAAATACCTACACTGCCTCCAACCTCATCCCATCCATCCACACTGCCTCCATCCTCACCTGCCACTTACCCCATCGCACACACCATTGCCAACTCCACCACTATTTAACTTGGCAAATTCCATAAAGCTACCTATATTCAAGAGCATAGGAAATGAAGATCCAGACTAGTTTTGGTTCGTCACGAAGGCTGTATGGGAAGCTCACGGTATCAATGACGATGAAATGAAGAAAGAAATGTTGGTTAGTGCCTTGTAGGACCACGCACTAATGTGGTACATTAAGTACAGTACTGATAACCCAATGTCTGCGTTGGCAGATATCCAGACTGCGTTGAATAGGAAATTCAATAGACCTAAGTCTCAAGCGCAATCCATTATGGGATTCAAGGAGATCATGATGAAGCTTGGGGAGACACCCTTGGATTTGGATCAAATATTAAAGTGTATGGTCCGTGAAGCCAACATGAACCTAACTGATGGGCAGCACCGCAAATGGTTTGTGGCCTCACTCCTGCCCCACCTAAGGGTTACGTTATCACAAGAGAAGATTGGGACCCAGGCAGAAGCTCTAGAAATTGCGATGAGACTGCATGAGACACCAATGCAGGATGCTAATCTAGGGGTTCAGCAGATTCAAGCACAGTTGCAAAAACTTTTCCTCGAAATGCAAAGTCTGAAGAAAGATAGAACATCTCGGCCAAAGGCATGCGAAGAATTCTGGTGCTTGAAATGCAATGGTTAGGAGCATCACAAGGATCATTGTCCAATCTTTGTGAACTATGTTGTAGCAGGAGGACCAATGCCTCTAAGGCTAGAGACTGCGGCAGGGCCAAGTACAGGTCCCATGCTATGGTGTGCTATATGCGAGGTAGTTGGGAATCATGTAATCGACAATTGCCATTTGCTATAGAAATTCATAGAAACACCACAACAACTTTTCTACAATTTCTATCAATCAGTGGGTCATGACGAGTGCAATTTCCATAGTTATGAATTAATGATGGACAAGACACTTGCATATAGGGTGTAGGTAGAAATGCAACCTCCATACCAAGGCTCCAGGGGAGCGTGAGGTGAGTATCAGGGGTGCGACCAAGGCCAAGGTGGAGGAGTGCCTAGTAGAGGCCGAGGGAAGCTTATTTGTTATGATTGTGGAGGACTCAGACACTACACGAGAGACTGCTTGAATCTGATGCAACTGTCATGCTGCTACTGTACTTAGTTTGACCATGCGATTGAGGATTTCCCTATATTATTGGCTAAGATTTGCGAGAAGGGGGCGCAGTCTCTACAGCCGAATCAGAACCTACAGATAATGACGGTCGATCCACATGAGGAATACCCTAGGTAAACATTATTCTATGGAGTGGAACAATGACTGTTGAGGATAAAGGGAACCAACTTGCAGATGGTGAGTGGATTCGCAAAGCACCAGAAAAGGAGACTGGGTTTGATATAGAGCATGCAAAAGAAACATTTATGGAAGCAAAGAAAAGCTTCATTCAGTGCTCTACTTTAGGAAGTCAGGAGAGTCCAGTTGAAGAAATGGACCCATCCATGATTACCATGTTCTTAGATACCTACCTGAAACTACTCCACAATAGTAAGGCTTTGAAGGGATTGCAGCAACTAATCAACGAGTGCGCTGGAAAGGACAATGCTACTAGAAAATCGCGTGTAGTTAGAAAGCTTGGTAAGCATAAGGTGAGGACTGGACATGAGATGAGACTCACCGCGTAGATAGGGGAATACGAAATGGACCAAGTTATCTTGGATTTGGGGTCTGATGCGAATGTTTTTAGAAAAAAACATGGGAAAGAATGGGGAGACCTACGCTCCAGTTTTCTTCGATCCAGTTAAGGATGGAAAATCAACAAAAAATCATCCAATGGGGAAGCTAAAGTAGGTAACAGTTGACATCGAAGGTGCAAGCGCACTAGAGGATTTTGAAAAATTAGAGATTGTGGATGATAGCAATCCCTACCCTAAGCTCCTTGGGATCAATTCAACCACTAACATGAATGGGGTAATCGACCTGAAGAAGTGAAAGACAATATTTGGAAAGAAATCGCTCTGCATAGTGGTACTACTAGATCCTATAAAAGGACCATCCTATACAGAACCAGTCCTCAATTATGAAAGTGATGACAATTTGGACCAGATTTATAAGATATTAGAATGAACCCAAGATTGGGTGAATCCCACAGAAGATTGACATATTGCATGGGACCACGAGAGATCCTACACATCAGATTCAGATGAAGAACTAGAGCACTAGTAGAACCAGCTGCATGAAGTATCTACATTGCACTATAATATGATGACCAAGTCGTTGCATTGCGTATCATCAGAGGTAAGGAATCTGCCTCACTATGATGGGCTAACTGACGTTGATTTCTTTTTGGATGCATTTGAAAGGGAAGTGCCCGAGAAGCTTCGAGGCATTAGATTTGGCACTATGCGCTACACCTGCAAGATGATGGGGTACGCATAAGGGTAGTTTCGATGATTGGCGCGAATATAGAAGGATGATGAGGATATGCTTTGGCCACACGAAGGTACAACTAACAAAAAAATTATGATGGGAGGAATGATCCTCGTGATCATTTGGCCAAATGGACTGAAGCATACAAAGCAAAACCTTAGCCAAAGTGGGTCCATCTGTTTTGTCATACTTTGGAGTTTATACCAATGAATTGGTACTTGGTGCTATAAGATAAAATGCACGGTGTCTGGAGAATGGAGATACCGTCAAGGGTCTTCCCGGGACCCTCGGTAGACTGTAAGATTATCTACAGCTGTCACAAATTTACATGCATTTCCATAAACATTAACTAACTATCAAAGCAAAATAGATGGATTACCTCAAGCCTCCATGTAGATTTGCTGGAGAGCACAATGCAACTAGGTGGAAGTCCCCTGAGCCAGCTCTAGATCAAGTCTTGCACATAGAAGAGACAAGCATAATCACAACATACAACCTTGACAACTAATACATGAATACATAAAAGACATCTAGTTGCACATAACTAAGCTACTCATGCTAAAAGGTATTCGACAAACAAATAAACGAATGATAGTGCCAACACCACGGAGTAGATAGTACAACTACAGTTCTATATTAATGTTGGAAGAGTGATTACAACCATCTATTGCATCAACCTTCCCTTACCCCTCCAGCTTCTCTCTCTCTCCCTTCTTACCAACTTCTTATGCTTAGATTTGAGACTATGCTCAACAATAAAGTAAGCTATCCTTTCAAATGATCTGACCTCTATCACCATAGCCCTAACTTTGCTTATGTTGAAATTGAGTTAGGGTTGCCAAGTTCTTCCATGAGTTCCTTAAGGTAAAAGCAATGAAGTTGCCATGCTTTTCAACTCTTTCCCATTTGCCTCCTTCATTAGGATTAGAAATCCCCCAAATAGGTCAAACCTGAGATGTTTTCTTTCTTTTCTTGAGTAGATTTATGAGAAAATATATAGATATTTATGAGTCAATTCACTTCTTTGACCTTTAGAACTTCATTAGGATCCACTAACTTTGTTCCCAAACTAACAACTAGAGTTAGTAGGGTCACTAATGCTCCCTTAGGCTTACAGAGAAGCTTTATAAAGCAGGTTGTCAGTGTATAGCCAGCATTAGTGTGGAAACAAGGCATGTGATCTTGGTCTTTGCTTCAGTTATCATGTCTTTCCCCTCTGAGCTGATGAGGGGGTCATTTTGCTGTATAGCACTTGGAGACAAAACTCTGTCATGGCATTGAAGAATGGGATGTTTTATGCCAAGGATTTCTAATGAAGTTTAGTTTTGAGGATGGATTTGACTCCATCGATGAATCGTTGTAGGAGGTTAAGACATCCATTTTTAGGATACTGTGGGATCCTCTAGACCTAATTCAACCTAATTGGACTACCCAACTGAGCCACCTGATGGAATGTTACACTGTAATAGTGGAAGAAGAAGACGAAGACCTGAGAAATACTAATATCCCAGAGACTGAAGGTCATCACGGAGTTGAAGGACCACAACTAGAGAACCCAGATATAATTGAGCTGCTCAAGACCAGGTAGGTGAACATTGGCAGGGAGGTAGAACCAAAGTTTGCAAATATTAGAGACTATTGGGACAACACAATACTATATAAGGTCACCAAACTGCTCTATGAATATCAAGACTTATTCCCCACGAAGCTTTCCAATCTGAAAGGGATAATATGAGACCTAGGTGTCATGAAGATCACCCTAAAGCCAGACACGAAACCTGTGAAATAAAGACAGTACCACCTTAACCCGAAGTATAAGGAAAGGGTCCACGTTGAGTTAGATAAGATGCTTGTGGCAGGTATTATTGAACCAGTGGAAGAATATGATTGGGTAAGCTCGATAGTGGTTTAGGAAAAGAAATAGAAGGAAGAAATAAGGATATGCATAGATCTCAGGAAATTGAATGACACCAGTGTGCATGATCCTTTCCCAGCCCCGTTCACTGATGAGGTCCTCGATAATTGATGAGCCTCATCATTGGGTAATTATATGGGACCTAATTCACCTCCTAACTTAGTTAAACCAACTATTCTCACAACATATTGCATACTTTTGATTATATTTTTTTTATCAGATGAGTTAGAGTTGGATATTTTGCTTTGTGGTCTAATGTGCATTTAATGTAGTATTAAAGGATAAAAGCAAGGAATTTTGGCAAACACCTTGGTCAAAACTTGAATGGGACAAGGGAGAAGAATTGTAGGAGGTAAATCATCCTCATTTACTACCCCTCCATTTGAATATTCCTCCATCAGCTCAGAGTGCAAACAGCCAAATCATGAGGACTAGAAGGCAGCCAAGCAAGTGAAAGTCAAAGCACCAGTTTATATCGAGTTTGGGAGCTGAGCCTCACTAATTTTAAGGAAGTTGTTGGAGACTTCAGATGTATAAGTAGAGAGGCCTAGGACCTCAGTAGGTTTCGGATTTTTTATTGTAAAACATTACTCTATTTTTGAGCTGTAAGACTTGTGACAATTTTTGATGTAATCTATTGTTTTGATGATAAGAATGAGGTTTGTTTTGAGCCAGCACTGAGTTAACTCAGAGGGTTGAAGCTCTTGGGTTAGGACCTAACCCTAGAAGCCAAGGCTACTCTTTATTTTACATGTATGCTAGCATAGGTTCATGGTTTAATTGTTCATTTTCTTAAGTAGCAGCATTTCCATTACAACAGTATAGAGTAGATTGGTTGTGTCTTAGTTTGCTTCCAATTGTGCCTTCTTTCAATTAGCAGGTTAGCAAGGAGAAAAAGATCACCATAAGGTTTTTAGCAGGTGTGTTGGCCTCACCTCCTCCCTCTAGGACCATGACTTGAGGAAGAGACCCTTCAGCAACCCCAAAAAACATAGATTTCTAGTTCTTGCATGAGCTTTGGAGTTTGTCATCTTGATTCAGTACTTGGTTCATTTCATCATCATCTTTTCCCATCACTCTCTTTCTATAATAAGATCTCACTCATATTATCATTTCCTTTAGCACTTCCTTCATGCATAATATATGCGGAATCCAATAAATCATGTCTTAATCAGTTTATACTCATAGATTTCCTTACTGTCTAATCTGCAACAAACGTAACCAATCGCTGTTGACCGCATGCCGCATATTCATTTCAATGTTTTACTTTATGCACTCCAAATCTCCACCATCGATCTTTTTTTCTTGATCCAATGGCTATCATGTCACCCGCTCACGAACTAGCTTGGACAATCTCTATCGTTGATCAATCCTGCATGATCCAATGGCTATCATGCAATCTTGCGTGTATTCTTTCACGACCGATATCAGATTGAGAACACGCGAGAAAAGCGGTTTTCCTGTTCTACGTGTCACCCACATAGGCTAATCATGTAAAATTTAGGAATTCCACTTATAGCTTTGAGGGTGTGTGAGAAACTACTTACCACTTACGATGACCACTCCATCATTCTGCACATTTTCCACCCTTCTGCTAATACATGACTTGATGTGATCCATCCATCTATTCACTTAATCTCCGCAATAAGATTTGTGTTGCTCATCTTCTGTTAATCTTATTCGTTGATCGATCGATCCATCTATTCAGTTAATCTCCACGATAAGATCTCTGCCACACATCCTCCGTTAATCATGTTCGTTGATCAATCCATCCATCTATCCACTTAATCTCCTGCAATAAGATCTCTGCTCCTCATCTTCCATTAGACCTATTTGTTGATCTGCCTAATCCATTGGTTCTTATGCACTACTGACTCATTATGTGTCCCTTTCACTGATTTCAATCTTCGATTGCTCTTCCTCTTGCCTCCTTCCTGAACTTTGTTCTACGTATTTTTTAAATGTTGCCACTCCTGAGCTTTGATTTGGTTATTCAATTAGACTCCAACACTGTCTGATCATTGCAAACACCTAAAAAACCAAAAAAAAGTGAAAACATATTTAGCTTAGTTTTCTTGCTTACACATTAGTATGGTTTGATGCTCTTTACATCTGTAATTTAGATAGTAGCATTAGGTTAGTGTTGATTTAGAAATTCTGCTTAGCATAGCTATTTAAATGGTTAATTAGGATATGGTTTGTTTTAGCATTACATGTTGTTTTCTTTATTATTGAAGTAGAGTAGCTCTCTTAGAATAGATTTGCTCTTCTTCCAGCAAAGAATTAAGCTTCTTTTGACTCTATAGAAGTCTCTTTTGGAACCCCTGGGGTCTCTCGCCAGATGAACAGTGACAACAAGTAGGACCTTCACTTTTACTTGTGCATATAGCACTATCACCTCCGAGTTTGTACAAACCCCAGGTTGATAAGTAAAGCTAGTAGCCTAGGAGTTGCAACATCCTTGCTGCAATACTGGCACTCATCACTTTTTGGTGTCATTTCCGGGGAGGTGTCTAAGTAGAATGTGATTACTGCTTTCTTTTCTTCTATTTCTAGTCTTCAATTTTCTGCCACTAGTTTATTTCTACAAAAGTAATCTAGTAGCTTCCTTTCTTTTAGTTGTCATTATCTGATTTCCTTTCCATTCTACAAGTAGAATTTCAATTCAGCAAGTAACTTTTCTTTCTGTCAGTAGTTTTCATTCAATCAATAATTTCATTTCTGCAAATTACTTTGCAACTAAAAAATCTTACAAAAACCAACCCAAAAACATTTCCTTTCATGCCTCATAGGAATAGGGATAGTTTAGGGAAATTCTTTCCAAATACCCCCACTTCATCCAACAACCAACCTTCTCTCTTCTTTGGTGGCTGTGAACTGGAGGAACCTTTAGGTGAGAAACCTGACATTTTTGAAGAACCTACAGGGGAAGAAGAAGAAGAAGAACCCATTCCTACTGAACCAATGGCTAAAACACAAAATAATAGAGGAAATAGAGAGAGAATTGAGGGTGACTTCCACATCAGGGAAACCAATGGGGACACTAAGATGAAGAATATAAGCCCCTCTGCTCTACCTCATTTCCATGGCTTGACCATAGAGGACCCTGACACTTTCCTCATTGAGTTCACTGTTATATGTTGAGCCTATGACTATACAGATGATGAGCAAAAGTTAAAACTATTTCCATCTACCCTCAAGGATGAAGCATTGCACTGGTTCATGGGTTTACCTTGAGATAGCATCACAACTTGAGATGAGACGTAGCAAGATTTTAAAAACAAATATAGGGACTACTGTAGGTCAAAGGATACTAAAGAACAGATTTTCAGGATGACCATGGGCCAGGATGAATCCTTAGAAGACTACGAAGAAAGATTCTAGCTCAGTTACAAAAAGGCCAGGTGCACACTTGACCCCGAGTCACTAAAGTTTGTCCTTCTTATAGGAGTAAGGGAAGATCCTATGTATACCTTACACTTGTTAGTAGGATAGGATATCTACCAATTAACCTATGTGGATATCAAGAACGTCTTTAGAAACCATTCTAGGGTATCCAGGAAAAAGGGTAGGAGTAGTCAACCTATGGCTAGTACATCATCTTCCAACTCATCCATCAAGGGTGAAATTGGAAATATGTTGGAATATTTCAAAAGTGAGATGCTGCAAACCCTTGCCTTGTAATTGGAAACCACGAATATCAAATGGAAGCAAGAGGAAGCAGAGAGAGACTTGGCCATATTTTGTCCTAGATGCACCAGGAGGCATCCCAGGAACGAATGTCCATTGAACTGCATTGAGATTTGCTTGGACTGTGAAGAAAACCACACCACAGAAAAGTTCCCTTCTTTACCTGAACTCAAAGTTGTATATCAAGGAGTTGAAGGGGTCACTGAGTAGCTTTGCTACATCAACCAAAGGAGACCTCTTGGGCCTAGAGCATACTAGCAGGGTATGCTAGGGCCATCCCATGCATATTACAACCCCAACCAGCCCACAGCTATACCTTCTTAGGGACCCCCTGCTCATCCTTCCTAGTCTACACCCCCTCCTTGGTCCTATGCATCTCAATATCATTCCCAGCCAGCCAGCCAGTGATTTCAACCTTATGTTCTACCACAACCTTAGTGGAATACCCCACTCCAGGGGTGGAGACCCCAATACAACAATGCTCCCACTCTATTGCCTCCACCACCTACCCAACCACAACTCCTACACTCTGCTCCACAGAAGCAAGCCCAGATGTCTGTCGAGCCAAATCTGAACCCAAACAATAGGTAGGCTCAACAAGTATACAATGGGGAGACATCATACCCAACTTATTCTATAGAAATCTAGGAGATCAACCTAAGATCTGGGAGAATTCTCCTAGATAACCAACCTCCCTCTCCACATATGGGGGTTGAGGAAGAAAGAGAGGAAAGAAACTTTAAAGTACATCCACCATTTTCTAAGAGATTAGCCTAACCACTCCAACCTACCCCAGAAGAAAATGAACTTCTGGGAGAATTGAAAAATCTATGTGTAAAGAGCCCCTTTCTCCAGGCAATAAAAGATGTTCCCATTTACAATAAGTTTATTAAGGAGAAATGATTCAAGCATCCAGGAAGAAGAAAAACGGATGCCCCTACCATTTATGTCATTGGGCAGCTGTCCAACTTAATGCTGGGGCAGGTAATATGTCCAAAATATTTTGACCCTGGAAGCCCTATAGTATATGTGCACATTAATGGCACCATTGTCACACACACTTTGATCAATCTTGAGGCTGCCATAAATGTGATGACCAAGGACACCATGCTCAAGCTCAACCTCCAAGGGTCATTGAGGAAGACCACAACAGTTTTGCAAGTTACAGACCATTCCACAATCACCCCTGATGGAATTGTGGAGGATGTGATGGTCTCCATTGACTCCTAGGAGTACCCTCCTGCAATTTTTCTAGTTCTCCAACCTAAGGCTAAGCTTACTAGTTACCCTCCCATCCTTGGGATGCTATGGTTGGCCACAAACGATGCTTACATTAGCTGCAAAGCTAGGAATATGACCATCAAGAATGGGCTTAAGTCTAAATAGTTAGTCCTATACCCTCCTTCTCAACCTTTTCTAGAGCCTTATTTACTTGTAGGGTTGGAGGAGGAGGAAGAAGATGAGGTTTATTTAGCCCAACTTTATGCTTTGGAAGCAACTATAGGAGGAGGACAACATGGTGAGGATGGCTTAATTGAACACCTGCTCCAAAGTCCAACTCCTAGTTCATTACCATTAGAGGAAGAAGTAAGGGAAACACAGAACAATCATCCAACTGACTTATGCTTAGCTGATTCCAAAGCACTTCATTTCAAAACTATAGAATTCGGCCCAGAGAAAACTTTGGAAATTAATCTATCTCTTTTTGCTCTTGAAGAGAAAATGTTATGCAACATGTTGAGAGAAAACCTAGAAGCCTTCACTTGGAGTTACAAGAAAATGAAGGGAGTACACCCCTTAGTGTGTACTCACCACATATACATCAAAGAAGGTTGCAAGCCAGTCCAGCAACCACAAAGGAGGATGAATCCATCTCTTAAAGATATAGTCAAAGAAGAACTGCAAAAACTGCTAGATGCAGGATTCATTTACCCTATCTCCTACAGTGAGTGGGTCTCTCCTTTAGTGTTAGTTCCCAAGAAAAATCGTAAGTAGAGGATTTGTGTCGATTATAGGGAGTTGAACAAATCCACAAAGAAGGATCATTTTCCCCTACCATTCATTGACCAAGTGCTACATGGCCTAGCAGGGAAGAAGTTTTTTTCTTTCCTAGATGGATTTAGTGTGTACAACCAAATCCAAATCTTCTTAGAAGATTGGGACAAGGCCACATTCACCTGTCCTTGGGGTACTTTTTCCTATAGGGCCCTTCCTTTTTTCCTATGCAATGCTTCTGCCACTTTCTAGAGAGCAGTCATGAGTATTTTTGCCGAATTAGTACATGATGCAGTGGAAATTTATATGGATGATTTTACACCTTATGGCTGTGGTTTTCAAGAAGCCTTGACTAACCTAGGCAAAGTATTGCACAAATGCATTGAAATGAACCTGTCTCTAAATTTGGAAAAATGTGAATTCTTAATGACTGAAGGGACCGTGCTAGGGAATTTGATATCTCAGTAAGGACTGTAGGTGGACCCGAACAAAATAGCAATCATCCAAAGGGTCCCACCTCCACAAACATAGAGGGATGTCAGGAGTTTCTTGGGGTTAGCTGGATACTACCAAAGGTTCATAAAGGGCTTCAGCAAGTTGGCCTCTCCTTTATTTGGGTTGTTGACCAAAGATTCAGAGTTTATATGGTCAAAAAGTTGTTAAGAGGCCTTTAACATTTTAAAGGGTAAGTTTACCACTACACCAGTTCTTGGAGGTCCAAACTAGGCCCTCCCTTTTCATATTCATGCTTATGCCTCACACAAAGCCATAGGAGCAACCTTAGGTCAGGTAGAGGAGAAATTGCCCTATGCCATATATTTTATTAGTAAGAACCTGTCAAAGGTTGAGGTTTATTAGATTGTGACTGAAAAGGAACTCCTGGCTATTGTTCATTCATTAAACAAATTTAGGCATTACATTACAGGCTACCGAACATTTGTGCATACTCACCACGCTGCAATCAAATATTTAATGAACAAACTGGATGTGAATGCTAGAATTATAAGATGGTTGATTTTATTACAACAGTTTGATATAACTATTGTTGATAAGCTTAGTAAGGAAAATGTTGTTGAAGACTTTTTATATAGGATGAATCTGCTTGCAGGTGAAGAAGGAATGGTGGATGACCTGTTACCAGACGAGCATTTGTTTGCTATTTCAGTTCTCTCCCCATGGTTTGCTGATATAGAAAACTATTTGGTATCATCACAGTTCCCACCAAACTTTCCCTCCAAAGAAAAGAGAAAGATAGTCAGGAAAAGCGCCCCCTTTACCTGGATTGGGGGTAATCTTTTCAAACTTGGCCCAGATCAAATCTTGAGAAGCTGTGTAAGAGAAGAGGAAGTCTTTGACATCCTTCTGACCTGTCATGATGGGCCTTGTGGAGGTCACTTTTCAGCTAAGAGGATAGCATTCAAAGTGTTACAAGCAGGATATTATTGGCCCACTCTTCATCGAGATGTGAAAAAGTACATTAGTCAGTGTGATCAATGTAAGAGGATGGGAAAGCCTACTCCAAGAGATGAAATTCCCCTACAACTTCAAGTGACTTTCGAGCCATTTTAGAAGTGGGGCATGGACTTCATTGGGCCTATCAACCCTCCTTCAAAGAAAAAATAGTACATTATTGTGTGCACTGATTATTTGACTAAGTGGGTTGAAACCAAGGTGATTAAGGCAGCAACAGAATAGATGTTAGCTAAGTTCCTAAAGGAGAATGTATTCTACAAATTTGGGTACCCTAGGGAGCTAGTCACAGACTAAGGCAACAAGTTTACCTCCAAAATGATTGAATAACTGCTCAACCATCACAAAATCAAGCATAGGACCTCCACTCCTTATCATCCACAAGCTAATGGGCAAGTGGAGGTGACCAACAGGGCACTGGAGAGCATCTTAACCAAGGTACTAAGCATCAGTAGAAAGGATTGGGCAGAGAGACTAGTTGAGGCTACTTGGACCTATAATACAACATGGAGGACCACCACTGGATTTACACCATATGAGTTGGGCTATGGGAAAAAGGCTTTGTTTTCCATTGAATTTGAATATAACACATTGAGGATGGCAGCCCAACTAGATTTGGATATCATTCATGCACGGGAAGAAAGATTGTTCCAATTGAATGGCTTGGATGATTTCAGAATGCACGCCCTCCTACATACAGAGATAGTTCAGCTTCAAAGGAAGATTTGGCATGATAAACATATTAAGGAGAAACAATTTCAAAAGGGTGATTGGGCATTGTTATATGATTCTAGTTATAAAGACTTCAAGGAAAAGCTAAGGACAATATGGCTCCGACCTTATGTGCTGGAAGGATGCCATGACAATGGTTTAGTGCAAATCAAAACTATAGATGAAGAAGCCATTCCATTACTTTTTAATGGACAATGACTCAAAATGTATAAGAAGAATTTATCAAAATAAGAGTTCATTGACAATATCAATAAGAAAGTGATGATGGTGGAGCAAGTTCCAACTCCTCCCTCATCAGGTCACTAAAAAAGAGAAAAAAGAATAAAGATTCAGGTGAAAACCTCCATGAGGCGCTGGAGTCCCATCTTTGGGTTGAAAAACTCATGAGGCAACCCAATGATGAAAAAAAAAATGAAAAAAAAATAAGAAGATCCCTGGGTGAAAACCTTCCTTGAGATGCCTAGGGAAAACATCTAGGGTGAAAACCTCTCTGAGGCAGTGTAGGTATTTTTCAAAAAAAAAAAAAGAGAGAGAAAAAAGACATAATTGTATTTGCAGGTGAGTGAGAAAGACAATCAAGGAGAAAAGAGAAGATCCAAAGGGAACCTTGCCTCACACATATTCATCTCCTCCACTCCTTACCATGAATCCCTCCATCAATTCCATTGTTTTGTACTTCATTTCTTCAATTTAGGCGAAGACTATGTTTTCTACAGGATCCCCTGAAAACCTAGAGGATGATCCTGTAGGAATTATGGTGACCCAGAAAACCTATAGGAAGCAATCCGAGGGTGAATGGTAGGTTGGTTAGGTCACAAAAATTCATTTTGAACATGATCTAACCCCTCACCTTTTCCATTACCATCATCCCTGAACTCACCATTCAAAACAGAAAGAGATCAGTTTCTGCTAGTTATGAAAAAAGAAAAATAGAAAAGAGAGAAGAGTAAGAGAATTACCTGAATGTCCCTTGCTCCGCGCACACTCCCACTCCCTCTGTCTATTCATTGCATCATCCTCACATCCCCATCCAACAACATGATTAAGAAATTCTAAGGGAGAAGCAACTATAGGACATCCTATGGCAGCCTATCCCACAAAATATCAATCATTAGATAGAGGTCTTCACCAGGATGATCCAGGAGCTCCACGACAACAAAACCATTAGATATTCAGTCAAAGCCACCTGAAAAAGCCGAGAAACCATCAATAGACAGTAGAGGAGGAAGAAGAATGACCATGTAGCAAATAAACAACGCAACACCTCTGATCTTCGACAACTGCAGCATGGCATCAAGACCACAGGTAAGTATCCCGCTCACTCACTCATATGCATCCTTTGATCAAACGTTGTAAGGGTTATGAGGTAGTTGGTTTATAAGTGAAAAGGTGGCTAGTTAACTTGGCCACCTTCATTCAGTCATCACATAAATTCAGTCAACTCAAAGACAGAGGAGGAGTAGGATAAGAAGTGGTTAACTATGAATCGACGAGGTGGGAGCTGATTACAAGGAGTGGGAATGATGAGGTGGTAGTGGGCACCAATGGTCCAAAGATGGCAACGTACCTCTACTGCTAGCACACCACCTCACCCTTAAAAGCTATAAAGGGAAAAAAAACATCATTTGCATGCATTCATGCATTGCACCTCCTCGAAACTCCCTCACTCAAGTCGCTCTCATAACTCTGGCCACCCACCGGAAGCAAGGTTCCATCGTTTTGCAAGAGAATTTCTAAAGGAGCATGCACAAGAATTCCTACAGGAAAAATCTGTAGGAGCAGTCTACATGATACACAGAGGCAGTCCACAGGATAGGCAGAGATGGGTTCAAGAGGGAATATCACAAGAATTATCAACTGCCATCATTCTAAAGAGGTAGGATCTAAAAATCCATCCCCATTTACAAACAAATGAACTAGAAATGCTCTAAAAGCTAGTGGATATAACAACTGTGGGAGGTGAATTAAATACACAGGAAACTATGTTTTCTCCTGAACTTAAAATTCTTGTGTTAAACCTCTCATTTCCTCCTCAAGCCTCGCAAGAAAGATGACATGAGGGTTTAATAGGAGAGAACCCACAAACACTACGAGGATACAACAACACCCCCAAGTGCTTGAAATATTTATAAGACACCAATGGATGGGGTTTTTCGAAAAATTCACAGGGTATGATAATGAGGTGGCTCAAAAATTTGCTCATTCCCTCACTCCACACAGCAGACTCCATGCCACTGTTATAATTAGAGGGCTTACTGTAGATCTTGTTGTCACTTAATAATTCTAATGCCAAAATTTCTCATACTAGCTTGATGATAAAGGTCGGTGTTAGTTTAAGTTCGAGTTTGTTTTTCCTTAGAATTTGAGTTTTAGGGGGTCTTGAGTCAAGTATGTATTCTCATTCATCACTGTGCATTCTCATTTTTCACCAGTCTCATAGCCATGTGTCAGTTTGGTTTAAAAATTATTATGTACCACAAAGCCTTTTAGGTGATTTCGTAGCGAATGTAACCATTCTGAAGTGTTTTCACAGCGCAATAATCCTTTTTAGCAGTTTTGCAGCACAAAGTCCATTATGTGATTTCGCAGTGTGAAAGTCCATTAGGTGATTTCGGAGCGCGATACATTATTAGGTGATTTCGCAGCGCATAATTCAAAATTTACACTGACCGCGCTGCGAAATCGGAGATTCGTGCATTCCGCAGCGAATCTTTCCCAACTGTCAAATCTGTCAATTTAATATATGGCTGCGTCATTCATTGTCAATTTGTGCACTCCACATATCACGTCCAATCGCTTATCTCCATTATTACAACCACCAGGTACATTGATACACATGGAATACAAGTTCCAAGGAAAGCCAGGTATGCACAGTTTTAATGATGATTGTAAGCCTTGCATGAGAAACAAATCTGCAAGATTTCAATTTGAAAAACATTATCATCAAGTGAGCCAGCTATCAGGTGAGGCAGCAATTCAAGCAAGGCAGAGTTTGGAGTTTGAGCAGCGCTAGCATTTCAACCTCCATTACACTGAATCTTCATGGAGGGATCGACAGAAAGGAAAGACTACAGATCAAGAAAATGTCTGAGAAACAAGCCTGAAGGTTTAGATATAACCTTGAAGAACAGAGAAGTCGAGAATGCATTTAAACAAGCTGGATGTTGGAATTTTTGCAAGAAGCTTCAGGGAGGTCATGCACAAGTTACTAAGGAATTTGAACTGAATTTCACAGGGCTAAACTCAAAGGTTGGCATGCTGGAATTGCAGGTCTCACAGGACATGATATCCACAGTTACAGAAATTCCTAGAGGGCAAGAATATTGGTTCAAGAATTTCAAATTTGACATGAATCCATGCAAAGAATTTCTAAAGCAGGAGTTCATTAACTCAGATTTGAGCAAGTCTGTTCCTAGAATTTATGTTAAGGAATCATATGCCCAATTGCTTACTTGTATACAGAAGTATCTGACCTATCAAGGGAGATATAACAAAGTGTATTCATACCATTTTAAACTTCTATTGCACTTCACAGGGAAAACATATATTGATCTACCTTTTTAATTATTCCGCAGCTTAAGTAAAATGTGTGACAAGGTACAACTGAGAAAAGAAGCCTGTGAGACTTCATTGTTCCACCATGTCTTGGTTAAGTTGATTGTTCTACATGAACTCCAGAGGGTAGGCAGAGATTGGGATACATTTATATTCATGTCCGGTTTCAAAAGCAAGACCGGTCTCAACCCTCAAGCTGCAAAAGAACCTTCAACAACAACCGGTCCTCAAGCAGAAACAAGAGCCAAGAGGATTTCAAAGTTAAAAGCAAGGAAACAAGTTGGAGAGTCTACCAAGCCACTGACTATTCAGGATACACCCCAACAATCAATTAAAGAAAAAACTCAGGTCAAAGAAACTGCACATGAATCAAACACAGGTGGAGGAGTTCAAAGAAGAAGAACTAGGAACCAGGTGGCAAAAGAAAAAGGTAAGTCAGTGAGTATTGAAGAAAGCCCTGTTTCAAAGGGAGACTTAAATGATTTATTGCAAGCAATTGACATTGAAGATTCCCCACTAGTTCAAGCTGAGTTGATACAGTCAGGAAAAGAGGAGGCTAAGAAGGTCAAAGCCTCAAAGAAACTCAAGTTTGATGATCAAGTTGATCAATTTGTTTCTAAGCCCATGAGATCAATAACAAGGAAGTTCAAACAAGTACAGGAGGTACCACCAAGAGATGATGAAACAGGGGAGGTGACACAGCCACATGAAAGAAAGGATAAAGGCAAAACAGTTGCCACTCAAGAAGAAGGTAGTGTGGAAGACTTGAAAAGGATATTGGAATCTGCCAACCTTGAAATTGCTAGATTGAAGAAAGCTGCTAGGAAATTTGCAGTTAAGGAGGCTTATTTCAACCAAATTCAAGCTCGGTGGGAGGACCAAACTTTTCAAATTCCTGAAGTGGTTGATTTTAGTGTTCAATTTCGTAGCTTGACTACTCCTGCAATAAAGGAAGCTCAATTTATTAGAAAAGTCAATACAAACCTCAGGTCTGGGATCAAAGTAATGAAGAAACAAATTGAAGACTACAAGATACAGTTGAGCCAGCAAAAAGAATCTCCATAAAGAAATCTCACTTCAAGTAAGGTTATGTTTCAAAGTTTTGATGATTTTGCTTGGTATAATCTTTATTGAAGAATCAAACATTCCCATTCAATTTTGAAAGGTCTTGGAGCTGTTGAAAGAATGCTTAAATAATAAAAGGCTCAAATGGCAAAGTTTTGGGTTGAAACTGTGATTTTTGAAACAACTCAGCAGTTTCGTAGCGCGCTACGAAACTGCTGAAGGTGATGACTAGAGCTCAGCAGTTTCGTAGCGCGCTACGAAACTGCTGAAGCTAAACAATCCAATATCAATCAATTGGTTTTAAAACATAAGTGGGAATTTTGAAAGGGGAATATATGCAAGGCATCATCTAAAGCTATAAACATTCAATCAGGTCAAGACAGGTGGAGAAAATATGGATTCGAATCCAACTTTAAATTTTTGTCATAAAGTGAGAACATTTACCACAGTTCAAGATAGGTCAAAACAGCTTGAAAGAGTTTTACCTTTACACATAAAAGAGGTGTACAACACATCAAGGACGTGGCCATCTGTTACATTTTGGATAAGCAAGGATAAATGACATGCTTCTTTGGATTCGAAAATGTTGAGGCAAACTAAAGACCGATGAGCAAGGGTAGTTTCCTATGTTTTAGGGAAATGGAGAAGATGTAACATTGAAGACCAGCATGGAGTTTTGAACATTCATCACAGCCAAACTAAAAAGGGACCAGATGTCAAAGGATGAGAATGATTGTAATCAAGACTATTATTAGCATAGTATGGAGTTAGAATCCTACTTGATTTAGATCTCTAGTTGCAGTTTGTTACATTAAATAGGTAGTTAAAAGTTGAACAGGTGTCATTAGAAATAGATTTCGATTTCCCCCCAGGTTTGAGGAGGAATCTCAGTCAGGTAGAAGAAATTTATAAATAGGAGAAAGGGAAATGTAATCAGGGTTGGAAGTTTATGTAAAAAAGCTCTGTTGTCAAGCTTATGTAAAGACTCTGTTTATTTTGGTAATACAGTAAATGGTTTCAGCTGCTCAAGAATCATAGTGACTTCAATGTATGAATTCCTCTTGTTGTCTTTCATGTTGTCTACAGTATTATGAGTACTTGATTACTTAGAAATCACTTGTAGTGTTCTAATTTCCTTCATATGCTCATATACTGTTCCTTTTGTGTCTACTGTACTTTATCTATATTGAAGTTTGAATGCCTTGACTTTATTGCAAAGCCAATTCACTGTTAATGCTAAATGACATATGACTCCATGAGCCCAATGGATGCTTGTTAATTTAGATTTTACTAGCCTCATTCCTATTTGTTTCATAAAGAGTTAGCCATCTCAATTATAATCACAAACCTTAAATCCTTTGAGAGAGCCCTCTCAGGCTAAGGAGGCTAAGCCTTAGCTAAAAGATTGGTCTGAAACAGTTACTTGAAGTCTTCCTGGTCTGCAGCCTTCTAGGGCCTGATTTTGAGATAACATATCTCACCCCATAGTTTATCAGTAGGGTCACCACACTTACCATAGGAATTCCATGGAGAAAAGAAGACAAAGAAAATAGTCAAGTGGCAAAAAGGAAATTCATTTTAGAAGGTGAAGAACCCACGGAGGTAAAAATGGAGTGAGGAGGGACAATCTACCATACCCATGGAGTGAGGTAGGTTACCAACTCATCAAATATATCTCATGTGAGGATAGATATAGCATTGTTTATGGCTACCATTTTAGGATGCTTGAATAATTAAGATTTGTTGTAGAAACACCATTACTCCAAAGACTCAACATATCCTATTTCTTGATGCAATCACTCATAGACTCCAGCAACAAAGTAAATGAAGGGAGTTCGCAACAATTGGCTCACCATGGGTTGATCAGGATCCTCATTAAGGATTCCCTCCAAAATGTCAAGATCCGTATAACATGGTCAGTACTTCAGAGACTTAACAACAGAGGATGACATCAAAACTCTCACCTATGATGTTAGTCCTTCTGTGAGTGAGGAGGAGGAAAAACAAGAAGAAGAAGATACAGAGCTAGATGGGGATGAGATGGATGAAGAAGAAACTAATACAAAGGAACATGATGAAGTAGAATAAGAAGGGGGAGAACAGAAGGAGGATGATGTTGAAAAAGAGGAGGAAACGAAGGAAGAAACTAATGGAGATGAGAAGGAACAACAAGAGGAAGAAAATAAGAAAAATAGGGAGGAAGAAGGAATTGAAATAGAAGGGGATGAACACAAGGAGGAGTTACTTAGGGTGTCTCCAGAGGCCCCTAAGAGGGAGGCGACAACTTTCCCCACTCCTCTCAACACCCCAATCAAGCAAAAAGGGAAAAAAAGGAGGAAAACCCCTCTATATTTCAGAATAAGAAAGAGCACAAGTATCAAACAAGGGAAGCCACAAATATCAACAAAAATTCCTATTGACATTGAATATTCCCCTACACCAAGGTATAGAGAAGCAATAATTAGAGATCAACTTGAGAGGGAAAATGCATGGCTAAGAGGCCAGCTACAGGAAAGGTAAAACCAACTAGCATGTATGGCCAACCTCTCCTTGGAGGCCATCTAGTGTAGGATGTTAGCTAAATCCTATGCTCTTTACGTCAGAGAAAAATGGCTACAATTTCAGATTAAAACACTAGCACAAAGGGGTACCATGCCATTTCAAGACTACATGAAGTTTATTGATCTTTGCGATCAAAGTACACTAGAGGATAGGGCCAAAATGGCTAAGTTTTACTTACACAACATGGCCATCACAGAAATCAATTTTTGGGATCCTAATTCCTATCCAGGAGATATACAATTAATGGCTTTGGCATCATGGTTGAACCATGAAAAGTTAAGGGATGTAGAGATGAAAGAATATTGGCCAGAGAGCAAAGTGAACCTCTTTTCATCAGAGCTAAACAATCAAATACCATGGCCCTAATCAGCAACCATAATCTAATTACAAATGATCCTCAGCTGGCACCTAGATATCTTGCTGCCCAAGAGCAAGAAATTTGACATTTTGAGGATATGTTTAGGCTACTATGAGATGATAGTGTACATGCCTACTTAAGGAGATGGAACACACTGTCACTCCCCTCAAAGGTTGATAGAGGCACTCAACAAGACACCTATGTATAAGCAATCAATGAAAAGGTTGAAGGTCAATTGGATAAGCCTAAAACTTAGTCCACCACTACTCCTAGGGATGCTAGAAGGGAGAAAATAAGAAGAGGAAAGGAGGTACTGGGAAGAAGTAGAAAGGAAAGAAACCTTCTATGAAGAAGAAGAAGAGACCACAACAGAGGCATGGGATGTCAGAGAGGCTACCAGAGCCATGAAGGACATGGACATTGACTAAGTTTCTCAGAGGATGAGCAACAGTTTCAGTAGTGGGGTGATGATGAGCCTCATCATTGGGTAATTATATGGGCCTTAATTCACCTCCTAGCTTTGTAAAACCAACTATTCTCACAACTTATTGCATACTTTTGATTATATTTTGTTTATTAGATTAGTTAGAGTTGGATATTTTGCTTTGTAGTCTAATGTGCATTTAGTGCAAGATTAAAGGATAAAATCAAGGAACTTTAGCAAATACCTTGGTCAAAAATCAAATGGGAAAAGGGAGAGGAATTATAGTAGTTAAATCCTCCTCATTTACTACCCCTCCATTCGAATATTCCTCCATCAGCTCAGAGTGCAAACAACGAAATCATGAGGACTAGAAGGAAACTGAGGAAGTGAAAGTCAAAGCTCCAATTTATCTCAAGTTTGGGAACCGAGACTCCCTAATTTTAAGGAAGTCGTTGGAGAATTAAGATGTATAAGTATAGAGGCCTAGGACCTTAGTAGGGTTCGGATTTTTGATTGTAAAACTTTGCTCTATTTTCGATCTATAAGACTTATGACATTTTTTGATGTAATCCATTGTTTGGATGATAAGAATGAGGTTTGTTTTGAGCCAGCACTGAGTTAACTCAGAGGGATGAAGCTCTTGGGCTAGGTCCCAACCCTAGCAGCCAAGGCTCCTCTTTATTGTATATGTATTCTAGCATAGGTTCATGGTTTAATTGTTCATTTTCCTAAGTAGCAGTATTTCCATTACAACAGTATAGAGTAGATTGGTTGTGTTTTAGTTTGCTTCCTTTTGTGCATTCTTTCAATTAGCAGGTTAGCAAGGAGAAAAATATTACCATAAGGTTTTCCGTAGGTGTCTCGGCCTCACCTCCTCCCTCTCGGACCATGAATTGAGGAAGAGATCCTTTAGCAACCCCAAAAACACAGATTTCTAGTTCTTGCATGAGCTTTGGAGTTTGTCGTCTTGATTCAGTACTTGGTTCATTTCATTGTCATCTTTTCACATCACTCTCTTTCTGTAATAAGATCTCACTGATATTCTCATTTCCTTCAGCACTTCCTTCATGCATAATATATGCGGAAGCTAATAAATCACGTCTTAATCAGATTATACCTGTAGATTTCCTTACCATCCGATCTGCAACAAACCTGACCAATCACCATCGACCGCGTGTTGCATATTCATTTCAACGTTTGATGTTATGCACTCAAAATCTCCACTATCAATCTTTTTTTCTTGATCCAACAGCTATCGCATCACTCGCTCGCCAACTAGCTTGGCTGATCTCCACCGTTGATCAATCCCACATGATTCAATGGCTATCGCATAATCTCGCGTGGGTTCTTGCATGACTGATATCAGATAGAGTGCACAAGAAAAGTGGTTTTCCTATGCTACGTGTCACCCACTTAGGGTAATCATGTAAAATTTAGGAATTCCACTTACAACTTTGAGGGCACGCGAGAAACTGCTTAACACCTATGAAGACTACTCCATAATTTTGCAAATTTTCCACCCTTCTATCAACACGTGACTTGATGTGATCCATCCATCTATTCACTTAATCTCCACGATAAGATCTCCACCGCTCATCTTTCGTTAATCATGTTCGTTGATCTATCCATCCATCTATTCACTTAATCTCTGCGATAAGATCTCCGCCACTCATCTTCCATTAATCATGTTCGTTGATCGATCCATCCATATATCCACTTAATATCCTGAAATAAGATCTATGACGCTCATCTTTCGTTAGTCTTGTTCGTTGATCCTCCCGATACAATGGTTCCTATGCACTGCTGCTTCATTACGTCTCCCTTTCACTAATTTCGATCTTTGATTGCTCTTTTGCTTGACTCCTTCCTAAACTTTGTTCTGCATATGATTTAAACGTTGCCCCTCATGAGCTTTGATTTGGTTATTCAATTAGACTCCAACATTTTCTGATCATCGCAAACACCAAAAAAACAAAAAAAGTGAAAACATATATAGTTTAGTTTCCTTTCTTACACATTAGTATGGTTTGATTCTCTTTACTTCTGTAACTTAGATAACAACATTAGGTTAGCATTGATTTAGCAATTCTGCTTAGCATACATGTTTAAATGGTTAATTAGGATATGGTGTGATTTAGCATTACATGTTGTCTTCTTTATTAATGCGGTAGAGTATCTCTCTTAGAATAGATTTGCTCTTCTTCCATCAAAGTATTAAGCTTCTTCTGACTCTATAGAAGTCTGGCATGGAACCCCTGGGGTCTCTCGCCAGATGAACAGTGACAATAGGTAGGACCTTCGCTTTTACTTGTGCATATAGCACTACCACCACCAAGTTTGTACGAACCACGGGTTGATAAGTAAAGCTAGTAGCCCAGGAGTTGCAACATCCTTGTTGCAATACTGGCGCTCATTAATAATGTAGGTGGCCAAGAAGCATACTCTTTCATTGATGGGTTCTCTAGGTACCATCAAATAAAAATCACACCTGGGGATAGAAGCAAGATGACCTTCGCGACTGAATGGGGATGTTTTCAATACACCTTAATGCCTTTTGGGCTGAAGAATGTGTCAGCGATCTTTTCATGCATAGTCATTGTGGCATTCAAAGACTTCATTCATAAATTTTTGGAGGTATACTTTGATGATTGAATAGTGTTTGGATTGGTCAAGCGCCATGTGGCAAGTCTGTTCTTGATGTTAGATACATGTAGGAGATACCATATCGTGCTCAATCTAAAGAAGTGTTTGTTTTGTGTCCCTTTTGGGATCTTGCCTGGTCATGTGGTGTGTAGACAAGGATTGATGGTAGACCCCGTGAAGATCATGGTGATAATCAACTTGGAGGTGCCGAGGAGTGTGAAATAGCTACATGCAACTCTGGGGCATACCTGATACTATAGGAAGTTCATCAAGAGCTATGCCCAGATCACCACGCCTATGGAGAAATTGTTGAAAAAGGATGCTACGTTCTGTTGGAATGATGAATCTCAGAAGAGCTTGGATGTGCTGAAAGATAAAATGGTCATCACGCTGATCCTAGTCTTCCCAGATTGGAAGAATAAATTTCATGTGCACTTGGATGCATTATGTATTACACTGGGAGATATACCGACATAAGCCGGTGAGGGAGAACTGGATCGCCCTATAGCATTCGCTAGTAGGAAGCTGTCTAAAGAGGAGAAAAATTATTCCACGACATAGCGCGAAGGATTAGCTATGGTGTACGCACTCCAGAAGTTCAAGCACTATTTGTTGGGTGGACACTTTAATATGTATACAGATCATTCCATGTTGAAGTACCTGGTTGATGCAGCCTTAGCCACATATACCCACCGTATGCATATAAAATTGCATGTCATATACATGTGTCCCAAGAATTCCAAAATTCCAAACATAGGAAACCTTTCATAAGTCAATGTTTAAGGCTCCTTAAATAAACTCTATGTGGAAACATTCATTTAACTATCCTACGGGTTTCAACTTTAGGTTATTTCCACCTCTGATACTTATCAACCATACCCTGGTCTTTAGACTTTGGTTAAAACTAAAACTTAACCCATAATACATTAATCCCATTTATTTCTATTACAAATTTCATATAATAGGAATATTCCATAACCCACAATTAAAACCCTACCTTTCCACCATTCTTCAAACCTTTGCACATATATCATTTTTCTCCTTACCGCATTAAATCTTTGCCGTCGATCTCATTCCTCGATCCGATAGTCATCACGCCACTCTATTGCTAACTAGCTTGGCCGATCTCCACCGTTGATCAATCTTGCTTGATCAAATGGCTATCTCGTCACCCGCTCACCAACTAGCTTGGCTGATCTCCACCATTGATAAATCCAACTCGATCCAACAGCTATCACGCAATCTCGCGTCAAATCATGCACGATTGATATCAGATCAAGAGCGCACGAGAAAAGTAGTTTTCTCATGCTACATGTTTATCAGTGAGGTCAATCGTGTGGAATTTAGAAATACTGCTTCCAGCCTTTATTCTACACAAGATATCGTTTACCACCTACGAAGACTGCTCCGTCCTTCTATTAACACGTGGTGTTAATCACTGTCATTCATCTTTCGTCATTATTATCCGTCAATGTGGCCGATCTGATGGTTTCCGCTATGTTATTCAATGGACTCCAGTTTCGATTGAAACTCTCCTTCGTTGATCTGTTCTCAAAACCAATGTATCTCTCATTCGCTTATCAGTGGAATTCACATTACAACACAAATTTATCTCTTCCATACTTTGTCTAAGGCGAAGTTCATAGGAACTTCATCCCTTACACTCACACATGCAATTATCAAATTACAGTAAAGAAGATATATGTATAGACACAAACACAAAAAATCCAGATTTCGCCTAGATGTAAATAACACGTATATTTCAATTATAGACATAACTCGATTACAGGCTAAGGCCTCACGGCCTGAATCACAAATTTCCTAGTGGATACATTGCATACTCCTATCTATCTCTTTCACACAACACATAATCTATTGTATAGGAAATTACAAAGGGAGGAATCATTTAATATCCATGAGTTTCTCCCACAATCGCTCAATCAAACCCCTAAATCTCTCTACTCACATGAATGGCAGACAATTACATTTAATCAAGCCTTCTAGAGACTTATCAATTCCATCAATTTAGCTCTATTTAAATAGAATTTGCCTCGGTTTACAATGATTGTCCACATTTCTCCTTTTCATAGCTTTGAATTTAAATTTTAGTTAAGGGTGCTTCGATGCTCCTGCATCAGACTCCCAAGGTACAAAAATTTATGACCTCCTGGTCATATGCTTCTGGTCTTTCTAATAGCTTTAACTTCTGAGCTACAATCAGCCTCTGCGGTAACAATTCTCCTTCTTTCTACGCATGCCTCACTAAGCTTCTCTCCTCTAAGCTCAGTCTTTCAGCCTCTCTTTGGTTCTCTTCTATGGAACCATATGAGCACTCCCTACTCTAGGCTACTACAAATCTTCTCACCTTCCTCTGTTGTTACCTACACAAAAATATAAAGACCACACACTTACCAAATCACAACCTATTTATAGCTCCTTCTTTTCCATGCAGAATCTTCTTCTACTCTAATACCAAATGATGTAGCCTTAGCCACATATACCAACAGTATGCATATAAAATTTCATGTCATATACATGTGTCCTAGGAATTCCAAAATTCCAAACTTAGGAAACCTTTCATAAGTCAAGGTTTAAGGCTCCTTAAATAAACTCTATGCGGAAACATTCATTTAACTATCCCACAGGTTTTGACTTTGGGTTATTTCCACCTCCGGTGCTTATCAACCATACCCTAGTCTTTAGACTTTGGTTAAAACTAAAACTTAACCCATAATACATTAATCCCACTTATTTCTATTATAAATTCCATATAATAGGAATATTTCAGAACCCACAATTAAACCTTACCTTTCTGCCATTCTTCAAACCTTTACACATATATTGATGCTCTCCTTAGCACATTAAATATTCACCGTCGATCTCATTCCTCGATATGACGGTTATCATGTCACCTAATCACCGACTATCTTGGCGATATCCACTATTGATCAATCCTGCTCGATCCAACGACTATCTCGTCACTCGCTCGCCAACTAGCTTGGTTGATCTCCACCGTTGATCAATCCCTTGATCCAATGGCTATCATGCAATCTCACGTGAAATCATGCACGACTGATATTAGATCGAGAGCGCATAAGAAAATTAGTTTTCTCGTGCTACATGTCGATCATTGAGGTCAATCATGTGAAATTTAGAAATATCGTTTCCAACCTTTAGTCTGCACGAGATACCATTTACCACCTACGAAGACCATTCCGTCCTTTTGTTAAAACGTGGTGTTAATCTTCGCCATTCATCTTTCGTCATTATTATCCATCGATCTATCCAATCTGACAATTTCCACTGTGCTATTCAATCGACTCTAGTTTCGATTGAAACTCTCCTCTGTTGATTAGTTCTCAAAACCAACAGATCTCTCATTCGCTTATCGGTCGAATTCGCATTACAACACAAATTTATCTCTTCCATACTTTGTCTAAGTCGAAGTTCATAGGAAATTTGTCCCTTAAACTCACACACACAATTATCAAATTATAGTAAAGAACATATATGTACAGACACATGCACACAAAACCCATATTTCGCTTAGATGTAAATAACACGTATATTTCATTTATAAACAAAACTTGATTACAGGCTAAGGCCTCACAGCTTGAATCATAAATTGCCCTGTGGTTACATTGCATACCCCTATCTATCTCTTTCACACAATAGAGATGCTCTTATATTGGAAATTACAAAGGGAGGAATCATTTAAGATCCATGAGCTTCTCCCACAATCGCTCAATCAAATCCCTAAATCTCTTTACTCGCATGCATGGCAGATAATGACATTTGATCAAGCCTTCTAGAGACTTATTAATTCCATCAATTTAGCTCTATTTAAATAGAATTGTCTTGGTTTACAATGATTTTCCACGTTTCCCCTTTTCACATCTTTAAAGTTAAATTTTAATTAAGGGTGCTCCGATGCTCCTGCATCACTAGTCAACGAGCCTGTGTTGGGGGGAAAATATGTGGGTGGCTGCTATTGTTCCAGGAGTACAAATTCGAAGTTATTGTGAAGCAAGGATGACTGAATGTGGGACCTGGTCATCTATCATGCATTGAAACTGGAGAGGAACCTACTAATTTAGAGGAAGGAATTCCTAATGCACAACTCTTTGCAGTGCGCATCGTGGATAGTCACTTTGAAATTATTATCCACTTCCTAATGACAGGAATGGCTAAGGAAGGTTATACAAGTCAACAGAAGAAGGAACTGGTAGTGCACGCGATAGAATTTTCTATCATTGTAGGGCACTTGAATAGCATCATGTGGACGCCGACTGAGATTGTAAATTTTGGGGAAGCAATGACGGGCCAAAGGAGCTGTTCTACGGGTAGCCATGGCAGTCGAGGGAGCTGCCTTGGAGGTTGTAACTGTGAAAGTTCCAGCTGAAGTACCTAAGTGTTGTTGGGAAAAGTATCTATTCAGAATGCCCCTATCCCACTCTAAGGTGTGATAGTGCCTTAGCAACAAAAGAGGAAAACTACTTGAGTATTCTTCTTTATGAAATGTAAATGAGGAGAAAGGATGTAACTAACCTATGTCTTTCGCTAGTTTGTTGATCCAATCGCTCCTCTCTTCAATAGCTCCCAACTCCCTGCTCCCTTACCCTCCCAGCTTCACCGAATTCCTGCAAGATCACAAGAGAGAGAAACTACACGAAGATATAGATATACATTCATAAAAAGCTCAGGATCAGATTAAGCTAAACATACAAATATAACAAAACATCATTGATACACAACATGTAGGAGAAACTCAAATAATTTTATTGATATGATAAGAAAGTCCAAGAGGAGATACAACCAAGTGAGTCCCGATCCAGCATCTACCTCCCAGCAAAGGAATCCCTTCCTCTCCTCCAACAAAGCATAAATCACCCAATGTACTAATCTCAATCTCAAACCAACAACAATTCTCTGCAAAGTACAAAATTCCAGCCTCTGGATCTCTGGGATGAGGGATCCATATATAGATGTAAGCAGAGAGGATGAGTCAGCTTATGTTTTGACTTGTGGCTTCTCTCTGTCAGTTCTTGCTTCCACTTGGAGACTGAGAGCCTCTTACTCATCACTGGTTGAATTCAGTGAGGCAAGTGTCATTGGAGAAGATTCTGGAAGCTTCCATTGTCTCTCCACCTCATTGAATGACTCTGCCACTTGTCATTTCCCGCTCAACGCACCTGGGTAGTACATTCAAGTGCATTGCAACGCACCTAGCCAGTGCATTTGGGTGCTTTGCAATGCAGGCAGCTAGTGGAGCTTCTGAATTGATCCTGATTTGACTAGTTTTGAGCAGTTTCTGGTGGAGAACTTCTGGGAGAAGCTATCATTGGTTGACCTTGTTCCTTTAGGGGCAGGAAAAACACTTTTAGGGACTTTGGATCCCTTGGATTATTGGCATTTAATGCTTAGAGCTGTAAGGCACAAAAATGTCTATAACAGTTGCCCCCTAAAGTATGAGGCCGTTTATCGGGTGAAATGCTTTATTAGGAGGATCCGAAGTTCTTTCAATGCTGGGAGGAGACCTGTAATAAGATACAATACAATACATTATTTTTCATACTATTTTCATGATCTAGCTGAGGTGGGCATTCCCATGCTTAGCTTTATAAATTCCTTTTTTATGTACATAGGACAGACAATCGTCTGATGGTAGACTGACGATTCTGATGAAATCATCATCCTTTTGGTAGGATGATTATCCGTTCTGGAATGCTGTACATGTCAATGTCTTTATTTTTCCTGAATATATATCGCAGCTCGGATGGATGAAACTAGATCCGGGGTCTTCAATCTCGTCCGATCTTCACTCTAAGTACAAGTCGATCCATTTGAGAAATGTTTTGAAGTCGAACATGGAAAGACATCGCTTGATTACCAGTCAATGATGTAAACTGTTAACAAGTGCGAGAGGAACCACCGATAAGGATGATGACCCTCAAGGTACTGCAGTACAATTCACATGGTGTGAATAAAAGACTTGGCGTCGAACACCACGCAAAATCTTTCGGTCGAAGGTCATTGATGTATACCTGTCGCCGGAAGTGAGAAGCTTGCCATTGAGGCATGCAAGCTTCAAAGTACTGAAGGGGGTGTTCCTAGATCAACTTCTTGGATAATGAGCTAATGTCGACAAGAAGCAATCCGCCAAAGGAGGGCCTTAATGAATCCCATATCAATGACACGGAACGGAGCAAATGATTTTGATGGAGGTGAAAACGATCTAATGATATATGGTTCAGGGTGGCGGTCATGAAAGAATGAAGTATAATGTATGGCAGTGGATGGGACACGGGTGACTTCTCTGGATGACTTCTCTTGAACATATTGGCGACACTTTTATGATGGATTGGTAGCATTTATCCCAAAGGCAGATGGTATGGCGAGACCATGGTGATGTGACCGGTGAATGAAACAACCCAACCCGACTCAGGCACGGAGTGGAAGTGTCATGTTCAAGAGCAACTTGCTACCAATAAAGGTTCTTTGAGTTTCTTCCCAATTTTTCCCCAGTCATTTCTGACCAGTACCTCTTTATTTTTGTCAAGCTTGAGGAGGATAACATATGCTTGTTCTATAATTTTCCCTTCGGGCAAACCCATTGCTATGTTTTAATGAGCCTAGCAATAGTGAAACTTGTTCTTGTCTAAAGACAAGTTTGTCGCTATTAATCTTTTTAACGAGTCTAACGACAAAGATAACTCGGTCCTTTTCATTTTTAGAGAGTCTGAAAAGGTACGTAAAGTTAACTCCGGAGTTCCTTTTTCGTCATCTAATCCCTTAAGTCCGAAAAAGTATAAAACAATACAGAAGGGATGAATTTTCGATAGTTTTAACGAGCCGAACAAAACAAGCGCTCGATCTTTTTGTGCAATAATCCCTCAGGTCCAAAAAGATTAAAATCTAGAGGAGGGATAGCTCTTCCTGTCGCTTTAACGAGCTGGAAGGCCAAAACTCGGCAATCTTTTCATATTTTACGAGTCAGATGAAAAGAGCTTAAAGAAGACTCGTCTTTTGAGGAACGAGTGATAAAATGGGTAGCAGCTGATTCCAGGTAAGGGTTGGAATTTTCCAATCACGGCAGTGTCACAAGGATGGCTAGTGAAATCACTCTTCGCAGCTGTTCCTCAAAATGGGTAAACAATCAAATGGAGGTGAATGATCGGCCAATGGAAAAGTGGAGGTGACGGTGCAAACACAACCAAGGCTTTAATGGCTGATAATGTTACATTCACGGTGGTTATTTATCAGAGGATAGTTCATTTTTTAACGAGCTTAAACGCGGGTTGAAACACTTGCTCGATCTTATGTTTATTTTTTAACGAGCATGAACTATGTGCTAAAACTGCTCGATCTTATGTTTATTTTTTAACGAGCATGAACTATGTGCTAAAACTGCTCGATGATAAGTTTGTATGCCCCCAGCATAATAACGCAAAATGAGGTGCATGCCCCCCAAGCTTCATTGCATTCAACTCGGTGGTTGGAATGAAGGTTTACCTTTGAGATTTGAAAAGGGGATTTGTTTCATTTTTTAATGAGGTTGACACAGTAAAAGAACTATCCTCATGACTCCTCGTTTCAGTTTTTAATGAGGTTGACACGAGATAAGAACCATCCTCGGAGTCCAAATCCATTAGATATAGAAGGTTTCATATTCCACTGTGGCCACTTCCGCCAGATTACTCGGAGGCGGTAGGGAAAAAGTACCCATTAAGGTAGGGTCTTTTAGGAGACCTACTCCGATATTTTGGAGCGAATGATTACTTCCATGGATCATGGGAATGCTTCCAGTAACTTGAGAACCATTGGGGAGGAAGTTTTGTTGATTGACGATTGTAATCCCCCCTGAAAGGGAAATGCAATCTTTCTAAAATAGGTTGACACAACAGCTGCCATGGCATATATCCACGGTCTTCCTAGTAGGATGTTGTAATCAAGATTTCCATCGATGACTTCAACATCTATTTCTATTGTTTTTCCCCCTAGTTCAACCTTCAAGTTATTTAGGATACCATATGGGGTATATGTCCTTCCGTCGAATGCTTTTAATGTCGTCGAAGATCGCGACAAGGTTGGAGATCCTAAAGTTTTCCAGCAACTCATCGACATAATACATGTAGATGCCCCCTCATCAATAATTGTTCGATGAACAGTTTTGTTGAGGGCTTTCACTTGAATAAGGAAAGCTAGTTGGGCTGGTAATTGAGGATCGTATCCTTTGTGGTCGAAGGATACAAGATTGGAATCCTTAGGATCAACCCCACCAATGGCTGATAACAAGGCCTGCCTTTAGGATGGGCAATTTTGTAGTACTTCAAGAGTCGACATAGCAGATGGCGATTGGGCCAAATCTTCCACTATATTATAATGTTGTGCCGCTCTAGCACGGGGATTAAATGTCGACTTGTGTACTACTCCCTTTGGCGGTTTTATTGTTAATTCAGGAATGATGGGTGGTACAACTTCTGTCAAAGTTGTTGTCGAACTACTTGGTTGATCTTTATCCTTGTCATTCGACAGCTACGGATTCCCGTAATCTTTGTTCCTTGTCGAAATCAAAGCATCATTTTGCTGTTTCGAAATCGACAACATTAGCACTTGCGACGGGGAAGCATTTCCACTACCAACGAGATTTGTTCCTGGATTTGGAAACGGATCAGTTAACACAACTAAGGTTTTCGAACTCTTAAAGAATCTTTTAAGCTCAGCTTTGTATGGACATTGTGAGGTCCAATGATCCTCATCACATATGTGACATCCCGCGGGGGGTTTCCTATTTCCAGGAGGGTTTGAAGAAGTTTTTTCAGGAGATGTCTCATCCTGTTTCTTCTTATTCCCTTTGCTTTGTTTCTTCTTGCTTCCTGGTTGTTTGGTTTCTTTGCCCTTATCTGTTGATACGGCATTTACTTCCGAAGCAAGAATTTCGTCTTTTACACTTTGATTTGAAATCTTACGGGCCTTCTTGGATGTGGCCTTTGTCGATTTTGCGTTTTTCGTGCCAATCACACCATCGCCGGCATGAGAGTCATTGTTTGATTTAGGAGGAGGAGCAATTGAGAATTCCGATCTAGGGGCGTTAGGTATTTTGTCGTAGAGCGTGCCAAACTGAGTATAGACCAAGTCCAGATATTGTGCACGAGCAATAACTTGCTCTTCCGTTATGACTCCCCCCTTTGCCACATCTTCCGTGATGGCAGGAAGTAATGACTTGATAAACCATTCAGCTAATAGCTGATCAGGAACATACGTTTTTACCATCCTACGACGACGTCGCCACTCATGTATATGATCAGATATGTGAGTGGTCATTGTCTGTTTGAAGTTGGTTAGGATTTCCGTTCCCGTTTCATACCTTATCGGTAATTTAAAATGGGTTAAAAAAGTCGTGGCTAAGGTACTGAAATTGTCGAACGAAGCTCTAGGCAATTCAATATACCATTTTGCCGCTGGACCCGTTAACGTCCTCTGAAAAAGGTGAAGCCTTATCGAATCATCGTTTAGGGTGTTTGATGAACACCATAGATGAAATGTCATCACGTGATTTGATGGATCTTCACCTGGATTTCCATTAAATTTAGGAATATCTGATGGAAGTTTATGAGGGATCGCTGGCCACCAAGGGGCGTAAACAATTGGATCATTTGTTAACCGGTGTAAATCAGGTAACTCTAAAGTTGCCACGAATGGTAGCTGTTGATTCAGGTTAGGTGAAGCATACCCAGGATATGATGGAATTGCTTGAGCAGTTGGCCTTTGCATACCAGCATAATGTAGTTGATGCTGGTATGACTGATACGGTTGGTGGACATGACCATTGTAAAGTGGTTGATTTTGACCGTTTTGAATGTACGACTGTCCACTATTCGCAAAGACCTGTTGCTCAGAACCTTGGTATACTTGCTGGAATTGTGGTTGTTGGTATTGCACCAGCCACGGTTGTGAAGCCATGTTCTGTTGTGCTATACTAACCGTTGGACCAAGGTGTGGGGTAATTGTTCCCGTTTGGACCTGTGTCGCCCCACCAGTCGGAGATTGTGGTTGAGTCACAGGGTCAAGGGGCTATTGCATTACAACCTGAGAAATCTGAGGTTGACATACAACAGGCTACGTTTGAACTTGTGACACTGTCACAATAGCTGGTGTAGTCGGGATGTTCGACATAGGTACACATTGTTGCATAGAATACACAACTCTTGGTTGTTGGGGTAGTATAGGTACCCAGCCACTTGATGTAACTCCAGTATAACCCGAATACTGTTGTGAACTCCCGTATGGATATCCTCCCAGAGGGGGTAATGAAAGGGCATACTGCCCCCCATACGGTGGTAATCCGGAACTCAAGGGGATTATCTGCCCTTGGGGACTGGATTGCCCAAATTGACCTCCAAATGGATCAATTTGGCAAGTCTCAACATAAGAGTTGTCGGATATTATGCCAGAGGAACAAACAGGAACGGACCATACTGTCGAAATAGCCCCTGGATGGACTCCTTCTAGCGGTTGTGAGCTAGTCAGGACAGATGGTACGCCGGCAAACATTGTCGTAGTGACGGGAGGGAGTTTTGTTGTCACTTTGTTAGCCAACACAGTCCTAGATGTTGACGGTTGTTCAGACATTTTGAGTCTATCCAAAAGATTACCTAGCGATTCTACAGGAACTTCCACTGGTGGTAGACTAACTTCTGATGTCGAAGGAAATAGAGCGACCCCGACTCCAAAATGTGTTGGAGTACTTGCTTGCGGATCTTATATAATTTCCTCTATCGCAATCAAACTAGGTGGAAGGGGAAGACCGTCAGGTCCGTAAAATATTTCTGGTGCCGAAGAAGGGGTTGAATCGACAGCGACAAATGTTTGAGGAGCAAGACTTTCCGAACCGGTTGCAGATGGAACTGGTTCAATAACACAAGTGTTTGCTCTCAGACTAGGATCAGTATCACTGTCCCTCTGTGGCTGTTGAACTTCTTCTGTAGAGGCAGGGTTTCCAGAAATGTTTGGAGTAACCAGAATCTCGGATGTTGTTGGAACACTTGTTCTAACTTTAATAGGAGATTTCGAACTGGTTAAACGAGTTCGTTTTGTCCGTACTGTTTTCGATTCCACAGACAAAGACGATTGACTTGTAAGCCTTCGCGAACGACGGGGTTTCAATTGACTTTCTTCCACGATTGTGGATTACTCGATCAACTAAAATACAAAAGGGGAAATATGTTTCCGAATTAAATGAATTTTAGACGCTTTAGACACAACTTGCTTTTTCAGTTTTTAAGAGTCGAGAAAAAGCAAAAGATGACTCTAGTATCCTTCGATTTTTAATGAGCTTGAAGTGACAAGTGCTCAGATGGACCTTTTCCGTTAAGGAGTCTGAAAAGGAACAAAAGGGATTACTCTGGAGTTCTAGGTAGAGGGTGTGCCAAACCAATCGCAAAACCGCAGAATACTTTTTAAGGTACGGGTGGTCAATCTTCCCGAATGCTGTGTTCAGTGCATTGCGATCAGTAGGGCGGCCGACACGGCTTCCTATGGATAAAGGTTTTATGCCTATAGGGGTCTCCCAATATATACTCGACGGTACGTGGGAGCACAATCCGTACTGGCACTTATCGTCTCTCAGGAGGAATCACCCAACCATCAGTGAGGCCAACAGTAACCAGGTTTTACGACGCCGGAACACGTCTCTAGCCTAGAACTCTATGTTGTGCGTCAAGTTCCAATGCGTTTTTAAGTTCATTCAATTTATTTTAGGTTGATATTTCTTAGAAGTTTGCCTTTTTGGATCACCATGAGATGTAGATACAATTCCTAAATGCAATCTAAAGATGATAAGCAAGATTTTATCTCTTTTCAACAATGAAAATCCTAGCTACAAGGGGAAAAGAAAGACACAATCTTTTCTCAAAGAGCATAGAGCACACTGTAAATGCACCTTTCCTATATCAAACCATACAAACTATCAATATGAAAATGCACATGTGCATGTATTTGTTTTCACTTTCTTAATATTGATGCCTAAAAAGAAAGCTGTTGTACAAATTTGAATTCGATTTCAAGTGAAAACATAAACAAGTTTCTTTTTTGAAATCGAAAAGACGATTACGACACTTTATGATTTTGAAGTAAATACTTGTTTCGACACTAGAAATTCACAAATTCAAACCAAAAGACAAAAGTAAAAGTGCAATCAACTGTCAACAGCAAACAAATTTACTCCTAAGATCAAAACGACACTTATGACAGGTCTAGATCTAAGGGCGACAGTATGACTAGTTTACTTTTGTAATGGGAAACTGCAAATGATGTAACAAATACACAAAAACAAATGCAGTTTCTTTTATACAACTGAGGCGGAATTAAGGCAGAGAAAAGGGGTTTTCAGATAGGTACACACACTGATAACAAGCTGCAAAAAATAGAGATAAAACTGAACACAAGGATGCAAAGAACCACAGCTGTACAGGGCAAAGGCTGATCAGTGCACCTGTTGCACAGAGAAACTGAATTGCAGCACAGGTAGCCCTCTCGGGACCTGCATTGAAATGCAGAACCTCTTCACAGAGCCTGCGCTGAAGCAGAAACGAGAATTGTCTCCGGGTTCTGGGTCACGGTTTGCAGTTTGATCTAAGGTTTTTGGCCGGATAAAAGCTATCAATAAGGTACAATTAGAAGGATGATTTAAAGGAGGACTAAGAGCTATCACAAAGGGAAGTTAGAGCATTCGTGGATCAGCTTGTTCAGATCATAAACAGGCCCAGTGAGTGGACTAGAGTGGCAGATCTCTACTTTGCATTTGTAAATGGCAAATGCAGTTCGATTCGCCACTCCTAAGTTTATGAGAAGAACAACAATAGAAACACAAATAAACTAACTAGATACGATCCCCAACGGAGTCGCCAATTTGTTGTTGGGAAAAGTATCTATTCAGAATGCCCCTATCCCACTCTAAGGTGTGATAGTGCCTTAGCAACAAACAAGGAAAACTACTTGAGTATTCTTCTTTATGAAATGTAAATGAGGAGAAAGGATGTAACTAACCTGTGTCTTTCGCTAGTTTGTTGATCCAATCGCTCCTCTCTTCAATAGCTCCCAGCTCCCTGCTCCCTTATCGGCCCAGCTTCACCGAATTCCTGTAAGATCACAAGAGAGAGAAACTACACGAAGATATAGATATACATTCATAAAAAGCTCAGGATCAGATTAAGCTAAACATGCAAATATAACAAAACATCATTGATACACAGCATGTAGGAGAAACTCAAATAATTTTATTGATATGATAAGAAATTCCAAGAGGATATACAACCAAGTGAGTCCCAATCCAGCATCTACCTCCCAGCAAAGGAATCCCTTCCTCTCCTCCAACAAAGCATAAATCACCCAATGTACTAATCTCAATCTCAAACCAACAGCAATTCTCTGCAAAGTACAAAATTCCAGCCTCTGGATCTCTGGGATGAGGGATCCATATATAGATGTAAGCAGAGAGGATGAGTCAGCTTATGTTTTGACTTGTGGCTTCTCTCTGTCAGTTCTTGCTTCCACTTGGAGACTGAGAGCCTCTTACTCATCACTGGTCGAATTCAGTGAGGCAAGTGTCATTGGAGAAGATTCTGGAAGCTTCCATTGTCTCTCCACCTCGTTGAATGACTCTGCCACTTGTCATTTCCCGCTCAACGCACCTGGGTAGTACATTCAAGTGCATTGCAATGCACCTAGCCAGTGCATTTGGGTGCTTTGCAATGCAGGCAGCTAGTGGAGCTTCTGAATTGATCCTGATTTGACTAGTTTTGAGCAGTTTCTGGTGGAGAACTTCTAGGAGAAGCTGTCATTGGTTGACCTTGTTCCTTTAGGGGCAGGAACAACACTTTTAGGGAATTTGGATCCCTTGGATTATGGACATTTCATTCTTAGAGCTGTAAGGCACAAAAATGTCTATAACACTAATTCCCCACGGTCACACAGGTTGAGGCCTACCTCGACCAAGGAAGGTTTGAAGAACAAGAAAGGCAAGCAAGCCATGACAAAGCATCTGGTGTGTGCATCACCTAGAAAGCACCCACAAAAGGATAAGGCCACCATCTAGGAAATGGGGAAGGTGTTTCACCTAGAGCTGGAAGAAGAGGTTGAAGAAATCCCCATGGATGATGAGTATATTGCAGTAGAAGTAGACTCTATTGAGGTTGAGGGGTCTGACCCCATTCCAAAGCTACTTGAGTACATTCCTCTGCATAGGGACAAAATGAAGGTGCTGAAGGATATTGATGAGAGTAAGGTCACCCTGCACACACCCCTACTTCCAGAGAAAATTGTCTTTGAGGGACTGCACTTGGGGTGTGTTGGGAATGGGTTCCCCTAAGAGTCATTTTTGGGGCTAAAAGCCTATGTTTTGGGGCAGAAAGCCCAAATTTTGTATAAAGAATGTAAATTCTCTGCATTTTTTCATCACGAAGTGTGAAGATGTCAAGAGTCATTAAGGGTTCTCTACCCTTGCTTTGTAAAGAATCATGTCGGCTATAAAGATCCACCCATGGTCTGCAGACCATGGGATTGTATAAAAAGAAGCGAAGTAAGTAAGTTCTAGCAGTAGTAGATAAAAGAGGTAGAATTCTAAGTGCTTTGGGTCATAGGAGAGCTAAGAGTAAGAGTCTTAGCATAGGTAGAGGTTCTGCAGCTGAGTGCATAGAGGCCTAGGGTAGAAGTCTGCAGCTGAGTGCACCGACCCCTGTAGTTGTGTGCACAGGGTGAATAGAGCTTGTACTGGGAACTTGAATCATCAATAAAGAGAAGTATTCTAAAATTTCTATGTATTTTGTCTCTGATTATTGCATCCAATTATGTTATGTTAAGTTCTGGATTGACATTATAATGCTAATTTAATGCAGGAATGTATCTGCTTCTATCTATTATTTTAACTCAAGTAAGAACATATGTTTACATGAAAGATGACCTTACTTGCATGTTAAAATTGGAAAACCCTTAAGGTAATTCTGGAACTTGTAGTCGTACATAGTTATAGAGGCACGTAAGTGCCTAGATCACTGGTTAGGGCTACACAAATGGCAGTTGTATACCTTCGTGAAGGTTCTAAAGGTCAGAGAAGAAGGGACATCGATAAGCCTTAAGGACTTATAAATCTGTGCAAAGACAGGGTTAGGGTATAAAATCGACGTCACATCATCTTAGGGTGTAGAAACTTGGTTCTTGCATCCCCCCATACTGCTTCGAGTTAGACTTTAGTCTGCGCTCCACGGATTGATGCCGAAAGGGCCAGTAACATAGGGGTTTGCTTAGTTGCTTAACGGTTAACCTAGGTTAGGGCCCATCAAGACAACAAATGGTTTTGTTTCCACGACCAGGATCTGTAACGAGATGTGTGTTGTCGTATCATTGGAATCCAACTAAGAAAGAGATCAAAAACTGGTTGGATAAAAATATCCACGAATTTACAGTGAAAGAGAACAAGAATCCATGATTGACGAAAGAACGGTGGTTAGAGAGATATTTGTACACAAAAATACATGAAATCTTCTTCTGTTCCTTCCTGGTTGAGTTATACGAGTGGATCACAAAGTTGGAAGATGGCTAAGGAAGGTGGAGGCTTGACAATCTGATTGTTTGGACATTGGAGTTAGTATAGAGATTGGAAGCCTCTCAAGATAAGATCGCGCATGCTATTGATCATTGGCTTGACCACATCATAGGAGGATGTGTGAAAAAGTTCATGGTCGATACTTCTATGATCAGTTATAGCGAAGCAGAGTGCTGCTTCTTTGAAGGGCCGCGAGGTAAATTTTTGAAGTCACTAAATACTTGGGTTAAGATGCTCTTGTGTGAAAAGAGGGTCATGCGGTTACCTTGATGTTTGGAGCTACGTGAAGTGGAAGGTATTTCAGGGACATAGGAAGAAACGATCCTGATTATAGCCCGCTGATTGAACCTCCTTTGAGTGACGATAAAGGAGCAGTGCAATCTTCTCCACTAAGCATTGTCCAGCTAATAAGACAAGGGTTCCTGCGAATACCTACACCACATCCATCCTCATCCCACCCATCCACACCACCTACATCCTCACCCCCACCACTCACCCCATCGCCCACACCACCCCCACCTCCACGGCTATTCAACAAGACAAACTTCATAAAGTTACCTATATTTAAGGGCGTAGAAAATGAAGATCCTGACCAATTTTGGTTCGTCACGAAGGTTGTATGGGAAGTTTAGGGTATCATGAATGACCAAATGAAGAAATAAACATGTTAGTTCTTTGCAGGACCATGCACTAACATGGTACATTATGTATAGTATTGATAACCCAATGTCCATGTTGGCAGATATCCAGGCTGCGTTGAGTAGAGAATTCAGTAGACCTAAGTCTCAAGCACAATCAATTGTGGGATTCAAGGAGATCATGATGAAGCTTGGGGAGATGCCTTGGGATTTGGATCAAAGATTGAAGTGCACAATCCGTGAAAGAAACATGAACCTAACTGATGGGAATCACACGAATGGTTCATGGCCTCGCTTCTGCCCCACCTAAGGGTTGCACCATCACAATAGAAGATTGAGACCTAGAAAGAAGCTCTGTAAATCATGATGAGACTTCATGAGACACCAATGCAAGATGCTAATATGGGGGTTCAATAGATTCATGCGCAGTTGCAGAACCTTTGCCTCGAAGTGCAAAGTCTGAAGAAGGACAAAGTAGCTCGGCTAGAGGCACATGAAGAAGTTTGGTGGCTAAAATGCAAAGGTCAAGGGCATGACATGGATCACTATCCAGTCTTTGTGAACTATGTTTCAACAGGGGGACCAATGCTTCTACGGCCGGAGGCTGCAGTAGGGCCAAGTGCGGGGCCCACAATATGGTGTGCTATATTCCAGGTGGTTGGGAAACATGCGACTGGAAATAGCAATTTTCTACAAATATTCGTACAGACACGAAAACAACTCTTATGCAATTTCTATCAATCAGTAGGTCACAATGAGCGCAATTGTTGTAGTTACGAGTTAATGATGGAGAGGACACCTGCATACAGGGTGAAACCAGAAACGTGGCCTTTAGACCAAGGCATCGGAGGAACATGAGGTGAGTATCAGGGGTGTGGCTGAGGCTGAGGTGGAGGGGGGCCTATTAGAGGCCGAGGGTAGCTTATTTGTTACAATTGTGGACGGCCAGGACACTATGCATGGGACTATCCGAATTTGACGCAACTATCATGTCATACTGCACCCAATTTAACCATGCGACTAAGGATTGCCCTATATTCTTATCTAAGATTTGTGAAAAGGGGGTGCAACCTCTGCAACCGATGCATAACCTCCAGATGATGAGGGTTAAGCCTTGCGAGGAAGACCCTAAGGTAAAAATTATGCTGCGAAACAGAACCATGACTAGGGAGGATAAAGGGAAGTAGCCTGCAGAAGGTGAATGGGTCCACAAAGCACCAGAAAAGGAGACAGCATTTGATTTGGAGCACGCAAAATAAACATTTATGGAAGCAAAGAAAAGCTTCGCTAAGGCCTATACCTCAAGAAGTCAGGAGAACCCAGTCGAAGAAATGGACCAATCCATGATAACCACATTCTTGGAGACCTACATGAAACTGATCTGCAATAGTAAGGCTATGAAGGACCTGCAGGAACTAATCAATTGGTGCATCGGCAAGGACGGCACTACTGGAAAACCGTGCATAGTCAAAAATCTTGGCAAGCATAAGGCAAGGACTGGGCGCGAGATGAGACTCATTGCACAGATAGGGGAATACGAAATGGACCAAGTTATCTTGGATCTAGAGTCTGATGCGAATCTTTTTCCAAAGAAAACATGGGAGAGAATGGGGAGAATTGTGCTCCAGTGGTCTTTGATCCAGTTAAGGATGGTGAATCAATAGAAAATTATCCCGATGGGGAGGCTCCAAGGGGTGACAATTGACATCGAAGGCGCGAGTGCACTAGCAGATTTTGAGGTAATAGAGATTGTGGATGATAGAAATCCCTACCTTGCGCTCCTTGGAATCGATTGTGCCACTGACATGAATGGGTAATCAACCTAAAGAAGCTAAATATGATATTTGAAAATAATTTGTGCCATGTAGTGGTACCATTGGATCTTGTAGAAAGACTGCGTTATGCAGAACCAGTCCGCGATTATGAAAGTGATGACGATCTAGACCAGATTTACAAGATAACAATGTGAGACCAAGATTGGGTAAATCCGACAGAAGACAAGCGTATCGCATGATACTAATGAGCCTCATCATTGGGTAATTATATGGGCCTTAATTCACCTCATAGCTTAGTCAAACCAACTATTCTCACAATTTATTGCATCCTTTTGATTATATTTTGTTTATGAGATGAGTTAGAGTTGGATATTTTTCTTTGTGGTCTAATGTTCATTTAATGCAGGATTAAAGGATAAAATCAAGGAAATTTGGCAAATACCTTGGTCAAAACTCGAATGGGACAAGGGAGAGGAATTATAGGAGGTAAATCCTCCTCATTTACTACCCCTCCATTAGAATATTCCTCCATTAGCTCGGAGTGCAAATAGCTAAATCATGAGCACTAGAAGGCAGCTGAGCAAGTGAAAGAAAAAGCACTAGTTTATCTCGAGTTTGGGAGTCGAGCCTCCCTAATTTTAAGGAATTCGTTGGAGACTTTAGATGTATAAGTAGAGAGGCCTAGCACCTTAGTAGGATTTGGATTTTTATTGAAAAACTCTACTCTATTTTCAAGCTGCAAGACTTGTGACAGTTTTTTGATGTAATATGTTGTTTTGGTAATAAGAATGAGTTTTGTTTTGAGCCAGCATTGAGTTAACTTATAGGGTTGAAGCTCTTGGGCTAGGGCCCAACCCTAGCATCCAAGGCTCCTCTTTATTGTACATGTATTCTAGTGTAGATTCATAGCTTAATTGTTAATTTGCTTAGTAGATGCATTTCCATTGCAGTAGTGTGGATTAGATTGGTTGTGTGATAGTTTGCTTCCATTTGTGCCGCCTTTCAAGTAGCAGGTTAGAAAGGAGAAAAAGGATCACTAAAAGGTTGTTAGCAGGTGTCTCAGCCTCACTTCGTCCCTCTGGGACCATGACTTGAGGAAGGGACCCTTCAGCAGCTCCAAAAAGATAGATTTCTAGTTCTTGTATGAGCTTTGGAGTTTGTTGTCTTTGATTTAATATTTGGTTCATGTTGCAAGGAACATTTCATTGTCATATTTTTCCATCTCCATTTCTGCAATAATATATCAGTCATTCTTTCATTCCTTTTAGCAACTTTCTTCATGCATAATATCGGCAATTGATTCATGCTTTTCTAGTTTATGAAAATGTATCTTGTTGCATAGTTCTTGGAAGACACACATATTTTAAGCAGAGCAAGTAATTTAGTAGGAGACCAAGACTTCATAACCAGTGGCCACCTTCCACTTCATCCACCTTAGCCATCCCTTGTTCCACCATCACCCTCACTAGTTTTTCATCATTTTTCATTGAAACTCCCCTAGATACATTGAGTGAGTCTAGCCATCTCTTATCTTGGATATTGACTCTTGAGTGCTCCTAGACCTCCTAACACTCCATTCCACCCATCACACACCTTTCTAAAGCTTCCCAACACCTCCAACACCTCACAATTATCTCTCGGTTGTATCCTATAGGTTTCATGTAATTCCTACAACGTCATCCTGTAGGTTTCTAGTACATCTTGTAGGTTTTCCTGAAACAGCCTGTTTTGAGGCCAAATTGATGGGAAACCTCTATGGAGTCAAAAAAATCATCCTAGGACCCCTCCACACCATCCAATAATTTCATAAACCTTCTAGCCATCCTCAAACACCTCCCATCCACCTGTCACATCCATAAGAACAATTAGTTTTCATACTTGATTTTGCCTAAAAATTCGAAAAAAGTAAAAATACAGTTAGTTTAATTTCTTTGCTTCCATATTGGTATTGTTTGATGATTTTTACTTCAGCAGCTTAGATAGTGTCATTTGTTCATTGTTTAGTTAGCATTTCTTCTTAGCATAGCTTCTTAAATTGTTAACTAGGGTATGGTGTGGTTTAGCATTACATGTTGTCTTTTTTTCATTCTGCAGTAGAGTAACTCTTTAGAGTAGATTTTCCTTTCTTCCATCAAAGAATCAAGCTTCTTATAACACCATAGAAGTCTGCCTTGGAACCGCAGTGTTCTCTCGCCAGCTGAATAGTGACAATAGGCAGAACCATCACTTTTACTTGTGCATACAACACTGTCACCTCCAAGTTTGTATGAACCTCAGTTTGATAAGTAAAGCTGGTACCCTAGGGGTTGCAGCATCCTTGATTCAATACTGACGCTCATCACTTTTTGGTTCCATTGCTAGGGAGGTGTCTAAGTAGAATCTGGTTACTGCTTTCTTTTCTTCTATTTATTGTCTTCAATATTCTGCCATTAGTTTACTTCTGCAAAAGTAATCTAGTTGTTTCCTTTCTTTCATGTTGCATTATCTGCTTTCCTTTCCACTCTGCAAGTAGGATTTCAATTTAGCAAGTATCTTTTTCATTATGTCAGTAATTTTCATTCAATAAACAATTTCAATTCTTCAAGTACTTTTCAAGTTTTAAAAAGAATACAAAACCAACCCAAAAATATTTCCTTTCATGCCTCATAGGAAGACAGACAAATTAGGGAATTTTCTGGCAAATACCCACACTGCATCCAACAGCCAACCTTCTCTCTTCTTTGGTGGTTGTGAATTGGAGGAACCCTCAGGTGAGAAACCTGACATATTTGAAGAACCTACAATGGAAGAAGAAGAAGAGGAACCCATTCCTACTGAACAAATGGCTGAAAACCGAAATGACAGAGGGAATAGAGAGAGAGTTGAGGGTGTCTTCCCCATCAGGGAAACCAATGGGGACACTAAGATGAAAAATATAAGCCCCTCTACCCTACCTAATTTCCATGGCCTAACCACAGAGGACCCCAACACTTTCCTATTTGAGTTTGTTGTTATATGCTGAACCTATGACTATACAGATGATGAGCAAAAGTTAAAACTATTTCCATCTACCGTCAACGATGCAACATTGCACTAGTTCATGGGTTTACCTAGAGATAGCATGACAACTTGGGCTTAGATGCAGCAAGCCTTTAAAAACAAATATGAAGACTACTATTAGTTAAAGGATACTAAAGAAGAAATTTCCAGGATGACCATAGGCCATGATGAATCCTTAGAAGACTACGAAAAAAGATTCCAGCTTAGTTACAAAAGGGCCAGGTGCACACTTGACCCTGAGTCACTAAAGTAGGTCCTACTTCAAGGAGTAAGAGAAGTTCTTCTGGATACCTCACATTTGTTAGTAGGAGGAGATATCTACCAATTACCCTATGAGGATATCAAGATTATCTTTAGAAACCATTCTAGGGCGGCCAGGAAAAATGGTAGGGGTAGTCAACCTATGGCCAGTACATCATCTCCCAACTCATCCATCAAGGGTGAAATTGGAAACATGTTGGAAGATTTCATAAGTGAGATGTTACAAACCCTTGCCTTGCAAATGGACAACATGAACATTAAATGGAAGCAAGAGGAAGTAGAGAGAGCCTTGGCCATCTTTTGTCCTAGATGCACCAAGAGGCATCCTAGGAATGAATGTCCATTGAAATGTATTGAAATTTGCTTGGTCTGTGAAGAAAACCACTCCACAGACAAGTGCCCTTCTTTACCCAGACTCAAAGCTGTATATCAAGGAGCTGAAGGGGTCACTGAGTAGCTTTGCTACATTAACCAAAGGATACCTCCTAGGCCTAGACCATACAAGCATGGCATGCAAGGGTCAGCCCTTGCATATTACAACCCCAACGAAATCACAACTATACCTTCTTGTGGACCCCTTTCTCATCCTTCCTGGTCTACACCCCCTTCTTGGTCCTATGCATCTCAGTATCATTCCCAGCCAGCCAGCCAATCATTTCAACCTTATGCTCCACCACAACCTTAGTGGAGTACACCACTCCAGGGGTGGAGGTCCCAATACAACAATGATCCAGGTCTATTTCCCCCACCACCTGCTCAACCATAGCTCCTACACTTTGCTCCACACAAGCAACCCCAGATGCCTGCCCAGCCAAATCCAAACACGAAGAATAGGTAGGCTCATCAAGTATACAGTAGAGAGACATCATATCCAACTTACGTTGTGGAAATCTAGGAGATTAACCTTAGATCTGCAAGAGCTCTCCCAGATAACCAACCTCCCCCTCCACCTAGGGAGGTTAAGGAAGAAACAGAGGAAAGCAACCTTAAAGTAAATCCACCTTTTCCTGAGGGATTAGCCCAACCACTCTAGCCTACCCTAGAAGAGACTAAACTATTAGGAGAATTGAAAAATCTATGTGTAAATATCCCCCTTCTCCAAGCAATAAAATATGCTCCCATTTACAATAAGTTGATTAAGGAGAAATTATTCAAGCATATAGGGAGGTGAAAAAGGCATGCCCCTACTATTAATGTCATTGGGCAGCTGTCGGACTTAATGTTGAGGTAGGTAATATGTCCAAAATATTTGGACCCTGGAAACCCTATAGTAGATGTTCACATCAATGGCACCATTGTCCCACACACTCTGATCGATCTTGGGGTTGACATTAATGTGATGACCAAGGATACCATGCTCAAGCTCAACCTTGAAGGGTCATTGAGAAAGACCACAATAGTCCTGCAACTTGCAGACCGTTCCACAGTAACCCCTAAGGAAATTGTGGAGGATGTGATGATCTTCGTTGACTCCTGGGAGTACCCTGTAGATTTCGTAGTTCTCCAACCTAAGGCTAAGCTTACTGGTTATGCTCTCATCCTTGGGAGGTCATGGTTGGCCACAACTGATGCTTACATTAGCTGTAGAGCTGGGAATATGACCATCAAGAATGGGAATATGTCCAAGCAGTTAGTCCTATACCCTCCTACTCAACCTTATCTAGAGCATGATTTACCTTTATGGTTGGAGGAGGAGGAAGAAGATGAAGTTTATTCCACCCAACTTTATGCTTTGGAAGCAACCATGGGAAGAGGACAACAAGATGAGGATGACTTGATTGATCACCTGCTCCAAAGTCAAACTCCTGGTTCATTACCTTTATAAGAAACAGTAAAGGAAACCCAGAACAATCATCCAATTGACTTATGCTTTCCAATGAACTCCATGTAAAAACAATACTATTCAGCCCATAGAGAACCTTGAAAATCAATCGATCTCTTTCTGCTCTTGAATAGGAGAGGCTATGCAACATGTTAAAGGAAAATCTTGAAGCCTTCGCTTAGAGTTACAAGGAAATGAAGGGAGTACACCCCTTAGTGTGTACTCACCACATATACATCAAAGAAGGTTGCAAGCTGGTCTGGCAATGACAAAGGAGGATGAATCCAGCTCTTAAATATATAGTCAAAGAAGAACTGCAAAAACTGCTAGATGGAGGATTCATTTACCCTATCTCCAAAAGTAAGTGGGTCTCCCCTTTGGTGTTAGTTCCCAAGGAAAATGGTAATTGGAGGATTTGTGTTGATTATAGGGAGTTAAACAAAGCCACAAAGAAGAATCATTTTCCTCTACCCTTCATTGACCAAGTGCTAGATGGCCTGGCAGGGAAAAGGTTTTTCTCTTTCCTAGATGGATTCAGTGGGTACAACCAAATCCAGATCTGTCCAAAAGACCAGGATAAGACCACATTCACCTGTCATTGGGGTACTTTTGCTTATAGGATCCTTCCGTTTGGCCTATGCAATGCTCCTACCACTTTCCAGAGAGCATTCTTGAGTATTTTCGCGAATTAGTCCATGATGTAGTGGAGATTTATGCGAATGATTTTACACCTTATGGCTATGTTTTTCAAGAAGCCCTGTCTAACCTAGGAAAAGTATTGCACAAGTGCATTGAAATAAAACTATCTCTCAGTCCTGAAAAATGTGAATTCTTAATGACTGCAGGGGCAGTGATAGGTCATTCAATATCTCGGCAAGGACTACAGGTGGACCCAAACAAAATAGCCATCATCCAAAGGGTCCCACCTCCTCAAAAGAAGAAATATGTAAGAAGTTTCCTAGGGTTAGCTGGATACTACCAAAGGTTCATAAAGGACTTCAGCAAGTTGGCCTCTCCTTTATTTGGTTTGTTGGCCAAAGATTCTAAGTTTATATGGTCAAAAAGCTGTCAAGAGGCCTTAGACATCCTAAAGGATAAGTTAACCACTGCACCAATTCTCTGAGGCCCAAACTGGGCCCTCCCCTTTCATATTCATGTTGATGCCTCACATAAAGCCATAGGAGCAGCCCTAGGTTAGATAGATGAAAAACTTCCTTTTGCTATCTATTTTGTCACTAAGAACTTTTCAAAGGTTGAACTAAATTATACAGTGACTGAAAAGGAACTCCTAACTGTTGTGCATTCATTAAAAAAATTTAGGCATTCCATTACAGGCTATCAAACATTTGTGCATACTGGCCATGATGCAATCAAATATTTAATGAACAAACTAGATGTGAATGATTAAATTATAAGATGGCTACTTTTATTACAACAGTTTGATATAACCATTGTTGATAAGCATGGTAAGGAAAATGTTGTTGCAGACTTTTTATCTAGGGTAAATTTTCCTGCAGGTAAAGAAGGAATGGTCGATGACCAGTTAATGGATGAGCACTTGTTTGCTATTTTAGTTCTCTCTCCATGGTTTTTTGATATAGAAAACTATTTGGTATCAACACAGTTCCCACCAAACTTGTCCTCCAAAGAAAACAACAAGATAGTCAAGAAAAGCATCCCCTTCACTTGGATTGGGGGCAATCTTTTCAAACTTGGCCCAGATCAAATCTTGAGAAGGTGTGTCAAGGAAAAGGAATTCTTTGACATCCTTCTAACATGTCATGATGGACCTTGTGGAGGTCACTTTGCAGCAAAGAGAACAACATTCAAAGTGTTACAAGAAGACTATTATTGGCCCACTCTTCATCAAGATGTGAAAAAATACACTATCATATGTGATCAGTGCCGGAGGATGGGAAGGCCTACTCCAGGAGATGAAATTCCTCTACAGCCTCAAGTGACTTTCGAGCCATTTGACAAGTGGGGCATGGAATTCATTGGGCCTATTGACCCTCCTTCAAAGAAAAAATAATGCATTATTGTGTGCACTGATTAGTTGACTAACTGGGCTGAAACCAAGGCAATTAAGGTAGCAACAGAAGAGAAGGTGGTTGAGTTCCTAAGGGAGAATCTATTCTACAAATTTGGGTACCCTAGAGAGCTGGTCATAGACCAAGGTAGCTATTTTACCTCCAACATGATTGAATACTTGCTCAACCATCACAAGATCAAGCATAGGACCTGCACTCCCTATCATCCACAAGCTAATGGCCAAGTGGAGGTGACCAACAGAGCACTAGAGGGCATATTAACCGAGGTGGTGAGCAGCAGTAGGAAGGATTGGGCAGAAAGACTAGTTGAGGCCACCTGGGCCTATAATACCACATGGAAGGCCACCACTGGATTCACACCCTATGAGCTGGTCTATGGGAAAAAGGCCTTGTTGTCCATTGAATTTGGAAAATTTACATTAAAGATGGTAGCCCAACTAGAATTGGATCTCAGCAGTGCACAGAAAGAGAGATTGTTCCAATTAAATGGTTTGGATGAATTCAGAATGCAGACCCTCCTATATATAAAGGCAGTTCAACTTCAGAGGAACATCTGGCATGATAAAAATATCAAGGAGAAGAAATTTCAAGAAGGCGATTGGGCATTGTTATATGATTCTTGGTATAACGACTTCAAGGGCAAGTTAAGTACAAGATGGCTCGGACCTTATGTTGTGGAATGATGTCATGATAACAGTTCAGTGCAAATCAGAACCATAGATGAAGAAGCCATTCCTTTGCTTGTTAATGGACACTGATTGAAAACGTATAAGAGACTTTTATCAAAGCAAGAGTTTGTTGATGATATCAATAAAATAGTGATCATAGTGGAGCAAGTTCCAGCTGCTCCCTCATCAAATCATTGAGGGAAAAAGAAAAAAAGAATAAGGACTTAGGTGAAAACCTCCATGAGGTGCCTGAGTCCCATCTTTGGGTTGAGAACCTCTTGAGGTAGCGCAATGATGACAAAAAAAAAGAGAGAGAAAAAAAAAACAACAAAAAGAAAAAGAGAATAAGAAGATCCTTGGGTGAAAACCTTTCTTGAGGTGCCGAGGGAAAACAGCTAGGGTGAAAAGCTCTCTGAGGTAGCCTAGTTGTTTAATATATATATATATATATATATATATATATAGATATAGATATAGATATATCATAAAATTTCCATTTGCAAGTGAGCGAGAAGGATAGTTAATGAGAAAAAGAGGATCCCAAGGAGACCCCTGCCACTCACATATTCATTTTTTCACTCCTTACAATGCCTCCCTCCATCATGTTTGTCATTTTCCCACTCCATTGCTTCAATTTATGCAAAGACTATGTTTTATACAGGATCCTGCTAAAGGATAAAATTCACGGTGTATGGAGAATGAAGATACCCTCAAAGGTCTTCTCGGGACCTTCGGCAGACTGTAAGATTATCTGCAACCATCACAAAGTTACATGCATGTTCATAAACAATAACTAACTATCAAAGCGAGATAGGAGGATTACCTCAAGCCTCTGTGTAGCTTTGCTGGAGAGCACAATGCAGCTAGGCGGAAGTCCTCCGAGCCGGCTCCAAATCAAGTACTGCACATAGAAGAGACAAGCGTAATCACAGTAAACAACTTTGATAACTAATACATGAATATATAAAAGAACATCTAGTTACATATAACTAAGCTACTCATGCTACAAGGTATTGGACAAACAAATGAATGAATGATAGTACCAACACCATGGAGTAGACAGTACAACTACAGTTCTATATTAATGTTGGAAGAGTGATTACAACCATTTGTTGTATCAGCCTTCCCTTACCCCTCCAGCTTCATTCTCTCTCTCCCTTCTTACCAACTTCTTAAGATTTGTGAACAATCAAGTATGCTATCCTTTCAAATGCTCTAACCTCTATCACCATAGCCCTAGCTTTGCTTATGTAGCAATTGAGTTAGGGTTTCCAAGTTCCTCCTTGAGTTCCCTAGGGTAAAAGAAATTAAGTTGGCATGCTTTTCAGCTCTTTCCCATTTGCCTCCATTAGGATTAGAAATCCTCCAAATAGGTCGAATCTGGATGTTTCCTTTCTTTTCTTGAGTGATTTTAGGAACAAATATCTAGATATTTATGAGTCAATTCATTCCTTTGACCCTTAGAACTTCACTAGGATCCACTAACGTTGTTCCCAAAATAGAAACTTGAGTTAGTTGGGTCACTAATGCACCCTTAGGCTTGCAGAGAAGGTTTATAAAGCAGGTTGTCAGTGCATAGCTAGTGTTAGTGTGGAAACAAGGCATGTGATCTTGGTCTTTGCTTCAGCTATCATGTCCTTCCCCTTTGAGTTGATGAGGAGGTCAATTTGTTCTATAATAGATGCCCCCTAAAGTGTGAGATCAGAGGCTGTGACGATGGCCGAAATACTTTACTTAACTGTAATTTCCCTTCAAAAGAGAGAGAGAGGATCATAGCTTCTGGTGGTATGGGAAACCTGATATAACACACATATATATAAAACTACTAAAATAATGTCCTGACTTGGGCATTCTCATGCTCAGTAGCTATGTCAGAGTGATTTTCTCCAAAGAGATATGACGATGCTGGCTTCCGATAAGCACAATGTGGATCTGGTGTTATAATAGAATCACCCTGATAAGCTATCTCCAAAAAACAATATACTCAACTTGGGAGAGGAAACAAGGTTAAGTGATGCAAGCCTCTACCCAAGGTCTTGATTTCTGCTTCACTGAACATCATAGATCGATACATGTGAATATATGCGTTGATGTCAAACATGCACAAAATCATTTGAATACTAGTCAATAATGGAGACTATTAACAGATGTGAGGAAGGCCATCAATAATGGTGATGGTCTCCAAGATGCACAGTACAAACTAACAAGTGTGAAAGATGTTTTGTCGTCGAACACACATAGAATCACTTAACCAGGAGTCAATAATGAGAACCCTTGATCAAACAAAAGGCAACCTGCCACTAATGTCTACAAGTACCAAGGCACTGAATGTGTTTTTGGGTTGTCTTCATAGATAGAGTGTGAAGTCAATAGGAAGATACATGTCGAAGGGTAGGAAATAATGTGTCCTAAATCAATCAACACAAAACAGGACAATAATGATTTGTTTTTTGAGGAATCTTTGAGCAATCGGTCTTTAAACAGAGGGCATGATGAAAGGATATGCTTGATGGGTTGATGGATGAAGCAAAAGGTTAATGCTTGAACAATAGAAGGCACAACAATGGTTTTAACCATGCAGCACTAGACTCATGAACACCAAAGAGTGTTAGGATACAGAGATGCAAGCACATCAGGGCATTTTTAGGCTAAACTCATAAGATGGTAGGGTTCATATTGAGAGGTCATCACAAGGAAGGTTTATTTGAGGGAGTGCCATGTTCAAGGGAGCGACTACTGCCAAACCACACTTTCTAATACTGAATGTAGTTGTATTGTCTACTTTCCCCGTCTAATTAGTTTAGTGAGTCCAGACGGGTAAATTTGTCGATCTTTTCATGTTTTAAGAGTCTGAAAAGGACTGCAAAGAGAATGACTCTATACCCTATCTGATTAGTTTAATGAGTCCAGATAGGCAAACTCATCGATCTTTTCATGTTTTGAGAGTCTGAAAAGGATCATAAAAGGAGTTACTCTATATCTTGTCTGTGTATTTTAATGAGTCCAGACTAGAAAACTCGGTGGTCTTTTCATATTTAGAGATTCTGAAAAGATCATAAAGAGAAACTTCATGGTGGTCCCTTTGTCATAGTTGTTAACTTGGTGTGACAAAAGGTTAATAGTATACCCAGATCGGTTACTTTTTTGTGAGTTAATCTATTGAATCCAAATAAAGGGAAACCTATGTTCAATAGATGTCGACCTCATTTTGTTATGAGTATGAGGCGACGAACTAAACTCATTTTTCGTAGAGAATTTTTAATGAGTCACGCAACGACAAACTCAATACCTTCATCAAATTCTAACGAGTCAAATGAAGAAAACTCAAGATATATTTTTCAGTTTAGTGAGCGAGGAAAAAGAGGTAAAAGAACTGCTCATTCCTCCTTCATAGATTTAACAAGCCCGAAGGAGGGGAAAAACTCGGGGATTTTTCAATTTAAGAGCGAGAAATGGTCCCAAAAAAGCAAGTGCTCTTGTTGATGCCGTAGATTTTTAATGAGACCAGTGAAAAAAACTCGAGATTTTTCAGTTTAACGAGTGAGAAAAGTACCTAAAAGAATGCTTGGGTCATCTTTATAAATGTTTAACGAGCCTAAAGACAAAACTCGAGATTTTTTCAGTTTTATGAGAAAGAAAAAAGCGCCTAAAAAGAATGCTCAAATGGTCTTTTTCAGTTTAACGAGCTATAAAAAAAGCAAAAAAAAAAGTTTCTCAGACCATCGTCGTATATTTTTAACGAGCCCAACGATGACAAACTCGAGGTTTTTTGGATTAACAATCAAGAAAAATACCGTAAAAGGAACGCTCGATCTTATTCATGGTGGTTTAATGAGCTTGAAGAAGGAGATTCAAGGATTTTTCAGATCAACGAGCAAGAAAAATACCATAAAAAGAATGCTCAATCTTCTTTGTGGTAGTTTAATAAGCCTGAAGAAGGAGACTCGAGTATTTTTTGGATTAATAAGCAAGAAAAATACCATAAAAAGAATGCTCAATCTTTCTTGATCCCTGCTTGACAATAGAAGGGTATATGCCATGCATTTCCTCATAAGACCAAGGGAAAACATCGTGAAAGTCCTTAAAAGGGTAGGTGAAGCTCACAATTTCCATAGGATTGCGATTGGCTTCAATCTGTATGTTTTCCATGATGCCTATCATAACAGGATTTGAAGAGGCATCATGTCTGAATCAGATATCGAAACATGATGGTGCGAGTCCTCCCAAGGTCGCTCTTCTAAACTCATGCTCCCTCTAATAGCTTCGTCCTTAGGTAGGACTTGATTGAGTGGATCGAAAGAAGGAGTTGTTATGGGAGGGGCAGTGGTACCATTGGCTGTAACCAAAGTGACTAGAGATTTGGATGCAGATTGAATGGCTTGGTAGGCCAATTCAACCGGTGACAATGGAATTTGTTCTCCATATGTGTCAATGTCTAAAGGAGTCAGTAGGATCCATGGATTGGTCTGTTCATGAGGAATAGATGAAATCATGTTGACTATTTGTGAAACCTTGGGCGACTGAAGAGGGAAACAACCCATGAGGGAAGAAGCCTTCAGTAGACCGGTACTGCTATTGACATAAGAGTCAGGTACACCACCCACTAAGGGTATAGAGCTGGTAGGTAATGGGGAGTAATCTGGGGTGCAAAAGGATAGCTAGTCCATTGTGACTACCTTTCCATCTAAAGGAAATAGGATGATATGGAAGATCAAAGACACAATGGCATTCATGGCATAAGTCTAATTGCGGCCCAAAAGCAGATTATAGTCGCGTTTATGATCCACAACTTCAATATCCACCATTACCGTTTTCCCACTCAAGGTGATGGGATAGCTAGCTAGGTAACCTTTTGGGATGAAAGTGTGGTCGTCAAAAGCTTTAATGGAATTCAACAGTAGGGATAGGGTTGGAGAACCTAGTGAGATCCAACATGAAGCCGACATGACGCAGGTCAAATCACCTTCGTCAATGACAGTTATGTGTATACTTTTACCTTTCGAAAAAATTTACACTTGAGATGCAAGCTGGTGAGAAAGGGGAGGTTTACACTTTTCAATGTCGAAAATTGCAAGCATGGAATCCTGTGGGTCGATACCACCAATAGCAGAAAGCAAAGCTTTCCTTTGTGCTGGGCATGTTTGTAATTCTTCGAGCACCAACATAGCCAATGGCGCTTGTGCCAAATATTCTACAATGCTATATTTTTGGGCGGCACGTGCAGATGTATTGTGCATTGTGCATCGAAGTTCCCCTTTAGGGGGGTGAATTACAAGGTTAGCAACCGGCCTTTTGATATGCAAATCGTTGGGCGGAAATGGGTTTTGACTTGAGGAAGGTTCCCCTACATGAGTGACAGGAGCTCCATAAGATTTGGCTTTTGTTTGTAGATCTACCGTTTCAAAGGTGTAAATGGTAGAAGATCCTTCACCAGCTGAAGGATGTTGTGAACCATCATTGCCCCCTTGTGGGGGTTGGGGTTGGTTTGCAATAAGGTTTTGCTGTTGCTCAGTGGGAAAAGGATTTTTAAGGACAGTGGGGGTCCTACCAGTATCCTTTTTAGCAATGTGATGCATTCCTGAAGACGTGGATAGCAATAGGTCATGTGGTCTTCAGCAAAAAGTTTACAGGGAAATCGGGTGTGTTTATCCTTTTCATCCTTAGGAGGCACAACGACCTTCTGTTTTGGGTTTGGCTACTTCATTAACTGCTCCTCGGAAGGAGCAGTCCTTTTCTTATTCTTCTTGTTCTTGCCACCGGATTTTTGCATAGACTGCACAAAGTTTATCGCGGTGGCAGGAAGAACAGTTGATTTGGTAGAGGGGCCATTAACATCTAGGCAATGTGACCATTGAGTTGTTTTACAGCACCCCCAGAGGTTGCGCCAACAATTCCATCGGCGTGCACTCCAGGGTGCTGAGTAGCGGAAACGTTAGAGTTACAAAGCGCATTGGGCATTATGTCGTAAAGAGTGCCAGACTGTGAATATATCAGATCTAAGTGTTGGGCACGATGTATGGATTGGTCTTCTGTGACCACAACACCTAAAGTGAAATCTTTAGCAATTTGCGGGAGTAAGGACTTGCAGAACCAGTCCACTAAGATATAGTTTGGGAGGGGAGCTTTGACTAACCTCTGCCTATGTCTCCATTCATGTATATGATAGGAGATGTGGGTGGCAGTATCATGATGTAATGAAGTGAGGAGCTCTCTCCCAGTCTCATGGCGGATGGGTAGCTAGAAGTGCTTTAGGAATTCCATCGCTAAAGCGTCAAAGGTGTTTACTGATGTGTGGTAACTCAATGTACCATTTTGCTGCATTGCTAATGAGGGTGGGGGGAAAAAGATGTAACCGGATACTATTGTCCACCATGGAGTTTGAAACACACCAAAGATGGTAGGTGGTGATATGGGTGCCCGGATCCTCCCTTGCTTGCCTTCAAACTTGGGGATGTCCGTTGGTATCTTATGTGGGATTGGCGGCTAATGTAAGTTGTGGTAGATGGGGTCATTTGTGAGTTTGTACAAGTCAGGTATATCCAACGTTGCCAAAAAAGGCAGAGAGTTTGGTGCCCCCGACTCAGACCAAGGCGATGACATATGACTTGAGGAGCCTTGCGCTCCTCCCATTGTTTGAGTCCCAATATTATAAATGGGTTGCGTGGTATAGTAGTTGCCTTGAGGTATGGCATTGTAGTGTGGATTTCCATGGGGATTTTAATATTGAGGTATAGAATTTCCCCCAGGATAAGCGGTGCCCCCTTGACTCATTTGAATTTGTGAGTAGGGTGCCCCCATGGATTGGTTGGGACCTCCTTGAGGATTCTCGCCCATCAAAAAACTAACCATTTTTCCTTGATTGACATAAGGAATGCTCATTTCAATTAGCGACTGACCATGCATGCCTAAGAATGGAGAGGGAACTGTTACGTTCCCTACTAGCATGTGCATATTGGGAATGCTCTCAGATACTTGAATCTGAGGGATTGACCTATGCAATGGTGGCTGACCATATTGTTGGTGGATGGGAACCATGCCCGTAGTGCCATATTGAGCATTATAGGGAGCGTTGTATGTGGCACTTGTCGAAGGTATGCAGTTTGATAGTAAAGGGGTGGAAATCGACATTGGCTGGGTTCCACTCATAGAGGGTGTCATGTGAGTGGTTGTACCTAGGACAAATGGGATAACGAGGTTCGCCATCGATGGTGTTGTGGTGACTGTCGACTGGGGAAGTGGTGGAGGACTAAAAGTGTCCCTAAAGTCCCATGACCTGTTAGTCGTCGATGGGATAGATGGAAATGTTCCAACTACTGAAGCAGGAAGTACAGGTACCATGGGAGCCAAGACTGGTTCCAACGGATTCGTGAGTGGAGGGTTGAAGTGAGGAAGGAATCCTTCGGTGAAGAAATCCTCTGGCAAACTTGAATCGTCGGTTGTCCAAATAGATTCTGTGTGAGATCTGGGAGACTGATTCTCCGAAGACGGGGAATCTAGTTCTCTGGAACTTGGTGGATCTTCCACAATGAGTGGAGGAAGTCCTAGCAATCATCTAGATTGACGACAAGGGCCAGATGTAGCCATGGTGACCGTTAATTTTTATTAATAAATTTTATCATGATATTTATTAAAGTCTCAAATAATAACACTTGGGTACCTAAAAAATATAAAAAATACTCTAAGTTAATCAATCAATGAACAGAGGGAAATGACCCTGTTAGATAAGCACTGATCATTGGAGATGAAACCCAGTATCACAATGAATAACAGAGAGGGCTGGCTAAATGTATAGTTACGGTTACTCTTCAGCTTTGCTCGAACCTTAGATTGAGGGGCCAAGTACTCTCGTTAAGATGATCACCCTCCCAAAAACTGAAGACAGAGTAGGTCCGTCTGTGTTAGGTACCAAGGCAACCTGCCCCAGTCACCTTGTGTAAGTCCCTAAAAGCTTGGCCACTAAAGATACCTCAAATCACAGACACTACCGGGGGGCCCATAGTCGCAGACAGTATGTTGTGTCGGCAGGATACCTGAGTCCCCGACTCAACTCCGAAATCCCCAAGGGACCCCCAATACACAGAATACCCAAAGGCGTTGCAAGTGAAGGTGGGCTACCCTCACTTACAGTTTGATGTTGTCTCGTATTTTGCTCCACTTTTACTAGAGTGGTCCCGGTAGTATGAGTGCAACAAGAATTTTCTCTCTTTTAATGACACTAGTTTGGGTTTTCGATCTTGGGCAGTATACTCACTCTGCCTATCCCAACATCCTAGCCTGAACTAATGTTTGTTTGCTCAATAAAGAGTTACTAATTGATTTTAGGTAAATTTTGTGTGTACTTTTTTATTGTCTTCGGTAGGGGAGTTGATGTATGAAATGTGATGAGACTCTGAATCAATAAATCATGCACAAGGTAATGCTTTAAAAAAAATTCAATTCGATGAGAACAAGTTGTATTATACAAGTGAGAGTCTTTCACATATTCATATTCTTTCCATGCATCTTAGTCATTTAATAAATGCATAACCAATGGAACTCTTTCCAATGTTTTCTTAACAACTACTTGAAACCAAAAATAAAGCAGCTCTTAACTAGCTAAACAGAAGAATAAATTAAAAAATGTGGATCTTTCTCTCATAAAAAATGCTTCTAAGAAAGAAAAAACAAAACTTATTTCCCAAAAAAAAAAATTTTAGGACACCTATTTTGCTAGCAAAATGTAGTAACAGATCTTCTTTTAGTCCATAAGAAGGCTTCCTATCCCTTTTGGCTTATAGACACAATTGGAAATCAAGGTTTTGGGAAACTAACGCTCTGTAGCAGTGGCCACAGAGAGTTAATAGGTCCACTAACACTGCCTGTGAGCAGACAAAGTGCTTTATAAAGCTCTGTGTAGTCTGCTAACCTGCATTAGTGTGGGAAAGCAGTAAAAAATAGGGCTTTCTAGATTAGATTCAGAGATGAATACAGGTAGGAAAGATACAACAAGGTTTTTGGTGGGTGAGAAAGGGATTGCAGAAGTATAGGGAGGTCTTAGAAGGAGGAGAAAACAAAGAACTATCTGGGTAAACCGGGAACTAGATGTATAGTCCCCAATGGAGTCACCAATTCTGCTATAGGATAAAATGCACGGTGTATGGAGAATGAAGATACCCTCAAAGGTTTTCTCGGGACCTTCGGTAGACTGTAAGATTATCTAGAATCATCACAAAGTTACATGCATGTTCATAAAAATTAACTAACTATCAAAGCAAGACATGAGGATTACCTCAAGCCTCCATGTAGATTTGCTGGAGAGCACAATGCAGCTAGGCAAAAGTCCTCCAAGCCGGCTCCAGATCAAGTCTTGCACATAGAAGAGACAAGCGTAATCACAGCATACAACTCTGATAACTAATACTTGAATATATAAAAGAACATCGAGTTACATATAGCTAAGTTACTCATGCTACAAGGTATTGGACAAACAAATGAATGAATGATAGTACCAACACCATGAAGTAGATAGTACAACTGTAGTTCTATATTAATGTTGGAAGAGTGATGACAACCATCTATTGTATCAGCCTTTCCTTACCCCTCCAGCTTCTCTCTCTCTCTCTTCCTTCTTACCAACTTCTTAATATTTGAGACAATGCTCAACAAAATGGTATGCTATCCTTTCAAATGCTCTGACCTCTATCACCATAGCCCTAGCTTTTCTTATGTAGCAATTGAGTTACGGTTGTCAAGTACCACCTTGAGTTCCCTAGGGTAAAAGCAATGAAGTTGCCATGCTTTTCAGCGCTTTCCCATTTGCCTCCTTCATTAGGATTAGAAATCCTCAAAATAGGTCGAATCTAGATGTTTCCTTGCTTTTCTTGAGTGATTTTAGGAACAAATATCTACATATTTATGAGTCAATTCATTCCTTTGATCCTTAGAACTTCACTAGGATCCACTAAAGTTGTTCTCGAACTAGCAGCTTGAGTTAGTTGGGTCACTAACACACCCTTAGGCTTGCAGAGAATCTTTATAAAGCAAGTTGTCAGTGCATGGCCAACGTTAGTGTGGAAACAAGGCATGTGATTTTGTTCTTTGCTTTATCTATCATGTCCTTCCCCTCTGAGTTGATGAGGAGGTCAATTTGATGTACAACAGATCCCCTGTATTCCTATAGGATCCCCTAAAAACCTACAGGATGATCCTGTAGGATTTACAGTGACCTAGAAATCTTACATGAAGCAATCCGAAGGCATATGGTGGACTTGTTAGGGCCCTAAAATTCACCCTATTCATGATCTAGCACCTCACCTCGTCCACTATCATCATCCCTGCACTCACCATTCAAAAAAAAAAGATCAGTTTCAATAGTTTTTTCTTAATCTTCAAATAAAAAAAGGGAAAACAGAGAGGATTAAAGAATGTCACATGAGTTTCTTTTGCTCTCGACACTCCCACTCCTTCTTTCCATCCATGCCACCATCCTCAAAGCCCCAGCAAGAAAAATTATTAAAGAATTACGAGGGAGAAGCAGCTACAGGACATCCTGTAGGAAATCCTATAGCAGCCTATCCCACAGAATGCCACTCACACCAGCAACAAGTCTTCAGCAGGATGATCTAGTAGCTTCAAAGCAACAGCATTAGATCTTCAACCACATATACCTACAAAAATAGAGAAACTATTAGCATACAGCAAGAGGAGGAAGAAGAATGGCATGCAGCAAAAATACACAGCAGCACCTTTAATCTTCGACAACTGTAGCATAGCATTGAAACCACATGTAAGTATCCCACTCGCTCTCTCATATGCATCATGTAGTGAAAATTTGTAACGGTTATGAGATAGTTGGTTTATAAGTGAAAAGGTGGCCAATTAACTTGGCCACCTTCGTTCAGTCAGCACATGCACAACTGGGTGTCCTCTCACGTGTGGCTGCAGTCAACTCAAAGACAAAGAGGGATTAGGAAAAAAAGAGGTTAAACTATGGATTTATGAGGTGAGATCTGATTATGAGGAGTGGGAAATGATGAGGTGGTAGTGGGGACCAACGGTCCAAAAATGACAACGTACCTTTTTTTTTGGCACACTACCTCACCCCGAATCACCATAAGAGGAAATAAAAAATCGTTCCCATGCATTCATGCATTTCACCTCCTTGAAACTCCCTCACTCAAGTCACTCTCATAACCCAGGCCACCCACTAGAAGAAAAGATTCATCGTCCACTACATAGGAATTCCTACAGGAGCATGCATAGAAATTCTTACATGATACAGTCTTCAGGATACACAGAGACTATCTATAGGATTGGGAGAGAAGAGTTCAGAAGGGATATCATGGGAATTGACCACTGCAACCAGTTTAAAGAGGTAGGCTCTAAACTTACATTCCCATTTGCAAGTAAATGAACCAGGGATACTCTAAATTTGAGTGAATTTAGTAACCGTGTGAAGGGAATTAAATAAAAAATCAACTCTATTTTGGTCCTGCATTTGAAAAATTGTTTCAACCTTCTCATTTTTTCCTCAAGCCTCACCAGCAAGATGAAAGGAGGTTTAATAGGAAAGAGCTCAAAAACACTATGAGGATCCAACAACACCCCCAAGTGCTTGAAATCTTCACAAGACATAACTATATGGGGTTTTTCAAAAAATGCAGAGGGTATGATGATGAAGTGGCTCAAGAATTTGCTCTCTTCCTCACTCCACACAACAAAATCCATGCCACTATTGTAATAAGGAGCCTCACCATAGATCTCACCCTTGAGCTCATCAGCATGGTCACCACACTTCCCCTAGTAATCCCATGGAGAAAAGAAGACAAAGGAGACAGCCACGTGGCAAAAAGAAAACTATTTTTAGAAGGTGAAGAACCCATTGAGGAAAAGAATGGAGTAAGGAGGGAAAGTATGCCATACCCATCAAGTGAGGTGGGCTACCAACTAATCAAATACATCTCATGTGAGGGTATATATAATGTTGTCTATGGATATCATTTCAGGATCCTTGAAGAATTAAGATTTGGAGTAGAAACACCCCCTCACTAGAGGCTCAGCATACCATATTTCTTGCTTCAATCACTCATAGGCTCAAGCATTAAAGTGAAGGAGGTGAATTCCCAACAAATAGCACACAATGGGTTGATTAGGATCCTCATTGAAGATGCCATCCAAAACCTCAGAACCCCTATAACATGGTCAGTTTTCAGAGACATGCCAGCAGAGGATGACATCAAAGCTCTCACTTATGATGTTAGTCCTACTGTCAGTGAAGAGGAAGTAAAACAAGAAGAGGAAGATACAGAGCAAGATAAGGATGAGATGGATGAAGAAGGAGCTGACACATAGGAACATGATGAAGATGAAGAAGAAGATGGATAAGAAAATGAGGATGATGAAGAAACAGAGGAAGAAATTAAGGAGGAAACTAATAGAGACAATGAAGATCTACAAGAAGAAGAAGACAGGAAAGACAGAGAGGAAGAAGGCAATAGAACCGGGGGGAAAGAAAACAAGGAGGAGTCACCTAGGGTGTCTCTGAAGGCCACTGAGAGAAAGGCAGTAGTTTCCCTCACTGCTCTTTGCACCCAAATCAAGAAAAATAATAAAAGGCAGAGGCCGACCACACTATATTTCAGGACAAGAAAGAGCACAAGAATAAGACAGGGGAAGCCACAAACATCAATCAAAACTCCAATTGAGATTGAAGATTCCCCTACACAAAAAGACAAAATGCCTTCCCCTAAGTCCCTTATCACCTATGTAAGGAGGCCTACTACTAGATCAACTTCCTCAAAGGGTAAGTCAATCCTATAGGCTCCGCAACAAAATCTACAGGAGGTAAAAGCAGTCCTATAGGATACTCTGTTGAATCTACAGGAGGCACAAAAATTGGAAAGAAAGGTAGGGGAGCAACAAGAATATAAAGACGAGTCAAGAGCTATAGAGATGAAAAGGATATTGGCAAGAGAGAAAACTGAACCTCTTTTGACCAGAGCTGAACAATCAAATCCCATGGCCCTCATCAGTACCCATAATTTGATTTCAAATGATCCTCAGTTGGCACCTAGATATCTTGCTACCTAAGAGCAAGAAATTTCACATTTTGAGGACATGTTTAGGGTGCTAGGAGATGATAGTATACATGCTTGCCTAAGGAGATGGAACACATTGCCATACAACTTAAAGATAAGAGAATCTCACTCCCCTCAAAGGTTGAGTGTTATAGACATTTTTGTGCCTTACAGTTATAAGCATGAAATGTCCATAATTCAAGGGATCCAAAGTCCCTAAAGATGTTGGTACAGCTCCTAAAGGAACAAGGTCAACCAATGACAGCTTCTCCCAGAAGTTCTCCACCAAAAACCACTCAGAAACAATCAATTCAGGATCAATTCAGAGGCTCCACTAGCTGCCTGCGTTGAAATGTAAAGTCTACACTGGCTAGGTGCACTGCAACGCAGGTGGAAGCACTACCAGGGTGCGCTGAGCGGGAAATGACAAATGGCAAGCTCATTCAACGAGGTGGAAAGACCCTGGAAGCTTCCAGAATCTTCTCCAATGACACTTGCCTCAAGGAATTCGACTAGTGATGAGTAAGAGGCTCTTAGTCTCCAAGTGGAAGCAAGAACTGACAGAGGGAGAGGACACTAGTCAGATCTCAAGCTGACTCATCCTCTCTCCAAACATCTATATATGGATCTCTCCTCCATGAGATCTAGAGGCTGGAATTTTGTTATTGCAAAGAATCGATGTTGGTTTAAGATTGGAATCATTGGGTGCTTAATGCTTTGAAGGAAGGTGAAGATAGGAATTTCATTTGCTGGGAAGGAGATGCTGGATTGGAGCCCTCTGGGTTGTATCTCTTCCTGAACCTGGTTATTCATCAATAAAGCTATCTTGGTTTCTCCTATATACTGATGTATCTTTGATGTATGATTGCATTAGTATGTTTAGTTTATTTCTAATCCTGAACTAGTTATGAATATGAATCTATGTCTTATGTAGTGTTCTCTTCTTGCGATCTTGCAGGAACCTGTTGAAGCTGGGCGAGCGAGAAGGCAAGTAGCTGGGAACTCTCAAAGAGAAGAGAGACTAGATCGAGGGACAAACGGAAGACACCGGTTAGTCCATCCATCTCTCTTCATTCTTAATTCATAAAGGAAGAATACTAGAATAGCTGTTTCTGTTTGTTGCTAAGGCACTGTCACACCTTAGGTGGATAGGATCGTCCTGCATAGGCATTTTTCCCCACAACAAATTGGCAACTCCACTGGGGAGATCTGCTTAGTCATTTTATTTGTGTCTCTATCATTGTTTGTTTCATAGACTCAACAGCAACAATCGAACTGCATCTGCTATTCTCAGATGCAAAGTAGACAGCTGCTGCTTTGATCCAATCACTGGATTTGTTTATGATCTGAACAATGGACTCACAAATGATTTGATGATCCTTTGTGATAGATCTTAGCCCTCCCTCAAAGCATCCCTTTGATTGTACCTTACTTGTTGCTGTGATTTGGCCTGAAACTGTAGATTAAATAGCAAACTGTGACCCAGAACCCAGTGAGAAACTCTCGTTTCTCCTTCAGCGCAGACTCTGTGAAGAGGTTCTGCATTTCAACGCAGGTCCCGTGAAGGCTACCTGCGCTGAATGTCAAAACCTTTGTGTTAGGGGTGCGTTGATCCAGTTAGGCCTTGTTCAGCTGGGGTTCTCTGCTCTGTTTTGCCTTGTTTTGATCTCTGTTTTTTGCAGCCTGTAACCAGCATAGCTACCTGTCTGATAACTCCTTTTCTCTGCTTAAATTCTGCCTCCTTTTGTACAAAAAGACTGTGAGTGTTTTTATGTGTTTGTGGCGTCATTTACAGTTTTCCTTTGCAAGAGTGAAATAGTCATCCTGTAGCCCTTGATTCAGATCTGTTGATTGTGATATTAGGAGAGAGTTCATTGGCTGTTTACAGTTGGTTATACATTCATTTTTGCTTTTGGTTTCAGTTTGTCTCTTTTAAGTGTCGAAACAAGTGTTCATTTCGAAAATCGTTAAGTGTTGTAATCTCTTCTACCCTTTCTGATTTCGAAAAAGTAAAATTGTTTGTATTTTTCATTTAAAAGCAAATTCAAAGTTGTGCAAAAAGCTTTCTTTTTAGGCATCAATATTAAGAGGGCAGAAAACAAACACCTGCATTGTGCATTTGCATCTTGATAGTTTGCATGTTTGATTTAGGAAAAGTGCATTAGAGTGTGCTGATTGCTCTTTGAGAAAAGATGGTGTCTTTCTTTTCCCTTTGTAGCTAGGATTTTCATGGTTGAAAAGATATAAAAAGCTTGCTTATCATCTTTAGACTGCATTTAGGAATTGTATCATACATCTCGTGGTGAACCTCAAAAGGAAAACTTCTAAAAAGATCAACCTAAAATAAATTGAATGAACTTAACAACGCTTTGTAACTTAACGCACAACATAGAGGTCTAGGCTAGAGACGTGTTCCGGCGTCGTAAAGCCTGGTGACTGTCGATCTCACTAAAGGTGGGTGATCCCTCCTGAGGGACGATAGCACCAGTACGGATTGTGCTCCCACATACCGTCGAGTATATATTGGGAGACCCCTATAGGCATAAAACCTTTATCCTTAGGAAGCCGTGTCGGCCGCCCTACTGATCGCAATGCACTGAACACAGCATTCAGGAAGATCGACCGCCCGTACCTTAAAAAGTATTCTGCGGTTTTGCGAAACGTTTGGCACACCCTCTACCTAGAACTCTAGAGTAGTTCCTTTTGGCCTTTTTCAGACTCTATAACGGAAAAAGTCCATCCGAGCGTTTGTCACTTCGGGCTCATTAAAACATCGAAGGAGACTAGAGTCATCTTTAGCTTTTTCTCGACTCTTTAAAAGTGAAAAAGCAAGTTGTGTCTAAAGCGTCTAAAAAATCATTTAATTCCGAAACACACTTTCCCCTTTTTGTATTTTGGTTGGTCGAGTAATCTGCAATCGTGGAAGAAATTCAATTGAAACCTCGTCGTTCGCGGAGGCTTACGAGTCAACCGTCTTTGTCTCCGGAATCGAAAACAGTACGGACAAAGCGAACTTGTTTAACCGGTTCGAAATCTCCTATCAAAGTTAGAACAAGTGTTCCAACAACATCTGAGATTCCGGTTACTCCAAACATTTCTGGAAACCCTGCCTCTACAGAAGAAGTTCAACAGCCACAGAGGGACATTGATACTGATCCTAGTCTGAGAACAAACACTTGTGTTACTGAACCAGTTCCATCAGTAACTGGTTCAGAGAGTCTTGTTCTTCAAACATCTGTCGTTGTTGATTCAACCCCTTCTTCGGCACCAGAAATATTTTACGGACCTGAGGGTCTTCCCCTTCCACCTGGTTTGATTGCGATAGAGGAAATTGTAGAAGATCCGCAAGCAAGCACTCCAACACATTTTGGAGTCGGGGTCACTCTATTTCCTTCGACATCAGAAGTTAGTTTACCACCAATGGAAGTTCCTGTAGAATCGCTAGGAAATCTCTTGGATAGACTCAAAATGTCTGAACAACCGTCAACATCTAGGACTGTGTCGAATGACACAGTGACAACAGAACTCCCTGCCGTCGCTTCGACAATGTTTGCTGGCATACCATCTGTCCCGACTAGCTCTCAACCGCTAGAAGGAGTCCACCCAGGGACTATTTCGATAGTGTGGTCCGTTCCAGTTTGCTCCTCCAGAATAATATCCGGAAACTCTTATGTTGAAACTCGCCATATTGATCCATTTTGAGGTCAATTTGGGCAATCCAGTCCCCAAGGAAAAACAATCCCCTTGAGTTCCGGATTGCCACCGTATGGGGGGCAGTATGCCCTTTCATTACCCCCTCCGGGAGGGTATCCATACGGGAGTTCACAACAGTATTCAGGTTATACTGGAGTTACATCAAGTGGTTGGGTACCTATGCTACCTCAACAACCAAGGGTTGTGTATTCTATGCAACAATGTGGACCTATGTCGAGCATCCCGACCACACCGGCTATTGCGATAGTGTCGCAAGTTAAAACGTTGCCTGTTGTATGTCAACCTAAGATTTCTCAGGTTGTAATGCAACAGCCCCTTGACCCTGTGACTCAACCACAATCGCCTACTGGTGGGGCAACACAGGTCCAAACAGGTACAATTACCCCACACCTTGGTCCAACGGTTAGTATAGCGCAACAGAACATGGCTTCGCAACCGTGGCTGGTGCAATATCAACAACCACAATTCCAACAAGTATACCAAGGTTCTGAGCAGCAGATCTTTGCGAACAGTGGAAAACCGTACATTCAAAACGGTCAAAATCAACCACTTTACGGTGGTCATGTCCACCAACCGTATCAGTCATACCAACATCAATTACATTATGCTGGTATGCAAAGGCCAACTGCTCAGGCAATCCCATCGTATCCTGGGTATGCTTCACCTAACCTGAATCAACAGTTACCATTCGTGGCAACTTTAGAGTTACCCGATTTACACCGGTTGACAAACGATCCAATTGCTTACGCCCCTTGGTGGCCAACGATTCCTCACAAACTTCCTTCAGACATTCCTAAATTTAATGGAAATCCAGGTGAAGATCCATCGAATCACGTGATGACATTTCATCTATGGTGTTCATCAAACACCCTGAACGATGATTCGATAAGGCTTCGCCTTTTTCAGAGGACGTTAACGGGTCCAACGGCAAAATGATATATTGAATTACCTAGAGCTTCGTTCGACAATTTCAGCACCTTAGCCAGGACATTCTTAACCCATTTTCAATTACCAATAAGGTATGAAACAGGAACGGAAATCTTAACCAACTTCAAACAGACGACGGCCACTCACATATCTGATCATATACATGAGTGGCGACGTCGTCGTAGGATGGTAAAAGCGTATGTTCCGATCAACTATTAGCTGAATGGTTTATCAAGTCGTTACTTCCTGCTATAACGGAAGATGTGGCAAAAGGGGGAGTCGTAACGGAAGAGCAAGTTATCGCTCGTGCGCAATATCTAGACTTAGTCTATACTCAGTCTGGCACGCTCTATGACAAAATACCTGACGCCCCTAGACTGGAATTCTCAATTCCTCCTCCTCCTAAATCAAACAATGACTCTCACGCCAGCGATGGCGTGATTGGCACGACAAACGCGAAATCAACAAAGGCCAACTCCAAAAAGGCCCGTAAGATTTCAGATCAAAATGCAAAAGAAGAAATTCTTGCTTTGGAAGTAAATTCCGTATCAGCAGATAAAGGCAAAGAAACCAAACAACCAGGGAGCAAGAAGAAGCAAAACAAAGGGAAGAAGAAGAAACAGGATGAATCATCTCCTGAAAAAACTTCTTCAAACCCTCCTGGAAATAGGAAACCTCCCCCCTCGGGGTGTCAGATATGTGATGAGGATCATTGGACGAAAGAATGTCCATACAAAGCTGAGCTTAAAAGGTTCTTCAAGAGTTCGCAAACCTCAGCTGTGTTAACTGATCCGTTTCCAAATCCAGGTCAAAATCTGGTTGATAGTGGAAATGCTTCCCCGTCGCAAGTGCTTATGTTGTCGATTTCCAAGCAATAAAATGATGCTTTGATTTCGACAAGGAACAAAGATTACGGGAATCCATAGCTGTCGAACGGCAAGGAAAAAGATCAACCAAGTAGTTCGACAACAACTTCGACAGAAGTTGTACCACCCATCATTCCTGAATTAACAATAAAACCGCCAAAGGGAGTAGTACACAAGTCGACATTTAATCCTCACGCCAGAGCAGCGCAACATTATAACATAGTGGAAGATCTGGCCCAATCGCCATCCGCTATGTCGACTCTTGAAGTACTGCAAAATTGCCCATCCCAAAGGCAGGCTTTGTTATCAGCCATTGGTGGGGTTGATCCTAAGGATTCCAATCTTGTATCCTTTGACCATAAAGTATACGATCCTCAGTTACCAGCTCAACTAGCTTTCCTTATCCAAGTGAAAGCCCTCAACAAAACTGTTCATCGAACAATTATTGATGAGGGGGCATCTACATGTATTATGTCGATGAGTTGCTGGAAAACTTTAGGATCTCCAACCTTGTCGCGATCTTCGACAACATTAAAAGCATTCGACGGAAGGACATATACCCCGTATGGTATCCTAAATAACTTGAAGGTTGAACTAGGGGGAAAAACGGTAGAAATAGATGTTGAAGTCATCGATGGGAATCTTGATTACAACATCCTACTAGGAAGACCATGGATATACGCCATGGCAGCTGTTGTGTCGACCTATTTTAGAAAGATTGCATTCCCCTTTCAAGGAGGGATTACGATCGTCGACCAACAAAACTTCCTCCCTAATGGTTCTCAAGTTACGGGAAGCATTCCAATGATCCATGGGAGCAACCATTCGCTTCAAAATATCGGAGTAGGCCTACTAAAAGACCCCACATTAATGGGAACTTTCGCACTTCCACCTCCAATCTATATAGGAGAAGTAGCGTTGGTAGGAGCCTGCAATATGATATCTTCCACGAAGATCTCAGAAGAAGATATAGACATGGATCATGCAATGGTTTTGCCCCCAAGCCCAATAGAAATTTTGTAGCAATCAATGTTTCTGGCATGGGAGGCGAACCCAAGTCAACGCTCATCAAGCGTTTGGGTAGATAGGTCTAGAGAATATGGTACCCCATTAGATCCTTGGTCGCGAGTGCATGGAACCGACGAAGGAATTCTACAATCAATGTTGATTGAGGGGGCACCATGGAATGATAGCCACCATCGTTCCTTTCTTCCGGATTGTGAAGAAGATACTCATGATGACCTTTATCACCCTTCAGTCTTTGAATTCCTATCAAATACTGTAAATACGGTGGATTCCGAGCGAAACCTATCCAATATTGAAGAGACTATAGCCATAAATATCTCAACCAAAGCAGATGTTGTAGAGAATATTTATGTTGGCAAATGTTGTTCTCCTTCAGAACTGGAAATATATAACGCTCTTTTTCACGAGTTCAGAGATGTCTTTGCTTGGTCATATGATGAAATGCCAGGCATCGACTCGAGTATCATTGAACATGAAATTAAAATGTATCCTGATGTCAAACCAGTAAGACAATGGCTTCGGCAGGTGCACCCCAAGAAAGCCACTGCCATTAAGGCAGAAGTTGAAAAACTTCTCCATGCTGGTTTCATCTACCCGGTTCCTCTAACCAATTGGGTATCGAATATTGTCCCTGTTATGAAAAAGCAAGGAACAATTAGAGTGTGCGTTGACTATAGGGATGTAAATCAAGCTTGTCCAAAAGACAACTACCCTACACCCTTCATCGACCAGATAATTGATGAATGCGCCGGATGTGAAATCTTTTCATTTATGGATGGATTCTCCGGGTATAATCAAATAAATATCCGCCCACAGGACCAGTCAAAGACTGCTTTCATTTGTCCGTGGGGCACATTCGCATATCGAAAATTACCCTTTTGTTTAAAGAATGCTGGGGTGACGTTTCAGAGGGCAATGAATTATGCCTTCCATGACATCAAGAACATCGTTCAACCATACCTCGAAGACCTTCCGGCTCATTCGCGAAAGCGGACTGATCATCCGCAGCATTTAAGAGCGATATTTCTACGTTGCCGACACTACAAGATACGACTCAATCCACACAAATGTGTATTTTGCGTCAGCTCTGGTCGTTTACTTGGCTTTGTAGTCTCCAAAGACGGGATTCGTCTCGACCCCTGTAAGGTTCAGGCAATCATAAATTTGCCTCCACCTTCAAATTTGCTTCAGATTCAAAAACTCCAAGGGAAAGAAAAATTTCTGAGGAGGTTCATTCCAAATTACGCAGAACTTGCTAAAGGTTATACTCGTCTTTTGAAAAAGGATGTACCTTTTGTCTGGGATCAGGTGGCGCAAGCTTCCTTTGACGCTCTGAAAGATTCTCTAGTAAAAGCATCATTAATGTATGCCCCAGACTATCAAAGAGATTTTAACCTGTATCTGGCTGCAGCGGATACGACCATTGCGATGGTTTTAGTTCAAGAAGTCGATGGAATCGAACACCCTATATATTATTTAAGTAGAAAACTAAATGATACAGAAAGTAAATATTCTTATGTTGAAAAACTAGCGCTTGCAACTGTTCAAGCGATACAAAGGTTTCGACACTATGTCCTCTTTCGGAAAACTACCATTTTGTCTGATTGCAACCCCATGACTTATATATTGTCGCGACAGTTGCTGGGGGGCAAATATTCAAAATGGATAGAAATCCTTCAAGAGTTTGATCTGGAATTCGTAAAATCCAAATCAAAGAAAGCTCTAGTTTTCGCAGAATTATTGTGCGATCTCCCATCGTCGTCCAACGATGAAACATCAAAAGAATCAATCGTGGACGAGAATTTGTTTCTGATATCTACAAGCAATGAGTGGTATGGAGATATCATAATTTATCTCCAAACCCAAAAGTTCAGGCCTAACACCTCTCACTCAGAACAAAAACTTATACGATACCAAGCAAAAGACTACATGATCATCGGTGATACGCTTTACCGTCGTGGTATCGATACAATTCTGAGAAGGTGCCTCACCCATGAGGAGGCCGAAAACGCCCTGAATGAATGTCATTCAGGCGTGTGTGGAGGGCACCAATCTGGATATGCTACAGCACAGAAAATCTTACGAGCAGGATACTTCTGGCCAACCATGTTCAAAGATTGCATAACCGCAGTCAGGAGTTGCCATGCTTGTCAAATATTTGATAACAAAACCAGAAGACCACCCGCACCTTTACAGCCAATTGTAGCTGTTGGGCCTTTCGCCAAATGGAGCATCGATTTCATGACATGTAACCCCACCTCGACCGGGGGCCATGGGTATATTATAGTCGCCGTTGACTATTTTACCAAATGGGCCGAGGCGATGCCTACATTATATAACACTGGTGAAACAGTTGCCCTTTTCTTTTTCAATCATGTAGTCTCCAGATTCAGTGTACCACAGGCTATAGTTACGGATCATGGATCACATTTTCGCAATCACATGATGGTTGAATTAGCTGCCAAGCTAGGGCTATCTCACGAAAGCTCTACCCCGTATTATCCGCAAGCCAATGGACAGGTTGAAGCGATCAACAAAGTCCTGAAGCGTATGTTGCAAAGGATGATCGGAGTTCACAAAAGAAGGTGGCACCTAATCCTGTACTCAGCCTTGTGGGCTTACCGAACATCGGTAAGGAATGCGACCGGGTTCACACCTTTCCAACTGGTGTATGGCCTGGAAGCAGTCTTGCCAATCCAGTGTGAAATCTCGTCTCTTAAACTCGCAATTGATCTCCTCCCCGAACTTCAGAAGAAGAGGCCCGTTTCTTGGAATTGATCCAATTGGATGAAACCCGTCGTGATGCCGCTTTGGCTAACGAAGCCCATAAGAAACGAGTCAAGGCGCAGTTCGACAAAAATGTCAAACCCCGTGTCTTCTCAGAAGGTGACTTGGTCTTGCTTTATGACCAAGAATCCAATAAATTGGGAGCAGGTAAATTTAATTATTTATGGATGGGCCCCTATATTGTTAAACGAGTGTTAGCAAAAGGAGCCTACGAGTTAATGGATTATGACGGAATTCCACTGGCGCAACCCCGTAATGGGTTGTACCTCAAGCGTTACTATGCTTAAATAGTAACCTATATGCTTTTGTTGTATTTTGTTTTCGCTAAAGTGTTTGTTTTGGTCGAGTAATCCACCTTTTTACATTTATTGCAGATGTCAAACCTTCTGGAGACATGTGTTGGATATGCCGACGGAGCGAGTCGTAGTTTGCAGAACCTGTCCTCCGCAACCTGGGCCATTTTTGATCCAAGCGGCGAGTTAGTAAGTTTCAGAGGTGTATGTATCGGGCAATCAACGAATAACATCGCTGAGTATAGCGCATTGATAGAACTACTCTCTGATGCCACCACCCATGGTATACGCCGACTAATCGTCAGGCTAGACTCACAACTCGTAATACTACAACTCACTGGTATATATTCCGTCCGCAATCCAGCTATTTATCGTATGTTTCTAAGGGTTAAGATTTTGGAAAGACAGTTTGATTTAATTCAATACTAGCATATTTCCAAAAACTTAAACACATTAACCGACTCATTAGCAAACTATGTGTTAGATAGACATTTGCGACATTTATAAAAAGAGACACATCATCAATGTTGTACATATGGATCACATAACTCAACCAGAATAAAACCACGAAAATCAAAATATATATATATATATATAAGTTGTTTATGGTTTACATATAATGTTCTGTAATCAAGAGAAAATCGGTTGCATGACCCAAAAACTCAAAAATGCTAGGGGGCACCCTAGTCTAGTGATGCTCATGATAGCACGTCACGGCCTGTGCAATCATGCGTAAGAGACGAGTCCATCATCTAGGCACACTAGTAGTATGCCGCTGCAACTGTAAAGGTAACTCGTCAATCCTCACATCTGAAATGCCGAGAGTAAGGCTCTCAACCTGCTCCTGCACAGCTGTAAGGGTCTCGGCCACAACAAGGTCACGAAGAATAACCCTCCCAATAGTCTCCCCTGCTGGGACAGCGGCTGGCGCTCTCGGGCGAACTGCTGGACGAACAGGACCAACATCTTCATGCACACATGAGTTTGATTGAAGTATTGATAGAATAAAGCACAAGGACATTATAAATAAAAACAGTAAACAGTAATATGGTTGAAGATTTTACCAATAGCTCCCCACTGCTCGCCGTCCGGCAGTACCAAATCTGGATCACCCCGGAAGTCCATACCAACATATGGATACTCAGAATAGACCATCTCCTGACGCTCGAACCACCTGAAGAAGGTATCAGTGAAAGAAATCTGAGATTGACCGGCATGCCTAGACATTTGATCAACCCATCTCTGCGTGCGTGGTTCAGTAGGAGAAGGCAAGTCGAGTGCAATGTACTGTGGCTGCATCAGTGGTATCTTCTCCAAAGAAAAGGCGGTCAAAATAGAACCAAATCCAAAGTTCTTCAGCTTCCCGTCCTTTACCTTGGTTAACTGACTTTTCATCTGAAGAAGTACTGCATCAGACCAGTTGAATATTTTCAGTTGAAGACATTCCAAGGCATGCTGCACATAGGATCTGTTGGCTACGTGAAGGGACGCACTACCGGCCATCCTACCAATAGTATACAAGATAGACCTGAGGGACCTGTCAGCAATCTCACAGATAACGATCTTGCCGTCTCTACTCGGCTGAGATCCTTCCCTGCAATACTGGCGGACATAATCTCTCACAGAGTCACTCCCTCGGGCCGAACCTGACAAGGAAATGGAGGCACCCCGCTTCAACAAGCCAGTCAAGAAGTAAATGTCTACTACGGTCAAGGGCATAGATTTGCCCCTAATCTGAAATACTTGGTTGATAGGATCCCAAGCGTCGAGTAAATACTGCAGTAGAGAGATCTGTTGTCTCATGCTAGAGATACGGAAGAACTTCAGCAGGCCACAGTTCCGCAGTGCGTTCGCCGTGATAGGATCATGTAAAGCAATCATGTCCTCTTCTTCATGCTCTCGTTCTCGCCATGTAAGGGTCATTTTTCTCAAAGATCCCTGCAAAACAAACAAGAGAAGGAGTAAGATCCTGATTTTGATGCAAAACAAGCAAAATTTTCATCAAAAAATGTGCAACAAGTTCCTCTTTTTCGCCCAACGCACCTGTAGGAGTGGTTCACCTGCGTTGAATGTCAAACTGCCTTCATACTGGCTGACATTCAGCGCAGGTTTCGCTAGGCACAGGGTGCGTTGATGGGAAAACGAGCTCATGAAACCCCAGGGGCTCAGAAAAACAGGAAAAGAGGCACAGAATGCAAAAAGGAAACCATGAAAAGAAAGAGCTAGGGTTTAGCTCCTACCTGGTCTAGACGGCGTAGAGAATCGTCCACAGAATCTCCTGAAATCAGCTGGTGAAAATCAAGGGGGAAGAGGCACCTCCAAAGCTCCAACAAACCAAGTTCAAATGAAATGGTAAAATGAGAGGTAAAAACACTTTTTAATTGTTTTTTTACGTATTTCAAAGCAAGATATTAGGGTTTTAATCTCATTTTCAAGCCAATGTTATTCTTTTCTAACAAGTTTGATGCAGCAATTGAAGGTACAGTACTATCTTTGAAAAGGGCAAAGCTAGTTATGGTAAAAAATCAAAATTAGACCATGTTATCGAGCAGTTTTAGCACACAGTTCATGCTCGTTAAAAAATAAACGCAAGATCCGAGCAGTTTTAGCGCATAGTTCATGCTCGTTAAAAAATAAACATAAGATCGAGCAAATGTTTCCACCCGCGTTTAAGCTCATTAAAAAATGAACTATCCCGGTAAATAACCACAGTGAATGTAATATCATCAGCCATTAAAGCCTTGGTCGTGTTTGTACCATCACCTCCACTTTTCCATTGGCCAATCGTTCACCTCCATATGATTGTTTACCCATTTTGAGGAACAGTTGCGAAGAGTGATTTCACTAGCCATCCTTGTGACACTGCCATGATTGGAAAATTCCAACCCATACCTGGAATCAGCTGCTAACCCGTTTTATCACTCGTTCCTAAAAAGATGAATCTTCTTTAAGCTCTTTTCATCTGACTCGTAAAATATGAAAAGATTGCCGAGTTTTTGCCTTCCAGCTCATTAAAGCGACCGGAAGTGCTATCCCTCCTCTAGATTTTAATCTTTTTGGACCTGAGGGATTATTGCACAAAAAGATCGAGCGCTTGTTTTGTTCGGCTCGTTAAAACTATCGAAAACTCATCCCTTTTGCATTGTTTTATACTTTTTAGGACTTAAGGGATTAGATGACGAAAAAGGACTTTCGGAGTTGACTTTATGTACCTTTTCAGACTCTCTAAAAATGAAAAGGACCGAGTTATCCTTGTCGTTAGACTCGTTAAATGCATTAAATAGCGACAAACTTGTCTTTAGACGAGAACGAGTTTCACTATTGCTAGGCTCGTTAAAACATAGCGATGGGCTTGCCCGAAGGACAAGTTATAGAACAAGCATATGTTATCCTCCTCAAGCTTGAAAAAAATAAAGAGGTACTGGTCAGCAATGACTGGGGAAAAATTGGGAGAAACTCAAGAAAACTTTGATGGTAGCAAGTCACTCTTGAACATGACACTTTTCCTCCGCACCACAGTCGGGTTGGGTTGTTTCATTCACCGGTCACATCACCATGGTCTCGCCATACCATCCATATTTGGGGTAATGCTACCGATCCATCGCATAAGTGTCGCCATATGTTCAAGAGAAGTCGTTCAGAGAAGTCAACCGTGTCCCATCCACTGCCATACATTATCCTTCATCCTTTCATGACCGCCACCCTGAATCATATGTCATCAGATCGTTTTCACCTCCATCAAAATCATTTGCTCTGTTCCATGTCACTGATGTGGGATTCATTAAGGCCCTCCTTTGACGGATCGCTTCTTGTCGACATCAGCTCATTATCCAAGAGGTCGATCTAGGAACAACCCCTTCAGTACTTTGAAGCTTGCATGCCTCAATGGCAAGTTTCTCACTTCCGGCGACATGTATACATCAATGACCTTCGACCGAAAGATTTTGCGTGGTGTTCGACGCCAAGTCCTCTATTCACACCACATGAATTGTACTGCAATACCTTGAGGGTCATTATCATTATCGGTGATTCCTCTCGCGCTTGTTAATGGTTTACCTCATTGACCGGTAATCAAGCGATGTCTTTCCATGTTCGACTTCAGAACATTTCTCACATGGATCGACTTGTACTTAGAGTGAAGATCGGACGAGTTTGAAGACCCCGGATCTAGTTTCATCCATCTGGGCTACGATATATATTCAGGAAAGATAAAGACATTGACATGTACATCATTGCAGCAGATAATCATCCTACACAAAGGATGATAATTTCATCAAGATTATCAGTCTACCATCAGACGATTGTTTGTTCTATGTACAGAAAAATGAATTTATAAAGCTGAGCATGGGAATGCCCGCCTCAACTAGATCATGAAAGCAGTATGAAAAATAATGTATTGTATTGTATTGTATTACAGGTCTCCTCCCAGCAATGAATGAACTTCGGATCCTCCTGATAAAGCATTTCACCCGATAAACGGCCTCATACTTTAGGGGGCAACTGTTATAGACATTTTTGTGCCTTACAGCATTGAGCATGAAATGTCCATAATCCAAGGGATCCAAAGTCCCTAAACATGTTGTTCCTACCCCTAGAGGAACAAGGCTAACAAACCACAACAATTCACAGAAGTTCTCCACCAGAAACTACTCAAAAACAAGTCAATTCAGGATCAATTCAAAGGCTCCACTAGATGTCTGCGCTGAAATGCAGAGAGTACACTGGCTAGTTGCACTGCAACGCAGGTAGAAGCACTACCAGGGTGCGCTGAGCGGGAAGTGACAAATGGAAAGTTCATTCAACGAGGTGGAAAGACCCTGGAAGCTTCCAGAATCTTCTCCAATGACACTTGCCTCAAGGAATTCGACTAGTGATGAGTAAGAGGCTCTTAGTCTCCAAGTGGAAGCAAGAACTGACAGAGGGAGAGGACACTAGTTAGATCTCAAGTTGACTCATCCTCTCTCCAAACTTCTATATATGGATCTCTCCTCCATGAGATCTAGAGGCTGGAATTTTGTTATTGCAAAGGATTTCTGTTGGTTTGAGATTGGAATCATTGGGTGCTTAATGCTTTGAAGGAAGGTGAAGATAGGAATTTCAATTGCTGGGAAGGAGATGCTGGATTGGAGCCCTCTGGGTTGTATCTCTTCCTGAACCTGGTTATTCACCAATAAAGCTATCTTGGTTTCTCCTATATACTGATGTATCTTTGATGTATGATTGCATTGGTATGTTTAGTTTATTTCTAATCCTGAACTAGTTATGAATATGAATCTATGTCTTGTGTAGTGTTCTCTTCTTGCGATCTTGCAGGAACCTGTTGAAGCTAGGCGAGCGAGAAGGCAAGTAGCTGGGAACTCTCAAAGAGAAGAGAAACCAGATCGAGGGACAAACGGAAGACACCGGTTAGTCCATCCATCTCTCTTCATTCTTAATTCATAAAGGAAGAATACTAGAATAGCTGTTTCTGTTTGTTGCTAAGGCACTGTCACACCTTAAGTGGATAGGATCATCCTGCATAGGCATTTTTCCCTACAACATGAACCAGTTCCATCTGTAACCGGTTCAGAGAGTCTTGTTCCTCAAACATCTGTCGCTTTTGATTCAACCCCTTTTTCGGCACCAGAAATATTTTACGGACCTGACGGTCTTCCCCTTCCACCTGGTTTGATTGCGATAGAGGAAATTGTAGAAGATCTGCAAGCAAGTACTCCAACACATTTTGGAGTCGGGGTCACTCTATTTCCTTCGACATCAGAAGTTAGTCTACCACTAGTGGAAGTTCATGTAGAATCGCTAGGTAATCTTTTGGATAGACTCAAAATGTCTGAACAGCTGTCAACATCTAGGACTGTGTCGAATGACAAAGTGACAGCAGAACTCCCTGCCGTCACTCCAACAATGTTTGTCGGCATACCATCTGTCCCGACTAGCTCACAACCGCTAGAAGGAGTTCACCCAGGGACTATTTCGACAGTGTGGTCCATTCCTGTTTGTTCCTCCGGAATAATATCCGGCAACTCTTATGTTGAGACTCGCCAAATTGATCCATTTGGAGGTCAATTTTGGCAACCGAGTCCCCAAGGACAGACAATCCCCTTGAGTTCCGGATTGCCACCGTATGGGGGGTAGTATGCCCTTTCATTACCCCCTCCGGGAGGATATCCATACGGGAGTTCACAACAGTATTCAGGTTATACTGGAGTTACATCAAGTGGTTGGGTACCTATACTACCCCAACAACCAAGGGTTGTGTATTCTATGCAACAATGTGTACCCATGTCGAACATCCCGACTACACCAGCTATTGTGACCGTGTCGCAAGTTCAAACGTTGCCTGTTGTATGTCAACCTCAGATTTCTCAGGTTGTAATGCAACAGCCCCTTGACCTTGTGACTCAACCGCAATCACCTACTGGTGGGGCGACACAGGTCCAAACGGGTACAATTACCCCACACCTTGGTCCAATGGTTAGTATAGCGCAATAGAACATGGCTTCGCAACCGTGGCTGGTGCAATATCAACAACCACAATTCCAACAAGTATACCGAGGTTCTGAGCAGTAGATCTTTGCGAACAGTGGACAACCGTACATTCAAAATAGTCAAAGTCAACCACTTTATGGTGGTCATGTCCACCAACCGTATCAGTCATACCAGCATCAATTACATTATGCTGGTATGCAAAGGCCAACCGCTCAGGCAATTCCATCGTATCCTGGGTATGCTTCACCTAACCTGAATCAATAGTTACCATTCGTGGCAACTTTAGAGTTACACGATTTACACCGGTTAACAAACGATCCAATTGCTTACGCCCCTTGGTGGCCAGCGATTCCTCACAAACTTCCTTCAGACATTCCTAAATTTAATGGAAATCCAGGTGAGGACCCATCGAATCACGTGATGACATTTCATCTATGGTGTTCATCAAACACCCTAAATGATGATTCGATAAGGCTTCGCCTTTTTCAGAGGATGTTAACGGGTCCAGCAGCAAAATGGTATATTGAATTGCCTAGAGCTTCGTTCGACAATTTCAGCACCTTAGCCACGACTTTCTTAACCCATTTTCAATTACCGATAAGGTATGAAACGGGAATGGAAATCTTAACCAACTTCAAATAGACAACGGCCACTCACATATCTGATCATATACATGAGTGGTGATGTTGTCGTAGGATGGTAAAAACATACGTTCCCGATCAGCTATTAGCTGAATGGTTTATCAAGTCGTTACTTCCTGCTATAACGGAAGATGTGGCAAAGGGGGGAGTCATAACGGAAGAGCAAGTTATCGCTCGTGCGCAATATCTAGACTTAGTCTATACTCAGTCTGGCATGCTCTACGACAAAATACCTGACGCCCCTAGACCGGAATTCTCAATTCCTCCTCCTCCTAAATCAAACAATGACTCTCATGCCGGTGATGGCGTGATTGGCACGACAAACGCGAAATCAACAAAGGCCAACTCCAAAAAGGCCCGTAAGATTTCGGATCAAAATGCAAAAGACGAAATTCTTGATTAGGAAGTAAATGCCGTATCAGCATATAAGGGTAAAGAAACCAAACAACCAGGAAGCAAGAAAAAGCAAAGCGAAGGGAAGAAGAAGAAACAGGGTGAATCATCTCCTGAAAAAACTTCTTCAAACCCTCCTAGAAATAGGAAACTAAAATATCCATGTCAAATATGTGATGAGGATCATTGGATGAAAGAATGTCCATACAAAGCTGAGCTTAAAAGGTTCTTCAAGAGTTCGCAAACCTCAGCTGCGTTAACTGATCCGTTTCCAAATCCAGGACAAAATTTGGTTGAGAGTGGAAATGCTTCCCAGTCGCAAGTGCTTATGTTATCGATTTCCAAGCAACAAAATGATGCTTTGATTTCAACAAGGAACAAAGATTATGGGAATCCAAAGCTGTCGAACGGCAAGGAAAAAGATCAACCAAGCAGTTCGACAACAACTTCGACAGAAGTTGTACCACCCATCATTCCTGAATTAACAATAAAACCGCCAAAGGGGGTAGTACACAAGTCGACATTTAATCCTCACGCCAGAGCAGCATAACATTATAACATAGTGGAAGATTTGGCCCAATCGCCATCTGCTATGTCGACTCTTGAAGTACTACAAAATTGCCCATCCCAAAGGCAGGCTTTGTTATCAGCCATTGGTGGGGTTGATCCTAAGGATTCCAATCTTGTATCCTTTGACCACAAACGATACGATCCTCAGTTACCAGCTCAACTAGCTTTCCTTATCCAAGTGAAAGCGCTCAACAAAACTGTTCACCGAACAATTATTGATGAGGGGACATCTACATGTATTATGTCGATGAGTTGCTGGAAAACTTTAGGATCTCCAACCTTGTCGCGATCCTCGACAACATTAAAAGCATTCAACGGAAGGACATATACCCCGTATGGTATCCTAAATAACTTGAAGGTTGAACTGGGGGGAAAAATAGTAGAAATAGATGTTGAAGTCATCGATGTGAATCTTGGTTACAACATCCTACTAGGAAGACCATGGATCTATGCCATGGCACCTGTTGTGTCGACCTATTTTAGAAAGATTGCATTCCCTTTTCAAGGGGGAATTACGATCGTCGACCAACAAAACTTCCTCCCTAATGGTTCACAAGTTACAGGAAGCATTCCCATGATCCATGGAAGCCCCCATTCACTTCAGAATATCGGAGTAGGCCTACTAAAAGACCCTATACTAATGGGAACTTTTGCTCTTCCATCTCCGATCGACTTGGCGGAAGTAGCGTCGATAGGTACCTGCAATATGATATCTTCCACGAAGATCTCAGAAGACGATATCGACATGGATCATGCAATGGTTTTACCCCCAAGCCCAATAGAAATATTGTAGCAATCAATGTTTCTGGCATGGGAGGCGAACCCAAATCAACGCTCATCAAGCGTTTGGGTAGATAGGTCTAGAGAATATGGTACCCCTTTAGATCCTTGGTCACGAGTGCATGGAACCGACAAAGGAATTCTACAATCAATGTTGATTGAGGGGGCACCATGGAATGATTGCCACCATCGTTCCCTTCTTCCAGATTATGAAGAAGATACGCAAGATGACCTTTATCACCCTACAGTTTTTGGATTCCTATCAAGTACTGTAAATACGGTGGATTCCGAGCAAAACTTATCCAATATTGAGGAGACTATAGCCATAAATATCTCGACTAAAACAAATGTTGTAGAGAATATTTATGTCGGCAAAGGTTGTTCTCCTTCAGAACTGGAAATATATAACGCTCTTTTTCACGAGTTCAGAGATGTCTTTGCTTGGTCATATGATGAAATGCCAGGCATCGACTTGAGTATCGTTGAACACGAAATTAAGATGTATCTAGATGTTAAACCGATAAGACAACGGCTCAAGCAGGTGCACCCCAAGAAAGCCACTGCCATTAAGGTAGAAGTTGAAAAACTTCTCCATGCTGGTTTCATCTACCCGGTTCCTTTAACTGATTGGGTATCGAATATTGTCCCTGTTATGAAGAAACAAGGGACAATTAGAGTGTGTGTCGATTATAGGGATGTAAACCAAGCTTATCCAAAAGACAACTACCCTACACCCTTCATCGACCAGATAATTGATGAATGCGCCGGATGTGAAATATTTTCATTCATGGATGGATTTTCTGGGTATAATCAAATAAATATCCGCCCACAGGACCAGTCAAAGACTGCATTCATTTGTCCGTGGGGCACATTCGCATATCGAAAATTACCCTTTGGTTTAAAGAACGCAGGGGCGAGGTTTCAGAGGGAAATGAATTATGCCTTCCATGACATCAAGAACATCGTTCAACCATAACTCGACGACCTTCCAGCTCATTCGCGAAAGTGGACTGATCATCTGTAGCATTTAAGAGCGATATTTCTACATTGTCGACACTACAAGATACGACTCAATCCACACAAATGTGTATTTTGCGTCAGTTCTGGTCATTTACTTAGCTTTGTAGTCTCAAAGGATGGGATTCGTCTCGACCCTTGCAAGGTCCAGGCAATCATCACTTTGCCTCCACCTTCAAATTTGCTTCAGATTCAGAAACTCCAAGGGAAAGCAAACTTTCTAAGGAGGTTCATTCCAAATTACGCCGAACTTGCTAAAGGTTATACACGTCTTTTGAAAAAGGAGGTACCCTTCGTCTAGGATCAGGTTGCACAAGCTTCCTTTGATGCTTTAAAGGATTCCTTAATAAAAGCATCATTAATGTACGCACCTGATTATCAAAGAGACTTTAACCTGTATCTAGCTGTAGCAGATACGACCATCGCAATGGTTTTAGTTCAAGAAGTCGATGGAATAGAACACCCTATATATTATTTAAGTAGAAACTTAAATGATACAGAAAGTAAATATTCTTATGTTGAAAAACTAGTGTCTGCGGCTATTCAAGCAATACAAAGGTTTCGACACTATGTCCTCTTTCGGAAAACTACCATTTTGTCTGATTGCAACCCCATGACTTATATATTGTCGCGACAGTTACTGGGGGGAAAATATTCAAAATGGATAGCAATCCTTCAAGAGTTTGATCTGGAATTTGTAAAATCCAAATCAAAGAAAGCTCTAGTTTTCGCAGAATTACTATGCGATTTCCCATCGTCGTCCAACGATGAAATATCCGAAGAATCAATCGTGGACGAGAATTTGTTTCTGATATCTACAAGCAATGAGTGGTATGGAGATATACTAATTTATCTCCAAACCCAAAAGTTTAGGCCTAACACCTCTCACTCAGAACAGAAACGTATACGATACCAAGCAAAAGACTACATGATCGTCGGTGATATGCTTTACCGTCGTGGTATTGATACAGTTCTGAGAAAGTGCCTCACCCATGAGGAAGCCGAAAAAACCCTGAATGAGTGTCACTCAAGCGCATGTGGGGGGCATCAATCTGGATATGCTATAGCACAAAAAATCTTACGAGCAGGATACTTATGGCCAACCATGTTCAAGGATTGCATAACCGCAGTCAGAAGTTTCCATGCTTGTCAAATTTTTGATAGCAAAACCAGAAGACCACCCGCACCTTTACAGCCAATAGTTGTTGTTGGGCCTTTCGCCAAATGGGGCATCGATTTCATTACATGTAACCCCACCTCGACTGGGGGGCATGGGTATATTATAGTCGCCGTTGACTATTTTACCAAATGGGCCGAGGCGATGCCTACATTAGATAACACTGGTGAAACAGCTGCCCTTTTCTTTTTCAATCATGTAGTCGCCAGATTCGGCATACCACAGGCTATAGTTACGGATCATGGATCGCATTTTCGCAATCACATGATGGTAGAATTAGCGGCCAAGCTAGGGCTATCTCACAACAGCTCTACCCCGTATTATCTGCAAGCCAACGGACAAGTTGAAGCGATCAACAAGGTCCTGAAGCGTATGTTGCAAAGGATGATCATGGTTCACAAAAGAAGGTGGCACCTAATCCTGTACTCAGTCTTGTGGGCCTACCGAACATCGGTAAGGAATGCGACCGGGTTCACACCTTTCCAACTGGTATATGGCCTGGAAGCAGTCTTACCAGTCCAGTGTGAAATCTCGTCTCTTAAACTCGCAATTGATCTCCTCCCCGGAACTTCAGAAGAAGAGGCCCGTTTCTTGGAATTAATCCAATTGGATGAAACCCGTCGTGATGCCGCGTTGGCTAATGAAGCCCATAAGAAACGAGTCAAGGCGCAGTTCGACAAAAATGTCAAACCCCGTGTCTTCTCAGAAGGTGACTTGGTCTTGCTTTACAACCAAGAATCCGATAAATTGGGAGCAGGTAAATTTAATTCTTTATGGATGGGCCCCTATATTGTTAAACGAGTATTAGAAAAAGGAGCCTACGAGTTAGTGGATTATGACGGAATTCCACTGGCGCAACCCCGTAATGGGTTGTACCTCAAGCGTTACTATGCTTAAATAGTAACCAGTATGTTTTTGTTGTATTTTGTTTTTGCTAAAGTGTTTGTTTTGGTCGAGTAATCCACCTTTTTACATTTATTGCAGATGTCAAACCTTTTGGAGACATGTGTTGGATATGCCGACGGAGCGAGTCGTAGTTCGCAGAACCTGTCCTCCACAGCCTGGGCCATTTTTTATCCAAGTGGCGAGTTAGTAAGTTTCATAGGTGTATGTATTGGGCAATCAACGAATAACATCGCTGAGTATAGCGCATTGATAGAACTACTCTCTGATGCCATCACCCATGGTATACGCCGACTAATCGTCAGGCTAGACTCACAACTCGTAATACTACAACTCAATGGTATATATTCCGTCTGAAATCCAGCCATTTATCGCATGTTTCTAAGGGTTAAGATTTTGGAAAGACAGTTTGATTTAATTCAATACCAACATATTTCCAGAAACTTAAACACATTAACTGACTCATTAGAAAACTATGTGTTAGATAGACATTTGCAACATTTATAAAAGAAACACATCACTAATGTTGTACATGTGGATCACATAACTCAACCAGAATAAAACCCCGAAAATCAAAATATATATATATATATAAGATTTTTATGGTTTGCATATAATGTTCTGTAACCAAGACAAAATCGGTCACATGACCCAAAAACTCAGAATGCTAGGGGGCACCCTAGTCTAGTGATGCTCATGATAGCACGTCACAGCCTGTGCGATCATGCGTAAGAGACGAGTCCATTGTCTAGGCACACCAGTAGTATGCCGCTGCAACTGTAAAGGTAACTCGTCGATCCTCACGTCTGGAATGCCGAGAGTAAGGCTCTCAACCTGCTCCTGCACAGCTGTGAGGGTCTCGGCCACGTCAAGGTCACGAAGAATAGCCCTCCTGGCAGCCTCCCCTGCTGAGGCAGCGGCTGGCGCTCTCGGGTGAACTGCTGGATGAACAGGACCAACATCTGCATGCACACATGAGTTTGATTAAAGTCTTGATAGAATAAAGCACAAGGACATTATGAATAAAAATAGTAAACAGTGATATGGTCGAAGATTTTACCAATAGCGCCCCACTGCTCGCCGTCCGGCAGTACTAAATCCGGATCACCCCGGAAGTCCATGCCGACATATGGATACTCAGAATAGACCATCTCCTGACGCTCAAACCACCTGAAGAAGGTATCAGAAAAAGAAATATGAGATTGACCAGCATGCCTAGACATGTGGTCAACCCATCTCTGCATGCGTGGTTCAGTAGGAGAAGGCAAGTCGAGTGCAATGTGTTGTGGCTGCATCAGTGGTATCTTCTCCAAAGCAAAGGCGGTCAAAATAGAACCAAACCCAAAGTTCTTCAGTCTCCCGTCCTTTACCTTGGTCAAATGACTTTTCATCTGAAGAAGTACTGCATCACACCAGTTGAATATTTTCGGTTGGAGGCACTCCAAGGCATGGTGCATATAAGATCTGTTGGCCACATGAAGAGACGCACTACCGGCCATCCTACCAATAGTGTACAGGATAGACCTAAGGGACCTGTCAACAACCTCACGGATAACGACCTTGCCGTCTTCACTCGGCTGAGATCCTTCCCTGCAATACTGGCGGACTTAATCTCTCACAGAGTCACTCCCTCGGGCTGAACCTGACAAAGAGATAGGGGCACCCCGCCTCGATAAGCCAGTCAAGAAGTAAATGTCTACTGCAGTCAAGGGGATAGATTTGCCCCTAATCTGGAATACTTGGTTGATAGGATCCCAAGCATCGAGCAAATACTGCAGTAGGGTGATCTGTTGTCTCATGCTAGAGATGCGGAAGAACTTCAGCAGGCCACAGTTCCGCAGCGCGTTCACCGTGACAGGATCATGTAGGGCAATCATGTCCTCTTCTTCATGTTCTCGTTCTCGCCATGTAAGGGTCATTTTGCTCCAATATCTCTGAAAAACAAACATGAGATGAGTTAGATCATGGTTTTGATGAGAAACAGGCAAAAATTTTCATCAAAAACTGTGCAATAAAATCCTTTTCTGCGCTCAGCGCACCTACACAGTGTTCCACCTGCGTTGAAGGTCAAACTGCCTTCATGCCACTTGACATTCAGCGCAGATTTCGAGTGCACAAGGTGCGCTGATGGCAGAGAAACCCCATCAAACCCCAGGGGCTCAGAAAAACAGGAAATCAAGCACAGAATGCAGAAAAGAAACCATGAAATGAAAGAGCTCAGGTTTAGCTCCTACCTGGTCCAGACGGTGCCGAGAATCGTCCACAGAATCTCCCAAAATCAGCTGATGAAAATCAAGGGGAAGAGGCACCTCCAAAGCTCCAACAAACCAAGTTCAAATGAAATGGTAAAATGAGAGGTAAAAACACTTTTTAATAGCTTTTTACGTAGTTCAAAGTGAAATATTAGTGTTTTAATCTCATTTTCAAGCAAATGTTATTCATTTCTAACTAGTTTGATGCAGCAATTGAGGGTATAGTACTATCTTTGAAAAGGCGAAGCTGTTTATGGTAAAAAATCAAAACTAGACCATGTTATCGAGCAGTTTTAGCACATAGTTCATGCTCGTTAAAAAATAAACATAAGATCGAGCAGTTTTAGCACATAGTTCATGCTCGTTAAAAAATAAACATAAGACTGAGCATTGTTTTTCCGCGTTTAAGCTCGTTAAAAAATGAACTATCTTCCGGTAAATAACCACCGTGAATGTAACATTATCAGCCATTAAAGCCTTGGTCGTGTTTGCACCGTCACCTCCACTTTTCCATTGGCCGATCATTCACCTCCATATGATTGTTTACCCATTTTGAGGAACAGTTGCGAAGAGTGATTTCACTATCCATCCTTGTGACACTGCCATGATTGGAAAATTCCAACCTTTACCTGGAATCAGCTGCTAACCCGTTTTATCACTCGTTCCTCAAAAGACAAGTCTTCTTTAAGCTCTTTTCATCTGACTCGTAAAATATGAAAAGATTGCAGAGTTTTGGCCTTCTAACTCGTTAAAGCGACCGGAAGTGCTATCCCTCCTCTAGATTTTAATCTTTTTGGACCTGAGGGATTATTGCACAAAAAGATCGAGTGCTTGTTTTGTTTGGCTCGTTAAAACTATCGAAAACTCATCCCTTCTGTATTGTTTTATACTTTTTCGGACTTAAGGGATTAGATGACGAAAAAGGACTTTCGGAGTTGACTTTACGTACCTTTTTAGACTCTCTAAAAATGAAAAGTACCGAGTTATCTTTGTCGTTAGACTCGTTAAAAGCATTAAATAGCGACAAACTTGTCTTTAGACGAGAACGAGTTTCACTATCGCTAGGCTCGTTAAAACATAGCGATGGGTTTGCCCGAAGGGAAAATTATAGAACAAGCACATGTTATCCTCCTCAAGCTTGAAAAAAATAAAGAGGTACTGGTCAGCAATGACAGGGGAAAAATTGGGAAGAAACTCAAAGAACTTTATTGGTAGCAAGTCACTCTTGAACATGACACTTCCACTCCGTGCCTGAGTCGGGTTGGGTTGTTTCATTCACCGGTCACATCACCATGGTCTCACCATACCATCCACCTTTGGGGTAAATGCTACCAATCCATCACAAAAGTGTCGCCGATATGTTTAAGAGAAGTCATCCAGAGAAGTCAACCGTGTCCCATCCACTACCATACATTACCCTTCATTCTTTCATGACCGCCACCCTGAACCATATATCATCAGATCGTTTTCACCTCCATCAAAATCATTTGCTCCGTTCCGTGTCACTGATGTGGGATACATCAAGGCCCTCCTTTGACAGATCGCTTCTTGTCGACATCAGCTCATTATCCAAGAAGTTGATCTAGGAACAACCCCTTCAGTACTTTGAAGCTTGCATGCCTCAATGGCAAGTTTCTCACTTCCGGCGACAGGTATACATCAATGGCCTTCGATCGAAAGATTTTGCGTGGTGTTCGATGCCAAGTCCTTTATTCACACCACGTGAATTGTACTGCAGTACCTTGAGGGTCATTATCATTATCGGTGATTCCTCTCGCGCTTGTTAACGGTTTACATCATTGACCGGTAATCAAGCGATGTCTTTCCGTGTTCGACTTCAGAACATTTCTCACATGGATCGACTTGTACTTAGAGTGAAGATAGAACGAGTTTGAAGACCCCGGATCTAGTTTCATCCATCCGGGCTGCGATATATATTCAGGAAAAATAAAGACATTGGCATGTACAGCATTGCAGCACAAAAAATCATCCTACCAAAGGATGATGATTTCAGCAGGATCATCAGTCAATCATCAGAAAATTGTCTGTCCTATGTACACAAAAATGAATTTATAAAGCTGAACATGGGAATGCTCGCCTCAGCTAGATCATGAAAACAGTATGAAAAATAATGTATTGTATTGTATCTTATTACAGGTCTCCTCCCAGCATTGAATGAACTTTGGATCCTCCTAATAAAGCATTTCACTCGATAAACGGCCTCATACTTTAGGGGGCAACTGTTATAGACATTTTTGTACCTTATAGCTATAAGCATGAAATGTCCATAATTCAAGGGATCTAAAGTCCCTAAAGATGTTGTTACAGCTCCTAAAGGAACAAGGTCAACCAATGACAGCTTCTCCCAGAAGTTCTCCACCAAAAACCACTCAGAAACAGTCAATTCAGGATCAATTCAGAGGCTTCACTAGCTTCCTACGTTGAAATGCAAAGTCTACACTGGCTAGGTGCACTGCAACGCAGGTGGAAGCACTACCAGGGTTCAAGAGGCTGGAATTTTGTACTTTGCAGAGAATTGTTGTTGGTTTGAGATTGAGATTAGCACATTGGGTGATTTATGCTTTGTTGGAGGAGAGGAAGGGATTGCTTTGCTGGGAGGTAGATGCTGGATCGGAACTCACTTGGTTGTATCTCCTCTTGGACTTTCTTATTTCATCAATAAACTATTTGAGTTTCTCCTACATGTTGTGTACCAATGATGTTTTGTTATGCTTACATGTTTAGCTTATTCTGATCTTGAGCTTTTTATGAATGTATATCTGTATCTTTGTGTAGTTTCTCTCTCTTGTGATCTTGCAGGAATTCAGTGAAGCTGGGCCAGTGAAGGAGCAAGAAGCTGGGAGCTACTGAAGAGAGGAGTGATTTGGATCGACAAACTAGCGGAAGATACAGGTTAGTTAGATCCTTCTTCCTCACTTACATTTCATAAAAAAGAATACTCAAATAAGTTTACTTGTTTGTTGCTAAGGCACTATCACCTCTTAGAGTGGGATAGGGGCATTCCGAATTGGATACTTTTCCCAACAACATTGAGAGAGGCACTCAATAGAACACCTACGTATAATAAATCTATGCAAAGGTTGAAGGTCAATTGGATAGGCCTAAAACTCAGCCCACCACTACTCTTACAGATGCTAGAAGGGAGAAAAGAAGAAGAAGAAAAGAGGTAGTGGGAAGAGGTAGAAAAGAAAGAAGGCTTCTATGAACAAGAAGAGGAGACCACAACAGAGGCATGGGATGTCATAGAGGCTACCAGAGCTATGAAGGATATGGATATTGACTAAGTTAATCAGAGGATGAGCAACAATTTCAGTAGGTGGTGATGATGAGCCTCATCATTGGGTAATTATATGGGCCTTAATTCACCTCCTCGATTAGGCAAACCAACTATTCTCATATCTTATTGCATACTTTTGATTATATTTTGTTTATGAGATGAGTTAGAGTTGGATATTTTGCTTTGTGGTCTAATGTGCATTTAATGTAGGATTAAAGGAGAAAAGCAAGGAATTTTGGCAATGAGAAAGGTCAAAACTCGAATGGGACAAGGGAGAGGGATTATATGAGGTAAATCTTCCTCATTTACTACCCCTCCATTCGAATATTCCTCAATTAGCTCGGAGTGCAAACAGCAAAATCATGAGGACTAGAAGGCAGCTGAGCAAGTGAAAGACAAAGAAACAGTTTATCTCGAGTTTGGGAATGGAGCCTCCCCAATTTTAAGGAAGTCATTGGAGACTTTAGATGTATAAGTAGAGAGGCTTAGGACCTCAGTAGGATTCATATTCTTATTGAAAAGCTCTACTCTATTTTCGAGTTGCAAGACTTGTGACAATTTTTTGATGTAATCTGTTGTTTTGGTAATAAGAATGAGTTTTGTTTTGAGCTAACACTGAGTTAACTCAGAGGGATGAAGCTCTTGGGTTAGGGCCTAGCCCTAGTAGTCAAGGATCCTCTTTAATGTACATGTATGCTAGTGTAGATTCATAGCTTAATTGTTAATTTTCTTAGTATATGCATTTCCATTGCAACCGTGTAGATTAGATTGGTTGTGTGATAGTTTGCTTCCATTTGTGCCTTCTTTCAAGTAGCAGGTTAGCAAGGAGAAAAAGGATCACCACAAGGTTGTCAGTAGGTGTCTCGGCCTCACTTCCTCCCTCTGGGACCATGACTTGAGGAAGGGACCCTTCAGCAACCCCAAAAACATAAATTTCTAGTTCTTGTATGAGCTTTGGAGTTTGTTGTCTTTGATTCAATATTTGGTTCATGTTGAAAGGTAGATTTCATTTTCATATTTTTCCATCTCCATTTCCGCAATAAGATATCACTCATGCTTTCATGCCCTTAAGCAACTTTCTTCATGCATAATATAGGCAACTGATTCATGCTTTTCTAGTTTATGAAAATGTATCTTGTTGCATAGTTCTTGGAAGACACACATGTTTTAAGTAGAGTAGGTACTTCAGGAGGAGAACAAGACTTCATAACCAGAAGCCACCTTCCACTTCATCCACCTTAGCCATCCCTTGTTCCACCATCATCCTCACTATCTTTTCATCATTTTTCATTGAAACTCCCATAGATACATTGAGTGAATCTAGACATCCCTTATCTTGGGTATTGACTCTCGAGAGCTCCTAGACCTCCTAACACTCCATTCCACCCATAAAACACCTTTCCAAAGCTTCCCAATACCTCGAACACCTCACAATTAGCTCTTGGTTGTATCTTGTAGGTTTCCTGTAATTCGTACAAGATCATCCTATAGGTTTTCTTGAAACGACCTGTTTTGAGGCCGAATTGATGGAAAACCTCTAGGGAGTGACAAAAAGCATCTTAGGACCCCTCTAGACCATCCAACCACTTCATAAAATTTCTAGCTGTCCTCAAACACCTCCCATCCACTTGTCACTTCCATAAGAACAATTAGTTTGCATACTTGATTTTGCCTAAAAAACCAAAACAAGTAAAAACAAAGTTAGTTTAGTTTCTTTGCTTGCATCTTAGTATTGTTTGATGCTTCTTACTTTGGCATCTTAGATAGTGGCATTTTTTCATTGTTGATTTAGAATTTCTGCTTAGCATAGCTTCTTAAATGGTTAATTAGGTATGGTGTGGTCTAGCATTACATGTTGTCATTTTTTCATTATTGCAGTAGAGTAACTCTTTAGAGTAGATTTTCCTTTCTTCCATCAAAGAAACAAGATTCTTCTGACTCCATAGAAGTCTGGCTTGGAACCCCAGTTGTCTTTCACTAGATGAATAGTGACAACAGGTAGAACCATCACTTTTACTTGTGCATACAACATTGTCACCTCTAAGTTTATACGAACCCCGGGTTGATCCTAAGTAAAGCTGGTAGCCCAAGAGTTCCAGCATCCTTGCTGCAATATTGGTGCTCATCAAGGACCATGATAGCTCCTACACATCATATTCAGATGAAGAATTAGATCACTAGAAGAACTGTTGCATGAAGTATCTACACTGCATTGTAATATGATGACCAATTCATTGCACTACATGTCATTAGAAGTAAGGGATCCACCTCACTATGATGGGATAACTAATGTTGATTTCTTTTTGGATGCATTTGAGAGAGAAGTGCCAGAGAAGCATCACTTCCAGGCCTTCGATTGGGTACTGCGTGCTATGCCCGCAAGATGGTGGGGTATGAACAAGGATAATTTCGGTGATTGGTGCGACTATAGGAGGATGATGAGTATACATTTTGGACAGAGGAAAGTGTGGATGAAAGATGAATATGATGGAAGGGATGATCCGTGTGATCACCTAGCCAAATGGACTAAGGCTTATGGAGTTGAGCCCTAGCCTGAATGGGTGCATCTATTTTGTCATACCCTAGACGTCATACCAATGAATTGGTACTTCGAAATAGAGCTCTGCCATGGCACTGAAGAATGGTACATCTTGCACCAGGGTTTATAATGACATTCATCTTTGAGGATTGGTTTGACTGTATTGATGTGGTGCTACAGGAGGTTAAATCAACCATCTTTAGGATACCGCAGGATCCTTTGGACCTGATTCAACTTGATTGGACTACCCAGCTGAACCACGTGCTCGAATGATATAATGTGACCACTAAAGAAGAAGACGAGGATCCCAGAAAGATTAATATTCTAGAAACTGAGGGTCACCGCGAGGTTTAAGGTCCATCGATATAGGATCCAAACATAAGCGCGCCACTAAAAACCAAACTGGTCAACATTGGCACAAAGGAGGAGCTGAAATTTGCAAATATTGGGGACTATTGGGACAATGCAATAGTAGAAAAGGTCACTGAGATCCTCCGCGAATATCAAGGTTTGTTCCTCATGAAGTTTTTTGATCTGAAGTGAGTAATAGGAGACCTAGGTGTCATGAAGATCACCCTGAAACTAGCCACAAAACTTGTAAAACAAAGACCTTACTGCCTTAATTTCTAGTATAAGGAAAGGGTCCACGCTATGTTAGATAAGATGCTCACGGCCAGAATTATTGAATTAGTGGAAGAATATGATTGGGTAAGCCCAATAATGGTTTAAGAAAAGAAATAGAAAGAAGAAATAAGGATATGCATGGATCTTTGGAAATTGAATGATGCTTATGTGCATTATCCTTTCCCGACCCCATTCACTAAGAAGGTATTGGATAATGTAGGCGGCCAAGAAGAATACTCTTTCACTGATAGGTTCTCTCAGTACCATCAGATAAAAATCACACATGAGGATACAATCAAGATGACCTTCGTGAATGAATGGAGATTTTTTCAATACACCATAATGCCTTTTGGGCTAAAGAATGCGCCAGCAATATTTTCATGCATAGTTGTTGTGGTATTCAAAGACTTCATTCATAAATTTCTAGAGGTATACTTTGATGATTGGACAATGTTTGGATTGGTCAAGCGCCATGTGGCAAGTCTGTGCTTGATGCTGGATACCTGTCGGAGATACCAAATCACACTCAATCTAAAGCAGTGTCTATTTTGTGTCTTTTGGGATCCGACTAGGTCATGTTATATGCAGACAAGGATTGATGGTAGACCCCTTGAAGATCATGGTGATAATCAACTTGGAGGTACCAAGGAATGTGAAATAGTTGCACACAAATCTTGGGCATACTGGATACTATAGGAAGTTCATCAAGAGCTATGCCCAGATCACCACACCTATGGAGAAATTGTTGAAAAAGGATGCTACGTTCTATTGGAATGATGAATGTTAGAAGAGCTTGGACATGCTAAAGGAGAAAATGGTCACCGCGTCGACCTTAGTCTTCCCATATTGGAAGAAGGAATTTCATGTGCATGTGGATGCGTCATGTATTGCGGTGGGGGCTGTGATGACACAGGATGGTGAGGGAGAACTGGATCACCCTATAGAAATGTAGGAAGCTGTCTAAAGCAGAGAAAAGTTATTCCACAACAGAGTGCAAAGGAATAGCTATGGTGTACACCCTCCAAAAGTTCAGGCACTATTTGTTTGAAGGACACTTTAAGATGTATACAGATCATTATGTGTTGAAGTACGTATTCAACAAGCCTGTGTTGGGGGGAAAATATGTAGGTGGTTGTTGTTGTTCCAAGAGTACGACTTTGAAGTTATTGTGAAGCCAGGATGACTGAATGTAGGACTTGATCATATATCACGCATTGAAATGGGAGAGGAACCTACTAATTTGGAGGAAGGGCTGCCTGACACGCAACTCTCTGCAGTACATGTCACGGACAGTCACTTTGACGATATCATACACTTCCTGGCGATGGGAACTGCTCCAGAAGGGTATACAAGCCAGCAAAAGAAGGAGTTAGTGGTGCACGGGGTAGACTTCTCCATCATTGTAGGAAAACTATATAAAATGGGGTCTGATGAAATATTGCGATGTTATGTACTGGACTTTAAAAGGAGTAGTATCCTCACTAATGCTCATGGGGGAGCTGCGGGAGGACATTACATAGGAAAAGCGACCACGTAGAAGATTCTATGTGCTGGGTTACGGTGGACAACCCTTCATAAGGATTCAAAGGCATACTACAGGGCATGTGACCCATGTCAAAGGACTGGCAGGCCGTAATGGAGGGATGAACTACCTTTGATGCCACAACTGACACTACAACCATTCAATAAATGGGCGATTGACTTTGTGGGTCTGATTCAGCCTCAAGGAAAGAATACAGGTGCATGGTACATCATCATCGCAAGTGAGTACTTGACAAGGTGGGTGGAGGCATAGCCTGTGAAGGACTATACAAGCACAATAGTAGCAAATATTATTTTTGAATATGTGTTGACAAGATTTGGTTGTTCGAAGATATTGATGAGCGATCATGGCACACACTTTCTTAATGAAATAATTAGCGTGTGGATAGAAGAATTTCAGGTGTATCATCAGAAAAGTATGCCTTATCATCCACAGGCCAATGGGATTGTGGAAGCATTCAATAAGATACTCGAGAGTGCACTGACAAAGGTCTATAATGCTCAGATAAATGACTGGGATGTGTGCATACCCACGATGCCATGGGCCTGCAGAACGAATTGCAAGAAGCGGACTAGGAAAACACCTTTCAAACTCATCTATGGTGTAGAAGTTATGATGCCAATGGAATACATTGTAACTAGTCTATGCATAGCAGCAGTCACAGGGATGGTGGACCATGGAGCCCTACAAGAGAGGCCCACGGAGCTAGCAGAGCTTGAGGAGGACCTATTTCTAACTGGATTTCATCAACAAGTTCAAAAGGACTGTGAAAAGGCATGGCATGATTGGCACATCAAACTGCACACCTTCAAGGTAAATGATCTGGTCTTGTTATATGACAGTAAAATTGATAAATTTCCAGGGAAATTTAGGGTGCACTGGTTAGGGCCATATGTCATCAAGGAGATTACCGATGGTGGATCAATTCAGCTAGTTGAATTGAATGGAGAACCTTTCCTAGGGAAGGTGAATGGTAGCCAATTAAAGCCATACACCAGTGATCTAGATAGGTGACTATTTGAGGGAAGCACAGTCTTAGCGCTCCAGGAAGCTGAAAGGAGGTGCAGGACTATAAACTACACTGCCCGGGTTGGGGAGCTGCACAAGGAAAGAACTGCACGGAATGAGAAAATGCCACATAGTCCACAATAGCGCGCAGAGAGCTATGCTACCAAGGGAGAAACTACATAGAGCAGCCATAAAGTGATTGTTAAAGTCATTGTTCATGATTTGACGACGAAAAATGACCAATTGGATTGGGGGGCCGACATTTAAGTCAAAATTCATGGGCAAGATCTTTGAAAATCTACCGCCAATCTAGCATTAATGAATCGATTTTGGGGGGAACGGTCGGATTTGAATTCAAAATGGCCTATAAATTACATGTGGCTACCCAGCGAAAAACACTGTTGGGCATGGAATCCCCCCAAGGCATGTTTTGGGGCTCAAAGCCCAAGTTTTGACCGAATTTTATTGTAAAGCTATGCGAATTGCAGGCACGAGGTGCGGAAGTATGTTAGAGTCATAGGGTTGTATGCCCTTGTTTTGTAATGTAATATCAACCTACCCATGGTCCGCAGGCAATGGGATTGTATAAATAGATCGAGCCCTTAAGTGTAAAAGATAATGAGTAGTAGAGAAGAATAACAAGTCTAAGTGATTGAGTCACAAGTGTAAAGCATGTGTTTGGGTCGTAGGGTAGGAGAAGGATCTAAGCTGAGTGCGCAGAGGCCTAGTAGTCCATAGCTGAGTGCGCAGACCCCTGCAGCTGAGTGCACAGGGTGGAGTCAAGTCTGTAACCGAGGAAGAAATTAATAAAGATAAGTTTCATCATAATTATGTGTATCTGTTCTTGGGTTAATACATGTTTGATATAATTTATGAATATACTGTTTATTTACTATGCGCACCTGTATGAATGGTTTATATTGTTAAGTATAACTTAAAGCATGCAAGTTGGCTAAGATAATCAACTAACATTGGAATATCATAAAAGTCTTTGGTAATAACACAGAAGCGCAGTGTTCAGCCCTTGAGTAGGGCAATGTGAAGGCAGTATCTGAGGCTGTGAGGGATGGGAAAGTGCACGAAGAGACCTGTGTGTAGGGTCAAACCGCAGACCACTTGAACTCATCAGACATCTCCAGGGTGTAGAAACTTGTTTCTAGCACCCTCCCATACTACTTCAGGTGAGACTTCAGTCTGTGCTCTGCGGACTATTGCCGAAAGGGCCAGTAGTACCAGGATTTGTTTGGCTAAATCAACTCTGAACTTGGGTCAGGCCCCAACAAGCCAACAAATGGTTCTGTTTCCAGGACCAGGAACTGCATAAGAGATGTCTAATGTCGTATCACTGGAATCCGACAAAGAAAGGAAATGAAGAGTGGTTGGACAAGAATATTCACTAGTTCACGGCACAAGAAAATAGGAATCCGTGATTATCGAAGGAAGAGTGGTTAGATTGCTACTTATATATGGAAATCCATGAAATGTTTTTTGCATCCTTTCCCTCTAAGTTGTACGAGTGGATCACAAAGCTAGCAGACAGTCAAGGAAGGTGTAGGCTCGAAAAACCTATTGTGTGGACTCTAGAGTTGGTGCGCAGACTAGAGGCATCGGAGGATAAGATCACGGGCACTGTGGATAATTGGCTCAATCGAATCATAGGAGGATTTATCACTGAGTTTGTGGTAGATACTTCAGTTAGCTATAGCAAGGCCGAACGATGCTTCCTCAAAGGACTGCGATGTAAGTACGTTAAATCTTTGAACACTTGGATTAAGATGCTACTGTGTGACAAATGGGTTATGCGAATAAATTTATGTTTGGGGCTACGCAAAGTGGGAGGATCTACAGAAATGAAGGTAGCACAGAACTAGAAACTAGCCCCTTGATTTCAACTCTATGAGAAAGCGAGGAAGAGCTCTCGAAGGTCTCACCAAGGAGCGTGATCGGTTTGATAAGACAACGAATTCCGCGCATACCACTTCCACCAACACCACCACCAGTTTCACCATCTTCACCCCCATCTTCACTCACACCACCTCTGCCACCACCATAGTTCAATATGGCAAGCACAATAAAGTTGTCGGTGTTCAAAGGAGTAGGGAATGAAGATCCAGCCAATTTTGGTTTGTGGTAAAGGCTGTATGGGAAGCACAGGGAGTCACAGATGACAATATAAAGAAAGCAATGCTAGTCAATGATTTGCAGGATCACACACTGACGTGGTACATTAAGCATTCCAATGACAATCCAAATGCAGGGATTGCGGATATCCAAGCTTCGCTAAACAGGGAATTTAATAGGCCTAAATCAAAGACACAGTCGATTATTAGATTTAAGGAAATCGTGATGCTTCCAGGCGAGATGCCCTGGGAGCTGGATCAGAGACTGAAGGGTATGATTCGTGAAGCCAACATGACATTGATGGATGGGCAACACTGTGCATGGTTCGTAGCATCGATAATGTCGCATCTAAGGAATGCACTGTCATAGCAGAAGCTATCCACTTAGGTTAAGGCCTTGGAGATCACAATGAGACTGCATGAGACCCCAATACAAGCTCCTAACCTGGGAGTCCAACAAATCCATGGACAGTTGAAAAACTTGTGTCTTGAGATGTAGAGTTTGAAACAAGACAGGACAGCTTGCCTAAAAGCACGCGACGAGGTATGGTGCATAAAGTGCAAAGGTAAAGGACATGACAAGGACCAATATCTAGTCTTTGTAAACTACCTGGCAGGAGGAGGACCAATTCCATTGAGACTAGAGGCACAAGTAGGACCGAGTGCAGCACTTGCATTATGGTGCACGATTTGTCAAATAGGAGGGAAGCATGCTATAGATAAATGCCATCTATTACAGAAGTATACGCAGATGTCCCATTAGTTGCTTTGTAACTTTTGCAAGTTAGTAGGCCATGGTGAGTGTACTTGTAGAAGTTATGAATTGATGATGGATTGGACTTCTACCTACAGAGTTCAGACCAAAATACGAGTCCTCGATCAAAATGCATAGATGGTGCGCACTAGATTTCAGGGGTGCGGACAAGGTCGAGGTGGAATGGGACCAAGAAGAGGTCATGGACAACTGATCTGTTACAATTGCAGAGGGCCATGGAATTATGCTAGTGATTGTACAAATCTGACAAAAGCATCATGTTTATATTGTACCTAGTTTGATCATGAGATGGAGGACTGCCCCACACTGATAGCAAGGTTGTGTGATAAAGGAACACTCCAACCTTCCTCAACTCAGAATGTGAAAATGATGAGGTCTGAGCCACGCGAGGAAGACGCGAATGTAAATATCATACTTCGAAGTGGCATTATGATAGGGGATGACAAAGGCAAGCAACCCAAAGAGAGTGCCTAGGTTCTGTTGGGGAGCAGATCCCCCCAAAGTATGTTTTTGGGGCTTGAAACCCATATTTTGGTCAAGTGTAATGTAACGACCTTGCGAAATGTGGGCACAGAGCATGAGAGTCTAGGGTTGTCTGCCCTAAGATAATGTAATTTAATGTAGAGTGTGTCGGCCTACCCATGGTCTACGGACCATGGGATTGTATAAATAGAGCGAGGCTCTAAGTGTAAAGTCAATTTTAGTCATAAGTCTTATGGTGTTCTTAGATGATGAATTCACTCTAAGTCTATAAGTCCAACTCTTGGGTTGTAGTAGTAGGAAGAGGCTCTGCAGCTGTGTGTGCAGAGGCCTGGTAGAGTCTGTAGCTATGTGCGCGGACCCCTGCAGCTGAGTGCGCAAACCCATACAGCTAAGTGTGCAGGGTATAGTTGGGATTGTATCTGAACAGAGGATTAATAAAAGATAAGTTCATTCTAAAATACCGTGTGTTTATTCTTCTGTTATGTTTATGCATCTCTTTACAGTTTTACGATTACGCACACTTGCTATAAATTTTGAATGATTAATAAGAATATTGGGTACACATAATTAAGTTAAGATCTATAATAATAGAATAGTAAGGATAAAGGATCGAGACAACACCTCTTAGCATTCTTTACAGAGCTGCGCAGACGCAATCGCACAAGCTGTGAAGGACAGACAACTATGCGGAGCAGCGCAGGCATGCGGGTTTAGTTCGTGAACTTCCTAGACTTCATCAAGACATCCCTAGGGTGCAGAAACCTAGTTCCAGCACCCTCCCATACTACCTCAAGTGAGACCTTAGTCCACGCACCACGAACTATTGCTGAAAGGGCCGATAGTTTCGGGATTTGTTTCACTAAATCACTTCTGAACTTAGGTCAGGCCCCAACAAGCCAACAAATGGTTCCATTGCCGGGACTGGGATCTACCTAAGGGATGTTTGATGTCGTGCCACTGGAACCCCACAAATAAGGAAATTGAAGAGTGGCTGGACAAGAAGCTTCACGAGCTCATGACACAAGAAAACAAAACTCCATAGATATTTGAGAAAAGGTGGCTGGACCGCTACATATATATGGAAATCCACGAGATCTTCTTCACGTCCTTTCCTTCTTAACTGTATGAGTGGATCACGAGGTTAGCTGACAGCCAGGGAATTTATAAGCTCAACCAAACGATAATGTGGACTCCAAAATTAGTGTGCAGGCTAGAGACATCAGAAGATAAGATCGCATGAGCTATGGACCATTAGCTCGATCGAATAATAGGGGGATTTATCACTAAGTTTGCAATAGACATGACTGTGAGCTACAACGAAGAAAAGCGACACTTTCTTAAGGAACCAGGAGGTAAGTACATTAAATCCCTAAATACCTAAATTAAGATGCTATTATGTGAAAAATGGGTGATGCGAATACATTAATGTTTGGAACGACACGGAGTGGAAGGATCTATAAAGGTAGCGAGAAATTAGGAAACAGTCCCTTGATTTCACCTTCGCGAGAGAGCGAGTAAGAACTCGCTCAGGTCTCTCTGAGAAGTGTGGTCAGTTTGATAAGGCAACGCATTCTGCAATTACCACCTCCACTTACACCACCACCGGCTTTAGCTCCTTCACCTCCATCTTCACCCACCCTACCTCCACCAAACCTACAGTTCAGCATGGCAAGCGCGATCAAGCTACCCGTATTCAGAGGCATAGGGAATGAGGATACGGATTAATTCTGGTTTGTGGCAAGGGAAGTGTGGGAAGCACAAGGGGTCACAGATGACAACACTAAGAAGGCCACATTGGTGAGCGCACTACAGGATCACATGCTGAGGTGGTATGTCAAGCACTCTATTGATCACCCAAATGCAGGAATAGTGGAGATCCAAAATGCGTTGAACCAAGAATTTAGCTGGAAAAAATCAAAGACATAGTCAATCATTGGGTTCAAAGAGATCGTAATGCTTCCAAGTGAGACCCCCTGGGATCTAGATCACAGGCTGAAGAGTACGATCCATGGGGCTAATATGATGCTAATGGATGTGTAGCACCATGCATGGTTTGTGGCATCTTTGACACCACACCTGAGGATGGTGTTGTCACAACAGAAGCTTTCAACCTAGGCTGAAGTGTTGGAAATGGCGATGAGGTTGCATGAAACACCGATACATGATCGGGGTTGGGAGTCGAACAAATCCATGCGCAACTATAGAATCTATGCTTGGAGATGTAAAGCTTGAAGTAGGATAGGGCACCGCGGCCAGAGGTGTGTGAGGAAGTGTGGTGCATAAAATGCAAAGGCCAGGGCCATGATAGGGATCACTGTCTAGTACTCGCGACCTACTTGGCAGGAGGGGGACCAATGCTGTTGATACCAAAGGCACAAGTAGGGTCGAGTGCGACATCCGCGCTATGGTGCACAATATGTCAGATAGGAGGAATACACACAATGGACAACTGCCATTTGTTGCAAAAGTATACCCAGACTCCCTAGCAGCTGTTCTGTAATTTTTGCAGGTTAGTGGGCCACGATGATTGTACTTGTCGCAGCTACAAGTTAATGATGGATTAGACTGCAACCTATAGAATGTAGAGAGAAACGCGAGGCCTCAACCTAGCCGTAGGGATGGTGCGCGTTGGATTTCAGGGGCAAGGACAAGGACGAGGGGGAATGGGGCTAGGAAGGGGCCGCAGAGAGTTAATTTGTTACAATTACAGAGGACTAGGGCACTATGCTCACAACTATACCAACCCAATGAGAGTATCCTATTCATACTTTGCCCAGTTTGATCATGAAATGGTAGATTAGCATATGTTGATTGCATAGATGCACGAGAAAGGGGTACCCTAGCCTACTCTGACTCAAAATATCCAAATGATGAGATTTGAACCGCGCAAAGAAGACCCAAACATGAACATGATGCTCAGAAGTAGTGTAACTGTTATCACTATAAAAAAAATAAAAAAAATTGGACAACTTGTATGGTTTCAAAGTTGTAAGTCAGTCTTGGTCAAGTCATTTCTATTGTTTTGTTTAGGGAATCTAAAACATAGGATAGAGTCTTATTTCCATTGTCAAATAAGGTCAGCAATCTTGTTTTTAACTACCATTAGTCCCATATTGGTTCATAGGTGTCATGTGTTAAGACTGTTTTAAAGTTGGCATGTGCTACGAAATAAACTAGGAGTTTCCGTAGTGCAAACTCATAAAAATACACTAAGTGCGCTATGAAAACAGGAATTCGTAACTAGGATATTTCATAGCGCAAAACCCAGAAGTTGCATTGGTTGCACTACGAAATTGGGGATTCGTGCCAGATCTTATCTAACTGTCTTTTCCATCAAAATCCATTAATGTTTCATCACCATGTGTCAGTCCTTGAACCATGCCTATCACATGCAGCCATTCATTCTCATCATTAGATTCGTTAGATGTCTTTTACACGTTCTTTCAAATTTCAAAAACAAGAGGTGAGTTAGTCTTGGTTTTTTTCCCATGTTCCTTTCATGCATAAGAAGAAAATTGGCCAACTTAAGGATGGCACTCATCAGAACTTTTTGAAATCTCAAGCGAGGCAGTTCTCAGTTTCAAATTCAAGTGAGGCAATCTTCAAACCAATACAATGTAGGTTTATCTTCAAGATTTTTTTCAGGGATTTCAAAGACATGTCTAAAGAAAGGAAGAATCACAGATCAGGCCGGTTTCTTAGAGCTGAGCTTGAAGGTTTAGATGCGCTCATGAGAAGCAGAGAGGTTGAACAGGCATTCAAATAGGTTGGTTGTTGGAGATTCTATGAAAAACTTCAAGGTGGTCATGTTCAAGTCACCAAAGACTTTTCTTTCAATTTCTCTGGTTTGAATTCAAGAGTCGGAGTGCTAGAAATTCCAATTTCTCCTGAGGTCATATCTGTAGTCGCCGAGATACCAAGAGGGCAGGAAAGATGGTTCAAGAATTTTAAATTCGAAATGGCACCTTGCCAGGAATTTTTGAATCCATAATTCATAGGCTCGGACTTAACCAAATCAGTGACCAAAAGCTATGTAAAGGATTCATATGCCAACCTACTAACATGCATCCAAAGATATTTTACCTATGAGGGAAGATACCATAAGGTGTACTCTTACCATTTTAAGCTCCTCTTAAATTTCACTGGAAAGATATCTCTTAATTTACCTTTTATCTGTTTCGTAGCTTAGGAAAAATGTCTGATAAGGTTCAATTGAAGAAAGAAGCATGTGAAACCTCCTTATTCCATCATGGGTTGATCAAGTTGATGGTTTTACATGAGCTTCAGAAGATTGGAAGAGAATGGTCTACTTTCTTGTTTATGACAGGCTTTAAAACTGAAACAAGACTTAGCCCTAAGGCTAAGGAGATTTCTTCACCAGTAGCAAGCCATCGGGAGGAAACAAGATCAAGAAGATTTTTGAAATTGAAAGCCAGAAATTAGGTGAAGTAGCCTATGACACCACTAGCAGTTCAAGAAACCCCTCAATAGTCCCATAGGAAGAAGGTTCAGATCAATGAGGTGGTACAAGAGCAGTCTGTTGATAAAACTATCTAAAGAAGAGTAACAAGAAGTCAAGTAGCCAAGGAAAAGGAGAAGATTGTGATTTCTGATGAAAGCCCAGCTTCAAAGGGAAGATTGAACAATCTCCTGCAAGCCATCAATATAGAAGAGACTCCTCTAGTCCAAGCAGAGCTACTTGAAGCCAGCAGGAACAAAACGAAAAGAGTTAAATCTTCCAAAAAGCTTAAATTTGATGACCAGGTCTCAGAGTTTGTGTTCAAACCAAGAAGACCTAAGACAAGGCATTCAAGAAGGATACAAGAGGCACTGCCAGAAGCAAGTGAGACAGGGGAGTTAGCAGAATTACATGAAGAACATGTGGTTCCATCAGAAACATCATCAAAACTGTACAAAGATGACAAAGGTAAGGCAGTTATCACTAAGTAGGAGGAATGTGCTTTTGAAGAGGTAAAAAAGAAATTGAAACTTTCCAATCTTGAGATTGCCAAAATTAGGGAAAAAGCAAGGAAACATGTAGTTAAGGAAGCCAATTTCAATAGAATGGAGGCTCCGTGGGAAGATAAAATAGTTTCAATACCCAAAGTAGTTAGCTATCATGCTCAATATTTCACTTAGTCGTTCCCTGCAATAAAAGAGGCAAGATATATTAGAAGGGTCAATGCAAGATTGAGAACTGGAATCCGAATGATGAAAAGACAAATTGAATATTTGAAGATTCAGTTGAATGAACCAGCAGAACAACCTCATCATAAATGAACCTGACAGTAAGTGAAGAAATTTTGACACAATTTTGATACAAAACTTACTTTTTGAAGATTGAAGATTATTTTTGGATGGACAAGGTTAGTTTTGGTTAGCTCATTAGCATATGGAAAATTCATTAAAAATTCGAAGAAAGGAAAAAGAAAAAAATTATGTTTTTGACTCACATAGCAATTTCGTAGCGCGCTACGAAACTACTAAAAATGACATATAATGCACAGTAGTTTCGTAGGACGCTATGAAACTACTGAAGTTGCCAGTTTTACTTTTTGAATCAATTTTGAAATGAAAGGGGGGAATCATTATGAAATAATTCCACTATAGAAGACACAACAGGGCCACCTTAGAAGTTTTGAATGCTAAGCAAAGGAAATTCAAAGAATGAGAGGCATTTAATATCTCCAAAACTCCGTGCTACCAAAATAGTAGTCATTTCATAGCTCAGACAGTTGTCATACTTCAACCAACATCTAAAGGCTTTTGTATTAGCACCAGTATATGAGCAAGACCTTTGGTCTAATTCAAGTCATCACATATTATTAAAAGGATAAGATGGTTAGCAGAATTCAAGGAACCACTTTGGAGACCAAAGTAGAAAAAATATGGGCAGTTTTCCTAGTATCCAAGGACAATTAAAGGACAAGCAATCAAAGGCCAGCATGAAGCCTAAAGTCATCACTCAAGCCAAAGATGAAGAGGGACAGATGTCAAAGAATGAGTTTGTTTTTATATCTAAGGTTGTTACCAATATAATAAGGAGTTACACTCCTAGTTGTATTAGGATTCTAAGACTGTTAGTTTACAGTCAGTTGTAATTAATAGTTTGTTTAAAGTTCAATAGGTGTTAGGTCTAGAGAAATTTGAATTCCCCTCTTGCTCGAGGAAGGAATTCAAGCTTGTAAGGAAACTCTATATATGACAAGAGTTGTAATGCACCAGTGGTTGGAAATTTTCAGAGAAAACACTCATATTGTGTCATTATAGAAGATTATGTTTTTATGAATACAGACTTTGGCTTTACTTCTCTGGATTCAGAAAGAGTTCAATGGTGGCTTGTTTTATGTTTGTCTTCACTTCCTAATTTGTAGTAGTATGAATGTATGATACGTAGAACTCAATGGCTATGCTCTAACCTCCTTCATGCATTTGTAGACTGTGTTTTCTACATGTTTCTATGTGTTAAATGATATTGAACTTTTGATGCCCTCACTTCCATGTTCAGCTAATGTTATTGTCATACTAAGCATTTTCTAACTCCATAAGCCTAATGGTTTTTTATTGACTGTATTTCAACCATTTACACTCCTTCATTTGTTTCATAGAGTTAGCCATCTAATCCATTATCAAAATCTTTAACTTAGTGAGAGAGCCCTCTTAGGTTGAGGAAGCTAAGCCTTAGCCAAAAGTTGGTTTGAAACAGTTACTCAAGGTCTACCTGATTAGTAGCTTGTCAGGGTTAGGCTTTGTGATAACAATTTGGTGCGTTTGCCAGGAGCCTAAAGATTATTCATTCTTGAAATGAAGAAGCTGAACTTCTGAAGGTAGCAGGAGCTCAGAAGACTTTTTTGAAGTTGCAATCTACCTTGGTGACTCCATACATTTTCAAAGTTTTAAAGGTGGCTTCGAGAGGGAGATATACGCGGAGCAATCCTAACCCAAATCCACCTAATCCCGTGGACAATAACACTCTTTCAAGGAATAGACAAAGATTTACTGAAACACCAGGTACTCCATCTTATTCAAAATCTTTGCTCTCCGAATTCTCAAGAAGTCTTGAGGACAAAATAGTTGATGAAAAAATTCATGAGGTGTTGTTTAGATCAGAAAACGAAGAAGAGCTCATTGGAATTATTTTAGATTTACAAAAGAGAGGAATTGATACCTCAGCCTTAGTATCACAAGAAGATAAAGAGGAATTTTGGGAAGTAGCTACTTCTGAATTATTGTTAGAAAGGGAAGCCTTAGATAAATTGAAAGAACTTTATCCTTTTGAAGTATTTCTTAGATCTAAAGCTGGTTTACCCCTTCCCAATTGGAGTACATTTGTCAGTGGTTTGTAGAGCCCAAGTAGTGCATTTCATATTAGTACCTCATCTTCTGCTTCTGCTATTCCTAGTGTCTTTCAGACAACAAGTAGTCCTCCTCTTATCAATTCTTCATCCTCTGTCCCCATTGTACCTATCACTATTGTTCCTCCTTTAATCATGGCCATACCTGCTAGGTATTCTCTACTTGCACTGCCTGTTGTTTTGCATGACCTTCCTAGCAAATATGCTGCAAGAATTCCAACATGGGGTGGTGATGAAGAAATCACAGCAGAAGAACATGTAGACAAATTCAATGATTTTTCTCACAGAGAGGAAGTTGATGATGAAGATGTGAAGCTAAGATTATTTGCACAAACCTTTATTGGGGAAGTTAGAAAATGGTTTAAGGCCCTCCCAGCAGGAAGCATTCATAATTGGGTAGAGTTTGAAGATATCTTTCTAAGGAAATGGGGAAATAGAAATAATTTGGATCAAGTTCTCATCGAGTACAATAATCTTAGAAGGGCACCTGATGAAACCATTCAAAACTTCTCAAAGAGGTTTAACAAAGTGTTTAATTCAATCCCGTCTTGCTTAAAACCTCCAGAAGATTTAGCACAAATGAGATACGCTGAAGCATTTGATTCTGATTTTTCTCTATTTCTTAGAGAGAAAGACTCTGCTACACTTGTTGATATGCAGAATGATGCAATAAAAGTAGAAGTAAACATGGTTTCTGCTCAGAAATAAAATATGGTTAAAGGTAAAATGAAAGAAGAAGAGAAACCTTCCTCTTCAACTCCTGAAGATAAGATAGATTCAACGATGAAGACCATGGAGAAGCCAATGGGTAGGTTAGCTCTTGGAAACACCTCTGCTCCTCCTATGCAACAGGAACCTCAATTTAGAAATCCTCAATTTAGGAGACCTCAAAACCAACAAAGACCAAGAGAAAATAGGAATCAACAGCCTGATCCTCTAGTGAGACCTCCTTTTCAGCAGAATTTGGTTGATGAAGAAGATGAGCCTAAGATTCCTGAAGAGTCTATCCATTGTCTTGATGAAGAAATGTCAGGAATTTTCTTAACTAAGGAAGAGCATGATGAGTCCAGTTTGACCAAGCAAGGAGAGGAGCCTTCAGATTATTTAAAAGGGTATCAACATGCTATCTTTGAAATGCAAAAACAGTACAATCTCAGAAATAGAAATGTGCCAATTATTGCAAACAAAACACAGCCCAAGAAGGATGTTTCAAAAGTTGTTGAAGCCAAAAGGGATACCCGAAAGGTTGCTGAAGGTAAAAATGATTCCCTTCTTGGTAAAAAGGACATTCAACCTCCATCTCCTATCAAAGAAATTGATAAAAAAAAAAATTGTTTTTAACTTTGAGAATGGAATTGCAAAAATCAAAATATCAGTCCCTTTTAGTGAAATTCTCAAGGTAGATAAATACAGAAGTAAGATTGTAGAGATGCTAAATTCACAACCAGGAGTTGTTGATATCTTAAATGTGCAAGAATATAATCCTACTATATACTTGGGTCCAAGGATAGAAGATGATCAGAATGAAGAATTTCCTCCTTTTTGTGTAAGCATTAGTATTCATGATATGACCTTACATAATGCTATGTTGGATTCGTGGGCTTCTCGTAATATTATGCCTAAGGTAATCATGGAGAGGTTAGGATTACAAGTAACAAGACCATATAAGGATTTATTCTCTTTCGATTCAAAAAGATTCCAATGCATTGGTTTAATCAAAGATGTTGTTGTTGGTCTAACACAAATTCTAGCAAAGACAATTTTCATGGACATTGTTGTGGATGACATTCCGCCAAAGTTTGGGATGTTGCTGTCAAGATCATGGGCAACAAAAATCAAAGGCACAATATAGATGGACCTTACCTATGTTACCATCCCTGTTTTTGGTGAGCAAAGGAGATTGTATCGCGAGACTAGAATGGCATATATGGTAAGCAGCAAAGACAAACCTCAAAATTTTCCTATTTATTCATTTGATATTGAACTTGGATCGACTATTATTTTCAATGAGTCAGTTGATAGTGAACCGAAAGAGATGAAAGAAGAAAATCAACACTCAAAAAATCAATAAGAGGATGAGAAAGAGATGAAGAGATGGTGGTCTTTGTACTTTGATGGATCAACAAGAAAGGAAGGGGCAGGAGCTAGTATTTGGATCATAGGTCCAAGTGATGAAAGTAAGTTTTACTCTTACAAACTAAACTTTGATTGCACAAATAATATGGCTGAATATGAATCTCTAATTTTGGGCTTAGAAGTTTTGTTGAAAATGAAGGCTCAAAATATTTTTGTTTTTGGAGATACTGAATTGGTTATTAGACAAGTGGAAGGTGATTATCAAACAAAGGATGTAAGAATGAGAGCATACAGAAATCTAGTTTTAGATATGTTGGAAAATTTTCAAGCATATTCTTTCGCTATCAAAACTAGAGACCAAAACTCCATTGCTGATTCTCTTGCTGTTTTGGCAAGTTTGTTTGTTATTCCTATTCATTCTTCTGAAAGTATGAGGTGTAAGTTCGTCATAGACCAGCCATACTAGATAACATCACCAATTGGCAAGTCTTTGAAGATGATCAACAGGTAAATAATTTCATTGAATTAAAAGAATAATTTGAAATCACTCAAGTGGATCAACAAAACATGTTTGTTGAATCAAAAGAGAATTCTGAAGTCTTACAATTAAAAAATAATTCTATACCAAAAGGTCTTATTCCTCTTGAGAAGTTATTCGATCAAAATGATGTGTTCAAATCTCCAAAGATACAGGCTGATGAGGAGGAAGTAGAGAACTGCAATTTAGGGACTTCAGTTGTACCTAAGGTGATAAAAATTTCAAAGTTTCTTCTAGCTGATATGAAAGCCAAATATGTTGAGATGATGAAAAGGTTTGTTGATGTTTTTTCTTGGAGCTATGCTGATTTAAAACAATATGATTCCTCCATTATTCAGCATACTATTCCTATTAAAGAGAATGAGAAGCCTTTCAAACAAAAGTTAAGAAGAATTAATCCTCTTCTCATGCCATTAATTGAAAAGGAGATTAAGAAAATCTTTGATGCCAAAATCATTGTCCCAATCAGATTCTCAAATTGGCTTGCAAATTTGGTTCTAGTTAGAAAGAAGAGTGGAGAAATCAGAATTTGTATTGACTTCAGAAATTTGAATAAGGCTTCATTGAAAGACAACTATCCTCTTCCAAAAATGGACTCAATTCTGCAAAATATTGTTGGTTCTGTTAGCTACCTATACCAATAGGTTTCATATTTCATGATTGGCACTGAAAAGGTCCAAATATGCTCTGCTTTGATGATGCAAAGATCACATATTTCCATAAGAATACAATCTGTGCTTATAGCTTGATGGGGACTCAAATTTTGATGGATGGTCCAACAGTCTAAGCTGGATCATGTCATGTTTTAAATTTTCAGTTATAGAATAGAGAAAGGAGTCTGTCCAGACTGTTTAATCTTGGCAGACAAGTAGTTCAGGTAGAGAAGAAAAGGCTCCCAACAGCTTAACCTGGGACCTTGGAAGAAATAAGGGTAGAAGTAGATAGAAAAACAAAAGAAAAAGCCAAAGAAAAGAAAAGGCAAGTAAGGGTCTGCAAGCCTAAATGCACCCTTCAAGAAGAAACAAAAAATGCTAGGCAAAGTAGCTGGATAAGTAGATTGGGTTGCAGAAGTGGTATTCATTTTAGATTTAACCTTGATGGTCAAGATGAGAAAAGAAAAACAAAGAAGCATGTCTAACTTCCCAATTATCCCTTTTTCCCACTCATTACTAACATCCCCTCATCAATTGAATTGCTTAGAAAACTTGAGGTTTGATGGTGGTTTTATTCATTGAAAAGCCACATTTCTTGTCTAAAAATTCTTTTCATTTTGATCTACTCCCTAAAACTAAGTGAGTTTCAAATAAACTTAGTAATCCCCCCCCCATTCACATTTCCCCCCATATTAACTCTAACTCTACTATGTAATTCCCCTATGTTACCTTTCCCCTACTATTATTAACACCATGGTGTATAAACCCCAAATTTTGTATAAATATCCCTCCCCTTGGCATTATAGCCAATAAATCCTCTGTCAGGGATCAAATTGGCATCTGGTCACTTTGATGAACCTAAACCTCACCCCTCTCCCTTCTTTGAAGTCATTCCACCCATTAAGCCTTTGTTTGTAAAGAAAAAACCTTGTAAAAAACCCTTCCTAGCCATAACCCCCTTTGAAATTATGAAATTACCCAGAAAACCCACCTTTTGGCACTTATCCAAAGTTTTGGGTGCTATATTGGTTTTATTGAAAATACATTGAAAAACCTTACAAAGCACCATACCCCGATGGTCTTCCGCTAAGCGCGCATCCGAAAAAATATATTTTTTAAATCCCGCCCCCCTTCCGTATCGCTCGATCGTTTCATTAACCCGTCAGCCGTCCGATTGAGCGCCTCTGATCGGACGACCCTTATGCATATCGGGTTGGTCCCCACGCCCGACAGTTAGCGCCCGAGAAAATGACGAAGGGTTACGTCAGTCCTCGGCCACGCATCACCTTCTCAAGTCTCTCGGAGCGGCCTCTGACAAAACCGGGGCCGTATTGCAAGCGGTCCAAGAAAACCGTTACCACTATTGCACTTACCGCCCAGTTTGCTGGTCCCCTGTCACGCCCACGTCAGAGCCACGTTGCTGCCTCCCCGCCATCGCATCACCTCATTCGTCCGTCCCTTCGCTGACATGGCCGCCACTTCAGCATATCCATGGACCAACCAGGACCTGCCACATCAACCGGTGACGTCATGCTGATGTCATCCGACTCCGACATCCCAAAAACACGCCAATATTGCCAAAAATCTATTTTAAGCCAAAATTTCGTGTTTTTTCTACTTTTGCCGAAAGAGACTGTTGTTGTTCCTGCATGAATTTAACGACCATACCAGCGCCAACCTGCACTGTTCGACTCCAAACCGCGGGCGCCTCCGTCGTACCTGCATCTGCAACTGTCAGTGGCAATCCGCAAGGTATTTCTCGAAATTATTCTCTGCACCTGGTTTTTATCCAAATTTCTGCAAACAAACTGTTAAGGGAGTGTTAAGACGCTGAATTCACCATCTAGTATCCAGTAACCTGCACCTATTTCCCTCTGGCAAGGCAACGAACAGTTTACGAAACCTGCATTTGACTGAAACAACCTGAATTCACAGCTAGCTCGCGCAATCGTGAGCTAGAAACCTCTGCTGGCTAAATTCACATGAGAAAAGTTCTGGTTAGCCCTGCTATTTGTCTTTATCAATCTGTTAAACAGTATTTCAATTGCTGTGTGCTCAATTAACCCTCTGGTCCCTAAAATTCACACTTTCATTGTAAGGAATCACCTCTGTGTTGTTCTGCTTACTTCAACCAGTTCACCTGCAAGTCAGAAGCTTAATAGACCATGGAAACTCCAATTGCACTGAACATCAAGCCTCTCAATACCCCTCATAGGGAGTTAGAATGGAAAGCTCTGGGAGATATGGATTATCAAATGTTAGACTATTTTCCATTAGGCTCCAAATATAATATTCAGTTGCTAAATGAGTTGAAAGCCCAACACCTTAGTGGAGCTGATATCCTAGGGATTTTGGACTCAAACTTGCCCATCTACAACCTCCCCCAGGTAAATCCTATGCCAGAATTGGTCCACAGATGCCAGGAGTGCTATGATCCATGCCAAAGAGCTGTTGTCAGCCCCACAGGCTCAATTCTGTTTCATATCACCCCAGAGAGCATAAATGAGATGCTGCATTTCCAGACTACAAAACCATTGACCCCCCTCTACATGCAGAACTTGATAAAGAAGGGGACTAAGTTGTCAAATGACCAGATCATCAAAATCAATCAGCTGTTCATACAACCAGGCTCTGAAGCCATCAGAACTCCTCCTATTGGATATGCATACTTAAATGAATTGGGCAGAATGCTAGTGGATTTGATCAGCTATGTCCTAGGGTTTAGGGGAGTGGAGGATGTGGATGATAGTATAATGGTAATGCTGTCTATATTCTCTCCTGGAAAGCCTCCAGCTGTACATTATGACTATGCCACATATATTGCAGATAGGATCCATGACCAGCTAATGAATCTACAAAGGGAAAGACTGTTCAGATACACTTCGTACATTTACCACCTATTCTTGTTTTATCAAACAGGTAGCTTCCTCATTCCCCTGAAGCAAGTTAATGCCCAGGGGAATCCAAGGTCAGTGGTGTTTTGGACCTCTGTTTTTCATTGCACCTCTGTATCACCATACACATACTGTGAGTTCATAGACTTGTTCATTCATCCAGCTATGACATTATTGTATGGTGTTTCTCCTCCAAGGTTAACTGATGACATGAGGAGAATTCTCCATCTAAACAAAACCTACAGCATTGGTAATTGGTACTTTTACCAAGACCACACAGTCATCAGAGTATATGGCTATGAGTTGAAGCCTTATAGGCTGCCAAGGTATGTCCCTATGAGACTTTTTGCCCTAGAATACTTCAGGCAATTTGGGAATGCCGACTACCTCCACTTCCAAAGTAAGAACAAGAAGGCGCAGTTGAAGGTAAGGAGCCAGCTGGGCCCTTTCCTATATAACAAAAAAGAGGAGGGATGGAAAGAGGCAAATAGTATCCTAGAGGCCCTCAAACTGCAAACTAGTTTTGAGTGGATACCCTATGACCCCAATCATTTTGTTTCCCTCAGGAGGATAAGATACAAATTGGGTACCTATTCACATATGAGGCTGCCTGAGATTGAGCAGTATGCCAATGCATTGAGATGGAAAAGGGGCACCCTAGAAGAGGAAATTACTAGTGAAGAGCTGCTAGAAAGAGAGGCTAGAAATATTCAAAAAGAAGCTGACTTGGAAACTTGTGGACAGGTCCCCCTCTCATATCAAAGACAACTTGGAGCAGCTGCCTCATCCTCAACAAGACATCAGCAAGCTACCATGAATACTCCACAGACATCCAACAAAGGCAAAGAAAAGCAGGTGGAACAGCCACCTCCTATGACTGAAGAGCAAATGGAAACACTAGTGCAACAACAAGAAGAAATGATGCAGCAGGAAGTGCAGCAACAAACACAACACCAACAGCAAGAAGAACAAAGACAGGAGCAGCCTGTCCAGCAAGAGCAAACAGTGGAAGCCCCTAAATCCACTGAACAAACTGTGCCTCCAAGGCAAGAAACTTCAGCTGAGGCATCAATCCTCCAAACTCCACAAAAGGAGGATACAAGCAGGAAAAGGGACAGAGAGACTCCCCTTACAACATCAGCAACTCATGGGGAGAAAAGACAGAGAATCAATCCCTTCTCAGAGGAAGAAATGCCAATAGGACAGTCTTTTGGTATGGTCCCACCCAGCAGGGAAGCATCAGCAAGTTCCTTTCAACAGGAACAGGATAGAGCAATGGGAGGAGAAGTGAGTTCCTCTAATCAGCAAAGGGAAGGTGGACTCAGCATTAAACATCAGTTCATCGAAATTAAGAGGAGAAATGAGCCCATCAAGATACAGCTGTATAACCATCTGTTAAACATGGCTCCCACCAATCAACAAAGACTCATGTCTACATATGATGTGCAGGAAGGCAAAATGATCATGATTCATTTTATGCCAACAGCAGTACAACCCCAATCTGCCTCTGACTACTTGAGGACTAACCTAGAGGTCCTCGCCAAGGATATCCACCCAATGGATAAGATAGAACTGCATAAGAAAATGGGTGAGATGGTCTATGCTTCCCTGGCAGACCAAACATTGGATAACTACAGGCTACAAAATAGCCTTAACAATACAGACTCTCAGCTAGAGTTGGAGAGAGCATCATCCCAGGCAAAGGACAACAGAATTAGGTCCTTAGAAGACATCATCATAGAGATTGGGCATGATCCCAAAGATATCAAGGGCATACAAGAGATATTAAAATTGAGGGATGCAGACATGACAGCTTTGAGGAGAAAGATCAAACTCCCAGACACAATTCACCCTCAAACAGATGATGTTGCCCAGCAAAGACATGATCAAGAGGCCACAACCTTGTTGATATCTCTGTACAAGCAGCTAATCCAAACCCAAGAAAAACTGGGAGAATCAGAGGCTGCACAGGCAGCATTACAGGCAACCTTGAAACAAAGAGAAGAAGGTCAGACTTCTCAGCCTCCTCCTCAAATCATTAATCTTGAGGAGATTGCTCCCATTGTTACTCCTCCTCCTCAGCAAACAGAACCTACAGCACCAACTACATCGACAACTGCACCAACAACATAGCAGACTCATAGTCTGGATATGCAGAAGCTTCAAAATGAAATTCAAGTCCTGGAAGCTCAAATGTTAGAGCTCAATCAAGCCAAAGAATCTTTGGCTAAAGTAAATGAAAGATATGATAAGAGCAAACAGAATGTGGCTGAGAAGGAAAGAGAGATAAAAGCTCTCAAAAAGAGAATAACTGAGCTTGAGAAAGAGCTCACACTAGATAAGGTGACAGCAGAGCTCAAAACAGTCCTATGGGCCAATATTGGCCAGTCCATTACTGATCAGTGGCAGTTCATTGAGACCATAGATGAACAGTCAGCACTTATTACAAAGGCAAATAGGGAGATACACAGAGCAAGAGCAAGCCTTGGCAACATGCCTGATGCTGCCAATAGGATGATCAACATATTGAATAACAGGACAAGCTCTCAACTGACCACCATGGGAATTGCTCACAGGACTGAGACAATCTCAATGGTTAAAAGGGTCCTGACATTAAGAAACCTGGTTGGAACATTAGAAAGGAGAACCCAAGACATGCAGACCGAAATCAACAAGTTCAAGGACAGGTTTCAAGTATTACAAAACAGAGGCCTCCCCGGCATACTAAGCAGTGTGGGAAGACTGCTTACCCATGAAAATTATGCTAAAAGGGTCAATGCCTTTGCTGCAAGTCAAATTGCAGGACAGCCCAACACTTCAGCAGAATCAGGCCCAACATTAGGGCAGACTCTATATAATAGGGTGGAAAACCTGTTTTTCATCATGAACGAGATCAATCATCTGTTCGATGTGCCTCCAAATTTCTATAGATATACAGAAGCAGATGAAACCATAGAGGCAATTGTGAAGCACCAATTGCCCACACAGGAAGTCTGGAACAAATTGACACAGCTAATACTATCAAGCCAGAACCTGTAATGTTATGTTTTGTCAAATTTATAAGTGATCATACACACGGAAAATTTTGGTAGATAAGCATACAAAGGAAGGATGAAACGCTGAGCCAACTCAGCAGGGCTATTCGGTCACCACAGCAGCAAACACAGTCACAGGTGACAGGGCCGAGAAGATACAACGCAGCAAACGTAAAGGCACATTTTCCAGCATTAAAGCCAAGCGTTCCAACCGACTCAGTGACCTCCAAAGGTCAAAATATCCTCTGACAGACTTAAAGAGCAGTTATGTTGCATTCAAAGCTGCAATAACTTCTTTTCTACTTTTTTGTACGAAGTAATGAAGATATTTCTCTCTCAGATGACTCAATGCCTGAGATATTTTGTATAAACATTTCTATAAAGTCCCCTTTGCATGAGTTTGCAAGGGTTGTTGTTGATTTCATTTCTATATTTCTGTTGTTGTACAACTCTCAGAGAAATAATACAAAAGGTGGATAGAATTTCCAAAGCTCTGTGTTCCTTGATGCACTATGGTGGCTGGCTGATTGTTACAGGATTCCTGCATATTTCATAGCACAATAAGTCTTCTTTAAAACTCTGTGTTATATGTTTTCTAGTCTTTCACCTTCTTTCATGTTTATGAGTTTTTACACTTAATGGCAAAGTAAAAGAATAGTTCCAGGATTTAATCACAGATTACCCTGAACTCAATCTAAGCTGTTATAAATGTTTTCTTCAGATAGAGTAAATAAGGTGTAATTCTTAATTGCTACACTTTTCAAGCTATATCTTTCACTGTGATAAATATTTTCAGGAATTCAAGTTTTCTCCTGAAGCATCTATCTCTTTCCCACACCCCAGCTTAGTGGAAAATTCTTGAATGCTTTTCACTGGTTGTTCACATGTCACCATCATAATCTAACTTTGTTATATGAAGTATTTAAATGGCCCTGTAATTTCAGCAAATCATCTCAAGGTTTCTAAACACTTGTAGCCGCAAACTCCATTGCCCAATGAAATAAACTCATCTGCAGGTTGCACACTTCAAGTACAGAAAGATATCCCTCAACCAAAGCACAAAACTAAACACCATCATTTCATAGCTAGCCTAAAATCTCCACAAAACAGAGACAAATTATAAAGAGAGAGCCCTCTCTGATTACAGTGTGGCTAGGCACTGTAATCCAAAGATTGGTTAGTGGTTACCCCGGCCGTATTCCCTTGGGAGTCATAGGGAACAACCTGGGTGTTAACAGGTTCACAAAGAATGTCTATGCTTGATGGTTTCTCAGGGTACAATCAGATTCTTGTGTATCTGGATGATTAACAGAAGACAACCTTCACAATGCCATGGGGTACATTCATGTACGCCAAGATGCCTTTTGGTCTCATGAATGTGGGGGCCACTTTTCAAAGAGCAATGGATATTTATTTTGTTGAAGAAAAGGATAAATTAGCGGTTGTTTACCTTGATGACATCACAGTCTTTCCAAAGAGAGAATAAGATCATTTGAAGCACCTTGAAGAATTCTGTTGAAATGTAGAAGGTTTGGAATTTCTCTTAATCCCACTAAAAGTATATTTGCTTTAACATCAGGCAAACTACTTGGTCATATTATTTTTGAAGAAGGAATTAGGATTGATCGTAATAGAGTTAATGCAATTCAAAAGCTAGATCTGCCCAGAAGTAGGAAAGAGATCCAATCTTTTCTTGGAAAGGTGAATTTTGTTAGGCGCTTCATTCCTAATTTTTCTAAAATAGTCAATGATATAACAAGGATGTTAAAGAAAGGTGTGGATTTTAAGTGGACTGCTAAAGCAAAGAAATCTTTTGAAGAAATCAAGAAGGCACTTACACAAGCACATGTACTCTTCAGTCTAGATTTTACCAAGGAATTTCTTATTTTTACAATTGCTTCTGAAAATACAATTGCTGGAGTTTTTCTACAAAAAGGAAACCAAGGTACTGAACACCCTATTTCTTTCTTTAGTAGGACATTAGCAAATGCTGAACTGAAGTACAATTTTCTAGAAAATCAAGCTTATGCATTAGTGAAAGCTATAAAAGATTTTAGAATCTATGTTTTGCATTCTCATATTATTGCTTATGTCCCAAGTGTTGTAATAAAATACATTCTAACACAAACAGATCCAGATGGTAAAAGGGGAAAATGGATAGAAAAATTGCTAGAATATGACAATGACATCAAACCTACCAAATTGGTGAAGGTCAAGGCTTGGCAAAGCTAATGACTCAGTCAAATCTAGACTATCTTGACATAAATCTGAATGCAGAAATCTCAGAAATTTCTGAAAGTGAGGAAGAATTGATCCAAATCAATGAGAAATTCTTAGTTTCAGAATGGTACAAGGATGTGGCTTTTGTTCTACAGCATAATAAAGCTCCTGCCAATTTAACAAAGTCCAAAGCAAGGTTTGTCAAGCTGAAATCCTTAAGATATTTTGTATATGACCAAAATCTATTTTGGAAAGATGCAGGAGGGATTTTGTTAAATTGTCTCCTTGAAGAAGAAGTTGATAAAGTGATTGAAGAATTTCATAAGGGAGATTGTGGAGGACACCATTATTGGAAAGCTACTACAAATAAGATCTTAAGAGCTGGATATTTTTGGCCAACTATGTTCAGAGACATTTACAAAAGGGTGGCTGCATGTCATGAATGTCAAATCTTTGAAGGAAGAAGAAAGCTTGTGCCTTTGCCTTTGGTTCCTATATATGTGGAGGCACCTTTCCAGCAATGGGGATTGGATTTTATTGGAGAAATTCATCCTCCTTCATCAAGACAACATCGTTGGATTCTCACAACAACGGATTACTTCACCAAATGGATAGAGGTGATTCCAACCAGGCAAGCTAATGATTCAGTAATTATCTCTTTTCTAGAAAATAACATATTGTCTAGATTTGGCTGCCCAATGAAGATTATAACTGATAATTCTCAAGATTTTAAGTCCAAGAAAATGATTAACTTTTGTCACCAATATCACATTACTCTTGGACACTCTACTGCCTACTATCCGCAAGGAAATGGTCTTGCTGAATCATCAAACAAAAGCATTGTAAGGATCATTAAAAAGGTGTTGCAGGAAAACAAGAAAGCTTGGAATTTAAAATTGAAATATGTCTTGTGGGCTGATAGGATTTGTACAAAGAGATTTATTGGCACTTCGCCATATGAATTAGTGTATGGTGCTGAAGCTATATTTCCAATATCTCTTGGAGTACCACTAATGAAACTAATTCAAGGACTAGAAGAGGAACCAAATGCCATTCAAAGGAGAATCAATCAGCTAATAGCCTTGTAAGAGAAGAGAAATGAAGTATATGATAATCATCAACACAGTCAGAACAGAATCAAGAATACATTTGATAAAAAGATCAAAGAAGTTAGTTTTTAGATCCATGACAAAGTGCTAAAATGGGAGGCTAGAATTGGAGAAAAAGGCAAGCATGCTAAGTTTGAGAATTTGTGGAAAGGTCCTTATCAGATTGTTGCTTTTCATGGAAACAACACTTACATTCTGTAGGAAATTGATGGAGGATCATATGCTGGAGGACCTGTTAATGGAAAGCTCCTAAAGCATTATCATTTTTGAGGTACTATCAATTTCTCATAACATTGTATATATGCATTTTATCAGTTTTTTGCTGATAATGACAAGTTGAAACAGAAGGCTTAAGCTCGAGGTGAAGGCCTAAGAAGCTTAAAGGGGATGCTTGTCAAATAAATTTCTGTTTATCATAAGTGGATGAAGCACTGGACTTGTAATTTCCTAGTGTACCACAAGCGCACACTATCCCAAGTGGAGCCACTGTTATCACTATAAAAAAAAAATAAAAAAAAAAATTGGACAACTTGTATGGTTTCATTGTAAGTTAGTCTTGGTCAAGTCATTTCTATTGTTTTGTTTAGGGAATCTAAAACATAGGATAGAGTCTTGTTTCCATTGTCAAATAAGGTCAACAATATTGTTTTTAACTACCATTAGTCCCATATTGGTTCATAGGTGTCATGTATTAAGGCTGTTTTAAATTTGGCATGCGCTACAAAATCAACTAGGAGTTTCCATAGCGGAAACTCATAAAAATACACTAAGTGCACTACGAAAATAAGAATTCATAACTAAGAGATTTCGTAGGGAAAAATCCAGAATTTGCATTGGTTGCGCTATGAAATCGGGGATTCATGCCAGATCTTGTCTAACTGTCTTTTCCATCAAAATCTGTTAATGTTTCATCACCATGTGTCAGTCCTCGATCCATGCCTATCACATGTAGCCATTCATTCTCATCATTAGTTTCGTTAGATTTCTTTTACGCATTCTTTCAAATTTAAAAAAGGAGAGGTGAGTTAGTCTTGGTTTTTTCCCGTGTTCCTTTCATGCATAAGAAGAAAATTGGCCAGCTTAAGGAGGGCACTCATCAAAACTTTTTGAAAGCTCAAGTGAGGCAGTGTTCAAACGAATACACTGCAGGTTTGTCTTCAAGATTTTTTGCAGGGATTTCATAGACATGTCTGAAGAAAGGAAGAATCACAGATCAGGCTGGTGTCTTAGAGCTAAGCCTACAGGTTTAGATGCACTCATGAGAAGCAGAGGGGTTGAGCAGGCATTCAAACAGGTTGGCTATTGGATATTCTGTGAAATACTTCAAGGTGGTCATGTTAAAGTCACCAAAGATTTTGCTTTCAATTTCTCTGGTTTGAATTCAAGAGTCGGAGTGCTAGAAATTCCAATTTCTCCTGAGGTCATATCTACAGTCACCGAGATACAAAGAGGCCAAGAAAGATGGTTCAATAATTTTAAATTCAAAATGGCACCTTGCCAAGAATTTTTGAAGCTAGAATTCATAGGCTCGGACTTAACTAAATTAGTGCCCAGAAGCTATGTAAAGGATTCATATGCCAACCTACTGACATGCATCCAAATATATTTTACCTATGAGGGGAGATACCATAAGGTGTACTCTTACCATTTTAAGCTCCTTTTACATTTCACTAGAAAGATATCTCTAGATTTACGTTTTTATCTGTTTCGTAGCTTAGGAAAAATGTCTGATAAGGTTCAACTGAAGAAAGAAGCATGTGAAACCTCCTTATTCCATCATGGGTTGATCAAGTTGATGGCTTTACATGAGCTTCAGAAGATTGGAAGAGAATTGTCTGCTTTCTTGTTTATGACAGGCTTTAAAACTGAAACATGACTTAGCCCTAAGGCTAAGGAGATTTCTTCACGAGTAGTAAGTCATCAGGAGGAAACAAGATTAAGAAGATTTATGAAATTTAAATCCAGAAAGCAGGTGAAGGAGCTTATGACACCACTATCAGTTCAAGACACCCCACAACAGTCACAGAGGAAGAAGATTCAGATCAATGAGGTGGTACAAGAGCGGTCTATTGATAAAACTGTCCAAAGAAGAGTAACAAGAAGTCAAGTAGCCAAGGAATAGGGGAAGACTGTGATTGTGGATGAAATCCCAGCTTCAAAGGGAAGATTGAATGATCTCCTCCAGGCCATCGATATAGAAGATACTTCTCTAGTCCAAGCAGAGCTACTTGAAGCCATCAGGAATAAGACCAAAAGATTTAAATCTTCCAAAAAGCTTAAATTTGATGACCAGGTCTCATAGTTTGTGTTCAAACCAAGAAGACCTAAGAAAAGGCATTCAAGAAGGACAGGGGAGGTAGCAGAATTACATGAAGAACCTGTGGTTCCATTAGAACCATCATCACAACTGTACAGAGATGACAGAGGTAAGGCAGTTATCACTCAGCAGGAGGAATGTGGTTTTGAAGATGTAAAAAAGAAATTTAAACTTGCCAATCTTGAGATTGACAAACTTAGGAAAAAATAAATGAAACATGCAGTTAAGGAAGCCAATTTCAACAGAATGGAGGCTCTGTGGGAAGATAAAACAGTTTCAATACTTGAAGTAGTTAGCTGTCATGCTCAATATTTCACTTGGTCGGTCCCTACAATAAAAGAGGCAAGATCTATTAGAAGGGTCAATGCAAGATTGAGAACTCGTATCCAAATGATGAAAAGACAGATTGAAGATTTGAATATTCAGTTGAGTGAACCAGCAGAATAGCCTCAGCATAAATGAACCTGATAGTAAGTGAATAAATTTTGACACAATTTTGATACAAAACTTACTTTTTGAATATTGGAGATTATTTTTGGATGGACAAGGTCAGTTTTGGTTGGCTCATTAGCATATGGAGAAGTCATTAAAAATCCAAAGAAAGAAAAAAAAAACTGTGTTTTTGACTCACTCTGTAGTTTCATAGTGCGCTACGAAACTGCTAAAAATGACATATAATGCACATCAGTTTCTTAGCGTGCTACAAAACTGCTCAAGCTACAAGTTTTTCTTTTGAATAAATTTTGAAATGAAAGGGGGGAACCATTATGAAAGAATGTTGTTGTAGAAGACACAACAGGGCCACCTCAGAAGTTTTGAATGCTAAGCAAAGGAAAATTCAAAGAATGAGAGGCATTTAATATCTCCAAAACTCTGCGCTACGAAAACAGTGGTCATTTCATAGCTCAGACAGTTGTCATACTTCAACCAGCATCTAAGGGCTTTTGTCTTAGCTCAAGTATATGAGCAGGACCATTGGTCTAATTCAAGGAATCACATATTATTAAAAGGATAAGATGGTTAGCAGAATTTGAGGAACCACTTTGGAGACCAAAGCAGAAAAAACAGGGGCAGTTTTCCTAGTATCCAGGAACAGTTAAAGGACAAGCAATCAAAGGCTAGCATGAAGCTTAAAGTCATCACTCAAGCCAAAGATGAAGAGGGACAAATGTCAAAGAACGAGTTTATTTTTATAGCTAAGGTTGTTACCAATATAATAAGGAGTTACACTCCTAGTTGTATTAGGATTCTAAGATTGTTAGTTTACAGTTAGTTGTAATTAACAGTTTGTTTAAAGTTCAATAGGTGTCAAGTCTAGAGAAATTCAAATTCCCCTCTTGCTAGAGGAAGGAATTCAAGCTTGTAAGGAAACTCTATATATGACAAGAGTTGTAATGCACCAGTGGTTGGAAATCTTTAGAGAAAACACTCATATTGTGTCATTGTAGAAGATTATGTTTTTATGAATACAGACTTTGGCTTTGCTTCTCAGGATTCAGAAAGAGTTCAATGGTGGCTTGTTTTATGTTTGTCTTCACTTCCTAATCTGTAGTAGTATGAATGTATGATACTTAGAACTCATTGGCTATGCTCTAACTTCCTTCATGCATTTGTAGACTGTGTTTCCTACATGTTTCTATGTGTTAAATGATATATTGAACTTTTGATGCCCCGACTTCCATGTTCAGCTAATGATGTTGTCATACTAAGAATTTTATGACTCCATAAGCCTAATGGCTATTTATTGACTGTATTTCAACCATTTACACTCCTTCATTTGTTTCATAGAGTTAGCCATCTAATCCATTATCAAAATATTTAACTTAGTGAGAGAGCCCTCTCAGGTTGAGGAGGCTAAGCCTTAGCCAAAAGTTTGTTTGAAATAATTACTCAAGGTCTACCTGATCAGTAGCTTGTCAAGGTTAGGTTTTGTGATAACAACAACCATAGGGGAAGATGAGGGGAAGCAGCCCTAGGAGGATACATGGGTTTGCAAGGCTCCTGTAAAGGAACCTCATTTTTACCTAAAACACGCAAAAGAAATGTTTATGGAAGCTAAGAAGAGCTTCGCGAAGGCCTCTACTTCAGGTAGTAAGGATCAACTAGAGGCAAGAATGGATCCTTCTATGCTTATTACCTTTTTAGAGACATGCATGAAACTTCTGCGTGACAATAAGGTAGTTAAGGGACTACAGGAGTTGATCACCAGGTGCGTAGGGTTAGGAGAACCTCGCGTAGTCCAAAAACTGGGAAAGCATACATTGCACACTGGGAGGGAAATGAGATTGACGGCACAGATTTGCGAATATGAAATGGATCAGGTAATCCTAGACTTGGGTTCATACATGAATGTATTACCGAAGCAGACATGGGAACGTATGGGTAGGCCCACATTACAGTGGTCCCCTATTCAATTATGGAAGGCGAACCAACAAAATATTTTTCCCATGGGGAGGTTGCAAGGGGTAATAGTTGATATCGAAGGCACGAGTACGTAGACAGACTTTGAAGTAATAGACATTGTTGATGACAACAATCATTATCCCCTATTGCTAGGAATAGACTGGGCCACTGATATGAATGGAGTCATCAACTTGAAGAAGTGAAAGATGATATTTGAGAAAAAGTCCATATGCATAGTAGTTCGGCTAGATCCAGCCGAAGGAGCGTACTACACTGAGCTTGTGCATAATGATGGAAGCGACGATGAGCTGGATTGTATCTATAAGATAATTGCACAAAATCAGGATTGGGTGAATTTGACTACAGATGGAAGGATCTCGTGGGAGCACACAAGTTCCTACACTGCGGATTCAGACGAAGACGAATGCTGGCACAATTGGTTGAATGAAGTGACAATGCTGAATTGCAACATGATGATTAGATCACTGTGTTTCCTAACAACCCAAGCCTAAGACCTACCAACATATGATGGATTGATAGTGGTGTATGAATTCTTGAGCAAGATTGAAAGCACAATACTCGAACAAAAGCGGTTCGATGTGTTGAAGTGGGCACTATGCATGACACCTACATGTTGGTGGGGAACACATCAAGGAAATTTCGAAAACTGGCACGGATGTAGAAGGATGATGTTCCAATGATTTGGGAAACCACAACTATGGATAGAAGAAATATGATGGATGAGATAACCCACGTGCATACCTCGCGAAATGGACCAAGGTCTATGGAGAAGAACCTCAGCCTGAATGGGTACACTTATTCTATCATACCCTGGATGTCATAGCCATAAATTGGTATACTGAGATGGAACTCCAACATGGTACGGGAAAATGGGATGTCTTGCACGAGGGATTTTTGTTAACATTCGCGTTTGAAGACCGATGGTTGGATATTGTTGACAACACGTTGCAAGCCGTAAAAGCCGCCATATTCAAAATACCACAGGAACCACGGCAAGTAGTTCAACTAGCATGGGTGACCCAGTCAAGGAGGGCCATATAATGTTATAATGTGCAAGTAGAGGAGGATGATGATGACCCCCGAAATATTAATATTCTAGAAACTGAAGGATGTCGTGAGGTTCGAGGACCATCAATCGAGGATCCCGACATCACTGCACTGCTAAAAACAAAGCAGGTAAACATTGGCACAGATGCGAAGCCAAAGTACACCAAGCTTGGGGACTATTGGGACGATTCTATGGTAGATAAGGTCACCGAGTTACTCTGCAAATATCAAGATTTGTTCCCGACCAAAATTATGGACTTAAAGGGGATCATTGGTGACTTAGGGATGATGAAGATCACTCTAAAATTAGATGCGAAGCCCGTTAAAAAACAACCTTACTAGTTGAATCCGAAGTATAAAGAAAAGGTCTGCGAGGAACTAGGCAAAATGCTTGCAGTCAGAATTATTGAACCAGTGGAAGAATCCGACTGAGTGAGTCTTATGGTGGTACAGGAGAAAAAACAGAAGGGTGAAATTGGAATATGTGTGGACCTCAGGAAGCTTAATGATGCCTGTTTTCACGATCCATTCCCGACACCATTTACAGATAGTATTGGAGAATGTTGGCGGTCAGGAAGCTTACTCATTCACGGATGGCTTCTCAAGGTACCATCAAATCAAGATTGCGCCAGAAGATAGGAGCAAGACAACCTTCGCAATCGAGTGGGACTGTTTTCAATACACCATCATGCCCTTTGTACTGAAGAATGCGCCAGTGATATTTTCGCACGTAGTGGTGGCCCCGTTCAAGGAATACATCAACAAGTTCTTAGAGGTCTATCTGGATGATTGTATTGTATTCAGATTAGTTAAACACCATATAGCGAGCTTATGTTTGATGCTGGATACTTGCCGATGACACCAGATTGCACTGAATCTTAAAAAGTGCACTTCCTTATCCCCTTTGGAAACCTGCTTGGCCATGTGGTCTACAAACAAGGCCTGATGGTGGATCTTGCGAAGATTGCTATTATTCTCAATTTGGAAGCACTGCAAAGTGTCAAACAACTACGTGCTATGTTGGGGCACACTGGTTACAATAGATAGTTTATCAAGGGCTATGCACAAATAACAACGCCAATGGAAAAACTATTGAAGAAGGATGCTACATATTGTTGGAATGATGATTGTAAGAAAAGTTTGGATGTTCTCAAGGAGAAAATGGCATCCGCCCCCATCCTGGTCTTCCCAAAATGGGACATAGAATTTCATGTACATGTTGATGCATCGTGTATCGCGCTAGGAGCTGTACTTATGTAAGAAGGCATGGAAGGCGTGGATCACCCGATCATGTTTGTGAGTCGGTGACTGTCCAAAGCCAAAAGGAACTACCCTACAACTAAGCACAAGTGGTTGCCAATGGTATACACGCTCCAGAAATACCGACACTATTTACTTGGCAAGCACTTCAAGATGTGTACCAATCATTCCGAATTGAAATACCTAGTGAACAAGCCTGTGTTGAGGGGGCGCATATGTAGATGGTTGTTACCATTTCAAGAATATGACTTTAAGGTCATTGTAAAGCTAGGACACCTGAATGCAGGACCAGATCACTTATCACGAATTGAGACAGGAGAAGAGCCAACAAATTTGGAAGAAGGCCTACCTGATGCACAGCTCTTTGTAGTGTGCGTCACGGATGGCCACTTCAAAGATATAATCCATTTTTTAACCACAGGAACTGTGCCAAAGGAATATTCAGTTCAGTAGAAGAAGGAATTGGTGGTACGTGTGGTAGACTTTTTTGTCATCGCGGGACACCTCTACAAAATGGGAAATGATGAGATATTGCAAAGATATGTACATAAATTTGAACGAGGACATATCCTCATGGAAGCACATGGATGGGCTGCAGTAGGACACTATGCAGGATGTGCGATGGGACAAAAGATTCTTTGCGTTGGGCTATGGTGGCCAACCCTACATCAAGATTCAAAAGCACACTGTTGGGCCTGTGACGTATGTCAAAGGATTGGGAAACCATCACGAAGGGATGAGATGCCACTCACTCCACAGACGACGCTGTAGCCATTCGAAAAATCGGCAATCGACTTTGTGGGACCAATCAAACCTCAGGGGAAGACGGGTGTGTGTTATATCATCACCATGATGGAATACCTGACTCGATGGGTGGAGGCATAGCCAGTTAAGGACTGCACGGCTGCTATAGCTACAAAAATTTTGTTTGACAACGTGTTGACATGGTTTGGTTGCCCAAAAATTTTAATGAGTGACCGACGGGACGCACTTCCTGAATGAAACCATCAGCGCACTCACTGAAGAGTTCCAAGTGTATCATCAGCAGAGTACGCCATACCATTCGCAAGCCAATGGGACAGTAGAAGCATTCAACAAAATTCTGGAGACTGTGTTTACCAAGGTATGTAACACACAATGAAACAACTGGGACCTGTGCATCCCTGTTGTATTATGGCCATACAAAACCACGTGCAAGAAATTAATGGGTCAGACACCTTTTAGGTTGCTCTATGGCACATAAGCAGTCATGCCAATGGAATACATTGTACCCAGTTTATGAATAGCAACACTTACAGGCATGTCAGACCGCGAAGCCTTGGAAGAGAGACTTGCACAACTAGAAGAACTCGAGGAGGAATAGTTTCTAGTAGGATTCCATCAGCAGGTACAAAAATAAAGTGAGAAAGCCTGGCACGATTGCCATATCAAGATGCGCACATTCAAGGTAAATGATTTAGTTTTGTTGTATGACAGCGAGTTCGAAAAATTTCTAGGGAAACTCAGAATGCATTGGTTAGGACCATATGTGGTAAAAGAAGTTACAGATGAAGGCACATTCCAACTAGTTAAACTTAATGGAGAACCCTTCCCTGGAAGAGTAAATGGCAGTGGCCTAAAGCCCTACATGGGTGGGCCAACTATCTGACTAACGGACCAAAGTATACTCTTTATGATCCGACAAGCCGGACAGAGGTGTAGGACTATAAACAAAGGTACTAGAAGTCGGCAACAAAGTAGAGAACCAGGTCAGACACAGATGATTCAGAAACAGAAATGGAGTAGATCTAGACAACGACAGCATGGTGCATTACAGACCTTCGAACAGCATAGGCATAGCTAGATGGGCTTCACGCGAAGATTGTTGCACCAGCAGAGTGACTTGGGACAAGTCACGATGATTGTATTGGGGGCCTGTTGGGTAGTGAATCCCCCCATAGTATGTTTTTGGGGCTTCAAACCCAGATTTTGGTCAAGTGTAATGTAAATGCCCCGCGAAATGCGAGCGCAGAGCACAAGAGTCTAGGGTTGTCTTCCCTAAGATAATTTTCATGCGGAAAGAGTCAATTTTGCAGACAAAACCGACCTCCCTAGAAGCTAAGGTTTTCTAGTGACAAACAAGACAATTAAACACTATATTTCCCTAAATATGCATTTAGAATACAAGTAATCAGGTGTTTATAACATACCTTTAGTCCAATGCTTTGTAGCAGTCCAGCCTCGCCGATCCGGATGAGCTCCTCCTTCTCTTCGAAACCTGCATTCACTAACAAGAAAATGATTACATAGCACCTGAATAACTCATAAAATAAAACATATTCATCATACAGACCAAGGAGTATATGAAACAAATCATGTATAACAACCTGTTGAGAAAAATGAGCTTAATTGTATTAAGTGGAAACAAAAGAAACCATTACAACCTGTGCCTTGGTGTTGTGCAGGTCCCTCCCAGGGTCCAGCAAGAGTTCTCTTTTACTTTGATCAGCTCACCCACTTCCAAATGAAGCTAAGAAAGGATGGGAATCTCTCCTCTCAAGCTCTATAAGGGAGTCCTATTTCCAGCAACATCTACCCTTAGGAATGTTTAGCTTTCAACCTCCCCTCCCTCTGGCCCAATGCCTGTATTTATAGTGCTTTAGAGGAAGTTAAACAGGTCCACCATCAATGGGATAAGCCCCTCTTTGAATGGGATAGCTCCCCTCTTGATGGGATAAGTTCCTCTTTCATAGGGATACATGAACCATCTGGAGGCGCTCAATACACGTCAAACAAACTTCTAGAATGCTCTAGAATCGACCACAAGTAACATTTTTGAAGTAAAACTCGTGCCTTTTGACCTTTACAGAGGTACGCACCCACCCCTTTACAGACACAGCGTACAAGTACGCATGGAATGTGAACTTGAGGTGCGTACATGCAGGTAAGGCTAAGAGAAACTGCGTACCCAGAGTTATATAGATTTTTAAATACTTTCTCTCTTTCTTGGAGTTTGACATGAAGAGCAGAGGTATAAGACTTGCCAAGGAGGATAGTATGATAGTTGATGGAGCCATACTAACTGCAAATAGTCATGGTGACAAATTTTAGTGTAACAGATTGCCCCTAAAGTGCGAAGCTTGTAGTAGATTAGGGTTTCATATCATCTAGGAAGGGTGAAGTACTTTATCATTTCAAGGATTATCTTGTGGAGAGCCCAGTCGGAACCTGCAAATATTCAACACAAAATACATATATAATATCATATCATCGCTGAGGTAGGCATTCCCATACTCAGATTGAAAACTTTAACTAACAAACTAACTACTGCTCTGATATAGGAATGATTTCGCAGTAAATCATAATCATAGACTCTTGTAGACACAGTATGGACGCAGCCATCTGTTTATGATTAGTCTACTGTACAATGAATACAAAACTCCTCGCAGCCTGGATGGTGGAAACTAGATCCAGGGTCTTCATTTCTACTTCCCGAAATGGTACGATTCTATCCATGCGAATAAATGAGTTGATGTCAAACATGGTAGAAACCACTTGATTACCAGTCGATGATGTAAACTGTTAACAAGTGTGAGAGAGACCACCAGTGATGTCAATGGTTCTCAAAGTACGCAGTACAATCCATGAGATGTGAATGAATGAGTTGATGTCGAACATTTCACGGAATCCTTCGATCGAAAGTCAATGATGTAAACCGTCGTCAAAGGTGAGAAACCTGCCATTGATGCATGCAGATTTCAAGGTACTGATGATTTCTAGGTCATCTTTCTAGATAATGTGCTGATGTCGATAGAAAGCGACCCGTTGCAGGCAAGCCCACAACACGAAATCATAGATCAAGTTGAAGAAATGTAGCTGTAAGGACTGACTCAGGGATGGTCGAGATGGATGACGGGTATTTTGCAGATGAATGGTTTATTTGCAGTGACCTCTTGAACACATAACGACACGACAAATGGCTTGGTGACAATTGACCCAAAGTTAATACCCGGAACTGGTTGAAGATTTTCAAAGTGGTTTAATCAACTGTTAGGCAAAGGATTTCCCAACCCAGGTGAATGAAAAGTGTCGTGTTCAAGAGTGGTGATAAGGCTTCTTCTGAGACAAAGGATAACAAATAGGCTCATTTTTCTCTCTTTTCCCCCACCATTTCTGGCAAGTAGCTCTTTATTTTTTACAAGCTTGAGGAGGATAACATATGCTTGATTATAAGCTCATCCTTTGGATGAGTCCAACTTAGTTTAGATTCGAACCCTAAGAAGGAGTGGTCCGTTCCTGTTTGTAATCGAACAGGTCCTTTACTGTGAAATTTTAACAAGTCCAGTATAGGAGAAACTCGGCGTTTTTCAATTTTAGAGAGTCTGAAAAACTTAAGAAGACTCTAGGGTTGAACTTTTTCGTAAATTTGTGTCTCCCAAGCCTAAAAAAGTATAAAATAATACTTGAGAGAACCGCTTGATCTTTTACGACCAAGGAGTACTTTCATGATTAGTGTCTTTGACCTGAAAAGTAAAAAGCGATCAAGGACACGTCGTTTTATTTCCAGTATCGAATTTGAAACGACAAAAATCCGGCAATCTTTTCCTGTTTTTACGGTCAGAAAAGGGCTATAAGGGGGCCGTCTTTTAATTCCATTTTAACGAGTGTAAAAGAAACGCTCGGCAATATTTTCATGTTTTAGGAGTCAGAAAAGGGCTTAAAATATTACTCTGATGTTTTTGTTTGTGAAAAATGATAATTTTCCCTGAAAATCCTTTTATCCTGCACAAAAACCAACACATTACTCATACCTGTTTAAAGATAGATAAAAATTCTTTGAAAAATACCTTTTCATGGTGAAAAATAAACAAATTTAGCATTTATTTACCCAAAAAACCTATAAAAAGGGCTTTTACCATTTCATTTTTACCATTTTACTGTTGAGGAGAGAAAAAGGGCTTTTGGCAAGAAATTTCCCGTGGACATTGCGGAGAATCTGACCGTCGAAACCGAACGCCGTCTCATCAGGTATTCTACAACATCCTCCTCTTCATTTCCATCCGTTTAGAATTTGCTTTTAGGCCCTAGTTTCATTTTTTTGAGGTTTTGGGGTTTCAAGGTCCGCTTTTCAGGGTATGCAGGTGCTCCACAGGTGACCCGCGTACCCCGAAATTTTCTCAGTTGGGAAAATGCCGGGTGTACGCACCTTGCCTTAAGGGAACCTGCGTATGCATGCCCTGTTCCTAAAGGCGGGGTGCGTACCCCGCAAAACGAATTTTTAAACCCCTATTTCTTCAAAATGGACCAAATTTTTTTGATTTCATTGACTCTAACAGATTTTTTTGGTGTGTAGATTGCCCACCATGCTTGATTGACGCGAGAGAGAGCACGAAGATGTTCATTTGGCCACCATTAATCATCAACCGTCCATTGATGCTTTAAAGGCATGAGGCCTCTACAAATACTGGGCCATACCTGGCATGAGGGCCCAGGTGCGCTTTCTAGAGTGGCTGGTAGAGAGATGGAATGTCCAGGACCAGTGCTTTTACATTGGATGGCACCATCTCGAGATAGAGCCCTCAGATATTTACTTTCTCATTGGTTTTCCCAAGAGGGGCGAACAATTGACTCTGTCCGGGACTAGGCCGGGTGGCCAGTCCATTGCTAGTCTCCGACTAGAGTGGTGCAACACGCAAAACCAGGAGAAGGGGATAGAGATCAAAACTATATCCCACCCTGAACTTATGGTCATTTCTTTTACACTTACTAGACTTTGCGGGGCTTCCGCTTTGCACATTGCCACTGGATCCCAGATGCGGATGGCGATTGATTGCTATCGGGGCACCATTTTCAACTGGTGTGATGCTGTGTTGGCTAACTTAAAAAGCCAACTGACTAAAACCAAAAACGGACAGCTGAAGACCTTTGGTTATGGGGCTTTAGGTGTGAGTTTTGCTTTAGAGAGGGTTCCGATGCTAATCCCACAGCATCTCACTGTTGAGGCTGGGCCTCCCCGAGAGCCCAAATTGACCCGATGGGTTGTGGTTATGGCTCGTCATCCTGATGAGGGCACGGAGGTTGTCCGATTTATACCGGAGTATTTTCACTGGTTGGAGGACCAGATCTTTTCGATACAGGATTTTCCTTATGCTGGAGTTGATTTTCGTGGAGATCCGGACATGGTTCTTCCACCGAGAGAACAATGGGATGACACAGGTACTTCATTTTTCACAAGTTTTTAAATTATCTATTTTATTTTTTATTTTTTATATCATCTCAAAACTGACAGTAACAATTTTCAAAATGCAGATGTAGGCCCACGTCGTCCAGCCAATCTCCGGCCTTTCGAGAGGAGACAACCAGTTGCAGCGGCACCGGTCTCACGGGACGAGGCCACAGAGACCCTAGCTGAGTTGGAACAAGACCTAGAGCGTCTTACGGCAGACATACCAGAGACTACTATAGATGATATTCCTATCAGGCTTCAGCGCTATGTAGTCGTAGTCCAGGACCTTTTAGGAGGTTCTTGTGTAGGGTGGCACGTGCAGTGGTGTCATATAGAGAGCATCACCAATGATTGGATGGTCGTTTTTGTAGACACATGTGAAATTTTGGTTTTTTGTACTTATCATTTTTGCCGATCATAAGGTGTTTTCCAACCTATGATCGAAGACAATGTATTTTTTGACACACTCCTATATATATATCATTATTACAGGCTTATCTTGTTAAACATGTCTGATTAAATGTTTTTAAATTTACATGTATGATTATTTCAAATGTCTGTCTAACATTCGAGAAGCAATTGCATCTGCTAATGTATTTAAAGACCTTGGAATATGCTGATATTCAATGTAATCAAATTCACGTTCCAAGAGATGCACTCTCAAAAATAACCTTAATAACACTGGATTTCTAATGGCATACACTCTATTAAGCTGTAATACAATGAGTTCAGAATCTAACCTCACTATCAAACTCCGAATCCCAAATGAAATAGATTCAGAAAATAATTCAATCACTGCACTGTATTCTGCAATGTTGTTTGTTGTTTGACTGATGCTCACCCCATGCATAGAAACTAACTCGTCAGAGGGCGAATAAATAACCCAAGTTGCGGAAGAGATATTCCGTGTACTACGAAAAGCACCATCAGCAAATCCAATGTATGTTTGGAGAGGCATCGACATCTGCAAACATCAAGCGTAAAACCAAGATAAGCAGAATAACGATGAAAAACACACTTTCTAAGCTAAGCACACTGTCTAAACTAACAAACACACCAGCTAGAAAGAAAAACCTAACCTAACTAAAATCTCCATACCCATCATTTAAGCATAATACCTCTTTAGGTAAAGTCCATTTCTCGGTTTACCCAAAGAGTCCCCGTCAAAATCTACCAGCTCATAGGCCCCTTTTGCTAGCTTTCGCTTGACAATGTAGGGCCCATGCCACATAGAAACGAATTTTCCAGCACCTAATTTATCGTTAGCTTGATCATATAATAGCACTAGGTCTCCTTCCGAAAAATTTCGAGGGGTCACATTTCGATCATACTGAGCTTTCATACGTTTTACATGAGTCTCGATCGCTAATGCAACATCACGTCGAGTCTCATCTAATTGAGCTAAGTATAATAAATGCTTCTCCTCTTCGGAAGTAGCTGGAAGTAATTCGACAGCCATTTGAAGTGACGGGATTTCGCATTCAATGGGCAGCACAACTTCCAAACCATAAACTAGTTGGAAAGGAGTGAACCCTATTAATGTTTTCACTGAGGTTCGATACGCCCAAAGCGCGGAAAATAACATGTTGTGCCAATTCGACCGATGAATACAAATGATTCGTCGGATCATGATAACTAAAACTTTGTTGATGGACTCAACCAGACCGTTCGCTTGTGGATAATAAGGAGTTGAGCTATCATGACACAAGCCAAGCTGGCCTGTAAGTTCTGTCATCATAACGTTTTGAAAATGGCACCCATGGTCAGTGATTATCACTTGTGGGACACCAAACCTAGAAATAATGTGGTTGAATATGAAAATTGCAGTTGTCTTGCCATCTGCCTCGAATGTAGGCATCGCCTCGGCCCACTTAGTAAAATAATCAACCGCAAGGATGATATACGCATGCCCCCCGGCCGAGTGAGGGTTACATGTAATAAAATCAATACCCCATTTGGCAAAAGGACCGACGAAAATTATAGGGTGGAGAGGAGTAGGTGGAGCACGCATCTTGCGATCAAACACTTGACAGTTGTGGCATTTCCGGACCGCAATAATACAGTCTTTAAATAAGGACGGCCAGAAGTAGCCAGCGCGCAATATCTTTTGGGTTGTGGCATACCCAAACATATGACCGCCACACGCTCCAGAGTGACAGTCATTCAAATCCTTTTCAGCTTCCTCGTGAGTTAAGCAATGGCGAAAAACCAAGTCTGCCCCATGGCGATAAAGAGTATCTCCAATAATTTTGTACTGTTGGGACTGGAATCGAATTTTCCGACGTTCCAACTTTGAAACTTCGGGCCAAAAGGATTGGGTCTGGAGATAGACAATTATATCCCCATACCACGGATCTAAAGTGCTAATGAGAAACAAAGATTCGTCCGCAATGGGTTCCTCTGCCACAGTTTCTATGTCAGCACGCGGGAAGTCACACATTAACTCGACAAAAACTAAAGATTTCTTAGACTTAGATTTTTCAAACTCCAAGTCGAACTCTTGCAGGATAACGATCCATTTAGAGTACTTGCCCCCTAGCAATTGTTTAGTCAAAATGTAGATCATAGGGTTGCAATCCGAAATAACTGTAGTTTTACAGAGTAGAATGTAGTGACGAAAACGTTGGACAGCTTGAACGGCTGCCAATGCCAATTTCTCCACATGTGAATATTTGAGCTCAATTGGATTTAAGGTCCAACTAAGGTAATATATCACATGTTCCGTCCCGAATTCATCTTCCTATACTAAGACCATTCCAATGGTGGAATGAGCGGTGGCGAGGTACAAAAAGTAATCCTGGTTGTAGTTGGGAGGATGTAGCAACGATGCATGGGTTAACGCGTGCTTGAGTGCATCAAAAGATTTCTGAGCTATCTCATCCCAAGAGAATTGAGTGTTCTGTTTCAACAACCGGGTAAAACCCTTTGTAATCTCGGCGTAGTTAGGAATGAATCGGCGTAAAAAGTTTTCTTTCCCCTGCAAACTTTGGAGTTGGACGAAGACTCGAAGGAGGAGGCAATTTGATGATAGCTTCTACCTTCGAGGGATCAACGCGGATGTCGGCTTTTGAAACTACAAATCCCAGCAATCGTCCCACTTCTATACAGAAGACACATTTGTGTGGGTTCAACCGAATCCGATAATGCGTACACCTCATGAAGATTGCTCGTAAATGGACAAGGTGATTAGCTCGATGTAAGGAGTGAGCAGGCAAATCATCAAGATACGGTTGCACAATGTGTTTGATGTCATGAAACGCATAAGACATCTCCCTTTGAAAAGTGGCTCCAGCATTCTTAAGCCCAAAAGGTAATTTGCAATAAGAAAATGTCCCCCATGGACAAATGAAAGCCGTTTTTGGTTGATCGGCAGGTAGAATATCGATTTGGTTGTAACCGGAAAAACCGTCCATAAAGGAAAATATTTCACTACCGGCACAATCATCAATTATTTGATCGATATAGGGTGTTGGGTAGTTGTCCTTGGGACAAGCACGATTAATATCCCTATAGTCGATACATATTCTTATTGTTTCCTGTTTTTTGTTAACCGGAACAATATTCGATACCCAATCCGTTAACGGGATCGGATAAATGAAACCTGCTTTCAACAGCTTCTCAACTTCTGCTTTAATTGCAACCGCTTTTCGTGGGTGAATCTGACGCAAACGTTGCCGGACGGCTTTAGCGTCCGGGTAAGTCTTGATCTCATGGACAACAATCGCAGGATCAATTCCTGGCATTTCCTCATAGGACCAGGCAAACACGTCGCGGAATTCTTGAAATAGGGCCTTGTATGTCTGAATTTCGTCATCTGAACACGAGGCACCTATATGAATGTGCTCAACAATTCCGGGCTTGACTGAAATGTCAATGGGAATAGTGCGAGAAATGTTTCCCAAATTCAGCTCTGAATCAGGATGTTTCATTGGACTCTGAGCTTCTTTGACATATTCAGCTGTAAAGATTGATGAGAAATCGTTTTCAAAACGATCATCCTCAGGTAAAAACGAAGATCTATGATGGAGATCTTCCCATGGTAAATCGTCTACACACAGGACTTCACAAAGTTGTTCGCCAGATGACACAACTTCGAGAAACGTTATTAACTCCGAGGTTGACGTGAAAAGTGATTCCTCACGGACCACATTCATTTGGTCCATTTTGGTTGAACTCGGGTCGGCAAAAGACCGCACGGCTTCATAGGCAATTTCATATGGACTCAAAGGCATTGCATCACCAAATGAGTCTATCTCAGATTCAGAAGGAACGATCCAAGGATCGTCATAAACAATGGTGTCTGAAGTAATCATATGAATAGATGCAAATGAAGACAAGACGTTGATTGGAGGAAAAGGAAAAGTTCCCAGTAAACCGGCATCTTTAACTAATCCTACTCCAACATCCTTATAAGGGATAGTCGTTTTACCGACATGCTGGATACTCTCTGAAGAGGCTGGGTCAGATGAAAAGTAAGCCAGCTGGTCTATTGTTATGATCTTGCCATTATATGGAAGCTTTATTACTCGGAAGACCGATGAAACGACCATCGTCATAGCGTAAGACCAACTTCGACCCAAGAGAAGGTTGTAGTCTAGAGGGGCATCAACCACCTCCACATCTAGACTAACGGTTTTTCCCTCAACCCCTATAGGAAAATCCTATAGAATTCCAAACGGATGGAACCCACAGCCATCAAAGGCCTTAAGAATGGTCGAGGATTGATTTAGTGAAGGAGAACCAAGCGATCTCCAGCACTGTATCGACATAATACACGTGGAAGCTCCCTCATCAATTACAGTGCGATGAATAGACCTGTTTTTGACTATCACTGGAATCTGGAAAGCCATTTGATGAGGTAAACGCGGTGTACTATTTTCTAGATCAAATATTATTAGGTTCGGGTCCTGAACATCAACAGCTCCTATAGCCGACAAAAGTAATTTGCGTTGTGCTGGGCATGATTGCAGCAGTTCCAAAGCCGACATTGCTGAGGGTGAAACAGCTAAATCCTCAACAATGTTGTAATTCTGGGCCGCTCTCGCATGTGGATTAAAAGCAGACCTTCGAAGTACACCCTTGGCAGGCAGTTTGATTACTAAGTCTGAGTTAAGCTTCTCGATCTGTAGTGGATCGGAACCGGGAGCTGAGGTTGATGGATTAGAATGAGAAGATTCTGCCTCTTTGCCATCAACAGTACTTTTACTACCATAATCTTGCGATCGAGTCGCAATCCTTACATGAGACATCATTAATATGGGTTCTTCACTGGCACTCGAGGAAGAACCTATCATCTTACTCTCCTGCTTTGGAAATGGATCCTTCAAAACAGCAGGAGTTGGGGAACCTTTGACGATTTTCACAACCTCGGCCCGATGAGGGCAATCTCTTGTAAAATGATCCTCTTCACAAATAAGACAAGGATATCGAGGTTTGCGCTTTTCGTCATTGGTTTCTGACTTTTCAGTTTTCTCCTTTGGAGTTTTGTCTGCTTTATTCTTCTTCTTACCTTTCTTTTTCCCACCGGATTTTGATTTAGCCGTAGATGACTCTACAGCGTGAATATCAGCGGAAACTTCAGCAGAAGATTCTCCTGTCGGGGAGTCTGGTAAGGTTATAATAGGAGAAGAATTCTTTGAGGATTTCTTCTTGCTTTTAGTATTCATTGTACCAATCATGCCATCAGCAGCATGAGACCCTGAAGGAGCAGCAGCGATTTGATTTGACTTAGGAAGATCTGGGATCTTTTCCTGTAACGTACCTGACTGAGTGTAAACTAAATCAAGGTACTGCGCTTGAGCAATCACTTGCTCCTCAGTAACTACTCCGACCTTAGCTACGTCTTTAGTAATCTTCAGTAACAATGATTTAACAAACCATTCAGCTAAGATTTGGTCTAGGATAAAAACTTTCACTAACCGCCTTTGACGTCTCCATTCATGAATATGCTCGGAAATATAAGTGGACGTCGATTGTTTTAATGAAGCTAGTAACTCCGTGCCATTATCATATTTGACCGGCAACTGAAAATGAGTTAAGAACGAGGTAGCTAACTGGCTAAAATTATAAAAAGAGGCCCATGGTAACTCAATGTACCACTTGGCCGCGAGACCAATGAGAGTACGCTAGAAAAGACGTAAGCGGATCGAATCATCCGAGATGGAATTAGAGGCACACCAGAGGTGGTAAGTCATCACATGATTCGACAGGTCCTCTCCAGACTTACCTTCGAACTTGGGTATGTCGCTGGGAAACTTATTTGGCATTGGCAGCCAAAACAGAAGACAATTTATTGGATCGTTCGTTAGGCGCAACAAGTCTGGTAAATCAAAAGTTGCGATAAATGGTAATTGCCGATTAGGATCCCTAAAGCTCTGGGTCACAAGACTAGTCCCAGGAGGAGGATATCCGGGATAACTTGGAATAGGAATCACATTCGGGATATTGTATCCTCCCGGAAAACCAGGATTAACCGGACCGTACTCGGGTTGTTGAGGTTGTTGATAAGTGTATCCAGGATACGGCTGATACTAGTAAACTGGCTGCTGGACAGCAGGCCCGTGTTGGTACTGTCCCTGGTATGGTTTATAAGTGAATTGTGGTTGACTAGTGACAACCGTACTTAAACCAGGTTGTCCTACAGGCATCTGAACCGTAGTTTGAATCGTGGATCCAAACAATGGTAAAGATGTCTGAGGAGTAGTTACAGAGGCAGTAGAAATCGGAGCTGTCGATACTCCAGAAGTAAGTGTGGTAGATTGAACAGATGTTGCGGTAGTTGCAGCAGTCGTTTGAGATGGAGTACTAGGGGCGATCGACCCAGACTGAGAAACTACCGAAGGTATAGAAGTTTGAACATTAGACTGGACTGGTTGCTGGGGTGAACCAGAAACTAAGGGTTGTCCAGTTTGAGATGACAACTGTACACTTGGCTGCAATACCTGTTGATCTTGCGATGGATCCCACACTATGTTCATTCTGGGGTATTGACCCATGACAGGTTGAGGATATTGAGATCCATAACCGGATTGAGGGTAGGATTGATAATTGAAAGGTACATTTCCCGTACCATGAACATAAGATTGACCTTGGGGTGGTTGATAACCTTGAATCGAGTACTGACCTTGGGGTAGATACCCTTGAGGTAAGTACTGATACTGGGGTTGACCTTGAGGTATAAATTGATACTGAGGTTGACCTTGGGGTACATATTGAGGCTGGGGTTGACCTTGAGGAATGTATTGCACCACGGGTACATACTGTCCTTGAGGTTTCCCCCCCAGACTCAATTTGTGTACCTTGAGGTTCCCCCCTAGGTGGTAACTGGCCACCTTGAGGTTGAGAACTGGGAATTGAACCTGACATCATGTAAATGTCTCCTACACCCAATGGTTTATTACCATTTTTTCCAGTTAATAACCCATGTTCAATGGGTTGAGGAGATGCTCCTGCAAAAGTACCAGAAAGTGACTGATACCCAGAGGGAATAGAAGGACCGTCGTACAAGAAAGATTCAGGAGATTGAGTAAACATAGACGACTGACCTGACATATTTACAGGAGTATAAATACCTCCAGGTGGATAAGGAGTACGAGGTGGAGAAAAACTTGACCCTGAGTTGTCCAAATAATTAGTTAACGAAAGATACCAAGTAGTACTTCTAGGAGGACTGTAAAAAATGGATTCACGCTCCCTTAGATCAATAGTAGGTTGATCTTCAGGGATAAGGACGCCTATTTCTTCTTCTGGAGCAAGTTCTTCAATAGCTATCAAACCAGAAGGAAGATTTTCGGTGATGACTCGTTCTACCCTTGGTGAATCAGGAGCACTAGAAGTTGGAGTAACAGGTTCAGAGATTTCAGGTTCTTCGCCTATATCACTAGTAGATGAAAAACTACTAGCAAGCTCGGAAACTGCAATAGCTTCGGGATTATAACCTGTTTCTAGACTTTGGTAATCAGGATGAACTACCAACGAAGATTGTCCTTCTTCAGGTGAACCTACTTTACTGCCACTAGGAGTTACAAGGACTTTCAAACCTTCGTAATGACCCGGAAGGTCTTCAGGAGGTTGGCCCCGAAGTCTACGAGACTTTCTCAACAAATCGGCCACGGTTACAATCTCAGGTGATTGGCCCCAAAGTCTGCGGGACTGTCTCGGTAATTAAGCCACAGTTAAAAACTTTTAACTACTGCACATGCAAACAAAGTAAAATCTCAAAGCAAACCGCCTAAAGTCTCTAAAGAACCAAAAAAATTTGAATCACACGCCTAAAGAATCTAGGGCGTCAAACCATACACAAACAGTAGCCTTCCGGACCGAAAACACTAGTTGGTGATGAAGCCCAACATCGTCGAATTCAGTACAGAAGTGGCGGGTGGAACAGTTACCCCGACAACCTGCTTAATGAATAGACCGGCACAAGTTCCTCCACTTTAACCGTCTTGAGTGAAGTGAACCCCCCGGAAAATCCAAGTGAGTCTAGCCAACGTCTGCTCCAGGTACAGTGGGATCTTCTCTCCACCGTCACCTTGGGTAGAACCCTAAAGATAATGGTCACTAAGGTCACCAACAACAACAAATACACCTGGGGGAATAGTCTATGACCCGATAGCATGCAAGGGCAGAGTAACAAGCTCAATCCCCTTGCCGGGTCCTTGACAATAATCCAAGGTTTACCGACAAGTGACCCCAGGCTCCTTGACAATAATCCGAGGTTTACCGTTTGTAGTACGTGCGTATCTGGCATCTTTCCCAATGAAGGAGGATTGATCCCCTCACTGGTTTGGACACGGTCTCGTGCTTCTCCTTTAAGAGGAGCTTTCCCAGAGCGTAAATGTAACAACTGGATTTATCCTACCACAAGATGAGCTACTTGTTTGGTTTTTCTGTCTTGGAGAGTTAATTACTCTCCTACTCCAAGACACTAGCCTGATCTATGTTGGTGTTTCAGAGCCCTAGTAAATAAAAAGTTACTAAGTAAATTTTACTTTAAGCGTTAATTTTATGGCTTTTCTTTAGGACAAAAGGTATTGGAGATGAAACTGATGGTGTGTAGACTCGACTCAAATCCACTAAAAAGATGCACCTAGGATGATTTAAACTATTTTTCTTTTTCAATGAATTCCTTAGCTAAGAGAGTTGGAGAATGCAAGATTGATATAAAGACAACTTTCTTGGCAATGAAAATCAAAGAAACAAACTCTTTATCTTTCCCAAAGCATACAACACATGACCACTAATTATTTCACGAAAATTCCTTTTTCTTTTCAAAGACTTCAAATGCTACTAAAACAAACTTTTCTTCAAAAGAGATTTTTTGTATTTTCCCTACATTAACAAAGCATGTAAAACTACTTTAACAAAAATCAAGTGTAAAAAATCTATGACAATCAAATCAATTTTACCTAAAAGCAAATCTAAGAGATTCACCTAAAAGCAAATCTAAGAGAAATTCACCTAAAAGCAAATCTAATGAGGCAAAATCCTACCAAGTATAATTCCAGGATGTTTTACTCAGTTACAATTCAACCAAGGAATCGTTCATGCAGAATCATAAACCAGTCAAAAACAAAAATCAAAATCTTTTGTTTTTTTCTTAAGAATGAAATTCACAACTTTAACCAACAAGCTTTCTCTAAATTCCGCAAAGAGACAACACAAAGGTAGGTTTCTCACACAAGTGGATTTTATGAAAGGTCCGACTCCTAAGAAGACTGAAAAAGCCAGGGAGATCCAAGGTTTTACAACTTCTAAAGCCAAAGTCACTACAGGACCAATGCAAAAATCAAACCCTAAGGCTAGAACTTCTATGAATTTCACTAAAACCCTTGATACTAATGGAACAAGCTTAGATGAATACTTCTGACAGGTAACCAGTGGATCTGGGCAGCAAAAACAAATTAAAAACAAAATCTAAGAGGCAAAAAAGGAAAAATTGAAATTTTCTCAACTTTTGACAGGGTACGCAGGCAACCTGTTTGCACAGGTGTGTGTACGCTCTGTGTACAAAGCTGTAGTGCATATGAGTACGCACTGTGCTTAACACAAAGGCTGCGTACTTCTAGCAAAAACCAAGAAAAGTAAAATCTAACTTAACCCTAAGCTATTCCACCCAAATTCACAGTTAATCAGTCAAAAACCAGAAAGAAAACGACTTTTCTCAAATCAAAGTATCAATCAAGAGAGAAATCAATCAAATCCATGGAATCCCCAACGGAGTCGCCATTTTGTCATGCGGAAAGAGTCAATTTTGCGGAAAAAACCGACCTCCCTAGAAGCTAAGGCTTTCTAGTGACAAACAAGACAATTAAACACTATCTTTCCCTAAATATGCATTTAGAATACAAGTAATCAGGTGTTTATAACATACCTTTAGTCCAATGCTTTGTAGCAGTCCAGCCTCGCCGATCCGGATGAGCTCCTCCTTCTCTTCGAAACCTGCATTCACTAACAAGCAAACGATTACATAGCACCTGAATAGCTCATAAAATAAAACATATTCATCATACAGACCAAGGAGTATATGAAACAAATCATGTATAACAACCTATTGAGAAAAATGAGCTTAATTGTATTAAGTGGAAACAAAAGAAACCATTATAACCTGTGCCTTGGTGTTGTGCAGGTCCCTCCCAGGGTCCAGCAAGAGTTCTCCTTTACTTTGATCAGCTCACCCACTTCCAAATGAAGCTAAGAAAGGATGGGAATCTCTCCTCTCAAGCTCTATAAGGGAGTCCTAATTCCAGCAGCATCTACCCTTAGGAATGTTTAGCTTTCAACCTCCCCTCCCTCTGGCCCAATGCCTGTATTTATAGTGCTTTAGAGGAAGTTAAACAGGTCCACCATCAATGGGATAAGCCCCTCTTTGAATGGGATAACTCCCCTCTTGATGGGATAAGTTCCTCTTTCATAGGGATACATGAACCATCTGGAGGCGCTCAATACACGTCAAACAAACTTCTAGAATGCTCTAGAATTGACCACAAGTAAATTTTTTGAAGTAAAACTCGTGCCTTTTGACCTTTACAGGGGTACGCACCTACCCCTTTACAGACAAAGCGTACAAGTATGCATGGAATGTGAACTTGAGGTGCGTACACGCAGGTAAGGCTAAGAGAAACTTCGTACCCAGAGTTATATAGATTTTTAAAGACTTTCTCTCTTTCTTGGAGTTTGACATGAAGAGCAGAGGTATAAGACTTGCCAAGGAGGATAGTACGACAGTTGATGGAGCCATACTGACTGGAAATAGTCATGGTGACAAATTTTAGTGTAACAATAATGTAAATTAATGTAGAGTGTGTTGGCCTACCCATGGTCCGTGGGCCATGGGATTGTATAAATAGAGCGAGGCTCTAAGTGTAAAGTCAGTCTTAGTCTTAAGTCTTATGGTGTTCTTGGATGATGAATTCGCTCTGAGTCTGTAAGTCCGAGTCTTGGGGTTGTAGTAGTAGGAAGAGGCTCTGCAGCTATGTGTGCAAAGGTTTGGTAGAGTCCAGAGCTGTGTGTGTGGACCCCTGCAGATGAGTGTTTAGGGTATAGTTGGGATTGTATCAGAACAGAGGATTAATAAAAGATAAGTTTATTCTAAAATACTGTGTTTATGCTTCTGTTATGTTTATGGATCTCTTTACAGTTTTATGATTGTGCACACTTGCTATAAAAGTTGAATGATTAATAAGTATATTGGGTACACACAATTAAGTTAAGATCTATAATAATAGCACAGTAAGGATGAAGGAACTAGACAACACCTCTTCGCGCTCTTTACACAGCTGTGTGGACACAGTCGTACAAGCTATGAAGGATAGACAGATGCACAAAGCAGCGTAGGCATGCGGTTTCGGTTCATGAACTTCATCAAGACATCCCTAGGGTGCAAAAACCTGGTTCCAACACCCTCTCATACTACCTCAGGTGAGACCTTAGTCTGCGCTCCATAGACTGTTGCCGAAAGGGCCTGTAGTTTTAGGATTTTTTTGGCTAAATCACTTCTGAACCTCGGTCAGGCCCCAACAAGCCAACATGTTTGTAAGGCTCCAACAAAGGAACTAGAATTTGATTTGGAGCACACTAAGGAGACATTCATGGAAGTTAAGAAGAGCTTCACGGAGGCCTCGACTTCAAGTAGTAAAGGCAAACTAGAATTGGAAATGGACACATAAATGATCACTACCTTTATGGAGACATGCATGAAGCTACTGTGTGACAGAAAAGCAGTGAATAGGCTGTAAGAACTCATCACTTGATATGCTGGACCAGGAGAATAACGCGTATTCTTGAAGCTCGGGAAGCACACAATGCGAACAGGAAGAGAGATGAGATTGACCATGCAGATCAGGGAATATGAAATGGATCAAGTGATTATGGATCTAGGATCAAATGCGAACATCCTACCAAAGCAGACATTAGAAAGCATGGGCAGGAACGTGTTGCAATCGTCTCCTATTCAATTGGGAATGGTGAACCAGCAAAAGATCCTACCTATGGGGAGATTGCAGGGAATAATGGTAGGTATCGAAGGTGCGAGCACGCTTACAGATTTTGAGGTGATAGAGATTGTTAATGACAAAAATCCCTATCCTGTACTACTGGGAATAGATTGGGCCACTGACATGAATGGAGTGATAAATCTAAAGAAGCGTAACATGATTTTTGAGAAAAATTCACTGCACATAGTGGTACCTTTAGACCCTATGGAAGGATCACGCTACACAAAGCCAGTGCGCGATTGTGAGAGCAATGATGATCCAGACTGTATCTACAAGATAACCATGTGGGAGCAGGATTGGATGAACACAAAAATGGATGGCAGGATTTCGTGGGAGTGTGAGAGCTCCTGCACCTCAGATTCAGGCGAGGAGATAAAGCGATGGAAGAACTGGTTACATGAGTGTTACACAGTAATTTGTCACTATCTTCATTCTAATCTTCTTACTCTGTCATGTGTCCAAATTTGTTCATGCTCATGTTAGAAAAATGTTCTCCGATGTTGCCAAATGACCCACTTTTCCAAAGTTTCTACCTCATCATGTCTGTTAGCTAAATAAACGCGCTGATGAGTGCTCCAAAACAGTCCAGAAGCACTGCCATCACGGAAGTACACCTGATTCCCGTGATGGTTGGATTTTATGTGCCAGTGCAACTGTCGCTTGTAATATTCCATGATGACCTGACTAGCTACATTATTCAATAGCGATGTCAGCGCGAAAGGCCAGTTATGTGCCCGCGATGATCCAGATTGGGCGAATTTGTTCCAACAGTCGGCCTTCCAGATGACTCCAAACCTGGTTGTTGGCCTAGTTTATGTCGCCCTCCTTTCTCTAGCGTGGTTGTTCCATCATTTGTGCTACCTTCCTTGGAGATAAACTCATCTTCCCACCTTTCATGGAGACTCCTCCTCCTATTTAAACTCCCACCATTGATATGTGCTGCTAGTTTTGGAATTCTTAGTCTTTGGAGTGATTGTTGATAGTGCTGTTAGTGCTTGTGAGTTTGCTAGATAGATGGTGTGAGTGTGACAAGTGTGGGATTGTTGATTGCTTGAGGAAGGTTGTGAAGTGCCTTTGATCTTGTGTAAAACTTGTGAGTGAGAGAGACTTGCATATTGGGAGATCCATCTTCAAGAGTGAATGCTTGAGAAACATGCTGGCTTGGATCCCTCTAAGCAGGCTTGTGACGTCAAGACTTTGGTTGTAAGCTTACTCTTATTTCATAATTAATGCAATCAATGATGTTTTCCTATGTCTTGGATGTAATGTACTTGATAGCTCATGACTTCTTGACTTTGTGACTAAATTGATCATTGTTGTTCTGGTTACGTGCTTTGTTGTATTTCCTTTGCATTGTTTCAGGTTGATTAATCATTAGGAGAAGGAAGCGGAAGCTGGAGAAGCGCAAAAGAACTCCATCGACCACCGGTTCAGGTAGGCCTCCAACTATGACTGTTTAAGGAAAGCTATTGTTGATCTGTCCTTGTTTGTGACTAGACGCACTCTAGGGCTAGAGGGGTTGCCTCTGTCCGCATAGGGAACACTTTCCTGCATCACAAATTGGTGACTCTGCTGGGGAGCAGTGGCCTTTGTTCTTTTCTTGTTTACTCTTGTCTTGATTTTGTTTTCGTCTCTTTTGAAGTTTTGGGGATTAGTTACCAGTCTTCTGAGTTTCCTGGCCTGATTTGGGATTTGCCCTTATTTGATTAAATATTGATTGTTTTTGATTTGGGAGTTTTTGGTTTGGCTGTTACTCTTTTGAACATCATCGCGGCTTTTAATTTAACAGTCGCGCTGTCATCGCGTCACTCCTTTTGTAGTATCCTGTTCATCGCGTAATTATGCTTAATAGTTGCGACAGTTCTGTAAATCGAACCATCACGGAAAATTCATGTACTTCCACGCTGACATCGCTTTGTTGCTGTGGTGTGCTTCCTATCAGCGCTTGTTGCTTGTGTATCACCTGCGCTGATTACTATAGAATTGATTTTTTTCATTTCTACCTCCTAAATCCGTCAGTCTTGCCAGTCCCTTGTTATTCTCACTTGTTTGATAACTTGTTTTTCACTGTTTAGAGATTGAGGCACTCTCTTGTGAGCTTTGTTAAATGAATCTTGTTTTTCTTGCTTTGTGACCTGGTTTCATTGTTTCAAGTCTTTTGGATCAATTTCGCTTGGTTGCTTGTTTACAAGGATTCGTTTGCTGCTTGCTGTTGGTTTGATTAAGCCTTCCCTTTTGCTTACTTTTGGTTGATTGTTTAGTGATTGTTATTGGACCAATCTCGGCATTGATTCGATTTCTCTTCACTACCCGGACATAGATTACAATTGTTTGGATCAACCGCTTTTCCACATTTGTTTATTGCTTGTTGGTTTCTTTTAGATTTAAGAGACATCAAAATCAAAAGAATTGCATTTCATTTAGCATGCGAAAGTGAAAGTGAATTTTCATTTCAAGTTGCATATTGAAAAGCGGATGATTAAATCTCTCATTAGTAGTATCCGTGCACTTTATGTCTGCTTGCATTGAGTGACTGCTTTGTTGCCTTGGTTTTCTTGGTTTGGGAATGATCTATCTACCCTCCCATAGGTAGGTGTTCATCGAAGAAAAATGATATTTCATTCATTCTAGTTGCATCCTAGGTTTTGTTATATACATATGGTAAGGCCTGAAAACTGAAACATAATCCAAGATCAACTTTAAAATGAACTGAATAAATCTAACAATGCGTTGGAACATAATGCACACATTTAGAGGTCTAGGCTAGGGATGTGCTCTGGCATCGTTAAACCTAGTCACTTTTGTTTCCACTCAAGGTTGGGTGATTCCTCCTTTTGTGACTCAATTGTGGTCTAGCAGGGATTTGTGCTCCCATGTGCCATCGAGTATATGCTGGGAGACCCCACTAGGTTATCAATCCTTTATCCATAGGAAGCTGTGTCTGCCGCCTTACAAGCCGTAACGCACCAAACATAGCATTCGGGAAGATTGACTTTCGTACAAAAATTCCTTGGTTTTCATATGACTGCCAAGGTGTATATGCAGTTTTACAGATTTGTCTGATAAACCTTTTGCCTAGTTTTCCAGAGTAGTCGCTTTCCTTCCTTTTCAGACTCCCTAAAAGAAAATTTCCATCTGAGCACTAGAGTCATCTTTTGTTGTTTTCTTGACTCTTTAAAAATGAAAAGGTCAAGTTTTGTTCCTGTGTATTAAAATTTATTCGGCCACGATTCACATTTACCCGGTTAAATCTTGTTTGCGTTAGCTTGAGTAGGGTCCTTTCTCATTAGTTTGCCTAGGATCTTTTGAAGTCATCATCCTGGTGGAATCACCGATCCCGTCTCCTATTCCAAGTGACCAAGGGTCTCCTTCTTCTATTGCTCCCGAGGTACCGGTTGTGAGTGATACTCTCCCTAGTATTCCGAGTATCCAACTGATTAACTCTCGCGCTCTAGAGGACGAGACTTACGAGATTCACTGGAACCCCATTTGGGAGCCTTTTGAAGAAGATATTCCTGGCACTCGTCCTAGTGTTTTAGTCCCAATGTCTTCTTCTGATATGGAGGACACATTCCCCATCACAAGTGAAGAATCCGTTGCGATGAGCGGTGAAATTCCCACCTCAATGGAAACTCCACCTTTTCATATCACCCCTCTTGGTGTTATGTTGGCTTTACACTATAATGCATTGAGGGATGTTATTTCTTCCAGGACTCCCCCTACGAGTTCTATGTGGTCGTACACCATCGCTCCTACCTCAGAGTCCTTTATTCCTCAAATTCACAATGTTCCTGTCACTTCTGTCCCAACTATTCCAACTGTCTGTCTGGCTTCTTCAACCCCTTTTGTCGGTGCCGTTACTGCATCCTCAATTGTGACCGCTGCTGCTGGACCTTCTTCAGGGTTAGCTAATAGTGGTCCATCGGCATCCATACCCATAATTTTTGACCCTACACTACGTGCCCCACCTTCTTCTGGTTCTATTCCAGCAGGGGGGGCATACGATCAATATTTTCATGCTCTTTAGAATGTAGATCCTCAAAATCCATTTCATTATTATGATTCTAGAGGGGCTCATATCTATTACCATGGACCTCTGCCACCTCAGCCTGCGGTTGAGGTCATGGTCCCATTATCCGTTGCTTGGACCCCCACTGGTTATGGTAGTGGCCAAGTATCACCTGCACATCTTCAAGGACCACCTCATCAAGGCCAACCGTCTTACATGAAAACCTCTTATGGGAAATCGTATTATGGGCAATCTTATCTAGGGCAACCTGGAGGCCCATAAGGACAACCCTTTCAGGGACAACCTTCGGCCTCTAGTGGTCCGTCTTTTACCTATTTTGCAAAACCTTTTGGTAATCTGAGACAACCTTACCCGCAACAAGGCTAACCTGGTGTCCAGCAAGGCTACCCTTCTAGACAAGTCGATCAACCCTACGTTTAGCAAGGCCAACCCACTATCCAGTATGGTCAAACATTTGGACAAGTTGGTTAGCCTCAAATCCAATCAGGTCAACCAACTATCCAGTCTGCTTAGCCATCGGATCTATTAGGACAACCCTCAGTTGTGCAAGGATAGCCCAACACCTAGCAAGCTCAACCTTATGGGTAGATGGGTCAATCTCAATCTCAACTCGGTCAACCTTCTGGCCAGATGGCTTAGCCTCAATTTTCTCAAGGACATCATTCTGGGCCTGCTCAATCGGGAACTCAAATGATTGCTGCTTCTCAAGCTCAACTTGGTTTTCAGCCCTAGGCTGGGCTCCAGACCCAATCCAGTCTCCAAATGCAGGTTGGACCTCAACCCCAACCGGCTTATCAAATGTAGCCTGCCTCTCAGGCTCAGTTTGGAGCCCAGCCGCCTTATGGTTTCCAGCAATCCCAGGGGCAAACTCAATTCGCCCCGCATCAAAATTATCAACAACTACAGGCGAGTCCTTATCCGAATTACCAACAACCTTATGTTGGTCTTGCAGGCCAATTTGGTAATCAGTGGAATGCTGGGGGAAAATCCCAGGGTCAGCCATCCTATAACCCCTATGGACAAAATCCCTACAGACAAAACCCTCCGGGGCCAAATCCGTGTGGAAAAAATCAATGGGGGCAACTGGTAGCTAGATGGAAATTTGGTACTACCTCCTACCCGTAGCCCCAGATGTCTTTTAACCCTCAATTACCCTTTTTATCAATGTTGAAATTATCAGATGTGTCCAAACTGACAAATGATCCTATTCTTCATAATTTGTATTGGCCCCCGGTTCCAACTAAGATTCCTAGTGATTGTCCCAAATTCAATGGTAAAGCTGGAGAAGATCCCCAGGCTCACATCATGACTTATCATCTATGGTGTTCATCGAATTCGTGGCTTGATGATTTAATCCGGCTCTACCTTTTTCAAAGGACTCTCACTGGCTCTGCTGCTAAATGGTATATTGAGTTATCTTGGGGATATTTTCAGGATTTTAACTCGTTGGCTATGGCATTTTTAACTCATTTTCAGTTGCCAATTCAATATGAAATGGACACACACATCTTGACATCCTTAAAATAGACAATGGCTACACATATCTTTGATCATATCCATGAATGGAGATGGCATCATCATTTGATTAAGTTTTGGATTCCTGATCAACTTCTCACCAACTAGTTCACCACCTCATTCGTCGGTCCAATAACACGAGACATTGCTATGGGGGCATGTGTAACTGAAGAGCAAGCTATTGCCTGCGCTCAGTACCTTGACTTGGTTTACTCCCAGTCCGATACGCTATATGATTATTTGCCTGATGCCCCGAGACCAAGAACTTCCAAAGCCCTACCAACACCCTCTATTGACGGTTGTTGGCATTATGATTCAAGTGTTGTCCTTGATGGCAACTCACTCAGAGGTTGGTACAGGTGCTCAGAGGTTGGTACAGGTGATGGCAACTTAATCAGAAGACAGATCTTAGTACAGCATGCCAAGGAAGTTCATATACGCAGGTTAGTTAAGCCCAAGTCGCGTGTACACGCAAGTTGGATTCAGAAAAAGCGCGTGTATGTGGAAAAGTACCTTTGGTCCATGGTGGTTAGTCCTTGGAAGTTGTGCCTATGATTTCGGACCATTGTGTCTCGACGGGCGTGTCGATCCCTAGTTTTGAAGTTGATGGTATTGTGTTACTATGGTTTTGGCTCTTGGTATTGAGCAAGGCCTAAGGCTATATAAGGAGAAGAAGATCATTAGGCAAAAACATCTTTCGACAAGGCTTGAATATCTAAGAGAGAAAGAGATCTGATATGCAGGATCTGGGTTGCTTGATATGAGCTAAGGAGAAATCACATCGGCGGATGGAAGACTAGATCTAAGGATAAATCGGGATCTAATGGTTTGAAATGCACTATTATGATATGGTTAATTATGCGTATTTCTAGATCTGCATACTGTCGCAATATTATGTTCTGGATCTAACTGATGTCTGGTACAGCTGCAAGTTGAGAGAATCTATTTTTAGATCTGTACGCAGTTTGGCTTAGGTAAAAGCGCGTGTATACGCGGGTTTCACTCATTGAAGTAGCGTATATCTCTGAAAGCTTGATTTTTGGGGTTTGCAGTTGGATCTGACTGTTATTACAGAGTTCTGTAGACTGCTCTGTGTTCTGGTATCTGGTGATTGACAGGGTTCAGTGGTTCAGTGATTCAAAGTTTGATAATACTAGTATTGGTTATTTTATGCTTTAATGATCTGTTGTGAAAGTTGAATGAATTGGGGTCTACAGATTGTAATGTTGTGCTTCAGGAATATCCAGTCTGAAAATGTATGAAAGGTGGTACCTGAAAGAAAGAAGATTGTAGGTCAGCACCTACGTACTAGTATCTTGGCTAGTACAAGAGCAAAGGGGGTTGGAGCTCCCTTCCAAGGAAGCTTGGAGAACGAGAGAAGGTTGTAGCCTTCTGCAGGTTGTAGCCTGCGTACTGGTATAAGGCTGCACCAGTACAAATGATTGTAAACTGAAGTTTCATATTAAAGAAAGATAGAGACAACTTGCAGCAGGTGGTTTTCACCCACATTGGGTTTCCACCTTACATCTTGGTGTTCATGTGTGTGGCTTTTGATCTGTTCTGTTATACTGCACCTGTTTACTGTTAATGTGGTGAATAATGTCCTGATGAACTTAACTGAAGAATAAGCTAACTAAATTATGAGTTTTCTTCTTATACGCTGTTTTATTTAGTCACAGTAGCGTGTACACGCTGGTTCACCTAACTGAAGTAGCGTATATGTTTCTGAGCATTGAAAAAGTTTGATTGATCTAATAATACTGATTCACCCCCCCTCTCAGTATTATTTCCAACAATTGGTATCAGAGCAGGTCCTTCAGAGAAGCTTGATCGCTTGAAGGTAGATCATTCATCATGAGCAACTACGAGAAAGAAGCATCAATCAGGCCACCGATTTTTGATGGGACAAATCTCAATTATTGGAAGGTAAGAGTTACTGCATATCTTCAATCTCTTGGTACAGAAGTTTGGAACATTGTAGAAACAGGCTATGCTTTTCCTTCAGCTACTCCTACAGATCCAGCTGAGAAAAAGCAGTCAGTACTCTATTAGGAAGTATATCCCAAACAGAATTCATGAAGGTCATGCACTTCAAATCAGCAAAAGAGATATGGGACAAAATGATCACTAGCTATGAAGGAGATGAACAGGTAAAGCAAGCTAAACTTCAAACTCTCAGGATTCAATATGAGACTCTCAAGATGTATAATGATGAAAGTGTGGCTAATTATTTTCTTCGGGTAGATGAGATTGTTAATTGCATGAAAAATTTGGGTGAAGAAATAAAAGAGACTATAGTAGTTCAAAAGATTCTAAGATCATTATCCCCCAAGTTTGAATCTAAAGTATCTGCAATAGAAGAAAAAGAAAATCTCCGTGTTCTCACTATGTCTCAGCTACATGGAATTCTAACTGCTTATGAAATGAGAAAGGGAGGTCCATCTGACAGAAGGGAAGCTGCTTTTAAGGCATCAGGAAAAGAAGATTACTATGAAGCAAGCCATGTTCCAGAAGAAGAGGAAGAAGAATCAAATTTTGTCAGAAATCTTCAAAGGGGTTCTGGAAGGTTCAGAGGTAAGCTACCTTTCAAATGCTTTGCTTGTGGAAGAGTAGGTCATTATGCTGCAAAATGTCCTTATAAGGATAAAGGAAAAGAACCTGCTAGATGGAACAAGAAACAAAGTGCAAATAAGAAAAGCTACTACACCCATGAAGATAGTGATGGCTTATCAAACAGTGATGAAGATGAACAAGGTAATAAATATAAGCTGTTAATGGCATTTGAAGATGATGATTATGAGGATGCTGTAGATGTGGATAATCTCTATAATGAAATTACTAGACTCAAGAGATGCATAGAAGAAAAGAGTGTGATCATTGATACTTTGCAATTTCAAATTGATGAAAAGGAAAAACATCTTGAAAAACTAGAAGGTGAAATTGTTGGTCTCAGAAAAGAAATTGAGAAAACAAAAGCTATTAATCTTAAGTTTGTCAAAGGATCTGAAACTTTGGATGAGATTATCAATGTGCAGCGGTCTCCTCTAAACAAGACAGGTTTGGGCTATAATGGAGAAACCTCTCAAGCATCCACCTCAAAAAGTTATCTTGATGCAGCAAGAAGAAATGAGCAGAAGAACAATGAAGATAATCAGGTAAAGCAGGGACGAATTACAAACAGAAACTATCAGGGACAATCCTTCTTAAGGGTGAACAAAAGCTACAACCAACCACAGGTAGAATCTTCTCAGTTTGGCTCAAGAATAGATGAAAATAGAAATTACAATCAGTTGGCTGGTAGATTCAATAACCGCAGAAGCTTCTTCAATGGACAATGCTTTTCTTGCCATAACTTTGGTCACAAAGCAGCTCAGTGTGTTGCATATAAAACAATCATGACTAGGGAAGCTCAAAAACAAAGAAGTATGACAGGGATTACAAAGAGGACCTATAACAACTTTTCGGTTCTTGAAAATGAAGTTGAATGTTCTATTTGCAATAATTTTGGTCATAAAGACTCTGAATGCAGGAGCAGGTTTCAGGAGAAAAAGGAACAAGCCACGAGCACCAAAAAATGGAGAATAAAGGAACCTCAGACAGAAAGATGTGGGATAGCTTTTTATGCAGAAGGACAGGAAAATCTATGGTACATTGACAGTGGATGTTCGAAACATATGACAGGTGATAAAGAAAAACTTGAATCTTATTCTACTTTAGAAAAGGGAAAGAAAGTTTCGTTTGGAAATGATACTCCTGCAACTATAAAAGGAAAAGGTATTGCTCCTTTGAAAGAAAAGGTCAAGGCTGGAAATGTTTTGTATGTTGATGGATTGAAGCATAATCTACTAAGTGTCAGCCAGATGTGTGATCAAAAAACCGAGGTTATTTTCAGATCGAATGGATGTCTTGTTCATGATCTTGATACAGGTAAAACAGTTCTCAAAGGCAAAAGAACTCCAAATAATCTGTACATATTTGAAGAAGGACAACAACAATGCTATCTTAGCAAGGATGAAGAGCACTGGTTATGGCATCGAAGGTTGGGACATCTAAGCTTCTCACAAATAAGGAAAGCATGCAAATATCAGGCAGTTCGCGATCTTCCAGATATCAAAATTCCAGACAACACCATATGCAAATCTTGTCAGTTTGGAAAGCAAACCAGAACTAACTTTCCAGAGAAGGAAGGATCAGCTAGCTTGCCTCTTGAGCTAGTCCATACAGATGTATGTGGTCCATTTAGGAAAAGGACACCTCGAGGAGAAGAATATCTGATATTATTCATTGATGATTTCTCAAGGTTTGTTTGGTTAGGGCTTATGAAGCACAAAGATGAAGCATTCGAAAAATTCAAATCCTTCAAAGCATTGGCTGAAAATGAATCAGGACACAAAATTAAGTGCCTCAGATCTGACAGAGGTGGGGAGTTCACATCAAATGAATTTTTCGATTTCTGCGATGAACATGGGATAAGAAGAGAATTCTCTACAGCTAGAACTCCTCAGCAAAATGGGGTTGTGGAAAGAATGAACAGAACTATCCAACAAATGGCTCGTGCTATGCTCGATGAATCAGGTACTCCTGCAACCTTCTGGGGTGAAGCTGCACATGCTGCTGTTATTATTCTTAACAAAACAAATGTCCGAGTAAACAGCACTCAAACACCTCATGAGCTTTGGAGTGGTAAAACTCCTTCCGTGAAGCATTTCAAAGCAGATGAAGGCATTCTTCTTGGTTACTCTCCACATAGCAAAGCATACAAATGCTACAATAAAAGACTTGGCAGAATTGTTGACAACATTGATGTAGTGGTTGATGAGAAGGGATACATTCCTAGGCAAGTACATCATGAAGACATCGAAGAAGATGAAGGCTACCCTCAAAGACAGAATGATGAAGAAGAAGAACCTCAAGAAGAACCTCAAGAAGAACCAGAGGAGTAGACAAGAATAGAAGAAAAGACTCCATCCAGATATGTTCAGAAAAATCATCCAGAATCTCAGATTATGGGGCAGAAAGAAGCAGGTGTACAAACAAGAAGAACAGTTGCAGAAGCTTCAAGCTATTTGGCATTACTCTCCTCTACTGAACCACAAAGTGTGAAAGAGGCATGCAAAGATGAATGTTGGGTGAAAGCAATGGATGAAGAACTTGAGCAAATCAAAAAGAACAACACTTGGGAGCTGGTTCCTAGACCAAAGGATAAGAATGTTATCGTAACAAAATGGGTCTTCAAAAACAAATTGAATGAAAATGGAGAAGTAATTAGAAACAAAGCCAGACTTGTTTGTAAAGGGTATGCGCAGCAAGAAGGAATAGACTTTGAAGAAACCTTTGCTCCTGTTGCAAGACTTGAGGCCATACGAATGTTCCTTGCTCTCTCAAGTTTTCAAAACTTCAAAGTATTTCAAATGGACGTGAAATCAGCCTTTCTGAATGGAGACCTGGAAGAAGAAGTATACATTGAACAGCCAGATGGGTTCATTCTTGGAAATGATCCAAATCTTGTATGCAGATTGAAAAAGGCTCTCTATGGTCTCAAACAAGCTCCAAGGGCTTGGTACTACCGTTTGGACAAATATCTTCATCAACAAGGTTTTTCAAAAGGATCAGCAAATAACAATCTTTATATAAAAGTTGAAAATGACAAATTGCTAATACTTGTTGTGTATGTAGATGACATTATTTTTGGGAGCAATGAAGAAGCTATGAGTCAAAGCTTTGCCTCGGTCATGCAGAAAGAATTTGAAATGTCTTTGCTAGGAGAACTGACATATTTCCTTGGTTTTCAAATCCAACAAAAAGGAGGAATCTTTTTATCTCAAACCAAGTATCTCAAACAGATTTTGAAGAAATATGGTATGGAAGATGCAAAACCAGTATGTACACCCATGGTCACAGGATGTAGCCTCAGTGCAAATGATGAATCTGCAGTAGTACATCAACCAACCTACAGATCTATGATTGGAAGTTTACTTTATTTGACAGGTACCCGACCGGACATCATGCATGCAGTTGGAATAGTTGGAAGATTTCAGGCAAATCCGAAGGAGACTCATCTTCAGGCAGTGAAGAGAATTTTCAAATATCTTCAAGGGACTCAAAATTATGGCTTATGGTATCCTAGAGATACAGATCTTACACTTCATGCTTATACAGATGCAGATTGGGCCAGAAGCATGGATGACAGGAAAAGCACAAGTGGTGGTGCGTTCTTTATGGGTTCCAGACTGGTATCTTGGTTCAGCAAGAAACAGAGTTTGATTGCCTTGTCTACAGCTGAAGCAGAATATGTTGTTGCTGCATCTTGTTGCACTCAACTCCTTTGGATGATGCAAACTTTGCAGGATTTTCAAATCACTTGTACACCACCTATCCCCATCTTATGTGATAACACAAGTGCAATCAGCATCTCAAAGAATCCGGTTATGCATTCAAAAACCAAGCACATACCAATCAAGTACCATTTTCTCCGGGAACAAGTACTTGAACAGAAGGTTAAGTTGGAGTATGTTCCTTCTACGGAACAAGTTGCTGATATTCTCACCAAACCATTGCCCAGGGACACTTTTGAATACCTCAGGCAAAAGCTGGGGGTTGTTGATGCATCATCTTATTGTTGAACCTTTTCTGATTGATGGTACAGGTTCAGGGGGAGCATATAATGCATTGTTGGCATTATGGAGGATGGTCAGAAGGAGATCTTGGAAATAGCTGCAATATGTCTCTATCTCTTTCATGGTGGATTATGGTTCTTTGTTGCAGATCTGGTTCATTTTCAGGGGGAGCATACCACTTTGCCCTTGATGTCAAAGGGGGAGAATGAAGTTGAAGTTTGTGAGGTTGCCATCAATTCCAAAGGGGGAGATTGTTGGCATTATGTGTCTGGTATGGCTATATGTTACAGATGTTGTACTTGATGGCAACTCCCGTGGCAAGGCTCTCAATTTGTTGAAAATTAAGAAGTACGCAGGAAATCGGTTCAGAAGGTGCGTACTCGCAGGTACACCATGCAGGGACCACGTCGAGATACGCAGGCCAGCCGTTCAGGAGGTGCGTACCCCCAGTGCACACATTTCAAGGCAAAGAAATTCACATGTGGGGTTTTCTTATGTGTTACTCTTGGTATTTAGCCAACGGTATTGGGTTATTATGGTGTCGGCTCGTGGTATTGTTCCATGATTTTAGGAGGAGCTTGCCTATATAAAGAAAATGAGTTCACTTGGCTAAGTATCTTTTGCAATTGAATATCTTTAGATCTGAAATATTGGGTTATGGTCTTAAAAGCTTGATCTATATGAAAGGGAAGTTGAAGGCGAATCTGTGAAGGGTGATCTCTCGAGCGCATGATCAGATCTGAGCAACTGTGCCACTCTGGTGGACTGCCTATTCGGCCCTAATCAGAAGGACGTAGGTGTTTAACAGAAGAGCTGCGTGGGTACGCAGTGCAGAAGCAGGAGATCTACGTGGGTACGCAGTGCAGAAACAGGAGATCTACGTGGGGACGCAGAGCAGAAACAGGAGACCTACGTCGGTACGTAGAGCAGAAGAAGGAGAACTGCATGGGTATGCAGAGTGACTAAGGTTCAGGTGCGTACGCATAGTAAAAGTACGCGGCGCGATAGTATTTCTGGGTGCGTACCTGCAGTAACAGTACGCGGCGCGATAATGTCTCTGGGTGCGTCCCTGCAGTAATAGTACGCAGCGCGGTTCAAGGAACAGTGCGTGGGCACGCAGTTCGGCAGAAGGATCCCTGCGGGTATACGCAGGAAAGCAGAAGGTGAACTGCGTAGCGACGCAGGCCACAGAAGGGAAAACTGTGTATCTGTCTTAAAATGTTCCGTTGACTAAATTTTTCTGTTGATAAGGTGTTCTGGGTTAGTTCTGTTATTGCTGATCTGATAACTGTAGTGGACTGTAACTTTTATGTACTTAATGATAATTTGATGCTTTATGAAAAGAAGTAGGGGGTTGTAGCTCCCTTCCAGGAGAGACTGGAAAATGAGAGAGAGAGAGTTGTAGCTCTCTGCAGGTTGCAGCCTGCGTACTGGTAAAGGACTGAACCAGTACAAAACCATTGTAAAAGGAGTTTCTAATTTGAAAGAAGATAGAGACATATTGCAGCAGGTGGTTTTCACCCACATTGGGTTTCCACCTTACATCTTGTGTTCTTTGGTGTGACTATCTGTTTTCTTTGTTCATGCTCATTATTTTATGGTACTGACATGCAAAACTAATTCAAAGAACAAATAAGGAAGATTTATTAAAAGAATTAGATAATACTGATTCACCCCCCCTCTCAGTATTATTTCCAACACCCAATGATAAGTAGACACAAATATCTTTCGAATGAGCTATCATGAGCTCAATTTGGAGTTGAGGAAGACCTTCAAAAGTTGACTGCAATAGCACTCTGCATTTTGGTAGCCTTATTCTGCACATTTTGACCAGTCTTGGGAGATTGTACGTTTGATAGGGAAAATGAACTCCAAATTGAAACATTCAAGATGTTCTGGAATGTAGGCTCAACAAGATTTCCAACGAGTTATCACATGACCAGTTTGGCCATCAGGAAGGCTATCAAAAGTGAGCTTGAAGTGGCGATACCCTTCTGAGGGGTGGCGCTGTGCTTTGAAGCCGACATTGTGCTTCTAGAGATTTTTCCCAGTGTAAAAATACACGGGCGGTGCACTTTGAGGCTGGCGCTGCGGTCTTGTAGGTGGTGTTGCACTTTGCCCAGAAAAGCCCCAAATCACCTCAAATCACCAAATTCCACCAAATTTCTTCAAGTTTCCCTCTTTTGCAAGTAAGTATCCTAATATCTCTTGTTGTTTAGGGTTTTGTCTCAAGTTTTTTGTGGTTTTTCACCTCTAAAATCAAAACCCTAGTTTCTATGACAAACCCTAGTTTTCCTACAATTTATCTCATGAACTGAAACCCTCATCTTTACTATTGCTTTCCTACCCTATCAACTTCTTATTTCTCCCCAAACCCCCTCACACATACATTTTTCCCACTCCATTCCTCCACACCATTGTCCATAATACTATCCATATATTACCATATTGTTCAAGCCAAGGGAAAACATGGATAGAGACAGTGATTATGATTATGAAGAGGAGACATTTAGTGACAGCTTCATGGAGAGACATAGACAACAAAGGAAGCCTCATAAAGGAGGAAAAATCATCAGAGAGGAGCCCACCAGTTTGAGAGAATTACAGGCTTGTCCACTTGCAGTTTCTTGTTTTAGGCACCAAGCATGTTTTGAATTTTGTGAATTGGTGGAAAGAATTCAGTTTCACCATGAGTTGGCCAGACTTTTTGTGACTCATTTATATAACAATGAGGTGACATTTTCCAGAGTGACCTTCACAATATCACCAGTTGTTATTTTAGAGGGCCAACAGAGATAACCAAATGATGAGGCACATGGCCTATCGCTACAGGACACGGAACAAAATTTGCAACATGAGAATGAAGAGGATGAAAGCTAGGTTAAGGAGAGCTTTAGAGGGCAAGAAAGAGAAAGATAGGTTGAAGATGTTGGCTGAAGCCTCCTTGGCCAACCAAAGAAGCTGATGGTGGTGTTCCATGCCAAATTTGGGCAAGTTTTGGAGTTTTTTTGCATTTTTGAAATTTTGAAATTCACAACATAGAAATTTTGCTTTTTCCTGAAGCATCAGATGGAGAAAAGGTTTGCATTTTTGGATAAAGAATGATGAGAACATAGACCCTGGAAAGTTTCAGAAGTTTTGGAGCAAATCTGGGTCGCTAAAAGGTCCAAAAACTACCAAAAAATGACCTTTCTACCTCATTTTGGACACATAGAAGAAATCTTGGGAGATTCAAGTTTTGAGGGGGCAAATGACCTCCAAATTCAAAAACTAAAGTTGTTCCAGAAACTACACTTGAAGACATTTCCAATGAGCTATCTTGGGCTCAATTTGGTTAAGGGGAAGGGCTCCAAAAGTAGGAAGAAAGCGGCGTTGTGCTTTTGACTAGTGGCACGGTTCTTTTGACCAATTTGCCCAAAAAATCCAAATTTCGCCTATTTTCACTAAAAATTCACTTTCTTTCTCCTCATGGATGTTTTCACTAATGTAATTGACAATATGGCATGTAAATGTAATGGTAAATAGTATTATAAGGTAGATTCATTAGTTAGAGGTGGTTTTGAGGCTAATGAATCAGTTTCCATGCTTATAGAGGCAAGTAGTTAGACTATCTATATTCCTGGTCCATATTTGGAAATGGTTGTAACAACACCTCTTCTCATGGATTCGACCCCTGATGGTCAGGATGAGTTGTCTTGATGTCTATATTATGTATTTTCTTTATCATTGGCAAAGGTTGGGTACTCTTGGATGCTCTGAACTATATTGTACATCATTGTAAGTAGTTTGTTAACGAAATTAATAGGAGTTTCAACTATTTTTATGGGATACCTATGGTATGGTGTTTCTACATAGTTTCTTCTTTTTTTAACAGTTATTTACATGTTTTATGTATGGCATCATCTATTTCACTACTTCTAACTGAATGATATCAAGATAGATAGGTAGAATTCATTGTTTACAGTGCTCTACCTTGGGAAACCATTCAGTATTCTATGTTCTCTACTATTTGAGAAGGATACATGATATTTACATGCCCTCCTCAGCTCCTCACCAGTCTTAGACATCCCACCTCACTAAATTTCAAGTGCCAAAGCCTATACCTACCTTGCCCCATAGAACACCTTACATTCTGACCTAATTTACTAGACCCAAATTGCCTTGCTCCATCTGATCCACCAAAAACACCAACAAATTCAATCACAATCCTCTGAGCTACTATACCTAGCCTAAAATTCATATCTGATCCAGTCAATTTGACTAATATCCATAAGGAGAGAGCCTTCTCTTGACCTGGTAGGACTAGCTACCAGATTAAGCATGGTTTGTGGTTATCCTACAATTGCTTCAATTCAGCCTGAGGTCCATCTAGGTGATAACATATGGCATCATCGGTGACCAAATACGGAAAATCGAACCACTTTTGTTGCGGTTCCTTCTGTGCCTGAATGTAGACACAGTGGAAATCTGCCTTAAACACAACAACGTAGATAGATGCTCATACAAGGTTTTGGACAACCTTGGGCTCTGGTTGATGGCCATGCAGAAGATCACTTCCATCAATACCAAGAAAATATTTGTTCCTGTGACCCACACAGGGTCCTTCGTGGCCCAAAGGGAGGCGAACTGCGCAACCTCCACCAATCCTTTCTTCAACGAAGGAAGCTGACTGTCCTCCGGCAGATCCTATGTGACCAACACGATGGAGAAAATAAATTACACATAGTGGAAGGGCTTTTTCTCTTCCTGGACCTTGCGACAATTCACAAGGAATTCACTGCATAAGTACCACAATTACTTAAAATGCACGCTCGCCGTGCATTGTGCAGCTAACGATACCACATTCGTAGGAACCTCATCCATGCGACACTTCCTCATAACCTTTCTCGCCAGTATTTGGGTGGAGATATTCACCTTGGGATCATTGATGGACGTGATGGAATAGCCACACAGATTTTTGACAAGCTCAAATTTCTCTTTCATCTTCTCTGCCAAGTCTCTTTCGCCTACCTTTCTGCCAAACTGCTTGGCCAGATTCAAACCCTCATGCAGTAGGAGCGTGATCCTATAGATGAGCATATCCATGATGGATATAGGCACGTGAAGCCATAAGTAGCCATCATGCACTAGAGTAAGTAGCTACCGCACACAAGTGGTGTTAATATTAGTGCGGTGGTATTGGGGCACCCACAACAAGTTCAAAAACCCAAAGTTATCGAGTCCACGGATCCATTCAACTTTCTCCAACTCAGTGACACTTGAGTCTGGGTATTATAAGTGCCTCATATAATTTTCTGTCGCAAGGTGAGGGAACCACTCATGGTCATCCAGGTCTGAATCCTCCATTTTCAACAGGGGAACCCGCGTAAGGTGCAGACCTTCAAAAGTTATCTGCTCCGGCAATAGGGGTGTATGAATAAGTAACTTATCTAAGTCAGGGTCCTTGGGGACCTTTTCCTTCCCTGTTCACGGAGGGACATAGTCAGGAAACCCGGTTAGGGCCTCCACTCCATCAATGTATATATCCTCGTGCCCTATTCAACTTCCAAATCCACCACCTTCTCGGGAAACTTGTCCCTCTTCTGTGTCTAAGTGGCAACATGTTTCCTAGGTGACTCACACACTAGTGTTGGCTTGTATGGGCTTGACCCAAGTTCAGAGGTGATTTAGCCAAAAAAATCCCGGTACTACTGGCCCTTTCAGCAACAACCCATAGAGCGCAGACTGAGGTCTCACCCGAAGTAGTATGGGAGGGTGCCAGAACTAGGTTTCTGTACCTTGGGGTTATCTGATGAGCTTCTAGTGGTCCGTAGTTTTGACCTTCTGCACACGTCACTAGGCGCACCTATTAGTCCTTCGCAACCTGTGAGGCCACCTTCACGCAGCCCTACCTAAGGTGCGATCCGTATTATACCCAAGTTCCTTGCTATTTAATCTGTTATTACCCAATTACTTAACTTATTTGTGTAAGACTAGTGATTATTATAGCATATATAGCAATCATATGAGTGCGCACAATAAATAAAATAGTATAAATGTAAAGAAGGCAATGCACAAGTAGATACACAGAGATAGGATTTAACTTCTCTCTATTATTCTTTGATCAAGATTATAGACTCGATACCGCCCTATGCACTCGGCTGCAGGGGTCCGCGCACTTAGCTGCGGACTCTACTAGGCCTCTGCACACTCAGCTGCAGAGCCTCTTCCTACTAATATGACCCAATACACTTAGACTCTTACTCTATGGTTGAACCATTCGTATTCATCTCTCCCATTCTTCTCTTTACAACTTAGAGCCTTGCTCTATTTATACAATCACACGGTCCGTGGACCATGGGTAGGCCGACATGACTTTACATTACATTACAATTCTTTAGTGTGGATAGCCCTATGACTTAACCTCTACTTCGTGCTCCACGCCCAAAATTCACGAAGTCATACAATACATTTGACCAAAACTTGGGCTTTGAGCCCCAAAACATGTTGTGGGGGGATTCCATGCCCAACAGGCCCCCAACACAATCATCGTGACTCGTCCCAAGTCACTCTATTGGTGTGGCGATCTTGGTGTGGAGCCCCTCCAACTGGTCCCGTACCGCTCCAAGGTCCATGGTGCACTATTTTGTGGTTTGCTAGACCTGCTACATGCACTCTTCTGATAATTCTTTGTGAGGATCAGCTGCCTTCCTTAGCCCGTAGAATCCCTGTATTTGTGCGAGCTTTCCCTCAATATCTGTCGTAATAGTGAAGGCGTCATCAATCCATGGTTAGACGCGCTTTGAGAAGTGCCTCTTTCTGTCTTGCAGCACCCACCTGCTCTTTCAGTGCCCTTTATTGCTGCATCTTTGCCAGCGGTTGGGTGAGGATGACTATCTGCATAGTTCCCCTTACATTATCATACTACTCCTGAAGCTTGTGTGCCTCTGTTTCCAGGCGATGTATGTTGGGGTCCTCCTGCAATGATGTGAGGATGCCAAAGGCTTGGTCCAACATATCGGTATAGTCCTACACTGCCCATCCAATTTCTTCCAATCCTTTTTGAATAGCGCTAAAGCGCTGCTCTCTAACTTTTGACAGAGTGGAAGGATACGCCTTTAGCCGTAGCTCAGCAATCTGTAGATTCAGCTCCAGCTACACACACGTTGTTTCTTCGCATGCGTTTCAGACTGTACATGCTAGACAGTCAATCCACATCTTTTTTGGTAGGTCTGTGGCGATGGACAAATCTAGGACTCGATGGCATGCTTCATCAACTGTCTACATGATATGCTAGTTCTGTGACACCAATTCATCACACTGCAGGCTGAGCTATTCGATGTTGATCTTTTGCTCAATCATCACCTGAATCGCGCGGTCCTCCTTAGCACAGAGCTCTGCTATTATGCCATCCTATAGTTGGTACAATGTGTCTCGTGGAAGGGTAGCCAAATTAAGGCCAAGTACCTTGATCCTACCCACCACAGCTCTGTCGTCCTCTTTCTCTACTATTAGAACTCCTTCCAGTAGCACTATGGTGTTGGTCGTCTTTGTGTGTAGCATTTGCTCTGCTTCTGATGTGCCTATTGCACCGTAGGTGGCTACGGTTCCTTCCTATGGGGGCCGCAACTGTAGTTCCTCCAGCTGCACTGTTAGGGCCCCCAACACAATCTGCTACTTTGACATGGCTTCCTAGAGCGCTTCCTTTGTGACCTCACGACCCGTGTCACTGATGTTGTGGAGGTCACCTTCTGTTAACGTGATCGGTTTGATGGCCAATTTGGAGGCCTTGACCTTTTTCTATGGACCCGATCTCTCTATGACGCGTGGCCTTTTTAGTTGGGTGGAAGTTGTGTCCAGGTCCATGCCTTCTTCTGCGAGGTCTATGTCCTCTACTTCCTATCCTGTAGACAAGTCCTGGCCCTCCTCATCCTACGTTGTGGTGGTCCCTATTACCTGTGCTATTGCTGCTTCTTCGGTGGCCTTTTCCTGCTCCGTGGCTGCCCTTGCTACCTCACAGACAACCCTTACCTCCGCAGCTGCTTTTTCATTGTGCCTCTTCTCAGCCAACTTCATGACACGCAACTTGGCCTCATCCTTTTGTTTTTGTGCTACTGTCTTATCCAGCTCTGCTAAATCTGGGGCACACCACTCAGGAGGCCATGATTCTAACATGGAAAAAATTGCATCATCAATGGTGATGAAGGGGATCTTAGTCCATTGTTGTGCTAGATCCTTATGTGCCTTGATGTAAACATTATGCATGTCCGCCTTGAAGTCTACAAAGCTCCGCAGGCTATTGTGCACTGTGGGGGACAAGTGCGATCGTCTATTGATCCACATCTAGATGCTCGCCTCCATGAGCACCCAAAAGATATTTGTTTTGTGAATCTGCTTTGTGTCCTTGGTAGTTTAGAGCGACGTGTACTTTGTGGCCTCTGGTATGTCCTGTTCAATGCTAGGGAACTGACTGTCCCGTGGTAGTTCTCCTATTACTAGCAAAATGGAAAAGAGCAACCACGCATAGTGGAAGGTCTTGCCCTACTCCTGGGCTTCCTTACAGTTGGTCAAGAATTCCTCGTAGAGGAACTTAGCCCAGTTGAATTGGACCCCCTCTGCACATTGTTTGGCCAGTGAAACTACTGGCACTAGTACCTCATTGCCACGACATTTTCTCATTACCTTCCTGGCCAGGAGTTAGGTGGCTACGTGCACCGTTTATCTTTGATGTTGCTAATTGCGTAACCCCTCTTTTTCTTCTCAAGATTTTATTTTTTCTTCATGGCCTCCACAAGCCTGAAATCTTTGCTTTTTCTTGCTATTGCCATGGGGACCTTTCCCTTACAAAGGAGCCGGGAAATTCTATGGATGAGATCCATCGTGATGGGAATAGGCTCCTCTAGCCATAAGTACCCATTGTGCACTAGGAAAATTAGTTGTTTGATGATGAAAATAGTGATAGGTGCACGGTGAAAGTGTGGACTCCATAGCAGATGAAGTAATCCAACCTTCTCCACACCGCACAACCATTTTCACGGCTCTAATGTTGTGACTGGTCCCTTCGTGCTCTGCTTCATGAGGCTCTTCATCTCTAAGTGTGGGAACTTCTCGCTGTCCGTGAGGTACCAATCTTCAAACTTCATTGTGGGCACTCAGCCCAAGTGTGAGCCCTCAAACCCATCGGGGAGGAGCAGGGTTTGGAGTGCACTCTTAGTGGCATCCAGATCCTTTGGTATCTTAGTTTTCCCTTTCTGTAGAGGGACGTACTTGGGAAATTTCACTGTAGAGTGCATCGGCTAGATGTCCTCTTCCATGTCTTTTGCTTCCTCTATCTCATCACAAGAGCCTGTAGGTCCTGCTCCTCGTCATCTATCTCAATGGTGATAGCCTTGCCCTTTTCTTCCATTGAGAGTTTATCGGACCGCGGATTTTTTGGGGACATGCAAATTGGTCCTGCTCCCTACTTATCTTTCTTGGGCCTCGGCATCTGAGGCGATTTCAGGATTTCCGGTGCGACCCTACTGTCTCTGGGAACATCATGTACCATGGGGTTCTATGCGGCCTCATTGGTGGCTCCTTCTATATAGCCCAAACCTCTCCTAGTAGTTGTCATCCTGTTTGAACTGTCTGTGGTCATTCACGAACTTCGGGGCTCAAATATTGCTCAGCGCTTAACACTTTGTGCTCTAATCAACTGCTAAAATCTCAAGTGAACAAGTGTTGCCTCGTGGCTAACCCCTGGAGTTTTATAGCACCTTTTGAATTTGAATTCGACCGTTCCCCCAATTCTAGGTCATCAATGCTTTCTTGGTAGCAGATTGCCCTAAATCTTGCCCTTAATTCGTGTCTTAAATGCCCGCCGTCCACTCCCTTTTTCCTTAAATCGGATATCTTGTCATGAATAGTGACACCAACGATCACCTCCCAGCCTACTTGCGCGGCAGCGCAGCCCCCCGTGCATGGTCGTGACCCTTCTGACATGTTGATTCTGCGTTTACCTCCCTCATCGCGCAACTCCCAAATAGAATCTTTTATAATCCCGCACTCTCTTTCAATAGCCTGGAGCGTTGAGACTGTGCTCCCTACAGCTAGTTCAGTGGTTGTACCACCTATGCGAGACTTCAACTCGCCTTTTAGTATAGTCTGCGGAAACTCCTCAATTTCCTTCGCAACAACTGGTGCTACGTGTTCTACTGTATGTATTGCACTCTCCTAGTTACTACATTTGGTGAGGTGCAGTCATATCTATTAGTGCCTAAATCCACCTCAGGCTGAGAAAGGTAGGATCTAGGATAACATCAAACCATGATTAACCTGGTAGCTAGCCCTGCCAAGTCGGGAGAGGGCTCTCTGCTTGTCAATCTCAGCAAAATATGATCAATGAGGGCTTGAGATGACTGATGTGAATACTGATCTTAGGCTAGGTATGTGTGCAAAAAAGCTTGATTGAATATAATGATGTTTTGTTGGCTCAAATGGAAAGGCAGATTTGGGTTTGGGGAATAAGGCTCAGTTTTTGCAGAGATCTCTATGGGGTAAGGTAGGTAACTGATTTGGAACTTCAAATGAATGAAATGGAGAGATTTAGATAGGTGAGGAGTTGAAGAGGGAAAGAATACCTCAGAGATCCTCTTCAAACAGCTGAAAAACATCAATAACTAAGAAAACCCTAGGTAGAGCATTACAACTTCAATGGATTCTACCTTTATCCTTGTTTGTTTTAGTTAAGAAGAAGAAAGAGAGATAATGGCATACATAAACACAAATAAACTTACAATTTATAGGAGGAAATGCAATACCAAAGTAAGATGCCACATGAATCCCATAAAGTGTTGCAAACCATGGTCTATTCCTTAGCCAAAACTATTGAGATGAGTATACAATGAAGCTCCTAGCTTTCTCAGAAGTCCAACCATGCTAATGACTGAACAAACATAAGATATAGGCAAAAAAAAACTCATCCTAGCCTCTAGGGGTCCAGCTCATGATTTTAGGAGATGTTCCAACAAATTCTAAACTGAGAACTAAAAAGTAGGCAGCGGAACAACATGCCTTTAGAAACTAGGGAACTGATTCATTCAGTTGCAAACTACCTTTTCATGGATGAATCTACCTCTATGAGTAAAAATTCAACATAATTACATCAAGATCCATCAAATTACATTAAATTACATCATGATTTTGACATTAAGAAGGAGAAAAGTCAAACTGTCAAGAAACTAGGCAAAAAACAGAGTATTTTGGTCAAACTAAGCAAAATTTCTCCAATGCGCCGCGCTGATTTCCCTATGCGTAGCGCCTTTTTGCAGCTGCTTTTGGAGGCCTTCCTGGTGTCCAAATTTTCTCCAAGTGGGCTTGTTGGAAAGGTCTACCTGTATAGTTTCTAGCACAAGTGGAACTTTCGAATTCGGCCTCCATTTTACCCACCAAAAATGAGTTCTCCCAAGACTGCTTCCTATGTGTCAAAACAGGGGCAGAAAAGGTCATTTTTAGGGTGTTTTTGACCATTTTGGGGGCTCAAAACCTGTCAAAATTTATTGGCCATTACTGAGCATACATATTTTTTCATGAAAAATCCAAAAATTCTGAGTTTTCATCAAAAGAAGTCTCCCATAAAAAGTGAGCGCCAGGTGGCGCGATGCATTGGGCAGAAAACCTTGTTTTTTGGCCCAAAAATTCCAAAAATGCAAAAAAGTGAGTGCCCTCCATTAAGTGCTATGCTGGGCCAAGTAAGCCTTGGTTTTTGCCTCCTCAATCTCTTCTTCAACTTGGCCTTCAAGTTCCTGATTCTAGCTTGGCACACCATATTCCTTGAAAAATAGTGATATGCCATGTTTCTCAACATATTTTTATCATTGATGGCCTTCTCTAGCATCCTCTCCAAGTGGATATTAGTCATCTTCAACCAAGATTCACGATCAACATTGATTTCTTGCTCAAGTATTGTGAACTTGACTTTCCTCCTTTTGGCAGCTTACCGGTTTTCTCGTATATTTCTTAGCTCCATTATGATTTGTTGAATCTCTAGTTGTTTGTTTCTTTGCTCCAGATATTTGAAAATCCACTTGGCTCTTTGTAGGTTGAGAAACAAATGCTGAGTGTCGGCTTGTTGCTCCTCGATGATCTCTTTAAGCTTTGAGCTTTGTGAGCCCAAATCGGTGTCATCATCCTAAATAAGAATAAAATCTGTCTCATGCTGTCCTAAAGGCCCCTCATCCTATAATGGCCTCTTGCCCTTATTCTAAACCTCCTCTAATAATGGAGGAAGGGAAACCCCTTCCACCTGAGGTGGAGATAATACTTGCTTTGCTGCTGCAAACAACCTTCTAGTGCCCTCTTGATAGGTGACAAATGCTGGCACACTAGCAGTCTATATCTCATGACTCTCCTGCTGATGTGAAGGCCCACCTGTCTCATGAAAAGCTTCTGGAGGCACCTAATGAGTGATGAAGACCTCATGTGAAATGAAATCCTCCCATGAGATGTTCTGTAAACTAAGATGATGCATGACCACAATCTTGATCAGTCCAGACTGATATATACTATTATACTGCTACTGAGGAGTCTTCTTGTGCGCTATGGTGGTCATATTCTCAATGTTTTGGCAAATGAAGTAGGGAAGATTCATCATTCTCACCTTGGTGAAGTGCATCAACAGTCTGATATGGTAGGCATATAGGCAAGAAAACCAGCCCTCACAGTTGAAATACTTAATTATGACTTTCATCAAGGGAGCATATGAGTCTTTCAAGTACCGAAAGGGAAAAACTCTGCTGAGTTATCTCAAATAACTAGGCTTGACGTATGGTTCATAATTTTCCTTGTCAATTTGCTACCTTTTATTCCACTGCTCTCTAACATTAGGATGTCGGTTGCTAGAGAAATAGACTCTAGTGTCAAGGTGAATGTCACACCAGCTAGAGTGGCTTAGCCATTATGTAGATGAAGCACAAACAATTTGGCCAACTCATGATCGTACTGGACTCTAGCAACTATCTCACAGAACTGATAACAGGATTGGTGTTGGAAGCATGTGATAGCAAGAGGGCAGGCTTGTAGCTCGGTAAGTGAAGTAGGCTCCTCTTATATATGTTTTCCACCCTTGTGAGGTCTCCTTGGTGCATGCATTTCTGTAGGAGAGTCATTGTGTGGCTCTTCATCTCGGTCATGTGAAGGATCAAATTCCATGTTTGCTAATGTGTGAGTTTTCTTTATGAGTATGAAGAGATTTATGGTGTTTTTAGTTTTCTGCCACCAAGGGTAAGAATGTATGAGGGACTGTGGAGGGAGAGGGTATGGAGGCTTTGGGAATATTATGACAAGTTTTTTGGGAAATATGGGGTTTAGGGAATAATATGTAAGCTTAGGGACAACAATTAGGGTTTGGGTATTTTGTAGTTAGGATTTGGGAAAATGGAAATTGGGGATAGGGGTGAATGATTTTAGGAATATAAGAATTAGGGAATGAATGGATGAAACTGAAAAATAAATGGAGGAGTCAAAGAGTAAGGGAGTGATGAAATAGACTTGGTAGAAAAAACATAAATACAAACCCTAGGCAATTGTTTTTGAGCAAAATTGAAAAGAGGTAGGGTTTGAGATTTTACACACTAAACCACCATAAATTCTAAGAAAAACTCTTTAACTAGCAAGGGAAGAACTCTAGACTTACTTGCACACCATAGGATTGAGCAATTTTGGAAATTTGAGGGAGTTTATGGTGAAATCGGGCTTGCAGCTCTATGCACCATGCCACAAACCCAACGCGTCATGCCCTTTATATGCACCACGCCAGTGTATTTTTTACACTGTGGAGGGCGACCCAATGTGCCACACCTTCTCTGTGTGCCACGCCTCTCACCTAATGCGCCGCGCCCATGAACTTGCATAGTTTTGTTGCAATTTTGCTCCCTTTGTTCAACACAGCCTTCTCTTGCTCAATATTTCTTCTTTGAATGAAAATGAGCTTTTTGAATCATGAAAAATGATTTATATACAAGATCTTTTGATTTTTCATTCATAAAATCCACTTTTGTAATGTTTTCATTGTGACTTACTTTCTCAACTCTGTTTTTTGGGCACTTTACTTTATTTGTGCCTTTGATGAACTGAATGACTTGATTTTTTTGTTTGCCTTGCAAGGGATGGAGAAGATGAAGCTTGGCAAGGTGACCAGGGTTGCCACTGAAGTTTTTTACATATGAGAGAACTGAAATTACACCAATTTATACAATAAAAACCTAAAATACTCTGTTTTTCCTCAAAATAGGGTTTTGAGGAAAAAAAAAACATTTTTGAGCAAGTGATTATGAAATTGGTACTGGAACTTTATTCAACCTACTCATGTGCCTGCTGATCATTATTTGACATTTTGAAGAGCTTTTTGATGAAAACATAGACCTAATGAAACTGAAACCCTAAAAATGACCCTTGCAAATTTAAAGACAAAAAGTGACTGTAGATGATCTTGATGAATGGAAATGGGCCAGTAGGTAAAGGACATGAGGGAAAATGTACAACAAGCCACTACCGTCAAATGATCCATGCTCCTAATGGAATGCAGCCGACTGAGCGAGACACCTAATATGCAATGCAACAAGAGAATTTGATCTCTGATGGAGGGATGAAGATACCGACAATAACATTGGCTCCAATGGGGATGGTAGCTCCTTGGAGGTGCCAAGAACTATAGATCTCTGGGAAAGAAGGTAGTTCCTTCATCCATTGGGCTATGGGGTTAATAACTTCGACAAACCAAAACCAGACTCTTAACTCAATTTCAGGACTGAAATCTGACTCAAAACTGACTCAATTTCAAGAATGAAATCGACTTGAAAAACTTGACTCAAACAAACCAAACCAAAACTGAAATCAAACCTCAGTTTTATAGTGTTCACCTTGAGCCCCAAACTGAAAGAATGAAAATAGTACACACTTGTAATGGAATTTAAACGAACTGGTATGTACAATGATACATATGATAGCAGAAAACACTTCACAAATAGTACCATTTGAGTAGCCAACTGTTGACCGACCCACCGGGATAGTCTTCGCCATCGATTTCTTGCAAAAGGAAAGCATTTTGGCCCTAATATGAAACAATCCTGAAAGGTCCTTTCCAAAGATTTTCAAACTTGCCATGCTTACGTTTCTCTTCATTCCTTGCATCCCACTTCAGTACTATGTCTTCTATTTGAAACTTGTGCGCCTTTGCTTTTCGATCATATATCTTCTTGATTCTCTCTTACATATTGAAAGTGTTTTGAAATACCTCCTCTCTAATCTATTGCAAATGAATCATTTGATTAATTCTCCACTGCAAATGATCATCTTCGCTGCCCGCTTCTTGTAGTAGTTTAACCACCGAGACTACAAGAGAGGTTGGGAAGACTGTGTCCACACCATACACGAGCTCGAAAGGAGACATGCCTATAGATTTCTTTTGACTTACTCTGTCTGCCCAAAGTGCATTTACCAGCTTTTTGTGCCAACTTTTCTTGTTCGTTTCCAGCAGCTTTTTGATAATGTTGACCAAAGATTTATTTGAGGATTCCACCAATCCATTACCTTGGGGGTAATATGCAGTTGAGTGCCCCAAAGTGATTTGATATTTATTACAAAAGTCAATCATTCTTTTAGATTTAAAATCTGCTGCATTATCAGTGATTAGCTTATTTGGATAGCCAAAACGAGATAAAATATTATTTTCAAGAAATGAATTGATTACCAAATCAGTGGCATGCCTAGTGGCAATCGCCTCAATCCATTTGGTGAAATAATTCGTCACTGTGAGAATCCATTTGTGTTGCGTTGAAGAAGTAGGATGGATCTTGCCAATGAAGTCCAAACCCCACTACTGAAATGGAGCACTTACTTCAATGGGCTTGAGTGGTAAAGGCTGCAATTTCCTCCTACCTTGAAAAATCTGACATTTGTGGCAACTTGTTATAGTTTTGTACACATCAGCAAAAAGAGTTGGCCAATAATATCCTGCTCTCAAAATTTTATTGCCCATTGTCTTCCAGAAAAGATGGCCTCTATAATCCCCTTTATGAAAGTCCCCCATAACCTGTTTTGCCTCTTCTTCAACCAAACAATTGAGCAAGACACCACTAGGATCTTTCCAATAGAGTGTGTTATTCATGATACAAAACTTGGAAGCCTTCAATTTCAGTGTCCTACTTTTGTTCTTAGCCATTCCAGGTGGTGATGACAGATTTTGGAGTACATAAACAATGTATGAATACTAAGGAGAAAGAAGAAAAATTTCTAATACTTGAGCAGGCAAACTCTCTTCATCTTCCTCAGACATAGCAGTAATGAGATTAATGTCCAAGGCATGCAAATTTGACTCAGCCATTAGTTTGGCTAACCCTTGTCCTTTGATGAGCTTTGTCAGTTTGATCTCCACGTCATATTCCAACAAGGCAGCAATCCACTTGCCTCTTCTCCCCTCTGGATCTGTTTGCACTAAGACATCTTTAACAGTAGCATTAGGGACATAAGCAAGGATGTGAGAATGAAAAATATAAACCTAAAAATCTTTCAATGCCTTTACCAAAGCGAGAGCTTGCTTTTCAATAGTATTTCACTTTAATGCTGCATCCCTTATGGTTCTACTGAAAACTGCAATTGGTTTCTCAAGCTGGTCTCTTTTCTGCATCAAGACCATTGCAGTAGTATGATCCAAGGCAAATGAAAACAAAACGAAATCCTGAGTATAGTCCAAGCTGATCAACACCAGAGCTGAAGAAAGGGTGAATTTCACCAAATTGAAAGACTTAATTGCTTCCTCAGTCCACTTCATTACACTATTTTTTTCGAGCATGTTTGTGATTTCCCTTAAATGTTCTACAAGATTGGGCACAAAGTGACGTAAGAAATTCATCTTACCATTGAATGATTGGATTTCCTTCGTACTTCATGGAAAATCAATTTTTTGAATGGCTTCCACCTGAGCTAGATCAATGCGGATGCCCTCCCTTGATATAATATGACCAAGAATCTTACCTTCATCCATGGCAAACAGACTTTTCTTTGGATTGAGAGATATACCATACTTCCTACACCATTGAAATACAATATTCAAATGATAAAGGTGCTCTTCATCTGAATTAGAGAAAACTATCAAATCATCAAGATAAACAACTAGAAAAACATCTTTTTCATTAGCAAATGCGATATCCATCGCCCGCTGAAAGGTTGCAGCAACATTTTTCAATCTGAAAGGCATCTTTGCATAGTGAAAAGTTCCCCACGGAGTGGTGAACGTTGTTTTGTCTCTATCATCCTAATGGACCAGAATTTGGTTATAACCCAAATATCCATTGAGTAGCGACATGCGGGATGCTCCAACTACCCTTTGATGTATGTGATCCATCTTAGGTAATGGATATTTTTCCTTCAACGATACTTTATTCAGATTTCTATAATCAATACATAACCGAATCTCACCTGTTTTCTTGCACACAGGCACCAAACTTGAAATCCAATCTGAAAATCTTATGGGGATGATGATATCGGCTTTGTACAATTGATTTACTTCCTCCTCAATTTAGGGTAGTAGCTTTGGATTTATTCCTCGTAGCTTCTGACGAAAAGGCTTTTGTTTTGGCTTGATCAGGATGATATGTTGAATTATGCTTGTGTCATATGCCTTCAAATCTGAATAATCCCAAGAAAATACATCAGTAAAAGAAGATAGTAAACTGCTATACTTTTCTTTTACCTATGGAGGAAATGCCTTTGATAACTTCACCATTTTAGGATTTTCAGCTGATCCAATGTTCACATCCTCAACTCCTTTCTCAGTTGGTAGCAAGCTTGGTTTTCGGGCCACATCATCCTGATCGAACAGCTCCTCTAAAGGTATTAGACCTTTAGGAATGATGTTGTCTTTTAGATGCAACACTTCCATCTGATTGAATTGTATATCCACCTCACCATCATCATACTCCACATCAATAGAAGTGTCTTTGAATTTACCTTCATTTTGCAGAAATTCATCAATCTCTTCATCATCTTGAAACACTTGCCAATACCTTTGATTGTCAGGGACAGCTAGGTGATGTTTCACATGAATCTCAAACTTGTTGTTTGAATTCATCGGAATTTTCAAATTAATTGCTCTTGTTGCAAGTGAATCTGCAATGGTATTCTGAACATGAGGGGCACATGTCAAAGTGTAACATGAAAATACTCTCAAGATATCTAATACCGCATTGCGGTAGTCCCACATTTGAGGATGCTTAGCTTGGTATTCTCCTTTAAATTGCTTGATAACTATCTCGGAGTCGCCCTACACTGAAATCCTTTTAGCATTTAAATTTCTAATAATTTTCAAACTAGCAATTAAAGCCTCATATTCAACCTCATTATTTGAACAGTCGAAAGCTAGTTTATAAGAATAGACCCTTACATTTCTTGGCACTTTGTTTGGGGTGAAACAGGGCTGCGTATCCAAATGCCAATTCTAGCACCTTCCCTTCCTACCACGCCATCAAAATCCATGCTCCACAGGCCTGCTTCATCCTCTTCCAAATGCTGAAATTTTGTTTGCTCTGTTACTCTTCCTTGTTGTCCATCAATATGTTGCTGCTGTCGGAAGGCTGATTGTTCAGCGTCACTATTAAGTCTTTGTCTTTCTTGCTTTAAGACCTCTCTAAAATATTCAGTGATCTCTAGAATGTCTTCAACTTCAACTACTTGGCTATTTACATCATTAAATCTATCTGAATAGAAAACAAATGATTCTAAATCAGTATGTACATAGTTGATTAGATGATTTACCGGTTTCTCCTTGCTAGTAATCATGTACTTCATCTTTTGCTCCCGATATAATTTCCTCATTTGACCAAACACGAGAATAGTAGCATAGGAGAAATCAATTTGCATTGTCCCTTTAATCTTTGCTCCCCAAGATCTAGAAAGAAGCATGCCAAATCTAGGAGGTATATCTGCCACAACCACATCCATCAAAACATTTTTAGCTGGAATCTGATCCAAACTAACCACAAAATCTTTGATTAGACCAATGCATCTTACTCTACCAGAATCTAAAGAGTAAAGGTCATGATACTTCTTGGTGATATCCAATCCCAATTTTTCCATGATGGCCTTAGGCATGACATTATGAGAGGCTCCAGAATCAAACACAGCATTGTGTAATACATAGTCATGCACCTCGAGACTGATGTAAAAATGAGCTGCATCACTATCTTGAGATTGACCTTCCAATGTTGGACAAAAAATCAACTCAGGTATATCATCCTCCACGTTCACCATATCAGATGATGGATCTAAATTCAAAATCTTAGACACTTGACCTTTGTAGCTGTTATTATTCATCAACTCAGTCAAAGGAATAGATACTTTTAACTTAGAAATTTCATTTTCTAAGTTAAAAACTGAAATTTTCTCTACTTCTTTCACTAAAACATCATTCTTTTCAGTTTTCTCCTTTGATACACTTGGCTGATTGGATCTTTCATTTGCTAATGGCGTTTTGTTGGTGGTAGGATCAGCTGTCTATTTTCCCTTTTTCTGCACAATGGGAGGATCATTCTTTGGTGTTGTTATCTCCTTGCTTTTCTGAATTGGATTTATGGGCACATCTCTACTTCTGAGTGAATATTGTTGCTGCTAGGCTGACAAAGCATTCATGTATCCTCTTTGATATTCATCAAACTCCTTCTCAAGAACTGTTTCATTTGCCAAGATGAAATTTTTGTCCCTTTGTATAGCTGAATTCTCAGAATACTCCTCATCTTCAGTGATAAAAATTGGCATATCATCAGGTGTAAAGAAATGATTCTCTTCTCCAATTACGTTCTCCTCATCATCTGATTCTAGACCATGTACAAAATTCTGTTGTAAGGGTGTCTTTACCTGCTACAACACTGCTTGGTCTTGCGCTCGCTGCTCTCTTTGTTTGATTCTAAATTGTGGTTTCTGCTGACCACGAAAGTTGGGATTTCTGACCTGTGGTTCAAGCTTGTCAATTGTCAATCTTTCAAACATCTTCTCCATCTTCTGAAGCACTTGATTTGAAGTGGAAACCTCTTCCTTTATTGTTACCTTCTTTTCAGCCTTTGTTCTAGCTATCTTGGCAAGCAGATTAGCTTCAACGCTGACTACAATTTTCTACATGTCTTCCAAAGTGGTCGGATCTCTTTCTCTTAATTGATAGGCCATATCAAGATCAAAACCATCCAAAAATTGAATTAGAGCCAGTCCCATAGGTGGCTTTATATGATCAGGAATTGCATTGTAAACAAAATTGAATCTAATACAATAATCTTGAACAGACTCATCAACATTCTGCTTGCTGTTCTCTTATTCGGAAAGGATCTAAATAGGATTTTTCTTCACTTCCCATTGATCCAAGAATTGTCTTTGAAGATTAGTCAGTGTAGTGGTACTTGTAGCTGGCAAAGCTCTGAACCACTTCGTCACTTCACCACCAAAGGTTTGTACAAACAGTGTCATTGTCACATTTTCTGCATCAATCTCATGAAGGTCGAAGAAATCTATCATCCTATCCACATGTTGCTGAGTTGTAAAACCATGAGGAGTGCCATCAAATAATAGAATTTTTCTTTGATAATCAATGGGCATATCATAGAAATTTTGAGGCAGCACAAGGGGTGCAAATCGAGCAGCCATTCCTCTTGGTGGATTTTCAATTGATCTTAGGGATGTTGGGGGAGTGGGTGCAGCTGATGTATGGGGTGTATGAAGTGGGGATGATAGTGAAGAAATTTTGGATGTTTGAGGGGTAGAAGGAGTGGACGGAGGTGACACCACTGCAGATTGTTTATCAAAGATAGAAGGCTACACAGGAATGGTTGGAATGAAGGGAGTTTTGGTAGGAATTCTGGAGCTAGATGCATTTGCGGAGGACCCAAGGGTTGTAGATGCAGACTCTAAGAAATCAGCGATGTTTGAAGCCACAATTGAAGTTTGGAGTTGTTTCAAGATATAATCGTCAATTGATTTATTGGCCTTTTTGGTTTCAAGATCTTTGACAAACTCTGGATTTAGGATAGTAGAACCAACGACACTTTCGGATTTAGTCTCAAACAGTGACAAATCAAATTGTTTGTCAAACTCAAGATCTTCAAGATACTCAAAAACCACAGGACACGAACGATCTTTGAACATGGGAATCACAAAAATTTCTTGGCGAAGGATTCTTGGAATAAGATTGGGATTTTTGTACACAGGAGGTGTATCAGGATCTGGATTTTCTCTGGTATATCTTCTGGAAGCTAGTGTGTTATTATTTCCAAGAAATCAAATGGACATTATCAACTTGTTCAGCCTATCAAATTCTAAACTTATCATCCAAAAGCTTAGAATTATCAGATGTACTGGGGCAATTTGCAAGTTAGATATTCCGTTTATAAGACTAGACCAGAGATTAACTGAAGTAGCTTTTATCTACTTGTGCTAGTGCAAAGCAAAAGCGTTTCGAAGGCTACCTAGCTAATCTTTAGACTCCATCTATAGTTTATAAAATAAAGAACACTAACAAACAAAAAATTTCGTTCCCCAGTTGAGTCGCCACTATGTTAGTGCCTAAATTCAGCTCAGGCTAAGAAAGGTAGGATCTAGGATAACATCAAACCATGCTTAACCTGGTAGCTAGCCCTTCCAGGTCAGGAGATCCTTGTCAATCTCAATAAACATGATTGTTGAGGGCTTGAGATGACTGATGTGAATATTGATCTTAGGCTAGGTATGTGTGCAAAAGATCTTGATTGAATATAATGATGTTTTGTTGGCTCAAATGGAAAGGCAGATTTGGGTCTGGGGAATGAGGCTCAGTTTTTGCAGAGATCTCTATGGGGCAAGGTAGGCAACTGATTTGGAACTTCAAATTGAATGAAATGGAGAGATTTATATAGGTGAGGAGTTGAAGAGGGCAAGAATACCTCAGGGATCCTCTTCAAACAGATAAAAACATCAATAACTAAGTAAACCCTAGGTAGAGCACTGCAATTTCAATGGATTCTACCTTTATCCTTGTTTGTTTTAGTTAAGAAGAAGCAAGAGAGATAATGGCATACATAAACACATATAAAATTATGATTTATAGGAGGAAACACAATACCAAAGCAAGATTCCACATGAATCCCATAAAGTGTTGCAAACCCTGGTCTATTCCTTAGCCAAAACTGCTGAGATGAGTATACAATGAAGCTCCAAGCTTTCTCAAAAGTCCAACCATGCTAATGACTGAAAAAACATAAGATATAGGCAAATAAAAACTCATCCTAGCCTGTAAGGGTCGAGCTCATGAGTTTAGGATCTGTTCCAACAAATTCTAAATTGAGAACTAAAAAGTAGGCAGTGGAACAACATGCTTCTAAAAACTAGGGAACTGGTTCATTCAGTTGCAAACTACCATTTCATGGATGAATCTACCTATATGAGCAAAAATTCAACATAATTACATAAAGATCCATAAAATTACATTAAATTACATCATGAGTTTGACATTAAGAAGGAGAAAAGTCAAACTATCAAGAAACTAGGCGAAAAACAGAGTATTTTGGTCAAACTGAGCAAAATTTTTCCAATGCGCCGCACTGATTTCCCTATGCATAGTGCCTTTTTGCAGCTGCTTTTGGAGGCCTTCCCGGTGTCAAAATTTGCTCCAAGTGGGCTTGTTGGAAAGGTATGCCTATCTACCTTCCTGAACAGGTGGAATTTTTGAATTTGGCATCTATTTTCTTGTCGAAAACTGAGTTCTCCCAAGACTGCTTCCTCTGTGTCATAAAAGGGGCATAAATGTCATTTTTAGGGTGTTTTTGACCTTTTTGGGGGCTCAAAACCTGTCAAACTTTCTTGGCCATTGGTGATAATGCATATCTTCTAATGAAAAATACAAAAATGATGAGTTTTCATCAAAATAAGTCCCCCATCAAAAGCAAGTTCTAGGTGGTGCGGCGCATTGGGCAGAAAAACCTGTTTGTTGGCCCAAAAATTCCAAAAATGCAAAAAGTGTCCCAAATTTTTTGAAATTTGGGCTGAGTGTCCTCCATTAGGTATTATGCTAGGCCAAGGAAGCCTCAGCCAAGATCTAAAGTTTATCTTGCGCTTTTTTCCTCCTCGATCTCTTCTTCAACTTAGCCTTCAAGTTCCTGATTCTAGCTTGGCACACCATATTCCTTGACAAATAGTGATATGCCATGTTTCTCAACATATTTTCCTCATTGATGGCCTTCTTCAGAATCCTCTCCAACCAAGACTCACGATCAGCATTGATTTCTTTCTCAAGCGTTGTGAACTTGACTTTCCTCCTTTTGGCAGCTTGCCAATTTTCTTGTGTGTTTCTTAGCTCCATTATGGTTTGTTGATCCTCTAGTTGTTTGTTTCTTTGCTCTAGATATTTGACAATCCACTTGGCTCTTTGTAGGTTTAGAGACAAATGTTGAATGTCGGCTTGTTGCTCTTGGATGATCTCTCTAAGCTTTGAGCTTTGTGAGCCCAAATCGGTGTCATCATCCTGAATAAGAATAAAATCTATCTCTTGCTCTCCTAAAGGCCCCTCATCCTATAATGGCCTCTTGCCCTTGTCTTGAACCTACTCTTACGATCGAGGAAGCAAGACCCCTTCCACCGAGGTGGAGATAATACTCGCTTTGCTGCTACAAACAACCTTCTAGTGCCCTTTTGATAGGTGACAAATACTGGCACACTAGCGGTCTGTATCTCATGACTCTCCTACTGATGTGAAGGTCCACCTGTCTCATGAAAAGCTACTGGAGGCACTTGAGGAGTGGTGAAGACCTCATGTGAAATGAAATCCTCCCATGAGATGTTCTGTAAACTAAGCTAATGCATGACCACAATCTTGATCAGTGCAAAATGATATATACTGTTATACTACTGCTGAGGAGTCTTCTTGTGCACTATGGTGGTCATCTTCTCAATGTTCCGGCAAATGAAGTAGGGGAGATTCATCATTCTCACCCTGGTGAAGTGCATCAACAGTCTGATATGGTAGGCATATAGGTGAGAAAACCAGCCCTCATAACTGAAATACTTAATTATGAGTTTCATCAAGGGATCATATGAGTCTTTCAAGTACCAAAAGGGAAAAACTGTGCTGAGTTGTCTCAAATAACCAGGCTTGATGTATGGTTCATAACGTTCCCTATTAATTTGCTGCCTTTTATTCCACTACTCTCTGACATTAGGAATGTTAGTTGCTAGAGAAATAGACTCTGGTGTGAAGGTGAATGTCACACCAGTTAGAGTGGCTTGGCCATTATGTAGATGAAGCACAAACAATCTGGCCAACTCTTGATGGTACTGGACTCTAGCAACCATCTCAAAAAAATGATAATAGGATTGGTGTTGGAAGCATGTGATAGCAAGAGGGCAGGCTTGCAGCTCGGCAAGTGAAGTAGGCTGCTCTCGTATATGTTTGCCACCCTTGTGAGGTCTCCTTGGTGCATGCATTTCTATAGGAGAGTCACTGTGTGTCTCTTTATCTCGGTCATATGAAGGATCAGGTTCCATGTTTGCTAATGTGTGAGTCTTCTTGATGAGTATGAAGAGATTTATGGTGTTTTTAGTTTTCTGCCACCAAGGGTAAGAATGTATGAGGCATTGTGGAGGGAGAGGGTATGAAGGGTTTGGGAATATTATGACAAGTTTTTTGGGAAATAGGGAGCTTAGCGAATAGTATGTAAGCTTAGGGACAACAATTAGGGTTTGTGGATTTTGTAGTTAGGATTTGGGAAAATGGAAATTGGGGATAGGGGTGAATGATTTTAGGAATATAAGAATTAGGGAATGAGTGGATGAAACTAAAAAATAAATGGAGGAATAAAAGAGTAAGGGCGTGATGAAATAGACTTGGTAGCAAAAACATAAATACAAACCCTAGGCAATTGTTTTTGAGAAAAATTGCAAAGAGGTAGGGTTTGAGATTTTACACACTAAACCACCATAAATTCTAAGAAAAACTCTTTCACTAGCAAGGGAAGAACTCTAGACTTACTTGCACACCATAGGATTGAGCAATTTTGGAAATTTGAGGGAGTTTATGGTGAAATCAGGCTTGTAGCTCTATGCGCCGTGCCACAAACCCAACGCATCGCGCCCTTTATATGCACCACACCAGTGTATTTTTTACACTGTGGAGGGCAGCCCAATGCGCCGCACCTTCTCTGTGTGCCGTGCCTCTCACCCAATGCGCCACGCCCATGAACTTGCACAGTTTTGTTGCAATTTTGCTCCCTTTGTTCAACACAGCCTTCTCTTGCTCAATCTTTCTTCTTTGAATGCAAATGAGCTTTTTGAATCATGAAAAATGATTTATATACAAGATCTTTTGATTTTTCATTCATAAAATCCACTTTTGTAATGTTTTCATTGTGACTTACTTTTTCAACTCTGTTTTTTGGGCAGTTTACTTTATTTGTGCCTTTGATGAATTGAATGACTTGATTTTTTGTTTGCCTTACAGGGGATGGAGTAGCTGAAGCTTGGCAAGGTGACCAAGGTTGCCACTGAAGCTTTTTACATATGATAGAACTTAAATTACACCAATTTATACAATAAAAACCTAAAATACTATGTTTTTCCTCAAAACAGGATTTTGAGGAAAAAAAACATTTCTGAGAGGGTGATTATGAAATTGGTACTGGAACTTTATTCAACCTCCTCATGTGCCTACTGATCATTATTTGACATTTTGAAGATCTTTTTGATGAAACCCTAGACCTAATGAAACTGAAACCCTAGAAATGACCCTTGCAAATTTAAAGACAAAAAGTGACTGCAGATGATCTTGATGAATGGAAATGGGCCAACAGGTAAAGGACATGACGGAAAATGTACAACAAGCCAATACTGTCAGATGATCCATGCTCCTAATGGAATGCAGCTGACTAAGCGAGACACCTAATATGCAATGCAACAAGAGAATTTGATCTCTAATGGAGGGATGAAGATACTGACACTAAAAATATCCATGGCAGCAGAGTCATAAATTCCTAACGACAATCTTCTAATCCAATGGTATGATCATCCACACCTTGTCTTGTTATCCATGGTTGATTGACAATACCTGCTTGCTTGATCTCGTTTTCCAGTCTTTTGATCTTGGCATCCATCAAAATTATTTTCTTCTACAGTCGTACCCGTTTCTTTTCGAGTTTGCGAAGTCTAAGGTTCCCTCGCCGAATGGCTTCCTGAATCTCTATGTGTTCGACCTCCCATAGCCATGTGATTTCTTCATCCTAGTCTTTGCGTACTGTCATAACTATGGGAGCTATTACATGCAGATCCTTGGTTGCATTCTCTTCAGAAATTATGGTCCCTACTTTGTTTCGCACCTTCAAAATCTTTGTCGTGGTCATGGTTTTGCACATGGTCCAATAGGCCCATCGAACTGTTGGTACGTGCAGGTCCCAATTAGTGCATCTTGCCTGGTGAGCCGAGTTTAGTACTCCGCTCACACTATCGAATGCTTCATCATGGATAATTGGTAGTGTGTGTCGCATTTCCTGCTACTACAGTTTGTTTTGATTCTCTATTCTGGGGGTAGGGTGTGCTTGTGCAGGCTATACAACATATGTCTGTACCCATCGGGAAAGGTGGGTGGACAAGTTTTTCCATCCCTGGTGACTGGCTCTCATTCAGAACTGGGGTTTTCCAAAACGTAGGTGCATCAACCTTCTGCATCCATGCCATTCCTCAAAACTTTATTGATGCATACCCCACCATTGTGCAGGAATTGCATGCAACACCCATTTCAGAGCATCAAATTGTTGTTGTTCTGGTTCTGCGCTTTTAAATTTGCTTAGAAATTCATCCACCACTGTTAATCCATCATATGTCAGTAGCTCCCTTGCCTCTATTGTCATGCAACACAGTGATCTAATCATCCTATTGAAATTAAGAGTTGTTACTTCGTGCAGTTGATTCTGCCATTGTTCTACTTCTTCGTCTGAATTTGAAGTGTAAGAGCTTTCACACTCCCATGAAATTCTTCCATCTACAGTCGGATTCACATCCTGTTCTCACGCGGTTATATTTTAAATACAATTGAGATCGTCATCACTATCATCATCGCGCACTAGTTTAGTGTATTGCGCTCCTCCAGCTGAATCTAGTGGTACTACTACGTGTAGTGACTTTTTCTCAAAGATCATTTTGCGCTTCTTCAGATTTATGACTTTGTTCATATCAGTGGCCTAGTCTATTCCTAGTAGTGTGAGATAGGAATTACTATCATCGACAATATCTATGACTTCAAAATCCACCTGCGCGCTCGCACCTTCAATATCTACTGTTACCCCTTGCAATCTTCCCATGGGTATTTTGTTGGTTCGCCATTCGTAACTAGATAGGAGACCACTATACTGTGGGTATTCCCATGCATTCGCATGCTTTTTTTGGTAGTACATTCACGTCTAATCCGAGATCCAGGATTACCTGATCCATTTAATACTCGCCAATTTGCATAGTCAACCTCATTTCCCTTCCTGTGTGCAATGCATGCTTTCCAAGTTTTTGGACCACGCGCAATTCTCCTGACCCTGTGTACCTAGTGATAAGTTCCTGTAGTCCTTTGACTACCTTGCTATCGTGCAAAAGTTTCATGCATGTCTCCAGAAAGGTAGTGAGCATTGAAGGATCCATTCCTGTTTCTAGTTGATCCTTACTACCTGAAGTGGAGGCCTCCATGAATCTCTTCTTAGCTTCCATGAATGTCTCCTTCGTGCATTCTAAATCAAATTCGGGTTCCTTTGTAGGAGCCGTGTGAACCCACGCACTTTCTTCTAGCTACTTCGCTTTATCATCTCCCATGGTCATATTGCTCCTGAGCATCATGTTTACATTTGGGTATTCTTGGCATGGCTCAAACCTCATCATCTGCAAATTCTAAGTCGAAGAGGGCTGGAGTACCCCTTTTTTGTGCATCCTCACTATCAACAAAGGGCAGTCTTCTACCTCATGATAAAACTGAGTACAATACCAACATGATGTCCTTGTCGGGTTTGTACAATCGTGGGCATAGTTCCCTAGCCCTCTGTAATTGTAACAAATTAGTTGTCCATGACCCCTTCCTGGTCCCATTCTGCCTGGACCTCAACCGCACCCCTGAAATCTAGCGTGTGCCATCCCTACATTTGGGTCAAGGGCTCACGTTTCATTTTGCACCATGTAGGTAGGAGTCAAATCCATCATTAGTTCATAGCTTTAGTAGGTGCGTTCATCATGGCCTACAGACCTATAGAAATTACAAAACAATTGCTGGGACGTCTGTATATACTTCTGCAATAGATGACATTTATCCGTAGTGTGTTTTCCTCCTATCTGACAGATCACACACCATAGTGTAGGTGTTGTGCTCAGTCCTGTCTGTGCCTCCAGTATTAACGACATTGACTCTCCTCCTGCCAAGTAATTCACGAATATTGGACAGTGGTCCTTATCATGCCCTTGGCCTTTGCATTTTACGCACCATACCTCCTCGCGTGCCTCTAGCCGAGGGGTCCTCTCCTACTTCAAACTCTGCATCTCCAAACATAGATTCTATAGTTGGACGTGGATTTGTTGGACTCCCAACCCAGGGTCTTGTATATGGGTTTCATGTAATCTCATTGCCATCTCCAAAGCTTCGACCTAGGTGGAAAGTTTTTGTTGTCACAGAGTCGTCCTCAAGTGCGGTGTAGGTGATGCTACAAACCATGCACGGTGTTGTCCATCCGTCAAAGTCATATTGGATTCGCGAATCGTACTCTTCAACCTTTGGTCCAAATCCCAGGGGGTCTCAGCTGGGAGCATCACGATCTCTTTAAACCCGATGATTGATTGTGTCTTTGACTTTGGCCTGCTAAATTCCCTGTTCAGCGTGGCCTAGATTTCTACAATTCCTATGTTTGGGTGGTCATTAGAATGCTTGATATACCATGTTAATGTGTGATCCTGCAGCATGCTCACCAACTTAGCCTTCTTCATATTGTCATCCATGATGCCTTATGCTTCCCATACTGCTCTTACTATGAACCAAAATTGGTCTAGATTTTCATTCCCCACTCCTATAAATATCGGTAGTTTGGTCACACTCGCCATACTGAACTATGGTGGTGGTGGAGGTGGGGTGGGTGGAGATGGAGGTGAGGAGGGTGAGACGGGTGGCGGTGTGGGTGGAGGTGATAAACACGGAATGCACTGCCTTATCAGACTAACTGCCCTTCTTGGAGAAACTTTCGCGAGCTCTTCCTCGCTTTCCTATGAGGGTGAAATTAAGGGACTGGTTTCTAATTATTTGCTACCTCCGCTTCTGTAGATCTTCCCACTTCACGTAGCTCAAAAAATTAATTTATTTGCATAACCCACTTTTCACACAGTAGCATCTTAATCCAAGTGTTCAAAGATTTAATATACTTACCTCGCGGTCCCTTGAGGAAACGTTGCTCTGCCTCACTATAGTCGATGGTCATGTGTATGCGAACTCAGTGATAAATCCTCCTATTATTCAGTCGAGCCAATGGTCCACATCTCACATGATCTTATCTCCTGACGCTTCTAGTCTACACACTAATTCTGGAGTCCACACTATTGGTTTGTCGAGTCTACACCTTCCTTGGCTCTCTGCTAACTTCGTGATCCACTCATACAGCTGAGAAGGAAAGGATGCAAAGAAAATTTCATGGATTTTCGTATACAAGTAGTGCTCCAACCACTGTTCCTTAGATACTCATGGATTTCTATTTTCCTGCGCTGCGAACTCGTGAATCTTCTTGTCCAACTACTCTTCAATTTTTTTCTTTGCTAGATTCTAGTGGCATGACATCAGACTTCCCTTATCTAGATCCTGGTGCTGGAAACAGAACCATTTGTTGGCTTGTATGGGCCTGACCCAGGTTCAGAGGTGATTTAGCCAAATAAATCCCAGTACTATTGGCCCTTTCGGCAACAGTCCACGGAGCGCGAACTGAGGTCTCACCTAAAGTAGCATGGGTGGGTGCTAGAACCAGGTTTCCGCACCCTGGGGATGTCTGATGAGCTTCTGGTGGTCCATGGTTTTGACCCTATGCGCACGTCACTACACGCACCTATTAGTCCTTCACAACTTGTGAGGCTGCTTTTGTGTAGCCCTACCTGGGGCGCGATCCATATTATACCTAAGTTCCTTGCTATTTAATCTATTATTACCCAATTATTTAACTTATTTGTGTAAGACTAGTGATTATTATAGCATATCCAACAATCATCTCAGTGTGCGTGATAAATAAAATAGTATAGATGTAAAGAAGGAAATGCACAAGAAGATACACAGAAATAGGAATCAAATTCTATTTATTATTCTTCAAACAAGATTACAGACTCAACACCGCTCTGTGCACTCAGCTGCAGGGGTCCATGCACTCAACTATGGACTTTACTAGGCCTCTGCACACTCAGTTGTAGAGCCTCTTCCTACTACTATGACCCAATACACTTAGACTCTTACTCTATGCTTGAACAGTTCATATTCATCTCTCCCATTCTTCTCTTTACAACTTAGAGCCTCGCTCTATTTATACAATCCCATGGTCTATGGACCATGGGTAGACCGACATGAATTTACATTACATTACAATACTTTAGGGTAGACAACCCTATCACTTAACCTCTACTTCGCGCTCTACACCCGCAATTCATGGAGTCATACAATACATTTGACCAAATCTTGGGCTTTGAGCCCCAAAACATGCTGTGGGGGGATTCAATGCCCAACAACTAGCACTGACCACTTCTTCTTTTCTTTCTTTGTCTTTTGGGTTTCTCACAATGGTGTAGGCTTTAGCTTAGTTGACCTTGTCACTATAGGCACAGGAGCTAGAGCTTCCATGCTCACCACCTCTAGGGAAGATCCTTCGGATGCAACGTCTCCCCTAGTGCTCAAAGTCTCAGTAGGGCATGGATGCAACATGGTTTCTAGGATAACTTTTAGATTTAACTGGGGTAAATTGGGAAATGTAGGGATTGCAACCAAATCCTCAAAGAACGGGCGACTCATAAGAAACAGACAACTCGTCTCAAAAACTCTAAGTGTGTAAAGTGTTCTTTGTTGAATCATCACTCGTAATTTATAGGGATTTTTGAATTCAAATCCAATTTTACCCCCAAAATTTGATCATTAATGCTAGTTTGGCAGCATATCTTCCAAGATTTTAGCCTTAAATGCCACCTACCCACTCCTCTTAACCATCTCTTGGTCATCAAATCATGAACATTGACTCTACCAGTCACTTTCTACCTGTGTTGTGTGGTATCTTCTTTCATAGCACAACTCCCTTCATGCAGCTTCTGATACTGTAACGTCGCCCTTTTGTGCACAGTCTTCTTACCCAAACACTGTCTAGTCATTAAAATAAACCTCCAAGAACATGTCAATAAATTCCTTGAACTTTTCGATGACTACGTGAGAGAATATCGTCAGTGCATTCTTGAGTCCAAATGGCATCACCGTATACTAGAAACAACCCCATTCTATCGCGAAGGTTGTTTTTCTCCTATCTTCTGGTGCAATCTGAATCTAATGGTACCCATAGAATCCATCAATGAATGAGTACACTTCCCACCCTCCAACTTTGTCCTACACCTCATCTATAAACGGTGTTGGAAAACGATCATGGAGGCAGTCATCATTAAGATTTCTGAGATCTATGCAAATCCTCATGTCTCCCTTCTGTTTCTTTTCCTGAACCACCATCAAGCTTAGAGAATCAGATTCTTTGACTGGTTTGATGATTCCTACTTCTAGCATATTATCCATCTCTAAACAAACCTTTTCCTTGTATTTGGGATTAAGGTGATAATGTCTCTGCTTGATAAGCTTCGCGTCTGGCTTCAAAGTAATTTTCATCACCCCCAGGTCACCTATGATGCCTTTTAGGTCCGAACATTTCATAGGAAAAATATCTTGGTACTCACAAAGTAACTTAACAACCTTTTCCATTGTGGCATCATCCCAGTAATCTCTGATCTTTGCAAATTTTGGCTCTGCTTCAGTACTAATTTTCACTTGCTTGGTTTTCAGTGGTGCATGATGTTCGGATTTTCTATTTGCGTACTCTCAACCTTGTGGTGGCCTTCGACCTCTAGGATATTAATATTTCTTGGATCTTCATCCTCCCCATCAACGGTCACATTATATCATTCCAGCGCATGGTGCAATTGGGTGCTCTAATCTAGTTGAACCAACTCTAAAGGATCCTGCGGAATTCTGAAGATCACCACCTTAACCTCTTGCAGAGCTTCATCAATGCTTTCAAGCCCATATTCAAAATTGAAGGTCACTAAGAAACCTTCCCTTAATATATCCCAATCTTTGGTGCCATGGCGAAGCTTAGTTTCCTAGAACCAATTCATGGGGATTATATCCAAAGTATGACAGAATAAGTGCACCTACTCGAGTTGTGGCTCTATTCCATATAATTTAGTCCATTTGACCAAATGATCATGCAGATCATTTCTACCATCATGTTTTTTAGTTAATCGCACTTTAGGATGACCAAATCGAAACCTCATCATTCTCCTGTAATCACGTCATTCATCAAAGTTGTCCTTGTCTGTACCCCACCACCGTGCAGTCATAGCATGCAGTGCCAAATCTAGCACTTTGAAGCAATGATCCTCAGGAACTTCTCTTTCAAAGGCATCCAAAAATTTATCTACATTGGTTAAACTATCATAATAGGGTAAATTTCTTACCTCTAACGACACACACCACAACGATTTAGTCATCATGTTGCAACGTAGTGTAGATACTTCATGCAACCTATTCTGTGAGTGCTTCAACTCCTCATCTAAATCCAAGTTACCGGAGCTTTCACAGTCCCATGCAATCCGTCCGTCAGGTATTGGATTAATCTAGTCTTGGTCTCACACTATTACTTTTTAAATCTGATCCAAGTCATCATCACTTTCCTCATAGTCACAGACAAGTTTAGTATAGCGCGACCCTTCTGCAAGGTCCAATGACACTACAACACGGAGCAACTTTCTTTGAAATGACATTGTCCACTTCTTCAAGTTGATGAATCCATTCATATCAATGGCCCAATCAATTTTGAGGAGATTGGGATATGGATTACTATCATCAATGATCTCTATTACGTCAAAATCAGCTAGCGCACTCTCACCTTCTATATCTAGGGTGACTCCATGTAATCATACCATAGGGATAATATTCTACTGGTTTGCCATTCTCAGTTTAATCAGAGACCAATTTAGCATAGGTCTCCCCATTCTCTCCCATGCCTGTCTAGGAAAAATGTTCGCGTCAGATCCCAGATCCAAAATAACCTAGTTCACCTCATAACCTCCTATCTACATAGTGAGCCTCATTTCGCGCCCAGTTCTTGCCTTATTTTTTCCAATCTTTCTGACTAAGAGGTGTCTAACATGAGTATTTTCCTTATCATCACACTTGTTTATCAACTCCTATAGCCCATTCATAGCCTTTCTATTATGCAAAAGTTTCATGCAAGTTTCCAGGAACATGGTGAGTATAGAGGAATCAATCTCTATGGGTGCACTGATTTCTGGTAGTTTGTCCTAAATTCCTAAGGTAGATGGCTCAGCGAAGATTTTCTTTGCTTCCATAAATGTCTCCTTTATGTGTTCTAGATCAAAGTCAAATTCCTTTTATGGGGCCTTGCGGACCCATCCATTCTCTTCAGGTTGTTTTCCCTCGTTGTCCCTAGTCGTTACTCTTCTTCTCAGCACTATATTCACATTTTGATCCTCCTTGTGGGGCTTAGCCCTCATCATCTATAATTTTTGTGTAGGGTGTTGAGGTTGGGCCTTCTTCTCCTGCATCATGGCTATTAGCATAGGGCATTCCTCTAAAGTATGGTCAAACTTAGTGCAATATTGGCATGACAGGTGCGTCTACTTCTCACACTCCCGCACGTAGTTCCCTAGTGTCCCGTAATTATAGAAAATAACCTATCCACGCCCTATACGAAGTCCTCCTCCTCCTCGACCTCGTCTGCACCCCTAATATCCTCCACAAACTCCCCCAACGTCCTGATTCGGAGGCTGAGTTTCTACTTGCATTCGATAGGTAGGCATTTTTTCCATCATCAATTTGTAGCTACGAGAGTGGTGCTCATCGTGGCCCATCGATTTGCTGAAATCGCAGAACAATTGTTGTGGTGTTTGAACGAAATTTTGCAGCAAACGACAATTATCTGTTACATGTTTTCGAACCACTTGAACAATAGTGCACCATAGCATGGGCCCCATACTTGGTCCTGCTCGAGCTTCCTGCCTTAGGGGCATTGGTCCCCCCACTGTGATATAATTCATGAAGACAGGGTAGTGATATTTGTCATACCCTTGGCTATTACACTTGAGGCACCAGACTTCCTCGTGTACCTTTGGCCTAGCCTCTTTTTCTTTCTTCAAGCTCTGCAATTCTAAGCAGATGTTCTGAAACTGTGAGTGAATTTGTTGAACTCCCAAAGACACATCCTAAGTACACGTTTCATGCAATCTCATCGTGATTTCCAAGGCTTCAACCTGAGTCCCTATCTTCTGCTATGATAAAGCAATCCTTAGGTGGGACAGGAGTAAGGCTACAAACCACTCATGGTGCTGACTATCTATGAGTTGCTTGTTAGCTTTGGGGATCACACACTTCAATCTTTGATCTAACTACCAAGGCATTTCTCTAGCCCTCATCATGATTTCCTTGAACCCAACTACTAAATGTGAGTCAGACTTAGGTTTGTTGAATTCTTTGTTCAAAGTGGCCTTAGTGTCTGCTAATGATGCCAAAGGGTTATGAGTGCAGTGATTAATGTACCAAGTCAGCACACGATCCTATAGAGTGGTAACCAACTGTGCTTTCTTTATACTGTCATCAGTGATCTATTGAGCGACCCATACAATAGTCATGACGAACCAGAACTGTTCTATATCTTCACTCCCTATATCTTTGAAAATCAACAAATTTATTAAGTTCGACATGTTGAACAATAGTGTTAGTGGTGGTGTGGGTGAAGGTGTAAGTTATCGAGGTGAAGGTGGCGGTGGAGTGGATGGATGATGTATATGTGGAAAACCTTGCCTTATTAGCTATACCGCACTCCGCAATGAGGCTTGTACCACTCCTTTGTTATCACTTGAAGGAGGTCCAATCAGTAGGCTATATTCAAGACCTGTTTTCCCTCAATCCCTAAAGAGTTTTCCAATTTGCATAGCTCCAAACATCAATGAAATGGCATAACCTATTTTTTACACAATAACATATTAATCTAGGTATTCAAAGATTTTAGGTACTTGCCTCGCAGTCCTTTGAAGAAGTGCTTCTCTGCTTTGATGTAGCTGACTGATGTATCAACCACAAATTCTATAACAAATCCTCTTATAACCCAATCAAGCCAATGATCAATAGCGCCCGTGATCTTATGTTTAGAAGCTTCCAACCTCCGCACTAGCTCTGAAGTCCACACTATTGGTTTGTCAAGCCTCCACCTTCCTCGAGTGTCTGCCAACTTATCTATCCACTCATATAGCTCAATCGGGAATGTGTAGAAGAAAATGTCATGTATCTCTATGTACAAATATCTATCCAACCACTGCTCCTTTGATAGGCACATATCTCTGTTCTCTTGCACCGTGAATTCATGGATCTTCCTATCCAACCACTTCTCAATTTCCTTCTTAGTTGAATTCTAGTGATGTGACATCACACATCTCTTTATGTAATTCTCGGTCCCAGCAACAGAACCATTTGTTGGCATAGTGGGTCCTGGCCTAGGTTCAGAGTTGTTTGTGCCAAGAAAACCCCTACAATACTGGCCCTTTTGTCATCATTCCACTTAGTGTGGAATGAAGACTCACCCGAAGCAGTATGGGGGGGATGTTGGAACCAAGTTTCTGCATCAAGAGATTAGCTTGATGTCTTTTTATGCCCTAGATCGGCCTTCATGTAGATCTCTAAGCCCTTAGGACTTGAGACTATAACTTCCCTCAAATGCTCCCTAGAGCTTCGCGAAGGTCTATGATCAGATTTTGCGGAACTTGAATAGATGAACTATCTACTTATCTGCATCGTAAGTTATCTTCAGATCAAGATCTACTCAGATCCACTTAAGTGCTTGATAAATGTAGCATAAGGTATTATGATCTTTGCATAAATACTTAACATGTCTTTCCTTGAGTTAATAAGACTTATCTAGTAGATTATTTCATAAAGACATTATTTCATCACAACATATATCGCAAACATAAAAAACAGAGAAAAACATATAAAACACATGAATTTATTCAAAAATCTTCGTTATTGATCTCCAGTATCAGGCTATAGACTCAAAACTTCCTTGCGCACTCAGCTACAGGGGTCCATGCACTTAGCTACGGACACTACTCTAGGCCTCTATGCACTCAGCTGCAGATCCTTTTCCCCCTCTAAGAGTTACATCTCTGTGCTATCTCTCTAATACTCCATCCATTTGTATCCATAGACATAAACATGGATATGCCTTAGACCATCTAAGGCACACATATTTATACAATCCCATGGTCCGCAAACCATGGGTATATCTCCAAAATGACTCCACTTTACATAAACAAGGGTAAAAACCCTTTTTGACTCCTAACTACCTATGCACTCTGCATCCAAAACTCGTGGAGACTTTACAACTTTTCATCAAAATTTACAACAAAACTTGGGTTCTTAACTGCAAAACTGACCCAGTGGACCCCATCCCAACATCCTCTTTAATACCTTTTCCATTTCCTTTGCCAATTTCCTTAGCCATAATAAACTGAATGAACACCCACTAGGATTTTTTTTCCAACCATTCAACTTGGAATACATGCCCCATGACTGTTCTCACAAAAATTGATCATCTAGTCATAATGTACTAGATGGATCAAAGTACACCATGTAGGGCCAATTTTACCATAGTAAAATTTCTTTCACAGTGAGAAATTAATTAATAAATCACATTTATTAAGTCATTTATAATTGAACCCATGAAGAATAATTAAATAAATCATTATTTGTTTATTATTCCTTAACCATACTTCTTGAGATGATAAATAAATCATCTGTCTATTTATTATTTCTAAATAAAAGTTTAAATACTTTTACCATCCAAACCAAACATAATAAAATATTCCAAATGGTTAATTCTAAAATGGGGTTAATAATATTTTATTGTTGCCCATTATTCGAGGATAACCTAATATTTTGTTATAAATAGAAGGGTTTTACATTTATTCTTCACTTTTGATTATTTTCATTGTTGCACTCACTGTTGCAGCTCTAATTATTATTACTGTAGCACACCATCCTCTTTTTCATTTGAGTTCTCATTGAGCTCAAACATTTTGTTTGATGGGTTTTACACATTATAAAGGAGAGAGAGTCTACAAAAGCTAAAGACATTTGAGGGTAGCCAAGAACCCATCCCATACAGGGGGGCTAGTAACATTATTTGTTCCCTTCACAGGTGTTGTTCAATAAAATATATTCTTTATATACCTGGTTTCCATTGGATTATTGGAATTATTTGTGCTTATTTACTATTCCATTTTGTGTTTAACTATGACTGTGGCATAGATTAGGGCTTTGCCATGTTTTGTTTCTATGATTTGCTATAGATCTACAATGTTTAGTAGCCATTTTTTTAAATAATGAATCCATACAGGTGAAGATAGTTTTAGGTAGAGGAGGAATGACCTGTTAGGTAGGGTTCATAAAACTCTACAATAGGTCATTCCTCCTCTACCTAAAGCCATTTTTTTGTTACAGTTGTTTATCATCCGCAGCCTAATGTAGCATTTCTAACTTCCGTAAGTTTTCTGGTCATTTACACAGATCACAGGAACCAACTGTGCCATTGATGAAAAAACTTTTTGAGCCTTTCCGCCTAAGAACTGAGGAGAAAAATCATAATTTTCTTCCCCAAAAGTGTGATTTGGAGGTCTAGAGCGCACTTTCTAGCAAAAAAAGTGCGATATCCCCCTAAATAGGTCAGTACCTACGATTTTAGGGTTTATGGGATTTTTTCCTGATCTGCTTTTGGTTTTTGTCGAGAGTTGTCTGCTAGTTTGGATGACCCCTATCTTAGCCTATTTAGGCCTTGATCTACTCTATTTCACTCGTTGAAGTGGAATTTATCCCCTTAGGGCTTCTAGTATGCTTCCACCTTTAAAGGAGGAGTTTCGCTGAGTAAGAAGTTTGAGTTTTTGCAGAGCTTTTAGCCATCTTTTCTAGATCTATATTGTCATATTTCAGATCTTCAAAGATAGTTCGTTTCCATCCAAAGTTTCATCTTAAACATTGTTTCGTCATTTTCCTTAGGTTCCCATTGTTTTCCCCAAGTTTCACACCCATCTCCTTATCTTTTGCAATGGTTTTCCTCCCTAGTTTTTGTTGTTGTTGCACCACTTTCCAGCATAATAGTGTTATTTGATCCCAGTCACATCGATGCTTAGATCTCTTGGCCTTTTTCATGTGTTTTTAGTTGATTTCTCCACCAGCCAGCACAATGTTTGCAAACCCAGTTTGGGTGAGGTTTAGAGAGTTGATTTGATGTTCATTTTTTGTTTCTAATTTCAGTTTATTTTAGCAATCTTTTTCACTTTTCAAACACTATCTAGGCTTAGTTAATAAGCACACTTGTGCACACAATCACACCTTAAACAAAGGGCACTTGGTTTACACCACCAAGTCAAGACTTAACTTAATTAATTTATCACCCCACACAGAGAAAAAAACATCTTGTGGATATCCCTTCACCATTTTCATGTCACTTGTGTCTTACAACCATTGCACCACTAAGGCATTTGTCATGAAGACTCTTAGGCCTTAAAACCCATCTTTGGCTTGGGCATATTACTCCTCCCTGTAGGGTTCAAGTTCATAGTCCCTATTGGCTTGATGGGCCCTGATTTAGGTTCAGCGTTAGTCAGCCAAGCAAATCCCTACACTACTGGCCCTTTCGTCATCAGTCCATGGAGCGTGGACTCAAGTCTCACCTGAAGCAGTATGGAGGGATGCAAGAACCAAGTTTCCACACCCTAAGATGGTCGTGATGTCAACTTTATACCTTAAACCCTTCCGTCGCATAGATCGATAAGCCTTTAGGGCTTATCGATGTACTTTCTCTTTAATCTCTTGGAACCATCATGAAGGCAGAAAATCTTCCTTCACACAACCGTAATGATAATTTAGGCCTTTACATGCCTTCGTAAATATTCTATTGTATAAGTTCCCAAATTATCTCGTGATTGAAAATTGATTTTGGATACACTCCTAAGTCTAGGTGTTCCTCACAGAGGAAAATGAAAGTCCAAGGAAGTTCTTGGACATAACCCCATTGTAGAGATATTTTCATTATGAATCTACTTCAACTTGAATGGGCAAAAATAGACTTATGATGCAGAAGTTATCGTTCAAAGAAGATGCCCTTTATTCCTTAGAAAAAGAGGAAAAATCCCCTAAAAATGGCAAAAAACCCTTATAAAGGGAAATCTCATCGGAGAAAGGCAAGGGGACGGACTTAAGCAGAGGTAGAAGAAATCCTGATCCATTGTTCCGATCGATTGGATCAGAGGTAGACACATATGCGATATCGGGACCCTGGAATTGGTGATTGTGATCATGCGATACGCCAATCGCCAATGATCGGATCAGTGAATTGGCATCGGTGATGTACAGAACCCCTAGGCCATGTGCGACACAATATGTGATAAGCGATCACAACGTGCAGTCTTAGCTGTCGGATCGTGAAAGAAATGGATAGCCAAGATTGAATCGGCAATTGTCGGACCCGACAGATTTCATAAGCACAGTCTATAAAATTTGAAATCTGGAAATTCAGGTTTTTTGTGTATTAATGTTTTTTGGTGAAGAACCTAAAATACAAAGAAATGACGCCTGAAGAGATAAAATGAACCTGAAGGGGAATTGTAAGCCTGATTGCATAGAAACTGAGTTCCATAAAGGCGGATTTTGGGTGGGCCTCAAGCGGTAAATGGTTTTGGGATAGTTCTGCCCAATCCCACAGACTAATCGACATGTGGCTAGCGGAGGAGAGAGGAAAACCACCTTTTTGGGTGGGTAACCTCCGTACTCCTAAGCCGCTTGAAATTGCATGATGACTGTTGGATCGGAGATCACCCAGATCGACGGTGGAGGTTGTGATAGTAGAGGTGAACCCAATACGATTATAGGGTGGATGCGATAAGTTTTCAAGTCCGATAAAAGGAATTTGTTGGGTTTTTCAGTGTTTCTCGTGTATTTGGGATTTTGCCGAATACACTAATGCGATGCAATTTAACACCTAATGGCGGACCCGATAGGGATTTAGGGGCGATTGAAGGGATTTTCATGTTCAGGAAACGCGCCCGATAGTGTATTTTGCTAGAAATCTTCGTGTAATGGATTTTTTCTTAGCTTTTGGATTTCTGCCTATGAAACGGCCCCGATTCCTTTTGTAACTACTCCTGATCATCATGCCACGCTGCAGCAGGTGCTTTTATAGGAAATGATGCATTCTAAAGTGACAGAGCCGCAGAGGGACAATGAATCACAGAGAAATGGCCAGGGAAGCCAAAAATCCAGGAATATGCCTCAAAAGAGCCAGAGAGAATGATTGAGAGAAAGGAGAAGAAGACAATGAAAGGAAAAGCATAAGGCAGAAGCAGGAGTCTAAAAACTACTACGCAGAGCAGCTGAGGGAGCCTTTGGGGTCACTTGAAGTTCAAGTGAAAAGCCAGAGAGTTGAAGGTTGCAGAAAGCAAAAGAAGCCAGAGCTGAAGAGCTAGAGCCAAGAGCCAGAGCCAGATTCAAGAGCCAGAGCCGAGAGCCAGAGCTAGAGCCGAGAGCTAGCAACTGAGAGCTTCAAGAGCTAGGGATAAAATGGTATCTAAACCCAATGCTTTTGTGTAAAAACAGTGGAGTTGAGCCAAGAGCTTGTAAAAAAAAAAAGACTTGCCATAATCCCAGAGAGCTTAGTTGAGTTGACTAGAGCTCAAGGAGATGTAGCCCAAGAGTTTTTGGTGAACTCCATATTAAGTTGCTGTCTTATGTGTTTGTTGTTGGCTGCATTGTTTCATTGTTATATTTCTTATATCATTTTAAGCAAATCAATTTACAACACATAAACCATTTAAAACCAAACACAAGCATACACCATATTTTCAGGCACCTATTTAAATCTGCATTGGTTAATCATTTGTGACTTGGGAATCTTTAAGCTTTGGAAGTGGGAGAGGTTCTTGTAAGTTAGATAAGAAGCCTAAGTGTCCCATTTTCAGATCAGGTGGTATCAGAGCCTAAGATTGATTAACCACACTTTCAAAGAAGGTTATATCAGCATGCTTGACTGACAGAGCAAATATTTCTTGTCTAAAAGGTGTTTAAATAGTCAGAGGTTGATTATATGCTTGTTTTGCAGACTGACTATTGTTTGAGTTTGCAGAGGTGAAGGGAAAGCAATTGATAGCTCAGTCCAGGAAGGACAAGAAGGAAGAAGGGCTGAAGGCATTCTTCTATCCCAAAGGACCTCAAAGAAATCCTTGGAACGCAAGAGGTTTTTTGCAAAAGGTTGCTTGAATAAGCTCTTTGCTAATCTTGTTTGAAGTTCTTTTGTTCATTGGTATAATGACTACTACAAGTGAGTCCTCAAATTCTTCTTTCTTCATCAAAAGACTCTTTGATGAAGACATGAAGTAAGACTTTTCCACCATGATGGATATGGTGAGAGAAATGTATGAGGATAGAAGAAAGAGTAGCATACTTAGAGAGCAGTTGAATTCCATGAAGGAAGAGAAGTAGTTTCTTTCTGAAAAACTGCAAGAAATGGTGAGGCAACTTCATATTGCAAATACGAACCTAAGAAGGATGCATTAGTTGGATACACATCTCTTTGTTGCCCAAGAAGCCTTAGTCAAGTATCAACTTGAAGAAGAGGTAAACCATTCTAGTTTGTCTTCAAATTCCTCTAAGAATTCTTATATTGGTTCTTTTGAAAACCATACCAAAGGCATAGGTTCCAAGCTAATGTCCAAGATGTAATATGAAGGAAAGGGCTTGGGAAAGCATGCACAAGGTATTGTTGCACCAATAATGTTTGAGGAAAGGCCTAAGTATTTGGGTCTTGTCTATGGATAGTCTCATGGGAAGAGTTCCAAAGCTACCATGAAGGCCATTGAGACAGCCCCAAGAAGGAGTTGCATTGCACAGTGTGAAGATTGTGTTTAGGAGGAATGCAATATATTGAAACACCATTTGCAGGATGCAGGTGTTCAGAGGCACACACTTGAACCAGAGAGTTGGGTAGACTCTGACAGCCTTGAAGAGATTGGTGGTGTTCCAAAGGGAGCCACTTCTTCATTCAATTCACCTCCTGATGAAGGCAATAAAGGTGAAAGAGGCAGGTATAAATCTAGTTCTAGTCATTTTCCTTTTGATTATGCAAAGCATGATAAATTTCCACATAGAGATGGGAAAAGAATTGCTTGTTCCTTTTATGGTTTGGATAACCATAATGTTTCTAGATGTTGGAAGAGAATGGCCACATAGAGGAGGCTTTTGAAGGAAAAGAAGTAAGAAGCCAAAGGTCCATTGGAAAATGAAAATCATGTCATCAAGAGGATGCACATGCAGTGCACTTACTGCCATAAGCAAGGACATCTTGCTGCAAAATATTGGACTCTGAATCTAGCAATGCTTCCACAAAAGCTGAAGAGAGTGGAAAGAGAAGATGGCAGGTGTGGAAAGGAAGATTCCATGGATGATGTGTCTCAGGATGATTCACATGATGATGTTGATGTGTAGACAAAGGTAGTACCTTTGAAAGGGATTGGTAAGAAATGGTTAGAGTTCTTATCCGATTAAGATTGCATGTCTATTGATGCATCTATTTGCATTATTACTACAACATTATATTTCATTTTAGCTTCGAAAGTACAATGTGCTTAAGTGAAAGTTGAAGGATGAAATGCATGCATGAGCATGAGATGCATGAACATAGGGATGTTGATGATTTCCTTGTTTTTGAACATGTATGTGTAATTAGCTTACAGGGTTGATTGCTTTGACATGCATGTGATGCCATGTTCACTTGGGAGAAGTCAACTTGGTCTCCAAATGGAGATAATGATGAAGTGTTTCATCTTTTGAAAAAGAGTCCTAATGGTATTTTTCTACATGCTTGACTTGAAGGGTCATTTGTTTAAAGGCATGTTCTGTGGGCTTGTTATCTAGTCCATCATTTGTATGCAGATGTAAGACATGGAGGTGTTCACCAGAGGTGAAATCTGTTTCTTTTGTTGAAGCAGGAGTTTAGGCCATCCAGTTGTTGTCTTTATTTCTGTTGTTGTTAACAGTTGTTGTTGACAGCTTTTCAAACAGGTACAAATGAAATTTTTGTGGAGCAGATGTACTTCACATTTGTTTGAGCCACCTTGGATCAATGATCAAGGCAAAGAAGTTCAAACCACCTTCTATGACCATTTCAGTAGAAGTTCTGCAGGAAGGAAAGGAGGAAGACGGTTCTTCGCAAGAATACCAACCCATCCAAGAAGGAAAGTGGTTAGAGACTTTGGTTCAGGGGCACTATGCAAGGAAAGTATGTGTGGAGGCTAAAAGAAGAGGGTATTATTACTCTCAGGTACTGTTCAGATCAGTATATTAGACTTTTGGAGACCAAAAGTTCTTTTAGTGGGAAGGAGTGATCCAAAATGGATTTTGGATAGACTCCTAAGTCTAAGTGTTCGTCACAGAGGAAACTGAAAGTCCAAGGACGTTCCTAGACATAGCCCCATTATAGCTAGCATTTCCTTCTGAATCTACTGCAACCTAAATGGGAAAAAATGGACTTAGGATGCAAAAGTTATCACTCAAAGAAGATGCCCTTTGTTCCTTAAAAAAAGAGGCAAATTTCCATGAAAATGGAAAAAAACCCTTATAAAGCAAAATCGCATCAGGAAAAGGCAAGGGGATGGACTTAAGTAGAGGCGAAAGAAACCCCGACATGCCGATCCAATCGATCGGATTGGTGGCAGACACATATGAGATATCGAGACCATGGAATCAGCGATTGTGATCATGCGATACGCCGATCACCGATCATCAGACCAACGAATTGACACCAGTGATATACAGAACCCCTGGGCCGTGTGTGACACGATATGTGATAAGTGATCACGACGTGCAATCTCAGTTGTCAGATCACAAAAGAAATGGACGGCCAAGATTGAATCGGCAGTCGGAGATTGCTGGACCCGATGGATTTCATAAGCGCAATCTATAAAATTTGAAATTTGGAAATTCAAATTTTCTATGTATTAATGTTTTTTCAGTGAAAAACTCAAAATACAAAGAAACGACACCCGAAGTGATAAAACGGACCGAAAGGGGATTTCTAAGCCAGATTGCATAGAAATTGAGTTCCGTAAAGGAAGATTTTGGGCGGGCCTCATGCAGTAAATGGTTTTGGGCTGGCTCCACCTGATCCCACAGACTGATCGACACATGGCTGGTGGAGTAGAGAGGAAAACTGCCTTTTCAAGTGGGCAACCTTCGTACTCCTAAGCCGCCCGAAATTGCATGATGACTATTGGATCGGAGATCACCCAGATCGATGGTGGAGATTGTGACAAAAGCTAAAGGTGGACCCGATATAATTATAGGGTGGACGCAATAAGTTTTCAAGTCCAATAAAATGATTTTGTTGGGTTTTTCAGTGTTTCCTGTGTATTCGGGATTTTTCCCAATACACTAATGCGATGTGATTTAACACCTAATAGTAGACCCAATAGGGATTTAGGGGCAATTGAATGGTGTTTCATGTCCAGGAAACACGCCCGATAATGTATTTTGCTAGAAATCTCTGTGTAATGGATTTGTTCTCAGTTTTCAGATTTTTGCCTATGAAACAGCCCCGATTCCTTTTGTAACAACTCCTGATCATCATGCCATGCTGCAGCAGGCATTTTTATAGGAAATGATGCATTTTGAAGCGACAGAGCCACAGAGGGATAATGAATTGCAGAGAAATGGCTAGGATAGCCAAAAAGCGAGGAAGATGCCTCAAAAGATCCAGAGAGCATGATTGAGAGCACGGAGAAGAAGAAGTTAAAAGAAAGAGCAAAAGGCAAAAGGAGTCAAAAAACTACTACGCAGAGCAGCTGAGGGAGCCTTTGGGGTCACTTGAAGTTCAAGTGAAAAGCCAAAGAGCTCAAGGTTGCAGAAAGCCAAAGAAGCTAGAGCTGAAGAGCTAAAGCCAAGAGCTAGAACGAAGAGCCAGGGCCAGAGCCAAGAGCTAGAGCCAAAGCCAAGAGCCAGAGCGAGAGCTGAGAGCTTCAAGAGCTAGGGATAAAATGGTATCTAGACCCATTGTTTCTATGTAAAAACAGTGGAGTTGAGCCAAGAGCTTGTAAAAAAAATGACTTGCCATAATCCCAGAGAGCCTAGTTGAGTTGACTAGAGCTCAAGGAGATGTAGCGCAAGATTTTTGGGTGAACTCCGTGTTAAGTTGTCATCTTATGTGTTTGTTGTTGGCTACATTGTTTCACTATTATTTGTCTTATATCAGTTTAAGCAAATCAATTTACAGCACATAAACCGTTTAAAACCAAACATAAGCATACACCATATTTTCAAGCACCTATTTAATTCTGCATTGGTTAATCATTTGTGACTTGGGAATCTTTAAGATTTAGAAGTGGGAGAGGTTCTTGTAAGTTAGATAAAAAGCCTAAGTGTCCCATTTTCATATCATCTTAAGTGTTCACTAACTTTATCATACAATTAATATTGTGTTCGTGTAAACATATATTCTTACTTGCATTCAAATAACAGATAGAAACATATATATTCACGCATCAAATTAGCATTATAATATAAACCCAAAAATTAACATAACATAATCACATGCAATCCATAAGGGAAAAATAAATAGTAATTTTAGTATACTTCTCTTTATTGATGATTTAGATTTTCAATACAGACTCTATCTGCCCTGTGCGCATAGCTGCAGGGGTCCGCACACCCAGCTGCGCACTTCTACCCTAGGCCTCTGCGCACTCATCTGCAAAGCCTCTTCCTATGCTAAAACTCTCACTCTTAGCTCTTCATAGACTAATAAAGCACTTCTACTTCACTTACTTCTCTTAAACTCCTCTAAGACCTCCTTTCTATAAAATCCCATGGTCCGTAGATTAAGGGTGGATCTCTAAAATCGACACAACCTATCTAGACTAAGGGTGGAAACCCTTTTTGACTCTCGATATCTTCATGCTATGCAACCAAAAAATGTGGAGACTTTACATTTATTTATAAAAATTCGGGCCTTCTGCCCCAAAACTTAGGTTTTTAGCCCCAAAATTGGCCCCCAGGGGACAAGTTCCCAACAAGCACCCAAGACAAACATGGCAAGTCGCCCTCAAGTCACTGAGCTATCACAAAGATATTGTCGTGAAGACCTCCTAGCTCGACATGGACAACTACAACCTCAGTAGTGCACAGTTTTTTCTTCTGCTTCATTTCCTTGATCAAATGCTCAGTCACTAGCCCTGCACTATCTGACTTAATCGTCTGTTGAGTCTCCTGCAGACTAGCCAGCTTTCCTTCAATAGTGGCCGTGACCAAGTAGGCCTCATCCAACCAAAGCTGTAAGTGAACCTTCAACACTGCTACCTTGTGCTGAGCTACATCTACCTACTCTTTCAATGCCTTGGACTCCTATAGCTTAGCTAACCTATGCGTGATAGTGATAGTGCACGATGTCGCTTTAACTTCGTTGTAGCACTGCTACAGCTCCTGCGCCTTTGTTTCCATCCTCTGCATAGTGGGGTCTTCTTGCAAGCTGGTGACAACCTCTAGCGACTGCTCAAAGAGTGTTCTATAGTCCTTCACTATGCTCTCTACTACTGCTACCATGTCTTTCATAGTGGTCTCACTCTTCTCTCTCATCTCTTATGGAGTCAACAGCTGGACCTTCAATTGCAACTCTGCAATTTTGAGGTTAAGATCCAGCTAAACCTTTGCTAATTCAGTTCATGTCACACACTCCAGCAGTGAGTTTCTGAACCCTCATATCTATTGGCTCAGCCTCGGGAATGGCCAGCTCTGGATAGCCTTGAACACCTCAGCCACGATTGTGGAAATGCACTCGCTCTTGTCCATAATGTCTTCTACAAGGTCAAGGGCAGAGCCTCTCTACACAGTTATTTGGGAATTTTTTACCTTCCGTTTGCTGATCAACTGCAATGTACATTGTTCACAGGCCCAAAGTTCTATGATCACGCCATTCTGTAAAGGTGAAGCGCCTCATTGGGAAGCACAGCCAGGTTGAGTCCAACTCTCATGAGTGCGCTGACAGTGGGTTTGTCAGCTTTAGTATATGTTGTCAGTGCTCCATCCAGAAACACTATTTCTCATGGATCCCTTGCGCACAACATCCCTGTGTCTTCTAAGGTGCCAGGTGCCAAACTGGTTGATCGGGTCCAGAGACATCTTGGTAACCTAGGACTTCTTCCATGGCCGTACTTTCTCTGGGTCTCTAGTGTGCTTGATGCATAATAGAGGCTTCTCCGAGTCCACTCCTCCCTACTCCGTATGATCATCTTCTTCCTCTATCTCCAGGGAAGGTGACTCTTGGCTTGTTGGGGCCTGACCTAGGTTCAGAAGTGATTTAGCCATACAAATCCTGAAACTACCAGCCCTTTCGGCAATAGTCCATAGTGCACAGACTAAGGTCCCACCTGAGGTAGTATGGGAGGGTGCTAGAACCAGGTTTCCGCACCTTAGGGATGTCTTGATGAAATCTAGGAAATTCGTGAACCGAACCTGCGCGCTTGCGCTGCTCTGCGTAACCATCTGTCCTTTGCGACTTGTGCAACTGCTCCCGCACAATCCTGTAAGGAGCACGAAGAGGTGTTGTCTAGATCCTTTATCCTTACTGTGCTATTATTAAATATCTTAACTTAATTGTGTGGGCCCAATATTCTTATTAATCATTCAACATTCATAACAAGTGCGCGCAATCATAAAACTGTAAGGAGATGCATAAATATACTAGAAGCATAGACACAGATCTACAAATGGAAGCAAAATATTCTAAATCAAACTTATATTTATTAATACTCAAGTTTAGTTACGGACCTAACTCCGCCCTGCGCACTCAGCTGCAGGGGTCCACGCACACAGTTGCGTACTCTACTAAGCCTCCGCGCACTCAGTTGCGGAGCCTCTACCCATCACTACGACCCAATACCTTCAGATCCACTTCTAGCTTCTAATCATGCATTTGCATCTTTCTATTACTTGTCAAAAACTAAGACTTTCTTTACACTTAGAGCCTCACTCTATTTATACAATCCCATGGTTCGTGGACCATGGGTAGGCCGACACACTTTACATTAAATTACGTTATCTTAGGGAAAAAAACACTATACTCTTGTGCTCTGCACCCGCATTTCGCGGGGTATTTACATTACACTTGACCAAAATTCAAGCTTCAAGCCTCAAAAACATGCTATGGGGGGATTCGCTACCCAACAAGCCCCCAACACAATCATCATGACTTGTCCTGAGTCACTTTGTTGGTGTTGCGATCTTTGCGCGAAGTTCTTTCAATTGTGTCTGGGCTGCGCGAAGGTCCACAGTGCACTGCTCTGCCGTACACTAGATCTGCTCTGCTCACTCGGCTGAATGCTCACTGTCAGGGTCAAATCCCTATCTTAGGTCATGCATCGCTTTCATGTGTGCAATTTTTCCTTTGATGTCGGCCATAATGAGGAAGGCCTCATCGATTCAAGGCTCGATGCATGCTTTAAGTACTACCTCTTTTTGGCGCACTGCGTCTACTTGTTCCTTCAATGCCTTCATCCGTTGTAGTCTTGCGAGCCGCTGATTTAGGACTATTGTCTACGCTGTATAGTGTCCTTTGAATTTGAATTTGACTATTCCCCCCATTTCTGAGTCATTAATGCATTCTTGGAGGCAGATCATCCCAAATCTATTTCCAACTCAGTGTATTAATTGCCTGCCACCCTCTCCTCATTGCCTTAACTTGGACATCTTGTCATGAACAGTGACACCAACAGTCGCTTCCCAGCCTACTCGTGTGGTAGCATAGTCCCTTATGCGTGGTCGCGGCCCCTGCGACATACTAATCCTGCATGCAACCTCCTTGTCGCGCAGCTCCCATAGAGACACTTTTATAGTCCCGCGCTCTCTTTCAACTGCTTAGAGCACTGAGGCTGTGCTTCCTACAGATAATCAGGTAGTCACACCACTGGTGCAAGGCTACAAGTCACCTTCCAACCCGGTCCATGGGCCTTCCTTAGCTACCCTTGCTCCAGTCAGTGCCTCACATTCTTCCTTATGTAGTGCGCTTCCCTGCTTACTTTGTCTGATAAGGTGTGGTCACAACCATGGTAACAGAGCCAGAAATTCTCGACAACAATCTTCTAATGTGGTGGTATGGTTGCCCATATCTTTTCTTGTCCTTTTGTTGATGCGACATGTCTGTGCAATTTCGGTTTCCAATTTTTTGATTTCCACATCCATTAACATGCTTTTCTACTTCAGTCATACCCGACCTTCTTTGAGTTCACAAAGTTTCAAGTTCCCTCACCAAATGGCTTCCTGTAACTGCATAATTCCTTTACCCGTGTCCTCGCGTACTATCCCAACTATGGGATCTGTTTTAGGGGGATTCTTATATGCTCTTATGGTTTCATCTTTTCTCGTCAGTGTTGGGATCACTTCTGTGCTCCCAGTTTTGCTTATGGCCCTATAGGCCCATCGAACCACTGGTACGCGTAGGTCCCAGTCAGTTCACCTCGCCTGGTGAACTTTGTTCATGATTCTGAATAGCTTTTTGAATGCTCCGACATGAAATATTTGTGGTGTGCGTGACTTTTCCTGCTGCCGCATTTGGTTCTGATTTTCGATCCTTAGTCTGAGATGTGCTTGCATAGCTCACGTCTGCACCCATGGACACAGGTGGGTGCGGAAGCTGCTTCGTCCTAGCCGCCCAACTCTCGTTCAATGCTAGGGGCTTCCAAACCATAAGCGCATCCATCTTCTACATTCGCACCAATTTATAATGGTCTTCTGATGTGTACTACACCATCATGAGGGAATTGCGTGCAGTGCCCTTCCCAGTGCACTGTATCGCTTCTGTTCTGGTATTGCGCTTTCAAATTTGTCTAGGGATTCATCCACCGCTATCACCCCATTGTAGGTTGGCAGTTCCCCTGCCTCTATTGTCACGCATCGTAGTGATCTAAACATCATGTCGCAATTCAGCATTGTCACTTCATGCAACTAGTTCTGCTAGCATTCTACTTCTTCATCTGAATCCGAAGTGTAAGAGCTATTACACTCCCACAAGATTCTCCCATCTACAGTCGGGTTCACCCAATCCTGGTCTCGCACCGTTATTTGGTAAATACAATCTAACTCATCATCGCTTTCATCATCGTGCAGTGGTTCAGTGTAATACACTCCCTCAGCTGGGTCTAGTGGAACTACTACACATAAGGACTTTTTCTTGAATATCATCTTCCACTTCTTTAGGTTAATGACTCCATTCATATTAGTGGCCTAGTCTATTCCTAGCAGCATGGGATAAGGATTGCTGTCATCAAAAATCTCTATTACTTCAAAGTCTATCTGTGTGCTCGTGCCTTTAATCATTTCTTTTCCACCTTGCAACCTCTCGGTCGGCACAATCTTCTGTTGGTTTAGTAGTCGTAATTGAATAGGGGACCACTGCAACACGGGCCTGCCCATGCGTTCCCATGTTTTCTTCGGTAACACATTCATGTCCAATCCTAGATCTAGGATGACCTGATGCATTTCATACTCACCAATCTACACAGTCAACCTCATCTCCCTTCTAGTGCGCAATGTATGCTTCCCCAGTATCCAAACTACACACAACTCCCCTGACGCTGCGCACCTAGTGATCAATTCCTATAGTCCCTTAACTGCCTTATTATCGTGCAGCAATTTCATGCATGTCTCCAAAAAGGTAGTAAGCTTAGAAGGATCCATCCCTAGCTCTGGTTGATCCTTACTACCTGAAGTAGAGGCCTTCGCAAAGCTCTTCATAGCTTCCATGAACGTCTCCTTTGCGCGTTCTAGGTAAAAATTAGGTTCCTTTGTAGGAACCTTGTGAACCCATGTATCTTCCTTGGGCTGCTTCCCCTTATCCTCCCCTGTGGTCACACCACTTCTGAGCACCATGTTCACATTTGGGTCTTCTTCGTGTGGTTCAGACCTCATCATTTGGATATTCTGAGTCGGAGGAGGCTGGAGTACCCCTTTCTCGTGCATCTGTGTGATCAACGTAGGAAAATCTATCATTTCATTATCAAACTAAGCACATTATGAATAGGATATTCTCGTCAGGTTGGTACAATCACGGGCGTAGTGCCCTAGTCCTCCGCAATTGTAACAAATTAACTGTCCGTGGCCTCTTCCTGGCCACATTCCTCCTCATACTGGACCTTGCCCTTGAAATCCAACGTGAACTATCCCCGCAGCTGGCTCAAGGCCTCGTGTTTCTGTCTGCATTCTATAGGCTAGGGTCTGATCCATCATTAACTCGTAGCTGCGACAAGTACGCTCGTCGTGGCCTACTGACCTGTAGAAATTACAAAACAATTGTTGGGGAGTCTGTGTATACTTCTGCGACAAATGACAATTATCCATTGTGTGTTTTCCTCCTATCTGATAGATCGTGCACCATAACATGGGTGTCACACTTGGACTTGTCTGTGCCTCTGGTCTCAATGACATTGGCCCCCCTGCTGCTAAGTAGTTCACGAATACTGAACAACGGTCTTTGTCATGGCCCTGGCCTTTGCATTCTACGCACCATACTTCCTCATGCACCTCTAAATGTGGTGCTCTTTCCTTCTTCAAGCTTTGCATCTCCAGGCAGAGATTCTGTAGTTGTGTGTGGATTTGTTGAATTCTCAGCCTTGGATCTTGTATCGATGTCTCACGCAATCTCATCACGATTTCCAACACTTCAGCCTGGGTATAAAGTTTCTGTTGTGATAGCACCGTCCTCAGGTGCGGTGTCAGAGATGCCACAAACCATGCGTGATGCTGTGCAACTGTGAGCATCATATTAGCCTCACGGATCATACTCTTCAGTCGCTGATCCAAATCCCAAGGGGTCTCACCTAGAAGCATCACGATCTCTTTAAACCCGATGATTGACTGTGTCTCTAATTTCGGCTAGCTAAATTCTTTGTTCAATGCATTCTGGATCTCCACTATCCCTTCATTTGGGTGGTCATTAGAGTGCTTGATATACCATGTCAATGCGCGATCCTGCAGCGCACTCACTAATGTATCCTTCTTAATGTTGTCATCCATGAACCCTTGCGCTTCCCACACTGCTCTTACCATGAATTAGAACTAGTCCAGACCCTCATTTCCTACTTGTATGAATACGGGTAGCTTGATCGCGATTGCCATGCTGAAATGCGGGGTTGGTGGAGGTGGAGTGGGTGGTGATAGAGGTGAAGGAGGTGAAGCAGGTGTTGGCGTGGGTGGGGGTGGTAACTATGGAATGCGTTGTCTTATCAAGCTGACCGCACTTCTTGAAGAGACCCGAGCGAGCTCCTCCTCGCTCTCTCACGAAGGTGAAATTAAGGGACTGTTTGCTACTTCCCCGCTACCTTTATAGATCTTTCCGCTCCATGTCGTTCCAAACATTAATGTATTCACATAACACATTTCTCACATAACAACATCTTAATCCAGGTATCCAAATATTTAATGTGCTTACCTTGAGGTCCCTTGAGAAAACGTCATTCTGCTTCACTGTAGCTCACTGTCATGTCTATCGCAAACTTAGTGATAAATCCCCCTATTATCCGATCGAGCCAATGGTCCACAGATTGTGCAATCTTATCTTTTGATGCCTCTAGTCTGCGAACTAATTACAGAGTCCACACTATCGATTGGTTGAGCTTACACCTTCCTTGGTTGTCGGCTAACCTCACGATCCACTCATATAGTTTAGAAGGAAAGGATGCGAAGAAGATCTTGTCTATTTTTGTATACACGTAGCGATCCAGCCACCTTTTCTCGGATACCTATGGAGTTCTATTTTCCTATGTCACAAACTCGTGAATCTTCTTGTCCAACCACTCTTCAATTTCCTTCTTTGTTGGATTCCAGTGGCACGACATCAGAAATCCCTTAGGCAGATCCCGGTCCTAGCATCGGAACCATTTGTTGGCTTTTTAGGGCCTGACCCAAGTTAAGAAGTGATTTAGCCAAACAAATCCCAAAACTACCAGCCCTTTCGATAATAGTCTGCAGTGCGCAAATAGAGGTCTCACCTGAGGTAGTATGGTAAGGTTCTAGAACCAGGTTTCCACACCCTAGGGATGTCTTGATGAAATCTTGAAAGTTCACGAACCAAACCTACGTGCTTGTGCTACTCTGCGCAACCGTCTATCCTTCACAACTTGTGAAACTACTCTCACGCAGCCCTGTAACGAGCGCGAAGAGGTGTTGTCTAGATCCCTTTTACTTACTATGCTATTATTATAGATCTCAACTTAATTGTGTGGGCCCAATATTCTTATTAATCATTCAACTTTCTTAACAAGTGTGCATAATCATAAAATTGTAAGGAGATGCATAAATATACCAGAAGCATAGACACAGAAATCTACATGCAGTAGCACAATATTGTGAATCAAACTTATCTTTATTAATACTCAAGTTCAGTTACAGACTCGACTCCGCCCTGCACACTCAGTTTCAGAGTCCGCGCACATAGCTGCGGACTCTACTAGGCCTCCGCACACTCAGCTGCGGAGCCTCTACCTATCACTATGAACCAATACCTTCAGATCCACTTATAGCTTCTAATCATGCCTTCGCATCTTTCTATTACTTGTCAAAAACTAATACTTCCTTTACACTTAGTGCCTCGCTCTATCTATACAATCCCATGGTCCGTGGACCATGGGTAGGCTGACACACTTTACATTAAATTACATTATCTTAGGGCAGACAACCCTAGACTCTTGTGCTCCACACCTACATTTCACAGGGTCTTTACATTACACTTGACCAAAATTCGGGCTTCAAGCCCCAAAAACATGCTATGGGGGGATCCGCTGCCTAACAGTGACTTTTGACTCCGGTCAAATCCACGCTCCTCTTCACCTGCCTGTCCACCCCATTGTTGCGTGGAATTGCACTCTGCCTTGGTCTTGTCATCGACCTCCTTTCTCCTATTCATGGTCAGTTGTTCTATCTCCATCTTGGCTTCTTCCTTCTTCCACTGCGTGGCATTCTTGCTGGAGCCCACTATTGATTACGTGGGATTACACCACTTTATTGGCTAGCAGTCGAGGACTACTGCAATTGCATCATCTGTGACCAAGTATGGTAGATCGTGGCACTTCTGCTCAGGGTCCTTCCATGCTCGTATTGAAACATGGTGGAGTTCAACCTCGAATTCCACGTATTCCTGCAACTTCTCAAAATTTGCAAGTGTCAGCCATGACTTACAGTTGATGGCCATATGGATGATCATTTCCATCAAGATACAGAAGATCTTAATGCCCTTTATCCACTGAGGATCCTTCATTGCCTCTGGTAGGTCCGACGCGACCGGAGGAAACTGGCTATCTTCAGGTAGCTTCCACGCAACCACTATGGACAACAATAGCCATGCATATTGGAAAGTCTTACTGTGATCTTGTGCCTCACACCAGTTTGCAGGGAACTCACTACAAAGGTAGCACACCCAGTTAAATTGAACTCCCTTCGCGCACTGGGTCACCAAATCTATCATTGGTGCTGACACTTCATCTGCACAACACTTCCGCATGACCTTCCTTGCCAAGATTTGCGTCGCCACTTTGACCATGGGCTTAAAGATACTCAAAATGGTGTAGTCTCGGGACTCCTTTACGAGCTTGAATTGTTCCTTCATCACCTCAGCAAGTGCATGCTCACCAGCCTTTCAACCAAACACCATGGCCGAATTTTCCCATGTGTACGACAACTGCGTGATCCTATGGATCAACATGTCCATGATTGGTATCATCTCCTCCAGCCATAGATACCCACCATGCACCAAGAACATCAGCTACTTGATCACTACCATCGTGATAGGTGCGTGGTTGTAATGCGGCACCCATAGTAGGTTTAGTAGTCCTGCCTTGTCCACGCCTATTAGCCACTTCCTCGGCTCCAATGCGGTCACTCCATTATTTTTGTGGAAGACATGGTGCATAAGTTGGTGTGTCGCTAAATGGGGGAAGTGCTCCGTGTCATCTACGTCCCTTCTCCAAATTCAAAAGGGGGACATGCCCCAAGCGTGGTCCCTCAAAGACACTTTGGTCCAACAAGAGGGGTGTGTGCAGGGTGACCTTACTCTCATCAATATCTTTGGGCACCTTCATCTTGCCCTTGCACGGAGGAATGTATTTATGAATCTTAGAGATGGGTTCCAACCCATCAATTTCAATGTCCTCTGTTTCCACTACAATATCCTCATCATCCATGGGGATTTCTTCAGCTTCTTCTTCCAGCTCTAGGTCAATCATTTTGGCCTTTTCTTGCGCGGTGGGTTTTCCCGACTATGGGTGCTTCCTAGGTGATGCATGTACCGGCAACTGCATTTTCTTCTTGTCCTTCTTTGGTTTTGGACCCTCCTGGGTCGGCGTAGGCCTTGGCCTAGGAGTCCTGGGGGATTTAGTCGCTTCTGTCGGCACTTCCGCAAGTGCAACTTTCGGGACAGCTCGCTTTGCTACCATAGCTACCTCTGGAATAGCTCCCTCGGCTGTCACTATTTCAACGCTCATAGCTTCTGCAGGTGTCGACATGATGCTATGGAAAAACTCTTGTGTCTCCTTTGACAATGTCTCAGATATTTAACTTGCTATCAAAACTTCAAAATTTTCACGGTTCATGTGCACCTGAGAGCTTAACACCTCCATTCTCAAAATTCCAAGTGTTTTCCACTGGGAAACCCTCTGTAATTTATCAGCATTTTTGAATTCAAAACCGACCGCTCCCCACAAAATCGATTCATTAATGCTAGATTGGCATCAAATTTTCAAAGATCTGGTCCATAAATTCTGACTTAAATTCCAACCCCTCACTCCATTTGGCCATTTTTTCATCAAATCATGAACAATGACTTTAATGGTAACCTTCCATCTATCCTGCATGGTCTTTCCTTTGGTAGCACAACTGCCTGCGTGCTTCTGCGGGCTCTGTGACATTTCTTTGTTATGTGGAATTCTCCACTCGTGCATCTCCCCAACCCGGAAAGTATAGTTTATAGGCCTGCACCTCCTTTCATCTTACTGGAGTGCTAAGAGTGTGCTTCCCTCATATAGTCAACTAGCTGGATCACCGGTGTATGACTTCAATTGGTTACCACTCACCTTCCCTGGGAAGGGTTCTCCATTCAATTTGACCAGCTGAACTGCTCCACATGGTTTACATTGTTATATGAACACAAGTACTAATATCTGTTTACGCAAAGAATATCTTAATACCTGTTAAAGATATCAGATACTTAGGCCACTTTGGGTAAATAGAGAACTAAGGGTAATTACAGAGGTGCGTAAGTGGTTGATTCACCTATTTAGGGTCTGTGAAAGATAGTCATAGACCTTCATGAAGGTCTAGAGGCTGGTAAGAGGAAGTTATATCGATAAGACTCAAGGGTTTATCAATCTACATGAAGGTAGGTTTATAGCATAAAACGCCATCACAATCATCTATGGGTGTGGAAAATTGGTTCCAACACCCCCCCATTTTTCTTCGAGTGAGATTTCAGTACGCGCTCCATGGATTGATACTGAAAGGGCCAATAGTGTAGTGATTTGTTTGGAAAAAATAACTCTAAACCTGAGTCAGGACTCACTAAGCCAACAAATGGTTTCGTTGTTGGGATCGAGATCTGCATAGATAGATGTGTGATGTCGCATCACTAGAATCTAGCTAAGAAGGAAATTGAAGATTGGTTGGATAGAAACATCCATGAATTCGCGATGCAAAAAAACAAAAATCCATGATTAACAAAAGAATAGTGGTTGGATAGGTATCTGTACATAGAGACACATGAAATTTTCTTTTTTTCCTTCCCAGTCGAATTATATGATTGGATCGCTGAATTGGGAAATGGCCAGGGAAGGTGGAGGCTTGACGATCCAATAGTGTGGACCTCGGAGTTAGTGCAAAGATTGGAAGCCTCTGAAGATAAGATCTCATGCATTGTCGATCACTGGCTTGATTGTGTCCTCATAGGGTTTATTACAGATTTCGCGGTCGATACCTTAGTCAACTAAAGTGAAGTAGGGCAATGCTTCTTTAAGGGACCATGAGGTAAGTATTTGAGATATTTGAATACTTGAATTAAAATTCTCTTGTGTGAAAATCGAGTTATGCAATTACCTTGATGTTTGGAGCTACGTGAAGTGGAAAGTTATTCAGGGATAGAAGGGGAATGAGACCTGAATATAGCTCATTGATTGAGCCTCCTCTGGGTGATGACAAAGGAGGGGCATAGGCTTCTCCATAGAGTGTTTTCCAGTTAATAAGGCGAGGGTTTCCACGAATACCTCACCTGCCCACACTACCTCCATCTTCACCTCCACCACATACACCTTTGCCCACACCTCCACCACCATTCAATATGGAAAATACAGTGAAGTTTCCCATTTTCAAGGGCTTGGGAAATGAGGACCCAAACCAATTTTGGTTCATTGCAAAGGTTGTATGGCAAGCTCAGAACATTACAGATGATCAGATGAAGAAAGCAACTTTGGTTACTGCTTTACATGAATGTGTTCTAACATGGTACATTAAGTACTGCACTGATAACCCGGCGACTGCATTGGCTGATTCAGATTGCGCTGAATAAGGAATTTAGTAGACCCAAGAATGAAGTGAAAATGATCATGGGATTCAAGGAAATCATGATGAAGCTTGGTGAGACACCCTGGGAGGTGGATCAGAGATTCAAATGCAATATCCTTAAAGCTAACAGGAATGTTATGGATGGGTAGCACCACGAATGGTTTTTGGCTTCGCTCTTGCCTCATTTAAGGGTTGCATTGCATGAGAAATCAATTCAAGATGTTGTTTTGGGAGTTCAGAAGATTCATGTGGAGCTATATAATCTTTGCCTAGAGTTGCAATGTCTGAAGAACGATAGAGCATCTCAGCCTGAGGTTCATGAAGAAGTTTGGTGTTTGAAATGTAAGAGTCAGGGGCATGATAAAGATCATTTCCTTGTCTTCGCGAATTATGTTACAGGAGGAGGGTCGATGCCTTTAAGTCTAGAAGCTCAAGCAGGGCCAAGTACAGGGCCTGTGTTGTGGTGCGCTATCTGTCAGGTAGCTGGAAAACATGTGATAGACAATTGTCACTTGCTGTAGAAATTTTTACAGACACCGCATCATCTCTTCTGCAACTTCTACAAATTAGTGGGTCATGATGAGCGCAATTGCCATAGTTATGAGTTAATGATGGAGAGGACACCCGCGTATCAAATGTAGACAGAAACTCAGCCTCCGGATCAAGGTGTTGGGCGAGCGCGAGGAGGATATCAGCAGTGCAAGCGAGGCCGAGGAAGACGAGGACCTACATGAGGTCAGGGACAAGTTATTTGCTACAATTATGGAGGACTAGGACACTATGAATGGGAGTGCACAAACCCAATGCTCCTATCATGTTGATATTATTCTCTGTTTGACCATGTGACTGATAATATGCTTGAAAACTGTGCAAATGATTGCCATCAATTTGACCATCTCTCCTGGTTGGTGAAAGTAATCAGTGTTCTGCGTCTGTAAATTTGAGTCAAAGGTATTAGTGGGTAGATAGAGGCTCTGCAGCTATGTGCATGGAGGCCTGATAGAGTTTGCAGCTGTGTGCACGGACCGCTGCAGCTGTGTGCACAGGGTAGAAAGAAGATTGTACTGAAACGAAGATATTAATAAAGATAAGTTGTTTTTGAAATATCGCGGATCTATTGTATTCTGGTTTATGCATCTGTTATATGAGTTTATATCTTTAAAGAATTATGATTGCACGCACTAGGTTTTATTGTTAAATGTTTGCTTAAAGACTGTAACAAGAAGATCAGATCTGTAACAATTTCCTTAATAAGAAAGTACACCTGTGCGGATCTACATGAAAGCCCAATAGTAGTACAGAGTGAAGCAAGGCCACAGAACGATTCATGACCCCTCCAGACCACATCAAGACATCCCAAGGGTGCAGAAACTTGGGTCCAGCACCCTCCCCTACTACCTCAGGTGAGACCTTACTCCCACTCCATGGGCTGTTGCCGAAAGGGCCGGTAGCTATGGGATTTGTTTGGCTAATAACTCTTCCGAACCTAGGTAAGTTTAGACTCAGGACTCTGTACTACTGATGGCGACCATTTACGTAGTTTTCAAAGAAGGCATGAGACTTGTAAGTTTAGACTCAGGACTCTATACTACTGATGGCGACTATTTGCATAGTTTTCAAAGAAGGCAAGGGTCACACCTGTAATGCCTGTAGCTGCACTCTAAGCTCCCCCAACATAGTTGTTTGCTCTGTCATCAGCTCCTCCAATGCACTGGTAGCGATATTGCTCTCTGGCTCACTTCTGTCAAGAAATTCTTTCTCCAAAGTCTTTGCTATTTTTGACTTCTTGCGTGCATGTGGCGATTCCTTACTGCGCGGCCTTTTTCCTTGGGGTGATTTTGTGGTAAAGTCCATGTGTTCCTGTGTCTCTGATTCCTTCTGCATGTCCTATTTTGAGGACATTTCCTGATCCTCCATGATCTCCTCGACAATTACTTCCTGGGTCGCCTCCTACAGTGAAGTGGCCTTTTGTCCCTGACATGTCCTTTCCGCCAGTTTAGTGAGTCGCAGCTAGATTTCCTTCTTTTGCTGCTGTGCTGCCATCCTTTCTAATGTGGCCATGTCTAGGGCACGCCATTCCAGAGGCCATGCTGCCAATACCTCATAAATTGCATCGTCCATTGCAATGAATGGGAGCTTGACCCATGTTTTCTTTGGATCCTTCTGCGCCCAAATATATAGGTTGTGCATGTCTGCTTTGAACTTGGCCGCGCTTTGCAAACTGTTGTAGACTATTGGGGACATCCGCAGTCTATGAGCAATCCATGTCTGGATACTCACTTCCATGAATATCCAAAATACCTTGATCTCTCGGACTCTCGTGGCATCCTTTGTAGCCCAGAGCGAGGTAAACCGCATTACTTTAGGTAGGTTATACTCAATGCTGGGAAACTAGCTACCCTACGACAGTTCTCCTGCAACCAAAAGGATTGATAGTAGCAAGCATGCATAATGGAAAGTCTTACCTTTTCCCTGGGCTTCCTTACAATTTGTTAGAAATTCGTCGCATAAGAACTACACCCAGTTGAACTGAACTCCTTCTGCACACTGCTCTGCAAGCGCAATGACAGGGGCTGGCACCTCATCTGCACAACATTTCCTCATGAGTTTACTGGCTAGTAGTTGGGTGGTGACTCGCACCCCTCAGTCTTTGATGCTTGCTATTACATATCCCTGCTTTCATTTTTCCAGCTTATATTTAGCCTTCATTGTTTCTGCAAGACCCACATCGCTACTTGTTCCGGCTATGTCTGTGGGGTCATTCCCTTTAATAGGCAGGTGAGTAATCTGGTGTACTAAATCAGCTATGATAGGAATCGGCTCTTCCAACCAAAGATACCCATCATGTACCAAATAAAGTAACTGTCGGATAACAAAAATGGTGATGGCCGCGCAGTGATAGTGGGGTATCCACCTTAGATTAAGTAAGCTTGCCTTTTCCACACCCAGTAACCATTTCCGCGGTAGTAATTTGTCTGCGGCCAATTGGGGGAACTTGTCGTTGTCCACAAGATCCCAATATTCAAACTTGATACTCGGTACTCCACCTAGCGGCAAACCATCAAACCTTATCTCATCCGGAAGAAGCGGGGTCTAGAGCGTACTCTTCATAGCATCCAGGTCCTTCAGTATCTTGGCCATCCCATTCCATGGAGAGACATATGGGGGTAGTGAAGGTATTTGGAATGCATCCTCTTCTTCCTCATCTTGTGCTTCAATCTGAGCGATCAGGGCTTGCAAATCTTCTTCATCCTCGTCGGGTTTGGTGGTGATTGCTTTGCCCTTTTTGGCTACTGACAATTTACTGAATCTTGGTGATACCCTAACTGGCCCCATCGTTTGCTTGTCTTTCCAGGGCCGCGATGTGCATGGGGACTTTGGAACCTTAGGGGCCACAGCCACTTCATCTGGCTCCTCCTGGGTTGGATGTAGCTCTTCTGTGAACCGTGCTCGGGTTCTTGCCATGGTACTCATGGGATGCTTGGTAGCAGGGTGTTTGCTGGTCTTCACTGGTTCAAATCTCACATATCCTAGTGTTGTCCAGAGGTTGTTATAGGAGCACGTAAATTTGAATATATCCCTTCCCTCCACTTCCAGTTCATTAATATCTTCTAGGCGGCAGATCTTTTTGTATCTAACTCGGAACTTTTGTCTTAATGACCTAGTACCCACTCCTCTCTGCCATAACTGGAACTTCTTGTCAGGAATAGTGGCATTAACAGTCACCTGCAAACATTCCCATGCGACAGTGCAGCCCCTTTGGCGCAACCACAATCGTGCTTTCCGAATGGCCCTACATGGAACCACCTTTCCGTGCCTACTTTCCACAGACTTGTTTATAGTCCCACGCCTTCTTTCAACTACGGGGGGTGCCGAGACTGTGCAAACGGTCGCCATCAGTAGTACAGAGTCCTATGTCCAAACTTACAGACTCAGTTTGACCACTCTGTACTACTATCAGGCTTTCACGTAGATCCATGCATGTGTACTTTCTTATTAATGAAATTGTTACAAATTTGATCTTCTCGTTATAGTCTTTAAGCAAACATTTAACAATAAAATCCAATGCATGCAATCATAACTCTTTAAAGATATAAAGTCATATAACAAAGGCATAAACCAGAACATAATAGATCCACAATATTTCAGAAACCACTTATCTTTGTTAATATCTTCCGTCAATACAACTAGATCTGCCCTACACACTCAGCTGCAGGGGTCCACGCACACATCTGCAGACTCTACCAGGCCTCTATGAACACAACTGCAAAGCCTCTTTCTATCTACCAACACCCTCGTCTCGGACTTACAAACGTAGAGAATATTTCCTTCACAAACCCATAACATCGAGATCCAAAACCAAAAAACTTGCCTCTAGCCATAGAGCCTTGCTCTCTTGATACATTCTCGTGGTCCGCGGATCATGGGTAGGGCGACTCACTTCCTATTATTTTACATTATTTTTGGGTGGAAAACCCCTTCACTCGACCTATTACATTTCGCGCTCCGTGCATTTTGGAGATTTACAATATTATTACCCTAACTTCTAGGCTTTAAGCCCAAAAACTGTTACGTGGGGCCTCTGCTACCCAATAGTACCCCGACACAATCAATGTGACTCATCCCGAGTCACTCGTCTGGTGTAGCAATCTTCATGTAGAGGTCATTCAGAAATTTTTGTGCTTCACTTACCCTCCCAACAAAATCTTCCACCATTTTCTTTATCCATTCTACACGAGCCACCGATGCATCATTATCAAATTCCGTTGCTTGCCTGGGTTTTGATGCTTCCTGCATGTGTGCTAACTTTCCTTCAATGTTGGTGGAGACTGTGAAGGCCTCACCAAGCCAATGCTGGATGCGTTCTTTAAGTACTACCTCCTTCTGCTGAGCGGTGTCAACTTGTGCCTTGAGAACCTGTGCTTTCCTCATTTTGGCTAGTCGTTGTGTGATGGTGACTGTTTGCACAATTTGCGGACCCTGATAAGATGCTTGAAAAGGGTACACGGCCTCAGCAGCCTACCCAGAACCTGTAGATGATGAGGGATGAACCCCGCGAAGAAGATCCGATTGTGAATATTGTGATGCAAAGTGGAGTGAGGACTGGCAAAGATAAGGGAAAGCAGCTTGAAGAAAGTGAATGGGTCCGCAAAGCTCCAAAGTGTTGGGTGTGGAGCCTGATTATCTTCTTTATTCAGAGGTATCACCTCATTGGAACCTAGTTTGTAATGTGGTGGCAACGCCACCCATAATATTTGTGCTGCAAGGGGGGTTTAGGGGGGGCGGCTACGTTCTTTGGGAGCCCCCTCTTGGTGGGCGATCAGGGGCAGTGCCCCCAAAGCTAAAAATAGATGTAAATTTTCCTTGTAAAATGTTGTAATTTTGTAGTCATTCTAGGCCATTCATTAGGTAGAGATTTGACGGTAGAATTTATATTGAATTTAGGGTTTTTTTTCCCTAGAAGGAAACCCCTCTCTATATATGAGGGAATTGTATTGCGTTTATGTAGATTTGTATTCTGAATGTGAAAGAGAGAGGAGATTGTGTGAGCGAAGAGGGAATTACAATGGATCTACTGTAGGTTGTATCTCTTCCATTTTCTTGGATAATATAAAAGGAAGGACTGGTTGTTTCCCATGGATGTAGCCCAAATTGGGTGAACCACGTATATCTGTGTCTCTCTTTTTTTATGTGTTTTCTCTATCTATATTTCTGAAATATATTTTATGTGTTCCATTGCTTTGTAATATATAATTTTATAACACAAAGAAGGAGGTTGTCTTTGATCTATAATGCACAAAAGAGACCTTCATGGAAGTGAAGAAAATCTTTGCTGAGGCTTCTACCTCAGGAAGTCATGATAAGTAGTCTAAAGAAATGGATGCATCCATGGTGACTACCTTTTTGGAAACCTGTATGAACCTACTCTACGATAGAAAATCTGTAGAAGGATTATAGGAGTTGATCAATAAATGCATTGGTAAAGAATATACTCCTAAGGGACCATGCATGGTTATGAAAATTGGTAAGCAGAAGGCAAGAACATGGCGTGAGATGAGGCTCACCGCACAAATAGGAGAATATGAAATGGACCAAGTTATTCTAGATCTTGGGTTAGATGTGAATGTTTTGCCAAAACAAACATGGGAGAGAATGGGGAGACCTGTGTTGCAGTGGTCTCGTAGTCAATTGAGGATGGTAAATCAACAAAAGATTATCCCCATGGGATGATTGCAGGGAGTGGCAGTCGATATTGAAGGCACGAATGCGTAGGTGGATTTCGAAGTGATAGAGATTGTCGATGGCAATAATCCTTACCCCACACTCCTCGGTATCAACTGGGCTATCACCATGAATGGGGTGATCAACTTGAAGAAGCAGACAATGCCATTTGAAAGGAAATTTCTCCGCGTAGTAGTACCTTTGGACCCTGCAAAAGGACTGCGCTATACTGAACCTATCCACAATTATGAAAGTGATGATGATTTGGACCAGATTTATAATATAATAGCACGAGATCAAGATTGGGTGAATTCGATAGTTGATGGACATATTGCATGGGACCGAGAAAGCTCTTGCACATTGGATTCAGATGAGAAATTGGAACACTAGCAGAATAGATTGCACGACGTGTCTATGCTACACTGTAACATGATGGCCAGATCATTGCATTGTGTATCATCTGAGGTAAGAAGTCTACCTTACTATGATGGTTTAACTGAAATTGATAATTTTTTGGATGCATTTGAAAGGGAAGTGCCAAAGAAGCATTGCTTCCAAGCACTGGATCTGGCGCTACGCCTACAAGATGGTGGGGTACGCAGAAAAAAAAATTGATGGATGGTGCGAATACAAAAGAACGATAAGGGTGCATTTTGGTCACCCAAAGGTGCAATTGAAAGAAAAATATGATGGGGGAAGTGATCCATGCTATCACTTAGAAAAATGGACTAATGCTTATGGAGCAAAACTGCAACTGTAGTGGGTGGATTTGTTCTGTCACACTTTAGATGTAATACAAATGAATTAGTACTTGGAGACAAAGCTCCACCACGACAAAGACAAATGGGATATTTTGAGACAAGGATTCTTGATGAATTTTAGTTTTTAGGATGGATTCAAGTGCATTGATGAAGCGCTGCAGGAGGTCAAGGCAATGTTCTTCAAAATCCTGTAGGATCCCTTGGATCTGATTCAACCAGATTGGACCACCCACCTGTGCCATGCGATGGAGTGCTACAATGTGATTGCTAAAGAATAAGAGGAGTATCCAAGGAACATTAATATCCTATAGGAAGAAGGTCATCGTGAAGTTGAGGAGCCACAAATAGAGAACCCAAATATCACCGCATCGTTGAAAGTGAGACAAGTGAACATTGGAACAGAGGTGGAGCCGAAGTTTGTGAAGATAGGGAACTACTTGAATGATGATATGGTGGATAAGGTTGCTGATTTTCTCCATGAATACATGGATTTGTTCCCTACAAAGTTCTCAGACTTGAAAGGGATAATAGGTGATTTAGGAGTGATGAAGATAATGTTGAAACTAGACATGAAGCCTGTGAAGCAGAGAACATATCGCCTTAATCCTAAGTACAAGGGAAAGGTTCGCTTGGAGTTGGACAAGATATTGGTAGTAGGTATTATTGAACCAATGGAGTCTGACTAGGTAAGCCCTATGGTCATTCAGGAAAAGAAGCAGAAGGATGAGATGAGGATCTGCGTAGATCTCAGGAAACTGAATGATGCTTATGTTCATGATCACTATCCAACTCCTTTCACAGATGAGGTATTGGATAATGTTGGTGGTCAAGAAGCATATTCATTCACTAATGGGTTCTTCGGATATCATCAGATAAAGAACGTGCCATAAGATAGGAGTAAGAAGACCTTCACGACTAAGTGGGGATGCTTTCAGTATACTGTAATTCCTTCTGGACTTAAGAATGTGCTGGCAATCGTTTCGTTCGTAGTCATTGCAGTGTTCAAAGAGTTTGTTTATAAGTTTTTGGAGGTATACTTTGATGATTGGATGGCGTTTGGGCTCGTAAAGCGCAATGTAGCTAGTTTTCGCTTGATGCTGGCTATGTGACGGAGGTATTAGATCGCACTAAACTTGAAGAAGTGTTTATTTTGCATCCCTTTCAGAATATTTCTAGGTCATGTAGTGTGCAGACAAGGACTAATGGTGGACCCAGCTAAGATCATGGTTATAATCAATTTGGAGGTGCTAAGGAGTGTTAAACAACTGCATGCAACACTGGGTCATACTGGTTATTACCGAAAGTTCATCAAGAGTTATGCTCAGATCACCATGCCAATGGAAAAATTATTCAAGAAGGATGCTACATTCTATTGGAATGAGGACTGTCAGTGGAGCCTAGATGTGTTAAAGAAAAATATGGTCACCACGCCGATCCTAGTATTCCTAGATTGGAAGAAGGAATTTCATGTGCATGTGGATGACCTGATAGCATTTGCAAGCGGAAAGATATCTAAGGCTGAAAATAACTATTCAACAATGGAGCTTGAAGGGTTGGCTATGGTCTATCGGCTCTAGAAGTTCAGGAATTACTTGCTAGGTATACACTTTAAGATGTACACAAACCATTTTGAATTAAAGTACCTAGTGAACAAGCCTGTGTTGGGGGGGCAAATATGCATATGGCTACTGTTGTTTCAGGAGTATGATTTCAAAGTCATTGTGAAGCCAGGATGATTGAATGCAGGGCCGGATCATCTATCATGCATTGAAACAGGAGAGGAGCCTACTAATTTGGAGGAAGGACTGCCTAACATGCAGATCTTTGCGGTGCATGTGGCAGACAATCATTTTGCAGACATCATCCAATTCCTCACTATGGGAACGGATCTAGAGGGGTACACTAGGCAACAAAAGAAGGAATTAGACTTCTCTATTATTGAAGGTCACTTGTATAATATTGGATCAGACAAAATACTGCAATGCTATGTGCTTGATTTTTAATAAGTAGTATCCTTGTTGAAGCTTATGGAGGGGTTGTGGGAGGCCATTATGTAGGAAAAGCAACAATGCAAAATATTTCACACGTTGGGTTGTGGTGGAAAACATTGCATAAAGATTCGAAAGCATATTGTAAGCTGTGTGATGCATGTCAAAGGATGGTCAAGCCATCGCAGAGGGATGAGTTGGCTCTAGATCTACAAGTGTCATTGCACCCATTTGAAAAATGGGTGATTGATTTTGTAGGGCCGATCCATCCTCTAGTAAAGAAGACAGGTGCACGGTATATCATCACCGTGACTGAGTATTTGACTAGATGGGTGGAGGCACAGCCTGTAGAGGATTGTATAGGCACAACAACTGTGAAGTTCCTATTTGAATATGTGCTGACCAGGTTTGGTTACCCAAAAATTTTGATGAGTGATTGTGGTACGCACATCCCTAATGAAACACTCAGTGTGCTGGCAAAAGAATTCCAAGTGTACCATCAAAAGAGAATGGCATATCATCCTTAGGCTAATGGGATGGTGGAAGTTTTTAATAAGATATTGGAGAATGCACTGACAAAAGTCTACAATGCGCAGAGGAATGATTGGGACATGCGCATGCCAGCGGTGCTATGGGCTTCTAGAACTACTTGTAAAAAGCTAACGGGATAGACACCATTTAGGCTAGTCTATGGCATAGAAGTAGTGATGCCAATGGAATATCATTATCCTTTGTTGAATGTTATCCTTTAAAGTCCCTATGAAGGCCTCAATCCTCCGCTTCTCTAGAATATCATTTACCCTTATATTCAATTTTTGGAAGTCCTTAATGTGCTCTACCATTGAACCCTTTTGTTTGATATTTATCAATTTCCTAAAGAAGGCTTTTCTCTTTATATCCTCATAATGTGCTATCATTTCCTCTGTGAAAATTTACCAGGCGACAAGTGGTTTATGAGAATAAATCCCTTTATACCATAAAAATTGATTTGGTTCTAAATATAAAGATTCAATATGTACCTTTTGTAATAGTTTCACGTCATATAGATCAAAATATTTCTCCATTTGTAGTATCCATGTTCTGGGATCTTTGCCATCAAACTTCCTCATATCGATCTTTCAAATATGGTGGTTCTTCAATCCAATGTTAGATTCTATGAAATAATGATTAACATTTATTTTTTTCTCATCATGAGTTTCCTCTACTACCATTTCATCATTAGGAGGACTTTCTGGTGTCAACCTTGTAGGTTGTGGAAGGCTAGGAGAAACAACACTTCCATATTGATAATTGTGAGTGGTAGGATTTATTGTTGCCATAATTTTGCTTTCAGTTTTTCTTTCTAGCCTCAATTCCTTCTCCAATGAATCAGTTTCCCAAATCCAAACCTCATGTTGAATGTTATCCTTTAAAGTACCTATGAAGTGTTGGGATAGGGTCCCCCGTGTCAATTTTGGGGAAAAATCCCAAGTTTTGGGGCAGAAAGCCCAAGTTTTTGTTATGTAAAGTGTAAAGTCTCCACAAGTTGTGGTCACGGAGAGCATAGATAGTAAGTGTCATAAAGGGATTTTCCATTCTTTTATGTAAGTTATGGAGGCTTGTATAGAGCTACCCATGGTCCACGAACCATGGGATTGTATAAAAGGAGATTCTTAGAGAGTCTAAGGAACGATCATGAGCGAAGAATGGATGTAATGGGTCATTAAGAAGTAAAGAGCGGAGAGTCTTAGAGTAGAAGAGAGGCTCTGAAGTTGTGTGTGCAGAGTCCTAGAGTAGAGTCCATAGCTGAGTGCGCAAGGTAGTCTTGAGTCTGTAAACAAATCTGAAGTATCAATAAAGAGATTATTCTGGAAAGATCTATGTTTTGTCCAATTACTTCTGTTACGAATCAATGCATTTATGTTATGATGAATTATGGGCTTATTATTTAATACTCTATTGAGGTGTGATTCTGCATGGTTTACATTGTTATATGAACACAAGTACTAATATCTATTTATGTGAAGAACATCTTAATTCATGTTAAAGATATCAGATACTTAGGTCAATTTGGGTAAATATAGAACTAAGGGTAATTATAGACGAGCGTAAGTGGTTTATTCGCGTGTTGAGGGTCCGCAAAAGATAGTCGTAGACCTTCGCGGAGGTCTACAGGCTGGTAAGAGAAAGTTACATCAATAAACCTCAAGAGCTTATCGATCTATGCAAAGGTAGGTTCAGGGCATAAAATGACATCACAATCATCTTTGGGTGCGGAAACTTGGTTCCAGCATCTCCCCATACTGCTTTGGGTGAGACTTCATTCTGCGCTCCATGGATTGATGCCGAAAGGTCTAGTAGTGTAGGGATTTGTTTGGCAAACTTAACTTTGAACCTCGGTTAGGACCCACTAAGACAAAAAATGGTTTCATTACTAGGACCAGGATTTGTATAAAGAGATGTGTGATGTCCACAAATTCGTGATGCAAGAAAATAGAAATTTGCGATTGATGAAAGAATAGTGGTTAGACAAGTATTTGTACACAACGATACACAAAATTTTCTTTTGTTCCTTCTCGGTCGAATTATATGAGTGGATCGCTAAATTGGCACATGGCCAGGGAAGTTGGAGGCTTAACGATCCAATAGTGTGGACCTCGGAGCTAGTGCGAAGATTGGAAGCCTCTTACTATAAGATCACGCACGGTGTCAATGAATGACTTGATCGTGTCCTCGAGGGGTTTGTGAAGAATTTTGCGGTTGATACGTTGGTCAGCTACGGTGAAGCAGAGCAATGCTTCTTCAAGGGACCATGAGGTAAGTATTTGTGATCTTTGAATACTTGGATTAAAATGATCTTGTGTGAAAAAGAGGGTTATGGAATTACCTTGATGTTTGGAGCTATGCGAAATGGAAAGTTATTTAGGGACATGATGGGAACAAGACCTGAATATAGCCCAATGATTGAGCCTCCTCTGAGTGACGACGAAGGAGCAGCACAGGCTTCTCCACAAAGCACTGTCCAATTAATAAGGTGAGGGTTTCTACAAATAAATCACCCACCCACACCACCTCCATCTTCACCTCCACCACATACACCTTGGCCCACACCACCACCACCTCCACCACCGTTCATTATGGAGAATACAGTGAATTTGCCCGTTTTCAAGGGCTTGGGAAATGAGGACCCGGACCAATTTTTCTTCGTTGCAAAGGCTGTATGGCAAGCTTAGAATATTACATATGATCAGATGAGGAAAGAAATATTGGTTACTACTTTAGAGGAATGCATGCTAACGTGATACATTAAGTACTACATCGATAACCCGATGACTGCGTTGGCAGATATTCAGATTGCACTGAATAAGGAATTTAGTAGACCGAAGTCTGAAGTGCAATCGATCATGGGATTCAAGGATATCATGATGAAGCCTAGTGAGACACCCTGGGAGCTAGATCAAAGACCGAAATCCAAGATTCACGAAGCTAACATGAATCTTATGGATGGGTAGCACCACAGATGGTTTGTGGCTTCACTCTTGCCTCATTTAAGGGTTGCTTCATCGCAGAAAAAGATTCGTACCTAGGCAGAAGCCCTAGATATTGCAATGAGATTGCATGAGACACCAATTCAAGATGTTATTTTGGGAGTTTAGGAGATTCACATGGAGTTGCAGAATCTTTGCCTAGAGTTTCAATGTCTAAAGAAAGATAGAGAGGCTCGGCCTGAGGTGCACTAAGAAGTTTGGTGTTTGACATGTAAGAGTTAGGGGCATGATAAAGATAATTTCCCTATCTTTTTGAATTATGTTGCAGGAGGAGGGCCGATGCCTCTGAGGTCAGAAGGTCAAGAAGGTCCAAGTACAGGGCCTGTGCTATGGCGTGTTATCTATTAAGTAGTTGGAAAACATGTGACAAACAATTGTCAATTGCTATAGAAATTTGTACAGACACCGCAACAACTCTTCTACAACTTCTACAAATTAGTAGGTCATGATGAGTGCAAATGCCACAGATTTGAGTTAATGATGGAGAGGACACCCACATATTAAATGCAGATAGAAACTTGGCCTCTAGATCAAGGAACTAGGGGAGCGTGAGGAGGATATCAGGGGTGCGGGCAAGACGGAGGCGGACCTACACGAGGTTGGGGACAAGTTATTTTCTACGATTGTGGAGGACTAGGACACTACACACAAGAGTGTACAAACCCAATTCACCTATCATGTTGATACTATACTTAGTTTAACCATGCGACATAAGAAAACCAAGTATTAATATCTAAGATGCATGAAAAGGGGATGCAACCTTAGCAGCCTACCAAAAACCTATAGATGATGAGGTCTAAACCCCACAAAGAAGATCCTAATGTGAATATTGTGTTGCGAAGTGGAATGATGACTCGCAAAGATAAGGGAAAGCAACCTGAAGAAATTGAATGGGTCTGCAAAGCTCCAGAGAAGGAGGTGGGCTTTGATCTTGAATGTGTCGAGCTATAAAAAGGGTCTCTTTCACCTCTAATTACCTCACATTAGTTTGTCAATCCAGGAACGTTTTGTTATTTCAAAGAGTGTCTCAGTATGAGGCTATCATTTGCCAGAGTAATGCTAGTAGTACAGTGCTCAAAAATACAAGAGTAAACAGATACTTGTCTACGGAAAACTACTTTTAAAGACTAAACCATGCATTCAGAAAACTAAGCAATTTATCAGTCAAGGGTTCAATAGCAGTAACTCCATTGATCTGGGGGCTGAACAGTAAATGTCAACGCCTGCTACAGTCTTAGATCGTTCTTCACATCAAAGTGACAATAACGCAAATAACAGGAAATGGAACGGCAGATAAGAAATGGAACAGCAAATAAGAAATGGAACAGAAAATAAGAAATGGAACAACAAACAAGAAATTGTAACAAAAATTAAGTCTAATAAGCAACAACACCTTAGTCTACACGATCAAATGCAATAATCGTGTCCTATAGGAATCAAATGGCAATCCTCCAATTTTAAGGATGAATCAAACAACACACAAAAATGGAACAACACTGATTAATTATGGACTATAGAACAGCGCTTGAAAGCCACTCATACATGCACACAACACACCTTAATAGTAATCTGATTTTGGTAATCCGGTTTATCAATCTCAGTTATAAAGAGTACGACTACATTTCAGAATGGAACAACAATGTCTATAGATTCAACAATCGCGAGGAAAAATAATCCCTAAGATGAGTTCAGTAATGCCAATGAATAAGTGTACACACAGATACTCTGTAATTGAATAGAAACAATATTCTGTAAAGACCGGCAATATTATATCAGCACTTAAAGGAACAATAATACGTTGCAAAGTTAATACAATATTTCTGTCTTCAGAAATGATATTACTCAATAAATCAAACATAACAGAGCGTGTGATGTAAACTAACAGAACATATCAGATTACCAAATAACGCTGATGAGCAAACCACGCATAAACCAAAAGTAATAGTACAGGAGCAAGTGTTCCTCCAGGGCCGGGCCCTTAGCCTCCAGGGGTACACTACTTGAAGTTATTCCAGAATCGAAGATGAAATATCAACTGAGTTTGTATTAATGCATAAGATAAAATTACAGTGGATCACTTCTCAATCGAGAGTCGATGATCAAAGTTTCAAATTTAAGAGAAATTACATAAAAACATAATAGACTCTCCAGGCTAATAGTGCTGCCCCTTTTTATAATGGTGAAGGCAGAGATGTCTAGGTGCAAAAATAGTTAAAGCAGTGATCCCTCAGGATCAAAGGATCTTGAGGGATTCGCCGAACCGTTAGTCCTTAGTTATCTCTTTACTTTCTTGCGTTGAGCCGATATCTCCATTTCCTTTACAAGCCTAATACACTTTGATTTGGTTTTCCTTGTTTGCATACAGTTCCCCGTCAAAGGGACAATGGTTAACCTGGCCTTGTCCTTTCCTTTGGAATGGCAGTCGTTTGTTTTTCCTTCTTCCTACATAAGAAAATGACAATTGTCAGTGTTTTTGTTTTGCACAGTAATCTTATAGGTTTTATTACAATTCCTTATCATCTACCTAGTTCATGATGGAAAAGGTTTGTAAGTTTTAATCAAAAGATGCTGGAATAATCATCAAAAACATACCTTCTTTAGTACTCCACACACCCCCCTGCTTACCCTTTTTCATGCCCTCATGAAAACATTTTAGTTGACATGTAAGGCAGTGAGAGAGTAGGCTGGAGATGGAATCTCATGTGGAGGTCTACAACCATGATGCATAACTAGGTGTTCAAAAAAATGGCCTGTCTAACCCTCAAGCATCTCGTACAAGGCTTGGTATCCAGGTGCAGGGTGCCAAATAATTGGACTCTGGAACCTATATCCTAACCAGGATGGCCCTGCCCTCAAAATGGTTTCGCCATAGAGGTGCAAGCGTGTTATAGACATTTTTGGGCCCTACAACCCCAAGCATGAAATGTCCATAAACCAAGGGCTCCTAATTCCCTAAAGGTGTTTTTCCAACCCCTAAAAGAACAAGGTCAACTGATTACAGCTTCTCCCAGAAGTTCTCCATGAAAAACTACTCAGAACTGGTCAAAACTGGATCATTGCACTTGCTCCATGGCCAGAGTGCGATGCATTGCACCTTGTACACACGGGAAGTGCGTTGCATTTCAAAAAGCCCTTCTATGGGGTGCGATGGATGAGAAAAGACAAGTGGTGGAGACAATTTGCGAGGTGGATGATCATGGAATCTTCCAGAAACTTCTCCTGGGACACTTGCCTCTCAGAATCGCCCAAGGATGAGTAAGAGATCAATGAGATCTCCAAGTGGCATCAAGAACTATCAAAGAGAAGACACTAATCAAAAACCCAGAGTTGACTCACACCTCTGCAAATATCTATATATAGATCTCTCATCCCAGAGATCCAGAGGTTGGAGGCTGGAATTTTGCATATTGTAAGGAATTGTTGTTGGTTTCTAGAGACAAACATCAGATTTTTGGGTGATCTAAGCTTTGTTTGAGGTGAAGAGGGGCTTCTTTGCCAGGAGGTTGATGCTGGGTTGGAACAACTGGTTGTAACTCCTCCTGGATATTTTCTTGTTTATCAATAAAAGCTATTTGAGTTTTCCTCCATGCTTTTGTATCATTGATGCTCGTTACATTTGTATGGTCAATTTACATATGATCCTAGATTGTTTATGAATATAGATCCATGTCTTTGTATAGTGCTATGCTTCTGTGATCTTACAGGTACTTTGTGAAGCTAGGCGTGCAAGGGAGCAGGTAGCTGGGGACTATCAAAGAAGAGAGGGATCAAATCAAAGGATTAGCGCAAGACAGAGGTTGGTCTTTCTATTCCTCTCTTTCTATAATTCATAAAGGAAAAACATAAGTATCTTTTCTCTGTTTGTTTCTAAGGCAGCTGTCACACCTTAGTGGGATAGAGCAGTTCTAAATAGACACTTTTCCCTGTAACAAAATGGCGACTCCGCTGGGCAGCTAATTAGTTTTTTTGTGTATCATTCTTTGTTGTTTGTTTCATAAACTTACAAGTAGCATTCGAACTGCATTTGCCATAACAAATACAAAGTAGATAACTGCTGCTTCAATCCATCCACTGGATCTGTTTATGATTTAAACAACTGATTCACCAACTACCTGATTGCCCTTGTGATAGCTCTTAGATCCTCCTTAGATCTACCCCTGATTGTTGCATTACTGATTGCTTTTTTTACTCGACCAAAAACCAAGAACTGAACTACAAACTGTGACCTAGAGACCGAACAGAGTCTTGTTTCTGGCCCAGCGAAGGTACTGTTCAGAGATTCTAAATTTCAGCGCACTTCCCGAGTGGGTAACCTGCGCTGCATTTTAGATTCTCTGTGTTACAGGTGTGCTGATCAGACTAGCTTTGTGCAGTTGTGGTTTCTGTGGATCATTATTTCCAGTTCTATTCCTGAATTTTGCTACCTGTGATCAGTATATGTCTGTTTGAAACCCCTTTTCCTTGCTGTTATTCTGCCTCCTTTTTACAAAAGAACTGTAGATTTTTTGTGTGTTTGTTGAGTCATTTACAGTTTTCCTTTGAAAAAGTAGCATTGTCGTACTGTCGTCCTTTGATTTGAATCTGTCGCAAGTGTCTATTTCGATCATAGGAGAAAGTTTGATTGTTGTTGATGGTCGATTATCCTATTACTATTGCCTTTGGTTTGAATTTGTAATTTTCTAGTGTCAAAAACAAGTATTTATTTCAAAATCGTAAGGTGTCGTAATCATCTCTAGTTTTGATTTCGAAAAGAAGCTTGTTTATATTTGTCGCTTGAAAAGAAATTCAGATTTGTACATTAACTTTATTTTTAGCATCCATATACTAAGAAAGTCGAAAACAAATACACGCATGTGCATTTGCATATGGACAGTCTGTTTGGCTTGATTTAGGAAAGTGCATTTACAGTGTGCTCTTTTCTCATTGTGAAAAGATTCTGTCTTTCTTTTCCCTAGTAGCTAGGATTTTCAGTGCACAAAAGAGATAAAAAGTTTGTTTATGATCTTTAGATTGCATTTTAGGAATTACATCTACATCTCGTGGTGAACCCGAAAGGAAAACTTCATAAGCAAGATCAACTTAAAATAAATTCAATGAATCTAACAACGCTTTGGAACTTAATGCACAACATTTAGAGGTCTAGGCTAGAGACATATTCCGACATCGTAAAGCCTGGTAACTGTTGTTCTCACTGATGGTTGGGTGATTCCTCCACTTTGAGACGATAAGTGCTAGTACGTACTTGTGCTCCCATGTATCATCGAGTATATTTTGGGAGACCCCTATAGGCTTAAATCCTTTATCCATAGGAAGCCGTGTCTGCCGCCCTATCGATCGCAATGCACTGAACACAGCATTCAGGAAGATTGACTGTCGTACCATAAAAATTATTCTACAGTTTTGCGATTGGTTTGGTACTCCCTCTACCTAGACTTCTAGAGTAGTCCCTTTCTTTCCTTTTCGGACTCCTTAACGGAAAAGGTCCATCTGAGCACTTGTCACTTCAGGCTCATTAAATATCGAAGGAGACTAGAGTCATCTTTTGTTTTTTCTTGACTCTTAAAAATTGAAAAAACAAGTTGTGTCAAAGCGTCTAAAATTTATTTTAAATGGAATAATCATCACCTATCCCTCATTGGTCTTCGAATTTAGTCTCCCTTCATTGCAAGTTCTTGTAGAATCGCTAGAAAATCTTTTGGATAGACTAGATATGTCTGAACAACTGTCGACATCCAGGACTATGTCATCTGACACAGCAGTGGCAGAGCCTCCTGCTGCTACTCCAACAATGTTCAATGGTATACCATTTGTCCCGGCAAGTTATCAACAACAAGCCGGAGTCCAATCAGGGATTGTTTCGACGACATGGTCAGTTCCTATTTCTTCATCCGGATTATCATCTGGTATTTCTTATGTTGAAAATCAACAAATTGATCCAATGTGTCTTCAAAGTCCAATCTACCCTTTAAGTACTGGATTACCAGCATATGGAGGACAGTATGCCTTTTCATTGTTCCCCCCAGGAGAACAACCATATGGGAGTTTACAACAAAGTTCAGGTCAAACTGAAATTACATCCAGCGGTTGGGTACCAATACTGCCTCAGCAACCAAGGGTTGTATATTCAATGTAACCAGTCCACCCTGTGTCGAATATTCCCACTATACCTGCTATGGTGACTGCGTCACAAGTACAAGCGCTACCTGTTGTATGTCAACCCCAAGTTTCTTAGGTTGCAATACAATAACCTCTTGTCTCGACGACTCAATCACAACCTCAGGTTAGTGCCTCCTTATCTGGAGCGACTCAGGCTCAAACAGGTACTATAACTCCTCATCTTGGTCAATCATCCAGTATTGGACAACATCAAATGGTCCAACAACCAGGGCTGGTTCAATCTCAACAACCACAATTCCAACAATCATATCAAGGACCTGAGCAGCAAGTCTTTGTAAGTAATGGGCAACTGCATTTCCAAAGCGGTTATCAACAACCATACTATAATGGTTATGCCCATCAACCTTATCAAAGTTGCCAGCATCAAATACATTATGCTGGTATGCAAAGACCCATTGCTCAAGCGATTCCATCTTATCCTGGGTATGCTTCGCTTAACCTGAATCAACAGTTGCCCTTTGTAGCAACTCTAGAATTACCAAATCTAAATTGGCTGACGAATGATCCAATTGCTTATGCCCCTTTGTGGCCAGCGATTCCGCATAAACTTCCGTCAGATATTCCTAAATTTAGTGGAAATTCGGGTGAAGACCCATCGAATCATGTGATGACATTTCAGCTGTGGTGTTCATCAAACACCCTAAATGATGATTCGATTAGGCTTCGCCTTTTTTAGAGGACGTTAACTGGTCTGACAGCAAAATGGTATATTGAATTTCCCAGATCTTCGTTTGACAACTTCAGTACCCTAACCACAACCTTTTTAACCCATTTTCAGTTACCAATAAGGTACGAAACAGGAACAGAGCTTCTTACCAATTTCAAACAGACAACGGCCACTCACATATCCGATCATATTCATGAGTGGTGACGTCGTCGTAGAATGGTAAAAACGTATGTTCCTGATCAGCTTTTAGCTGAATGGTTTATTAAGTCATTATTACCTTCCATTACAGAAGATGTGGCAAAGGGAGGAGTCATCACTGAAGAGCAAGTTATTGCTCGTGCGCAATCTTTAGACTTGATTTATACTTAGTCTGGCACGCTCTACGATAAAATCCCTGACGCTCCCAGACCAGAATTTTCCGTTCCACCTCCTCCTAAATAAAAAAATGACTCTCATGCCGGCGATGGCGTGATTGGCACAACAGACACGAAATTGACAAAGGCTACATCCAAAAAGGCCCGTAAGATTTCTAGTCAAAATGAAAATGAGGAACTTCTTGCCTCGGAAGTAAATGCCATGTCGACTGACAAGGGTAAACAACTGAACCAACCAGGGGGCAAGAAGAAAAAGAAAGGGAGAAAAAAGAAGCAGGATGAGTCATCTCCTGAAAAGCCTTCTACAAACCCTTCTGGGCAAAGGAAACCCCCTGCGGGGTGTCATATATGTGATGAGGATCATTTGACGAGAGATTGTCCACATAAAGCTGAAGTTAAGAAACTCTTTAAGAGTTCAAAAACCTCAGCAGTATTGACTGATCCGTTTCCAAACCCGGGAACCAAACTGGTTGCTAATCAAAATGCTTCCCGATCCCAAGTGCTTATGTTGTCGGTTTCAAAACAACAAAATGATGCTTTGATATCGACAAGGAGAAAAGATTATGGGAATCCTCAGCTGTTGAACAACAAGGATAAAGATCAACCTAGTAGTTCGACAACAACTTCGACAGAAGTTGAGCCACCCACCATTCCTGAATTGACGATAAAACCGCCAAAGGGAGTAGTACACAAGTCGACGTTTAATCCCCTCGCTAGAGCGGCACAACATTATAATATAGTGGAATATTTGGCCTAATCGCCATCCGCTATGTCGACTATTGAAGTACTACAAAATTACCCATCCCAAAGGCAGGCTTTATTATCAGCCATTGGTGGGATAGACCCAAAGGATTCCAATCTAGTATCCTTCGACCATAAAGGATACAATCCTCAATTACCAGCTCAACTAGCTTTCCTTGTTCAAGTGAAAGCCCTCAACAAAACTGTTCATCAGACGATTATTGATGAGGGGGCATCTACATGCATTATGTCGATGAGTTGCTGGAAAACTTTAGGATCTCCAACCTTGTCGCGATCTTCGATGACATTAAAAGCATTCGACGGAAGGACATATACCCCATATGGTATCCTAAGTAACTTGAAAGTCGAACTAGGAGGGAAAACCATAGAAATAGATGTTGAAGTCATCGATGGAATTCTTGATTACAACATCCTACTAGGAAGACCATGGATATATGCTATGGCGGCTGTTGTGTCGACCTATTTTAGGAAGATTGCATTTCCCTTCCAAGGAGGAATTACAATCGTCGACCAACAAACATTTCTCCCCAACAGTTCACAAGTTACGGGAAGCATTCCAATGATACATGGAAGCAATCATTCGCTCCAAAATATCGGAGTAGGTCTCCTAAAAGACCCTGCCTTAATGGGTACTTTTTCCCTACCGCCTCCGAGTAATCTGGCGGAAGTGGCCAAAGTGGAATATGAAATCTTCTATATCTAATGGATTCAAAAGATTCCTTAACATTTTGTCAGCATGGATCATCGCCATTTTAGAAATATTGTAGCAATCAATTTTCTTGGCCTGGGGGGCAAACCCAAATCAGCGCTCATCGAGTGTTTGGATAGATAGGTCTAAGGAATATGGCACCTCTTCAAATCCTTCGTCGCGTGTAAATTCAACAGATGAAGGAATCGTTCATTCAATGATAGGAGAGGCACCATGGGAAGATTACCACCATCGCTCCTGTCTTCCAAATTACCACGAAGATTATTCTAGCAACCTTAATCATCCTTCAGTTTTTGGTTCTCTATCAAATACTGTAAATATGGTGGATTTCAAGGATGGTTCTTATCTCGTGTCGACCTCGTTAAAAAATGAAACAAGGAGTCTTGAGGATGGTTCTTTTACTGTGACAACCTCATTAAAAAATGAAACAAATCCCCTTTCCAAATCTCAAAGGTAAACCTTCATTCCAACCACCGAGTTGAATGCAATGAAGCTTGGGGGGCATGCACCTTGATTTGCGTTATTATGCTGGGGGCATGCAAACTTATCATCTAGCAGTGTTACTGTAGGGTTCAAGCTCGTTAAAAAATAAACTCACCATGAGCAGTGTTACTGCAGGGTTGAAGCTCGTTAAAAAATAAATCCGCATCAAGCAGTTTTAGCACATAGTTCAAGCTCGTTAAAAAATAAACATAAGACATGAGCAAATGTTTCCCCGCGTGTTTAAGCTCATTAAAAAATGAACTATTCACCGGTAAATAACCATCATGAATGTAGCACTTCAGCCATTAAAGCCTTGGTCGTGTTTGCACCATCACGTCCACTTTTGCATTGGCCGATCATTCACCTCCATTTGATTGTTTACCCATTTTGAGGAACAGCTGCGAAGAGTGATCTCACTAGCCATCCTTGTAACACTGCCGTGATTGGAAAATTCCAAACCTTACCTGGAATCAGCTGCTACCCATTTTATCACTCGTTCCTCAAAAGATGAGTCTCCTTTAAGCTCTTTTCAACTGAATCGTAAAATATGAAAAGATTGCCGAGCCATTGGCCTCTCTAGCTCGTTAAAGGGATAGGAAGTGCTATCCCTCCTCTAGATTTTAATCCTTTTGGACCTGAGGGATTATTACAAAAAAATATCGAGCGCTTGTTTTGTTCGGCTCGTTAAAAGTATCGAAAATTCATCCCTTCTGTATTGTTTTATACTTTTTCAGACTTAAGGGATTAGATGATGAAAAAGGAATTTTGGAGTTACCTTTATGTCCCTTTTCAGACTCTCTAAAATTGAAAAGGACCGAGTTATCTTTGTTGTTAAACTCGTTAAAAAGATTAATAGCGACAAACTTGTCTATAGACGAGAACGAGTTTCACTATCGCTAGGCTCGTTAAAACATAGCGATGGGTTTGCCCGAAGGGAAAATTATAGAACAAGCATATGTTATCCTCCTCAAGCTTGACAAAAATAAATAGGTACTGGTCAGCAATGACTGGGGAAAATTGAGAAGAAAACTCAAAGAAACATTGTTGGTAGCAAGCCGCTCTTGAACATGACACTTCCACTCCGTGTCTAAGTCGGGTTGGGTTGTTTCATTCACTGGTCACATCACCATGGTCATGCCATACCATCCACATTTAGGGTTAATGCTACCGATCCATCACATTAGTGTCGCCGATATATTCAAGAGAAGTCATTCAGTGAATTCACCTGTGTCTCACCCACTGTTATAGACATTTTTGTGCCTTACAGCATTGAGCATGAAATGTCCATAATCCAAGGGATCCAAAGTCCCTAAATGAGTTGTTCCTACCCCTAGAGGAACAAGGTCAACCAAAGACAGCTTCTCCCAGAATTTCTCCACCAAAAACCACTCAAAAGCAGTCAATTCAGGATCAATTCAGAGGCTCCACTAGCTGTCTGCGCTGAAATGCAGAGATTACACTGGCTAGGTGCACTGCAATGCAGGTAGAAGCACTACCAGGGTGCGCTGAGAGGGAAATGACAAATGGCAAGCTCATTCAACGAGGTGGAAAGACCCTGGAAGCTTCTAGAATCTTCTCCAATGACACTTGCCTCAATGAGTTCGACTAGTGATGAGTAAGAGGTCCTCAACCTCCAAGTGGAAGCAAGAACTGACAGAGAGAAGCCACAAGTCAAAACATAAGCTGACTCATCCTCTCTGCTTACATCTATATATGGATCTCTCACCCAGAGGTTCAGGAGGGTGGAATTTTGTACTTTGCAGAGAATTGCTGTTGGTTTGAGATTGAGATTAGCACATTGGGTGATTTATGCTTTGTTGGAGGAGAGGAAGGGATTCCTTTGCTGGGAGGTAGATGCTGGATCGGAACTCACTTGGTTGTATCTCCTCTTGGACTTTCTTATTTCATCAATAAACTATTTGAGTTTCTCCTACATGTTGTATACCAATGATGTTTTGTTATGCTTACATGTTACACTAAAAAATGTCACCATGATTGTTTACAGTTAGTATGGCTCAATCAACAAGTCATGCTACCCTCTTAGGCAAGTCTTATGCCTCTGCTATCCATCTCAAACTCAAAGAAGGGAGAAAGTCTTGTAAAAAATGTGTTTATCTCTGGGGACGCAGGTTCTCTCAAGCCTTACCTGCGGGGACGCTCACAATGTTCACAAAGGCTGCGTCCTTGGACGCTCTGTATATTAAGGGACAGGTGCATCCTTCTGTAAAAGGCAAAATGCGCAAGTTTCATCTTAAAAAAGTTACTTGTGGTTACTTCTAGAACTTTCTAGAGGTCGGTTTGATGAAATGGATGTGCCTCCAATTGGTTCGTGTATCCCTATTAAGGAGGAACTTATCCCATCAATAAGGGAGCTATCCCACCCAAAGAGCGGGATTATCCCATTGATGGTGGACCTGAATAACCTCTTTACAGCACTATAAATAAAGGCATTGAGCCAGAGGGAGGAGAGGTTGAAGCTATACATTTTCTTTGGGTAAATGCTACAGGAATTAGGACTCCCATTTAGAACCTTGTGAGGAGAGATTGTCTTTGCTTGATTCTACTTGGAAGTGGGTGAGCTTTGTCAAAGTAGAGGAAAACCCTTGATGGACCCTGGGAGGAACTTGCACAACACCAAGGCCGGGTTGTAAGAGTTTCTTTGTTTCGTTATTAATACAAACTGGTTCATTTTTCTCAATAGCTTGTGTTAATGAGTTATTTCATGTGTTCCTTGGTCTGCATGTTGAATATATGTTTTATTATATGAGATGCAAGTGCTTGGTAATTGTTTGATTGTTTGTGGTTGCAGGAATTGATGTGAAGGAGGAGCTCATCCGGATCGACAAGGACGGACTACATCAACAACGTTTTGGAATAAGGTAAGCCTAAACACTTTGTAGTTTTCATGTTTTAAAAGGTGTATTTAGAGAACGATCGCTCCATTTTGTCTTGTTTGTCGCTAGAGAGTTTAGACTCCTAGGGAGGTCAGTTGTGTCTGCACAAACGACTTTTTCCGCCACGAAAAATTGGCGACTCCACTGGGGATGCCATTAATGTGAAAGTCTTTTCCTTTGTGTGAACTTTGCTCTGAGAAAATCATTTTTATTTTCTGGTTTTTGACTGTGAGAATTAGTATTTGGGTGGCTTAACTTTAGATTTAGTTAGATTTGGTTTTTCTTAACTTTTCCAGAAGGACGCACCCTCTGAGTACTGCACAGTGCGTCTTTGGACGCGCTGTTGCCGTTTGCACAGAGCGGGCCCGCGCCTGTTCTAACGGGTTACCTGCGTCTTCCTGTAAAAATTTAGGAAAACTCCATTTTTGCTTTAATTGCTTTTAGATTTTGTTTTTTCTTAGTGTTTTCTGCCCAAATCCTTTAGTACCCTGTCAAAATATTTTCACCTGAACTTGTTTTGTGAGCTTTGAGTGTTTTAGTGGATTTCAATGAAGTTTAGGCCTAGGGTTTGATTTTTTGAATAGGTCCTGTAGTGACTTTGACGGTAGAAAGTTGTCCAGCCTTAGATCTCTCTGGTTTGTCAGCCTTCTTAGAAGTCGGGCCTGTCGTAAAGTCTCCTTGTGTGAGCAGCTTGCCATTTAAGTTGTCTTTTGGGTCAAATTTCGAATTACTTGTTTATAAAGTGTTGATTTCCATTTTACAAAAGAACAAAAAGATTAGAGTTTTGTTTTGACTAGTTTTTGGTTCTGCAATAAGCTAGTCCTTGATTTGATTATGATCAAGTAAAACACCTTAGAATAATCATTGTTGGCTTTGCCTCATTAGGTTTAATTAGGGTAATTTCCTTTTGATTTGTTTTTTTTGAGTGAATTTTCATAAATTTCATAGTTTGCAATTGATTTTTATTAAAATAGATTTATGTTTTTCGTTAAATAAGAAAAATACAAAAACATCTCCTTTTAAAAGTTTTGTTTCAAGTAGCATTTAAAGTTTTTGGAAGAAAAAGAGTTTTTTCGTGCAAGTAAAGAGCGGTCATGTTTTTATGCTTGGAAAAGACAAACGAATGGTTTCTTTGATTGTCTTTAATTAAGAAGTTGCTTTTATAAAAATTGCATTCTCTCAACTTTTTAGTTAAGCAATTCATCGAAAAAGTAAAGTAGTGGGTAAATCATCCTAGGTGCATTTTGTAGTGGTTTCAAGTCGAGTCAACACACCACTGGTTTCACTTCCATCACCTTTTGACTTAAGAAACAACCTTAAAAGTAACGCTTAAATTAAAATCAATCTAGTAATTTTTATTTTTCTAGGGCTCTGAAACACCAACATAGCTTAGGCTAGGGTCTTGGAGTAGGTGAGTACTTAACTCTCCAAGACTACAAAACCAAACAGATAGTTTATCTTGAGTAGAATAAATCCAATTGTTTCAATTGCACTCTGGGAAAGCTCCTCTTAAAGGAGAAGCACGAGCTCGTGTCCGAACCAGTGAGGGGATCATTCCCCCCTCGTTGGGAATGACGCCAGACAGTACGTATTACAAACGGTAAACCTCGGATTAACCATTGTCGAGGAGCCAGGGGTCACTTATCGGTAAACCTTGGATTACTGTCAAGGAGCCGGTAAGGGGATTGAGCTTGTTACTCTGCCCTTGCGTGCTGTCAGAGTTTAGACTGTTCCCCCAGGTGTAATTGTTGTGATTGGTAACTTTAGTGACCATAATCTTTAGGGTTCTACCGAGGTGACGGTGGAGGGAAGGTCCCACTGTACCTGGAGCAGACGTCGGTTATACTCACTTGGATTTTCCGGGGGGTTCACTTCACTTTGAGACGGCTAAAGTGGAGGAACTTGTGCCGGTCTATTCATTAAGCAGGTTGCCGGGGTAACTGTTCCACCCGCCATTTCTGTACTGAATCCTGCGAGGTTGGGCCTAATCACCAACTAGCGCTTTCGGTCTGGAAGACTACTGTTTGTGTTTGGTTTGACGCTCTAGATTCTTTAGGCGTGTGCTTCAAATTTGTTTGCTTCTTTAGAAGACTTTAGGTGGTTTGATTTGAAATTTTTACTTTGTTTTCGTGTGTTGTAGTTAAAAATATTTAATTGTGGCGGAATTACCGAGATAGTCCCGTCGACTTCGGGGCAAGTCTCCTGAGATTGTTACCGGAATAGATTTGTTAAGAAAACTCCGTAAATCGCGGGGTGAATCTCCTGAAGACATTCCGGGTCAGTACGAAGGGTTAAAGGTCCTTGTAACTCCTCCTAGTGACAGTAGAGTAGGTTCACCTGAAGAAGGAGAATCTTCCTTGGTAGTCCATCCAGATTACCAAAGTTTAGAGACATGTTATAATCCCGAAGTTGTTTCAGTTTCTGAGCTTGTTGGTAGTTTTTCGTCTGCTAGTGATACAGGAGAAGAACCAGAAATATCTGAACCTGTTACTCCAACTTCTAGTGTTCCAGATTCACCAAGAATAGAAAGAATTATCACCGAAAATCTACCTTCTGGTTTGATTGCTATAGAAGAACTTGCTCCAGAAGAGGATATAGGTGTCTCTCACCTTGAAGGTCAACTTACTATTGATCTAAGGGAGCGTGAATCCATCTTTTACAGTCCTCCTAGAAGTACTTCTTGGTACCTTGCGTTAACCAATTTTTTAGACAACTCAGTAGGTTTTTCTACACCTCGTACTCCTTTTCCACCTGGAGGTATTCATACTCCTGTAAATATGTCTGGTCAGTCGTCCGTGTTTACTCAAAGTCCTGAATCTTTTTTACACGGCGGTCCTTCTGTTCCCACTGGGTATCAGTCACTTTCTGGTACCTTTGCGGGGGCATCTCCTCAACCCGTTGATCATGGGTTATTTGCTGGAAACAGTGGTAATATACCATTGGGTGTAGGAGACATTTACATGATGTCAGGTTCAGTTCCCGTTTCCCAACCTCAAGGTGGCCAATTACCGCCTGGGGGGCAACCGCAGTTAACACCTGGGGGGCAACCTCAAGGTACACAAATCGTGTCTGGGGGGCAACCTCAAAGTTAGTATGTACCTATGGTGCAACACGTGCCTCAAGGTCAACCTCAGCCTCAATATGTACCCCAAGGTCAACCTCAGTATCAATATCAACCTCAAGGATGGCAACCCCAAGGATGGCAACCTCAAGGGTATCAACCCCAAGGTTATCAACCTCAAGGGTACCAACCTCAAGGTCAAGGTCAACCCCAGTATCAGTATTTACCTCAAGGTCAATACTCAAGTCAAGGTTATCAACCGCCTCAAGGTCAGTCATATGTTCCAAGTATGGGAACTGCACCTTACAATTATCAATCCTACCCTCAATCTGGTTATGGATCTCAGTATCCTCAACCTGTTACGGGTCAATACCCTGGAATGTTAGTGTGGGATCCATCACAGGGTCAACAGGTGTTGCAGCCAAGTGTACAGATGGTTCCTCAAGCTGGACAACCCGTAGTTTCTGGTCCAACCCAGCAACCGCAACCTGTCCAGCCAAATGTTCAAACTTCTGTAACTTCGGTAGTTACTCAGCCGTCAATTGCACCTAGTACTCCATCTCAAACGGCTGCTGCAACTACCGCTACATCTACCATACTTACTTCTGGAGTATCGACGGCTCCAGTTTCTACTGTCCCTGTTACCACACCTCAGACATCTTTACCGTTGTCTGGATCTACGATTCAAACCACGGTCCAGATGCCTGTAGGTCAGCCTGGTATAAGTACGGTTGTCACTACTCAACCTCAATTTGTTCAACCTCCGTACCAGGGACAGTACCAACATGGGCAAGCTGTCCAACAACCGGTTTACCAGTATCAACCGTATCCTGGGTACACTTATCAACAACCTCAACAACCCCAGTACGGTCCGGTTAATCCTGGTTTTCCAGGAGGATATAATATCCCAAATGCGACTCCTGTTCCTAGTTATCCTGGATATCCTCCTCCTGGGGCTGGTATTGTGACCCAGAGTTTTAGAGATCCTAACCGGCAGTTACCGTTTATTGCAACTTTGGATTTACCCGACTTGACGCGCCTAACTAATGATCCAATTCAATATCTTCAGTTCTGGCCGCCAATGCCAAATAAGTTGCCCAGCGATATACCCAAGTTCGAAGGTAAGTCTGGAGAGGATCCGTCCAATCATGTGATGACTTACCACCTCTGGTGTGCTTCGAATTCTATCTCGGATGATTCGATCCGCTTACGTCTTTTCCAGCGTACACTCATTGGTCTCGCGGCCAAGTGGTACATTGAGTTACCACGGGCCTCTTTTTACAACTTTAGCCAGTTAGCTACCTCGTTCTTAACTCACTTTCAGTTGCCGGTCAGATACGATAACGGCACAGAGTTATTAACTTCACTAAAACAATCGACGTCCACGTACATTTCTGATCACATCCATGAGTGGAGACGTCGTAGGAGGTTAGTGAAAGTTTTTATCCCGGACCAAATCTTAGCTGAATGGTTTGTCAAATCATTATTACCGAAGATTACTGAAGATGTAGCTAAGGCCGGAGTAGTTACTGAGGAGCAAGTCATTGCTCAGGCACAATACCTTGACTTAGTTTACACTCAGTCGGGTACGTTACACGAGAAGATCCCAGATCTTCCAAAATCGAATCAAATCGCTGCTACTCCTTCGGGATCTCATGCCGCTGATGGTATGATTGGTATCGTGACTACGAAGAGCAAGAAGAAGTCTTCCAAGGCTTCAAATACTCCAATTATCACTTTGCCTGATTCTCCGACAGGAGAGTCTTCTCCTCCTGAACTTACCGCCGACATTCACGCTGTAGAGTCATCTACGGCCAAATCAAAAAACGGTGGAAAGAAGAAAGGAAAGAAGAAGGCTAAAGCAGACAAGGCTCCAAAGGAGAAAACTAAAAAGTCGGAAACCAATGACGAAAAACGCAAACCTCGATATCCTTGTCTTATTTGTGAAGAGGATCATTTTACGAGAGATTGCCCTCATCGGGCCGAGGTTGTAAAAATAGTCAAAGGTTCTCCCACTCCTGCTGTGTTAAAGAATCCATTTCCAGAGCAGGAGAATAAGATGATAGGTTCTTCTTCGAATGCCAGTGAAGAACCCATTTTGATGATGTCTCATGTGAGGATTGCGACTCGATCGCAAGATTATGGTAGTAAGGCTCCTGTTGATGGTAAGGAAGCAGAATCTTCTCACTCTAACCCATCAACCTCAGCTCCTGGTTCCGATCCACTACAGATCGAAAAACCTAACCCAGACTTAGTGATTAAGCCGCCCGCCAAGGGTGTACTTCGAAGGTCTGCTTTCAATCCACATGCGAGAGCAGCCCAGAATTACAACATTGTTGAGGACTTAGCTGTTTCACCTTCAGCAATGTCGGCACTCGAAGTGCTGCAATCATGCCCAGCACAACGGAAATTGCTTTTGTCGGCTATCGGAGCTGTCGATGTTCAGGACCCGAACCTAATGATCTTTGATCTAGAAAATAGTACGCCACGTCTCCCCCATCAAATGGCTTTCCAAATTCCAGTGATAGTCAAAAACAGGCCTATTCATCGGACTGTGATTGATGAGGGAGCTTCTACGTGTATTATGTCGATTCAATGTTGGAGATCGCTTGGTTCTCCTTCGTTGAACCAATCCCCCACCATCCTTAAGGCCTTTGATGGCCGTGGGTTCCGTCCGTTTGGTATTCTACAAGAATTGCCTATAGGGGTAGAAGGTAAAACCGTTAGTCTGGATGTGGAAGTGGTTGATGCCCCTCTAGACTACAACCTTCTTTTGGGTCGAAGTTGGTCATATGCTATGACAGCGGTCGTTTCATCGGTCTTCAGAGTAATTAAGTTTCCATAACGGTAAGATCGTGACTATTGATCAGCTGACATACTTTTCATCCGACCCAGCCTCTTCAAAGAGTATCCAGCATGTCGGTAAGACGACAATCCCTTATAGGGACGTTGGTGTAGGTTTAGTTAAGGATTCCGGTTTACTGGGAACTTTTCCTCTCCCTCCACTCAACGTAGACCCTTCATTTGCAACAATTCATATGATTACATCAAAAACATTATTTATGACGATCCTTGGATTGTCCCATCTGACTCTGAGATAGACTCATTCGGTGATGTTATGCCTTTGAGTCCATATGAAATTGCTTATGAAGCTGTCATGTCTTTTACCAACTCGCATTCAACCGAAATCGACCAAATGAATGTGGTCAGTGAAGAATCACTTTTCACCTCAACCTTAGAACGGATAGCGTTTCCCGAAGTCGTGTCATCTGACGAACAACTTCGCGAAATCCTAAGTGTAGATGATCTACCATGGGAGGATCTCCATCACAGATCTTCGTTTTTACCTAAGGATGATGCATTTGAAAATGATTTTTCATCTATCTTTACCGCTGAATATGTCAAAGACGCTCAGGATCCAACGAAACATTCTGATTCAGAGTTGAATTTAGGGAATATTTCTCGTACTATTCCCATTGATATTTCAGTGAAGCCCGGAATCGAGGAAAACATTCATATAGGTGCCGCTTGTACAGAAGATGAAATCCAAACTTACAAGGCCCTATTCCAAGAATTCCGCGACGTGTTTGCCTGGTCTTACGAGGAAATGCCGGGAATTGATCCTGCCATTGTTGTTCATGAAATAAAGACCTACCCGGATGCTAAACCCGTCCGGCAACGGTTGCGTCAGATTCACCCTCGAAAAGCGGCTGCGATTAAAGCAGAAGTCGAAAAGCTGTTGAAAGCAGGTTTCATTTATCCGATCCCGTTAACGGATTGGGTATCGAATATTGTTCCGGTTAACAAGAAACAAGGAACAATAAGAATCTGTATCGACTATAGGGATATAAATCGAGCTTGTCCAAAAGACAACTATCCTACGCCTTATATCGATCAAATTATTGATGATTGTGCCGGAAGTGAAATGTTTTCCTTTATGGATGGCTTTTCAGGCTATAATCAAATCAATATTCTACCTGCCGACCAACCAAAAACGGCATTCATTTGTCCATGGGGGACATTTGCTTATTGCAAGTTACCTTTTGGGCTTAAGAATGCCGGGGCCACTTTTCAACGGGCGATGTCTTATGCATTTCATGACATCAAGCACATTGTGCAACCCTATCTCGATGATTTGCCTGCTCATTCTTTACATCGAGCTGATCACCTTGTCCACCTACGAGCAATCTTTATGAGGTGTAGGCATTATCGAATTCGGTTGAATCCCCACAAGTGTGTTTTCTGTATAGAAACAGGTCGATTGCTGGGATTTGTTGTTTCAAAAGCCGGCATTCGCGTCGATCCCTCAAAGTCGAAGCTATCATCAAATTGCCTCCTCCTTCGAGTTTGCGCCAACTCCAAAGTTTGCAAGGGAAAGCGAACTTTTTACGCCGATTCATCCCAAACTACGCCGAGGTCACTAAAGGTTTTACACGGTTGTTGAAACAGAACGCACAATTCTTTTGGGACGAGATTGCCCAACAATCTTTTGATGCACTTAAACACGCGTTGACCCATGCACCGTTGTTGCATCCTCCCAACTACAACCAGGACTACTTCTTATACCTCGCAGCTTCGCATTCCACCATTGGAATGGTGTTAGTTCAAGAAGATGAATTCGGAGCGGAACATGTGATATATTATCTTAGTAGGACCTTAAATCCCACTGAGTTAAAATATTCGCATGTGGAGAAATTGGCCCTGGCAGCCGTTCAAGCTGTCCAGCGTTTTCGTCACTACATTCTCCTCCGTAAAACTACAGTTATTTCGGATTGCAACCCTATGATTTATATTTTGACAAAACAATTGCTAGGGGGCAAGTACTCTAAATGGATTGTCATCCTGCAAGAGTTCGACTTGGAGTTCGAGAAGTCCAAGTCTAAGAAATCCTTAGTTTTTGCGGAATTGATGTGTGATTTCCCGAGTGCTGACACAGAGACTGTGGCAGAGGAGTCCATTGCGGACGAATCTTTGTTTCTTATCAGTACTTTAGATCCGTGGTACGGGGATATAATCATCTATCTCCAAACCCAAACCTTTCGGCCTGAAGCTTCCAAAGAAGAACGTCGAAAAATTCGGTTTCAATCCCAGCAATACAAAATTATTGGAGATACACTTTATCGCCGGGGGGCAGACTTAGTTTTTCGACGTTGTTTAACTCACGAAGAGGCTGAGAGAGTTTTGAATGATTGTCACTCTGGAGCATGTGGCGGTCATATGTCTGGGTATGCCACAGCTCAGAAGGTGTTGCGCGCTGGCTATTTCTGGCCGTCTATGTTTAAGGATTGTATCATTGCCGTCAGGAAATGCCACAACTGTCAAGTGTTTGATCGCAAGATGCGCGCTCCACCTGCTCCTCTCCACCCTATAATTGCCGCTGGTCCATTCGCCAAATGGGGTATCGACTTTATTACTTGTAACCCTCACTCGGCCAGGGGGCATGCGTATATCATCCTCGCGGTTGATTATTTTACTAAATGGGCCGAGGCGATGCCTACATTCGACGCAAGCGGCAAGACAGCTGCAGTTTTCGTATTCAATCATATCATAACTAGGTTTGGTGTCCCACAAGCAATCATTACTGACCATGGGAGCCATTTTCGAAACGTCATGATGACTGAGCTTACAAGCCAGCTTGGTTTGCGCCACGATAGCTCTACTCCTTATTATCCGCAAGCCAACGGTTTGGTTGAGTCTATCAACAAAGTTCTAGTCATCATGATTCGACGGATCATTGGTATCCATCGAACGAATTGGCACAACATGTTATTTTTGGCGCTATGGGCATATCGAACCTCAGTGAAAAATTCAACAGGGTTCACTCCTTTCCAGCTAGTTTATGGCTTGGAAGCTGTGTTACCCATTGAATGCGAAATCCCATCACTTCAAATGGCTGTCGAATTACTTCCAGCTACTTCCGAAGAGGAGAAACGGTTATTGTACTTAGCTAAATTAGATGAGACTCGACGTGACGCTACATTAGCTATCGAGACTCACGCGAAACGAATGAAAGCTCAGTATGATAAAAATGTAACCCCTCGAAGTTTTTCGGAAGGAGACCTAGTACTATTATATGATCAAGCTAACGATAAGCTAGGTGCCGGAAAATTCGTTCCCATGTGGCATGGGCCCTACATTGTAAAGCGAAAGCTAGCAAAAGGGGCTTATGAGCTAGTTGACTTTGATGGGGACTCTTTGGGTAAACCCAGAAATGGACTTTACCTAAAGAGGTATTATGCTTAAATGATGGGTATGGAGAAATTTTTAGATAGGTTAGATTTTCTTTCTAGCTAGCGAGTGTGTTAGTTTAGTCAGTGTGCTTAGCTTAGAGAGTGTGGTTTTTCGTCGTTATTCTGGCTTATCTTGGTTTTACTCTTGATATTGCAGATGTCGACGCCTCTCCAAACATACATTGGATTTGCTGATGGTGCTTGTCGTAGTACACGGAATATCTCTTCCGCAGCTTGGGTTATCTATTCGCCCTCTGACGAGTTAGTTTCTATGCATGGGGTAAGCCTCGGTCAAACAACGAACAACATTGCAGAATACAGTGCAGTGATCGAATTATTATCCGAATCTATTTCATTTGGAATTCGACGTTTGATAGTGAGGTTAGATTCTGAACTTGTTGTATTACAGCTTAATAGAGTTTATGCCATTAGAAATCCTGTGTTATTAAGGTTGTTTTTGAGAGTGCGTCTCTTGGAACGTGAATTTGATTACATTGAATATCAACATATTCCAAGGTCTTTGAATACATTAGCAGATGCAATTGCTTCTCGAATGTTGGACAGACATTTACGATAATCATGCAAGTAAATTTAAAAACATTTCATCACATATGTTAAACAGGATAAGCCGGTAATAGTGATATATATAGATAGAAGTGTGTCAAAAAATATATACATCGTCTTCGATCATAGGTTGAAAACACCTTATGATCGGCAAAATGATAGTACAAAAAGTCAAAATGTCACATGTGACTACAAAAGTGACTAGTCAATCACTGGTGGTGCTCTCTGTATGACACCACTGCGCGGGCTACCTTACGCAAAAATCTCCTAAACGGTCCAGGGACCGCGACTACGAAGCGCTGAAGCCTGATAGGAATGTCGTCCATAGTAGTCTCAGGTATATCTGCCGTGAGACGCTCTAGATCATGCTCCAACTCAGCTAGTACTTCTGCAGCCGCGTCCTGTGGGGCCGGTACCGGTGCAGCTGGATGTAGTCTATCAAAAGGCCGGAGGTTGGCTGGACGCTGTGGACCAACATCTGCATTTTGAAAATTTTACTGTTAGTTTTGAGACGATATATATGAAAAATAAAAAAAATACATAATTAGAAAACTTGTGAAAAATAAAGTACCTCTGTCATCCCATTGTTCTCCCGGTGGAAGAACCATGTCCGGATCACCTCTAAAATCCACTCCGGCATACGGAAAGTCCTGTATCGAAAAAACCTGGTCCTCTAACCAGTGAAAGTAACTATCTGAGAATCGAACCACCGCCGTGCCCTCGTCAGGATGCCGGGCCATCACCGCAACCCATCGTATCAGCTTTGGCTCCCGAGGACCCAAGATATCAACAGTGAGTTGCTGAGGGATCAGCATTGGAACTCTCTCCAAGGCAAAGCTCACGACTAGAGGCCCATATCCAAAAGTCTTTAGTCGTCTGTTCTTTGCCTTGGTCAGTTGGCTCTTCATATGAGCCGACACAGCTTCACACCAGTTGAAAATGGTGCCTTGGTAACAGTCAATTGCCATCCGCATTTGGGATCCGGAAGCAATGTGTAAAGCGGCCGCGCCGCAAATTCTGGTAACCGTGAACGCTATGACTTTGAGTTCACGCAGAGTGATGTGTTTTATCTCTATGCCTTTCGAATGGTGAGCCCCAGGTGTGCACCACTCGTCACGGAGACTATCAAGGGATTGGCCACCTGGCCTAGTCCCCGCAAGACTGAGTTTCTCGCCTCTGTTCGGAAAGCCAGTAAGAAAGTATACATCCGAGGGCTCTATCTCGAGCTGGTGCCCTCCTATGTAAAAGCATTGTTCTTGAACGTTCCATCGCTCAACCAGCCATTCCAAGAATCTTACCTGGCCCCTCATGCACGGTATGGTCCAGTATTTGTATAACCCGCATGCTCTTAGGGCATCCAGGGAAGGTTGATGATTTATTGCAGCTTCATCATCCTCTACATGCTCTCTTTCTCTCCAATCTAACATGGTTAATGCCCTGCACACCAGAAATAGTCATTAGAAATTGATTTGGGAATTTTTAGATAGTTATTTGAGGGGGTTGGGGTTTTGAAATGCGCGTTTCACGGAAGACGCACCCCGCCTTTACAGCACAGGGCGCCCGGACACGGTTGGCCTGAAGGCGGACTACGTCTTCCGACCATTTTCCTGTATAGGAAAAAGTCGGGGGACGCGGGTCACCCGAAGGGCACCCGCGTCCGCCGAGAGGCGCATTCCAAAACCAAAACCCCCCCAAAAAATGAAACTAAGACCTAAAAATTAATTCTAAACGGATAGAAATGCAGAGTAGGATGTGTAAAATACCTGGATAAGACGGCGTTCGATTCCGACGGTCGGATTTTCCGCAGCGACCACGGGAAGTTTCTTGTCAAAAGCTCCTTTTTCAACCTCAACAGTCAAACGGTAAAAATGACATGGTAAAAGATCTTTTTATAGGTTTTTTGGATGAATTAGTTCATTTTTTACCATGAAAAGATGTTTTTCGATGTATTTTTGCCTATTTTAAACAGGTATGAGTAATGTGTTGCTTTTGTGCAGGACAAAGGGATTTCGAGGGAAATTGTCATTTTTCACAAACAAAAATATCAGAGTCATCTTTTAAGCCCTTTTCTGACTCCTAAAACATGAAAAGATCGCCGAGCGTTTCTTTTACACTCGTTAAAACGGAATTAAAAGACGGTCCCCTTTTAGCTCTTTTCTGACCGCAAAATCAGGAAAAGATTGCTGGGTTTTTGTCGTTTCAAACTCGATAAGGAAATAAAACGACGTGTCCTTGATCGCTTTTTACTTTTCAGGTCAACGACACTATTATGAAAGTACTCCTTGGTCGCAAGATCAAGCGGTTCCCCCAGGTATTATTTTATACTTTTTCGGGCTTGAGGGACACAAATGTACGAAAAAGTTCAACGTGGAGTCTCCTTTAGTTTTTTCAGACTCTCTAAAATTGAAAAACGCCGAGTTTCTCCTATACTGGGCTCATTAAACTTTTACAGTAGAGGACCTGTTCAATTACAAACAGGAACGAACCACTCCTTCCTAGGGTTCGAATTTAAACTAGGTTGGACTCGTCCGAAGGATGAGCTTATAATCAAGCATATGTTATCCTCCTCAAGCTTGTTAAAAATAAAGAGGTACTTGCCAGAAATGGTGGGGGAAAAGAGAGAAGAATGAACCTATTTGTCACCTTTTGTCTCAAAAGAAACTTTATTACCACTCTTGAACACGACACTGTTTCATTCACCTGGGTTGGGAAATCTTTTACCTCACAGTTGATCAAACCACTTTGAAAGTCTTTAACCGGGTTCCAGGGATTAACTTTGAGTTATTCGTCACCAAGCCATCTGTCGTGTCGTTATGTGTTCAAGAGGTCTGCAAGCAAAACTTTCATCTGCAAAATACTTGTCATCCATTTGACCATCCCTGAGTCAGTCCTTACAGCAACATTTCTTCAACTTGAACAATGATTTCGTGTTGCGGGCTTGCCTGCAACGGGTCGCTTTCTATCGACATCGACACATTATCTAGAAAGATGACTTAGGAATCGACAGTACCTTGAAGTCTGCATGCATCAATGGCAGGTTTCTCGCCTTTGACGTCAGTTTACATCATTGACTTTCGATCAAAGGATTCCGTGAAGTGTTCGACATCAAAACATCTATTCACATTTCACGGGTTGTGCTTGGTACTTTGAGAACCATTGACATTACTGGTGGTCTCTCTCATGCTTGTTAACAGTTTACATCATCGACTGGTAATCAAGTGGTTTCTAACATGTTAGACATCAAATCATTTAATCACATGGCTAGGATCGTACCAATTCGGGAAGTAGAAGTGAAGACCCTGGATCTAGTTTCTACCATCCAGGCTGCGAGGAGTTTTGTATTCATTATCTATGTAGACTAATCATAAACAGATGGCTGCGTCCATACTGTGTCTACAAAAGTCTATTAAAATGATGTACTGCAAGATCATTCCTGTATCAGAGTAGTTAGTCCATTAGTTAAAGTTTTGAATCTGAGTATGGGAATGCCTACCTCAGTGATGATATAATCTTACACATGTATTTTGTGTTGAAAATTGCAGGTTCCAACCAGGTCATCCACAAGACAATCCTTGAAATGATAAAGCGCTTCACCCTTCCTAGAATTACAAAACCCTAATCTATTCCAGGCTTCGCACTTTAGGGGGCAATCTGTTACACTAAAAAATGTCACCATGACTGTTTACAGTTAGTATGGCTCAATCAACAAGTCATGCTACCCTCTTAGGCAAGTCTTATGCCTCTGCTATCCATCTCAAACTCAAAGAAGGGAGAAAGTCTTGTAAAAAATGTGTTTATCTCTTGGGACGCAGGTTCTCTCAAGCCTTACCTGCGGGGACGCTCACAATGTTCACAAAGGCTGCGTCCTTGGACGATCTGTATATTAAGGGACAGGTGCGTCCTTCTGTAAAAGGCAAAATGCGCAAGTTTCATCTTAAAAAAGTTACTTGTGGTTACTTCTAGAACTTTCTAGAGGTCGGTTTGATGAAATGGATGCGCCTCCAGTTGGTTCATGTATCCCTATTAAGGAGGAACTTATCCCATCAATAAGGGAGCTATCCCACCCAAAGAGGGGGATTATCCCATTGATGGTGGACCTGAATAACCTCTTTACAGCACTATAAATAAAGGCATTGAGCCAGAGGGAGGAGAGGTTGAAGCTATACATTTTCTTTGGGTAAATGCTGCAGGAATTAGGACTCCCATTTAGAACCTTGTGAGGAGAGATTGTCTTTGCTTGATTCTACTTGGAAGTGGGTGAGCTTTGTCAAAGTAGAGGAAAACACTTGATGGACCCTGGGAGGAACTTGCACAACACCAAGGCCAGGTTGTAAGAGTTTCTTTGTTTCGTTATTAATACAAACTGGTTCATTTTTCTCAATAGCTTGTGTTAATGAGTTATTTCATGTGTTCCTTGGTCTGCATGTTGAATATATGTTTTATTATATGAGATGCAAGTGCTTGGTAATTGTTTGATTGTTTGTGGTTGCAGGAATTGATGTGAAGGAGGAGCTCATCCGGATCGGCAAGGACGGACTACAACAATAGCGTTTTGGAATAAGGTAAGCCTAAACACTTTGTAGTTTTCGTGTTTTAAAAGGTGTATTTAGAGAAAGATCGTTCCATTTTGTCTTGTTTGTCGCTAGAGAGTTTAGACTCCTAGGGAGGTCAGTTGTGTCCGCACAAACGACTTTTTCCGCCACGACATTACATGTTTAGCTTAATCTGATCTTGAGCTTTTTATGAATGTATATCTGTATCTTTGTGTAGTTTCTCTCTCTTGTGATCTTGCAGGAATTCGGTGAAGCTGGGCCGGTGAAGGAGCAAGAAGCTGGGAGCTACTGAAGAGAGGAGTGATTTGGATCGACAAACTAGCGGAAGATACAGGTTAGTTAGATCCTTCTTCCTCACTTACATCTCATAAACAAGAATACTCAAATAAGTTTACCTGTTTGTTGCTAAGGCACTATCACCTCTTAGAGTGGGATAGGGGCATTCTGAATTGGATACTTTTCCCAACAACAAATTGGCGACTCCGCTGGGGAATGTATCTTGTTAGTTTATTTGTGTTTCTGGTGTTGTTCTTCTCATAAACTCAGGAGTGTCGAATCGAAATGCATTTGCCATTTTCAAATGCAAAGTGGAGATCTGCCACTCTAGCCCACTCACTGGGCCTGTTTTTATGATCTGAAAAAACTGATCCACAAGTGCTCTAACAGCCCTTTGTGATAGATCTTAGTCCTCCTTTAAATCATCCTTCTAATTGTACCTAATTGATAGCTTTGATCTGACCAAAAACTGTTGATTTAACTGCAAACCGTAACCCAGAACCCAGAAACAACTCTCGTTTCTGCTTCAGCGCAGACTCTGTGAAGAGGTTCTGCATTTCAACACAGGTCCCGTGAAGGCTACCTGTGCTGAATGTCAAAACCTCTGTGTTGGGAGTGCGCTGATCAGTCTTTGCCTTGTGCAGCTGTGGTTCCCTGCTTCCTTTTGCTTGGTTTTATCTCTATTTTTTGCAGCCTGTTATCAGTCAGTGTACCTATCTGAAACCCCTTTTATTTGCCTCAATTCCGTCTCAGTTGTATAAATAAACTGTATTTGTTCTTTGTGTATTTGTTACATCATTTGCAGTTTCCCATTACAAAAGTAAACTAGTCATACTGTCGCCCTTAGATCTAGACCTGTCATAGGTGTCGTTTTGATCTTAGGAGTGAGTTTGTTTGCTGTTCACAGTTGATTGAGCTAAATTTACTTTTGTCATTTGGTTTGAATTTATGCATTTCTAGTGTCGAAACAAGTAAATCATAAGGTGTCGTAATCGTCTTTTTCATTTTGAAAAAGGAACTTGTTTATGTTTTAACTTGAAATCGAATTCAAATTTGTACAACAGCTTTCTTTTTAGGCATCAATATTAAGAAAGCAAAAACAAATACATGCATTTGTGCATTTGCATTTTGATAGTTTGCATGCTTTGATTTAGGGAAAAGTGCATTACAGTGTGCTCTATGCTCTTTGAGAAAAGTTTGTATCTTCCTTTTCCCCTTGTAGCTAGGATTTTCATTGTTGAAAAGATATAAAAGCTTGCTTATCATCTTTAGACTGCATTTAGGAATTGTATCATACATCTCGTGGTGATACAAAAAGGCAAACTTCTAAGAAAGATCAACCTAAAATAAATTGAATGAACTTAACAACGCTTTGTAACATAACGCACAGCATAGAGGTCTAGGCTAGAGACGTGTTCCGGCGTCGTAAAACCTGGTGACTGTCGATCTCGCTGATGGTTGGGTGATTCGTCCTGAGAGACGATAGCGCCAGTATGGATTGTGCTCCCATGTACCGTCGAGTATATATTGGGAGACCCCTATAGGCATAAAACCTTTATCCTTAGGAAGCCGTGTCGGCCGCCCTACTGATCGCAATGCACTGAACACAGCATTCGGGAAGATTGACCGCCCGTACCTTAAAAAGTATTCTGCGGTTTTGCGAGAAGTTTGGCACACCCTCTACCTAGAACTCCAGAGCAGTTCCTTTTGGCCTTTTTCAGACTCTATAACGGAAAAAGTCCATCCGAGCATTTGTCACTTCGGGCTCGTTAAAACATTGAAGGAGACTAGAGTCATCTTTAGCTTTTTCTCGACTCTTTAAAATTGAAAAAGCAAGTTGTGTCTAAAGCGTCGTTAAAATTTATTTTAAACGGAACAATCACCCCTTTTTCTTGTGTTGATATTTAGGTTGAGAAAATGGAGCACACCAACCAAGGAATTCCCCTTGGTGGAAATCCTAGTCCCTTCTCCTCTTGGGGAGATGTTGGTGCGCCCCATATGGCCACATTGTCGCTTCCAGGACTGACAGTTGGCTTGCCGGTCTGGCTCTTCTCAACCAATGTCGTTCAGAACACCACTATTCCTGAACAGTCGAATCAATAGTTAAACTAGTCCAGAGTTTCCCACCAGCCTTCTACTTCCTCTAATTCTTCCTCTCCTCCTTCCTCTTCGCTTGACGGAACTGGTAAAACAAAAAACCAGGTTCCTAAGGAGAAGAAGGAAAAGAATAAGAAAGAGAAGAAGAAGAAGGAGCCAAAAGCTACTTGGGGCAAACAAGTGTCGTCTGACAAAAATCCACACACAGCACTGACTAGGCCTAAATCGCCATGTGTCATATGCAAGGGAGACCACTTCCACAGAGATTGTCCATGCATCCCTCGGATACTAAGGGACTGGTCTCCCCGTTTGCACAATCCGGTGGCATCAACCTCTGATAGCCATGTTGAATGCATACCGTCAACTAGCGAGAGTGAAGTCCTTGGACAAAAAGGGAGAGCTAGATCTCCCTGTAGACTGTACAAAGGCAACCACGCCATCCACCATTGTCCCTTCTTAGACGAAGAGAAAAGAGTTTTGGATGATCGTCCGGTTTCACAGTTGCGACTTCCTCCTGGATATAAAAAACTCTTGTCGAGTCCTTCGTTAGTTGAAAATCCAGCTGGCCCACTCAAGTGGTCAGCTGATGTGCTGGTCATTGAAGATGAACCAGCTGAATCCATACCCGACGAAAGTCAAAAGGTCGAGGCGGCAGTTGACCCGGTCTTGCCTTCAGAGGATTTATCTTCGAATGATACAGTCACTGAAGAGAATAAAGATGACACCGTCCAAATTGTCTTCATCAACACATACTCCGACGAACAGGGGGGCACTCCCCCCATTCCTTTATCGCAGGAAGGAAGTTCGTCAGAGCGATACCCGACCGTTTACTCGGTCCCACCGCCAAGCAACCTAGTTGTCTCCTTCGACTGGAACCAACTAGGCAGACCCCGTTTGCCAGCAAGCATACCATTCAGAATTATTGTCGAAATATACAGAATGGTCATGGCTGGCACCATCATTGATGAAGGGGCATCTGTGAGTATCCTTTCCTCCACTGCTTGGAAAGCGCTTGGTTCGCCAGCGCTTTTGCCTGAAATGAGAAATCTGACAGGCTTTGATAAAGGAACCAGTCGACCTTTAGGGATCCTCCCCAATGTGCCTATCACATTGAAAGGGAAGACCGTTCAAATGAACATGATGGTCATTCAAGGACCCTTGGATTATAACCTACTCCTTGGACGAGACTATATATATTACATGGGAGCCATCGTCTCCTCACTCTTTAGAGTAATGTGTTTTCCGCACGAAGAAAGAGTGGTCAAGCTCGTGGACCAGCTTTCATTTCTCGGATCACGCATCGCAAATAGTCATATACCTTCCCTAAATGGTCTCTTCACGCAAGAAATGTCTCAACCTATGGTCCGTCCTCCCAATGAGCGCAAGTGATTCGGAAGGATATGACTGGAACCCAGGGGGTATGCGTCCTGGTCTGCTTCGGCAGGAAAAATTTGGGTATAGGGTAGGTTTCCGTGGGAGAATATGACTAGTCTGTACCCCGTCCGTCTTGGAAGAGGGGTTATTCTAGAATAAGATTCTTTTGTCAAAGTTATGTGTTTGGCGCTCGTTGTCACTCACCTTTGTCTATCTCGGTAGACACCGCTGAAGAAATGTTTTGTTTGAAAGATTAATAGAACAATCTTTGGGTAACCTGAAAGAGGTAGGCCTCTCCCGGTAAAACAAATGTTTTATTGGACTAAGAAGGGGTAACCTTGAAACCATATTTTATACTTGGGGGCATGCAAACCTTTTGGAATGCAAGCAAGGGGCAGCTATTTATTTTTTAAATTTTTAGGTCCTCCCTTTAAACCTGTAGGTCTAACCCTTTAAACTTGTAGGATTAGTCGTTTCCAAACTTGCATAACGAAAGGATGCGGGGCATAGCTTTGGTAAGGCGCAAGCTCCATAAAAAATGGCATCTTACATGAGACATTCTTATCATATGACTGGATTATCGAGCAGTTTTAGCACATAGTTCATGCTCGTTAAAAAATAAACATAAGATTGAGCAGTTTTAGCACATAGTTCATGCTCGTTAAAAAATAAACATAAGACTGAGCAGTGTTTTTCCGCGTTTAAGCTCGTTAAAAAATGAACTATCTTTCGGTAAATAACCACCGTGAATGTAACCTTATCAGCCATTAAAGCCTTGGTCGTGTTTGCACCGTCACCTCCACTTTTCCATTGGCCGATCGTTCACCTCCATATGATTGTTTACCCATTTTGAGGAACAGCTGCGAAGAGTGATTTCACTAGCCATCCTTGTGACACTGCCGTGATTGGAAAATTCCAACCTTTACCTGGAATCAGCTGCTAACCCGTTTTATCACTCGTTCTGCAAAAGACGAGTCTCCTTTAAGCTCTTTTCATCTGACTCGTAAAATATGAAAAGATTGCCGAGTTTTGGCCTTCCAGCTTGTTAAAGTGACCGTAAGTGCTATCCCTCCTCTAGATTTTAATCTTTTTGGACCTGAGGGATTATTGCACAAAAAGATCGAGCGCTTGTTTTGTTCGTCTCGTTAACACTATCGAAAACTCATCCATTATGTATTGTTTTATACTTTTTCGGACTTAAGGGATTAGATGACGAAAAGGACTTTCGGAGTTGACTTTACGTACCTTTTTAGACTCTCTAAAAATGAAAAGGACCGAGTTATCTTTGTCATTAGACTCGTTAAAAGCATTAAATAGCGACAAACTTGTCTTTAGACAAGAACGAGTTTCACTATCACTAGGCTCGTTAAAACATAGCGATGGGTTTTCCCGAAGGGCAAATTATAGAACAAGCATATGTTATCCTCCTCAAGCTTGACAAAAATAAAGAGGTACTGGTCAGCAATGACTGGGGAAAAATTGGGAAGAAACTCAAAGAACTTTATTGGTAGCAAGTCGCTCTTGAACATGACACTTCCACTCCATGCCTGAGTCGGGTTGGGTTGTTTCATTCACCGGTCACATCGCCATGGTCTCGCCATACCATCCACCTTTGGGGTAAATGCTACCAATCCATCACACAAGTGTCGCCGATATGTTCAAGAGAAGTCATCCAGAGAAGTCAACCGTGTTCCATCCACTACCATACATTATCCTTCATCCTTTCATGACCGCCACCCTGAACCATATATCATCAGATTGTTTTCACCTCCATCAAAATCATTTGCTCCGTTCCGTGTCACTGATGTGGGATACATTAAGGCCCTCCTTTGACAGATCACTTCTTGTCGACATCAGCTCATTATCCAAGAAGTTGATCTAGGAACAACCCCTTCAGTACTTTGAAGCTTGCATGCCTCAATGGCAAGTTTCTCACTTCCGGCGACAGGTATACATCAATGACCTTCGACCGAAAGATTTTGCGTGGTGTTCGATGCCAAGTCCTTTATTCACACCACGTGAATTGTACTGCAGTACCCTGAGGGTCATTATCATTATCGGTGATTCCTCTCGCGCTTGTTAACGGTTTACCTCATTGACCGGTAATCAAGCAATGTCTTTCCATGTTCGACTTCAGAACATTTCTCACATGGATCGACTTGTACTTAGAGTGAAGATCGGACGAGATTGAAGACCCCAGATCTAGTTTCATCCATCCGGGCTGCGATATATATTCAGGAAAAATAAAGACATTGACATGTACAGCATTACAGCAGATAATCATCCTACCAAAAGGATGATGATTTCATCAAAATCATCAGTCTACCATCAGACGATTGTCTGTTCTATGTACAGAAAAATGAATTTATAAAGCTGAGCATGGGAATGCCCACCTCAGCTAGATCATGAAAGCAGTATGAAAAATAATGTATTGTATTGTATCTTATTACAGGTCTCCTCCTAGCATTGGAAGAACTTCGGATCCTCCTAATAAAGCATTTCACCCGATAAACGGCCTCATACTTTAGGGGGCAACTGTTATAGACATTTTTGTGCCTTACAGCATTGAGCATGAAATGTCCATAATCCAAGGGATCCAAAGTCCCTAAATGAGTTGTTCCTACCCCTAGAGGAACAAGGTCAACCAAAGACAGCTTCTCCCAGAAGTTCTCCACCAAAAACCACTCAGAAACAGTCAATTCAGGATCAATTCAGAGGCTCCACTAGCTGTCTGCGCTGAAATGCAGAGATTACACTGGCTAGGTGCACTGCAACACAGGTAGAAGCACTACCACGGTGCGCTGAGCGGGAAATGACAAATGGCAAGCTCATTCAACGAGGTGGAAAGACCCTGGAAGCTTCCAGAATCTTCTCCAATGACACTTGCCTCAACGAGTTCGACTAGTGATGAGTAAGAGGTCCTCAACCTCCAAGTGGAAGCAAGAAATGACAGAGAGAAGCCACAAGTCAAAACATAAGCTGACTCATCCTCTCTGCTTACATCTATATATGGATCTCTCACACAGAGGTTCAGGAGGCTGGAATTTTGTGCTTTGCAGAGAATTGCTGTTGGTTTGAGATTGAGATTAGCACATTGTGTGATTTATGCTTTGTTGGAGGAGAGGAAGGGATTCCTTTGCTGGGAGGTAGATGCTGGATCAGAACTCACTTGGTTGTATCTCCTCTTGGACTTTCTTATTTCATCAATAAACTATTTGAGTTTCTCCTACATGTTGTATACCAATGATGTTTTGTTATGCTTACATGTTTAGCTTAATCTGATCTTGAGCTTTTTATGAATGTATATCTGTATCTTTGTGTAGTTTCTCTCTCTTGTGATCTTTCAGGAATTTGGTGAAGCTGGAATTGTGAAGGAGCAAGAAGCTGGGAGCTACTGAAGAGAGGAGTGATTTGGATCGACAAACTAGCGGAAGATACAAGTTAGTTAGATCCTTCTTCCTCACTTACATCTCATAAAGAAGAATACTCAAATAAGTTTACCTATTTGTTGCTAAAGGCACTATCACCTCTTAGAATGGGATAGGGGCATTCCGAATTGGATACTTTTCCCAACAACACCCACTACCATACATTATACTCCATTCTTTCATAACCGCCACCCTGAACCTTATATCACCAGATCGTTTTCACCTCCGTTAAAATCATTTGCTCCGTTTTGTGTCATTGATGTGGGATTCATTAAGGCCCTCCTGTGACAGATCACTTCTTGTCAACATCATCTCATTATCCAAGAAGTTGATCTAGGAACACCCCATTCAGTACTTTGAAGCTTGCATGCCTCAATGGCAAGTTTCTCACTTCTGGCGACAGGTTTACATCAATGACCTTCGACCGAAAGATTTTGCATGGTGTTCGACGCCAAGTCCTTTATTCACACCACGTGAATTGTACTGCAGTACCTTGAGGGTCATTATCATTATCGGTGATTCCTCTCGTGCTTGTTAACAGTTTACATCATTGACTGGTAATCAAGCGATGTCTTTCCATGTTCGACTTCAGAACATTTCTCATATGGATCGACTTGTACTTCGAGTGAAAATCGAACGAGATTGAAGACCCCGGATCTAGTTTCATCCATCTGGGTTGCGATATATATTTAGGGAAAATAAAGACATTAAATGTACATCATTGCTGCACAGATAATCATCCACTCAAAAGGATGATGGCTCTACCAGAATCATCAGTCTACACTCATACGATTGTCTGCCTATGTACATGAAAATGAATTTATAAAGCTAAGCATGGGAATGCCCACCTCAGCTAGATCATGAAAATAGTATGAAGGTAATGTATTGTATTGTATCTTATTACAGTTCTCCTCCCAGCATTGAAAGAACTTTGGATCCTCATAATAAAGCATTTCACCCGACACCAAAAGGTTAACGGCCTCATACTTTAGGGGACAACTGTTATAGACATTTTTTGGCCCTGCAACCCCAAGCATGAAATGTCCATAAACCAAGGGCTCCTAAGTCCCTAAAGGTGTTGTTCCAAACCCTAAAAGAACAAGTTCAACTGATTACAGCTTCTCCCAGAAGTTCTCCATGAAAAACTACTCAGAACTGGTCAAAACTGGATCATTGCGCTTGCTCCATGGCCAGAGTGCGATGCATTGCACCTTGTACACACGGGAAGTGCGTTGCATTTCAAAAATCCCTTCTATGGGGTGCGATGGACGAGAAAAGACAAGTGGCGGAGACAGTTTGCGAGGTGGATGATCATGGAATCTTCCAGAAACTTCTCCTGGGACACTTGCCTCTCAGAATCGCCCAAGGATGAGTAAGAGATCAATGAGATCTCCAAGTGGCATCAAGAACTATAAGAGAGAAGATGCTAATCAAAAACCGAGAGCTGACTCACACCTCTGCAAATATCTATATATAGATCTCTCATCCCAGAGATCCAAAGGTTGGAGGCTGGAATTTTGCATATTGTAAGGAATTGCTGTTGGTTTCTAGAGACAAACATCAGATTGTTGGGTGATCTAAGCTTTGTTTGAGGTGAAGAGGGGCTTCTTTGTTGGGAGGTTGATGCTGGGTCGGAACAACTGGTTGTAACTCCTCCTGGATCTTTTCTTGTTTATCAATAAAAGCTATTTGAGTTTTCCTCCATGCTTTTGTATCATTGATGCTTGTTACATTTGTATGGTCAATTTACATCTAATCATAGATTGTTTATGAATATAGATCCATGTCTTTGTATAGTGCTATGCTTATGTGATCTTACAGGTACTTTGTGAAGCTGGGCATGTAAGGGAGCAGGTAGCTGGGGACTGTCAAAGAAGAGAGGGATCGAATCAAAGGATTAGCGCAAGACAGAGGTTGGCCTTTCTATTCCTCTCTATCTATAATTCATAAAGGAAAACCATAAGTAGCTTTTCTCTATTTGTTTCTAAGGCAGCTGTCACACCTTAGTGGGATAGAGCAGTTCTAAATAGACACTCTTCCCTGTAACAAAGCGGTTGGCGGCTAACTTAAAATTTTCATACTTAAATGGTTCCCTGAGTTGGATATTCGGATTAGAGATCTGGTATTGAAATTTAGCCACATCAATGGAAAGGTCTTTAATAGTGAAAAAGTATTCTATTCCCTACCGATTGATTGCTATATGAATGGGTCATAATGCTTCAATTACGCCTGGAGTCCCCATGAGGTTCCTATGTTCCCTCCACAACTGTATTGGATCCCTAGGCTCAGCTCTTACCCATAAGTCTAATCCGTTTTCTTGCCTTTGGAAAGCATTGATTAACCCCAAATGAAATAAATGCCTGTAATTGGATATCCCCAACAAGAGGGCTGGGGTTCAGCTCAGTCTCCTGGTCTAACACAAGGTTATGCAAATAAAACTCACACAGTAATCTTTGAACTTTTACCCCATAGTGCTTACAACAGTTTATAAAATCATCGATGGTATTAATTTGTATAGGGGCGCCTGCTTTAACAGCCTTTATTTTCAATTGCAAATATCGTTCCATTAAAAACAAGGCATAATTCTTAGCAGGGGCTCTACATGCTAGGACGTCATTGTACAAAGAACATAAGGTATCCATCTGCTTGATAACTATATCTAACCTACGAGTTACCTTCGCGACTTTCTCTTCTTCCCTTCGCCACCCTTCAAAGGCCTGGATTTCAGATAGATTGACATTCCTTAGCTGTTGCTGTAGTTCTTCATACCTCTCTCAAGGAACCGTTTGTTCTATGAGCTTTTCTGCCGCTTGCTGAGCTTGCGTCAAACCCTCTCGTAGGGTTACCGCCCTTGGATCACTATCCCACATGGTAGTGGAGACTGGAAGGTTTACTTGAATCTTCCTATTGCGTTTTTTTGTTATTCGCATTCCTTCAGGGGATTGTGCCTCCATCTGTATTTCTTTTTCACAGGCCAATACATTATGGGTAACAGTCAAATGTTGTTCCTTTTGATTTTGAACAGCAGACTGCTCCTCAACAACATTTGGAACAACAGACCGCTTTTCGACAGGGTTTTGAACAACAGGATGGACTCTGGTCCTTCGAACCTTTTTCTTGAGAGGTTTTGCTATAATGGTTGCATGTCTCCCCCCCGAAGTCCTTTTTACCCTTTTTCTTGTTTTCAAAATCCTGATCTGCTGTCGAAGCTGAACTATTACATTCAATAGTCTTTGCTATTCTTTCCGTAATCTCTTAATTTCCTCAATTCCCTTAGAAGGAATAGCAGACTGTTTACTGCGACCTGGACTATGATCTGGATCAATTCCCTAATTTTCTCTTTGGGGTACTTCTTCATTACTTTGCTCTGGTTGCTCCGGGGCAAGAACCCTAGCTGGTTCTATTATTTCTTGCGTGACTTCTTTTTTTGCCTCCCCTTCTTCTAGAATTTCTTCTGGTGTAGTCTAGCTAGGAACAGATTGTTCTTGTTTTGCATCACTTCTCTCCCCTATCATTTTTTCATCATGAACAGGCTAACTCTCCTCTTCTACCTCGGCATGTAATTCTTCAGGTGCATTTCTATCCTGAGCAGAGTGTTCTTTTGGTTCTTCTTCAGCATGGAGATCTGGTGGGCTGGAAGGTTGGCCATATTCACCCATATTGGCCAAAATTTTGGCCAATTCATCTTCTCTCAATGGATTCTGCAATGTGCTACCTTCATGCTGTTCTGTTTCCTCCTCCTGCTCAGGTTGCTTGGTTTCTTCCTCCATTTCTCCTTCCTCATTTCCTTGTATTCCTTTGTCATTTTCTTCTCCTTCTAATCGTGGGGGTTGCTCATCCCCTGAATCGTTTACCTCTACTGGTTGGCTGGTATCTCCTTGGGATTTTTCCATCCTCCCTTTAATCCGTGCTAATCGGACCGATTTCCTTCGTTTTTCTGGACGCTCAGGTGTACTGGTAGCATGTTTACATTTTGGGGATGGTGTGGTCAATCCCCCATCTATCATGGCAATTATCTCTTCCCAACTGCTCTGTTGCTGGTTAAGGCTATGGCTAACTATTAGCCATATCAACCTATGGTGACTGACGACTGATTCTACATGTTGTGCCTTTTTCATGCTCCGTGCAACGTCATGAAGTAATGAATTCAAAAATGCAGGTAAGTTTACAGAGCATTTTTGCTTTAATACAGCTAAAAGTTTAAGGTGTCATGGTCTTACCACATCTTTCCTGCCTTCACAGGTGATGTAGCTCTGAATGATCTTTGCCAATTCCGCCCACGGTTCTCCTAATGCTACTGGTAGAACCCCATTTCCTCTAATTTTCAGACTCTGGCCTTCCTCCTGGAAGGTTTCTATGATCTTATGTAATCTCTCCTTCTTTAACATCCATACAGGTCTAGCGACTAGCAGTTCGGAGACCTCTGTGATTATGTCATCGGTGACTGCTATGTGTCTCCGCCTTACTGTGGAGTGATCCTCTTGCAAGTTCTGCAATAATTCAATTGCTACAGTCTCATTGGATTCCTGTAAGTGATTGAGATACATTAACCATCCTTCTCTTGCCAGGATTTCTCGTGTAGCATCAGAGACTGTTAACACCTGTGGTTCTCTCCGAATTGATCTTCCTCCCATGTTTGTGTTTTCCCTGTAATATCTCAGACTTTGACAATGGAACAATAGCTATTCACGCTGTTAAAACACAAAGAAACTAACAGATGTAGGACTTGCTGAAAATCTAAAGGGCTTTACTAATGCCGCAGAGAATATTATGGAAATGGCTTAGGAACATCAAGCCATGCAAACATAAAAAATAGTATACCATTCAGCCGTGCTATTCCCAAGTACGCAAGTTCCCGAATAGTGGTCTGACACGTAATCCAGCGAATGATGAGGTTAACCTCCCCCCCGCAATGTGATAGGTCGTCCCGGCCGTCAAATAAAGGAGCGGCGTGCCGATCTGCCTTGGAATAGAGTCATAAAGGAACAGCCTATGGCCATATGCCATGTTTACAAAAGTAGCAGGTTACTGAAATCGAGGTGCAAGGTCAGATCGCTTAATAAGTGAGAGACTGTTGTGATATGATGCGAGGCTGGGAAGATAGGACAATTGCCGTGCATACAAAGTGTCATGCGACCATTGTCAACTTTTCTGTCATGATTAGTGATAATAGATTTACATGCGTTTTATGGTTCAAGAAATAATATACATTCTTCTTATGTGATTTATTACTAAGGTATAAGAAATAGAAGGGTGTTGATAATTACCTATTGGTGTAAATAATGTGACTTCAATACCATTAACAGTGCTCTCCTGCCGACAGGTGTCCATAACCTTGGCAGAGTTGTTTTTTTCACCCATGGAACCATGATCCTTTGTGTATGCTCAGGAAATGTTGTGCGATGTCAAAATGTAGGCCATTATGCTGGCTTGGTGACCAGTTAGCCATAATGCCATTCATGAGGAAGGAGTGAAAGGTGGGCAGGCCAGCTCGTGATGAGACATCTTGTTCCAAGGGTTCTTAATTTGATATACCTTTTGTACCATATCCCTGGTGTGGTGGCCATAGTGGGAATTCCACTTCACTTTCTTCCTCATGATCATGGTAGGCTGACTCTTAATGAGACCCCCTATCCTACATTTGACAACTTATATAAACAAGTCATTAAAACATCATTGTTTGCTCTTTTTTTTTTCTTTTTCATAAAGTACTTTCCCATTTATACACAAAGGGTGGTTCAACACTCCTTAAGAGCAGGAATGGTGGAAGAAGTCTTAAAATCTCAATAAGAACATATAAACCCTTTGTTCTTATTCCTAAATAATAATCAAAGAGGATTAAAAGGAACCAACATGATAAAGATAACCAATCAGAGCAGAGTTAGTGGAAAAATGACAGCAAAAGATAATGGGTAAGTGTTTCCTTCCCTTTGTCCTCTTACCAATTCAGAACAATTTCTTATAAAAATAGCAATTTTATAATTCACTGATTTCAGTATGTTGTGATTTTGTATTCATTGCATAAGTGCATCACTATGTTCAAAAAGACTTGAAAGAACAGGAGCAGTAGGCCTCCTTAATTTAGAATAGCAAGGGGAGCAAGTGTAAGTAAAAGGAACATGAGGATGTTGTTGTTTCAAAAAGGAAGAGCAAAAGAATACAAGTGGTGTTCCTTTTGGAAAAAGGAACAACAAAGATCAAAAATGTTGTTCCTTTGGAAAAGGAATAGCAGAAAACACCAATGCCTTTCCTTTGGAAAAGGAATAGCAAAAACACAAATTTCGTTCCTTTGGAAAAGGAACATCAAAAATCGAAAATGTTGTTCCTTTGGAAAAGGAACAGTGGAAAACACAAATGCCATTCCTTTGGAAAAGGAACAACAAAAATGAAAAATGTTGTTCCTTTTGAAAAGGAACAGCAAAACACACAAATTCCATTCCTTTTGAAAAAGGAATAGCAAATATCGAAAATGTTGTTCCTTTGGAAAAGGAACAGGAAAAATCAAAAGTGTTGTTCCTTTGGAAAAGGAATAGCAAAAATCAAAAGTGTTGTTCCTTTGGAAAAGGAATAGCAGAAAGCGCAAAGTAAAGAAAAAGAACAACAAAGTTAAAGCAAAATGAACGGCTGATCCAAAAGGTGATGTTCCTTTGAAAAAGGAACAACAAAACGGAAATGTTGTCCCTTTGAGAAAGGGAACAACAGAAAATAATAAAATTGTTGCTGCTCCGAAAAGTAACAACAAGGTGTTGATACAAAAATAATTCAACAAAACAAAGAAATTATGTACAAAGTGTAAAAAGAAATAAATGACTTAATGAATCACAGGTGAGGAAGACTTCTCTCCCTCCCCCAAAATTTCCATATCAGAGTCTTGGCGTAGCTGCTGGCAGAAGGACTCCTGCATGAGTGGTTTATGATAAAGTCGAACTCGGTGGCCATTTCCCTTGAAAGCATATCCAGAACTGTCAATAGTGATTAGAGTAAGAGTACCATTGTCATGTACCTTCTGGATTTTGTATGGTCCCAACCAATGAGTCTGGAGTTTCTCGAGAAAGTCCTGAAACCTGGAATCGTACAAAATTGCCTAGTCTCCTTTGTGGAAGACTTTATTTTTAATGAGAGAATCATGCCATTTAGCTCGCTGTTTTTGGATCAGTGCAGTGTTTTGGAGTGCAAAGAGCTTGATTTCATCCAACTCATTGATCTGTTTTAATCGATTAATCTATGCCTCGGTTAGATCTAAGCCAACTTCCTGTGTTGTTCGCAATGTTTGGATTTCGAATTCTATGGGGAAGATGGGTTGTTCTCCAAACACTAATTGATAAGGTGAGTAACTAGTGGTACTTCCCCATGTTGTTCTGTAAGCCCACATTGCTTCTGGTAGTCTCGCAGCCCAATCACATCTATGTGACGCAATGATTTTTGTTAGGATTGCTTCTATTATTTTATTGCTGCTTTCTACCTGACCATTTGCTTGTGGGTGGTATGGAGTAGTGTTTTTATGATGGACATGATAGTTTTTGAGTGTTGCAGCTATTTTTTTCCTAACAAATTTTGGTCCACCGTCCATAATTATATCTCTTGGAAGACCATAGCGCACAAATATATGGAACAGGAACTTTATGACAGAATCCTCTGTAGCTCTCGACAATGCCTCTACTTTAACCCATTTGGTGACATATATGTTGCCACCAAAATATATGTTTTCTGGTTTGAGGGTGGGTTAATTGGTCCAACAAAATCAAAGGCCCATCGTTCGAATGGTTCAATGACTAGCTGTGGTTTCAGGGGCATCTCATCGGACTAACCAGGGCATCCTTCTCTTTGGAAACCGTCACAAGCTTGGATGAATTTCTTTGCATCTTTGAAAATTGTAGGCCAATAATATCATGTTTGCAGCACCTTATGTCTAGTTCTGCGATCGGCGAAATGTCTGCCACATGGTCCTTTATGGCAGGCTTTTAAAATTTCAAAGATTTCATCCTCCCAAACGCATCTTCTAACATGCATATCTGCCCCTGTGTGGAACAGGTAGCCTCCAACCCAAGAGAATCGAGCACTCCGCTGCATAATCTGTTTCCGCTCATTAGGGGGTAGATGTTTCCGTAGTTTACCTACTGCTAGGTAATTGGCAACATCAGCATACCAGGGCATTTTAACAGCAACAACAAACAAATGCTCATCTGGAAATTGATCTTCAACTACTGCTGCATCGATTGGCTTTGGCATTCTTCAGAGAAAATCGGCTACGGGATTTTCTTTTCCAGGTCTATCTTTGATTGTAATATCAAATTCCTGCAATAAAATCAGCCATCTAGTTATTCTGCCATTTGTAATAGGCTTGTTTGCTAAATATTTTATGGCAGAATGATCTGTATACAAGATAACAGGATATCCAGTAATGTAATGTCTGAACTTATTGATAGCATGTATTATAGCTAGAAATTCTTTTTCAATAACGGTGTAGTTTAGTTCAGCAGGGGATAAATTTTTGCTAATATAATAAATTGCATATGGTTTTTTATCCTCTTCCTGCCCAAGGACTACTCCAATGGTTGTATCTGAGGCATTTGATGATATCTGAAATGGCAAATCCCAATTTGGTCCTCAAAGGACTGGGGCTGTAGACACAAGCTTCTTTAAATCTTGGAAAACATGTTCACATTCTTCTGTCCAAAGAAAATCAACATTACCTGTTAGTGCATACAGAGGTGCAACAATATGCGAAAAATGTTCTATAAACCTCCTATAATAACCAGAAAATCCAAGAAAACTGCATACCTCTGTTTGAGTGGTAAGAGTGGGAATAAGCAAAATTATTTGGATTTTGGCTGGGTCTACCTGAATGCCAGCTGCTAAAATATAGTGTCCTAGAATAAGTCCTTTAGTCATCATCATATAGCATTTTTCATGGCTTAAACAAAGCCTGGTAGCAATGCAGCATTGTAGGACTTTTTCCAGTGTGTCCAATGCTGGATCGAAATCATCTCCGTATGGTGTAAAGTCATCCATGTATACTTCAAGTCCTTCATTTATTAAGTCTACAAAAATGCTGAGGATAGCCCTTTGGAATGTGGCAGGAGCGTTGCATAAGCCAAAAGGTAGAACTCTGTAGGCAAATGTTCCCCAAGGACAAGTAAAAGTGGTTTTGTCTTGGTCTTCAGGGGCAATCTGGATCTGATTATATCCACTGAAGCCATCTAGGAAAGAAAAGAATTTCTTTCCTGCCAAAGTGTCTAATACTTGATCGATGAATGGGAGAGGGAAGTGGTCTTTTTGTGTTGCTTTATTTAGTTCTCTGTAGTCCACACAAATTCTCCATTTCCCATTCTTTTTTGGTACCACCACAAGCGGAGAGACCCATTTACTATCGGATATAGGATAGATGAAATTGACATCTAAAGTTTTTGAAGTTCAACTTTTACCACATCTTTTAGATGAGGATTAAGTCTCCTTTGAGGCTGGCGAACAGGTCTCACATCTTTTTCTATGTAAATGTGGTGTGTACATAATTGGGGATCAATTCCTTTCATATCAGGGTAGTCCCATGCAAATGCTTCTTTATATTTCCTCAATAAATGGATGAGCTTTGTTTCTTGTTCGGAGGTGAGGTTGGCATTAATGTTTAAGGTTTTTCCCGGTTCAATTTCCACAACTTTACTATTTGCAACAGAGGTAACAGGTATTGTTTGATCATGCGTATCTTTAAGAGGATCTTCTTCTAATTTGTTATTGAATGCTGCCTCTATCATGTGACATTGTGTGTGGGATCTGAGTTCAGTTTGACTAATAAAATTATTAATGGCATCGTCTTCTATTTGGTCTTTAAAATCAAGTGCCTCTTACATAGTTAATGGAGATCTAATGTTATCAGTAAGGTATGATAGAGGGTGCTTATTAGTTTTGATTATTGTGACACTTGGTTATGCTGGAGGATATAAAGCTAAGTTCTTGACATTCGCTCCTCTGGTTATGGTCATATTGCCTTATCGACATCCAATATAGGCATCGGTAGTTGCAAGCCAAGGTCTACCTAAAATCAATGGATGTCCATCAAGTCGGTTTTTAGGATTTATTATCAGAAAATCGGTCGGATATTCCCAGGAGTCAATGGATACCATGACATCATGTAGTGTGCCCTCTGGCCTAACCACAGATCGGTCAGCCAGTTCTAGTAAAGTAGAGGTGGGTTCTACAAATGTAATGCCTATCTTTTGGAAAGTAGTAGTTGTTAAGATGTTGATTGTAGCTCCTAGATCAACTAAGGCATTGGGGAAGGTTTGACCATGAATTTGTACGGTTACTATTGGATTTCCTGGGTCTTCGTATTTAATGGGTGTTTCTTTTCCTAATAATAAGTCAGATAGAGTGCCCACTACTTGGACTCTTGGATTTTTTGCTATATTCCTCCTTGGTTTCTTTACACACAATTCTTTGATAGTCTCTCCATATATTGGGATGTCTTGAATGGCTTGGAGGAATGGAATTTTTATGTACAAATTTTGTAATTCTCCCAGAATGTCAAAATCAGGATATTGTGTAGGTTGAGGTATGATTAATCATTCTGGGAATGGGGGAGAGGATGTGGTTGCTTGGTTATATGTTTGTTGTTTTTTCACATCCTCTTCTTGTGACAATTGTTTTCTAGGTAACTAATTTTCAACATGGGCTGTCTTATCTCCCTCGGTTTCAATAATACGCCCAGATCTTAGCTGAAGATCATTACACTCCCTCAGATCGGCTCCTATTTCTGGTGTTTCTACAATTTGGACAGACTGGACCAGTCTATTATTTGGGATAGGGTTGGGCTGGGCTGGGAGTTGTGGTCTCAGGTTAGACTGGGGGTTTTGTTGTAAGGTTGGCAGTGTAGGTTGAGGGAGCGGAATGATTCCTACTGGCTGATGCATCGGTCTTTGCCAGTTTTTCTACCAGGATGGACTTTGTGAAGTAGGAGGAGTCCATTGTGTTGGGTATGCGTTACTTTGCCAATATGGTGGGGCATAGGGAAAATTCGGCCAATTAGATTGGCTTGCTTGATTCGGCCACGGGGTTGATGAAGGAAATGACTGTGGTGACCAATTTGGAAATGGGGGTTGAGGTTGATTTTGCCACATATTATATTGTTGAGCATTATACTGTGGGGACTGAAAAGAAGAAGTTGGGTCCGAAAACATACCAGACTATCGTGGCTGCCACTGATGGCGTTGATTGAGCAGATACACCGATTCTAGCTCTTCTTCTGCTTCCTTGTATACTGCTTTTAATCCGGGAAGTGAGGGACAACTTTCTGTAAGGTGGTCTTTTGTGTAGATGGCGCATGTTTGGACTGCATCTAGTGGACACTCCTTATGGCTATGTTTCTTCCTGCATCAGGGACAGAAGATTGCCAAATTCTGTTCTGCCTCCATTTGGTTTTGTTTGGCCTGCATAACATCAAGTTGTGTAGTCAGCGTCCCTAGTATATCAGTTTTAAAATTTTCCAATAAATTTCCAATTTCTGCACGTGTTACTGCTTCTGTCAAAATTTTATTATCTCTTACAAACCGATCATGTTCTGTTGGTTTTAATCTTGTGCTGCCTTTCGAGCTCCTGATACATAAATCAATAATGTCAACAAAATTTTCTTGATAAATATCTCCCTTTCCCATAATGTTCAATGTTTCAATCCATTGTTCCTTCATACCCCTAATTAATGTTGTTTTTAACACATTATCAAGTAAAGGTAGTGATGCATAAGGAGATCTTTGAAGATTATACTGAAAACGTTCCACATACTCTTCTAATGTTTCATTTGGTCTAGCTACCATCTGGAGTATTTCATCTTTTAGTTCTCCAGACCTGTAATAGTCTTGATATTTTTTTAGAAAAGATTCTTTCATTCGATCCCAGCTATTTATAACTCTGCCACCTAGTCCCATGAACAATCTCAAAGTAGCCCCTTTTAAAGTAGAGGGGAATAATTTCAGTTTCTGGGGGTCAGTGGCATAGTCATAACCCCTGCACAACACGTCAAACTCAAATAGGAATGCATCCGGATCCTCTGATGTAAGACCATGAAATGTAGGGATATGCTGAAGAGGAATTTCTTTCATTGGTGCATTCGCTGCAGTATCCACTATGGGGTATTGCAATGTGGAGGTTTGAGTGTTTGGCTGGTTTTGGGCCATTTGGTCAAATATATGCCAATAACCTTCTGGGATATCTAGGAGAGTGTTCCTAGGTTGAGAGGGAATGGCTTTAACAGGAATGGTTTTAATAGTGCTTCCTCTATCTGGGATAATGAGAGTGCCTGATGTCTGAGGAGATTGAGTTTCTTCAAAAATGATCTTTGCAGCACTTCCCTTATCTGGGCTGCTCAATGGCTTAGTTGTCCCAAGAGGAGACCTTGGTTCCTCAATTTCCCCTATCTCTCCTCTTCCTTCACAAAGATTGCTGAAATTCCCTTCTTGCAATAGTTCTGGAGTAGAATTTTCAATTTCTTGAAAATCTTGCTCTTCAGTTTGACTATGCACCTCAGCAAAGGCTACAGATGGTGATCCTGTGGCCTGAAGGGAACTAGTAGGCTGTCTGGAAATAACTTTTCTGGGTCCTACTGAAGGCTGAGATTCTGCTTTCTTAAAAATTTCATCTATAAAGGTTGATCGGCCAAGGGTCACCAGCCCCTTAGCTTTTTCTGGCTTGGGTAGAGGTTTGGAATTCTTTTCTGGCTTTTTCTGCTTAGTCATGCACACAAATCAACTACTAGGTTCTACCCAAACAAAACAATGACAAATCTGCAGGAAAGTAGGCAGAGGAGCAAGGCTGTTATGTGCTCCACATGTAGGCTCTTACCTTCCATTTTTAAAACCAAATTCTTCCCTAGCAGGATCTTACACTACACTGAAAAGAAACAAATGGCTACACTCTTTCCCCGGCAACGACGCCAAAATGTCAAGCTATAAAAAGGGTCTCTTTCACCTCTAATTACCTCACATTAGTTTTTCAATCTAAGAACGTTTTATTATTTCAAAGAGTTTCTGAGTCTGAGGCTATCATTTGGCAGAGTAATGCTAGTAGTACAGTGCTCAAAAATACAAGAGTAAACGGATACTTGTTTACAGCAAACTACTTTTAAAGACTAAACCATGCATTCAGAAAACTAAGCAATTTATCAGTCAAGGGTTCAATAGCAGTTACTCGTCCCTTTGTAAACTGATGGGCCAAAGGAAATCAGGGAACAAATCATTGATCTGGAGGCGGGATAGTAAATGTCAACACCCGCTACAGTCTTAGATTGTTCTTCACACCAAAGTGACAATCACGCAAATAACAGGAAATGGAATGACAGATAAGAAATGGAACAAAAAATAAGAAATTTAATAGAAAATAAGAAATGTATCAGCAAATAGGAAACTGTAACAACAATTAAGTCTAATAAGAAACAACACCTTAGTCTACAAGATCAAATGCAATAATCGTGTCCTACAGGAATCAAATGGCAATCCTCCACTTTTAAGGATGAATCGAACAACACACAAAAATGGAACAGCACTGATTAATAATGGACTATAGAACAGCGCTTGAAAGCCACTCATACATGCACACGGCACACCTTAATAGTAATCTGATTTTGGTAATCCGGTTTATCAATCTTAGTTATAAAGAGTACGACTGCATTTCAAAATCGAACAACAACGTCTATAGATTCAACAATCGCGAGGAAACATAATCCCTAAGATGAGTTCAGTAATACCAATGAATAAGTGTACACACAGATACTCTGTAATTGAACAACAATAGTATTCTGTAAAGACCGGCAATATTATATCAGCACTTAAAGGAACAGTAATACGTTGCAAAGTTAATATAATGGTTCTGTCTTCAGAAATGATATTACTCAATAAATCAAACATAACAGAGCGTGTGATGTAAACTAACAGAACATATCAGATTACCAAATAACACTGATGAGAAAACCACGCATAAACCAAAAGTAATAGTACAGGAGCAAGTGTTCCTCTAGGGCTGGGCCCTTAGCCTCCAGGGGTACACTTCTTGAAGTTATTCCAGAATCGAAGATGAAATATCAACTGAGTTTGTATTAATGCATAAGATAAAATTACAGTGGATCACTTCTCAATTGAGAGTCGATGATCAAAGTTTCAACTTTAAGAGAAATTACATAAAAACATAACAGACTCTCTGGGCTAACAGTGCTGCCCCTTTTTATAATGGTGAAGGCGGAGATGTCTAGGTGCAAAAATAGTTAAAGCAGCGATCCCTCAGGATCAAAGGATCCTGAGGGATTCGCCGAACCGTTAGTCCTCAGTTATCTCTTCACTTTCTTGTGCCGAGCCGATATCTCCATTTCCTTTCCAGGTATGATATGCTTTGATTTGGTTTGCCTTCTTTGCATACGCTTCCCCGTCAAAGGGACAGCGGTTAACCTGGCCTCGTCCTTTCCTTTGGAATGATAGTCGTTCTTTTTTCCTTCTTCCTGCATAAGAAAATGACAATTTTCAGTGTTTTTGTTTTTCACATTAATCTTACAGGTTTTATTACAATTCCTTATCATCTACCTAGTTCATGATGGAAAAGGTTTGTAAGTTTTAATGAAAAGATGCTGGAATAATCATCAAAAACATACCTTCTTTAGTACTCCATAGAATGTGCAAAAGAGATCTTCATGGAAGCGAAGAAAAGATTCACTGAGGCTTCTACCTCAGGAAGTGAGGATAAGCAGTCTGAAGAAATGGACCCATCCATGCTGACTACCTTTTTGGAAACCTGTATGAAGTTGTTTCATGATAGCAAAGCCATAGAAGGATTACAAGAGTTGATCAATAAATGCACTGGTAAAGAAAATACTCCTAAGGGACAATGCATGGTGAGGAAAATTGTTAAGCATAAGGGAAGAAAAATATGTGAGATGAGATTCACCGCGCAAATAGGAAAATACGAAATGGACCAATTTATTCTAGATCTTGGGTCAGATGCGAATGTTTTTTCTGAAACAAACATGGGAGAGAATGGGGAGACCTATGCTGCAGTGGTCTCCTATTCAATTAAGGATGGTGAATCAACAAAATATTATCCCCATGGGAAGATTGTAGGGAGTGACAGTCGATATTGAATGCACAAGCACATTGGCAGATTTATAAGTGATAGAGATTATCGATGACAACAATCCTTACCCCATTCTCCTTGGGATGGACTAGGCTATCAACATGAATGGGGTGATCAACTTGAAGAAGCAGACGATGTCATTTGAAGGGAAATCGCTCCACGTAGTAGTACCTTTGGACCTTGCAGAAGGACTACGCTATACTGAACCAGTCAGTGATTATAAAAGTGACAATGATTTGAAAAAGATTTATAAGATAAGAACACGAGATCAAGATTCAGTGAATCTGACAACTGATCGATGTAATGCACAGGATCCCGAAAGCTCTTGCACATTGGATTCACATGAGGAATTAGAACACTGGCATAATAGATTGCATGAAGTGTCTACGCTATGTTGTAACATAATGACCAAATCATTGTGTTGTGTATAATCAGAGGTAAGAAGTCTGCCTTACTATGATGGTTTAACTAACGTTGATAAAATTTTGGATGCATTTGAAAGGGAACTGCTAGAGAAGCATCGTTTCCAAGCACTGGAATTGGTACTGGGCGCTACGCCTACAAGATGGTGGGCTACGCACAAAGACAATTTTGATGGATGATGCGAATGCGAATACATAAGAATGATGAGGGTGCAGTTTGATCAGCCAAAGGTGTGATTGGTAGAAAAATAAAATGGGAGAATTCATCTGTGCGATCACTTACCAAAATGGACTAATGCTTATGGAGTAGAACTGCAATCAAAGTGGGTGCATTTGTTCTATCACACTTTAGATGTAATACCAATGAATTGGTACTTAGAGACAGAGCTCCACCATGGCACAAACCAATGGGATATTTTGAGACAGGGGTTCTTGATGACTTTTAGCTTTGAGGATGGATTCGAGTGCATTGATGAAGCGTTGCAGGAGTCGAGGAAGCAATCTTCAAAATCCTGTAGGATCCCTTGGATCTGATTCAACCAGATTGGACCACCCAACTACACCATGCATTGGAGTGCTACAATGTGACTACTGAAGAAGAAGAGGAGGATCCAAGGAACACTAATATCCGAAAGGCAAAAGGTCATCGAGAACTTGAGCGGCTGTAGATAGAGAACACATATATCACTGTGCCACTGAAAATGAGACAAGTGAACATTGGAACAGAGGTGGAGCCGAAGTTTGTGAATATAGAGGACTACTAGGATGATGCTACAGTGGATAAGATCACTGAGTTGCTTTGCGAATACCAAGATTTGTTCCCTACAAAGTTCTTAGACTTGAAGGGAATAATATGTGATCTAGGAGTGATGAAGATAGCATTGAAACTAGACGCGAAGCCTGTGAAGCAGAGACCATATCACCTTCATCCTAAGTACAAGGAAAAGGTCTGCTTGGAGTTGGACAAGATATTGGTAGTAGGTATTATTGAACCAGTGGAGAAGTCTAACTAGGTAAGTCCTATGGTCATTCAGGAAAAGAAGTAGAAGGATGAGTTAAGGATCTGCGTAGATCTCAAGAAACTGAATGATGCTTGCATTCAAGATCCCTTTCCAACTCTATTCACAGATGAGGTATTAGATAATGTTGGTAGATAAGAGGCATATTCATTCACTGATGGGTTATCTAGATATCATCAGATAAATATCGCATCAAAAGATAGGAGTAAGATGACCTTTGTGACCGAGTGGGGATGATTTCAGTATACTATAATGCCTTTTGGACTTAAGAATGCACCAGTAATCTTTTCGTGTGTAGGCATTCAAAGAGTTCATTCACAAGTTTCCAGAGGCATACTTTGATGATTGGATGGTGTTTGGGCTTGTAAAGCGACATGTAGTTAGTTTGCACTTGATGCGAGATACGTACCGTAGATATCAAATCACGCTAAACTTGAAGGAGTGATTATTTTGCATCCCTTTTGGAATCGTGGTGGGTCATGTAGTGTGAAGACAAGGATTAATGGTAGAACCAACTAAGATCACAATTATAATCAATTTGGAGGTGCCAAGGAGTGTTAAACAGTTGCGCGCAACACTGGGTCATTCTGGTTATTACCATCATCAAGAGTGATGCTCAGATCACCACGCCGATGGAAAACCTGTTGAAGAAGGACACTACATTCTGTTGGAATGAGGAAGGTTAGCGAAGCTTGGATGTGTTAAAGGAAAATATGGTCACCACACCGATGGAAAAACTGTTGAAGAAGGACACTACATTTTGTTGGAATGAGGAATGTTAGCGGAGCCTGGATGTGTTAAAGGAAAATATGGTCACAACGCCAATCCTAGCCTTCCCTGATTGGAAGAAGGAATTTCATGTGCTTGTGGATGCACCATGTATTGCACTGGGAGTAGTACTATCACAGGCCGGTGACAGAGAATTGGATCACCTGATAACATTTGCAAGAATAAAGTTGTCTAAGGCTGAAAATAACTATTCAACAACGGAGTGCAAAGAGTTGGATATGGTGTACGCACTCCAAAAATTTAGGAATTACTTGCTAGGTAGACATTTTAAGACGTACATAGACCGCTTTGCATTAAAGTACCTGGTCAACAAGCCCGTGTTGGCAGGGGGGGGAATATGCAGATGGTTGTTGTTGTTTGAAGAGTATGATTTCAAAGTCATTGTGAAGCCAAGACGATTAAATGCAGGACCGGATCACCTGTCACTGATTGAAATAGGAGAGGAGCCCACTAATTTGGAGGAAGGATTGCCTGATGTGAAGCTCTTTGTGATGCGCGTGGCAGCCAATCATTTTGCAGACATCATCCACTTCCTGACTACGGGAATGGCTCCAGATGGGTACACTAGTCAACAGAAGAAGGAATAAGTGGTACGCGCGACAAACTTCTCTTTTGTTGTAGGTCACTTGTATAATATGGGATTGGATGAAATACTACGACACTATGTGCCTAATTTTGAATGAAGTAGTACCTCGCTGAAGCTCATGGAGGGGCTACAACAGGTTGTTATGCAGGAAAGGAAATAGCGCAGAAGATTTTACACACTGGGTTGTGGTGGCCAACATTGCATAAGGATTTAAAGCATATTGTAAGTTGTGAAATGCATGTCAGAGGATGGGTAGGCCATCACTGAGGGATGAGCTGCCTTTGAATCCGCAAGTGTCATTGCAACCATTTGAAAAATGGACAATTGATTTTGTAGGGCCGATCCAGCCTCTAGGAAAGAAGAGAGGTGTGCAGTATATCATTACTGCAACCGAGTATTTGACTAGATGGGTGGAGGCACAGCCTGTAAAGGATTCTATAGGTGCAACAACTGTGAAGTTCCTATTTGAATATGTGGTGACTAGGTTTGGTTGCCCAAAATTTTGTATGAGTGATCATGGTACGCACTTCCTTAATGAAAAAATCACCGCACTAACAGAAGAATTCCATGTGTATCATCAAAAGAGAAAACCATATCATCCTCATTCTAATGGGATGGTGGAATCATTTATTAAGATATTGGAGAATGTGTTGACAAAATTTTGCAATGCGCAGAGGAATGACTGGGATGTGCGCGTACCAGCGGTGCTATGGGCTTATAGAACTACTTGTGAAAAGATGATTGGATAGACACCATTTAAGCTAGTCTATGGCGTAGAAGCAGTGATGCCGATGGAACATCATTATCCTTTGTTGAATGTCATCATTTAAAGTCCCTATGAATACATCAATCCTCTGCTTCTGTGGAATAACATTTACCCTTATATTCAATTTTTGGAAGTCGTCAATATGCTCTGCCATTGAACCCTTTGGTCTAATATTTATCAATTGGCTAAAGAAGGTGTTTCTCTTTATATCCTCATAATGTTCTATCATTTCCTCCATGACAGTTTACCAGGTGACAAGTAGTTTACAAGAAAAAATCCCTTTATACCATAAAAATTGATTCGGTTCTAAATATGAAGATGCAATACGTACCTTTTGTAATAGTTGCACATCATATAGATCAAAATATTTCTCCATCTGTAAGATCCATGTTATGGGATCCTTGCCATCAAACTTCCTCATATTGATCTTTCAAATATGGTGGGTCTTAAATCCAATGTTAGATTCTATCAAATCATGATTAACATTTATTTTTTTCTCATCATGTGTTTCCTCTACTACCTTTTCATCATTAGGAGGCCTTTCTGGTGTCAACCTTGTAGGTTGTGGAAGGCTAGGAGAAACAACACATCCATCTTGATAATTGTGAGTGGTAGGATTTCTTGTTGCCATAATTTTTCTTTCAATTTTTCTTTCCCACCTAAATGCCTTCTCCAATGAATCAAGTTCCCAAAGCCAAACCTCATGTTGAATTTTATCCTTTAAAGTCCCCATGAAGTGTTGGGATAGGGTCCCCTGCAGTCAATTTTGGGGCCAAAGCCCAAGTTTTGGGGCAGAAAGCCCAATTTTTTGTTATGTAAAGTGTAAAGTCTCCACAAGTTGTGATCACGGAGCATGTTGATACTAAGTGTCATAAAGGGATTTTCCCTTCTTTTATGTAACTTCTTTTATGTTGATAGACCTATCCATGGTCCGTGGACCATGGGATTGTATAAAAATGAGAGCCTTAGAGAGTCTAAGGAAATATCATGAGTGAAGAATGAATGTAATGGTTCATTAATAAGTAAAGAGCGAAGAGTATTAGAGTAGAATGGAGGCTCTACACCTGTGTGTGAAAACACCTAGAGTAGAGTCTACAGCTGAGTGCATAGAGTAGTCTTGAGTTTGTAAACAAATCTAAAGTATCAATCGAGAAATTATTCTAGAAATATATGTGTTTTGTCCAATTATTTCTGTTATGAACGAATGCATTTATGTTATGATGAATTATGGGCTTATGATTTAATATTGTATTGATGCGCGATTCTGCATGGTCTACATTGTTATATGAATGCAAGTACTAATATCTGTTTACGCGAGGAATATATTAATACCTATTAAATATATCAAATGCTTAGGCTAATTTGGGTAAATACAGAACTAAGGGTAATTACAGAGGTTCGTAAGTGGTTGATTCGCTTGTTTAGGGTCCATGAAAGACAGTTGTAGACCTTCACAAAGGTCTGGAGGCTTGTAAGAGGAAGTTATATCGATAAGACTCAAGGGCTTGTTGATCTACGTGAAGGCAGGTTTAGAGCATAAAACAACATTACAATCATGTCCAGGTATCGAAACATGGTTCTAGCATCCCCTCATACTACTTCGGGTGAGACTTCAATCCACGCTCCACGGATTGATGCCGAAAGGGCTAGTAGTGTAGGGATTTGTTTGGAAAACATAACTTTGAACCTGGGTGAGGACCCACTAAGAAAACATGAGGACATCAATCCTCTACTTATCTGGAATATCATTTACCCTTATATTCAATTTTTGTAAGTCCTAAATGTGCTCTTCCATTGAAACCTTTTGTTTCTCTTTGTATCCTCATAATGTGCTAACATTTCCTCCATGAAAATTGACTAAGTGAGAAGTGGTTTACAAGAAAAATGCCCTTTATACCATGAAAATTGATTCGCTTCTAAATATAAAGATGTGATATGTACTTTTTGTAACAACTGCACATCATGTAGATCAAAATATATCTCCATCTGTAGTGTCCATGTTATGGGATCCTTGCCATCAAACTTCCTGATATCGATTTTTGGAATATGGTGGGTCTTCAATCCAATGTTAGATTCTATGAAATCATGATTAACATTTATTTTTTTCTCATCATGAGTTTCCTCTACTACCTTTTTGTGATTAGGAGGCCTTTCTTGTAGCATCTTTGTCCCACCTTCCTTCAAACCTTCCATGTATTTCTTCAAATATTCCATGCCTTTCTTCAAATATTCCATGCATTTCTTCAAATTTGTTTCCATGCCATCTATATTAGCTTCCATGGCACACATAAAACTATTTATCTTAGCTTCAATCACATTCTTCAAATCATCCATCCAATTTTTATTACTAGGTGTTTCTATTTTCTTGATTCGAGTCATTCTTTTTCTTTCTTTTAGCAGCTCGATCTTGAATCTGTTGTATCTCTACAATTTTGGATCTCCAAGGTCTACAATTGCCACCTACAATATTCCTCTGCATCCTCTTTCTAATGCCACTAGTCTGATTGAAATTGGATTCTCCAAGAAAATGTTATGCCCAATCTCCCAAGATGACCTGATTATAAACGTTTTCAGTAGAGCGAACTTGTACGAAGTGCCATGTGTCATTGTTGTAACCTTTGGACCTAAAAACAAGAAATAGAAAATTACAGTCCATCTTCTTTCTGTACCTTCTTACGACATTCCAATATTATGCTGAGAGATAAAGTTATGACGATTTTCCTAAGGTCGCCTATTTGGGATGTAATTGGGCAGCCTGCAGAAACCCTAAATGTCTGGGACCATATCTTGTAAAATATAGTGAAACAAGATCTGGAATTTGGGCCTGCACTTAACCAATATTTTGGCTAAAATGGGTTTTAATTTCCAAGTGTGAACCTTTGTATAAAAAACCTTATAGCGAAAATCCCACGATGCCCTGTTTGAGATGGAATTCTGGAGATTGCAAAAAAACTAACTTCCTTAGATCATATATCCGACAATATCGCGTAACGAGATTTGATATTTAGAACCCAAATTCAAAATGAGCTCAGCTAAAATGGGTTTCTATTTTAGCTTATGAAACTTTGTAGAGAAAATGTTATAGAGAAAATTTGACGATGACCTATTTGGAGTAGTGAAATAGTAGATTCCAAAGCTCTAATACCAAATGTTATGAAACTAGCTCACAAAAAGATAGAAAAGATAGATCAATGACTTAAAAATAAGTCTCTTTGAAGGGGAAACCTTATTTACATTACACAAATGAAAAATTCTTGGATGACATAAATGACAAGACCTCCTTTCTATATATAGGAGTCTAAGGGGTCATAATATAATAAGAGACGACATAACAATAATAATGTAAGGGCACAACAATAACAATAGTGTGCTTTTGTGGGGCACAATAATAACAATATGGGGATTACATGGGCACAGAAATATAATAAGGGGGTTACACTAATAAAAATAAGGGTTTACACTAGTATTATAGGGACCTAAAAATATGTATATCACTAATCCATATGTATATTAGTAAGATGATTTAACGATGAGTATAAGTTTGGAACAACTCACTCAGGTCCTAGCAAAAGCCGGGATCTCCTCTTCCCAAGAAGATGACAGCTTGAAGGTAGTCAATATATTAACTACTCTTCTAGAAGAAAACAAAGAATCAACCTTCGAAGAATCCTATACATTTGATGAGGAACAATTATTCAAACAGGAGATTAAGGAGGACAAAGAGGAATTGTAGCATGATCTAAATCAGAGTAGAAATCACACCTATGAAAGCCTTATCGAAAGATGGTTTTGATGGTTTCAAGCAAGTACCAGGTTAGATCAATTTCGTTTTTGTTTTTATTTCATTAAATCACAGTCACAAAAACTAGATTCAATTATTTTTGTATATTTTCATTTTAAAATTGCGAAATTGGAAATGAATATATTTTTATTACTATTTCGTGAATGGTTACATTGGAAATTTAATTACACATAATGGTTTGTAATTTCCAATTAGCATAGAGTAGGTAGGATGTTATTTTCAGTTTCAAATAAGTATGCTCTCCTCCTGCGTCTTTGCACGATCTCGAGGATCAGAAAGTAGGATGTCTATAAACATTTTCAGGAATGAATAAATTAAGGGTTTGCAATTGCTTAATCAGTTTCATCTGCAAATCAATTTGTCTCCATTTTTTTTTTTTAACTTTCTTCATCCTAGATCAATAAATTTTCTAGTTTTTTTAGAGAGAGAATAAAATTTAAATTCTTTTTAAAGATTTTAATTTATAAAAAAACATAAAAATTATTAAAATATATATATATATATATATATATATATATATATATATATATATGGAATAATATTTAATTTCTTTTCAATTTTTAATGCAATATAAAAATTAAAAAATTAGGAATAAGATTTAATATCTTTTAAATTGTAGTTTTTAATAAAATAAAAAATAAAAAAAATAAATTAATAAAAAAATAAAAAATAAAAAATAAAACGAATTTGTTCAACTACGATCGAAAAAGAGAGTCGTGTTCCTGTTCCTTGATCCGAGCGAGAATATGCACCAGTAGAAGTTAGTTTCCCCATGCCTATGGATCCATGACCAACATCCCCATCTATTAGATACCCACCAATAGTAGTAGATCTAGTTGATTCTTCAGTTGGTTCTGTTGTCGATGGGATTGTATACGAAACCTATATTGTTGATTCTCTCAGTGGTTCAGTAGATTGAGTCCATTGAGTGATTCAATAGAAGGAGCAACACCTCTTAATATCTCTCCCACCCATAGGGATTGGAGAAGCAGCAATCAATTTCACATTTGACTCAGTCGGTCCACTCTTTCTGTGTTGAAGTAGGCCACCTCACACTAGTTCTTCAATTCGACCACTTCATTCACTTCTGCTTCTTCATCTGCTCTATTTTTCTCAGCTTCCACCATCATTTTTTCAATCAATATCTTTCTTTTGGCCACCACTCCTTCACCCTTCCTTCCTTCTACCCTTTCCTTTTGTTTAGATATTGTGCCATCTCAAACTACGTGTTTGTGTTTGCAGCACGCGACAACTCCCTAGTGTGGTGTTGTCTTCATGTTTCCGGAAAGTAGCATCATTGTAATAATCAAATCAATGTTGGTGACCACCTCACTCACTCAATATGGGTTCTAGCTGCAAACAAACTATGGTCGATTGCTTAGTGGTGGTAAAAGCATGTATTGAGTTTGAAATATAACTTCACAAACACAAAATCAATGAAACAAGGCTTATTGTGATTTAGTTTTCAACGCTGAATCAACCAAGATCATATCGTAATTACCTGGGCATTAACTCTAGTAATCCTTGCTATTGATAGAGGTGCAACGATAGCTCTATATGATGACAACGAATCTGAGAAATAATTGTGATCCCAGCTAAAAAATGAAATTTGGTTTCAAGATCCTCAAAAATCCATGAGGAAACTCGGGTTCATTAAACATAGTGATGCGAAGTTTAAGGGATAAATCTTGTTTTAAAATCTTTACGATAGAATGAATCTCCTTCTTGGCATTTGATTCCTAACTCTTCTTGTATAGGGTTCACTGAGATCACCACCTAACAGGGTTTCCAACCAGAGCATGAATAAGCTGGGACTGGTTCGTAATTTTTTTTAGAAGTCAACAGAGTCAGTAGGGGAGAAAAACCTCGAAACCCATGTGTCTGTGATGAAAATCAGGATTCTATTCGAAGAGATCATGCCAATATATTCTCTATGATCAAAGAATTATGATTTTACTAAGTTGTATAATGTAAATCAAAAGTGTTCTATGTGGTGAATAAAGGAATTGTCTAGTGTTGAATAGAAGCTTTGTATTCATGAGATTTGGTATTTTGTCTTGTTTTGAAGTCCTTGGTTGGTTATGTTTTTCTGCAAAGGAAAATTATATGCGATGATACCTCCTCATGCAAACAAAGCACTATTCTCAATGCATTCAATTTGGATATAATGGTGGGTTCAATTTTAGTGCTTACTGCATCGAATCAAAATGCATGGTGAAGATGCATAATGCATGATGTTGGCTACTTCTCATTCAGCTGCATTTGATATGCCCCTGTTGTGCCTCCATGAGGAGAAATTCACAATTGGTGAAGTAGAGATTGCGTTGAATTTAAATTGAATGTAGGAGACCTTCCAGAAATAGGTGTATATGCTCATTCGTGAAATGGTGGAATTCGAAGTCGACACTATGTCAGAGCTTCAGCAGGCTATACCTCAGTTCTTTGTCATCCTTCATTCATCTAGGATGTATCATCAAATTCCTGAAAGAGAGATCGTTGGGTCGAATAATGCTGAGGAAGTGTAAAAGGTCACTTGTGAATCAACAATGGAGAGTCACTATGGTTAGTATGGTTATTTAAAGTCTGTCACTATGGTTAGTATGGTTATTTAAAGTCTGGATTAAAGCATGTTGATGAAGCTTGTATTCTTTCTATAAGTAATGATGCAGGCCCCACTGCGGGGTTGGGGGGAGACTTTTAGCATAGCGAAGCGCAGCTGTAAGTAAGGTTGTATGAAAAGGCTCAAAATTGAAAAGAAAGGTATGAAAATGGGGGCATCAATAAGAATAATCTATCTATATATTAGTGTTGGTATCATTTAATGGGATGTTTAAAAAAAATTAAATAGTATCCCACCTGAAGCCCAGCCCCAAAATAGAAAGAGTGCCTACCTACCCACCCACTAAGATTCCTCAAGTGGTTTTGAATTAAAATTCCATTGGGTTGTGTTAGATTTTAATAAAGATAATTTATAATGGCGCCCATAGCAGTCGATGATAAGATTTCAAGGTGGTGTTCTAGCATATTTTGATGAAGAAAGCAAGCTCCAGCGAGTTTCTATCCACTCTTTGGCCACTGGGAAGAAGATTATTCTCTTTGGTGCTCCGTGGCTTTCACTCCCATTTGAAAAATGAAGTATGTTCTGGGTTTTATTAAGAATGTGGATGGATCGACGAAATTTATACAAAACTTCTCATTCATACAAGGCGTTGTAGAGTTGGAGGTAGCGTTGTAGTTATATACTACCATCCACCGCAAGCTACTCTGGACCTTTTTTATCAATATGGCTTGACTCCTCCTCCTCTCAGATTCACATGCCACGTCTCAATCTAAAAAAAAATTCATGCCAAGACATCCCTCACTACCGACAGGAAGTATTTGTTTCATATTTCCTTTTAATAGTCAATCATATGTCCACATTGATTATGAATTACGTGCAGGTGAAATATGTTGTCACAATAACCAGGCAAACCTTTACGAATTACATAGAATATGTGCCTGCATTTTACACACAAGGATAAAAATGAATGCTTCAGCAAGTGCCACAACAGTGTAAGTGAAGTAGATGTGGAGGCTGGAAAGCTTGATCCGTCGCCTTTAAGCCTACTTGATGGGTATAGAGGTAGTGATGGTGAAAATCAGTGCCATGAAAACTAACGACTCTAGGCATGGTTGATAGGGTATAGGACATCGACGAATAAGCATTAAAGGTATGGATCTGAATAGTTTTTATAGTAAACGTATGATTCTCGACATACAAAAATCCTACTATCTCTCTTAGATGTCCCAAAAATTGCATCCTATTAGCTTCTTTAACCATAGAGGTCTCTTAACATGCAGTTATGCTTTTCCACTAGTGAAACTCAAATTCTTAGCTTAGATTTAGGTTTCCACTGAGAATTTTCTTTGGTTATTAGTTCGCATTCATTGCTTGATCTTTTGGTAGCGTGATTAATTCTTAAAAACTCAAAGGAAGCTACACAAACATTAATGTTTTTTTATTTGCAAACTTGTGATTTTGAATAATTTGACAATGGTCAACCAACATTTTCCTTATTTAATTGATTTTATTTGTTTCATGCTTACTAATGGGTTGTGTAAACAATAAAAAAAAATATATATATAAAATTCAAAACAATTATAAACAAATAAAAAAATCAAAACAACTTAAAATATATAAAAATCGAAACAATTAAAAACAAATAAATGAAACTTAAAAAACAAAAACAAAAAGACTTCGAAAATGGACATTTCATAATTCTTGGAAATGATTTATGCTAATTCCTTTCTTAGAGTTACTTCAAAGGAACTTACATGCAAAGGAAATAGGTAAAAATAATTCATTTTATTTTACTTGGTTGCTAGCATTCATACTCATTCTTGAATTTTATGTCTTTCAAAAATGTTATACAGGAAACTGGCCTCCTCATCAGCACATAGGAGAGGGGCAAGATGACTGAAAGACTAACCAAGTTCACAAGCCTAGTTGTCTAGCTAACACTCTCCAGGAACTAGCAACATGCTTTTTAAAGCTTCTTAGCCATGCATCAAGTGCATTATTCCCTAGGGTAACTCTGTTTGTTGCCTTGCGAAGAGCGTTAGTAATCTTAAGTGAGTTTCTGGAAGTCAAAGGAGCAACACAACTGAAAAATATCCCTATATTCACTCCTATGTCAGCTCATAAAGAAAGGAAACATCTAGATTTGACCTGTTTGGAGGAATTTATATTCCTAATGGATTCTACAAATAGGGAAAGAGTCCTAAAGCATGGAAACATCTCTGCTTTTACCCAAAGGAACTCATGAAGGATTTGGCAAGGCTTATCCTCTCATGTTATATATTTGAGGCTAGGGCCATTGTGAAAGGGGTCAAAACTATTGAAATGATTGTGTCACACGGAATTGGTCAAGGGTGCGGACACGACTGACCTTCCTAGAAGTCTAAGACATTCTAATGACAAACAAGACAAAAAGGAGTGATCTTTCTCTAAATACACCTTTTACAACATGAAAACTACAAGTGTTTAGGCTTACCTTATTCCAAAACGCTGTTGTTGAAGTCCGTTCTTGACGATCCGGATGAGCTCCTCCTTCAAGTCAATTCCTGCAACCACAAACAATCAAACAATTACCAAGCACTTGCATTTCATATAATAAAACATATATTCAACATGCAGACCAAGGAACACATGAAATAACTCATTAACACAAGCTATTGAGAAAAATAAACCAGTTTGTATTAATAACGAAACAAAGAAACTCTTACAACCTGGCCTTGGTGTTGTGCAAGTTCCTCCCAGGGTCCATCAAGGGTTTTCCTCTACTTTGACAAAGCTCACCCTCTCCCAAGTAGAATCAAGTGAAGACAATCTCTCCTCACAAAGGCTCTAATGGAAGACCTAAATCCTGCAGCATTTACCCAAAGAAAATGTATAGCTCCAACCTCCTCTCCTTCTAGCTCAATGCCTTTATTTATAGTGCTGTAAAGAGGTTATTCAGGTCCACTATCAATGGGATCATCCCCCTCTAGAGATACATGAACCAACTGGAGGCGCATCCATTTCATCAAACCGACCTCTAAAATGTTCTAGAAGTTACCACAAGTAACTTTTTCAAGATAAAACTCACGCATTTTGTCTTTTACAGAGGGACGCACCTGTCCCTTAACATACAGAGCGTCCATGGACGCAGATTTTGTGAACATGGTCAGCGTCCCCGCAGGTAAGGCTAGAGAGAACCTGCGACCCCAGAGATAAACATAGTTTTTACAAGACTTTCTCTCTTCTTTGAGTTTGAGATGGATAACAGAGGCATGAGACTTGCCTAAGAGGGTAGCATGACTGTTGATTTGAGCCATACTAACTGTAAGTAGTCAAGGTGACATTTTTTAGTGTAACAGATTGCCCCCTAAAGTGCGAAGCCTGGAATAGAGTAGGGTTTTGTAATTCTAGGAAGGGTGAAGCGCTTTATCATTTCAAGGATTGTCTTGTGGATGGCCTGGTTGGAACCTGCAATTTTCAACACAAAATACATGGATAAGATTATATCATCACTGAGGTAGGCATTCCCATATTCAGATTCAAAACTTTAACTAATGGACTAACTATTCTGATACAGGAATGATCTTGCAGTACATCATTTTAATAGACTTTTGTAGACACAGTATGGACGCAGCCATCTGTTTATGATTAGTCTACATAGATAATGAATACAAAACTCCTCGCAGCCTGGATGGTAGAAACTAGATCCAGGGTCTTCACTTCTACTTCCCGAATTGGTACGATTCTAGCCATGTGATTAAATGATTCGATGTCGAACATGGTAGAAACCACTTGATTACCAGTCAATGATGTAAATTGTTAACAAGCGTGAGAGAAACCACCAGTAATGTCAATGGTTCTCAAAGTACCAAGCACAACCCGTGAAATGTGAATAGATGTTTTGATGTCGAACACTTCACGGAATCCTTTGATCGAAAGTCAATGATGTAAACTGACGTCAAAGGCGAGAAACCTGCCATTGATGCATGCAGACTTCAAGGTACTGTCGATTCCTAAGTCATCTTTCTAGATAATGTGTCGATGTCGATAGAAAGCGACCCGTTGCAGGCAAGCCCGCAACACGAAATCATTGTTCAAGTTGAAGAAATGTTGCTGTAAGGACTGACTCAGGGATGGTCAAATGGATGACAAGTATTTTGCAGATGAAAGTTTTTGCTTGCAGACCTCTTGAACACATAACGACACGACAGATGGCTTGGTGACGAATAACTCAAAGTTAATCCCCGGAACCCGGTTAAAGACTTTCAAAGTGGTTTGATCAACTGTGAGGTAAAAGATTTCCCAACCCAGGTGAATGAAAAGTGTCGTGTTCAAGAGTGGTAATAAAGTTTCTTTTGAGACAAAAGGTAACAAACAGGTTCATTCTTCTCTCTTTTCCCCCACCATTTCTGGCAAGTACCTCTTTATTTTTAACAAGCTTGAGGAGGATAACATATGCTTGATTATAAGCTCATCCTTCGGACGAGTCCAACCTAGTTTAAATTCGAACCCTAGGAAGGAGTGGTTCATTCCTGTTTGTAATTGAACAGGTCCTCTACTGTAAAAGTTTAACGAGCCCAATATAGGAGAAACTCGGCGTTTTTCAATTTTAGAGAGTCTGAAAAAACTAAAGGAGACTCCACGTTGAACTTTTTCGTACATTTGTGTCCCGCAAGCCCGAAAAAGTATAAAATAATACCTGGGGGAACCGCTTGATCTTGCGACCAAGGAGTACTTTCATAATTAGTGCCACTGACCTGAAAAGTAAAAAGCGGTCAAGGACACGTCGTTTTATTTCCGTATCGAGTTTGAAACGACAAAAACCCGGCAATCTTTTCCTGTTTTTACGGTCAGAAAAGAGCTATAAGGGGACCGTCTTTTAGTTCCGTTTTAACGAGTGTAAAAGAAAAGCTCGGCAATCTTTTCATATTTTAGGAGTCTGAAAAGGGCTTAAAAGAGAACTCCAAGGTTTCACTTTTTCTTAAGTTTTAACGAGTTCGAAAAAGGGATAAAAATGTACTCATGGTTTTCACTTTTTCGTAAATTTTAATGAGTTCGAAAAAATGATAAAAATGTACTCATATGGCCGACTTTCAATTTAATTTACGAGCAGGAAAATACGGAAAGAACTCGGCATTTTCATTTGTTTTACGAGAATGAAAGATAGCAAAATAATCTCGAGATTTTCATGAGTTTAACGAGTCTTGAAAATAACTAAAATTGACTCGAGATAGGTTTCATTTTTACAAAAGCTTGAAACAGATAAAAACTATGCTTTGTGCCCCCTAAGCGTAACTGCTAGAGCGCATGCCCCCCCAGCTTCATTTCATTCAACCAGTAGGATGAAATGAAGGTTCAAGTACGAGATCATTTGAAAGACTCGACCTAAAACTGTAAGAAAATTATGCAAAAACTGAAATAACTAACCTAAACGTACAACCTAACATCTATGAGGTCTAGTCAAACTCTCGACTCAATTAGAGGAGGATTTGTTTCATTTTTTAACGAGCTTGACACAGGAAAAGAACTATGCTCGGATTCAGTTTCATGTTTATGCAAGCTTGAAACGAAAAACTATGCTTGTTATAAGTTCACATGCCCCCAGCATAATGATGCAAATCAAGGTACATGCCCCCCAAGCTTCATTACATTCAATGAGGTGGATGGAATGAAGCTTTACTTTCAAGATCTTGGAAAGACTTGTGGGAGTTGTTTCATTTTTTAAACGAGCTTGACACAAGATAAGGAACTATGCTCAAAACTACTCTCTACAGTCTACCTAACGAAAACTCTACTCTAAAAACCTATCCTTGTTTCATTTTTTAATGAGGTTAACACAAGACAAGGAACTATCCTCGAAAATCCTTGATTCATTTTTTAATGAGCTTGACACAAGACAAGGAACTATGCTCATGACTACTCTCTACAAACTACCTATTTAACCTACCCTTGTTTCATTTTTTAACGAGCTTGACACAAGACAAAGAACTATGCTCAAAAATTTCGCATGCCCCCAGCATAATGATGCAAAGCGAGGTACATGCCCCCCAGGCTTCATTGCATTCAACCGGCTGGATGAAATGAAGGTTTACTTTCAATATTTAACTTGAAAAGGGAGTTGTTTCATTTTTATGGAGGTTGACACAAGAAAAGAACTATCCTCATACCTGATTCATTTTTTAATTAGGTTGACTCAGTAACAGGAACTGTCCTTAAAATCCTACTTTCTAACTATCTATATAACCTATCCTTGTTTCATTTTTTAACGAGGTTGACACAAGACAAGGAACTTTCCTCGGAACTCCTTGTTTCATTTTTTAATGAGCTTGACACAAGACAAGGAACTATGCTCATGACTTCCAGTTTCATTTTTTAACGAGGTTGAGACTAGAAGAAACTATCCTCACTACAGCCTATTTCATTTTTTAACGAGGTTGATACAGGAAAAAACTCTCCTCGTATCCACTGATCATGGCTTCCAACTGGAAGAAAGACATGTCAATGGACATACCTTGATCATGGCTTCCAAGAGGTCTTCATCCGAAGGAAGAATACTTCTTGGGAAGGAACACATGTCAAGGGACTCAAAAGGGATAAGAACATCGTGTTCAAGTAATCCCATAGAGTTTTCCATGTCAATTACCGGAGCTAAATCAAAGGAAGATGAGCAAACAGTGAGAGGCTCACTTACATCGGTAACTGAAATCATGGGACCGGTTGCCACATAATTAACCCGTGGCAGGGTAGATACCACTTTAGAATCAGGAACATTTAGGGGTGTCATATTATTGGTAGTTGAAACAAGACTAGGGAACGAAAGCTGGTCTACAGTCACAATACTGCCATCGTGAGGGAAAGACATCACGCGAAAGAGTGTCGACACGACAGCTTTCATTGCATAAACATAGTCTCGCCCAAGGAGTAAATTGAAATCCAAGGGACCTCGAACTACCATAAGATCAATACAGATAGTTTTACCTTCCAAGGTAATAGCAAACTTAGAAAGGATCCCTAAAGGTTCACTAATGGTTCTGTTAAAAGCTTTCAGATTCTGCATAATAGGCGCAAGCTGAGGGGAACCCAAAGCTTTCCAAACAGTTGAGGATAAAATACTAACAGAAGCACCTTCATCTACCTGAGTACGATGTATGTCCCTACCACCAGCCTTGACAATGATTTGGAAAGGGATGGAGGAAGGAAGACGAGGTTCTGTCAGTCTATTCCAGTCAAAGGAAAAGACCTCAGTACTTGGAGGGGGTTCTGTAGAAACAGGTGAAATGCCCCCTGGCATAGAAGAATCTGATGTAACAAGAAGAACCTGAGCGGTATGAAGTTCACTCTCTAAATGGAAAGTGGGATCGACCGAATGTGAAATTGAATCGACCACTTGATCAACTAATGGATCATCAACCTGAGTGACATGAGTTTCACTCTCCAATGGGAGAGTGTGATTGACTGTACTTGAATTTAGATCAATCACTCCGTCAGTTGACGGTAGGTTGGGAGAAATTTTACGGTAACCAGTTGGAAATTCTTGCTGTGGAACAGTAAGGTTTTCCAACAATGTTGAGGCTTCATCCATGTGAGGGCAAATGTGAGTTTGATGACTCCCTTTGCATAACTTACAAGGAAACCTAACTTTACCCTTTTTCCCAGGAACCTGACTATCACTGGTTGATGGATCAATGGAAAGTTGATGAGATTTTTCTGACCATACTTCCAAGACCTTTGGAATACCAGGACAATTGACAAGGAAGTGGTCACCCTTACAAAGCCTGCAAGGGTATTTGGGTTTACGATGCATGTCGGAATTTTCCTCAACACAACTAACACTCACAGCCATGGTTGGTTGGTTGACTTCTTTCTTATCTTGCTTCTTCTTCTTCTTCTTCTTCTTCCCTTTCTTCTTCTTCTTAGCCTCCTGGTTACTAACATCAAGGCTTTTACCAGGCGAAGAGGAAGAAATGGAGGAAGAAAGATTAGGCGAAGAAGGTAAAGGGTCAACAGAAGGTTGGTGATGTTGAGATGGTGAACTCTGTTGAGGTGAAGCATCCGGTTGAGATGGAACAATTTGAGTATTTTGGGCCAACGAAGTTGAAAATAACCATATCGGTAAACCTATTGTAAAGCCAGGTAATGACAAAGTAGCCATATAAGGAGGACCAACATTTCCAAAGTAAGGAAAAGTACTAGGATTCTCATTAGGAGGGGTTCCTAGGTTGATAAATTCTGGAACATTTGCCATTATATTCAACTTCAGTGAATTTTATTAACAATTTAAAACTAAAATTAACAATTCACAATTCACACTTAACAACTAAAATTCACAATTCACACCTATGGTCTCTAAAAGTAAAAACAAACAAATTAACACGCGCTATCAAATCTAGGGGTCAAACCACACACAAACAGTAAGCTCTCCGGACCGAAAACACTAGTTGGTGATGAAGCCCAACCTCGCAGAATTCAGTACAGAAATGGCGGGTAGAACAGTTACCCCGGCAACCTGCTTAATGAATAGACCGGCACAAGTTCCTCCACTTTAACCGTCTCGAAGTGAAGTGAACCCCCCGGAAAATCCAAGTGAGTATAACCGACGTCTGCTCCAGGTACAGTGGGACCTTCCCTCCACCGTCACCTCGGTAGAACCCTAAAGATTATGGTCACTAAGGTCACCAACAGTAACAAATACACCTGGGGGAACAGTCTAAACTCCGACAGCACGCAAGGGCAGAGTAGCAAGCTCAATCCCCTTACCGGCTCCTTGACAACAATCCAAGGTTTACCGATAAGTGACCCCTGGCTCCTCGACAATGGTTAATCCGAGGTTTACCGTTTGTAATACGTACTGTCTGGCGTCATTCCCAACGAGGGGGGAATGATCCCCTCACTGGTTCGGACACGAGCTCGTGCTTCTCCTTTAAGAGGAGCTTTCCCAGAGTGCAATTGAAACAATTGGATTTATTCTACTCAAGATAAACTATCTGTTTGGTTTTGTAGTCTTGGAGAGTTAAGTACTTACCTACTCCAAGACCCTAGCCTAAGCTATGTTGGTGTTTCAGAGCCCTAGAAATGTAAAAATTACTAGATGAATTTTAATTAAGCGCTGTGTTATTAAGGCTGTTATTACTCAAATGGGTAAATGGAGATGAAACCAATGGTGTTATGACCCGACTCAACTGAATGCAATCAAATATGATAATGCAATCCTTTCAATTCGATGAATCCTAACTAGAGTAAGGAGAGAGTTTCCATTCACTTCCAACAATGCAAAAAATTGATCATTAAGAGAAAATTTAACAAATTCTCTAATGCACTAATTTCATCAAGAAAAAACTAATGCAAATCAATTCCAAACCAATTTTTATTTTTATTTTTGTGTAAATTCAAATCAAAGAAAACTGATCTAAATCTACGATTGATTTTCCAGAATGTAAACTATGCAATTGTAATCTATGCACAATTCACTCGAAAAGTATGCAAATGTAATCTATGCACATTTTTCATTCATATTCCGAAAATGAGAATTCTAATTATGCAAATGTGATCTATGCAAGAGAATTCTCAGACACAAGACGATTCTAATGTGATCTAAGAACCAATCAAGTGCAAGTCGAGAAAATTGGGTGAGAGTTCCAAAGATCAAAACATAAAAACACTCAAAGGCGATTAACACTCATACACAATTTAGCCCCCCCCGGCGAATGAGGGGGAAATTTTTTTGCAAAAACAAAAGCAAAAAGATGCAAAATTGTGAAAAGACTGAGAGAAACCTCCAAGTAATGACCAAAGGAAATCAAATTAAGAATTTCTCAAAAAAGAGACACAAAACACCCAATTGATGAAAGCTAAAAGCAGGAATGCTAATGAAACAAGTTCAGGTGAAAATTTTTGACAGGGTACTAAAGGATCTGGGCAGAAAACACTAAGAAAAAACAAAATCTAAAAGCAATTAAAGCAAAAATGGAGTTTTCCTAAATTTTTACAGGAAGACGCAGGCAACCCGTTAGAACAGGCGCGGGCCCGCTCTGTGCAAACGGCAACAGCGCGTCCAAAGACGCACTGTGCAGTACTCAGAGGGTGCGTCCTTCTGGAAAAGTTAAGAAAAACCAAATCTAACTAAATCTAAAGCTAAGCCACCCAAATACTAATTCTCACAGTTAAAAACCAGAAAATAAAAAAGATTTTCTCAGAGCAAAGTTCACACAAAGGAAAAGACTTTCTCATTAATGGATTCCCCAGCGGAGTCGCCAATTTGTCGAACGGAATTTGTCAAGGGTGCGGACACGACTGACCTTCCTAGAAGTCTAAGACATTCTAATGACAAACAAGACAAAAAGGAGTGATCTTTCTCTAAATACACCTTTTACAACATGAAAACTACAAGTGTTTAGGCTTACCTTATTCCAAAACGCTGTTGTTGAAGTCCGTTCTTGACGATCCGGATGAGCTCCTCCTTCAAGTCAATTCCTGCAACCACAAACAATCAAACAATTACCAAGCACTTGCATTTCATATAATAAAACATATATTCAACATGCAGACCAAGGAACACATGAAATAACTCATTAACACAAGCTATTGAGAAAAATAAACCAGTTTGTATTAATAACGAAACAAAGAAACTCTTACAACCTGGCCTTGGTGTTGTGCAAGTTCCTCCCAGGGTCCATCAAGGGTTTTCCTCTACTTTGACAAAGCTCACCCTCTCCCAAGTAGAATCAAGTGAAGACAATCTCTCCTCACAAAGGCTCTAATGGAAGACCTAAATCCTGCAGCATTTACCCAAAGAAAATGTATAGCTCCAACCTCCTCTCCTTCTGGCTCAATGCCTTTATTTATAGTGCTGTAAAGAGGTTATTCAGGTCCACTATCAATGGGATCATCCCCCTCTAGAGATACATGAACCAACTGGAGGCGCATCCATTTCATCAAACCGACCTCTAGAATGTTCTAGAAGTTACCACAAGTAACTTTTTCAAGATAAAACTCGCGCATTTTGTCTTTTACAGAGGGACGCACCTGTCCCTTAACATACAGAGCGTCCATGGACGCAGATTTTGTGAACATGGTCAGCGTCCCCGCAGGTAAGGCTAGAGAGAACCTGCGACCCCAGAGATAAACATAGTTTTTACAAGACTTTCTCTCTTCTTTGAGTTTGAGATGGATAACAGAGGTATGAGACTTGCCTAAGAGGGTAGCATGACTGTTGATTTGAGCCATACTAACTGTAAGTAGTCAAGGTGACATTTTTTAGTGTAACAGATTGTTTATTGATTGTCGAAGATTGTATTAGACATTGGCTCTTCAAGAGGTTAAGAAGAGAGAGAGAGAGAGAGGAGCCAGAGGAATAAACAAAGTTTGATGCAACTGATGGTTGTAATCACTCTTTTCTATGATTAATATAGACCTGCAATTGTGTTGTCCACTCCATGGCATTGGTATTTTGATTTATTTACATGCTTATGCAACGTTAATGATTATGAGTGACTTAGATGTATGCAGTTAGATATCCCTATGTGTTATTGTATTGATTGTTGAAGTTATATGATGTGATATAACTCCTCGTCTTGTTGATGTGCAGGTATTGATCTGGGAGCTAGCTGAGGGGTTTTCCACTCCGCTACTTTGCGTTCTCCAGCAACAACACACCAAGATCTGAGGTAACAATCCTTCTTCTTACTTTGATTATCACTTCTCTAATATGGATATATGCATGTATCTTTGGGCTAGCTACAACTAACCTGAATGTCCATTGTTGGCCTATTGCGGCCTGACGTAGGTTCGAAGTTAATTAGCCAAACAAATCCTTGTTCTACTGGCCCTTTCAGAAATAGTTCGCAAAGCACAGATTGAGGTCTCACTTGAGGTAGTATAGGTGGGTGGTAGAACTAGGTTTCTGAACCCTTGAAATGTCTAATGAGTTCAACTATTCCATTGTTTGTCCCTGTGCGCAGGCTTCTTTGCGCACTTTCCCATTCCTCATGGCCTCATACACTGCCTTCACGTAGCCCTAACTAGGGGTTGTGCTGCGCTCTGTGCTATTATCGGAGATCTTATTTATCTTCTAGTATTGTTTAAGCATCTTCACCTACTTAAATGTCTTAATTTATACTTAACAATACAAAACATTCATATAGGTTCACACAGTAAATAAACAGTATAATTCCAAACTATATCCAATCATGCATTAAACCAGGAAAAGATACACAAAATTATAACAAAACTTCTCTTTATTGATTCGTCCAATGATTACAGACTCGACCTACCCTACACATTCAGCTATAGGGGTCCATGCACTCATCTGCGGACTACAAGGCCTCTACGCACACAGCTGCAGAGCCTTCTCCTACTCTACGACCCAGAGACACACTTTACACTTCGACTCAATCACATAGAATTCTCTATTCTTCCTCATTATTAGTTTTTTTTTACACTTAGAGCCTCACTCTATTTGTACAATCCCATGGTCCGTGGACCATGGGTATGTCTATCCAGCCGACATTACATTAAAGAAATAGGGTGGACAACCTTGTGACTCTATTATGACATCAGGCCTCGTGCCAGCAATTCGCAGAGCTTTTACAAAAGACTTGATCAAAACTTGGGCTTTAAGGCCCAAAACATGCCTCGGGGGGATTCCATGCCCATCAGTCCCCCAACAAAAACATGATGACTTGCCCTCAAGTCACTCTATCAACGTGAAGATCTTTGCCCGGAGTACCTCCAATTGATCTTGAACTGTGGAAAGGTCAACAACACACCGAGTTGCTGCTTCCTGGATCTGCTACATATGTTTTTCCTAGACCTCTGTGTCAGAACTGCTTCTCTACATCTATAACGGTATCCCTTGCATTTGTTTATAGTCATGTGCCTTTGTCCGGATCCTTGGAGTGCGAAGACTGTGCTTCTGCCAACTAGTCAGATAGTCAGGCCACCCATGTAGGGCTTCAAGCAGCTGCCATTCACTTTTCTTGGGAAAGGCTCTCCATTTAATTTGAATAGCTATACTATTCCTCCATTTGTGACCTCCTTAACAATGTATGGTCCCAGGCAATGCATTCTGAACTTTCCCCAGAATTTATCAAACTTAAGGTCATACTGCAACACTAAATAATTTACCTTGAAGGTGCGCAACCTAATATGGAAATCGTTCTAGACCTTCTCACGCTACTTTTGCAGCTGTTGATGAAAGCCAGCCAGGAATCATTCCTCCTTAAGTTCTTCCAACTGCACAAGCCTCTCTTCTAGGGCTTCGCAGTCTGTCATTCATGTAAGCACTTGTTTTCGGGAAAACTAGTGTCTTTTCGACCTGCTAGTCCCACTAGGATTGGTAGCTATCCTAGAAACAAACAATCAAAGAAATTTTAGATTTCCTTTATGTATGATAGATAAGAGAGGAGAAAAGAGACCAACCAAGATCTTCCGCTTGACTCCTTGCTTGATTTCTCTATCCCTTGATAGAGCTTGCACCTCTTCTCCTACTCATCCCCCTTAATGAATACCTATAGAGACAAAGTAACAAAGCACCATCAAAGCATCTTGATGTATTATATCATAAACAATGTAGAATTAGAAATACATTGGTCATACAATGGCATTCATAAACAAAAACATTCACAAATACATGATTGTATGGAGGAAAACTCAAAGAACTTTATTAATAGTAGAAGGGAGAATTACAACCCAGTTGTCTGATCCAACATTATCCTCCCAGCATCAAAGCCCTCTTCACCTCATGAAAAGAAAGATCACCCAAAAATACAATGCTCTTTCTCAAAGACAAACTATCAACACTTCCTTACAAATTACAAAATTCCAGCCTTTAGATCTCTCAAATGAGGGATCCATTTATAGATGTCTACAAGGGTGTGAGTCATCTCTGGGTTTTTTATTAGTGTCATTCCACTTGTTATTCTTGGTTCCACTTGGATATTTCTTGGATCTCTTACTCATCCCTGGGCGAATTGAAAGAGGCAAGTGTCATAGGAGAAGTTTTTGGAAGATTCCATGAGCATCCACTTAGCAAATTGTCTTGGACATTTTTCCATCCTCACCCATCGCACCCTACAGAAGGCATCTTCAGTATGCATCACACCTGGCTAGTGTAGAAGTCAGTATGCATCACACCTTGACAGTGGGGCAGTCAGTATGGTTCAGTTTTGGCCAGTGGAACTTTTGGGGAATGATGTAATCAGTTGACCATGATCCTTTAGGGTATGAAACAACACTTTTAGGGGTTAAAGATCCCTTAGTTTATCGACATATAAGATTGGGGCTGTAGTGCCCAAATATGTCTATAACAGTTGCCCCCTAAAGCATGAAATCGTAAATCTTTTGATGTCGAGTGAAATGCTTTATCATGAGGATCCGAGGTATGCAAACTGGAAGGTGACTTGTATAAGATACAATACAATACATCATCATCATATTATTTTCATGATCTAGCTGAGGCGGGCATCTCCATGCTCAAATTTATAAATTCATTTTCATGTACATAGGACAGATAATTTTTTGCAGTTGTAGACTGGTGATTCTTCATATGAAGAGTCATCCTCCCTGGCTTAGATGACTATCTGTGCAGCTTTTGTGTACATTTGATGTCTTTATATTCCTAAATATATCACAGCCCGGATGGATGAAACTAGATCCAGGGTCTTCAAAACTCTTTCAATCTTCGCCCGATGTACAAGTCGATCCATGTGAAAAGATGTCCTAAAGTCGAACATGGAAATACATCACTTGATTACCAGCCAATAATGTAAGCTATTAACAGGTGCGCAAGGAATAACCAATAATGATAATGACCCTCAAGGTACTACAGTACAATTCACGTGGTGTGAATATATGATCTGATGTCAAACACCACGCAAATCTTTCGGTGGAAGACCATTGATGTAAACCTGTCGCCAGAAGTGAGAAACTTGCCATTGAGGAATGAAAGCTTCAAAGTACTAAAAGGGTTGTTTCTAAGTCAACTTCTTGAATAATGAGCTGATGTTGACAAGAAGTGACCCATCGTAGGAGGGTCTTAATGTATCCCACATCTACGACATGAAACAAAGAAAATGATTTTATGGAGGTGAAAACGATCTGATGATACAAGGTTCAGGAATGGCGGTCATGAAAAATGGAGGTTGAAGGTATTGCAGTGGATGAGGCATTGACTAGATGGGGAATTCTCTGAATGACTTCTCTTGAACATATCGGCGGCACTGAGATGGATTGGTAGTGTTAACCCCAAAATATGGATTGGGTAGAGGACCAATGGTGATATAATTGGTGAATGAAATAACCCAACTCGACTCAATCATGGTAATGGAGTAAAAGTTTCATGTTCAAGAGCGACCTGCTACCATAAAATTCTTCAAGTTTTCTTCCCTTTCTACCCAGTCATTGCTGACCAATACCTCTTTATTTTTATCAAGCTTGAGGAGGATAAGATATGCTTGTTCTATAATTTTCCCTTCGGGAAAACCTGTCGCTATGTTTTAAGGAGCCTAGCGACAGTGAAACTCATTCTTGTCTGGGTGGACAAGTTTGTCGCTATTGTTTTAACAAGTTTAACAACAAAGAAAACTCGGTCCTTTTCATGTTTAGAGAGTTTGAAAAGGGAAAAAAAGAGAACTCCAGTAGTTCTTTTTCGTAGCATAATCCCTTAAGTCCAAAAAATATTAAAATAATACAAAAGGGATGACTTTTTGATCACTTTAGCAAGTTGAAAAAGACAAACACTCGAACTTTTCATGAGATAATCCCTCGGGTTTGAAAAGTTTAAAATTCACAGGAGAGATGGCACTTCCAATCACTTTAGTGAGCTAGAGAGGCCAATTTCTCGACAATTTTTTCATATTTAGCGAGTCTAAAAAGGGCTTAAAGTGGACTCGGTTTTTTAGGAACGAGTGGTATCCAGGGTAGCAACTAGTTCTCGATAATCTTGGAACTTCTCAAAACATGGTGATGTGAAGAGGGTAGCTAACAAGACCACTCATCGAATCTGTTCCTCAAAATGGTAAACAATCAAGTGGAAGCGTAATGATCGGCCAAAAGAATGGAGGTTATGACAAGAACACAACCAAGGCTCAAAAGGCTGATGTAGTGGCAATCACAAAGGTTATTTACCGAAGGTAGGTTCATTTTTTCATGAGCTTGAACTCTGGGGAAACATATGCTCATTGGTAGGTTTATTTTTTAACGAGCTTGAACCATACAATAACATTGCTCATTTGAGTGCGGGTTCATTTTTTAGCGACGAGCTCAAACCTTGCAGAAAGTATGCTCGTTAGAGTCAAAGATGTCCTTCATTGGTAGGTTCATTTTTAGTGAGCTTGAACTCTATGATAACATATGCTCAGTTTCCTTTTTATGTAAGCTAGGAACGACCAAACTACAAAGCTAAAAAAGCTATTAAAGCTAAGGAACTGCTGAGGTTAGGTAGGATGGTTTCATCAACTTGTTTAGACAAAACCCTTCCTTTGCTTCGCCCACAGAATAGACGAAGGTGAATGGTGTGTCAGACCAATCACCTGACCTCAGGAGTTAAAACTAAAAAGCTAAAAAATCTAAAAAGCTAAAAAATGAAATTGGTCGTTTTTTGCTTGCATAAAAAGGTTTGCATGCCCCCAGGCATCAAGAAAAGGAGAGTCTCCAGTAACCATATGGGAATCGCTGTAGTTAAGTAGGATTGTTTTTGTCAACTTGTTTAGACAAAAACACTTCCTTGGCTTTGTCTGCCAACTAGACAAAGGTGAGTGGTGTGTCTGACCAATCACTTAACTTATAGGGAAATTTATATGGTAGGATGGTTTCGCCCACAGAATAGATAAAACACTTCCTTGGCTTCGTCTACAGTGCATGTTGCACTAAAAATTTTCACCTTGACATTTGCAATCTGTGTGAGTCCATTACCACTCATACTTTCCTCCTTTGCAAGTCTTAAGTCTCAGTTCTTCATATCAAGCCCTGAAAATAAGAGAAAGTCCTCAAAAGTCTCTAAAACTTTGGTTCCGCACTTTATCTTAGAATTACCTGCGGTCCCGCACCTAAAGGTCATGTCTCCTGTGCACCTAACCATTCTATCTATGTGTTATGGGTGCGGACCCCTATAAAAGTCAAAAGGGCGCAAGTATATTCTTAAAAAATCACTTTGAGTCATTTCTAGAAGCTTCTGGAAGGAATCTTGAAGTGGCAAGTTCGCTCCCTTAAGGTTCATGCATCCCATACCTTAAGGAGCTAACCCCTTGATGTGAGGAGCTTATCCCTTTGAAGGAGGACTCTATCCCTTCATAGGTTGACCTGTAACCTCCCTATGCACTATAAAATGAAGCATTGGACTAGTTACTGGAGAGGTTGAAAGCTGAATATTTTTGAGGTGAAATGCTACTGGAACTTAGTCTTCTTAATTGAGCTTTTATGAGGAGATATTACATACCTCTTTGATCTCATTTGGAAGAATGTAAGGCTTTTCAAAGTAAAGGAGATTCCTGTTTCAGACCCTAGGAAGAGCTTGTTCAACATCAAGGCTAAAAAGGTTGTAAGTTTCTTCTACTTCAAGGTTAATACAAATAAGTTTGTTTTTCTCAATAAGTTGTTGTTTTATGGTTTAATTTATGGATTTCTTGATCACCATAATGAAAATGATTTATGATATTAGCTATGCAAGTGTTATTTGATGTTTTCTTGTTTGTGATTGCAAGTTCTCAAAAGGAAACTTTTTCGGATGGTTGAAGGATGGCTACTACAAACTAGTGTTGGACTTAAGGTAGGGTCTAAACACCTCTATAGTTTTATTTATGAATTGCATATGTTTAGAGAAAGATAGATTTGTTTGTCTACTTGTTGCTAGATATCTTTTGATACTAGGGAGATCGGCTTTGTCTGCAAGATCGATTTATCTAGCCAACGAATTGGTGACTCCACTAGGGAACTGAATTTGGTTTTTGGTTTCCCTTTGTCTTTGACTTGAGAAACTTGTTCTCGTTTCTGGTTTTTGCTTAATTTGTGTTGGACTGGGTAGTTTTAGGATCTGGATTATTTTTTTGTTTTTTCAAAGTTTTCAAGGGACCACACTTTCTCTTTACAGATGGTGCGGGCATCTCCGCACTTTTGTTTTAGTACAAAAAGCAGTACCGCATCTGGTTCTTCTAGAAAGCCTGCAGACCCTGTAAATTTTTTTGAAAAACCTAAAAATGTTTTCTTCCAGTTAAGTTTAGGTTTTATTTACGACTTTTAGTGTCTACCCAGATCTGCATGTGTTCTATCAAAAATCTCTTGTGAGTGAGTTCCATTGGTATTTTTGTTTTAGATGATTTTATAGAAGTTTTGCATGCCTGGAGTGGATTTCAGTTGGTCTTTGTAGTGACTCAAAGATCAGAAGCCTAAGAAACCTTAGATTACGCTGGTGTCTTTTCGTCTTTTTGATGAGTCTGACTTGTTTGTGAAATCTGTCCTTTGTGAGAAATAGATTTACTTTTCTCTTTGCAAATCTTTGAACAAGCTTTGTCATAAGTTTTGAATTTCATTTTTATAAAAGAAAACATATCTGGATGTTTTTTGATTGATTTGTTATTCTGAATGAATGAATCCTTAGTTTACTGAACAACTAAGTAAAACGTCCTCAAAAAGAATTGAAGCTTTTATACAATTAGGTTTTTAGAAGTTTTTAGATCTCAAGATTAGTTTTGTAGTTTTGAGTGTTTTCTAGAACTTGTAGATTTCTTTTAAAAGAAATTATTTTTTGTAGTTTTGAGTTTTGAAAAAGAAATGGATTTGTTGTGAGCATAATTAGTAGTCTCATTTTGAGTTCTTATTGAAAAAGACAAAAAGTTTTTTCTTTTCATTTACATGTTGAAAGAAAGATTTGTTTCTCAAAGAATTGCATTCTCGAACTCTTTCTTTTAGCTAGAAATTCATTGAAAGAAAAACGAATTGTTTATCATTTTAGGTGCATTTTTTAGTGTTTTTGGAGTCGAGTCTTCACACCATCAAAGTTTAATTTCCATACCTATTGACTTAAAGAAAAACCCATAAAAGTAACACTTACTTAAAATTGATCTAGCAATCCTTTTTATTTCTAGGGCTCTTATCACCAATATAGCTTAGGCTAGTATCTTGGAGTAGGGAGTAATTAACTCTCCAAGATAGTTAAAACAAACAAGTAGCTATATCTTGCGATAGGAAATAAATCCAATTGTAATTGATACATTCTAGGAAGCTTCTCTTAAATGAGTCAATCACGAGATCATGTCCGAATCTTTGAGACAATCAAGTCTGTTTCATTGGGAAAGATAGAAGATTTGCGTGTATTATAAACGGTAATCCTCATATTAACCATTGTCGAGGAGCCTGGGGTCACTTGTTGGTAAACCTTGGATTGATCATGTCGAGGAGCCTTTAAGGGGATTGAGCTTTGTTACTCTGCCCTTGCGCATAGATCGGATCGTAGACTGTTCCCCTAGTTGTATATGTTGTTGTTGGTAACCTTAGTGTCCATAAACGTAAGATTATTTCCTAAGGTGACGGTGAAGGACGGGTCTCACTGTACCTGGAGCATACGTCGACTAGTATCACTTGGACTCTCTGGGGGGTTCTCTTCACTCGAGATGGTTTTCTGAAGAAACTTGTGCCAGTCTGTTTCATTAAGCAAGTTGTCGAGGTAATTGTTCCAATCACCCTTTCTGTATTAAATTCTACGATGTTGGATTTCATCACCAACTAGTGTTTTTAGTATAGGAAGTTACTGTTTGTGTGTGGTTTGAACTCTTAGATTTTTTAGGCATGTGATTCAGTTGTTTGTTTCTTTAGAGACTTTAGGTGGTTTTATTGAAATTTTTCTTTGTTTGTGTGTGAGTAATTAAATATTTAATCATGGCTGAATTACCGAGACAATCTCGCAGACTCTGAGGGAAACCTCCTAAGTATACACCAAGCCAGCTTGAAGTGCTACGAGCTCTTGTATCACCTAGTGACAGTAGAGTTGGGTCACAAAAAGCAGGAGAGTCATCTTTAATTGTTCATCCTGATTATCAAGTACAAAAAACAGAGTATATTTCTGAACCAATTTCATTTTCTGAAGTTACTGGTAGTATTTCTCCTACCAGTGAATTAGCTAAAGAAACTGAAATTTCTGAGCCTGAAACTGAACCTACTGCTACTCCATCTTCAGGATTTGCTTCTCCAACTTCTAGTGGTCCTGGTTCACCCAAGGTAGGAAATATCATTACCCAAAATCTTCCTTCTGGACTCATTTCCATTGAAGAACTTGTTAGTCCGAACGAAGATATAATTCTTCCTAAAATTCAACCAACTTTAGAGCCTAGGGAGCATGAATCAATATTCTACAGTCCTTTTAGGAGTGACACTTGGTACATATCATTGACAAATTTTTTAGAAAATCGGGGTCTTAGATTTTCACCACCTCGAATTCCTTTTCATCCAACACCCAGAGGTTATTATCCTCCATTGAATATGTCGAGACATTCATCTATGTTTTCCCAAACACCAGAAACATTTTTATATGGTGGTCTTTCTGTTCCTTCAGGGTACCAGTCACTCACTAGTACATTTTTAGGAGCATCTCCTCAACCAATTGAATATGAGCTATCAACTAGTAATAATGGAACTCAAGCGTTGAGTGTAGAAGAAATCCTTATGATTTCTAGTAGTATTCCAAATCCTCAACCTCAAGGTAGTCAGTTACTGCCTGGAGGGCAACCTCAAGGTAGTTAGTTAACGCCTGGGGGGCAACCTCAAGGTAGTCAGTTACCGCCTGGGGGGTAACCTCAAGGTAGTCAATTATCACTTAGGGGGAAACCTCAAGGTAGTCAGTTATTGCCTAGGGGGCAGCCTCAAGGACAGTATGTACCGTCAGGAAAGTACATACCTCAAGGTCAACCCCAGTATCAATATACACCTCAAGGTCAACCCCAGTTTCAGTACATGCCTCAAGGTTATCAACCTCAAGGTCAGTACCCAACTCAAGGTTTCCAACCACTTTCTGGTCAACCATTTGTATAAGGAGCTAGAAATGTACTGCTTAATTATCATCCCTAAGTTAAACCTGGTTATGGTCCTCCATATGCACAACCTTTTATGGGTCCATACCCCAGAATGAATATGGTGTGGGATCCATCTCAAACTCAACAGACTATGCTACCTAATGTGCAGTTATCAAGTCAACCTGGACAACTTTTGGTTTCTGGTCCAGCCCAGCAACCTATCCAGCCTACTGTTCAAACCTCTACACTTGGTTTAATTCAGTAGCCTGGGCCTAGTTCACCTCGAACTCCACCTCAAACTGCTGCTGCAACTATTGCAGCTTCTGTTCAACCTACCACACCTATTTCTGGAGTATCAGTAGCTCCAGTTTCTACTATTCCTACGTCAGTGCAAATTCCTCAAGCCTCTTTACCACAATTAGGACCTAAAGTTTAGACTTTGGTCCAGATGCCTACAGGACAAGCTGGTCCAAGTACACTGGTCACAAGTCAACAACAATTCACTTATCAACCATACCAGGGACAGTACCAATTCGGTCCTACTGTACAAAACCAAGTTTATCAGTATCAACCATACCTTGGCTATACTTATCGATAGCATCAACAACCCCGGTCTGGTCCGGTTAATCCTGGTTTTCCAGGAGGTTATAATATTCCTAATGCAAATCCAATTCCAGGTTATCCTATATATCCTCCTCTTGGGGCTAGTCTTGTTACCCAAGGTTTTCACGACCCTAACTATCAGTTACCATTTATTGCAACTTTGGATTTACCTGATTTGTCATGCCTTACGAATGATCCGATTTACTATCTTCTGTATTGACCGCCAATGCCTAATATATTGCCCAATGATATCCCGAAGTTCAAGGGTAAGTCAGGAGAGGATCCGTCAAATCATGTGATGACTTATCACCTCTGGTGTGCATCTAATTCCGTCATTGATGATTCAATTCGCTTACGTCTTTTTCAACTAACTCTGATTGTTCTTGCTACCAAATGGTACATTGAGTTACCACGAGGCTCTTTTTATAATTTTAGTTAGTTAGCTACTTATTTCTTAACTCATTTTTAGTTGCCTGTCAGATACAACAATGGAAAAGAATTGTTAACTTCACTAAAACAATCCACGTCCACATATATTTCTGATCATATTCATGAATGGAGACGTAGAAGGCATTTAGTGAACATTTTTATTCCAGATCAAATTTTAGCGGAATGGTTTGTTAAATCATTATTACCTAAAATCACTGAAGATGTAGCTAAGGCAAGAGTTGTTACTGAAGAGCAAGTCATTTGTCAGGCCCAGTACCTTGACCTCGTCAATACACAGTCAGGTACTTTACATGAAAAAATCCCCAACCTTTTGAAACACAATCAAATAACTGCAACTCCTTTAGGGTCTCATGCCGTTGATGGTATGATTGGTTCAGTTAGTACTAAAAGCAAGAAGAAATCTTCAAAGAAATCTTCTCCTATTATAACTTTACTAGATTCCCTGATAGGAGACTCTTCCACTGAAATTCCTACTGATATTCATGTCTACAAAAAATATTTTTCGGCGAAGATCACATGAGACATCATTTGTCGACGCGTTTCGAACCAACCAGTGTGGTTCATCGTCAGGACAAGTTGAAGAAACAGATCTAGCTTAGCATGTTAAATAGACTGAGCAGAGCCTCCAACGGCTAATTTGACCAACCACTAATATTGACTATTGGACCGGGATCAAAAAATTTTTAATAATAAAAAAGAGATAAGTTATACAGGGGACCAATCCCTTAATAAATAAATAAAATAATTTAAATTAGTGATAATAGTTAGTTAAAAGTTATTAAAAATAGTTAAAAATTATAGGTTAACTATTATTTAAAAGGAAATTAGTTGTAAAGGACCTCGCCTATGAATAAATTAATTGTGAATACAAGTTATATATATATATATATATATATAATAAAAATAAAAATAAAAATAAAAATAAATAATAATAATAATAATAATAATAATAATAAAAATAAACCATAAAGAGATAAATAAATAAATAAATAAAGATATTATTATTATTTTTATTTTTATTTTAATTATTTATTTATTTATATTGTTATTTAATTTAATTTTATTATTATTATTATTAAAAATGAGTAAAAAATTTAAATGAATAATTAATTAATTAAAAAAATTAAAAAATAAAAATAAAAATAAAAAAATAAATGAGGATTAGGACGAGAGTGCTGGGACCCAACATCGACTGATTTTCCGGCCATCATCTCTATTGAGATTACACGGCCTCTTTTCAATCTCAAGCGCCTCCCTAAATTTCCGATGATGGAAGTGCGAAACCTTAGCAATAACACTAGCTTCCTCGATACAAACATGATGATTGGTTTTCTCGGCGTGCTCAGCCAAAGCGGAAGACTTAGTACGCCTATGCTTAAGATCAGCAGCATGCTCACTAATCCTCTGGTTAATGGAGCGACCAGTTTCCCCAATGTAGGGGGTCCCACAAGAACAGGGGATCAAGTACACACCTTCATGTCGTAGAATCATCTACGGCCAAATCAAAATCCGGTGGTAAAAAGAAGGGGAAGAAGAAAAACAAACAAAACTCAAAAGAGAAAATAGATAAAAATGAATCTACTGATGAGAAACGTAAACCTCACTATCCTTGTCTCATTTGTGATGAGGATCATTTTACCGAAGACTGCCCACATCGAGCAGAGGTTTCGAAAATCGTCAAAGGTTCTCAAACACTTGCTATCTTGAAGGATCCTTTTCCTAATCAAGATAGTAAGATGATCAGTTCTTACTCAAATGCCTTAGAAGAAACTATTATGATGATGTCCCATGTCAGGATTGCGACGCGATCGCAAGATTATGGTAGTAAAAATCTTGTTGGTGGTAAAGAAGCAGAATCTTCTAATTCAAACCCATCAACTACAACTCCTCCTAGTTTTGATCCGCTACAGATCGAGAAACCTAACCCTAACTTAGTAATCAAACTGCTTGCTAAAGGTATACTTTGGAAATCAGCTTTCAATCCACATGCGAGAGCTACTCAAAATTATAACATTGTTGAAGACTTAGTTATTTCCCCTTCAGCAATGTCGGCTTTCAAAGTGCTGCAATCATACCCAGCACAACGTAAATTACTATTGTCTGCTATAGGAGCTATAGATATTCAAGATTCGAACCTAATAATCTTCGATTTAGAGAATAGTACACCCTGCCTACTTCATCAAATTCCTTTCCAGATTCCAGTGTTAGTAAAAAACAGACCTTGCTTTCAGACTGTGATTGATGAGGGAGCTTCTATGTGTATTATGTCGATCCAGTGTTGGAGATCTCTTGGTTCTCCTACACTCAATTAGTCTCCAATGATTCTAAAGGCTTTTGGTGGCCGAGGGTTCCATCCTTTTGGTATTTTGTAGGATTTCCCTATAGGGGTCAAAGGCAAAACTGTAAATCTAGATGTGGAAGTGGTTGATGCCCCTCTAGATTGCAACCTTCTCTTGGGTCGCAGTTGGTCTTACGCTATGACTGCTATTGTTTCATCAGTCTTTCAGCTTATCAAGTTTCCTCATAATGAAAAGATCGTTACAATAGACCAGATGACTTATTTCTCATCCGACCCAGCCTCTTCAGATAGTATTCAACATGTCAGTAAAACACTATCCATTACAAGGATGTTGGGGTAGGTTTGATTAAAGATTCTGGTTTACTAGGAACTTTTTCCTTCCCTCCTGCTAACATAACTCCTTCTATTGCAACTATTCATATGATTTCATCGAACAGTATTTCTTTTGATGATCCTTGGATCGTACCTTCTGATTCTGAGGTGGATTCATTAATGGCCTGATGCCTTTGAGTCCCTTTGAAATTGCATATCAGGCCATACAATCATTTTCTGACTCTTGTTCAACCGAAACTGATCTAATGAATGTGGTCCGTGGAGAATCACTTTCGATATCAACCTCAGCTTCAACAAAAAAAATTTAAGACTGTTCATACTGATGAGCAGATTCATGAACTTTTGTTTGTTGATTATTTGACATGGGAAGATCTTCATCATTGATGTTCGTTTTTACCTGAGCTTGATCATTTAGAAAATTATTTTTCATCTATTTTTACTGTTGACTATGTCAAAGAACCACAGAATCCACTGCAACATACTGATTCTGAGTTAAATTTGGAAAATATCTCTCGAACGGTTCCTATTGACATTATAGTTAAACCCATAATTATTGAAAACATTCATATAGGTGCTTCTTGTATGGACGATGAAATCCAAACTTATAAAGCCCTATTTGAAGAATTCTGTGACGTGTTTGCCTGGTCATATGAAGAAATGCCAGGAATCGATCCATCAATTATTGTCCATGAAATTAAAACTTATCCGGATGCTAAACCTGTCTAGAAACGTTTGCGTCAGATACATCCGAGAAAAGCTGCTACTATTAAAGTTGAAGTTGAGAAATTACTTCGAGCAGGTTTCATTTATCCAATTCCTTTAACAGATTGGGTATCAAATATTGTTCCTGTTAAAAAAAAAAAGGAACGATAAGAATATGTATCGATTATAGGGATATTAATCGAGCTTGTCCTAAAGACAATTATCCAACCCCCTATATCAATCAAATTATTGATGATTGTGCCGGTAGTGAAATGTTCTCCTTTATGGATGGTTTTTCCAGCTACAATCAAATCAACATACTCCCTGCTGATCAACCTCAAATGGCTTTCATTTGTCCATGGGGGACATTTGCTTATTGCAAATTACCTTTTGGATTGAAGAACGTTGGAGCAACTTTTCAAAGGGCTATGTCTTACGCATTTCATGACATCAAGTACATTGTGTAGCCTTATCTCGATGATTTACCTACCCATTCATTACATAGAGCCGATCATCTCACTCATTTACGAGCTAGCTTTACGATATGTAGGAATTATCGAATTAGGCTGAATCCACACAAATGTGTTTTCTGTGTAGAAACAGGTCGTTTACTATGATTTGTTGTTTCAAAAGCTGGAATTCGTGTCAATCCCTCGAAGGTTGAAGCTATCCTCAAATTACCTCCTCCTTCGACTCTTCGCCAACTCCAATGTTTGCAAGGGAAAGCAAACTTTTTATGTCATTTCATTCCTAACTATGCCAAGATAATGAAAGGTTTTACCAGGTTGTTGAAACAGAATACTCCATTCTTTTGGGATGAGATCGCTGACAAATCTTTTGATGCACTTAAACACGCATTAACCCATGCACCATTATTGCATCCTCCCAATTACAACTAGGATTACTTTTTGTACCTCCCCGCTTCTCATTCCACCATTGCTATGGTTTTATTTCAGGAAGATGAATTAAACAATGAACATGTGATTTACTATCTAAGTCAAACTTCGAATCCGACTAAGCTTAAATATTCACATGTGGAGAAATTGGCCTTGGCAGCTGTTCAAGTTGTCCAAAGATTTCGTCATTACATCTTATTACACAAAACCACGGTAATTTCTGACTGTAATCCTATGATGTACATCTTAACCAAACAATTGCTAGGGGACAAGTATTCCAAATGGATAGTTATCCTGCGGGAATTTGACTTGGAATTTGAAAAATCCAAGGCAAAGAAATCTTTGGTTTTTGCGGAACTGATGTGTGATTTCTCGCATACTGATACTAAAACTATGGTGGAAGAGCCCATTGCAGACGAATCCTTGTTTCTTATCAGTACTCTTGATCCATGGTATGGATATATTATTATTTTCCAAACCCAATCTTTTCGGCCTGAAATCTCACGATCTTAGCGATGGAAAATATGTTTCCAATCCCAACAATACAATATTATTGGAGATACACTCTATCGTTGTAGGGCGGATTCTATTTTTCGACGTTGTCTTACTCGTGAAGAAGTTGAAAAGGTTCTGAATGACTGTCACTCTGGAGCATGTGGTGGTCATATGTCTGGGTATGCCACAGCCCAAAAGATATTGCACAATGGTTATTTATGGCCATCGTTATTCAAAGATTGTATCTATGCAATCCGGAAATGCCACAATTGTCAATTTTTTTATCGTAAGATGCATGTTCCACCCGCTCCTCTCCACCCTATAATTATTTTCGGTCCTTTTGAAAAGTGGGGTATTGACTTTATTACATGTAACCCTCACTCGGCTGGGGGGCATGCGTATATCATCCTAGTAGTAGATTATTTTACTAAGTGGGCTGAGGCAATGCCTACATTTTCAGCAGAAGGAAAAACTACTGCAACTTTCATATTCAATCATATAATTGCTATATTTGGTGTTCCTCAAGCTATTATTACTGATCATGGAAGTCATTTTCGAAACATCATGATGACTGAACTGACAGATCAACTTGGCCTGCGTCACGATAGTTCTACTCCATATTACCCACAAGCTAATGGTCTGGTTGAAGCTATCAATAAAGTTCTAGTCACTATGATCCAACGAATCATTGGTATTCATAGGTCGAATTGGCATAACATGTTATTTTCAGCACTTTGGGCATATGGAACCTCACTAAAAACATTAACTGGTTTCACTCCTTTTCAACTGGTTTACGGTTTGGAAGTAGTGTTACCTATTGAATGTTAAATTCTATCATTAAAAATACCCATAGAATTACTCGCAGCCACTTCTGAAGAGGAGAAACGTTTTTTGTACTTAGCTCAGTTAGATGAGAATCAACGCACTGCTGCATTAGCAATTGAAACTCATGCGAAACGGATAAAAGCTCAGTATGACTGAAATGTTACACCTCGTAATTTTTCGGAAGGAGACCTAGTTTTACTATATGATCAAGCAAACGATAAGCTAGGGGCTGGAAAATTTGTACCTATGTGGCATGGTCCTTATATTGTTAAGCAAAAGTTGGCAAAAGGGGCCTATGAATTGGTAGATTTTGACGGTGTCTCTTTGGGTAAACCCAGAAATGGGCTTTATCTGAAGAGATATTATGCTTAAATTTCGGTGTGGAGATTTTTGTTAGATTAGTTTCTTTATAGCTGGTGTGTTTTAGATTAGAAAAGTGTGCCTAGTTTAGAGAGTGATTTTATCATTATTCCTTCTTATCTTGATTTTACTCTTGATATTGCAGATGTCAACGTCTCTTCAAACATACATTGGTTTTGTTGATGGTGTTTGTCGTAGTACACAGAACATTTCTTCCGCAGTTTGGGTTATCTATTCACCCTCTGATGAGTTAGTACCTATGCATGGGGTAAGCCTCAGTCAAACAACGAATAACATTGCAGAGTATAGTGCAGTGATTGATTTATTATCTGAATCCATATCATTTGGGATTCAGAGTTTGATTGTTAGGTTAGATTTTGAACTCATTGTATTAAAGCTTAACAGGGTTTATGCCATTAGAAATCCAATGTTATTAAGATTATCTTTTAGAGTTTGTCTCTTGGAACGTGAATTTGATTACATTGAATATCAACATATTCCAATACATTTAAATACATTAGCAGATGCAGTTACTTCTCGTATGATAAATAGACATTTGCAATAATCAAAACAGTAAATTTAATAACATTCCATAACATGTTACACAAGATAGCTGGTAATAATGATATATCATAGCATAGAAGAGTGTGTCAAATATACATCGTCTTCGATCATAGGTTGAAAAACACCTTATGATTGGCAAAAATGATAGTACAAAAAGGAAAAAATATCATGTGAGTCTACAAAAGCGATCATCCTATCCCTGGTGATGATCACGATAAGAAACCATTGCTTGGGCCACCCTATAAAGGAACCCCCTAAAAGGTCCTGGGACCCCAATCACATATCGATGTAACCTAAGTGGAATATCATCTATGTCAGTCTATGGAATATCTATTGTCAAACGCTCTAAATGATTCTCCAAATCGGTTAGGATCTTTGTAGATTGGTCCTGTGGGGCCGGTACTGTTGTAGCTGGGTGTCTCCTCTCATAAGGCTAGAGAGCAGCTGGTCGTCGTGGACCCACATCTACATTTAAAACTTTTTATTGTCAATTTTGGACGATTTAAACAAAAAAAAAATAGTTAAAACTTAGAAAGTGTTGAAAATGATTTTACCTAAATCATCCCACTGCTCTCCTGGTGGAAGAATCATGTCTGGGTCACCGCGATAATCCATCTTGGCATATGGAAAATCCTGAATCACAAAAAGTTGGTTCCTCAACCAACGAAAATACTCAGGCAGAAATCGAACAACCTCTGAACCCTCCTCAAGGTGACGGCCATCAGTGCAACCCAACGCATTATCCTAGGCTCTCGAGGAAGACCAGCCTCAAAAGAAAGCTACTATGGGACTAGCATAGGGAACCTCTCTAGACCAAAGCTCACAACCAAGAAACCATATCCAAAGTTTTTCAGTTGTCCGTTCTTTGCTCTGGTTAGTTGGCCTTTTACATTCACCAACACAGCCTCGCACCAGTTGAATATGGTACCTCGATAACAGTCTACAGCCATTTGCATCTGGGATCTAGTAGCTACATGCAATGCTGCACTCCTGCATAGTCTGGTGACAGTGAATGCAATAACCTTAAGTTCAGGATGGTCAATAGTTTTAATATCAATCTGTTTGTCCTTTGTTTGATCATTGCAAAACTCCAATCGGAGACTAGCGACAGACTAGCCACCTGGCCTAGTCCCAAAAAGAGATAATCGTTCGCCTCTCTTGGGCAAACCAGTCAAAAAATATATGTCCTCTAGCTCAATTTTGAGCCGGTGGCCACCAATCATGAAACACTGGTCCTGTATGTTCCACCTGTCTACCAGCCATTGCAAAAAGTCTACTTGGGCCCTCATGCCTGGTATGGCCTAGAACTTAAACAGTCTGCATGCTCTCAATGCATTCAATGTGGGTGGATGATTTATTGCGGCAAGATCCACATCCTCATGCTCGCGTTCCTACCAAATAAGCATTTTGTATGTCCTACAATGCAAAAAAGATGTATTAGAACAATTTAGTTCGAAAATTTTTGGGCAGAAATGGAGAAATTTGAATTTTTAAAATCCATTTCGTGGGGTCTGCACCCACTGGTTACAGACAGTGCATAGGTCCACACGCGTCATAAGCAATAGGTGTGGACCCACGACTTTTCCTTTATATAAAAAAGTTTGGGTCCGCAGGGGTAGCATGTTTCACCTGCAGACCCCCCCGAGCGATTTTCTAAACCAAATTCTCCTTTAAAAATCAATTTTAAACCCCTAAAATGAAATTTAAACAGTTAAAATGCAAGATAAGGATGATGTGGATTACCTGGACTGATGGTTTTCGATTCCAACGGACAACTTTTCCGCAATCTTCACAAGAAGTTTCTCACCTAAAAGCTCTCACTGCTCACTCTGAAATCAAATGGTAAAAATGAATTTACAAAAGCCCTTTCTATAAGATTTTTTGAATAAATGAATTTTTAATTTATTTATTTTTCACTTTAAAAAGGTAACTTTTTGATACATTTTTATTTATCTTAAACAGGTATGACTAATGTTTTGAGTTTTTGTGTAGAATATTGGATTTTCCGAGAAAATTGATCATTTTCAACAAAGAGCATACTTTTCTCACTTTTTTAGACTGTTCCAAAATTTACGAAAAAGCGAAACATTGGAGTCCTCTTTAAGATCTTTTCTGACTCGTAAAATATGAAAAGATTGCCGAGTTTTTTCATTTTTAAACTTGCTGAATGGAATTAAAAAGGGGTCCACTTACATCTCTTTTCTGACCATATAAACATGAAAATATCACCGGACGTTTGTCGTTTCAAGTTCGATACTCGTTCTAAAATGACGTGTCTTTGATCACTTTTTTACTTTTTCGGATTGGAGCCACTAATTATGAAGAGTACTCCTTGATTGTAATGGTCAAGTGATTCTCTCAAGTATTATTTTATACCTTTTCGAGCTTGAGGGACACAAATTTACGAAAAAGGACACCCATGGATTTTTCTTAAGTTTTTCTTCTGACTCCCTAAAATTGAAAAACACCGAGTTTTTCCTATACTAGACTCGTTAAAATTTAATAATAAAGGACCTGTTCAATTTTAAACAGGAACGAACCACTCCTTCTTAGGGTTCGAATTTTAAACTAAGTTGGACTCATTCGAAGGATGAGCTTATAAACAAGCAAATGTTATCCTCCTCAAGCTTCTCAAAAATAAAGAGTTACTTGCCAGAAATGGTGGGGGAAAGAGAGAAAAATGAACCTGTTTGTTACACTTTGTGTTTTAGAAAAGCAGTTAACCACTCTTGAACATGACACTTTTTGTTCACTTGGGTTGGGAAATCCTTTGCCTCACAGTTAATCAAATCATATTGAAAGTCTTTAGCCAGTTTCTAGGTATTAGCTTTGGGTCAATTGTCACCAAGCCATCTACAGTGTCATTATGTGTTCAAGGGATTAGTTCAAACGAACCATTCATTTGCAAAATATCTATCATCCATTTTGACCATCCTTGAGTCAGTCCTTGCCAATATATTTCTTCAAAACTTGATCTATGATTTTGTGTTGTGGGTTTGCGTACGACATATCACTTTCTATCGACTTCAGCTCATTATCTAGAAAGATGATCTAGAAATCATTAGTACCTTGAAATTTGCATGCCCTAATGGCAGGTTTCTTGCCTTCAATGATAGGTTGCATCATTGACCTTCGACCAAAGGATTCTATGACATGTTCGACATCAGATCATTTATTCACATTTCATGGATTGTACTGAGTACTTTGAGATCCATTGACATTACTAGTGGTTTCTCTCACACTTGTTAACAGTTCACATCATTGACTGATAATCAAGTGGTTTCTACCATGTTCAACTTCGACACATTCATTCACATGGATATAATCATATTAGTTCAGGAAGCAGAAATCAAGACCCTGGATCTAGTTTCTACCATCTAGGTTGCGAGGAATTTTGTTATTCATTATACAGTGGACCAGTCATAAACAGATGGCTGCACCCATACTGTGTCTACATATGTCTCTACTCTTGATGTATTACGAAATCATTCCTGTATCAGAACAGTTTAGTCAATTTTCTAGTCAGTTTTAATCTGAGTATGGGAATGCCTACCTCAGCGATGATATGTTCATATATACCTATTTTGCATTGAATGTTTTTATAGGTTCCGACTGGGGTGTTCACAAGATGATCCTTGAAATGATAAAGTACTTCACTCTTCATACATGAAATACTTCATCTTCATCTATTACAGACTTTTCACTTTAGAGGGCAATCTGTTGCACTAAAAATTGTCACCTTGACATTCTGCAATCTATGTGAGTCCATTACCACTCATACTTTCCTCCTTTGCAAGTCTTAAGCCTCAGTTCTTCATATCAAGCCTTGAAAATAAGAGAAAGCCCTCAAAAGTCTCTAAAGCTCTAGTGCCGCACTTTCTCTTAGAATTACCTGTGGTCCTGCACCTAAAGGTCATGTCTCCTACGCACCTGACCACTCTGTCTATGTGTTATGGGTGCGGACCCCTGTAAAAGTCAAAAAGGCGCAAGTATATTCTTAAAAACTCACTTTGAGTCATTTCTAGAAGCTTTTGGAAGGAATCTTGAGGTGGCAAGTTTGCTCCCTTAAGGTTCATGCATCCCATACCTTAAGGAGCTAACCCCTTGATGTGAGGAGCTTATCCCTTTGAAGGAGGACTCTATCCCTTCATAGGTGGACCTATAACCTCCTTCCTGTGCGCTATAAAATGAAGCATTGGGCTAGTTACTGGAGAGGTTGAAAGCTGAATATTTTTGAGGTGAAATGTTGCTAGAACTTAGTCTTCTTAATTGAGCTTTTATGAGGAGAGATTACATACCTCTTTGATCTCATTTGGAAGAGTGTAAGGCTTGTCAAAGTAAAGGAGATTCCTATTTCGGACCCTAGGAAGAGCTTGTTCAACATCAAAGCTCAAAAGGTTGTAAGTTTCTTCTACTTCAAAGTTAATACAAATAAGTTTGTTTTTCTCAATAAGTTGTTGTTTTATGGTTTATTTTATGGATTCCTTGATCACCATAATGAACATGATTTATGATATTAGCTATGCAGGTGTTATTTGATGTTTGCTTGTTTGTGATTGCAGGTTCTCAAAAGGAAACTCTTTCAGACAGTTGAAGGATGGCTACTACAAACTAGCGTTGGACTTAAGGTAGGGTCTAAACACCTCTATAGTTTTTATTTATGAATTGCATATGTTTAGAGAAAGATAGATTTGTTTGTCTACTTGTTGCTAGATATCTTTTGATACTAGGGAGATCAGCCTTGTCCATAAGATCAATTTATCTGGCCAACAGTGTAAACAAAAGTGAATGGTGATTTGGACCAATCACATAACCTACATCGAAACCTATCTTTTCAGTTGGGTTCATCCACCAAATGGACAAGGGTGCATGGCCCCTAAGCTTCGTTACATTCACCAGATTACTCATGGTAATTAGGTGGATGGAATGAAGGTTCCTTTATGAGATCAAGTGAAAGACTCGACTTGGAACTTTGCTTAGCCTTGTTTCATTTTTTAACGAGCTTGACACAATACAAGGAACTCTGCTCAGATCCTTGGTTTCATTTTTTTAATGAGGTTGACACAAGTCAATGAACTATCCTCCGAAGACCTTTGATCACAACTCATAAGGGGTCATGAAGGAAAGATCTGGTTCCAATGCCCCCAGTACATAATGTACAACATCACTGCATTGATCGTCAGATGATGTAGGTATGGAAGAGGTTGCCACATAATTAACCCATGGCGGGGATGATACCATTGGTATAAATGGACCATTTAGGAAGGATGGTTGACTAGGAGTTATACTTGGACTGGGAAATGAAATCCGATCAACGGTGACTATTTTGCCTTCATGCGGGAAACAAATCACTCGAAAGAGTGTTGAAACAATATCTCCCATGCGATAAACATAGTCACGCCCAAGAAGTAAATTGTAATCTAAAGGTCCTGGGACTACCATCACATTCAAATAAACCATTTTTCCTCCCAAAGTGATAGGAAACTGAGGAAGGAACCCTAACGGTCGACTGGTTCCTTTGTTAAAGCCCAATGGATTCTATGTAACAGGCACAAGTGGTGGAGAACCAAGCGTTTGCCAAGAATTTGAGGAATGGATACTCATTGATGCATCTTCATCTATAATAGTGCTAGATACAATAATATTACAAACTTTTACTATGATTTGGAAAGGCACATAAGAGGGAAGGCAGGATTCTGCCAGTTGATTCCAATCAAAGGAAGTAACTAGACTACTTGGAGGGGGCATTGTAGAAATGGGAGAATTAACCCCTTGAGTTACGAGAACTGGAGGATTTTCCTCCTGTCTTGCTGGAATAGGTGGACTACCCCCAAGCTCATTTGAATCTGAGGTAACAAAAAGAACTTGAGTGGTATCATTTTTACTCTCTTCGGGAAAGGTCCGATCAGCTGAAGGTGAAATGGGGTCAACTGTTACCTCGACCTGTTGATTTTGGTCAGGTATAGACTCATTGGATTCACTTTCAGAGAGAGTGGTTTCGACTGACGGTTGATTTTGGTCAGTCAACTCATCAACTAGTGAAGGATTTAGAGATAGTTTAGATGGAAGTTGTTGCGGTGAAGCAGGATGGTTATCCAACACTCTTTTGGCTTCATCCAGGTAGGGACAAAGGTGAAAGGGGTGTATACCTTCACATAACCTACATGGAACTTTGACCTTTCTTTTCTATCCATGAACTTCACTATTACTAGTTGATGGAGTGTTACCAACATGATCACCAGAGGTTGATGACACCGGACGATGTGAACGGGAAGACCATTCTTTCAAGATCCAAGGAAAATAAGGACAATTTCGATGAAAATGGTCTTCCACACAGATTATGCATGGATATTTGACTTTGTGTGGCTTAACGAATGGATTTTCATTAGATGTTGCATTTGAAGCAATGGTTGCTTGGTTGCCCCCTTGCTGAGTTGGCTTCTTCTTCTTCTTCTTCCATTTCTTCTTCTTCTTAGCCACCTGGTTACTAGTACCAATACTTTCACCAAGCGAAGAGGAAGAGGGGGAGGGAGAAACAAACAAGGAAGAAGGTAAAGGGTCAACTTTAGGATCAACTGGAGGTTGATTTGATTGTGGAGGAATCATGGTATTTTGAATGACAGAGGTTGAGAATAGCCATACTGGCAGGCCAATTGTAATTCCTGGAAGGGACAATGTAGCCATATGAGGAGCACCAATATTTCTGAAAGAAGGAAAAAGACTAGGATTCCCATCAAAAGGGATTCCTTTATTGGTGGATCCCAGATTTTCCTCCATATATCTCAACCTAAGATCAACGAAGGAACAGGGATGTTATTCCAAATTAAATAAATTTTAATGACACTTTGACACAACTTTTCTTTTTCAATTTTTAAGAGTCGAGTAAAAGCTAAAGATGCCTCTAGTCCCCTTTGAATTTTAATGAGACTGAAGTGACAAGTTCTCAGATGGACCTTTTCTTTTAAGGAGTTGAAAAGGAATGAAACTAACTACTTTGGAGATCTAGATAGAGGGATTACCAAACCAATCTCAAAACTGCAAAATACACCTTGGTGATAAATTAAAGAGAAATTACCAAGGACTTATGTATGACAATCAATCCTCCTGAATGTTGTGTTCAGTGCATTGCGATCGATAGGGCGGAAGACACGACTTCCTATGGATAAAGGATATAAGCCTATTGTGGTCTCCCAATATATACTCGACGGTACGGGGAGCACAAGTCTGTGCGAGCACTTGTTGTATCGAAGAGGAGGAATCACCCAACCTTCGATGAAAATGATAGTTACTAGATTTTACGACACTGGAACATGTCTCTACCCTAGACCTCTAGATGTGTTGTGTTAGGTTCCAAAGCATTGTTAAGTTAATTGAAATTTATTTTAGAGTTGATCTTGCTTAGAATTTTGTCTTTCAAGGTTCACTACGTGATGTAGATGTAAAATTCCTAAATATGCAATCTAAAATGATAAACAATCGTTGTTTATTTTTAGCAATGAAAATCCTGACTACTAAGGAAAGAAGGTTACGATTCTTTCAAACAGAGAGCAAAGAGCACACACTAAATGCACTTTTCCTAAATCATTTTTTGCACACAGTCTAAATGCAAATACAAATGCATGTATTTGTTTTTCATTTGCTTAATGTTAGAAATGCCAAAAAGGAAAACTGAGTATGGATCTGAAATATTTTCTTCAAAGCGACATTTCAACAATTTCTTTTCAAAATAGAAAGGAAGACTTAAGCGACACATTTCAATTTCTAATAGAAAATTCTTTTGACACTTCAAATATCAACAAATCAAATCAAATACATGACAAGAAGTTCAATCGACTAGCCAAGGAAGGAGGACTAAATGACACTTCTCTTTTTGATACAAAACAATAGTTACGACACTCTTTTGCACCAAAATGATAGTTCGATTTAAGCAACTTTTTGACAAAGGATTGCAAATGATGGACAAATACATAAAAAAATTTACTAATCCTAATCAATGAAGGCTAAACTATGTAAAGCAAGGAGGCTTCAACAATGAGATACTATTCATAAGCAGCAAAACAATTGAACAGCGCTGAAAACAAGGACAAAAAACCCAAATTTCGAGAGAAATAGGACTACTCAGTCATCACACCTTTGCTTCACAAAAATAGGGATGCATCTCACCTGCTACAATTGGGAAGTGCAATGCATACTGGCTTCTAGTGACACAAGTGCGATGGGCCAGGGAGCGCAACTGAGGTGGCTTTTAGCTCAAATTTGTAGATGAATTCAGTGAGTTAAGTTGAGTTATTATGGACAGTAAAGAACAAAGTACAGGGGTATGATCTTGGGAGGTTATTGAGCTACCAACAGGGCATCAGAATGCTTGTAAGTCATATGTTCAAAATCATAAACTAAACTGGAGATTGACTGAAGCAGCATTCATCTACTTTGCAATTGCAAAGCAAGAGAAGTTTGAAGGCTATTTGGCTAACTTTAGCCTCCGTATATAGTTTATAAAACAAACAATCAATGAAAAACAAACTATTCATTCCCTAGTGGATTCACCATTTTGTTTCCGGGAAAACTAGTGTCTTTTCGATCTACTAGTCCCACTAGGATTGGCAGTCATCTTGGAAACAAACAATCAAAGCAATTTTCGATTTCCTTTATGTATGGCAGATAAGAGAGGAGCAAAGAGACCAACCTGGATCTTCTGCTTGACTCCTTTCTTGATTTCTCTCTCCCTTGATAGAGCTTGCACCTCTTCTCCTACTTATCCCACTTAATGAATACCTGTAGAGACAAAGTCACAAAACACCATCAAAGCATCTCGATCTATTATATCATAAACAATGTAGAATCAGAAATACGTTGATCATACAATGGCATTCATAAACAACAACATTCACAAATACATGATTGTATGGAGGAAAACTCAAAGAACTTTATTAATAGTAGAAGGAAGAATTACAACCCAGCTGTCTGATCCAGTATCACCCTCCCAGCATCAAAGCCCTCTTCACCTCATGAAAAGTAAGATCACCCAACAATACAATGCTCTTTCTCAAAGACAAACTATCATCACTTCCTTACAAATTACAAAATTATAGCCTTAATATCTCTCAGATGAGGGATCCATTTATAGATGTCTGCAAGGGTGTGAGTCATCTATGGGTTTTTCATTAGTGTCATTCCACTTGTTGTTCTTGGTTCCACTTGGATATTTCTTGGATATCTTACTCATCCCTGGGTGAATTTAGAGAGGCAAGTGTCATAGGAGAAGTTTCTGGAAGATTCAATGAGCATCCACTTAGAAAACTGTCTCAGACATTTGTCCATCCTCACCCATCACACCCTACAGAAGGCCTCTTCAGTATGCATCGCACCTGGCTAGTTTAGAGGTTAGTATGCATTGCACCTTGATAGTGGGGCAGTCAGTATGGTCTAGTTTTGGCCAGCTCTGAGTGGTTTTTCAGGTGGAAGTTTTGGGGAATGATGTAATCAGTTGACCATGATCCTTTAGGGTATGAAACAACACTTTTAGGGGTTAAAGAACCCTTGGTTTATTGACATATAAGATTGGGGTTGCAGTGCCCAAATATGTCTATAACAATGCTACTATACATAGACTAGGTACAATATACTCCATTGGCATGACAGCTTCCACGCCATAAACCAACCGGAAAGGTGTTTGTCCCATCAGTTTCTTGCATGTTATCCTATAAGCCCGTAGTACTGCAAGTACGCGTAGGTCCAATTGCTCCACTGCACATTGCATACTTTGGTTAGTGTAGTCCCTAGTATTTTGTTGAATGCTTCTATTGTCCCATTGGCTTGTGGGTGATATGGTGTGCTTTTATGATGATACACCTAGAACTCTTCTATTAGCATGCTGATGGTTTCATTCGGGAAATGTGTACCGCAATCACTCATTAAGATTTTCGGACAGCCAAATCGAGTCAACATGTGTTCAAACAAAAACTTCGCAGCGATGGTAGTCGTGCAGTCTTTGACCAACTGCACTTCTGCCCAACGATTCAGGTATTCTATCGCGGTGATAATATATTGCGCGCTCATTTTTCCCTGAGGTTTGATAGGTCCGACAAAGTCGATTGCCCATTTTTCAAAGGGCTACAGTGCCATTTGTGGATTCAAAGGTATCTTGTCCCTACGTGATGGTTTACTTGTCCTCTGACATATATCATAGACCTTACAGTGTGCTTTTGAATCCTGGTGAAGGGTTGGCCACCACAACCCTGCACGGAGAATATTTTGCGCGGTTGATCGTCTTGCATAGTGTCCTCCTACAGCGCCACCATGTGCTTCTGTGAGGAATTGAATTCATTCAAATTCAGGTACGTACCTTTGCAGTATCTCATCATTCCCCATTTTGTACAGGTGCTCCACGATGACAGAAAAGTCAGCCGCGCACACCACTATTTCCTTCTTTTGCTAGACAGAGTATTCCTTCGGCGCAGTTCCTATTGTCAAAAAGTGCATTATATCTTCAACGTGTCCATCTGCTACGTGCACAGCAAAGAGCTGTGTGTCAGGTAATCCTTCCTCCAAACTGGTAGGTTACTCGCCTGTCTCAATACGTGATAATTGATCTGGTCCTGTGTTCTGGCGTCTAGGCTTTACCACGACTAGTCAAAGTCATATTCTTGGAACAATAAGAGCCACCTGCATATACGCCCCCCAACATAGGCTTATTAACCAAGTATTTTAGTGTGCAATGGTCTGTATACATCTTGAAATGTCCTCCTAGCAAATATTGCCGATATTTTTGAAGTGCGTACACTATAGCCAACCCGTCACATTCGGTTGTGGAATAGTTCTTTTCCACTCTGGACAACCTACAACTTGCGAATGTGATAGGGTGATCCAAGCCCTTTCCACCCTCTTCTGTTAGCACCGCTCCCAGTGCGATAGATGATGCATCAAGATGGAAAAGAAACTCCACATCACATTTTGGGAAGACCAGGATTGGGGCGGAGGCTAGTTTCTCTTTTAGTACATCCAGGCTCTTCACGCAATCATCATTCTAGCAAAATGTGACATTTTTTTTCAATAGTTTCTCCACTGGCATGGTGATCTATGCATAGATTTTGATGAACTTCCTGTAGTACCCCGTATGTCCCAAGGTAGCGTGCAACTTTTTAACACTTCGCAGTGATTCCAAACTCAGAATTACTACAATCTTCGCGGGGTCTACCATTAGTCCCTATTTGCAAACCACATGTCCCAATAGGTTCCCAAAGGGAACAAGGAACGTACAATTTTTAAGGTTCAGCGTGATTTGGTTTCATTGGCAAGTATCCAACATCAAGTGTAAGCTTCCTATGTGGTGCTTAACCAATCCAAATACAGTCGTCCAATCATCTAGATAGACCTCTAGGAACTTATGTATATATTCTTTGAATGCGGCAACAACTATGCGTGAAAAGATGGCTGGCATGTTCTTTAATGCAAATGGCATGATGGTGTATTGAAAGTAGCCCCACTCAGTCGTGAAGGTGGTCTTGCTCCTATCTTCTAGCATGATTTTGATCTGGTGGTACCCTGATAACCCATCAGTGAAAGAATATGCTTCTTGTCCTCTGACATTTTCCAATAGTTCATCTGTGAACGAGGTCAGGAATGGGTCATGGACACAAGCATCATTCAATTTCTTGAGGTCCATGCATATTCTTATTTCACCCTTCTTCTTCTTCTCCTATACTACCTTAGGGTGTACCCAGTTAGATTCTTCCACCGGCTCAATAATTGCAGCTGCGAGCATTTTGTCTAATTCTATGCGGTCCCTTTCCTTGTACTTCAGATTCAAGCGGTAAGGCCTTTGCTTAACCGGCTTTGCATTGGGCTTTAGGGTGATCTTCATCATTCCTAAATTGCCAACAATCCCCTTTAAGTCTGTGATCTTGGTCTGGAATAAGTCTCGGTACTTGCGGAGTAAATTAGTGACCTTATCCACCATGGCATCATCCCAGTAGTTGTTGAGCATTGCATACTTCAGTTCAGCCTCCGTACCAATTTTTACCTTCTTTGTCTTTACTGTTGTGGTAATTTTAGGATCTTCAATCAATGGCCCTTGAACCTCGTGATAGCCTTCATTTTCTGGAATGTTAAATTTGTATGGATCTTTGTCATCTTCTTTAATGTTTACGTTGTAACACTCTAGCGCGCAGCTCAGCTGGGTTGCCCATTCGGGCTGAAGCACTTCCCTTGGCTCCTGGGGTATTTTAAAGATAGTCGCTTTTACTGCTTGTAGTGCATCATCAACAGTATCGCACCAACGATCCTCAAATGTGAAGGTGAACATGAATCCTTCATGCAAGATATCCCATTCGTTCGTGCCATGGCAAAGCTCCATCTCTATATACCAATTCATGGGTATAATATCTAGGGTGTGACAGAATAGGTGCACCCACTCAGGTTGTGGCTCTTCCCCATAGACTTTTGTCCATTTTGCGAGGTGTGCAAGTGGATCATCCCATCTATCATACTTGTCCTTCAATCACATTTGATGCTTCCCAAATTGCATGCGCATCATCCTTATGCATTTGCGAGAGTCCTCAAAACTTCGTTGGTGCATACCCCACCACCTTGCGAGCGTAGCACGTAGTACCCATTTCAGAGGATCGAAACACTATTTTTCCGACACTTCTCTTTCAAATTTGTCTAGGAACTCCTCCACTTCACCTAACCTGTTGTACATAGGCAGATCCCTTATCTTTGTTGTTACACAGTGCAGCAATCTCATCATCATGTTACAATTGAGCGTGGTTACCTTGTGTAACTAGTTCTACCATCATTCTATCTCTTCGTCAAAATATGGTGTACAGGATATTTCGCACTCCCATGAGATTCAGCCATCCACGGTTGGATTCACCCAACCCTGCTCTTGCACAGTTATTTTATAGATATAGTCCAAATCATAAACGTTGTTGTAGTCACGCATTGGTTCTGTGTATCATGATCCTTCTGCAGGGTCTAAAGGTACCACTATGCGTAGTGACTTTTTCTCAAATATCATCTTGTGCTTTTTTAGATTTATTAATCCATTCATGTCAGTGGCCCAATCTATTCCTAGTAGCATGGGGTAGGGATTTCGGTCATCAACAATCTCTATCACTTCGAAATCTGCTAGCAATGTCTACTGTGATTCCCTAAAATCTCCCCATAGGTAGGATCTTTCGCTGGTTCGCCATTAGTAGTTGGATAGGAGACCATTACAGCATAGGCCGCCCATGCGCTCCCATGTCTACTTTGGCAAGACGTTCACATCTGATGCTAGATCTAGAATCACTTGATCCATCTCATATTCCCCGATCTGTGCAGTCAATCTCATCTCCCTACCTATCCGTGTTGTGTGCTTCGCGAGCTTCTGGACTATGCACGATTCTCCTGATGCAGTCCCAGCACATCTAGTTATGAGGCCTTGCATCCCCTTTATGTCCTTGTTGTCACGCAGCAGCTTCATGCATGTCTCTAAGAACGTATTGAGCATTGATGGGTCCATTTCCGACTCTAGTCTATCTTTACCTCCTGAAGTTGAGGCATCTGTGAAGCTCCTCTTAGCTTCCATGAAAGACTCCTTAGCGCACTCTAGTTCAAAATCTGGTTCCTTCGTTGGAACCTTGCGAACCCAGGTACTTTCTTTGGGCTGCTTGTCTTTGTCATCCCCTACTGTAATACCACTCCGGAGAATGATATTTACATTAGGGTCTTCCTTGCTGTTGGCCGGATAAATCGTTCTTGTGGACAAGGCTGATCTCCCTAGTATCAAATGATATCTAGCAACAAACAGGACAAGCAAATCTACCTTTCTCTAAACATATTGAAATTCATTAATAAAAACTAAAGAGGTGTTTTAGACCCTACCTTAAGTCCAATGCTAGTTTGTGACATCCATGATTCGATCACCTGAAAGAGTTTCCTTTTGAGAACTTGCACTCACAAACAATCACCCATCAAATAACACCTGCATAGCTAATATAATAAATCATATTCATCATGGTGATCAAGGAGTCCATGAAATAAACCATAAAACATAGCTTATTGAGAAAAATAAAGTTGATTGTATTAACTTTGAATATAGAAGAACTTTACAATCTTTGGTGCTTTGATGTTGTACAAGCTCCTCCCAAGGTCTGAAACAGGAATCTCCTCTACTTTGACAAGCCTCACACTCTTCCAAATGAGATCAACAAGGTATGTAATCTTTCCTCACAAGAGCTCAATTAGGAAGACTAAGTTCCAGCAGCATTTCACCTCAAAAATCTTCAGCTTTCAACCTCTCCAGTAACCAGCCCAATGATTCATTTTATAGTGCAAAGGAAGGAGGTTACAGGTCCACCTATGACGGGATAGAGTCCTCCTTCAAAGGGATAAGCTCCTCACATCAAGGGGTTAGCTCCTTAAGTCATGGGATGCATGAACCTTAAAGGAGTGAACTTGCCACCTCAAGATTCCTTCTAGAAGCTTCTAGAAATGACTCAAAGTGAGTTTTTAAGAATGTACTTGCGCCTTTTTGACTTTTATAGGGGTCCGCACCCATTACACAGAGACAAAGCGGTCAGGTACGCAGGGGACATGACCATTAGGTGCAGGACTGCAGGTAATGCTAAGAGAAAGTGTGGAACCAGAGTTTTAGAGACTTTTAAGGGCTTTCTCAAATTTTCAAGGCTTGACATGAAGAACTGAGGTTTAAGACTTGCAAAGGAGGAATGTATGAGTGATGATAGACTCACAAAGATTGCAGAAATTCATGCTGACAATATTTTGTGTAACAGATTGCCCCGTAAAGTGCGAAGTCTGTAATAGATGAGGATAACATTTGTCATCTAAGAAGAGTGAAGTACTTTATCATTTAAAGGATCATCCTGTGGACACCCTGGTCGAAACCTGTAAAAAAATTCAATACAAAATATATATATGTGAACATATGATCGCTGAGGTAGGAATTCCCATACTCAGATCAAAACTGACTAGAAAACTAACTAAACTGCTCTGATATAGGAATGATTTTGTAATACATCACAAGTATAGACATATGTAGACACAGTATGGGCGCAGCCATCTGTTTATGAATAGTCCACTGTATAATGAATAACAAAATTCCTCACAGCCTAGATGGTGGAAACTAGATCCAGGGTCTTGATTTCTACTTCCCAAACTAGTACGATTCTATCCATGTGAATGAATGTGTCAAATTCAAACATGGTAGAAACCACTTGATTACCAGTCAATGATGTGAACTATTAACAAGTGTGAGAAAAACCACCAGTAATGTGAATGGCTCTCAAAGTACTCAGTACAATCCATGAAATGTGAATAGATGAGCTGATGTCGAACATGTCATAGAATCCTTTGATCGAAGGTCAATGATAAAACCTGTCGTCGAAGGCGATAAACCTACCATTAGGGCATGTAGATTCCAAGGTACTGACAATTTCTAGATCATCTTTCTAGATAATGAGCTGAAGTTGATAGAAAGCAATCCATCGTAGGCAAGCCCACAACACAAAATCATAGATCAAGTTTGAAGAAATATATTGGCAAGGACTAACTCAGGGACGGTCAAGATGGATGACAGATATTTTGCAAATAAATGGTTTATTTGAACTGACCTCTTGAACACATAACGACATTATAGATGGTTTGGTGACAATTGACCCAAAGCTAATACCCAGAAACCGGCTGAAGACTTTCAATATGGTTTGATTAACTATTAGGCAAAGGATTTCCCAACCCAGGTGAACAAAAAGTGTTGTGTTCAAGAGTGGTTAAATGCTTTTCTAAAACAAAAAGTATAACAAACAAGTTCATTTTTCTCTCTTTCCCCCACCATTTCCGGCAAGTACCTCTTTATTTTTGACAAGCTTGAGGAGGATAACATTTGCTTGGTTATAAGCTCATCCTTTGGATGAGTCCAAATTAGTTTAAAATTCGAACTCTAAGAAGGAGTGGTTCATTTTAAAATTGAATAGGTCCTTTACTATTAAATTTTAACGAGTCCAGTATAGGAAAAACTTGGTGTTTTTCAATTTTAGAGAGTCAAAAGAAAAACTTAAGAAAACTCCATGGATGTCTTTTTTTGTAAATTTGTGTCTCCCAAGCCCGAAAAAGTATAAAATAATACTTGAGAGAACCGCTTGACCATTACGATCAAGGAGTACTTTTCATAATTAGTGGCTCTGATCTGAAAAAGTAAAAAAGCGATCGAAAACACGTCGTTTTATAACCAATATCAAACTTGAAACGACAAACGTCTGGCGATCTTTTCATGTTTATATCGTCAGAAAAGAGCTATAAGTGGACAGTCCTTTTAATTCCATTTTAACGAGTTTAAAAAGGAAAAACTCAACAATCTTTTCATATTTTACGAGTCAGAAAAGAGCTTAAAGAGGACTCACCCTAGAGGAATGAGTGGTATAAAGGGTAGCAAATGGTTCTGGCAATGGAGGAACTACTCAAAACATGTAATGGTTAAGAGGCTGGCTAATAAAACCACTCATAGATGTGGTCCCTCAGGAAGCGTAAACAACCAAGTGAAAGCATTATGATCAGCCAAAGAGATGGGGGCGATGGAATGAAAACAAACAAGGCTCATCTAACAGAATTTAGCAGATAAAAACGGTAATCACGAGATGTAAATTGGGTATGGGTTCATGTTTACACAAGCTTGAACCTTAGAGAACTCTGCTTGGATTCAGTTTCATGTTTACACAAGCTTGAAATGAAAAACTATGCTTGTTATAAGTTCGCATGCCCCCAGTATAATGACACAAAACAAGGTACATGCCCCCCAAGCTTCATTGCATTCAACCAGGTGGATGGAATGAAGGTTCACTTTTGAGATCTTGGAAAGACAGAGAGTTGTTTCATTTTTTAATGAGGTTGACACAGGAAAAGAACTATCCTCAAAACCCTTGTTTCGTTTTTTAATGAGCTTGACACAAGACAAGGAACTATGCTCATGACATCTAGTTTCATTTTTTTAACGAGGTTGAGACAGGAACAAAATATCCTCGATGACTACTTGTTTCATTTTTTAACGAGCTTGACACAAGACAAGGAACTATGCTCATAACATCTGGTTTCATTTTTAACAAGGTTGACATGGGAAAATAACTGTCCTCGCAACATCCAGTTTCATTTTTTTTAACGAGGTTGAGATGGGAACAAACTATCCTTGTGGACTCCTTGTTTAATTTTTTAACGAGCTTGACACAAAACCAGGAACTATGCTCATGACTCCTAGTTTCATTTTTTAACAAGGCTGAGATAGGAACAAACTATCCTCATGATAGGTTAGGAATTAGAAAATGACTATACCACCTGATATACAATTTCAAAGGGATTCAAAGGCATCGCACCATCAAATGAATCCACCTTGGAATTGGAAGGTACGATCCAAGGATCATCAAAAGAAATAGTGTTCAACGAAATCATATGAATAGATGCAATAGAAGGCAATACGTTAGGAGGAGGGAAGGAAAAAGTTCCTAGTAAACCAGAATCTTTAATCAAACCTACCCCAACATCCTTGTAAGGGATAGTTGTTTTACTGACATGCTGAACACTATCAGTAGAGGCTGGGTCAGATGAGAAATAACTCAGCTGGTCTATCGTAACGATCTTTCCATTATGAGGAAACTTAACAAGCCGAAAGACCGATGAAACAATAGCAGTCATAGCATAAGACCAACTGCAACCCAGAAGAAGGTTGTAATCTAGAGGGGCATCAACCACTTCCACATCTAGATTTACAGTTTTGCCTTCAACCCCTATAGGTAAATATTCTAAAATACCAAAAGGATGGAACCCTCGGCCATCAAAAGCCTTTATAATTGTCGGAGACTAATTGAGTGTATAAGAACCAAGAGATCTCCAACACTGGATCGACATAATACAGGTAGAAGCTCCCTCATCAATTACAGTTTGAAAGCAAGGTCTGTTTTTTACTAACACTAGGATCTGGAAAGCAACTTGATGAGGAAGGAAGGGTGTACTATTTTCTAAATCGAAGATTATTAGGTTTGAATCTTGAAGATCAACAGCTCCTATAGTAGACAATAGTAATTTACACTGTGTTAGGCATGATTGCAGCACATCCAAAGCCGACATTGCTGAAGGGGCAATAGCTATGTCTTCAACAATGTTATAATTCTGAGTAGCTTTTGCATATTGATAGAAAGCTGATTTCTGAAAAATACCTTTAGCAGGCAGTTTGGTTATTAAGTCTAAGTTGGGTTTCTCAATCTGTAGTGGAGTAGACCCAGGAGGAGGTGTAGTTGATGGGTTTGAACTAGAAGATTATGCTTCCTTACCATCAATAGGATTTTTACTACCATAATCTTGCGATCGTGTCGCAATCCTGACATGAGACATCATCATAATGGGTTCTTCCAAGGTATTCGAGGAAGAAGCAACCACTTTACTATCTTGAGTAGGAGAAGAATCCTTCAAGACAGCAGGCGTTTGAGAATCTTTAACAAATTTCAAAAAATCTCCTCGATAAGGGCATTCTTTAGTAAAATGATCCTCGTTGCAGATGAAACAAGGATAGCGAGGTTTTCATTTTTTGTCAATAGATTCATTTTTATTTATTTTATCTTTTGAATTTCGATTGTTTTTATTCTTCCACTTCTCTTTACTACCGGATTTGTTCGTAGATGAATCTATGACATGGACGTCGGCTGAAACTTCAGTGGAAGAATCTTCGTTCAGGGAACCATGTAAAGTTATTTTAGGAGAAGAATTCTTTGAAGATTTCTTCTTGCTCTTAGTACTAACTAAACCAATGATACCATCAATGGCATGAGACCCTGAAGGAGTTGTAGTTTTCGGAAGATTAGGGATTTTTTCGTGTAAAGTACCTGACTGCATATAGACAAGGTTAAGGTACTGAGCCTGAGCTATGACTTGCTCTTCAGTGATGTTATAGACATTTTTGTGCCTCGCAACTCCAAGCATGAAATGTCCATAAACCAAGGGCTCCTAAGTCCCTAAAAGTGTTGTTCTAACCCCTAAAGGAACAAGGTCAACAAATTACAGCTTCTCCCAGAAGTTCTCCACCAGAAACTGCTCAGAATAAGTCAAAACAGGATCATTTCAACTGCTCCACTGGCTAAGTGCATTGCATAGCACCTAAACACACTAGCTGGGTGCGTTGCAACGCACCTAAATGCACTATGAGGGTGTGTTGGGCGAGAAATGACAAATGGCAGTGTCATTCCGCGAAGTGGAGAGACAATGGAAGCTTCCAAAATCTTCTCCCATGACACTTGCCTCACTGAATTCGACAAAGGATGAGTAAGAGGCCTTTAGTCTCCAAGTGGAATCAAGAATTGACGGAGAGAAGACACTAATCAAATCACAAGCTGACTCATCCTCCTTGCATACATCTATATATGGATCCCTCATCCCAGAGATCCAGAGGCTGGAATTTTGCACATTGTAAGGGCTGTTGGTTTTGATACAAACATCAGAGTATTGGGTGATTTATGCTTTGTTGGAGGTGAAGAGGGGCTTCTTTGCTGGGAGGTTGATGCTGGGTCAGGAACCATCGGTTGTAACTCCTCCTGGATCTTCTTGTTTATCAATAAAAACTATTTGAGTTCTTCCTCAATGCTTTTGTATCGTTGATGCTTGTTACATTTGTATGGTTAACTTAAATCTGATCCTAAGTTGTTTATGAATATAGATCCATGTATTTGTATAGTGTTCTTCTTCTGTGATCTTACAGGTACTTGGTGAAGCTGGGCAAGTAAGGGAGCAGGGAGCTGGAAGCTGTCAAAGAAGAGAGGTATTGGATCAAAGGATTAGCACAAGACACAGGTCGGTTCTTCCTACCCTTCTCTATCTATAGTTCATAAAGGAAATACAAAAGTAGTTTTCTCTGTTTGTTTCTAAGGCAGCTGTCACACCTTAGTGGGATAGATTAGTTCTAAATAGACACTTTTCCTGGTAACAAAATGGCGACTCCGCTAGGGAGAATGTCTAATTATTTTGTTTGTGTATCTCTTTGTTGTTTGTTTCATAAACTTATAAGTAGCATTCGAACTGCATTTTCCATAAAAAATGTAAAGCAGAAATCTGCGGCTTCAATCCATTCACTGGATCTGTTTATTATTTGAACAAATGATTCACAGACTATCTGATTGCCCTTGTGATAGCTCTTAGACCCTCCTTAGATCTACCCCTGATTGTGCATTACTGATTGCTTTTACTCGGCCAAAAACCAAAGACTGAACTGCAAACCATGACCCAGAACCCGGACAGATTCTCGTTTCTGGCCCAGCGCAGGCACTGTTAAGAGTTCCTGCATTTCAGCGCACTTCCCGAAAGGGCAACCTGCACTGCAATCCAGTTTCTCTGTGTTACAGGTGCGCTGATCATACTAGCCCTATGCAGCTGAGGTTCTTGTGCTTCATTCTTTCCAGTTTTGTCTCTGAATTTTGCTGCCCGTGATCAGTATATGTATGTCTATTTAAAACCCCTTTTCCTTACTGTTATTCCGCCTCCTTTGTACAAAAGAACTGTAGATGTTTTTGTGTGTTTGTTGAGTCGTTTACAGTTTTCCATTGCAAAAGTAGAATAATCATACTGTTGTCCTTTGATTTAGATCTGTCGCAAGTGTCGATTTCGATCATAGGAGAAAGTTTGATTGCTGTTGATGGTCGATTATACTTTTACTATTGCCTTTGGTCTGAATTTGTGACTTTCTAGTGTCAAAAATGAGTATTCATTTCAAAATCGTAAAGTGTCTCTCTATCTTTTGATTTCGAAAAGAAGCTTGTTTATGTTTGTCACTTGAAAGAAAATTTAGATTTGTACATCAACTTTCTTTTTAGCATCAATACTAAGAAAGTCGAAAACAAATACATGCATGTGCATTTGCATATTGACAGTCTGTTTGGCTTGATTTAGGAAAGTGCATTTACAGTGTGCTCTTTGCTCTTTGTGAAAAGATTGTGTCTTTCTTTTCCCCTAGTAGCTAGGATTTTCATTGCACAAAAGAGATAAAAGTTTGTTTATCATCTTTAGATTACATTTTAGGAATTACATCTACATCTCGTGGAGAACCCAAAAGGCAAACTTCATAAGCAATATCAACTTAAAATAAATTCAATGAATCTAACAACGATTTGGAACTTAACGCACAACATTTAGAGGTCTAGGCTAGAGACGTATTTCGGCGTCGTAAAGCCTGGTAACTGTTGTCCTCATTGATGGTTGGGTGATTCCTCCACTTTGAGACGATAAGTGCCAGTACGGACTTGTGCTCCCACGTACCGTCGAGTATATTTTGGGAGACCCCTATAGGCTTAAATCCTTTATCCTTAGGAAGCCATGTATGCCGCCCTATCGATCGCAATGCACTGAACACAACATTCGGGAAGATTGACTGCCGTACCGTAAAAAGTATTCTGCAGTTTTGCGATTGGTTTGGTACTCCCTCTACCTAGATCTCCAGATCAGTCCCTTTTGTTCCTTTTCAGACTCCTTAACGGAAAAGGTCCATCTGAGCACTTGTCACTTCAGGCTCATTAAAAATCGAAGGGGACTAGAGTCATCTTTTGTTTTTTCTCGATTCTTAAAAACTGAAAAAACAAGTTGTGTCAAAGCGTATAAAAATTTATTTTAAATGGAATATTCATTACCCTTTCCTACGTTGATCTTGGGTTGAGAAAATGGAGTCTACCAACCAAGGAATTCCCCTTGGAGGAAATCCTAGTCCCTTCTCCTCTTGGGGAGATGTTCGTGCGCCCCATATGGCCACATTGTTTCTTCTAGGACTGACAATTCATTTGCCTGTATGGCTCTTCTCAACCTCTGTCGTTCAGAACACCACTATTCCTGAACAATCAAATCAGCAATTAGACGAGCCCAGAGTTTCCCACCAACCTTCTACTTCCTCTAATTCTTCCTCTCCTCCTTCCTCTTCGCTTGATGGGGCTGGTAACCCCAAAAGTCAAGTTCCTAAGGAGAAGAAGGAAAAGAAGAAGAAAGAGAAGAAGAAGAAGGAGCCAAAGGCGAATGGGGGAAAACGAGTGTCGTCTAATGAAAATCCACACACTGCACCGACTAGGCCTAAATCGCCATGTGTCATTTGCAAAGGAGACCACTTTCACAGAGATTGTCCTTGCATCCCTCGGATATTAAGGGACTGGTCTCCTCGTTTGCACAACCCGGTGTCATCAACCTCTAATGACCATGTTGAAAGCACACCGTCGACTAGTGAAAGTGAAGCCCCAGGAGAAAAAGGAAAATATAGATTTCCTTGTAAACTGTGTGAAGGCGATCATACTGTTCATCGTTGTCCCTTCTTAGACGAAGCTAAAAGAGTTTTGGATGATCGTCTGGTTTCACCGTTACGACTTCCTCCTGGATATAAAAAACTCTTGCCGAGTCCATCACTAGTTGAAAATCTGGCTGGCCCGCTCAGGTGGTCGGCTGAAGCACCTATCATTGAAGATAAACCATATGGATCCATACCAGACGAAAGTCAAAAGGTCGAGGTGGCAGTTGACCCGGTCTTGCCTTCAGAGGTTTCATCTTCGGACGATACAGTCACTGAAGAGAACAAGGATGACACCGTCCAAATTCTCTTCATAAGCACAGACTCCAACGAACATGGGGGCAATTTACCCGTTCCTTTACCACAGGAAGGAAGTTCGTTAGAGTCATATCAGGCCGTCTATTCGGTCCCACCTCCAAGCAACCTAGTTGTCTCCTTCGACAGGAATCAACTAGGCAGACCCCGTTTACCAACAAGCATACCATTCCGAATTATCGTTCAAACATATAGAATGGTTATGGCTGGTACCATCATAGATGAGGGGGCTTCTGTGAGTATCCTTTCCTCAACTGCTTGGAAAGTGCTTGGTTTGCCATCGCTTTTGCCTGAGATGAGAAATCTGACAGGCTTTGATAAAGGAACCAGTCGACCTTTAGAGATCCTTCCCGATGTGCCCATAACATTGAGAGGGAAAACTGTTCACATGAACGTAATGGTAGTTCAAGGACCCCTAGATTACAATCTACTCCTTGGATGAGACTATATTTATTGCATGGGAGCAATTGTCTCCTCACTCTTTAGAGTAATGTGTTTTCCGCATGAAGGAAGAGTGGTCAAGCTCGTGGACCAGCTTTCATTTCCCGGATCACGCATAGCAAATAGTCATATACCATCCCTGAATGGTCTTTTCACACAAGAAATGTCTCAATCTCCAGTTCGTCCTCCCGATGAGCGCGAGTAATTCGGAGGGATATGACTGAAACCTAGGGGGCATGCACCCTAGTGTGCTTCGGCAGGAAAACTTCGGGTATAGAGTAGGTTTCCACGGGAGAATATGCCTAGTCTATACCCCCGTCCGTGATTGGAAGAGGGGGTTATTCTAGTACAGGATTCTCTTGTCAAAGTTATGTGAGTTGGCGAGCGCCGCCACTCACCTTTGTTTATCTCGGTAGACATCGTCGAAGAAGTGTTTTATTTACGCCGTGAATAGAACAATCTTTGGGTAACCTGTAAGAGGTATACCCTTCCTGATAAAACAAATGTTTTGTCAGCTCGAATAGAGGGTGACCTTGAAACTCTGTTTTATACCTGGGGGCATGCAAGTGAAGAGCGACTATTTATTTTTTAAATTTTTAGGACCTCTAACCCTTTAAACCCGTAGGATTGGTCGTTTCCTAACTTGCATAAAGAAAGGATGTGGGGCAAAACTCTAAAAGTTGCCGTTTTTATATGAGACATTCTTATCATACGACTGGATTAATCGAGCAGTGTTACCGCAAGGTTCAAGCTCGTTAAAAAATAAACCCGCACCGAGCAAATGTTTCCACCCGCATTTAAGCTTGTTAAAAAATGAACTATTCCCCGGTAAATAACCACCGTGAATGTAGTACTTCAGCCATTAAAGCCTTGGTCGTGTTTGCACCGTCACCTCCACTTTTACATTGGCCGATCATTCACCTCCATTTGATTGTTTACCCATTTTGAGGAACAATTGCGAAGAGTGATTTCACAAGCCATCCTTGTGACACTGCCGTGATTGGAAAATTCCAAACCTTACCTGGAGTCAGCTGCTACCCATTTTATCACTCGTTCCTCAAAAGACGAGTCTCCTTTAAGCTCTTTTCAACTGACTCGTAAAACATGAAAAGATTGCCGAGCCATTGGCCTCTCCAGCTCGTTAAAGGGACAGGAAGTGCTATCCCTCATCTAGATTTTAATCTTTTTGGACCTGAGGGATTATTGCACAAAAAGATCGAGCGCTTGTTTTGTTCGGCTCGTTAAAACTATCGAAAATTCATCCCTTCTGTATTGTTTTATACTTTTTCGGACTTAAGGGATTAGATGACGAAAAAGGAATTTTGGAGTTACCTTTACGTACCTTTTCAGACTCTCTAAAAATGAAAAGGACTGAGTTATCTTTGTCGTTAAACTCGTTAAAAAGATTAATAGCGACAAACTTGTCTTTAGACGAGAACGAGTTTCACTATCGCTAGGCTCGCTAAAACATAGCGATGGGTTTGCCTGAAGGAAAAATTATAGAACAAGCATATGTTATCCTCCTTAAGCTTGACAAAAATAAAGAGGTACTGGTCAGCAATGACTGGGGAAAAATTGGGAAGAAAAATCAAAGAATCTTTATTGGTAACAAGTCGCTCTTGAACATGCACTTCCACTCCGTGTCCGAGTCAGGTTGGGTTGTTTCATTCACCGGTCACATCGCCATGGTCACACCATGCCATCCACATTTGGGGTTAATGCTACCAATCCATCACATAAGTGTCGCCGACATGTTCAAGAGAAGTCATCCAGAGAAGTCACCTATGTCCCACCCACTACCATACATTATACTCCATTCTTTCATGACCGCCACCCTGAACCGTATATCATCAGATCGTTTTCAGCTCCATCAAAATCATTTGCTCCGTTCCATGTCATTGATGTGGGATTCATTAAGGCCCTCCTATGACGGATCACTTCTTGTCAACATCAGCTCATTATCCAAGAAGTTGGTCTAGGAACACCCCATTCAATACTTTGAAGCTTGCATGCCTCAATGGCAAGTTTCTCACTTCCGGCGACAGGTTTACATCAATGGCATTCGACCGAAAGATTTTGCGTGGTGTTCGACACCAAGTCCTTTATTCACACCACGTGAATTGTACTGTAGTACCTTGAGGGTCATTATCATTATCTGTGATTCCTCTCGCGCTTGTTAACAATTTACATCATTGACTGGTAATCAAGCGATGTCTTTCCATGTTCGACTTCAAAACATTTCTCACATGGATTGACTTGTACTTCGAGTGAAGATCGGACGAGATTGAAGACCCCAGATCTAGTTTCATCCATCCGGGCTGCGATATATATTCAGGGAATAAAGACATTAAATGTACAGACATTGCAGCACAGATAATCATCCTACCAAAAGGATGATGGCTCTATTAGAATCATCAGTCTACACTCAGACGATTGTCTGTCCTATGTACATGAAAATGAATTTATAAAGCTGAGCATGGGAATGCCCGCCTCCGCTAGATCATGAAAAATAGTATGAAGATAATGTATTGTATTGTATCTTATTACGGGCCTCCTCCCAGCATTGAAAGAACTTCGGATCCTCATAATAAAGCATTTCACCCGATTAACAGCCTCATACTTTAGGGGGAAACTGTTATAGACATTTTTGTGCCTCGCAACTCCAAGCATGAAATGTCCATAAACCAAGGGCTCCTAAGTCCCTAAAAGTGTTGTTCTAACCCCTAAAGGAACAAGGTCAATAAATTACAGCTTCTCCCAGAAGTTCTCCACTAGAAACTTCTCAGAATAAGTCAAAACAGGGTCATTTCAGCTGTTCCACTGGCTAAGTGCGTTGCATAGCACCTAAACACACTAGCTGGGTGCGTTGCAACACACCTAAATGCACTATGAGGGTGCGTTGGGCGAGAAATGACAAATGGCAGTTTCATTCCGCGAGGTGGAGAGACAATGGAAGCTTCCAGAATCTTCTCCCATGACACTTGCCTCACTAAATTCGACAAAGGATGAGTAAGAGGCCTTCAGTCTCCAAGTGGAAGCAAGAACTGACGTAGAGAAGACACTAATCAAATCACAAGCTGACTCATCCTCCTTGCATACATCTATATATGGATCCCTCATCCCAGAGATCTAGAGGCTGGAATTTTGCACATTGTAAGGAATTGATGTTGGTTTTGATACAAACATCAGAGTATTGGGTGATTTATGCTTTGTTGGAGGTGAAGAGGGGCTTCTTTGCTGGGAGGTTGATGCTGGGTCAAGAACCATCGATTGTAACTCCTCATGGATCTTCTTGTTTATCAATAAAAACTATTTGAGTTCTTCCTCCATGCTTTTGTATCGTTGATGTTTGTTACATTTGTATGGTTAACTTAAATCTGATCCTAAGTTGTTTATGAATATAGATCCATGTCTTTGTATAGTTTTCTTCTTCTGTGATCTTACAGGTACTTGGTGAAGCTGGGCAAGTAAGGGAGCAGGGAGCTAGAAGCTGTCAAAGAAGAGAGGGATTGGATCAAAGGATTAGCGCAAGACACGGGCCAGTTCTTCCTACCCCTCTCTATCTATGGTTCATAAAGGAAATACAAAAGTATTTTTCTCTGTTTGTTTCTAAGGCAGCTGTCACACCTTAGTGGGATAGAGCAGTTCTAAATAGACACTTTTCCCGGTAACAAGTGACAACTCTTGCCTTAGCTACATCTTCAGTGATTTTAGGTAACAATGATTTAATGAACCATTCTACTAAAATTTGATCTGGAATGAAAACTTTCACTAAATGCCTTCTACGTCACCATTCATGAATATGACCAAAAATGTATGTGGACGTAGATTGTTTTAGTGAAGTTAACAATTCCATGCCATTGTCCTATTTGACAGGCAACTAAAAATGAGTTAAGAAAGAAGTAGTTAACTGACTGAGATGATAAAAAGAGCCTCGTGGTAACTCAATGTACCATTTGGCGGCAAGACCAATAAGAGTTCTTTGAAAAATATGCAATCGAATTGAATCATCAACTATGGAATTAGATGCACACCAAAGGTGATAAGTCATCACATGATTTGATGGATCCTCTCCTGACTTACCCTCGAATTTTGGGATATCATTGGGAAACTTATTAGGCATTGGCGGCCAGTATGGAAGATAGTAAATCAGATCATTCGTAAGGCGCGACAAATCAGGTAAATCCAAAGTTGCAATAAATGGTAACTGATGGTTAGGTTCACGAAAACCTTGTGTAATGAGACCAGCTCCAGGAGGAGGATAACCAGGATAACCTGGAATCGGATTTGCATTAGGAATGTTATAACCTCCCGGGAAACCAGGATTAACCGGACCAAACTGGGGTTGTTGAGGCTGTTGATAAGTATAGCCAGGGTACGGTTGATACTGATAAACTGTATTTTGTATAGTAGGACCGGATTAATACTGCCCCTGGTATGGTTGACTCGTGGCAATTTTATGTGGACCAGCTTGTCCTGTAGGCATCTAGACCGAAGTCAGAACTGTAGGTCCTGACTGGGGCACAGAGACTTGAGGAGTTGACACTGATGCAGGGATAGTAGAAACCGGAGCTACAGATACTCCAGAAACATGTGTGGTAGACTGAATAGAAAATGTAGCAATTGCAGTAGCAGTTCGAGGCAGAGTCTGACGTGAGCTAGGCCTAGGCGACTGAACTAAACCAGGTGTAGAGGTTTGAACCATAGGTTGGACAGGTTGCTAGATTGGACTAGAAACCAAAGGTTTTCCAGCTTGATAAGGTAACTGCACATTAGGTTGCAAAGTCTGTTGAGTTTGAGATGGATCCCACACCATATTCATTCTGGGACCCATAAAAGGTTGTACATATGGAGGACCATAACCTGGTTGAATGTAGGGCTGATAATTAGGAGGTACATTTCCAGCTCCTTTTAAAAATGACTGACCAGAAGGCGGTTGGAAACCTTGAGTTGGGTACTGACCTTGAGGTTGATAACCTTGAGGTACGTACTGATTCTGGGGTTGAAAAGCATCCTGAGGAATATGGAGTTGACCTTGGGGTATGTACTATCCTGAAGGTTGAAAAACTTGAGGTAGCCCTCCGAGCGGAAACTGACTACTTTGGGGTTTCCCCCCAGGCGATAACTAACTACCTTGAGGTTGTCCCTCAGGCGGTAACTGACTACCTTGCCCCCTAGGCGATAACTGACTACCTTGACCCCCAGGCGATAACTGACTACCTTGAGGTTGAGGGTTTGGAATACTACCAGACATCATAAAAATCTATTCTACGTTCAACATTTTAGTTACATTATTACCAGGTGATAACTGATGTTTAGTCGGTCGAGGAGTTGCTCCTGAAAAAGTACCAGAAAGTGACGAGTACCCCAAAGGAATAGTAGGACCACGATATAAAAATGTTTCTGGTGATTTGGAAAACATGGATGACTATCTTGACATGATTTATCAAGGATAATAATCTCTGGGTGTAGGATGAAAATAATCACACGCAAACAAAGAAAATTTCAATAAAAGCACCTAAAGTCTCTAAAGAAACAAACAAGTGAATCACACGCCTAAAAAATCTAAGAGTTCAAACCACACACAAACAATAACTTTTCATACCAAAAACACTAGTTGGTGATGAAATCCAACATGTAGAATTTAATATAGAAAAGGCGGTTGGAACAGTTACCCCGACAACCTGCTTAATGAAACAGACTAGCACAAGTTTCTTCACATAACCATCTCGAGTGAAGAGAACCCAACAAAAATTCCAAGTGAGTCTAGTCGACATCTGCTCCAGGTACAGTGAGACTTGTCCTTCACCATCACCTTAGGAAAGAATCTTAAGATTATGGTCACTAAGGTTACCAACAGTAACAAATACAACTGGGGGAATAGTCTACGATCTGATCTACGTGCAAGGACAGAGTAACAAAGCTCAATCCCCTTGAAGGCTCCTTGACATGATCAATCCGAGGTTTACCAACAAGTGACCCCAGGCTCCTCAACAATGGTTAATCCGAGGTTTACCGTTTTTAATACGCGCAAATCTTCTATCTTCCCAATGAGACAAACTTGATTGTCTCAAAGGTTCGGACATGATCTCGTGATTGACTCCTTTAAGAGGAGCTTCCTAGATTATATCAATTACAATTGGATTTATTTCCTACTGCAAGATATAGCTACTTGTTTGTTTTAACTATCTTGGAGAGTTAATTACTCCCTACTCCAAGATAATAGCCTAAGCTATAATGGTGATAAGATCCCTAGAAATAAAAAAGATTGCTAGATCAATTTTATTTAAGCGTTACTTTTATGGGTTGTTTCTTAAGTCAATAGATATGGAGATGAAACTTTGATGGTGTGAAGACTCGACTCCAAAAGCACTAAAAATGCACCTAAAATGATAAACAATTTCTTTTTCCTTCAATGAATTTCTAGCTAAAAGAAAGAATTGAGAATGCAATTCTTTGATAAACAAATCTTTCTTTCAACATGCAAATGAAAAGAAAATCCTTTTGACTTTTTCAATAAGAACTCAAAAGGTGACTACTAATTAAAGCTCACAAAAAATTCCTTTTCTTTTTCAACACTCAAAAACTACATAAACAATTTTCTTTCAAAAGAGATTCTACAATTTCTAGAAAACACTCAAAACTAAAAAACTAATTTTGAGATCTAAAAACTTGAAAAACCTAATGTATAAAAGCTTCAAATCTTTTTGAGGATGTTTTACTTAGCTATTCAGGAAACTAAGGATTAATTCATTCAGAAAAACAAATCAATCAAAAAACATTCAAATGTGTTTTCTTTTATAAAAATGAAATTCAAAACTTACAAGCAAGTTCGTTCAAATCTTTGCAAAGAGAAAATGAAATCTATTTCTCAGCAAGGGCAGATTTCACAAATTAGTCAGACTCATCAAGAAGACCAAAAAGACTAGGGTAATCTAAGGTTTCTTAGGCTTCTAATCTCTGAGTCACTACAAAGACCAAAAAAAAAATCAATCCAGGCACGCAAAACTTCTAGAAAATCACCTAAAACGAAAATGCTAATGGAACTCACTCACAAGAGATTCTTCACAGAAAACATGCAGATCTGGGTAGACACTACAAGCCAAAAATACAAACTAAACTTAACTAGACAAAAACAATTTAGGTTTTTCAAAGATTTTAATAGGGTCCCCAGGCTTCCAATAGAACTAGATGCGGTACCGCTCTGTGTACTAAAGGAAAGATGGGGAGAGGTCCACACTGTCTGTAAAAAGAAAGTGCGGTTCCCTGTAAACTTCAGAAAAAAAAGGAATCCAGATCCTAAAAACTACCCAATCCCAAACACATCAAGCAAAAAATAGAAACAGAGACAAGTTTCTCAAGTCAAAGAAAAAGGAAAAGCAAAAAATCAAATTCAAGTCCCCAACAGAGTCGCCAATTTGTTGGCCAGATAAATCATTCTTACGGATAAGGCCGATCTCCCTAGTATCAAAAGATATCTAGCAACAAACAGGACAAGCAAATCTACCTTTATCTAAACATTCATTAATAAAAACTAAAGAGGTGTTTTAGACCCTACCTTAAGTCCAATGCTAGTTTGTGGCAGCCATGCTTCGATCGCCCGAAAGAGTTTCCTTTTGAGAACCTGCAATCACAAACAAGGACACATCAAATAACACCTGCATAGCTAATATAATAAATCATATTCATCATGGTGATCAAGGAATCCATGAAATAAACCATAAAACACAGATTATTGAGAAAAATAAACTTGATTGTATTAACTTTGAATATAAAAGAACTTTACAACCTTTGGTGCCTTGATGTTGTACAAGCTCCTCCCAGGGTCCGAAACAGGAATCTCCTCTACTTTGAAAAGCCTCACACTCTTCCAAATGATATCAAAAAGGTATGTAATCTTTCCTCACAAAATCTCAATTAGGAAGACTAAGTACCAGCAGCATTTCACCTCAAAAATCTTCAGCTTTCAACCTCTCCAATAACTAACCCAATGCCTCATTTTATAGTGCAAAGGAAGGAGGTTACAGGTCCACGTATGAAGGGATATAGTCCTCCTTCAAAGGGATAAGCTCCTCACATCAAGGGGTTAGCTCCTTAAGGCATGGGATGCATGAACCTTAAAGGAGTGAACTTGCCACCTCAAGATTCCTTCTAGAAGCTTCCAGAAATGACTCAAAGTGAGTTTTTAAGAATGTAATTACACCTTTTCGACTTGTACAGGGGTCCACACCCATTACACAGAGACAAAGCGGTCAAGTACGTAGGGGACATGACCATTAGGTGCGGGATCGTAGGTAATACTAAGAGAAAGTCCAGAACTAGAGTTTCAGAGACTTTTAAGGGCTTTCTCTTATTTTCAAGGCTTGACATCAACAACTGAGGTTTAAGACTTGCAAAGGAGGAAAGTATGAGTGATGATAGACTCACACAGTTTGTAGAAAGTCATGGTGACAATATTTTGTGCAACACTCGCGTGGCTTAGACCTCATCAATTGTAGGTCCTGAGTCAGGGGAGGCTGGGGTGCTCCTTTATCATGCAACCTCGCTATCAGTGTGGGATAGTTCTCCGTCTCATGATCAAACTGCATACAATATAAGCATGATGGTTGTGTTGGATTCATACAATCATGGACATAATGTCCTGACCCTCCGTAATTGTAACATATCAACTGTTTGTGACCTCTTCCTAGTCCCATTCCACCTCGGCCTCATCTGCACCCCTGAAAGCTGGTTCGTGCCATCCCTGCATTCTGGTCAAGGGGCTGTGTTTCAGCCTAAACTCTATAGGTAGGAGTCTGATCCATCACCAACTCATAACTTCTACAGGTGTGCTCATCATGGCCTACTAATCTACAGAAATTACATAACAACTGCTCTGAAGTCTGTGTATACTTTTGTAATAAACGACAATTATCTGTAGCATGCTTTCATCCTATCTGAGAAATCACGCACCATAATTCAGGCACCGTGCTTGGTCCTACGTTTGCCTCCGGTCTCAATGGAATTGGTTCTCTTCCCATGAGGTAATTTTCGAACATCAGACAGTGGTCCTTACTGTGCCCCTAACCCTTGCACTTTAGGCACCATACCTCATTGTTGGGCATGGAATCCCCCCCAAGGCATGTTTTGGGGCTCAAAGCCTAAGTTTTGACCCAATCTTGTTGTAAAGACTCAGCGAATTGCAGGCACAAAGCGTGAAATATATGATAGAGTCACAGGGTTGTCTGCCCTAGTCTTGTAATGTAATGTCGGCCTACCCATGATCCGCGGACCATGGGATTGTATAAATAAAGCAAGGATCTAAGCGTAAAAGAGGGTGAAGTAATACATGGAAAAGTAGAAGCACAAAGCAAGAGTCTAAGTGTGTCTTGGGTCGTAGAGTAGCAAAAGGCTCTACAGCTGAGTGCGCAGAGGCCTAGTAGTCCATAGCTGAGTGCACGAACCCCTACAACTGAGTGCGTAGGGTGGAGTAAAGTCTATAACCAAGCAAGGTAATAATAAAGAGAAGTTTTATCTTAATTCTGTGTATCTATTCTTGGGTTATTACTTGTTTGATATAAATTGCAATTATACTATTTATTTACTGCATGCACTTGTATGAATAATTTATATTGCTAAGTATAACTTAATGCATACAACTAGGCTAAGTTGATCAACTAACACTGGAATTCTAGTAAAGGCTTGGGTAATAAAAATGTTCGGCCCTCGGGTAGGGCTGCACAAAGGCAACATCTTAGGCTGCGAGGTATAGGAAAATTCATGTAGTGATGGGCGCGCAGGGTCGAATTGTGGACCACTTGAACTCATTAGATATCTCCAAGGTGTGGAAACCTAGTTATATCACCCTCCCATACTACTTCGGGTGAGACCTTAGTCCACACTCTACAGACTATTGCTGAAAGATCCAGTAGTACCGGGATCTATTTGGCTAAATCACCTCTGAACCTGGGTTAGGCCCCAACAAGCCAACAAATGGTTCCATTGGGGGCTTGTTAGGCATGAATCCCCCCCAAGGCATGTTTTGGGGCTCAAAGCATGATTTTTGACCCAATATTGTTGTAAATACTCCACGAATTGTGGGCGCGGAGTGCGAAATGTATGATAGAGTCACAGGGTTGTCCACCCTAGTCTTGTAATGTAATGTTGGCCTACCCATGGTCCGTGGACCATGGGATTGTATAAATAAAGCGAGGCTCTAAGTGTAAAAGAGGGCGAAGTAATAGATGGAAAAGTAGAAGCACTGAGCAAGAGTCTAAGTGTGTCTTGGGTCGTAGATTAGGATAAGGCTCTACAGCTGAGTGCACAGAGGCCTAGTAGTCCGAATTTGAATGCGCGGACCCCTGCAACTAAGTGCACAGGGCAGAGTCAAGTCTGTAACTGAGGAAGATAATAATAAAGAGAAGTTTTATCTTAATTCTGTGTATTTGTTGTTGGGTTATTACCTGTTTGATATAAATTGCAATTATACTATTTATTTAATGCATGCACTTGTATGAATGATTTATATTGCTAATTATAACTTAACGCATACAAATAGGCTAAGTTGATCAACTAACAGTGGAATAGTAGTAAAGGCTTGGGTAATAATAGTGTTCGGCCCCCGAGTAGGGCTGCACAAAGGTAGTATATCAGGCTACGAGGTACGGGCAAGTGTGTGTAGTGACAGGCATGCAGGGTCGAACCGCGGACCACTTGAACTCATCATACATCTTCAGGGTGTGGAAACCTGGTTCTAGCACCCTCCCATACTACTTCGAGTGAGACCTCAGTCCACGCTCCATGGACTATTGCCGAAAGGGCTAGTAGTGCTGGGATTTATTTGACTAAATCACCTCTGAACTTGGGTCAGGCCCCAACAAGCAAACAAATGGTTCTGTTGTCGGGACCAAGATTTGCATAAGAGATGTCTGATGTCGTGTCACTGGAATCCGACAAAAAAAGAAATTGAAGAGTGGCTGGACAGCAAGATTCACGAGTTAACGGTGCAGGAAACCAGGAATCCGTGAGTGTTAAAGGGACAGTGGTTAGAGTGCTACTTATAGATGAAAATCCATGAAATTTTCTTTGCATCCTTCCCCTCTAAGTTGTACAAGTGGATCTCGAAGCTAGTAGACAGTCAAGGAAGGTGTAGGCTCGACAAACCGATTTTGTGGACTCTAGAATTGGAGCGTAGACTAGAAGCATCAGAAGATAATATCGCGTATGCTATGGACCATTGGCTTGATCAAATTATAGGAGGGTTTATCACTGATTTTGCAGTAGATACTTCAGTTAGCTACAACAAGGCACAACAATGCTTCCTCAAAGGACCGCAAGGTAAGTAGGTTAAATCTTTAAACACTTGGATTAAAATGCTACTGTGTGAAAAGTGGGTTATGCAAATAAATTGATGATTGGGGCTATGTGAAGTGGGAGGATCTATAGAAATGAAGGTAGCATAGAGATAGAAACCAGTCCCTTGATTTCGCGTTAGTGAGAAAGCGAGGAAGAGCTCGCAAAAGTTTCACCAAGAAGTGTGATCAGTCTAATAAGGCAGCGAATTCCATGCATACCACCCCCACCTACACCACCACCAATTTCACCATCTTGACCCCCATCTCCACCCACACCACCTCCACCACCACCACAGTTAATATGGTGAGCGCGATAAAGTTGTCAGTGTTCAAATGAGTAGGGAACGAAAACCCAGACCAATTTTGGTTTGTGGTAGAGCCTGTATGGGAAGCGAAACGAGTCACAGATAACAACATAAAGAAGGCAATCCTGGTAAGCACATTGTAGGATTGCACACTAATGTGGTACATTAAGAATTCCAATGATAATCTAAACACAGGGATCACGGATATCCAAGCTCCGATAAACAGGGAATTTAGTAGGCCAAAATCGGAGACAGACGATTATCAGGTTTAAGGAAATCATGATGCTTCCAGGTGAGACCCCCTCAGAGTTGGATCAGAGACTGAAGGGTATGATTTAGGAAGCCAACATGACCTTGATAGATGGGCAGCACTGCACATGGTTTGTAGCATCACTAATGCTGCATCTAAGGACTGCGCTGTCACAACAGAAGCTATCCACTCAAGCTGAAGCCTTGGAGATCGGAATGAGATTGCATGAGACCCAAATACAAGGTTCGAGTCTGGGAGTCCAACAGATCCATGTGCAGTTGAAAAACATGTGTCTGGAGATTCAAAGTTTGAAACAGGACAAGACAACTCGCCCAGAAGCACGCGAGGAGGTATGGTGCATAAAGTGCAAAGGCCAGGGACATGACAAGAACCATTGTCCAGTTTCCATGAACTACCTGGTGGGAGGAGGGCCAATGCCATTAAGACCAAAGGCACAAGTAGGATCGAGCATGGCACCTACATTATGGTGCACAATTTGTCAGATAGGAGGAAAGAATGCTATAGATAACTGCCATCTATTACAAAAGTATACGGAAATGTCCCAGTAGTTGTTCTGTAATTTTTGTAGATCAATAGGCCATGATGAGCATACCTATAGAACTTATGAGTTAATGATGGATCGAACTCCTACCTACAGAGTTCAGATGGAAACACGATCCCTCGATCAAAATGCAGGGATGGTACGCAATGGATTTCAGGGGCATAGACGAGGTTGAGCTGGAATGGGACCAGGAAGGGGTCACAGACAGCTGATTTTTTACAATTTCGAAGGGCCAGGGCATTATGCCCATGATTGTATAAATTTGATGATAGCATCATGTTTATATTGTACCCAATTTGATCATGAGACAGAGGACTGCCCCACCCTAATAGCGAGGTTGCGTGATAAAGGAACACTCCAGCCTCCAAGCCGCTCGAAGAGGAACCAAATGTAAACATTGTGCTCCGAAGCGGTATCATGACATGAAATGATAAGAGCAAGAAGCTCAAAGGAAGTGCTTGGGTTCACAAGGCTCTAATAAAGGAACCATAGTTCGATTTGGAGTGCGCGAACGAGACATTCATGGAAGCTAAGAAGAGCTTCATGGAGGCCTCCGCTTTAGGTAGTAAAGACAAAATAGAATTGGAGATGGACCCATCAATGCTTACTACCTTTCTAGAGACATGTATGAAACTGCTTCATGACAACAAGTCTGTAAAGGAACTGCAAGAACTCATCACTAGGTGCGCTAGGTCAGGAGAACCGTGCGTAGTCCAGAAGCTCGGGAAGCACACAACACGAATAGGAAGGGAGATGAGATTGACTACGCAAATCACGGAATATGAAATAGTTTAAGTGATTCTAGATTTAGGATTAGACACGAACGTACTGCCAAATCAAACATGGGAGGGCATGGGCAGGCCCACGTTGTAATGGTCTCCTATTCAATTACGAATGGTGAACCAACAAAAGATCTTATCGATGGGAATATTGCAGGGAATAACAGTAGATATCGAAGGTGTGAGCGCGCTTGTGGATTTTGAAGTGATAGAGATTGTCGATGATAGAAATCCCTTTCCCATGCTACTAGGAATAGATTGGGCCACTAACATGAATGGAGTGATAAATCTAAAGAAGCGCAAGATGATTTTTGAGAAAAAGTCACTAGGTGATTCGAATTGGATCCATGAAAATTATCAAAGTGCCATGACTGTAACAAATCAGGACAGACTTCAAATTTATGAACAAAGAGTGATCAAGAAGACCTCTGGATAGTGGCAATTTGCAACTAGCAAGGAATGACGAGGACCTCGGTCAACGCATGCTAACCGAGGCCCATGGAGACCGTACAGGAGGCAAAATTGGCAGTTTGGAAGCCCAGATAAGGAAACAGAGGCCATTTATGATGCGCGATTAGCACTAATTGTGCATTGTTGGGCAAAACCCCTCGAGAAGGAGAAGCCTTGAGTGCTTGGTCACATGAGAAGCCAGGAAACTGTAGGGAAAGCTCTAAGGTGAAAGCTGGGTCCCTTGCTCCAAAATTGGTGGTATATCAGAGGCACCTTGGAGTGGTAAGTGGATTTGGTAGAAAACGAGTGATTCCATTCATTGCATGACATGTGTCTGGTGGATGAGAGAGAAAAATGCCTCTCATTGCGTCCTAACGGTCGAGAAATTCAACCGTGCGAAATGAGCGAACGCCGTAGGATCTGGGGGCTCTAGATCTGACGGCGGATATTGTGCCTGATGGAGAAATCAGATTTGATGGGGGAATTAAGCCACGAAATATGAAAGTTTGAAGTCTGATTTGACCACTAAGTTGGCGGATGAGTCATTCCACAGTATAACTGAAATACCGAACCATTGGTTACGAGCTGGTGCAGTTCATGAGAGGAAAAGTGGCCACTCCCTGTGTGACGTTGGTGATGAAGCAGAGGCAGGGAACTCCAACTAAATAGCAGCAGGTGATCCGAAGGGGTGGAAGAGGAAACTAATGGTCAAGGATAGATTGTCTTTAAGCCATGAATAGATAGGGAACAGAAGATGAAGACAGGGAGAACGAAAGTGAAGAAAAGACAGTGAAGCAAGAAGCAGAAAATAGAGAGCTGAGCTGACCTAAGGCAACATTGAGCAGACAGAGGTCTTGAGAGGTTCAAGCAATCCCTATAAGGATCTGTCAGGAATTGAGTACCACATTGGGCTCCTCCCATTAAAGACTAGAGAGGTTGAGACTTGGTAAGGAAAGAGTCTGTGCACTCTAGTGGCCTGGGGAATCCAAGAACCACCCTACTAAGCATCCTTTGTTTTAAGAGACCCAAGTTGAGCTCCTCATCATAATTCTTTGCTTTAAAGACACAATAAAAGAAGGCCACCACTAAAATCTGGACCTGAGATGTAGCCGTGGAGAATAAGGCGAACTCCTTATTAATTTGTTATTTTCTTGTATTTGCTTATTGTGTTTCTCTTACTGTTTTCCATTTTCCAATGTTTGTGTATTTCGCAATTTGATCGATCCATTGCCTAAAATAACATAGACACACACACTAGCACAGGAGTCTATAATACCTTCATTCATTAATTATTTAACTGAGATCACTCATGAGTGATTTTCAGATCAAGTGGTATCAGAGCTTTAGGCTGATAAGGTTAGACAAGATTATGTTGGTTGAGCTTTTGAATGCTAACTATATCAAAGCTCAAATTAGGAGATTGAGAGTTGGTCGAAACTAATCTTGAAATTGGGAGAGTCTACCCTCGGAAGACAATGTTAGAGGAAGGTCTATGGGGCTAGACCCTCAATTCATAGATAGTTTCCTAGCCATAAAGTCCATGGTAGAAGAAATGTATAGGGACTTTAGAAAACTTAAGGATGAAGATTCATCAAGCTCTAAACAAGACAAAGGAGAAGATGAGTCTCACTTCCATGACCACTGAAAAGGCAAAGGGAAAGAGGAAAGCTTTCTCACACCTCCTAATAGCCCTATACATAACAAGAAATCATATTTGATCAAAATAGATGTTAAATTTGATTTACCTATTTATGATGGAGAGTTGAATGCAGAAAAGTTGGACAATTGGATTAGACAAATTGATGTTTATTGCAGGGTGTAGAATATTGAGTCAGACAAGAGCAAGATTTAGCTGGCAAGCCTATGCCTTGGAGGCACTGCCTTGGTTTGGTGGGAAGGCAAGACCCAAGCTGACCTGAAAATACATGGTAAGACCATCTCTATCTGGAGTGAATTTGTTTTTGTAATCATGAAACAGTTCTATCCATTGGCCTACATGCAGCAAGCCATGATGAGTTGGCAAACTCTTCGACAGTTGAAAGGGCTAAGTGTGCAAGGGTACACTCAAGAATTTAGAAAGAGAGCATTGATTCTAAGAATCTCATTAGACTCACTTGAGACTCTGTTGAAGTACATTGGTGGTCTACACAGCTATGAGGCGCACTATCCTCATGTTTAATCCCACTAGTATAGATGAGGTATCTGTACAAGCTACTCATCTAGAAGCTAGAAGAAAGAATGGAAGTCCAGAAGTTGGGGGATCATCCCAACCCACTGCAAGCAAGAATAAGGAGAAAAGAAAGTAGAAGTGGAAAGCAAGGAAGGCTAACACTGCACAGAAAAGCAAAGCTTCATGCACTCACTATAAAAGGGATGGGCATGATGATGAGCATTGTTGGATTCTGCATCCAGAGCTGAGACCTAAGAAGTTCAAGGGGAAGAAGAAGAAGACTGCTGCAGCTATTCAGAAATATTTGGGGTCAGAATCAGGAGATAAAACAACCATTGCAGCCACAGGCATAAGTGGTAAGAATTCTGAAGCATCTACTAGTAACTCTGCACAATCTACTATTGATGAAGAAAATGAGAGAAAAAGACATGAGCTTTTCCATATTCGAGTTATTTCCAAACATCAAAAGATTGATACTTTGTTTGATAGTGCCTCACAAGTAAATTTAATTTCTGAAGCAATTGTAAAGAAGTTGGGATTAGTAACTAAAACTCACAAGAATCCATACCCATTTTTGGATGGTTAAATGATAAAGCACAACTACAAGTGACTAGACAGTGCAAACTCAAGTTTTCTTTTGGGTCAACATTTGTAGATGAGGTTGAGTTAGACATAATTCCTTTGGATATATGTGGAATTGTTTTAGGAAGTCCTTACTTGTATGATAGAAAAGCTATCTTCTATAGAGCTGAGAACAAGTATCTACTTGTTAAAGATGGAATCGAATACTTTGTAAGAGCTCATAAGCTCAAGAATAATTATACTCTCATAAACTCAGGGCAGATGAAATGAATGATAAATTCATGCAAACAATTCTTACTGATGGTTGTAAAGGAAAAGAAACCTAATAAAACCAATGTATTTGAGGGCTGTAATGCTAAACAACAAACTGATTTAGAAAAGGTTGTTTCAGAGTATGATATCTTGTTTCAAGAACCTAAAGGTCTGCCACCCAAAAAGGAAATAGTGCATGATATTATTTTGCAGCAAGATGCTCCATTGCCTAACATTGGAATGTACAGGTTGTCCACTTTAGAGAATGTTGAAATCAAGAAGCAGGTGCAGGAGTTGCTCGAGAAGGGGTTCATCAGGCCTAGCACATCACCATGTAGGTCACCAATTGTTTTGGGGAGAAGGAAAGATGGCTCGTGGAGAATATGCATTGATTACCGAGCACTGAATAAGATAACAATAAAAAATCGTTATCCCCTTCCTTGCATAGATGATATTTTAGATCAATTGAAAGAAGTTGTTCATTTTTCCAAGCTAGACTTCCATAGTGGATACCATTAGGTCAGAGTTGTAGAACAAGATGCATGGAAGACTGCTTTCAAAATAAAGTAGGGATTGTATGAGTGGCTGGTTATGCCTTTTGGCTTAACTAATGCTCTTGCTACTTTCATGAGATTAATGAATGATGTACTCAGACATTTTTTTGATGATTTTTTTATTGTGTATCTGGATGACATTATGATATTTAGCAAAACGTGGGAAGAACACTTAAAGCATGTTAAGCAGACACTAGATGTTTTGAAAAGAGAAAAACTTCATGCTAAAATCTCAAAATGTGAATTTGGCAAAACATCTCTGAATTATTTGGGTCATATAGTAGGGGTTGGTGAATTGAAGATAGATCCCTCTAAAGTGGCAGTCATTGTAAACTGGCCTAAACCCAAATCTGCTATAGAAGTCAGAAGCTTCTTAGGAGCAGCACAATATTGGAGAAAGTTCATTTCTAACTTTTCATCAATTGTAGCTCCCTTACATGCTTTAACAAGATTGAACAAGGTGTTTTAGTGGGGAGGCAAACAGCAGAAATCCTTTGACACCTTGAAAGAAAAGATTAGTACAACATCTGTACTAGCACTGCCAGATCTTCAAAGACCATTTGAGATCCAAACAGATGCAAGTGACTATGCCATGGGAGCAGTGTTGACACAGCACCATAAACCCATATGTTATCATTCTGAGACATTTAATTCTGCAGTAGTTAACTATCCTACATATGATAAAGAATTGTATGCCTTAGTACAGAGTGTGAAAAGGTGGAAACATTACTTAATGAGAAAAGAGACAGTAATACATACTAATCATCAACCACTTCAATATCTACACTCCCAAACTAAGTTGCAGCAATCAAGACACTATAGATGGATGGTTTTTCTACAACAGTTTCATCTAGTCATCAGATATAAAAAGGGCATACACAATAAAGTTGCAAATATGTTATCTAGAGCCATTATAAATGCATCTACTATGCTTAAGCATAATTCTATGTTACATGAGAGCTACGTTGAACAATATGCCCAAGATATATACTTTAAAGATGTATATGCAACTTTAAGTCAAGGAAAATGAATAGAAGAAGTGGATTATCATGTAAAGGACCGACTCTTATTGTGGGAAGTTATGCATTCCAAAAACTAAAAGAGTAAAGATAATTCGAGAAGCACACAGTTTTCTAATATCAGGTCATTTTGGGGTAAGTAAAACAGTTGCACAACTGCAAAGATTTTGTTATTGGCCAAAAATGAATGAGACAGTTTCTAGATATGTAAGAGGGTGTACTATGTGTGCTAAAAGCAAGCCCAACAACAGAAAACTAGGCTTGTACACTCCATAACCAGTTCCTTCTCACCCTTGGGAAAGTGTTTCCATGGATTTTGTTGGAGGACTGCCTAAATATAGGAAAGGTCATGATTATCTATATGTTGTTGCGGATAGGTTCAGCAAAATGTGTATTTTGATACCTTGTAATAAATACATTACAGTTGAACAAAATGAAAAAATGTTCTTTGAACATGTATGGGTTCATTTTGGATTACCCACTTCCATTGTATCTGATCGAGACACTCGATTTTTGGGGAATTTTGGGTCAGGTTTGTGGGAACTGATGGACACCAAACTGAAGAAGAGCACAACTTTTCATCCACAAACTAATGGCCAGACAGAATTAGTCAATAGGACAGTGATCCAGTTGCTCAGAGGATATTACAGCAAGCATCCTAAGCTTTGGGATGAACATTTATGTTATGTGCAACATGCTTACAATAGAGCAAAACATTCTTCTACATATAGATCTCCTTTTGAGACCTGTTTTGGTTTCACACCAAGGTCTCCTTTGGATTTTGTCTTTGGTAAAGACACCACAGTTGAGGGACACAGTGATGTGGATAGGGAAACTAGGTTCATTGAACAAATCTAAGAGATCCACCAGGCAGTACAAGAATAGCTGGAAAAGAGCCAAGCCAAGTACAAGGCAAGGAATGACAAGCATCGTATGGAGCATAGCTTCCAAGTTTGTGACCAAGTCTGGCTGTATATTAGTAAGGACAGGATGCAAGGTGAAGGTAAAAAGCTAAAGCCTATTAGGTATGGACCCTTTAAGATACTTGAGAAGATTGGTGAGAATGCTTTTTGCCTTGATCTACCAGCTTACATCCACATCTACTCAGTCGTAAATGTAGATTACTTGAGGTTGTTTGAACCATCACTAATTGAGGATCCCAAAGAGTGGAGTCAATTGCCTTCTATTAATGACCTGCTACCTAAATATCATAATGAATTACAGGAAGACACAGATCTGGACAGGAAGGTGAGGACAACACGCAGGGGAGATGTTGAGTACCTCAGAATTGGGTTCAAGGGTTCAAAGCTGAGCAGTGCAAAGCGGATAGAGATTGGACAAGTGAGACAATTGTACCTTCACTTAATCGATGCTTGAAAACCAACTTTTGGTGGTCCAAAATCTTTTTCAGTGAGAAGGCCATGATCCGAATTGGATCCATGAAAATTATCAAAGTGCCATGACTGTAACAAATCAGGATAGACTTCGAATTTATGAACAAAGAGTGATCAGGAAGACCTCTGGATAGTGGCAGTTTGCAGCCAGCAAGGAATGACGAGGACCTTGGTCAAAGTGCGCTGAATGAGGCCCATGGAGACTGCGCAGGAGGCAAAACTGGCAGTTGGGAAGCCCAGATTAGGAAACGGAGGCCATTTCTAATGCATGATTAATCACACATCATTGGGAAAAACCCCTCGAGAAGGAGAAGCCCCGAGCGCTCGGTCGCATGCAAAGCCAGGAAACCGTAGGGAAAGCACTAAGGTGAAAGGCGGGTCCTGCACTCCAAAACTGGTGATATATCGTAGGTACCTTGGGGCGTTAACTGGATTTGGTAGAAAACCAGTGATTCCATTCATTGCACGATGCGTGTCCGGTGGATGAGAGAGAAAACCGCCTCTCATCGCGCGCTAACGGTTGAGCAAGTCAACCACACGAAATGAGTGAACACTGTAAGATCTGGGGGCTCTAGATTTGACGGCAGAGATTGTGCCCGATGGAAAAATCAGATTTGACGAGGGAATTAAGCTGTGGCATATGAAAGTCCGAAGTCCGATTTGACCACTGAGTTGGTGGATGAGTCATTCCATAGTGTAACTAAAATACCAAACCGTTGAGGATGAGATGGCGTAGTTCATGAGAGGACAAGTGGCCACTCCCTGTGGGACGTTGGTGATGACATAGAGGCAGGTAACTCCAAGTGAACAACAGCAGGCGATCCGAAGGGGCGGAAGAGGAAAAGAATGGTCAAGGATAGACTGGCTTTAAGCCATGAGCAGACAGGGAATAGAACATGAAGACAGGGAGAATGAAAGTGAAGAAAAGACAGTGAAGCAAGAAGCAAAAAAAGAGAGCCAAGCTGACCTAGGGTAGCATTGAGTAGACAGAAGTCTTGATAGGTTCAAGCAATCCCTGTGAGGATTTGTCAGGAATTGAGTACCACATTGGACTCCTCCCATTAAAGATCAGAGAGGTTGAGACTTGGTAAGGAAAGAGTTTGTGCACTCTAATGGCTTGGGGAATCTAAGAACCACCTTACTAAGCATCCTCTGTTACAGGAGACCCAAGTTGAGCTCCTCATTGTAATTCTCTGGTTTGAAGACACAATAAAAGAAGGCCACCACTAAAAGCTAGATCAAAGATATAGCCCTCGAGAATAGGGTGAACTCCTTATTAATCTGTTGTGTTCTTGTATCTTCTTACTATGTTTCTCTTACTGTTTTCCATTTTCCAGTGTTTGTGTATTTTGCAATCTGATCAATCCATTTCCTAAAATAACATAGACACACACACCAGCACAGGAGTTTGTAATACCTTCATTCATTAATTATTTAATTGAGATCACTCACGAGTGATTTTCAGATCACTAGGTGTAATGGTACCTTTAGACCCTGCAGAAGGCTCATGCTACAGAGAGCCAGTGCATGATGATGAGAGCAACGACGATCTAGACTGTATCTACAAGATAACCTCTTGGGAGCATGACTGAGTGAATCCTACAACGGATGGCAAAATTTTGTGGTAGCGCAAAAGCTCCTGCACCTTAGATTCAGATGAGGAAATAGAACATTGGCAGAAATGGTTACACGAGGTAACTAATGAGCCCCAAATTGGTAACTTATTGGGCTCATTTTGCCTAATTGTCCTTGATCAATCCACCATTTTTCATAGATTATGCATTTTTTTTGAGTATGTTTATGTTATTTGAACGAATAAGGGTGGTCACTTTACCAAGGAGGCTAATACGTGGTTATTTCAAGTTTTTTGGACAAATTTTGGAGCAAAGCCAAGAAATTATGAGCCATGTAACAACCAAACTTGAGGAAGCAAGGGTGAGGATTCGTAGGGAGGTTTTCTCTTGCATTAAATGGACCTTCCTCGAAATCTCCACCCTCAACTCGAAGCTCAGCAGGCCACCAAAACAAATCCTAAAGGCAGCCGAGCAGCTTTGGGAAGAGTGACTGTTTACTGGCAGTTTGAACAGCCGAGTCCCTTGAGTTAAGGAGGGCTGCTAGGCCCCTCGTAGTGTATAAATAGGAAGGCCTTAGCCTTCGTAGATTACTTTTGGAACTGTTGGGTTTTGCACTATAGTTCTCTCATTGTCTCAGCTTGTTTTTGTAGCTACTGCTGTATAACTTTCTTGTGACATGATTATTTTTGGATAATGAAAAGCAGCTCTATTTGGCATCAGCTCTAAGTTTTCTTTAGGAGCCTGTAGCTCTTGGGGTTGGGCCCAACCCAAGTGCCAAGGCTTCCTTATGTACTGTTATTTTCTTTTTATGTCTTTGCAAAATAATTTATGTTAAGTAGATTAAAATCTTGTTGATTATCTAGGTCACTGTTGATGATTAGAAAGACTTTTGTAGTTTAGATTGAGTTGATAGGTTATTAACAGTGACAAGCTCCAGAAAAATGTCATCAAGCACCTCTAATTTCACCTCTCCCTCAGTAGGATCAGGAGCTGGGATCATGGTGACCTTGCTGCCACCAAAAACACTATCTTTGCTTCGCCATGCAACCATTAGTGTTCGATTTTTTATTTGCAGAAGTTGGTTACATGTTCAGATTCTTGATTGCTTTGTTGCATAGTTAGTATACATGGTATCATTGCAATTAAACTTATGTTCATTCTCTTTAACGTTAGCTAGATCAGATTAGGTTAACGTAACTAGGTCTCTGATTTTCCAAGTCTTCTTTGGTTCAGTTGAAGAAACAGCTTGCAGAGAACCCGTACCACTTCTCCATCTGCCCATACTCCATCAATCTCATCTGCTCCATCCCATAACATGGATTCTTGCCTCATGTTTTCCATTTTCTCACTTAACACTAATTTTTGTGCAACATTGCTTCTCTCCTCCTTGAACAAATCCAGCCATCTTCCTCTCTCCAGAGCTCCATCCACCAAGTCCTAGACCTCTTCACACCCTTGCCCTACATCCATACTCACTCCTTCACCTTTCTCTGTCCATCCATTCTCCAAAATCCCATTTCTGAGCATCCTGTAGAAAATTACAGGCATCCTATAGAAATTCCAGAACATCCTGTAGAACCCCTGCAGACTTCCTGTAGAAGCTCATGAATGAGGCTTCTTGATAGCCAAACTCTGTGAAACTCTCTAGAAGGGTGTTAGGGACCCCTTAGGCCCTCTCTGAACCTTCTCAACCTCCTCTAAGCATTTCCTCTTGCCAATCCACCTCTGCACAGTCAAAAACAGTTAAATCGCATGCATGATAATTCTGACAACTTATTCAAAAATACAAAAAGATGTTTTTTTTAGATGTTACTGTAGAAGTAGCTTAGGAACATGCATTTTACCTTCCTAGAAGTCAATGGCATCACTTTCAGTAGCTTTCATCCTCTTTCTTGCACCAGTAGGGCTAGCTGGTAAAATTGGGGTTTGCTAGGGTTTACATTTCCTTTCAGCTTTTCAGTTTCTTTCTACAAGTAGAGCATCCTTCTTTGAGTTAGCTTTCGTCCATCAGTTAAAAAGATTATTCTCAGAGCTCATAGAAGTTGGCTTAAGCTCCTAGCAAACTTGTGCCAGCTGACCAAGTGACAGTTGCAGCAAGAGCTAGTACTTGTGCATACAACACCGTCGCTTCCAAGTTTGTTACGAACTACCGGGTTGATAAGAGTAAAGAAGGGAGTCCCAAGAGTTGCAGCATTATTGCTGCAATACTAGAGCCCACCAGTAACCACGCTCAATTGCAACATGATGATAAGATCACTACGCTGCGTGACAATAGAGGTAAGAGATCTGCCTATGTATGATGGGTTGAGCGAAGTGGATGATTTCCTGACCAAATTTGAAAGAGAAGTACCAGAATAGTAGCGTTTTGACAAGTATGAAGGACGGGATGATCCACGTGCACACCTTGCGAAATGGACCAAGGTCTATGGGGAAGAGCCACAACCTAAATGGGTGCATTTGTTCTGTAATACCTTGGATGTCATACCCATGAATAGGTATACTGAGATAGAGCTCCACCATGGCACGAGCGAATGGGATATCTTGTGCGAAGGATTCCTGTTAACCTTAACATTTGAAGATCATTAGTGGGATACTGTTGATGATGCACTACAAGCAGTAAAAGCAGCTATCTTCAAAATACCCCAGTAGCCAATGGAAGAGCTTCAGCCGAAATGGGCGACCTAGCTGAGCTATGCACTGGAGTGTTACAATGTAAATATTGAGGAGGATGATGAGGATCCATAGGAAAGTAACATTCTAGAAACTGAAGGTTGTCACGAGGTTCGAGGACCATTGATTGAAGATTGCACCAGAGGATCGGAGCAAGACAACGTTTCCTACTGAATGGGGTTGTTTTTAGTATATGGTAATGCCTTTTGGGTTGAAGAATGCACTGACGATATTCTCCCGTATTGTGGTAGTTGTGTTCAAGGAATTTATCCACAAGTTCTTAAAGGTCTACCTGGATGATTGGGACATATTTGGCTTGGTTAAGAAAAAAGTCGCGAGCTTACGATTGATGTTGGATACCTGCCGTCGGCACCAGATTGCGCTTAACCTAAAGAAGTGTACGTTCCTCGTCCCTTTCGGAAACTTGCTTGGCCATGTGGTTTGTAAGCAAGGACTGATAGTGGATTCGACAAAGATCACTATCATACTAAATCTGCAAGCACCGTGAAGTGTAAAGCAACTACGCGCTACATTAGGACACACGTGCTACTACTAAAAGTTTATCAAAAGCTATGTCCAAATCACGACTCCAATGGAACAGTTACTGAAAAAGGATGCTACGTATTGCTGGAATGAGGAATGTAACAAGGGCCTGGAAACGCTTAAGGAAAATATGGCTTATGCCCCTATCTTGGTCTTTCCAAAGTGGGATGTTGAATTTCATGTACATGTTGATGCATTGTGTATCGAGTTGGGTACGGTACTCACTCAAGAAGGAGTGGGGGGAGTATATCACCCGATTGCATTTGCTAGTCGCAGGTTGTCCAAGGTAGAAAATAATTACTCTACTATTGAGTGAGAGGGATTGGTGATGTTATACACGCTACAAAAGTTCTGCCACTATCTACTCGGAGGAAATTTTAAGATGTACACTGATCACTCTGCGCAGTACCTAGTGAATAAGCCTGTGTTGGGGGGGCATATATGTTGATGGTTATTGTTGTTTCAAGAATATGACTTTGAGGTTGTTGTAAAGCTAGGACGTCTGAATGCAGGTCTGGATCATCTGTCCCAAATTGAGACTAGTGAAGAACCAACAAATCTATAGGAGGGGCTCCCGGACACCCAATTATATGTCGTGCACATCGCAGATGGCCACTTTGAAGATATAATCCACTTTTTAACTATGGGCACTGCTCCACAGGGGTATTCTGTCCAGTAAAAGAAGGAATTGGTTATATGCATAGTAGATTTTACTGTAATTGTAGGCCACCTCTACAAGATGGGCAATGATGAAATATTGCGCAAATATGTAGTTGATTTCGAGTGCGGAAAGATCCTGGCCAAAGAACATGGAGTGGTTTCTGGCGGACATTACGCGGGTCTCACCACAGCCCAGAATATTCTTTGCATTGGATTATGGTGGCCCACTCTACATCAAGATTTGAAAGCATACTGTCGGGCCTGCGATGTATGTCAACGGACAGGAAAACCGTTGCGGAGGGACGAAATGCCACTTCAACCATAGATGACACTATAGCCATTTGAGAAATGGGCGATCGAATTCATTGGGCCTATTGAACTGTGAGGAAATATGGGCGCGCGCCATATCATCACTGCGACTGAGTATTTGAACCGATGGACTGAGGCACAACTGGTTAAGGATTGCACGGTTGCGACAGTAGAAATTTTTTTGTTCGAGAACATCTTGACCAGGTTTGGCTACCCCAAAATTCTCATGAGTGATAGGGGAACACATTTTCTGAATGAAATGATCAGTGCAGTCATGGAGGAATTTCAGATATATCACCAACAGAGTACACCCTACCATCCATAAGCAAATGGGACCGTCGAGGCCTTCAACAAAATTTTGGGGAACGCGTTGACTGAGGTTTGTAATGCGCGATGCAATGACTAGGACTTGCGCATCCATGTTGTGCTATGGGCATACCGAATGACATGCAAGAAGCTGACAGGCCAGAGACCATTTCGCTTAGTCTATGGCAAGGAGGCTATTATGCCTATGGAATATATTGTGCCTACTCTGCGGATCGCGGCAATTGCAGGTATGGCAGACTGTGGGGCATTGGAAGAGAGGATTGCACAACTAGAAGAATTGGAAGAGGAATAGTTTTTGGCTGGATTCCATCAGCAGGTACAGAAACAACATGAGAAAGCGTGGCACGATCACCATATCAAGGTACGCACCTTCAAGGAGAATGATCTAGTATTGCTTTATGATAGTAAGTTCGAAAAATTCCCAAGAAAACTCTGCATGCACTGGTTGGGACCCTATGTCATCAAAGAAGTTACCGTTGGGGGCACGGTTCAGTTGGCTAAACTCAATGGAGACCCCTTTCGAGGAAGAGTAAATGGTAGTCACCTAAAGCTCTACACAGGTGGGACAACTGCCTGACTAGCTAGCAAAAAGATGGTCTCACCGCTCCCCCTAGTTGAAAGAGAGCATGGGACGATAAAGTAGCTTGGGGGATAGATGCAAGAGTACTACGGTGCGCTTACATTTGCCTAAACACAAGGATCGTGGTTGTGTGAAAAGGATCACACGGATGCGCTGATAAAAGGAATGATGACCATTGATACCAATATTCGTGACATGATGTTTGCAGTATGGCAAAAGGGAGTGGGCTGTGGACAATTAAGAGAAATAATACGAACTAGATATGGAACGAGTTGCTACAGGTTTGACGCAAGTAGTTTACATGAACTAAAATAGGTCGCAATCAGTGCATTTGAAATTTGCATGACTTATAAGTCACCGAAGGGACTCCACTGGGTGGCCTATGCTTCGAAAACACAAATGGGGCTATCCATTATCTTTGCATAAGGCATGTGCCCGAAGGTAGTAATCTAGAAGATGGAGAGGCAGGACTCTCTAAGGAGTTTGGGGGTGATAGGTGCAGGTATCCCACAGACTGCAGCATCACCAGTGGGAGATGTACCAGAAAAGAGGGAACATGAAGCAAAATTGGTCCGGAGGCCGTTGCCTTGCCCAGGGGCAGGTCGACACACTACAATAGAACAACAAAAGGGTGGAAAGATGGCGACCATAGGTAGATATGCAGTTAATAATTCATATCTGATGTCCCTCGAGGATTGGGATCTTGTGGACAGTAGCCAGGGTCTTGCAAAATTGCAACACAAGTTGCAGCAGACAGTGCGAAGAAAAGATATGAAGGTCGGAAGTAGCTACGGTGGTACCAGGCGGTCCCGCATATGGCTCCCTCGCTCATGCTAAAATCCTATAAGGGGGTGTTCTGTGCTAATCGAGCAGAGCAGAATAAGCATCATCAGTTGTGAGACATGGTAGACACACTAAAGTAGGAGCTGGATGAAGCATTGTAGGGGACAATGAAGGAGTAGCAAGACGATGAGCGTCACTCCAAGGGAGGCAAACCACAAACCGCGAAGCCAGATCAGAGCATCTAGTTGCACCGACGAGTGACTCGGGATGATTCACGATGATAGTGTTGGGAGACTGTTGGATAACAGAGGTCTCGTGCAAGGGTTTTGGGGAAAAAAACTCGAAAAATAGGATTAAATGGTTGTAAAAACTCCGTTGAAAGTGTGGAGCATGAATTTTAATAGGTTGAGTCAAAGGGTAGTTCACCCAAAAATAATGTAAATAAAGATAAGTAGAGTTGGCCCACACAGGGATCGCGGGCCAAGGAAGGGTATAAATAGAGCACGGCTCTATGAGGGAAAAAGTAGTTCTTTTCAAAGGAATAATGAAATGTAATGGGTTTTTTAAGATAGTCTAAAAGCATCTATAAGTCCGAGTCGAGGGTTGGTGTAGTAGGTAGAGGCCTTGCAGCTGTGTCACAGACCCCTACAGCTGAGTGTGCAGGGCAGATCTGCATGTATTAAGGATAAAGTGGAAATAAAGATAAGTTTCTTCTAAAATTCTGTGTTTCTCTGAACTATCATAATACCTGTTTAATTTGCTTATGGTTGGAATGATTATAAATCTGGGTTTATTTTAATACGTAAATCAGTTGTGATGGTTAAATGTTTTCTTAAAGACCTTGGTAATTGGTAACCACATCGTCTAATAGAATAGCGCACTAAAACGGAAAACATAATCAAGTCGGATTTGTGTGAAGACCCAGCAGTGATGAATGGTAAACCAGTGCATGAAACCTCCAGACTGCACCAAGACATCCCTAGGGTGTGGAAACCTAGTTCCAGCACCCTCCCTTGCTACCTCAGGTGAGACCTCAGTCCGCGCTCCGTGGGTTGTTGCCAAAAGGTCCAATAGCTGTGGGATTTGTTTGGCTAAATAACTCTTTCAAACCTGGCTCAGGCCCAAATAAGCCAACAACGATGGTCGTGCTCCAAAAATACCGACTCTATTTTCTAGGAGGACATTTCAAGATGTATACTGACCATTCCTGGCTAAAGTACTTAGTCAATAAGCCTGTGTTAGGGGGATGCATATGTAGGTGGCTCTTATTGCTCTAAGAATATGACTTTGAGGTCATGGTAAAACCTGGACGCTTGAGTACAGGACTGGATCACTTGTCGTGGATTGAGATGGGTGAAGAACCTACTAGTTTGGAAGAAGGATTACCTGACACACAGCTCTTTGCTATGCACATTGCAGATGGGCACTTCGAATATATAATCTACTTTCTGACAACAGGGACTACACTGAAGGAATACTCTATCCAACAGAAGAAGGAATTGGTGGTGCACTCAATGGATGTTTTTGTCATCACAGGGAACCTATACAAAATGGGAAATGATGAGATATTGCGAAGGTACATACCAAAATTTGAACAAATTCAGATCCTCATGGAAGCACATCGGGTCACTGCAGGAGGACACTATGCGGGATGCGTGACCACACAAAATATTCTTCGCGTAGGTTTGTGGTGGCCAGCCCTTCACCAGGATTCAAAAGCACACTGTAAGGCCTGCGATATATGTCAAAGGATTGGAAAACCATCGCGGAGGGACGAGATGTTTTTGAATCCACAAATGACACTGCAGTCGTTCGAGAAATGGGTAATTTACTTTGTGGGAACTATCAAACCTCAAGGAAGAATGGGCGTGCTACATCATCACCGCGACGGAGTACCTACCACGATGGGCGAAAGCACAGCCGATCAAAGATTTCATGGCCGCTACAGCTGCAAATTTTTTGTTTGAAAACATGTTGACCCGGTTTGGCTATCCGAAAATCTTAATGAGTCATCATGAAACACATTTCCTGAATGAAACCATCAATGCGCTCATAGAAGAGTTCCAGGTGTATCATCAGAAAAGTACACTGTATCACCCACAAGCCAACGGAGCTGTAGAAGCATTCAACAAAATACTGGAGATTGTGGTGACCAAAATGTGCAATGCACAACAAACCGATTGGGACCTGCGCGCACCTGTAGTGCTATGGGCTTACAGGAAAACGTGAAAGAAACTGACGAGACAAACACCTTTCCGGTTAGTTTATGGCATGGAAGCTGTCATACCAATGGAATATATCGTACCTAGTCTGCACATAGCAGTGCTCACATGGATGATGGACCATGAAGTTTTGGAGTAAAGGCTTACGCAATTGGAAGAACTTTAGGAGGAACAGTTCTTAGTGGGTATTCATCAGCAGGTAGAAAAGCAGTGTGAAAAGGCTTGGCACGATCACCATATTAAGTTGCACACCTTCAAGGTAAATGACTTAGTGCTGCTGTATGACAACAAGTTTGAAAAAATTCTGGGTAAATTTAGAATGCAAACCATACGTGGTTAAGGAGGTCACGGATGGAGGCATGGTCTAGCTAGTCAAACTAAATGGAGAACCCTTCCTAGGCAAAGTGAATGGCAGCCACTTGAAGCGCTACACCGGCGGGGTGGCTATTTGACTAGGCGGCCGAAGCACAGTCTTCACGCTCCGAGGATCTGGACAAAGGCGCGAGACAATAAACATATGTAGTAGCTACTAGTATAGATGTATGGAAACAATTCAGACACAGAGGTCTCAGAACAACAGATGCAACAGATACATCAAGTAGCAGCTCAGTGCACTGCAGAACTCAGTACAGTTCGAGAACAGTTGGAGGGACTTCGTGCCGACCGAGTGACTTGAAAGCGAGTCATGATGTTTGTGTTGGGGGCCTTTTTGGCATGGAATTCCCCCCAAGGCATGTTTTGGGGCTCAAAGCCCAAGTTTTGACCCAATCTTGTTGTAAAGGCTCCGCGAATTATGGGCACAGAGCGCAAAATGTATGATAGAGTCATAGGGTTTTCTGCCCTAGTCTTGTAATGTAACGTTGGCCTACCCATGGTCCACGGACTATGGGATTGTATAAATAAAGAGAGGCTCTAAGTGTAAGAGAGGGTGAAGTAATACATGGAAAAGTAGAATCACAAAGCAAGAGTCTAAGTGTGTCTTGGGTTGTAGAGTAGGGAATGCTCTACAGCTGAGTGCGCAGAGGCCTAGTAGTCCGTAGCTGAGTGCGCGGACCCCTGCAGCTAAGTGCATAGGGTGGAGTTGATTTTGTAACCAAGGAAGATACTAATAAAGGGAATTTTTATCTTAATTCCGTGTATCTGCTCTTGGGTTATTACTTATTTGATATAAATTTCAACTATGCTGTTTATTTACTGCGCGCACTTGTATGAATGATTTATATTGCTAAGTATAACTTAATGCATACAAGTAGGATAAGTTGATCAACTAGCAGTGGAATGGTAGTAAAGGGTTGGGTAATAACAACGTTCGGCCCCCAGGTAGGGCTGCGCAAAGGTAGCATTTCAGGCTACGAGTTACGGCCAAGTGCGTGTAGTGACAGGCGCATAGGGTCAAACTGCAGACCACTTGAACTCATCAGACATCTCCAGGGTGCAGAAACCTGGTTCTAGCACCCTCCCATACTACTTCGGGTGAGACCTCAGTCTGCGCTCCACAGACCATTGCCGAAAGGGCCAGTATTACCAGAATTTGTTTGGCTCAATCACCTTTGAACCTAGGTCATGCCACAACAAGCCAACACTCGTTGCGCACTTTTGGAAAAATCGTCATGTCTTGTTTCGAACTCTGCATCTCAAGGCACAAGTTTTTCAACTGTGGATGAATCTGCTAAACTCCCAGGTTAGGATCTTGTATTGGAGTCTTGTGCAATCTTATTGCAACCTCCAAAGCCTCAGCCTAAGTGCTTATTCTTTGTTGCACCAGTGTGTTCTGTAGATGCGGTGTTAACGATGCTACAAACCATTTATGGTGTTGCCCATATGTTAATGTCATGTTTGCTTCACGAATTGTGCACTTCAGTCCTTGATCCAACTCCCGCGGGGTTTCGCCTAGTAGCATTGTGATTTCCTTGAATCCAATAATCGACTGTGCCTCTGAATTTGGCCTGCTAAATTGTTTGTTTAGTGCAACTTGAATATCCGCTATCCCCACATTCTGATTTTCACTGGAATGCTTAATGTACCAGGTTAGCACGCGATCCTACAGAGTGCTGAACAAAGTTGCCTTCTTTATATTGTCATCTGTGACACCCTGTGCTTCCCATACAGCTTTTATCACAAACCAGAACTAGTCCAAATCTTCATTCCCTACTCCCTTGAACATTGGTATCTTTATTACACTAACTGTACTGCTTTGTAGTGGTGGCGGTGGTGGGATGGATGAAGTCAGGGGTGAAGAAGGTGAAACTGGTGGTGGTGTGGGTGGGGGCAGTATGCACGGAATTCCCCTCCTTATCAAATTGATCGCACTTCTTGGCGAGACCTTCTCGAGCTATTCTTCACCTCCTCGTGGAGGTGAAATCAAGGGGCTAGTCTCTAGTTCTGTGCTACCTTCGCTTTTGTAGATTCTCCCACTTCACATAGCCCCAAACATCAATTTATTCGCATAACCCTTTTTTCACATAGTAGCATTTTAATCCAAGTGTTCAAAGATTTAATGTAGTTACCTTGCGGTCCCTTAAGGAAGCATCGTTCTGCCTTGCTATAGCTGACTGAAGTATCAACCTCAAATTTGGTGATGAATCCTCCTATGATTTGATCAAACCAGTGATCGAAAATGTGCGCAATCGGATCTTCTAATGCTTCCAGTCTGCGCACCAATTCCGGAGTTGACACAATAGGTTTTTCAAGTTTACTTCTTCCTTGGCTATCTGCTAGCTTCACGATCCACTTGTACAACTCAGTAGGGAAGAATGCAAAGAAAATTTCATGGATCTTCATATACAAGTAGCAATCTAACCACTGTTCCATTGATAGCCAGAGATTCCTTTTTTCCTGCACCGCGAACTCGTGAATCTTTCTATCCAACCACTCTTCAATTACTTTCTTTGTCAGATTCCAGTGATACGACATCAGACATCTCTATGTAGATCCTGGTCCTAGCAATGGAACCATTTGTTTGCTTGTTGGGGCCTGACTCAGATTCGGAGTTAATTATCCAAAAAATCCCTGTACTACTGGCGCATTCGACAATAGTCCGTGGAGCGTGGATTGAGGTCTCACCCGAAGTAGTATGGGAGGGTGCTAGAACCAGGTTTCCGCATCATTGAGATGTCTGATGAGTTCGACTAGTCCACTATTTGTCCCTGCGTGTAGGCTGCTTCACACACTTTCCCATTCCTTGCGGCTTGATACACTACCTTCGCGTAGCCCTAACCAGGGGTTGTGCCGTGCTCTACGCTATTACCCGAGATCTTATTTATCTTCTAGTATTGTTTAAGCAGCTTCGCCTACTTAAATGTCTTAAGTTATACATAACAATATGAAACATTAATAGAGGTTCGCATAGTAAATAAACAATATAATTGCAAACTATATCCAATCATGCATTAAACCACGAAAAGATACACATAATTATAGTAAAACTTATGTTTATTGATCCGTCTAGCGATTACAGACTCGACCTTGTTACACTAAAAAATGTCACCTTGACTACTTACAGTTAGTATGGCTCAAAATCAACAGTCATGCTACCCTCTTAGGCAAGTCTATGCCTCTGTTATCCATCTCAAACTCAAAGAAGAGAGAAAGTCTTGTAAAAACTATGTTTATCTCTGGGGTCGCAGGTTCTCTCTAGCCTTACCGGCGGGGACGCAGGTCATGTTCACAAAAACTGCGTCCATGGACGCTCTGTATGTTAAAGGACAGGTGCGTCCTCCTGTAAAAGGCAAAATGCGCAAGTTTTATCTTGAGAAAGTTACTTGTGGTTACTTCTAGAACATTCTAGAGGTCGGTTTGATGAAATGGATGCGCCTCCAGTTGGTTCATGTATCTGTATTAAGAGGGGACTTATCCCATCAATAAGGGAGCTATCCCACCCATAGAGGGGGATGATCCCATTGATAGTGGACCTGAATAACCTCTTTACAGCACTATAAATAAAGGCATTGAGCCAGAAGGAGGAGAGGTTGGAGCTATACATTTTCTTTGGGTAAATGCTGCAGGATTTAGGTCTTCCATTAGAACCTTTGTGAGGAGAGATTGTCTTTACATGATTCTACTTGGAAGTGGGTGAGCTTTGTCAAAGTAGAGGAAGACACTTGATGGACCCTGGGAGGAACTTGCACAACACCAAGGCCAGGTTGTAAGAGTTTCTTTGTTTCGTTATTAATACAAACTGGTTTATTTTTCTCAATAGCTTATGTTAATGAGTTATTTCATGTGTTCCTTGGTCTGCATGTTGAATCTACCTTTTACAACATGAAAAGTACAAGTGTTTAGGCTTACCTTATTCCAAAACGCTATTGTTGTAGTCCGTTCTTGCCAATCCGGATGAGCTCTTCCTTCAAGTCAATTCCTGCAACCACAAACAATCAAACAATTACCGAGCACTTGTATTTCATATAATAAAACATAGATTCAACATGCAGACCAAGGAACACATGAAATAACTCATTAACATAAGCTATTGAGAAAAATAAACCAGTTTGTATTAATAACGAAACAAAGAAACTCTTACAACCTGGCCTTGGTGTTGTGCGAGTTCCTCCCAGGGTCCATCAAGTGTCTTCCTCTACTTTGACAAAGCTCACCCACTTCCAAGTAGAATCATGTAAAGACAATCTCTCCTCACAAAGGTTCTAATGGAAGACCTAAATCCTGCAGCATTTACCCAAAGAAAATGTATAGCTCCAACCTCTCCTCCTTCTGGCTCAATGCCTTTATTTATAGTGCTGTAAAGAGGTTATTCAGGTCCACTATCAATGGGATCATCCCCCTCTATGGGTGGGATAGCTCCCTTATTGATGGGATAAGTCCCCTCTTAATAGAGATACATGAACCAACTGGAGGCGCATCCATTTCATCAAACCGACCTCTAGAATGTTCTAGAAGTAACCACAAGTAACTTTCTCAAGATAAAACTTGCGCATTTTGCCTTTTACAGGAGGACGCACCTGTCCTTTAACATACAGAGCGTCCATGGACGCAGTTTTTGTGAACATGACCTGCGTCCCCGCCGGTAAGGCTAGAGAGAACCTGCGACCCCAGAGATAAACATAGTTTTTACAAGACTTTCTCTCTTCTTTGAGTTTGAGATGGATAACAGAGGCATAGACTTGCCTAAGAGGGTAGCATGACTGTTGATTTTGAGCCATACTAACTGTAAGTAGTCAAGGTGACATTTTTTAGTGTAACAGATTGCCCCCTAAAGTGCGAAGCCTGGAATAGATTGGTGTTTTATAATTCTAGGAAGGGTGAAGCACTTTATCATTTCAAGGATTGACTTGTGGATGACCTGGTTAGAACCTGCAATTTTCAACACAAAATACATGTATAAGATTATATCATTACTGAGGTAGGCATTCCCATACTCAGATTCAAAACTTTAACTAATGGACTAACTATTCTGATACAGGAATGATCTTGCAGTACATCATTTTATAGACTTTTGTAGACACAGTATGGATGCAGCCATCTGTTTATGATTAGTCTACATAGATAATGAATACAAAACTCCTCGCAGCCTGGATGGTAGAAACTAGATCCAGGGTCTTCACTCCTACTTCCCGAATTGGTACGATTCTAAGCATGTGATTAAATGATTTGATGTCGAACATGTTAGAAACCACTTGATTACCAGTCGATGATGTGAACTGTTAACAAGCGTGAGAGAGACCACCAGTAATGTCAATGGTTCTCAAAGTACCAAGCACAACCCGTGAAATGTGAATATATGTTCTGATGTCGAACACTCCACGGAATCCTTTGATCGAAAGTCAATGATGTAAACTGTCGTCAAAGGCGAGAAACCTGCCATTGATGCATGCAGACTTCAAGGTACTGTCGATTCCTAAGTCATCTTTCTAGATAATGTGTCGATGTCGATAGAAAGCGACTCGTTGCAGGCAAGCCCGCAACACGAAATCATTGTTCAAGTTGAAGAAATGTTCCTGTAAGGACTGACTCAGGGATGGTCGAATGGATGACAAGTATTTTGCAGATGAAAGTTTTGCTTGCAGACCTCTTGAACACATAACGACACGACAAATGGTTTGGTGACGAATAACTCAAAGTTAACCCCTGAACCCGGTTAAAGATTTTCAAAGTGATTTGGTCAACTGTGAGGTAAAAGATTTCCCAACCCAGGTGAAATGCAAAAGTGTCGTGTCCAAGAGTGGTGATAAAGTTTCACTTGAGATAAAAGGTGACAAATAGGTTCATTCTTCTCTCTTTTCCCCCACCATTTCTGGCAAGTACCTCTTTATTTTTAACAAGCTTGAGGAGGATAACATATGCTTGGTTATAAGCTCATCCTTCGGACGAGTCCAACCTAGTTTAAATTCGAACCCTAGGAAGGAGTGGTTCGTTCCTGTTTGTAATTGAACAGGTCCTTTACTGTAAAAGTTTAACGAGCCCAGTATAGGAGAAACTCGGCGTTTTTCATTTTTAGAGAGTCTGAAAAACTTAAGGAAACTCCACGTTGAACTTTTTCGTAAGTTTGTGTCCCTCAAGCCCGAAAAAGTATAAAATAATACCTGGGGGAACCGCTTGATCTTGCGACCAAGGAGTACTTTCATAATAGTGTCGTTGACCTGAAAAGTAAAAAGTGATCAAAGACACGTTGTTTTAGTTCCTTATCGAGTTTGAAACGACAAAAACCCGGCAATCTTTTCCTGATTTTACGGTCAGAAAAGAGCTAAAAGGGGACCGTCTTTTAATTTCGTTTTAACGAGTGTAAAAGAAACACTCGGCGATCTTTTCATGTTTTAGGAGTCAGAAAAGGGCTTAAAAGATGACTCTGATATTTTTATTAGTGAAAATTACAATTTCCCTCGAAATCCCTTTGTCCTGCACAAAAGCGACACATTACTCATACCTGTTTAAAATAGGCAAAAATACGTCGAAAAACATCTTTTCATGGTAAAAAATGAATTCATTCATCCAAAAAACCTATAAAAAGACCTTTTACCATGTCATTTTTACCGTTTGACTTTGGAGGTTGAAAAAGGAGCTTTTGACAAGAAACTTCCCGTGGTCGCTGCGGAAAATCTGACCGTCGGAATCGAACGCCGCTTCACCCAGGTATTTTACACATCCCACTCTTCATTTTTATCCGTTTAGTTTTTTGTTTTTGGTCTCTGTTTCATTTTTTGGGGGGGTTTTGGGTTCAAAATGCGCCCCTCGGCGGACGCAGGTGCCCTTCAGGTGACCTGCGTCCCCCGACTTTTGCTCACACGGGAAAAAGGTCAGGGGACGCAGTCCGCCTTCAGGAAAGCTGCGTCTGGACGCCCTGTGCTACAAAGCCGGGGTGCGTCCTCCGCAAAGGGCGCATTTCAAAACCCCAACTCTCTCAAAAAACCACCAAATTTGCTCAAATTAATTTCTAATTGACTCTTTTGATGTGCAGGACCTTAAACATGTTAGACTGGAGAGAGAGAGAGCACGTAGAGGACGATGAAGCTGCGATTAACCACCAACCCTCTCTGGATGCCTTAAGAACATGTGGATTGTACAAATATTGGACCATACCGGGCATGAGGGGCCAGGTAAGATTTTTGGAATGGCTGGTTGAGCGATGGAACGTTCAGGATCAATGTTTTTACATTGGAGGGCACCAGCTCGAGATAGAGCCCTCGGATGTATACTTTCTCACTGGCTTGCCAAACAGAGGTGAGCAACTCAACCTTGCGGGGACCAGGCCGGGTGGCCAATCCCTTGATGATCTCCGCGAGGAGTGGTGCAGACCAGGGACTCGCCATAAAAAAGGCGTGGAGATAAAGCACATCGCTCTCGCGGAACTTAGAGTTATTGCATTTACGGTCACCAGGATTTGTGGCGCGGCCGCCTTGCACATTGCCTCCGGATCCCAAATGCGGATGGCAGTTGACTGTTACCAAGGCACCATCTTCAACTGGTGCGAAGCTGTGTCGGCTCATATGAAGAGCCAACTAACCAAGGCAAAGAACGGACGACTAAAGACTTTTGGATATGGGCCTATAGTCGTGAGCTTTGCCTTGGAGAGAGTTCCTATGCTGATCCCTCAGCAACTCACTGTTGATGACTTGGGTCCTTGGGAGCCAAAGCTTGTTCGATGGGTTGCGGTGATGGCCCGGCATCCTGACGAGGGTGCTGCAGTGGTTCGATTCTCGGACAGTTACTTCGACTGGCTAGAGGGCCAGCTTTTTGTGATACAAGACTTTCCATATGCCGGAATGGATTTTAGAGGTGATCCGGACATGGTTCTTCCACAGGGAGAACAATGGGACGACAGAGGTACTTTCATTTTCACAAGTTTTCTAATTATGTATTTTTTATTTTTCATATATATCGTCTCAAAGTAACAGTAAAATTTTAAAAATGCAGATGTTGGACCGCAGCGTCCAGCCAATCTCCGGCCTTACGACAGACGACATCCAGCTGCACCGGCACCGGCCCCACAGGACGCGGCTGCGGACGTACTAGCTGAGTTGGAGCATGACCTAGATCGTCTCACGGTAGACATAACTGAGACTTCTATGGACGACATTCCTATCAGGCTTCAACGTTTTGTAGTCGCGGTCCCTGGACCGTTTAGGAGATTTCTGCGCAAGGTAGCCCGCGCAGTGGTGTCGTACAGAGAGCATCACCAGTGATTGACTAGTCACTTTTTGTAGTCACATGTGACATTTTTGACTTTTTGTACTATCATTTTGCCGATCATAAGGTGTGTTAAACCTATGATCGAAGACGATGTATATATTTTTGGACACACTTCTATCTATATCTATATATCACTATTACCGGCTTATCTTGTTTAACATGTATGATGAAATGTCTTTAAATTTACTTGCATGATTATTATAAATGTCTGTCCAACACTCGAGAAGCAATTGCATCTGCTAATGTATTCAGGGACCTTGGAATATGTTGATATTCAATGTAATCAAACTCACGTTCCAAGAGACGGACTCTCAAAAACAACCTTAACAACACAGGATTTCTAATGGCATAAACTCTATTAAGCTGTAATACAACAAGTTCAGAATCTAACCTCACAATCAAACGTCGAATTCCAAATGAAATAGATTCGGATAATAATTCAACCACTGCACTGTATTCTGCAATGTTATTCGTTGTTTGACCGAGGCTTACCCCATGCATAGAAACTAACTCGTCAGAGGGTGAATAGATAACCCAAGCTGCGGAAGAGATATTCCGTGTACTACGACAAGCACCATCAGCGAATCCAATGTATGTTTGGAGAGGCGTCGACATCTACAATATCAAGAGTAAAACCAAGATAAGCCAGGATAATGACGAAAACCACACTCGCTTAAACTAAGCACACTGACTAAACTGACACACTTGCTAGCTAGAAAGGAAATCTAACCTATCTAAAAATTTCTCCATCCATCATTTTAAGCATAATACCTCTTTAGGTAAAGTCCATTTCTGGGTTTGCCCAAAGAGTCCCCATCAAAATCAACTAACTCATAAGCCCCTTTTGCTAGCTTTCGCTTTACAATGTAGGGCCCATGCCACATGGGAACGAATTTTCCAGCACCTAGCTTATCGTTCGCTTGATCATATAATAGTACTAGGTCTCCTTCTGAAAAACTTCGAGGAGTTACATTTTTATCGTACTGGGCTTTCATTCGTTTCGCGTGAGTCTCGATGGCTAAAGTAGCGTCACGTCGAGTCTCATCTAATTTAGCCAAGTATAACAACCGTTTCTCCTCTTCGGAAGTAGCTGGAAGTAATTCGACAGCCATTTGAAGTGATGGGATTTCGCATTCAATAGGTAACACAGCTTCTAAGCCATAAACTAGCTGGAAAGGGGTGAAACCTGTTGAATTTTTCACTGAAGTTCGATATGCCCATAGCGCCGAAAATAACATGTTATGCCAATTCGTTCGATGGATACCAATGATCCGTCGAATCATGATGACTAGAACTTTGTTGATTGACTCAACCAAACCGTTGGCCTGCGGATAATAAGGAGTAGAACTATCGTGGCGCAAACCAAGCTGGCTTGTAAGCTCAGTCATCATGACGTTTCGAAAGTGGCTCCCATGGTCAGTAATGATTGCTTGTGGGACACCAAACCTAGTTATGATATGATTGAATACGAAAAGTGCAGCTGTCTTGCCGCTTGCGTCGAATGTAGGCATCGCCTCGGCCCACTTAGTAAAATAATCAACCGCAAGGATGATATACACATGCCCCCCGGCCGAGTGAGGGTTACAAGTAATAAAGTCAATGCCCCATTTGGCGAATGGACCAGCGGCAATTATAGGGTGGAGAGGAGCAGGTGGAGCGCGCATCTTGCGATCAAACACTTGACAGTTGTGGCATTTTCTGACGGCAAGGATACAATCTTTAAACATAGACGGCCAGAAATAGCCAGCGCGCAACACCTTCTGAGCTGTGGCATACCCAGACATATGACCGCCACATGCTCCAGAGTGACAATCATTCAAAACTCTCTCAGCCTCATCGTGAGTTAAACAACGTCGAAAAACTAAGTCTGCCCCCAGGCGATAAAGTGTATCTCCAATAATTCTGTATTGCTGGGATTGAAACCGAATTTTTCGACGGTCTTCCTTGGAAGCTTCAGGCCGAAAGGTTTGGGTTTGGAGATAGATGATTATATCCCCATACCACGGATCTACAGTGCTAATAAGAAACAAAGATTCGTCCGCAATGGACTCCTCTGCCACAGTCTCTGTGTCAGCACTCGGGAAATCACACATCAATTCCGCGAAGACTAAAGATTTCTTAGACTTGGACTTCTCAAACTCCAAGTCGAACTCTTGCAGGATGACGATCCATTTAGAGTACTTGCCCCCTAGCAGTTGTTTTGTCAAGATATAAATCATAGGGTTGCAATCCGAAATAACAGTAGTTTTGCGGAGAAGAATGTAGTGACGAAAACGCTGGACAGCTTGAACGGCTGCCAGGGCCAATTTCTCCACATGTGAATATTTTAACTCAGTTGGATTTAAGGTTCTGCTAAGGTAATATATCACATGTTCTGCCTTGAATTCATCTTCTTGAACTAACACCATTCCAATGGTGGAATGCGAAGCTGCGAGGTATAAGAAGTAGTCCTGGTTGTAGTTGGGAGGATGCAATAACGGTGCATGGGTCAACGCGTGTTTTAATGCATCAAAAGATTGTTGGGCAATCTCATCCCAAAAGAATTGTACGTTCTGTTTCAACAACCGTGTAAAACCTTTAGTGACCTCGGCGTAGTTAGGGATGAATCGGCGTAAAAAGTTCGCTTTCCCTTGCAAACTTTGGAGGTGGCGCAAACTCGAAGGAGGAGGCAATTGGATGATAGCCTCGACTTTCGAGGGATCGACGCGAATGCCGGTTTTGGAAACAACAAATCCTAGCAATCGACCTGTTTCTATACAGAAAACACACTTGTGGGGATTCAACCGAATTCGATAATGCCTACACCTCATAAAGATTGCTCGTAAATGGACAAGGTGATCAGCTCGGTGTAAAGAATGAGCAGGCAAATCATCGAGATAGGGTTGCACAATGTGCTTGATGTCATGAAACGCATAAGACATGGCCCGTTGGAAAGTAGCGCCGGCGTTCTTAAGCCCAAAAGGTAATTTGCAATAAGCAAATGTTCCCCATGGACAAATGAAGGCCGTTTTTGGTTGATCGGCAGGTAGAATATTGATTTGATTATAACCTGAGAAACCATCCATGAAGGAAAACATCTCACTTCCGGCACAATCATCAATTATTTGATCGATATAAGGCGTAGGATAGTTGTCTTTTGGACAAGCTCGATTGATATCCCTATAATCGATACAGATTCTTATTGTTCCTTGTTTTTTATTGACGGGAACAATATTCGATACCCAATCCGTTAACGGGATCGGATAAATGAAACCTGCTTTTAACAGCTTTTCGACTTCTGCTTTAATTGCAGCTGCTTTTCGAGGGTGAATCTGACGCAACCGTTGCCGAATGGGTTTAGCATCCGGGTAGGTTTTGATTTCATGAACAACAATGGCAGGATCGATTCCTGGCATTTCTTCGTAGGACCAGGCAAACACGTCGCGGAATTCTTGGAATAGGGCCTTGTAAGTTTCAATTTCTTCTTCAGTACAAGCGGCACCTATATGAATGTTCTCCTTAATTCCAGGCTTCACTGATATATCAATGGGGACAGTACGAGAAATATTCCCTAAATTCAGCTCGGAATCAGAATGTTTTGTTGGATCCTGAGCATCTTTGACATAATCAGCGGTAAAGATAGATGAAAAATCATTTTCAAATGCATCGCCCTTAGGTAAAAACGAAGATCTGTGATGGAGATCTTCCCATGGTAGATCATCTACACTTAGGATTTTGCGAAGTCGTTCGTCAGATGAGACTTCTTCGGGAAACGTTATCCGTTCTAAAGGTGAGGTGAAAAGTGATTCTTCACTGACCACATTCATTTGATCGGGTTCGGTTGAATGAAAATCAGTAAAAGACATAAGAGCTTCATAAGCAATTTCATATGGACTCAACGGCATAACATCACCGAATGAATCTAGCTCAGAGTCAGAGGGAACATACCAAGGATCATCATAAATAATGTTTACAACATGAAAAGTACAAGTGTTTAGGCTTACCTTATTCCAAAACGCTATTGTTGTAGTCCGTTCTTGCCAATCCGGATGAGCTCTTCCTTCAAGTCAATTCCTGCAACCACAAACAATCAAACAATTACCGAGCACTTGTATTTCATATAATAAAACATAGATTCAACATGCAGACCAAGGAACACATGAAATAACTCATTAACATAAGCTATTGAGAAAAATAAACCAGTTTGTATTAATAACGAAACAAAGAAACTCTTACAACCTGTATTTTGTGTTGAAAATTGCAGGTTCTAACCAGGTCATCCACAAGTCAATCCTTGAAATGATAAAGTGCTTCACCCTTCCTAGAATTATAAAACACCAATCTATTCCAGGCTTCGCACTTTAGGGGGCAATCTGTTACACTAAAAAATGTCACCTTGACTACTTACAGTTAGTATGGCTCAAAATCAACAGTCATGCTACCCTCTTAGGCAAGTCTATGCCTCTGTTATCCATCTCAAACTCAAAGAAGAGAGAAAGTCTTGTAAAAACTATGTTTATCTCTGGGGTCGCAGGTTCTCTCTAGCCTTACCGGCGGGGACGCAGGTCATGTTCACAAAAACTGCCTCCATGGACGCTCCGTATGTTAAAGGACAGGTGCGTCCTCCTGTAAAAGGCAAAATGCGCAAGTTTTATCTTGAGAAAGTTACTTGTGGTTACTTCTAGAACATTCTAGAGGTCGGTTTGATGAAATGGATGTGCCTCCAGTTGGTTCATGTATCTCTATTAAGAGGGGACTTATCCCATCAATAAGGGAGCTATCCCACCCATAGAGGGGGATGATCCCATTGATAGTGGACCTGAATAACCTCTTTACAGCACTATAAATAAAGGCATTGAGCCAGAAGGAGGAGAGGTTGGAGCTATACATTTTCTTTGGGTAAATGCTGCAGGATTTAGGTCTTCCATTAGAACCTTTGTGAGGAGAGATTGTCTTTACATGATTCTACTTGGAAGTGGGTGAGCTTTGTCAAAGTAGAGGAAGACACTTGATGGACCCTGGGAGGAACTTGCACAACACCAAGGCCAGGTTGTAAGAGTTTCTTTGTTTCGTTATTAATACAAACTGGTTTATTTTTCTCAATAGCTTATGTTAATGAGTTATTTCATGTGTTCCTTGGTCTGCATGTTGAATCTATGTTTTATTATATGAAATACAAGTGCTCGGTAATTGTTTGATTGTTTGTGGTTGCAGGAATTGACTTGAAGGAAGAGCTCATCCGGATTGGCAAGAACGGACTACAACAATAGCGTTTTGGAATAAGGTAAGCCTAAACACTTGTACTTTTCATGTTGTAAAAGGTAGATTTAGAGAAAGATCACTCCATTTTGTCTTGTTTGTCGCTAGCGAGTTTATACTCCTAGGGAGGTCAGTTGTGTCAGCCCAAATGACTTTTTCCGCCACGACAGACCTGCCCTACGTACATAGCTGTAGGGGTCCGCGCACTCAGATGCAGACTACTAGGCCTCTGTGCACACAGACTTAATCAATTAGTCTTCTCTATTCTTCCTCATTATTAGTTTTCTTTAACACTTAGAGCCTTGCTCTATTTATACAATCACATGGTCCGCGGACCATGGGTAGGTCTATCTAGCAAACATTACATTAAAAAACTAGGGCGAACAACCCTGTGACTCTATTATCACTTCGCACCCTGCACCCACAGTTCGCGGAGATTTTACAAAAGACTTGCTCAAAACTTGGGCTTTAAGTCCCAAAACATGCCTTGGGGGGATTCCATGCCCAACATCTTCTAAGGATCCCGGGAAGACCCTTGAGGGTATCTCCATCACCAAACACCCATGCATTAATCCCTATAGCAAAATTGGTGACTCCACACTTAGTTCCTGATTTTATCCCAGAAATTTCCCAGATCTCTCTTTCTTCGATGCCTTCCTATACTTCTTAATCCCCTTTCTAACCACTCAAGACTAAACAACACCCTTCTCACAGTGCGCTAGCCTAGATATGATCCCCACAGCCTGATTTTCAAGCCTATTCCTCACTGACACACCCCACTAGTGCAAAAAATGCTTTATGAATCTTTGTGCCCTTGAAAACAGAGCATTAGTGCAATCCCTAACTCTCAATGTCTTCTGTCACAGTTGTTAGCTATGTGGGGCCTAACCCAGGTTCAACAGTGAGTTTAGCCAAACAAATCCCGGTGCTATTGGCCCTTTCGGCAACAGTCCGCGGAGCGTGAACTGAGGTCTCACCTAAACTAGAATGGGAGGGTGATGGAACCAGGTTTCTGCACCCTAGGGATGCCTTGATGAGGGTTCTGGAGGTTCGCGATCTTAATCTACGTGTCGCGTGGTTCCGCGTAGCTTTCTATTCTTCGCAACTCATGTGCACCTTTGAGAATATAGTATTATTCTGATCTGATCCTTACTGTGTTATTATATTAGTGCTTAACTTAGTCTATGCGGCCCCAATATTCTTATTACGTATTCAACTTTATGATAAGTGTGCGTACTCAGAAACAATATAAGTGCATAAAGATAACCAGAACATAGAAATACAGATCTATAAACAAACACACAATATTCTAAATCAATCTTTATCTTTATTAATACTCAAGCTCAGTTACAGACCCAACTCTACCCTGCGCACTCAGCTGCAAGGGTCTGCGCACTTAGCTGCAAACTCTACTAGGCCTTTGTGCACTCAGCTGCAGACCCTCTACCTCCTACTATGACCCAATACCCTTTAGATTCACTTTTATCTTCTAACCATGCCTTCACATCTATTTAAAACTAAAAAAAAATTGTCTTTACACTTAGAGCCTCACTCTATTTATATAATCCCATGGTTCGCGGACCATGGGTAGGCGAACACAGATTACATTATTGTAGGGCGGACAACCCTAGACTCTCGTGTTTATCTCCTGCATTTTGCAGGGTCTTTACATTACATTGACCAAAACGCAGGCTTTAAGCCCCAAAAACATGTTATGGGGCGATTTTCTGCCTAGTAGGCCCCCAACACAATCATCGTGACTCGTCCCAAGTCACTGTTGGTGCAGAAATCTTTGCATGAAGCCCCTTTAGGTGTGTCTGTGTTGCGTAATGGTTCGTAGCACACTGTTTTGCCCTCTGTTGGATCTGCTCCATTTCTACTTCTACATCATTTGCATCTGACTTGATTCTCTACTTTGATGTCGGCTTCTAGTACCTGTGTTTCTAGTCCCACACCTTTTTCCGGCTTCTCAGGTCGCGAAGACTATGCTTTGGTCAGTTTGTCAGACAGCTGGTCTGCTCATGTAGGGCTTCAAGCGATTGCCACTTACAATTCCTGGGAAGGGTTCTCCACTAAGCTTGACTAGCTGGACCATGCCTCCGTCGATGACCTCTTTTACCACATATGGTCCCAACCAATGCATTCTGAATTTTCCAAGAAATGTTTCAAACTTGCTGTCATACAGCAACACTAAATCATTTACCTTGAATGTGCACAACTTGATATGGTGATCATGCTAGGATTTCTCACATTGTTTCTGTACTTGATGATGGAATCCTGCTAGAAACCGTTCTTCATCGAGTTCTTCCAACTGCGTGAGCCTTTCCTCCAAGGCTTCGTGGTCCGACATGCCTGTAAGTGTAGCTATTCAAAAACTGGGTACGATGTATTTCATTGGCATGACTACTTCCGTGCCATAGACTAACCTGAAAGGTGTCTGACTCGTCAATTTTTTGCATGTGGATTTGTATGCCCATAATACGGAAGGTATGTGGATGTCCTAGCCATTTCACTATGCATTACATACTTTGGCCAACGCAGTCTCCAGAATTTTGTTGAATGCTTCTACTATCCCATTAGCTTGCGGATGGTATGGTGTACTTTGCTGATGATACACCTGGAACTCCTCGGTGAGTGCGCTAATGGTTTCACTTAGGAAGTGCATTCCGCAGTCACTCATTAAAATTTTCAGGCAACCAAACCTTGTCAAAATGTTGTCAAACAAAAATTTCATAGCCGTAGTGGCCATGCAGTCCTTAACCAGCTATGCTTCCGCCCATCGAGTCATATACTCTATTGTGGTGATGATGTAGCGTGCACTTGTCTTTCCCTAAGGTTTGATCGGTCCCACAAAGTTAATTGCCCATTTTTCAAACGGCTGCAGTGTCATCTATGGATTGAGTGGCATCTCATCCCTTCGTGATGGTTTTCCAGTCCTTTGACATATGTCATAGGCTCGATAGTGTGCTTTCGAATCCTGATGCAGGGTTGACCACCATAGCCCAACGCGAAGAATGTTCTGTCCAGTCGCACATCCTACATAGTGTCCTTCTGCAACCCCCCCATGTGATTCCATGAGGATCTGTCCTCATTCAATTTCAGGTACATATCTTCGTAAGATCTCGTCATTTCCCATTTTGTAAAGGTGCCTCGCAATGACTGAAAATTCTATCGCGCACACCACCAATTCCTTCTTTTTTTGGACTGAATATTCCTTCGGCACAGTCCCTGTGGTTAAAAAATGAATTATATCTTTTAAGTGGCCATCCACGATGTGCGCTGCAAAGAGCTGTGCATCCGGTAGTCCCTTCTCCAAATTTGTTGGCTCCTTACTTGTCTTAATTCGTGATAAGTGATCTAGTCCTGCATTTAGGCATCTCAGTTTTACGATGACCTCAAATTCATATTCTTGAGATGATAACAGCCATTGGCATATGCACCCCCCCAATACAGGCTTGTTCACCAAGTATTTCAATGCAGAATGATTGGTATACATCTTGAAGTTCCCACCAAGTAAATAGTGTCGATATTTCTAGAGCACGTACACCATTGCTAGCCCTTCGCGCTCAGTAGTATAGTAATTCTTTTTAGCTTTGGACAATGTCCAACTTGTGAAAGCGATCAAGTGATCCATGCCTTTTGCACCTTCATGCGTAAGTACAGCTCCCAGTGCAATACATGATGCATCAACATGTACATGAAATTCTACATCCCATTTTGGGAAGACCAGGATGGGAGTGGATGCCATTTTCTCCATGACAACATCCAAAATTTTCCTACAATCATCATTCCAACAATATGTAGCATCCTTTTTCAATAGTTTTTCCATTGGTGTTGTTATTTTGGCATAGCTCTTGATAAACTTCCTATAGTAACCAGTCTACCCCAAAGTAGCGCGTAGTTTTTTGACACTTCGAGGCACTTCCAGATTGAGGATACCAGTAATATTCACAGGGTCCACCATTAGGCCTTATTTGCAGACCACATGGCCGAGCAGGTTTCCAAAGGGAACGAGGAAGGTGCACTTTTTAAGATTCAGTGCAATCTGGTGTCGTCGGCAAGTATCCAGCATCAAACGTAAGCTCACTATATGGTGTTTAACTAACCCAAATATAGTCCAATCGTCCAGATAGACCTCTAAGAACTTATCGATGTATTCCTTGAATGCGGCCACCACTATGCACAAAAATATCGTTGGCGCATTCTTTAGTCCAAAGGGCATAATAGTGTATTGAAAACAGCCCCATTCGGTTGTGAAGCTTGTCTTGCTCCTATATTCTGGCGCGATCTTGATCTGATGGTACCCTGAGAAGCCATCTGTGAATGAGTAAACTTCTTGACCACAAACATTCTCCAACACTTCATCTACGAATTGTGTCGAGAATGGATCATGAACACATGCGTCGTTAAGTTTCCTAAGGTCCACACATATTCTAATTTCGCCCTTCTGTTTTTTCTCCTGTACTACCATAGGACTAACCCATTCGGATTCTTCCACTGGTTCAATAATTCTGGCTGCGAGAATTTTTTGTAATTTGTTGCAGACCTTTTCATTATACTTTGGATTTAAACAGTAAGGTCATTGCTTAATTGCCTTCGCGTCTAGTTTCAGAGTGATCTTCATCATCCCTAAGTCACCAATGATCCCCTTTAAGTCCGTGATTTTGGTCGAGAACAAATCTTGATATTCGCGGAGTAACTTGGCGACCTTATTTACCATAGTATCATCCCAATAGTCCCCAAGCATCGCATACTTTGGCTCCACGTCTATGCCAATGTTTACCTTCTTTGTTTTCAATGGTGTAGTGATGTCAGGATCCTCAATTGATGGTCCCTGAATCTCGTGATAGCCTTCAGTTTCTGGAATATTAATATTTCGAGGTCATCATCATCCTCCTCTACTTGCATGTTATAACATTCTAGGGCACTGCTTAACTTGGTTTCCCATTCTAGTTGAACTACTTGCACTGGTTCCTATGGTATTTTGAAGATGGCGGCTTTTACTACTTGCAATGCGTCATCAAGAGTATCCAACCACTGGTCTTCAAATTTGAAAGTTAACAAAAATTCCTCGCACAAGATATCCCATTCTCCCATACCATGTTGGAGTTCCGTCTCAGTATACCAATTCATGGGTATGACATCCAGGGTATGGTAGAATAAATGTACCCACTCAGGCTGCGGTTCTTCCCCATAGGCCTTGGTCCATTTCACGAGGTGCACGCGCGGGTCATCTCGTCCATCGTATTTATCTTCTATCTGTAGTTGCGGTTTCCCAAATTGTAGGCGCATCATCCTTCTACATCCGTGCCAGTTCTCAAATTTTCTTTAGTGTGTTCCCCACTAGTGCACAAGTGTTGTGCGCAACACCCACTTCAACGCATCGAACTGCTGTTGTTCCGGTACTGCGCTTTCAAACTTGCTCAAGAATTTTTCCACCGTTGTCAGTCCATCATATGTTGGCAGGTCTCGAGCTTGTGTTGTTACGCAATGCAGTGATCTAATCTTCATGTTGCAATTCAGCATTGTCACTTCGTTCAACCAATTGTGCCAGCGCTCCTCTTCTTCATCCAAATATGAGGTGCAGGAACTTGCACGCTCCCACAATATCCTTCCGTCTGCAGTAGGATTCACCTAATCCTAATCTCGCGTAGTTATCTGGTAAATACAATCAAGCTCATCGTCGCTTCCCTCGTCACGCACGTGTTCGGTGTAGCATGCTCCTTCAGCTAGGTCTAGCAAGACTACTACGCGTAGGGACTTTTTCTCAAATATCATCTTCCGCTTCTTTAGGTCGATGACTCCCTTCATATTAGTGGCCTAGTCTATTCCTAATAATGCGGGATAGGGATTGCTGTCATCGACAATCTCTATGACTTCAAAGTCCATCTGTGTGCTCGTGCCTTCGATATCAACTATTACCCCTAGCAATGTTCCCATGGGAAAAATATTCTGTTGGTTTGCCATTCGTAATTGAATAGGGGACCATAGCAATGCGGGCCTGCCCATACATTCCCATGTTTGCTTTGGTAATACATTCATGTCTGAACCCAGGTCTAGGATTACCTAATCCATTTCATACTCACCAATCTGTGCAGTTAACCTCATCTCCCTTCCAGTGTGCAATGCATGCTTCCACAATTTCTGGATTACGTGCGGTTCTCCTGAACCTGTGCACCTGGTGATCAACTCCTGTAGTCCCTTAACTGCCTTATTTTTGCGCAATAGTTTCATGCATGTCTCCAAAAAGGTAGTGAGCATGGAAGGATCCATTCTTGTCTCTGGTTGATCCTTACTACCTGAAGTGGAGGCCTCCGCGAAGCTCTTCTTAGCTTCCATGAACATCTCCTTTGTGCGTTCTAAGTCAAACTCAAGTTCCTTTGTAGGAGCCTTGTGAACCCATGTATCTTCCTTGGGCTACTTCCCCTTATCCTCCCCTATGGTCGCACCGCTTCTAAGCATCATGTTCACAATTGGGTCTTCTTCGTGTGGTTCAGACCTCATCATTTGTATATTCTGAGTTGGAGGAGGCTAGAGTACCCCTTTCTCACACATATGTGTGATCAATGTAGGACAATCTACTGCTTCATGGTGAAACTGAGCACAGTATGAACAAGATATTCTCATCAGGTTGGTACAATCACGGGCGTAGTGCCCTGGTCCTCCGCAATTGTAGCAAATTAACTGTCCGTGGCCCCTTCCTAGTCCCATTCCTCCTCGTCCTCGACCTTGCCCCTAAAATCGTGCGCGCAACATCCCTACAGCTCAGTCAAGACCTCGCATTTATATCTTTATTCTATAGGCTAGGGTCTAATCCATCATTAATTCATAGCTGTGACAAGTGCGCTCATCGTGGCCTACTGACCTACATAAATTACAAAATAGCTGCTGTGGAGTCTGTGTATACTTCTGCAACAAATGAAAATTCTTCGTTGTGTTTTCCTCTTATCTGATAGATCGCACACCACAACATGGGTGTCACACTTGGCTGTGCCCATGCCTCTAGTCTCAACGGCATTGGTCCCCCTCCTGCCAAGTAGTTCACGAATACTGGATAGTGATCCTTGTCATGGCCTTGGCCTTTGCATTTTATGCACCATGCTTCCTCGCGCGCCTCCAGTCATGGTGCCCTATCCTGCTTCAAACTCTACATTTCTAGGCAGATATTTTGTAGTTTTGCATGGACTTGTTGAACTCCCAACCCAGGATCTTTTATCGGGGTCTCATGCAATCTCATCACCATTTCCAATGCTTCGGCCTGGGTTGAAGGCTTCTGTTGTGACAGTGTTGTCCTCAGGTGCAGTGTCAAAGATGCCACAAACCATGCATGGTGTTTCACATCCGTTAGCATCATATTAGCCTCGTGGATCGTACTCTTCAGTTGCTGATCCAGATCTAAGGGGGTCTCACCTAGAAGCATCGCGATTTCTTTAAACCCGATAATTGATTGTGTCTTTGATTTCGGCCGGCTAAATTCTTTGTTCAATGCATTATGGATCTCTTCTATCCCTACATTTTGGTGGTCATTAGAGTGCTTGATATACCACGTCAACGCGTGATACTACAATGCACTCACCAATGTGGCCTTCTTAATGTTGTCGTCGTAACCCCTTGTGCTTTCCATAATAATCTTACCACAAACCAGAACTATTACACAGTAATTTGTCACTACCTTCACTCTAGTCCTTCTACTGTGTCATGTGTCCAAGTCAAACCATGCTCATATTGAATAAATGCTTTCTTGTGTTGCCAAATGACCCACTTTTCCTAAGTTATCTACCTCATCACAACTACGGACTTAATATACGTGCTGAATGGTGCTCATAAACAGTCCAGCCGCACTGCCAGCATGGAAGTACATTTGATTCCTGCGATGGTCTGATTTCATGCTCTAGCACGAGGTTACTTATTATCTTTAGCGATGACCTGACTGGCTACATTTCTCACTAGCGATGTCAGCGCTAAAGCTCAGTTATGCACCTGCGATGATCCAGATTCGGCGAATTTATTCCAACAGTCAGCCTTCTGGATGACTCCAGACCTGGTTGTTGCCATGGTTTGTGTTGCCTTTCCTCCTCTAGTATGGTTGTTCTGTCATTTGTGCTACCTTCCTTGGGGATAAGCTCACTCTTCCACCTTTCATGGAGACTCCTTCTCCTATTTAAACTCTCACCATTGCTATGCACTGCTAGTTTGGATAGTTGGATAGTTGGCTAGTTGGTAAATTCTTGGATTGAGCAGCGCTGTTAGTGTTTGTGAGTTTGCTAGATAGCTAGTGTGAGTGTGACAAGTGTGGGATTATTGATAGCTTGTGGAAGGTTGTGAAGTGCCCTTAATTTTATGTAAAACTTATGAGTGAGAGAGACTTGTATGTTGTGAGATCCATCTTCAAAGAGTGAATGCTTGAGGAACATGCTGGCTGGATCCCTCTGAGAAGGCTTGTGACGTTAAGACTTTGGTTGTAAGCTTGCTCTTATTTCATTATTAATACAATCAATGATGTTTTCCTATGTCTTGTATGTAATTTACTTGATAGCTCATGACTTCTTGACTTTGTGACTAAATAGATCATTGTTGTTTTCCGGTTACGTGCTTTGTTGTATTTCCCTTGCATTGTTTCGGGTTGATCACTCATTAGGAGAAGGAAACGGAAGCTGGAGCAGTGGAATGGAACTCCATCGACCACCGGTTGAGGTAGTCCTCCAACTATGATTGTTTAAGGAAAGCTATTATTGATCTGTCCTTGTTTGTGACTAGACCCACTCTAGGGCTAGAGGGGTTGCCTCTATCCGCAGAGGGAACACTTTCCTGCATCAAAAATTGGCGAATCGTTGGGGAGTCTATCCTATGTTCTTCTATTATTTGCTCTTGTTTTGATTTTGATTTGGTCTCTTTTGATTTTTGGGGACTAATTATTAGTCTTTTGAGTTTCCTAGCTTGATCTGGGAAGTACCTCTATTTGATTGAAGGATTGACTGTTTTTGATTTGGGAGTTTTTGTTCGCCTATCATTGTTTTGAACATCATCGCGGATAAAAATTTAACAGTCGCGTTGTCATCGCACTCACCCTTTTTTAATATCCTGTGCATCACTTAATAATGGCTCACAGTCGCGACAGTTCTGAAAATCCGACCATTGTTAAAAAGTCGTGTACTTCCATGCTGACATCGCTCTGTTGTCACGGTTACTTCTTTATTAGCACTAGTTGCTTGTGTATTACCCACGTTGATTGCTGTAGAATTGTTTTTCTCAATTCTTCCTCCTGAGTCCATCAGTCTTGCTAGTCCCTTGCTTTTTTCGCTTGCTCAATGGCTTGTTTCTCACTGTTTATGGTTAAGGCACTCTTTCGTTGGCTTTGTTGAATGAATCTTGCTTTTTTGCCTGTGTGACCTAGTTCATTATTTCAAGTTTCTTGAATCAGTTGGCTTGGTTGAGCGTTTGTTCAAGGTTCGTTTGCAGCTTTTTGTTAGTTTGATTGAGCCTTCCCCATTTCTCGTTTTCGGTTGATTTTTTAGTGATTGTTATTGAACCAATCTTTGGTATTGATTCGATTTCTTTTCACTACCAAACATAGATCACAATTGTTTGGATCAACCAGTTTTTCCACACTTGCTTGTTGCTTGTTTGTTTTTTTTACATTTAAAGACATCAAAATCAAAGGGATTGCATCCATTTAGTATATGAAAGTGAAAGTGAATTTGCATTTCAAGTTTGCATGTTTGAAAGCGAATGATAAAATATCTCATTAGTAGTATCCATGCACTTTAGGAATTGATGTCTGTATGCATTGAGTGACTGTCTTTCTTTATCTTGATTTTATTGGTTTGGGAATGATCTCTCTACCCTCCCGTAGGTAGGTGTTCATTGAAGTAAAAGGATATTTTTTCATTCTAGATGCATCCTAGGATTTGTTGTATACATAGGGTAAGGCCTGAAAACTGAAACATAATTCAAGATCAACTCTAAAATGAACTGAATAAACCTAACAACACATTGGAGCATAACGCACACTATTTAGAGGTCTAGGCTAGAGATGTGCTCCGGCATCGCTAAACCAAGTCACTATTGTTTTCACTCAAGGTTGGCTGATTCCTCCTTCTGTGACTCAATAGCGGTCTAGTATAGATTTGTGCTCCCATGTACCATCGAGTATATGTTGGGAGACCCCACTAGGTTATCATCCTTTATCCTTAGGAAGTCGTGTCTGCCGCCTTACAAACTGTACCGCACCAAACACAGCATTCAGGAAGATTGACTATAGTACGGAAAGTCCTTGGTTTTCATATGACTGCCAAGGTGTATATGTAGTTTTACGGTTTGTTTGGCAAACCTTTTGACTAGTTCTCCAGAGTAGTCACTTTCATTCCTTTTTGGACTCCCTAAAAGAAAAGGTCCATCTGAGCACTTGTCACTTCAAGCTCATTAAATATTCGAAGGCGACTAGAGTCATCTTTTTGTCCTTTTCTCGACTCTTTAAAGATGAAAAGGTCAAGTTCTATTCCTGTGTCTTAAAATTTATTCGGCCATATTCACATTTACCCTGTTAGATCTTGTTTGTGTTAGCTTGAGTAGGGTTCTTTCTCGTTAGTTTTCCTAGGATTTTTGAATCGAATCATCCTGGTGGAATCACCGATCCCATCTCCCATTCCAAGTGACCAAGGGTCTCCCTCTTCTGTTGCTCCTAAGATACCGATTGTTAGTGATACTCTCCCTGTCATTCCGAGTATCCAACCGATTAACTCTCATGCCCTAGAAGAGGAGTCTTACAATATTCATTGGAACCCCATTTGGGAGCCTTCCAAAGAAGATATTCCCAGTACTCCTCCTAATGTTTCGGTCCCAATGTCTTCTTCTGACATGGATGACACATTCCCCATCATGAGTGAAGAATTCGTTGTGATGAGCGGTGAAATTCCTATCCCAAAAGAAACTACACCCTTCTGTGTCACCGCTCTCAGTGTCACGCTACCTTTACGCTATAACGCTTTGAGGGATGTTATGGGTTCTAGGACTCCCCTTACGAGTTCCATGTGGTCTCATACCGTCACTCCGACTTCCGAGTATTTTATCCCTCAAATTCACAATGTGTCTATCACCTTAGTCCCAACTATTCCAATTGTCTCTATGGCTTCTTCCGACCTTGTTGTTGGTGCCATCATTGCATCCTCAGTTGTCACCACTATTGCTGGACCTTCGTCCGGATCTGCGAATAGTGGCCCATCAACATCTACATCTCGAGTTGTTGATCCTACACTAAATTCCCCACCTTCTTCTAGTTACATTCCAGCATGAGGGGCATACGATCAATATCTATAAGCTCTTCAGAATTCAGACCCCCAAGATCCGTTTCATTATTATGATTCTCGAGGAGCTCATATTTATTACCCTGGACCTTTGCCATCTCAACTTGCGGTTGAGGTCACGGTCCCATTATCCGTTGCTTGGGGTACCACCGGTTATCATGGTGGCCAAGTACCCCCTGCCAATTTTCAAGGACCACCCTATCAAGGTCAGCTGTCTTACATGCAACCCTCTTATGGACAACAATATTATAGACAACCTTATCCAGGGCAACCTGGAGGCCCACAAGGACAACCCTTCCAGGGAAAACCTTCAGCCTTTGGTGGTTCGTCTTTTAATTATTTTGGGCAACCTTCTGGTAATCCGGGACAACCTTACATACAACAAGGTCAACCTGGTGTCCAACAAGGCTACCCTTCTAGGCAAGTCAGTTAGCCTTACATTCAGTAAGGCCAACCCACTGTCCAGTCTAGTCAACCATTTGGACAAATTAGTCAGCCTCAAATCCAATCAGGCCAACCAACTGTCTAGTCTACTCAGCCATCCGGTCAATTAGGACAGCCCTCAGTTGTGCAAGGACAACCCAATACCCAGCAAACTCAAACTTCTCGTCAAATTGGTCAATCTCAATCTCAACTAGGTCAACCTTCTGGCTATATGGCTCAGCCTCAATTCTCTCAAGGACATCCTTCTGGGCCTGCTCAACCGGGCATTCAAATGATTGTTGCTTCTCAAGCTCCACCCGGTTTTCAGTCCCAGTCTGGGCTCCAGACCCAATCTGGTCCTCAAATGTAGGTTGGATCCCAATCTCATCAAACGCAGCCTAGCCCCCAGGCTCAGTTTGGAGCCCAGTCGCCTTATGGTTTCCAGCAGTCCCAAGGGCAAACCCAATTTTCCCCGTACCAAATTATCAACAACTGTAGGTGAGTCCTTATCAGAATTACCAGAAAATGTATGTTGCTCCTGCAGGCCAAGTTGGTAATCAATGGAATGCTGGGGGCAGATCTAGGGTCAACCATCCAATTATAGCTATAACCCCTATGGGCCAAATCCATTCGGACAGAATCAATGGGGGCAACAAGCAGCTGGCTAGAACTCTGATGCTACCTCCTACTCCTGGCCTCAAATGTCCTTTAACCCTTAATTACCCATTTTAGCAACGTTGGAGTTACTGGATGTGTCCAAACTAACAAATGATCCTATTCTTCATAATCCATATTGGCCACCGATTCCAACTAAGATTCCTGGTGATTGTCCCAAGTTTGACGGTAAAGCTTGAGAAGATCCCCAAGCCCACGTCATGACTTATCATCTGTGGTGTTCGTCAAATTCATGGGTTGATGACTTAATCCGGCTCTGCCTTTTTCAACGGACCCTCATTGGCTCTGCTGCTAAATGGTATTTTGAGTTAGCTCGCAGATATTTTCAGGATTTTAACTTGTTGGCTATGGCATTTTTAACTCATTTTCAGTTGCTGATTCGATATGAAATGGGCACACATCTCCTGACATCCTTAAAACAAACAATGAATATGCATATCTCTGATCATATCCATGAATGGAGACGATGTCACCGTTTGATTAAGTATTGGATTCCCGATCAGCTTCTGACCGATTGGTTCACGACCTCTTTTGTCGGTCCGATAGCGCGGGACATTACTATGGGGGCATGTGTAACTAAAGCGCAGGCTATTGTGTGCGCTTAGTACCTTGACTTGGTTTACTCCCAGTCCGGTACACTATATGATTATTTTCCTGACACCCCGAGGCCCGGAACTTCCAAAGCCATTCCAACACCATCTGTTGATGGCATCATTGGTTCTATTAATCTGTCCTCTAAGAAATATTCTGCAAACCCTGGGAAGCAAAAGTCAAATGCTCCAAATTAAAATACTTGTCATCCTGTATCCAATTCCGGTAATACTTCTGAGGTTAACGCCATCCAGTACACCATGGTGGACAAATCCTCGAAAGGAAAGAAGAAGGGAAAAGGAAAGAATAACATTGATCAACCGAAGCAGGATTCCCCTAAACCTCCACCCGAGGAAGGTGCCAAACACAAGCCTAAGTATCCTTGCATTATCTGTGACGAGGATCACTATACCAAAGACTGCCCGAGGTGGTCTGAAGTTAGCTGTTTTTTGAAAGGTGCCCCCAGGACTCCTGCCATGCTCAAAGAGGCTTTTTCCCTCGCAGTAAACGCAAATGGTGGCTGACCCATCCCAATCCTCTTCTCCCTTTGGTTCTTAGGTATTTATGGTTGGGATAATTCTCGTCCACATTAGTACTCAGGCAAAAGAGTATCTGTCACCTACCGGGAAAGAGCCTGCGGTCCCCTCTAGTGCTCCTCTGTCCAGTTCTGGTCCCCTCCATATCAAGAGACCTAGCACTAAGACAACCATCTGACCCCCTCCTAAAGGTGTACTCCGGAAGTCTTCTTACAACCCTAATGCTCGTGCTGCTCAACACTATAGAATTGTTGAGGACTTAGCCCAGGCTCTGTTAGCTATGTCCGCTTTAGAAGTTCTCTAGAGCTACCCCTCTCAAAGGAAGTCCTTGCTATCGGCTATCAGTGGCATTGACCCGACCGACTCAGATTTGATCACTTTTGACCTAGACAATCATACACCAAGACTACCTCACCAAATTGCCTTCCTTATACAGGTCATCATCAATTCTAAAATGATTCATTGTACCATCATTGATGAAGGCACTTCTACTTGCATCATGTTCGTTGCTTGTTGGAAGGTTATTAGTTCTCTGACCCTGAGCCAGTCTCCTATGACCTTGGAAGCCTTTGATGGGAGAGAGTCTCGCCCTTATGGTATACTCCAACGCTTGCATATTACTTTGGAAGGGAAGGCAGTCGAAGTGGAGGTTGAAGTCATTGATGCTAATCTAACTTACAACCTCCTTTTGGGACAAAGCTGGACATATGCCATGCGAGCCATGGCTTCATCTCTATTTTGTGTCATTCGTTTCCCTCATTAGGGGAATATCGTCACAGTAGACCAACTATCTTTCTTTGACTCCTCCTCTTCCGATGGAAACGTGCCTTTTGTGGAGCATACCTCCATTCCATGTGAGAGTGTGGGAGCTGGACTCTTTAAAGATCCTACCCTTATGGGTGTTTTTTCACTTCCACCTCCCAACATCACTCCTATTAATATGATTTATGTTCGCTCTGATCCTTCGGTTCTTCCCCCCACTAATCAGATAGAGTCCTAGGGCGATGAGATGCCGTTGAGTCCTGCCAAGCTCAACTACATCGAAATTGTTGCTACATCAGCTCCAACCTCTGAACCTGCTCCTTCAAGCAGAGCTCTCGACTCGTACGCTTATTCCCCTTGGCTTGGAGATGGTGCTTCTTCAGATCCTTTAAAGGAAATTTTTCCTTCTAATGAGGCGATTATTGAGACCATGTCTTTCGAGGAACCCCCTTGGTTTGATCATCACCATCGTTCCTCGTTTCTCCCTGCCAACCGCGAAATGCTTACCTCTCTTGAGTGGTTTTCTCCTTGTCTCCCATCCCAACCCCTTTAGACGCCCATTCAAGTTCGTCAAGTGTATTTTGAAGGGAACATGGGAAACATCACGTAAACTCAGCCAATCGACATCTCTGTTAAACCAGGGATTCTCGAGCACATCCATGTCAGAGTAACTTGTACTCCGATGGAGATTCAGCTCTATACTGATCTCTTTTGCGAATTCCATGATGTGTTTTCTTGGTCTTACGAAGAGATGCCCGACATTGATCCTAACATCGTGGTGCATGAGATACCTACATATCCGGGTGCTAAGCCTGTTCAGCAGCGTTTATGCCCCGTGCACCCCAGAAAGGCTGCGGCTATTAAAGTGGAAGTTGAAAAGCTACTTAAGGCTGGTTTTATTTACCCCATCCCACTCACAGATTGGGTCTCCAATATTGTCCTTGTGACTAAAAAACAGGGCACTATCAGGGTCTGTGTTGATTATTGTGATATTAATTGGGCCTGTCCCAAAGATAACAACCCCACACCTTTCATTGACCAGCTCATTGATGAGTGTGTCGGGAGTGAAATGTACTCATTCATGGACTGCTTTTTTGGTTATAACCAGATTAATATTGCACCTACAGATCAACACAAGACCGCCTTTATCTGTCCGTGGGGCACTTTCGCCTATAAAAAGCTCCCCTTTGGTTTAAAAAATGCTGGTGCCACCTTCCAGCGTGCCATGTCTTATGCATTTCATGATATTCAACACATTGTGCAGCCTTACCTGGATGATCTGCCAGCTCATTGAGCAAAGTGCCAAGACCATCCAGCTCACCTTCGCAAAATCTTTCAACGCTGTCGACACTACCGCATCTGGCTCAATCTACGTAAGTGTGTCTTCTACGTTGAGTTAGGCAGACTTCTCGGGTTCATCGTCACCCGAGAGGGTATCCGTTTGGATCTCCTTAAGGTCGAAACCATCCTGAATCCCTCTCCCCCTGCTTCTTTGCGGTAATTTCAGGGTTTGCAGGGTAAAGCGAATTTTTTACGACGATTCATTCCAAACTATCCCGAACTGGCCAAAGGCTATATAGGGTTATTGAAGTGGGATACCACTTTTCTTTGGGATGCCGCTGCTCAAGAGTCCTTCGAGCACCTCAAGGTTCTCCATGTTTCTGCTCCATTGTTGCGTCCTCCTAATTATCATCATGACTACACTCTGTATTTAGCCGCTGCCGATACCACTACTGGCATGGTTCTAGTTCAATAAGATGACGATGACATTGAGCATGTCATTTATTATCTTAGCTGCAATTTACTAGATACGGAAACTCGATATTCTTATGTCAAGAAGTTGGCATTGGCTATCATTTGTGCCATCCAGTGTTTCCGCCATTATATCTTATTGCTCACCACGACGATGGTTTCTGATTGCAACCCGATGACGTACATCCTGTCGCGTCAGTTGCGGGGGGCAAGTACTCGAAGTGGATTGTTATCCTCCAAGAGTTCGACTTGGAATTCACCACTACCAAGTCTAAGAAATCCCTCATCTTTGCTAAGTCTCTTTGCTCTCTGCCATCTCTTACTATGCCCTCTCAATTAGAGGACCATATTCCGAATGAAACTCTGTTCTTAATTAGTAACCTCGATCCTTGGTACGGGGATATCATTGTCTATCTTCGGACATCTTCTTTTCATCCCAATGTGTCTAAGGATGCTCGGTGATGGATTCACCATCAATCTCAGCCCTACCGTATTATTGGGGACACCCTGTACCGTCTCGGTGCCGACTCTGTTCTCCACTGATGATTAACATTCAAGGAAGCTGAACGAGTTCTAAATGACTGTCATTCTGGCACCTGTGGTGGTCACATGTCTGTGTATGCTACTACTCAGAAGATCCTCTGTGCTAGTTACTTTTGGCCATCCATCTTTAAGGATTGCATTCTTGCCATTCGCTCTTGTCATGAGTGCCAAATCTACCAACAAAAGATGTGTGCACCTCCCACTCCATTGCACCCTGTCGTTACCGTCGGCCCTTTTTCCAAATGGGGCATTGATTATATGACATGTAACCTTCACTCAGCCGGGGGGCATGGGTACATCATCGTTGCTGTTGATTATTTCAAAAAATGGGCTGAGGCGATGCCTACACTATCTGAAGACAGTCACACAGCGGCGCAATTTTTATTTAATCACATTATCTCACGGTTCGGAGTCCCTCAGGCTATCGTCACTGATCACAGTAAGCATTTTCATAATCATATGATGACTGAGTTAACAACCTAGCTAGGCTTGTGGCGTGATAACTTGACACCATACTATCCTCAGGCCAATGGCCAAGTAGAAGCCATCAGCAAGGTCCTAGTTATGATGCTTCAACGTACCATTGGCATGCACAAGTCCAACTGGCACTTGATGTTGTTCTCCGCCTTATGGGCCTACCAAACTTCTGTGAAGGATGCCACCAGTTTCACCCCATTCCAATTGGTTTACAGGCTGGAGGCTACCCTTCCAATTAAGTGTGAGATCCCTTCTTTAAAATTAGCCGTCGAATTAATTTCCAACACTACTCTGATAGAAGAATGCCTTCTCTACCTAAAGCGGTTGGAGGAGACTCGCCGACTAGCCTCTCTAGCTATTGAAGCATAGAAGAAGAGAGTGAAAACTCACTTTGATCATACTGTCCATCCTCATTCTTTTGTTGAAGGAGATTTAGTCCTACTCTATGATCAAGCAAATGATATGATGGGGGCAGGCAAATGCGAGCCCATGTGGCACAGGCCTTATATTTTAAAGCGAGTTTTACAAAAAGGGGCCTATGAGCTAATTGATTATGAAGGGAATCCTCTAGATAAGGCCCAAAATGGGCTTTACCTCAAAAAATATTATGCGTGAACTTCATGCACTCTGATTCGTACATACATGTGTTTTTAGCAGGTGTGTTGTGTGTGTGTTTTCATGTTTGGCTTGGTGTGTAGGCATAAATACCGCTTATTGTGTCTTTTGCTTCTTGTGCAGATGTCTGATACACCTCATGTTGGTTTTGTTGATGGTGCCTGCTACAGTACCCACAATCTTTCATCTGCGGCATGGGTGATCTACAATCCTCACGGTGAGTTAGTAGACCTTCAAGGTGTTTGTCTGGGTTGTACCACAAATAATGTCACTAAATATAGTGTTGTTATTGAGTTACTGACCTAGGTTATCAACCGCGGTATTCATACATTGGTTATGAATCTAGATTCTCAACTTGTCGTCCACCAGATTAATGGGCATTATTCCATCAGAGACCATCGGATTCTAAGGTTGTATTTACGTGTTAAATTGTTAGAAAGGAATTTTGATTTCATCACATATCAGCACATTCCCAGAACAACATATAGAAGCATTCAAAACACAATAATGAACCATAGGAATATATATATATATATATAGATATATATAGATATATATATCTCGTGTGCCACATCGAGGTGCTCAAAAAACAAGTATATATGTCCAAATAGAGTCTATGTTCTCCATACATCCGAGACACATGTCTCTCAAAAAATCAGCAGGAAATAAAACCTAGGCATCTACTGCGGTGGGTTATGCTTCCTATAGCACACCACCACTCATGCCACTCGCCTTAATAGGCAGTGCACCCTAGGTATCACTCCTACTATGTGAATCTTGAACTCTATGGGGACCTCCTCGACCCCCATGTAATCAGGGATCCCCACCGTCAGGCCTTCAAGATTTCGGGCCACTGTCTCCACCGAATCATCAGCTGGGGGAGCCAAGACCAGCGCTATGATGCCCTGTGCATCCCTCCATGCCTCTAGAGCCAGCCCTACAAGTCTCACTGGTCCCACATCTGTGAATACCATAGAGTTCTTCATTAGGACATATGCATGAAAAAATCTAAAAAACATCATAAAAAATAAAATGCAAAAACAATGTGATCAAGTGTCTTACCACCATCGTCCCACTACTCGCCAGTGGGCAGCTACATGTCAGGGTCTCCGCGAAATTCCATGCCGGCATATGGCCAGTCCTTGACGAAGATCATCTGGTGCTCTAGCCACTCACGGAACAGTGTCCCCCACGACACTGGTCATCTGCCACCTCCTCGTGGCATAACGTGTGCCCACCATGTGATCCTGGTCTCACGTGGTCTGGGCAAATCCAAATCCATGTCCTGCAACTACAATGTCGGCACCCGCTCCAGCATGAGTGGGACTAAGATGGACCCATAGCGAAACTACTTTGTCTCTGCTCGATGACAGTTGGTAAGTTGTCTCTTCATATTGGCTGTCACTACTTCCACCAGTTAAATATGGTCAGATTGAGACATTCGAGAGCCAACTAGAGATGGGTCTTCGATGCCTCATGTTGGGCTTGGGAGCCCGCTGCCCTTGTCACCATAAATAGAATTACACAAAGAACCACATCTTCCACTGTCGGGATTGCCACCTTCTTGCTTCTTGTTTTGCGTGCCCGTGGGCACACTCGTGCCATCAACATCTCTAGAGAATCACCCCCGGGTCGCTGCCCTTCTAGAATTGGCCTCTCACCGTGTCAGGATAGCCCGGTTAGGAAATACATGTTTGTGGCATCGAACTCGATGTCTCGGCCTCAGATTATGAATTTCCCATCTGTCAGATTCCAGGCATGAATCAGTAGCTCCAGTAAATCGGGTTGGGACCAAAGGTGCGGAGTAAGGAAGAATTTTAGCAACCCGCATGCACGTAAAGAATTTTGGCACCCAGCATCAGCAAAATCTTCCACATCATTATCATCGTGCGTTCATTCCTTCCAGACAAACGCCATGATGTCCTACATGATGAGAAAAAATGAATTAGAACTTCATTTACAAAATTCAATGCGTAATTTGCACAAAAACATAATTTTGCGTCGCCATCATGACTGTTTTTAAAACAGTCGCAATGGCGCGAAGTTGACAAGTTCAATTTTCTTGTGGTCATCATGGAAGTACATCACATTCTCACGATGATAAGAAAACATTACGTGTAAATATTTTCAGTCATCGCGGACTCGAGCGGTATACCCGCGATGATCGAGCGGTGGACTCCGACTCAAAAATTCCGTCTAAACTCACATGTCTAACGCTAAAATGCATAAAAAAGATACTGAAATGAAGTGCAGGAAGAAATCTATTTACCTTGTAGAAGTTTCAGGATGAATGGTGGATTAATGAGGCTGAAATCAGCTCACTAACTTTGCTCAGGTTGGTGCTCCAAAACGATCCAAGGTGAAATGAACAGTGCCAATGGTAAAAATGAATTAATTACCCCCCATTTTATAGTAATTTTTGAAAATTAAAAAATCATATTTTAAAAATGTGGGTTTTTTCCTCATTTTTATCTCATGGTTAGTTAAAATATTGGCCTTTTAACTATGTTTCCGCATATATTGTTCATTTTATGTCGAATGGGTTTACGTTTGATGTGTTTTGTGCAGAGCTACAAGTAGTGGAGTTATCTCATGCTTCATGTACACTTGATCTGTAAAGTCTTCTTTAAAGCTATTTTCCGACTTAAAAGATGAAAAGATAGTTGAGTTATTCCTCTTGACTCGTTAAACGAAATAAGAGGCGATCGGCTTTAAGCTCTTTTCCAACCGTGTAAACACGAAAATATTGTCGGGCCTTTGTCATTTCGGGTTCGTTACTGGTTATGAAACGACGTGATTTCGATCACTCTTCTTCTTTTTCATGTTAGGGTCACTAATCACGAAAAGTACTCCTTGATCGTAATGGTCAAGTGGTTGTTTCGAGTATCGTTTTATACCTTTTCGGGCTCGAGAGACACAAATCTATGAAAAAGGACCCCCTAGAGTTTTCTTTTCCATGTCTTTTTCAAAATATCTAAACATGAAAAGACTCCAAGTTTTACCTATGTCAGACTCGTTAAACCCTGACAACATTGGACTCGTCACCATGATGAGACTCGAGCTTTTCCTCCCTAGGGCTCGTTAAACTATTACTACGTTGGATTTGACCAGCAGGTCAAACTTGTATTACAAGCATATGCTATCCCCTTAAAGTTTGTTTTCAAAAATAATTGGGGTACTCGCCGGAAATGGTGGGGGAAAAATTTGGAAATCATCATTGGCAACTAGTCACTCTTGAACATCGACACTTTTGCTTCTTGTCAGGTTGGGACATCCATACATTGTCATTTGGCCTTCTGCAGGTTTGGGTTGCAATTTTGCCTCATTCCATCTGATTCACGCTGTCTCCATCGAGCATCTGATCCCTTGCCACCTGAATGCTGCCACCCTCCAGAGTCATGTCACCGACGTGTTCAAGAGTATAATCCTTCTGCAGTTTACACTCTTGCCTATTCCTTTGATACTTTGTTTTTCCATCTGCCACTTATTCCTTATCTCGTGTCATTGATGGGGGAAAAATTATGGCCCTCCTGTTATGGGTCGTCTCCTGTCGACATCATCTCATTATCCAGGAGATTGATCTAGAGATCCCCTTTTTTACCTTAGAGCTTTCATGCCTCAATGGAAAGTTATTCGCACCTGACAGTCGACTTTCATCATTGGTCATCAATTGGGTGATTCCACGAGTGTTTGACTTCAGCTCCTTCTTCACACTTCAAGGATTGTGCTAAATAGTACCTTGAGAACCATTAGCATTATTGGTGGTTTCTCTCGCGCTTGTTAACGGTTTCCCTCACTGACCGATAATCAAGCGAATTTTTATCATGCTTGACCTCAGCACATCTAATCGCATGTTAGAATTTGTACTATGATCGGTTGGGTTCAAGACCCCGAACTTAGATTACACATGTTCGGGTTGCGTGGATTGGTTCGTGATTACATGACTCATTGATGGATGGCTATGACCATACCTGAGTCCTCACGGATGGCTGTGACCATACCTTTATCACTATCATGGTATTATTAGCTGGATGGCTGCGTCCATGCCATAGACCTAGTTCGTATGTCTTTTGGATGGCTGCGCCCATGCCTAGACTACATGTATGTCATTATCAGAGATATCAGTTGTACTTGCATGCAGGTTCTTCCAGATGGTGTCCCAGCTCAGTCAGTTTCGTAAAGCATTTCACCCCTCCCACTCTCTCAGGATTCATACTTTATGGGGCATCTGTTACATAGTAATTTTTCACTGCCTTCACTCTAGTCCTTCTATTGTGTCGTGTTTCAAAGTCAAACCATGCTCATATTGAACAAATGCTCTCTTGTGCTACCAAATGACTCGCTTTTCCTAAGTTATCTACCTCATCACAGCTATGGACTTAATATACACACTGAATGATGTTCATAAATAGTCTAGCCATGGTGCTAGCACGGAAGTACATCTGATTCCCACAATGGTCCAATTTCATGCTTTAGTGCGAGGTTACTTATTTTCTTTAGTGATGATCTGACTGGCTACATTGCTTACTAGTGATGTCAGTGCTAAAGCTTAGTTATGCACCCGTGATGATCCAGATTAGGCAAATTTGTTCCAACAGTCGGCCTTTTAGATGACTCTAGACCTGGTTGTTGGCATAGTTTGTGTCATCTTTCCACCTATGGTATGGTTGTTCTGTCATTTTTGCTACCTTCCTTGGGGATAAGCTCACTCTTCCACCTTTCATGAAGACTCCTTCTCCTGTTTAAACTCTCGCCATTGCTATGCACTACTAGTTTGGATAGTTGGATAGTTGGCTAGTTGGTAAATTATTGGATTGAGCAGTAATATTAGTGTTTTTGATTTTGCTATATCGCTGGTGTGAGTGTGACAACTGTGGGATTGTTGATAGCTTGTGGAAGGTTGTGAAGTGCCCTTAATTTTGTGTAAAACTTATGAGTGAGAGAGACTTGTATGTTGGGAGATCCATCTTCAAAGAGTGAATGCTTGAGGAACATGCTGGCTAGATCCCTCTGAGAAGGCTTGTGATGTCAAGACTTTGGTTGTAAGCTTGCTCTTATTTCATTATTAATACAATCAATGATGTTTTCCTATGTCTTGTATGTAATTTACTTGATAGCTCATGACTTCTTAACTTTGTGAGTAAATAGATCATTGTTGTTTTCTGGTTACATTCTTTGTTGTATTTCCTTTGCATTGTTTCAGGTTGATCACTCATTAGGAGAAAGAAATGGGAGCCGGAGTAGCGCAACGGAACTCCATCTACCACTGGTTGAGGTAGTCCTTCAACTATGACTGTTTAAGGAAATCTATTGTTGATCTGTCCTTGTTTGTGACTAGACCCACTCTAGGGTTGGAGGGGTTGCCTCTGTCTGTAGAGGGAACACTTTCCTGCATCACAAGAACTGGTCTAGATCCTCATTCCCTACTCCTCTGAACACTAGTAGCTTGATCGCGTTTGCCATGCTGAACTACGGGGTTGATGGAGGTGGAGTAGGTGGAAATGGAGGTGAAGGAGGTTAATTGGGTGGTGGCATGGGTGGAGGTGGTAACTGCAAAACGTGCTACCTTATCAAACTGATCATACTTCTTGAAGAGACCCGAGCGAACTCTTTCTCGCTCTCTCTTGAAGGTGAAAATAAGGGACTATTTCCTAACTACCCACTACCTTTGTAGATCTTTCCGCTCTGCATCGTTCCAAACATTAATGTATTTACATAACAACATATTAATCTAGGTATTCAAAGATTTAATGTACTTACCTCACGGTCCCTTGAGAGAACATCATTCCACTTCATTGTAGCTCACGCTCATGTCTATCGCAAACTCAGTGATAAATCCCCCTATTATTCGGTCGAGCCAATGGTCCACAGCTCGCGCGATCTTATCTTCTGATGCCTCTAGTCTGCACATTAATTCCTAGTCCACACTATTGGTTGGTTAAGCTTACACCTTCCCTGGCTGTTGGCTAACCTCGTGATCCACTCATACAGTTTAGAATGAAAGGATGCAAAGAAAATCTTGTGGATTTCCATATACACATAGCAATCCAGCCACCTTTTCTTAGATACCTATGGAGTTCTGTGTCCCTGTGTCGTGAACTCATGAATCTTCTTGTCCAACCACTCTTCAATCTCCTTCTTTGTTGGGTTCCAGTGGAATAACCTCATACATCCCTTAGGCAGATCCCAGTCCCAGCAACAGAACCATTTGTTGGCTACGTGGGGCCTGACCCAGGTTCAACAGTGAGTTTAGCCAAACAAATCCTGGTACTACTGGCCCTTTCAGCAATAGTCCGTTAGTATGGGACGGTGTTGGAACCAGGTTTCCACACCCTAGGGATTTCTTGATGAGGGTTTTGGAGGTTCGCGATCTTAATCTACGCAGTACATGGTTCCGCGCAAATTTCTATTCTTCGCAACTTGTGCGCACCTTTTAGAATATAGTATTATTTCGATCCGATCCTTATTGTGTTATTATATTAGTGCTTAACTTAGTCTGTGCAGCCCCAATATTCTTATTACTTATTCAAATTTCAGATAAGTGCGTGTACTCGGAAACAATATAAGTGCATAAAGATAACCAGAACACAGAAATACAGATCTATAAACAGACACACAATATTCTGAATCAATCTTTATCTTTATTAATACTCAAGTTCAGTTACAGACCTGACTCCGCCCTATGCACTTAGCTATAGGGGTCTGCGCACTCAGCTGTGAATTTTACTAGGCATTTGTGCACTTAACTACAGAGCCTCTACCTCCTACTATGACCCAGTACCCTTCAGATTCACTTCTATCTTCTAACCATGCCTTCGCATCTATTTAAAACTAAAAGAAAATTATCTTTACACTTAGAGCCTCGCTGTATTTATACAATCCCATGGTCTATGGACCATGGGTAGACTAACACACTTTACATTATTTTAGGGTGGAAAACCCTAGACTCTCATGTTTCGCGCCCGCATTTTGCAGAGTCTTTACATTACATTGACAAAAAATTAGGCTTTAAGCCCCAAAAACATGCTATGGGGGGATCTGCTACCCAACAATAGTGCGTTAGCTAGCCATTTATTAATAAGTAGCCACTTTTGTGACCTCATGGGTTGGGAAATTTGCTTGCAGACTGATCAGGGATCTGTAGCTTTGCATGTTTGATTGACATCAATATCCCGAATAAATTTTTCTTTTAAAGAAATAGCTTTACTTCTTAAAATTTTTATTAAAAAGAAAATACAATTTTTTTTTACAGTTTTCTTCTTAGTTGGTTACATCTGCATTTGTTTGGTTTCAAAATTTGTTAAAGAGCATTGTGGTTTTGTTATTTGTGCTTGTGTTTTACTGTACTAGATGCATGGTATATATATTGACATATAAATGACTCCTCCCTTGTAGAAGCAACTTATTCATCGAAAGTGAAATTTAGAGCATTGTTTTTGCATGATTTGAGTCAAATTCCCACATAACTTCATTGTTGGCTTGTTGGGGCCTGACCCAGGTTTAGAGACGATTTAGCCAAATAAGTCTTGGTACTACTAGCCCTTTCAGTAATAGTCCGCAGAGCGTGGACTGAGGTCTTACCCGAAGTAGTACGGGAGGGTGCTAGTGTTATAGAAATTTTTGTGCCTTGCATCACTGAGCATCAAATGTCAATAATCAAGGGATCCAAAGTCCCTAAACATGTTGTTCCTACCCCTAGAGGAACAAGGCCAAGTAACCACAGCAATTCACAAAAGTTCTCCACCTGAAAACACTCAAAAACAAGGCAATTCTGGATCATGTCAACTGCTCCATTGAGCATCTGCGCTGAATGTCAACTGCTCCACTGTCTACCTGTGTTGAATGTCAACTGCAAAGAAGGCTACCTGCGCTGAGCGAGTTTGGACAAGTGGCAGAGTCATTCCTCAAGGTGTCAATGCCCAGGAAGCTTCCAAAATGACACTTGGATCAGGGAATTCGACTGGTGATGAGTAAGAGGTTCCAAATCTCCAAGTGGAAGAAAGAACCTCCAAGTGGACTCAAGAACTGAAGTGGGAGAGGACACTAGTCAGCTTCATACCAGCCTCAAGCTGACTCATCCTCTCTCCAAAACTCCTATATATAGATCTCTCTCATGAGGTCTAGGGGGGCTGGAATTTGGTATTTGCAAAGAATTGCTGTTGGTTTGTGGCTAGAAACATTGGGTGTGTAATGCTTTGAAAGGAGCTAAAGAAGGAATTCTATTCTGCTGGGAAGGAGATGCTGGATTGGAGCCCTATGGGTTGTATCACTTCTTGAACCCTGTTACTTTCAATAAAGCTATCTTGATTCTTTCCTATATGCTGGTGTATTTTGTATGATTGCATTGGTATATTTGATTTACTTCTAATCCTGAATCATTTATGAATATGTGTATTTTCCTTTGTATTGTGTTCTTCTCTTGTTGCAAGTAGTTGTTCTCTTGTCACAGGTAACTGTTCTATTGTGATCTCGTGGGATTCAAGTAGCTGTTCTCTTGATCAAGCGAGGAGGCAAGTAGCTGTGGACACACAAAGGGGAGAGGATCTAGTTCGAGGGACAACCGCAAGACAACGGTAAGTCTGTCGATCTCCTCTCTTTCATATTTCATAAAGGAAGTAATCATGATAGCTACATTCGTTTGTTGCTAAGGCGCTGTCACACCTTAGGTGGATAGGATCGTCCTAAATAGGCATTTTTCCCCACAACAAATTGGCGACTCCGCTGGGGATGAACTTGTTTATTCATTTCATTTGTGTTTCCGTCATTTGTTTACTTCATAGACTTGACAGCTACTATTGAACTGCATCTTTCCCGGATGCAAAGTAAAAGTTGCTGCTTTGATCCAGTGTGTTGGACTTGTCTATGATCTAAACTAGATCCACAAACGATTTGATTGATCCTTGTGATAGTCTTTAGTACCCTATCTAAGCATCCCTCTGTTTATACCTTGCTTGTGTTTCTGATTTGGCCTGAAACAGTGTATTTTTGAACATTTTGTGACCCAGAAACCAAGGGAAACGAGAATTTTCCCTTTCAGCGCAGACACTGTGAAGGCAGTCTGCATTTCAACGCAGGTCCCGAAGGGGCTACCTGCGCTGAATGTCAAACTGATAGTGTTGTACCTGCGCTGAACCAGTTTGGCCTTGTGCAGCTGGGGTTCTTTGTCCTTTTTGCCCTGTTTTGATCTCTGTTTTTGCAGCCTTTAAACAAGTATAGGTGTTGGTCTAATAACCCTTTTCTTTTCCTGTATTCCGCCCCAACTTTTGTACAAAAAGATTGTGAATGTTTTTATGTGTTTGTGGCGTCGTTTACAGTCTTCCTTTGCATGAGTAAAGTAGTCTTTCTATAGCCTTTGATTCAGATCTGATTGAGATTGATCTTAGAAGAGAGTTCATTGGCTATTTGTTCAGATTGATTATAGTTTTACTTTTGCTTATTGGTTTGAATTTGTTCTTTTCAAAGTATCAAAATGAGTCTTTATTTCGAAAATCGCAAATTGATTGTAATCTCTTCTACCCTTGTTGATTTCGAAGAAAGTGAACTTGTTTATTTTGATCATTGTAAAAGCGAATTCAAATTTGTGCAAAAAGCTTTCCTTGTAGGCATTTATACTAAGAAAGTGAAAACAAACACCTGCATTGTGCATTTTGCATTTGATAAGTTTGCATGTTGGATTTAGGGAAAGTGCATTAGAGTGTGATGATTGCTCTTTGAGAAAAGATAGTCGCTCTCTTTTCCCTTAGTAGCTAGGATTTTCAAAGTTGAAAGATTGTAAAGCTTGCTTATCATCTTAGACTGCATTTAGGAATTTGTATCATACATCTCGTGGTGAACCTTGAAAGGTAAAATTTAAAAAGATCAACCTAAAATAAACTGAATTAACCTAACAACGCTTTGTAACATAACGCACAACATAGAGGTCTAGGCTAGAGACGTGTTCCGGCGTCGTTAAACATAGTGACAGTCGATCTCGAAGAAGGTGGGTGATTCCTCCTGAGAGTCGGTGGCGCTAATACGGATTGTGCTCCCACGTACCGTCGCGTATATATTGGGAGACCCCTATAGGCATATATCTTTTATCCTTAGGAAGCCGTGTCGGCCGCCCTACTGATCGCAATGCAGTGAACACAACATTCACGAAGATCGACCACCCGTACCGTAAAAAGTATTCTGTGGTTTTGCGAGAAGTTTGGCACACCCTCTGCCTAGATCTCCAGAGCAATTTCTTTTGGCCTTTTTCAGACTCTATAACAGAAAAAGTCCATCTGAGCATTTGTCACTTCGGGCTCATTAAAACATCAAAGGAGACTAGAGTCATCTTTAGCTTTTTCTCGACTCTTTAAAACTGAAAAAGCAAGTTGTGTCTAAAAGCGTCTAATAAAATTCATTCAGTTCGGAAACACAAATTTCCCCTTTTAATATTTTGGTTGATCGAGTAATCCGCAATCGTGGAAGAAAGTCAATTGAAACCCCGTCGTTCGTGGAGGCTTACGAGTCAACCGTCTTTGTCTCCGGAATCGAAAATGGTACGGACAAAGCGAGCTCGTTTAACCGGTTCAAAATCTCCTATCAAAGTTAGAACAAGTGTTCCAACTACATCTGAGGTTCCGGTTACTCCAAACATTTCTGGAAACCCTGCCTCTATAGAAGAAGTTCAACAACCGCAGAAGGACAGTAATACTGATCCTAGTCTAGGGGCAAATACTTGTATAACTGAACCAGTTCCATCTGTAACCGGTCCAGAGAGTTTTGTTCCTCAAACAACTGTCGCTGTCGAAACAACCCCTTCTTCGGCACCAGAAATATTTTACGGACCTGACGGTCTTCCTCTTCCACCGGGTTTGATTGCGATAGAGGAAATTGTAGAGGATCCGCAAGCAAATACTCCAACCCATTTTGGAGTAGGAGTCACTCTATTTCCTTCATCAGAAGTTAATCCACCACAAGTGGAGGTTCCTGTAGAATCGCTAGGCAATCTATTGAATAGACTTAAAATGTCTGAACAACCGTCAACATCTAGGACTGTGTCAAATGACACAGCGACAGCAGAAGTCCCTGCCGTCATTCCGACAATGTTTGCCGACATACCATCTGTCCCGACTAGCTCGCAACTGCTAGAAGGAGTCCACCAAGGGACTATGACGACAGTGTGGTCTGTTCCAGTTTGTTCATCTGGAATAATATCCGGCAACTCTTACGTTGAGACTCGACAGATTTATCCTCATGGAGGTCAATTTGGGCAATCCAGTCACCAAGGACAATCAATCCCCTTGAGTTTCGGATTGCTACCGTATGGGGGGCAGTATGCCCTTTCATTACCCCCTTCGGGAGGATATCCATACGGCAGTTCTCAACAGTATTCAGGTTATACAGGAATTACATCAAGTGGTTGGGTACCTATGCTACCTCAACAACCAAGGGTTGTATATTCTATGCAACAATGTGTACCTATGACGAACATCCCAACCACACCGGCTATTGTAACAGTGTCACAAGTTCAAGCGATGCATGTTGCATGTCAACCTTAGATTTCTCAGGTTGTAATGCAACATCCCCTTGACCATGGGTCACAACCACAATCGCCAACTGGTGGGGCGACACAGGTCCAAACGGGTACAATTACCCCACACCTTGGTCCAATGGTTAGCATAGCACAACAGAACATGGCTTCACAACCGTGGCTAGTGCAATACCAACAACCACAATTCCAGCAGGTGTACCAAGGTTCTGAGCAGCAGATCTTTGTGAACAGTGGACAACCGTATATCCAAAACGGTCAAAACCAACCACTTTACAGTGCTCAAGTCCACCAACCGTATCAGTCATACCAACATCAATTACATTATGTTGGTATGCAAAGACCCACTGCTCAAGAGATTCCATCCTACCCTGGTTATGCTTCACCTAACCTGAATCAGCAGTTACCGTTCGTGGCAACTTTAGAATTACCCGATTTACACCGGTTAACCAACGATCCGATTGCTTATGCCCTTTGGTGGTTAGCGATTCCTCACAAACTTCCATCTGACATTCCTAAATTCAATGGAAATCCAAGTGAAGACCCATCGAATCACGTGATGACTTTTCATCTGTGGTGCTTGTCGAACACCCTGAACGACGATTCGATAAGGCTTCGCCTTTTTTAGAGGACATTGACAGGTCCAACGGCTAAATGGTATATTGAATTACCTAGAGCCTCGTTCGACAATTTTAGCTCCCTAGCCACAACTTTCTTAACCCATTTTCAATTACCAATAAGGTATGAAACGGGAACAGAAATATTAACCAACTTTAAGCAGACAACTGCCACTCATATATCTGATCATATACATGAGTGGCGTCGTCGTCGTAGGATGGTGAAAACATACGTCCCCGATTAGCTGTTAGCTGAATGGTTTATAAAGTCGTTACTTCCTGCTACAACGGAAGATGTGGCGAAGGGGGGTGTCGTAACAGAGGAACAAATTATTGCTCGTGCACAGTATCTGGACTTAGTTTATACTCAGTCCGGCACGCTCTACGACAAAATACCTGACGCTCCTAGACCGGAGTTTTCAATTCCTCCTCCTCCAAAATCCAATAGTGACTCTCATGCCGGTGATGGCGTGATTGGCACGGCAAACGCGAAATCGATAAAGGCTTTGTCTAAGAAAGCCCGTAAGAATTCGGATCAAAATGCAAAAGAAGAAATTCTTGCTTCGGAAGTAAATGCCATATCAGCAGATAAAGGCAAAGAAACCAATCAACCAGGAAGCAAGAAGAAGCAAAACAAAGGGAAGAAGAAAAAATAGGGTGAGTCATCTCCTGGAAGAAATTCTTCAAACCCTCCTGGGAAAGGGAAACCAAATTATCCATGTCAAATATGTGATGAAGAGGATCATTACACAAAGAATTGTCCATTCAAAGCTGAATTAAAGAGGTTCTTTAAAAGTTCCCAGACCTCAGCTGTGTTAACTGATCCATTTCCCAACCCAGGTCAAAATATGGTTGATAGTGGAAATGCTTCCCCGTCGCAAGTGCTTATGTTGTCGGTTTCAAAACAGCAGAATGATGCTTTGATTTCGACAAGGAACAAAGATTACGGGAATCATCAGCTGTCGAACGACAAAGGTAAAGATCAACCAAGTAGTTCGACAACAACTTTGATAGAAGTTGTATCGCCCATCATTCCTGAATTAACAATAAAACCGCCAAAGGGAGTAGTACACATGTCGACGTTTAATCCTCGCGTCAGAGCGGCGCAGCATTATAACATAGTAGAAGATTTGGCCCAATCGCCATCCGCTATGTCGACTCTTGAAGTATTACAAAATTGCCCATCCTAAAGGCAAGCTTTGTTATCAGCTATTGGTGGGGTTGACCCTAAGGATTCCAATCTTGTATCCTTTGATCACAAAGGATACGATCCTCAATTACCAGCTCAACTTGCTTTCCTTATTCAAGTGAAAGCCCTCAACAAAAATGTTCACAGAACAATTATTGATGAGGGAGCGTCAACATGTATTATGTCGATGAGTTGCTGGAAAACATTAGGATCTCCAACCTTGTCGCGATCATCGACGACATTAAAAGCTTTCGACGGAAGGACTTATACCCCATACGGTATCATTAACAACTTGAAAGTTGAACTGGGAGGAAAAACAGTAGAAATTGATGTTGAGGTCATCGATGGAAATCTTGACTACAACATCCTACTGGGTAGACCATGGATTTATGCCATGGCAGCTGTTGTGTCGACTTATTTTAGGAAGATCGCATTCCCGTTTGAAGGAGGGATTACGATCGTCGACCAACAGAACTTCCTCCCTAATAGTTCACAAGTTACAGGAAGCATTCCCATGATCCATGAGAGCAACCATTCGCTTCAAGATATCGGAGTAGGATTATTGAAAGACCCCACATTGATGGGAACTTTCGCGCTACCACCTCCTATTTACATAGGAAATATACCATTTGTAGCAACCTGCAACATGATATCTTCCACGAAGGTCACAAAAGACAAGGTCGACATGGATCATGAAATTGTTTTGCCCCCAAGCCCTTTAGAAATATTGTAGCAATCAATGTTTCAAGCATGGGAGGCGAACCCAAATCAACGCTCGTCAAGCGTTTGGGTAGATAGGTCTAGAGAATATGGTACCCCATTGGATCCTTGGTCGAAAGTACATGGGACTGACGAAGGAATTTTACAATCAATGTTGATTGAGGGGGCACCATGGAATGATCACCACCATCGTTCCCTTCTTCCGGAATATGAAGAAGATACTCAACGTGACCTTTATCACCCATCAGTTTTTGAATTCCTAACAAATACTATAAATACGGTGGATTCCGAGCGAAACTTATCCAATATTGAAGAGACTATAGCCATAAATATCTCGACTAAAACAAATGTTGTAGAGAATATTTATGTTGGCAAAGGTTGTTCCCCTTCAGAACTGGAAATATATAATGCTCTTTTTCATGAATTCAGAGATGTCTTTGCTTGGTCATATGATGAAATGCCAGGCATTGACTCGAGTATCGTTGAACATGAAATTAAAATGTATCCTGATGTCAAACCAGTAAGACAACAGCTTCGGCAGGTGCACCCCAAGAAAGCTGTTGTCATTAAGGCAGAAGTTGAAAAACTTCTCCATGCTGGATTCATCTACCCGGTTCCTCTAACCGATTGGGTATCGATGTTGTTGGGAAAAGTATCCAACACGGAATGACCCTATCCCACTCTAAGGGTGATAGTACCTCAGCAACAACCGAATGCAAAGCTATTCAAGATTACTTCTTTATGAGATGTAAGAGAGGGGAGAAAGAGATCCACTAACTGTTATCTTCCGCTAATGATCGATCCAATCTTCTCTCTCTTTGCTGCTTGCACCCAGCTCCTTGCTCTTTCACTGGCCCAGCTACACCAAGATCTTGCAAAATGACAAGAGAGGGAAACTACAAGAACCATACATTCATAATTGATTCAAGGATTAGAATAAATCAAATATACAAGTATCAATACGCCATTGAGACACATGCATATAGAAGAACCTCAAATGCTTTATTAATGGAAGAAGTAAAGTTCTGAAAGTGTTACAACCATAAGAGGCCCAATCCAGCAACACCTCCCAGCAGAAAGAAATCTCCTATTCACCTCCTTCAAGCAAATCACCCAATAGTTCTATACTCAAACCAACAACACTTCCTTACTTTCACAAGATTCCAGCCCCCTTAGACCTCATGAGAGAGCTCTATATATAGGAGATTTGGAGAAAGGATGAGTCAGCTTGAGCTTGGCATGGAGCTGACTAGTGTCCTCTCCCACTTTAGTTATTCTTCAGTTCTTGAGTCCACTTGGAGGTTCTTGCTTCCACTTGGAGATCTAGACCCTCTTACTCATCACTAGGCGAATTCCCCGATCCAAGTGTCATTTTGGAAGCTTCCTGGGCATTGACACATGGAGGAATGACTGTGCCACTTGGCCAAACTCGCCCAGCGCAGGTAGCCTTCATTAGAGTTGACATTCAGCACATGTACAGAGTGGAGCAGTTGACATTCAGCGCAGATGCTCAGTGGAGCAGTTGACATGATCTAGAATTAGCTTGTTTTTGAGTGTTTTCAGGTGGAGAACTGATATTTAGTGCTGTGGTTTGCTGACCTTGTTCCTCTAGGGGTAGGAACAACATGCTTAGGGACTTTGGATCCCTCAGATTATTGACATTTCATGCTTCATGCTGTAAGGCACAAAAATGTCTATAACAGTTGCCCCCTAAAGTATGAGGTCGCTTATCGGGTGAAATGCTTTATCAGGAGGATCCGAAGTTCATTCAATCGCTGAGAGGTGACCTGTAATAAAATACAATACAATACATTATGATTCATTATGTTTTCATGATCTAGCTGAGGCGGGCATTCCCATGCTCAGCTTTATAAATTCATTTTGGTACATAGAACAGACGATCGTCTGATGGTAGACTGATAATTCTCTGCTGAAATTATCATCCTTTGAGTAGGATGATCATCTGCTGCAATGATGTACATGTCAAATGTCTTTATTTTTCCTGAATATATATCACAGCCCGGATGGATGAAACTAGATCCGGGGTCTTCAAACTCGTTCGATCTTCACTCTAAGTACAAGTCGATCCATGTGAGAATTGCGCTGAAGTCGAACATGGAAAGACATCGCTTGATTACCGGTCAATAATGTAAACCGTTAACAAGCGCGAGAGGAATCATCGATAATGATAATGACCCTCAAGGTACTACAGTACAATTCACGTGGTGTGAATAAAGGACTCGGCATCGAACACCACGCAAAATCTTCTGGTCGAAGGTCATTAATGTATACCTGTCGTCGGAAGTGAGAAACTTGCCATTGAGGCATGCAAGCTTCAAAGTACTGGGGGGGTGTTCCTAGATCAACTTCTTGGATAATGAGCTGAAGTTGACAAGAAGTGATCCGTCAAAGGAGGGCCTTAATGAATCCCACATCAGTGACACGGAACGGAGCTAATGATTTTAGTGGAGGTGAAAACAATCTGTGAAATATGATTCAGGGTGGCGATCATGGGTGGATGAAGGATAATGTATGGCAGTGGAAGGGACACGGTTGACTCTTTCTGAACAACATCTCTTGAACATATAACGACACTGATGTGATGGATCGGTAGCATTACCCCAAATGTGGATGGTTTGGCGAAGACCATGGTGATGAGACCGGTGAATGAAACAACCCAACCCGATGTGGTACGGAGGAAAAGTGTCATGTTCAAGAGCGACTTGCTACCATTAAAGCTTTGGGGTTCTCCCAATTTTTCCCCAGTCACTTCTGACCAGTACCTCTTTATTTTTGTCAAGCTTGAGGAGGATAACATATGCTTGTTATATAACCTGCCCTTCGGGCAAGCCCATCGCTATGTTTTAACGAGCCTAGCGATAGGGAAACTCGTTCTCGTCTAAAGACAAGTTTGTCGCTATTTAATCATTTTAACGAGTCTAACGACAAGGAAAACTCGGTCCTTTTCATTTTTAGAGAGTCTAAAAAGGTACAGAAAGTTAACTCCAAAATTCCTTTTTCGTCATCTAATCCCTTAAGTCCGAAAAAGTATAAAACAATACAGAAGGGATGAGTTTTCGATAATTTTAACGAGCCGAATAAAACAAGCACTCGACCTTTTTGTGTAATAATCCCTCAGGTCCAAAAAGATTAAAATCTAGATGAGGGATAGCTCTTCCGGTCACTTTAACGAGCTGGAAGGCCAAAACTCGGCAAACTTTTCATATTTTTCGAGTCAGGAGAAAAGAGCTCAAAGAAGACTCGTCTTTTGAGGAACGAGTGATAAACAGGGATAGCAGCAGATTCCAGGTACAGGTTGGAATTTTCCAATCACGGCAGTGTCACAAGGATGGCTAGGTGAAATCACTCTTCGCAGCTGTTCGTCAAAATGGGTAAACAATCATATGGAGGTGAACGATTGGCCAAATGAAATGGAGGTGGCAGGTGCAAACACGACCAAGGCTTTTTATGGCTAATAAATTTACGATCACAATGGTTATTTACCGGAATAGGTTCATTTTTTAATGAGCTTAAACTCTAGAGGAAACTCTTGCTCAATCTTATGTTTATTTTTTAACGAGCATGAACTATGTGCTAAAACTGCTCGGATCTCGCTTTTCTATTTTTTAACGAGCATAAATTCCGCGGTAAAACTGCTCGATGATAAGCTTGCATGCCCCCAGCATAATAACGCAAATCGAGGTGCATGCATATTGGTCACTATTTAATCATAGTAACGCTTGAGGTACAACCCGTTGCGAGGCTGCGCCAGTGGAATTCCATCGTAATCCATTAACTCGTAGGCTCCTTTTGCTAACACCCTTTTAACAATATAGGGGCCCATCCATAAGGACTTGAATTTACCTGCTCCCAACTTATCGGATTCTTGGTCATAAAGCAAGACCAAATCACCTTCTGAGAAGACACGGGGTTTGACATTTTTGTCAAACTGAGCCTTGACTCGTTTCTTATGGGCCTCGTTAGCCAAAGCGGCATCACGACGGGTTTCATCCAATTGGATTAATTCCAAGAAACGAGCCTCTTCTTCTGAAGTTCCGGGGAGGAGATCAATTGCGAGTTTAAGCGATGAAATTTCGCACTGGATTGGTAAGACTGCTTCCAGGCCATACACCAGTTGAAAAGGTGTGAACCCGGTTGCGTTCTTTACCGACGTTCGGTAAGCCCACAAAGCTGAGTACAGGATTAGGTGCCATCTTCTTTTATGAACCCCGATCATCCTTTGCAACATACGTTTCAGGACCTTGTTGATTGCCTCAACATGTTCATTGGCTTGCGGATAATATGGGGTAGAGCTGTCGTGAGATAGCCCTAGCTTAGCAGCTAATTCGACCATCATGTGGTTGTGAAAATGCGACCCATGATCTGTAACTATAGCCTGTGGTACGCTGAACCTGGCGACTACATGATTGAAAAAGAAAAGGGCAGCTGTTTCACCAGTGTTATCCAATGTAGGCATCGCCTCGGCCCATTTGGTAAAATAGTCAACAGCGACTATAATATACCCATGCCCCCCGGTCGAGGTGGGGTTACATTGCATGAAATCGATGCCCCACTTGGCGAAGGGCCCAACAGCAACAATCGGCTGTAAAGGTGCAGGCAGTCGTCTGGTTTTGCTATCAAAAATTTGACAAGCATGGCAACTTCTGACTGCGGTTATGCAATCTTTGAACATGGTTGGCCAGAAGTATCCTACTCGTAAAATTCTTTATGCTGTTGCATATCCAGATTGATGCCCCCCACACGTGCCTGAATGACACTCATTCAGGGCTTTTTCGGCCTCCTGATGGGTAAGGCACCTCCTCAGAACTGTATCGATACCACGACGGTAAAGTCTATCACCGACGATCATGTAGTCTTTTGCTTGGTACCGTATATGTTTTTGTTCGGAGCGAGAGGTGTTAGGCCTGAATTTTTGGGTTTGGAGATAAACTATGATATCTCCATACCACTCATCGCTTACAGATATCAGAAACAAACTTTCGTCCACGATTGACTCTTCCGATGTTTCATCGTTGGACGACGATGGGAGATCACACAATAATTCTGCGAAAACTAGAGCTTTCTTTGATTTGGATTTCACAAATTCCAGATCAAACTCTTGAAGGATCGCTATCCATTTTGAATATTTGCCCCCCAGCAACTGTCGTGACAGTATATATGTCATGGGGTTGCAATCTGACAAGATGGTAGTTTTCCGAAAGAGGACATAATGTCGAAACCTTTGAATCGCTTGAACAGCTGCAAGCGCTAGTTTTTCAACATAAGAATATTTACTCTCTGTATCATTTAAGTTTTTACTTAAATAATAAATAGGATGTTCTATTCCATCGACTTCTTGAACTAAAACCATCGCAATGGTCGTATCCGCTGCAGCCAGATACAGGTTAAAATCTCTTTGATAGTCTGGGGCGTACATTAATGATGCTTTTACTAGACAATCTTTCAGAGCATCAAAGGAAGCTTGCACCACCTGGTCCCAGACAAAAGGTACATCCTTTTTCAAAAGACGAGTATAACCCTTAGCAAGTTCTGCGTAATTTGGAATGAACCTCCTGAGAAAGTTTGCTTTCCCTTGGAGTTTCTGAATCTGAAGCAAATTTGAAGGTGGAGGCAAATTAATGATTGCCTGAACCTTACAGGGGTCGAGACGAATCCCATCCTTAGAGACTACAAAGCCAAGAAAACGACCAGAACTGACGCAAAACACACATTTGTGGGGATTGAGTCTTATCTTGTAGTGTCGGCAACGTAGAAATATCGCTCTTAAATGCTGCGGATGATCAGTCCGCTTTCGCGAATGAGCCGGAAGATCGTCGAGATAAGGTTGAACAATGTTCTTGATGTCATGGAAGGCATAATTCATCGCCCTCTGAAATGTCGCCCCTGCGTTCTTTAAACCAAAGGGTAATTTTCGATAAGTGAATGTGCCCCATGGACAAATAAATGCAGTCTTTGACTGGTCCTGTGGGCGGATATTTATTTGATTATACCCGGAAAATCCATCCATAAATGAAAATATTTCACATCCGGCACATTCATCAATTATCTGGTCGATGAAGGGTGTAGGGTAGTTGTCCTTCGGACAAGCTTGGTTTACATCCCTATAATCAACACACACTCTAATCGTCCCTTTCTTTTTCATAACAGGGACAATATTCGATACCCAATCGGTTAGAGGAACCGGGTAGATGAATCCAGCATGGAGAAGTTTTTCAACTTCTGCCTTAATGGCAGCGGCTTTCTTCGGGTGCACTTGCCGAAGCCGTTGTCTTACTGGTTTGACATCAGGATACATTTTAATTTCATGTTCAACGATACTCGAGTCAATGCCTGGCATTTCATCATATGACCAAGCAAAGACATCTCTAAATTCGCGAAAAAGAGCGTTATATATTTCCAGTTCTGAAGGGGAACAACCTTTGCCGACATAAATATTCTCTACAACATCTGTTTTAGTCGAGATATTTATGGCTATAGTCTCTTCAATATTGGATAGGTTTCGCTCGGAATCCACCGTATTTACAGTATTTGTTAGGAATTCAAATACTGAAGGGTGATAAAGGTCACTTTGAGTCTCTTCTTCATATTCCGGAAGAAGGGAACGATGGTGGTGATCATTCCATGGTGCCCCCTCAATCATCATTGATTGTAAGATTCCTTCGTCAGTCCCATGTACTTTCGACCAAGGATCTAATGGGGTTCCATATTCTCTAGACCTATCTACCCAAACGCTTGACGAGCGTTGATTTGGGTTCGCCTCCCATGCCTGAAACATTGATTGCTACAATATTTCTAAAGGGCTTGGGGGCAAAACCATTGAACGATCCATGTCGACCTTCGTGGAAGATATCATGTTGCAGGTTGCTACAAACGGTACATTTCCTATATAAATAGGAGGTGGTAGCTCGAAAGTTCCCATCAATGTGGGGTCTTTCAATAATCCTACTCCGATATCTTGAATTGAATGGTTGCTCTCATGGATCATGGTAATGCTTCCTGTAACTTGTGAACCATTAGGGAGGAAATTCTGTTGGTCGACGATCGTAATCTCTCCTTCAAATGGGAATGCGATCTTCCTAAAATAAGTCGACACGATAGCTGCCATGGCATAAATCCCTGGTCTACCCAGTAGGATGTTATAGTCAAGATTTCCATCAATGACTTCTACATCAATTTCTACTGTTTTTCCTCCTAGTTCAACTTTCAAGTTATTAAGGATACCGTAAGGGGTATAAGTCCTTCCGTCGAAAGCTTTTAATGTCATCGAAGATCGCGACAAGGTTGGAGATCCTAAAGTTTTCCAGCAACTCATCGACATAATACATGTCGAGGCTCCCTCATCAATTATTGTTCTGTGAATAGTTTTGTTGAGGACTTTCACTTGAATAAGGAAAGCTAGCTGAGCTGGTAACTGAGGATCATATCCCTTGTGATCAAAGGATACAAGATTGGAATCCTTAGGGTCAACCCCACCAATTACCGATAACAACGCCTGCCTTTGGGTTGGACAATTTTGTAGCACTTCAAGGGTCGACATAGCAGATGGCGATTGGGCCAAATCTTCCACTATATTATAATGTTGTGCCGCTCTGGCACGAGGATTAAATGTCGACTTGTGTACTACACCCTTTGGAGGTTTTATTGTTAATTTAGGGATGGTGGACGTTATAACTTCTGTCGAAGTTGTTGTCGAACTACTCGGTTGATCTTTACCTTTTTCGTTCGACAGCTGAGGATTCCCATAATCTTTGTTCCTTGTTGAAATCAAAGCATCATTCTGCTGTTTTGACACCGACAACATAAGGACTTGCGACGGGGAAGCATTTCCACTATCAACTAGATTTTGACCTGGGTTGGGAAATGGATCAGTTAACACAGCTGATGTTTGGGAACTTTTAAAGAACCTCTTTAACTCAGCTTTGAATGGGCAATTCTTTGTGCCATGATCCTTATCATCACATATTAGACATGGATAATTTTGTTTCCCTTGGCCAGGAGGGTTTGAAGAATTCTTTCCAGAGGATGACTCACCTTGTTTCTTCTTCTTCCCTTTGTTTTGCCTCTTCTTGCTTCCTGGTTGATTGGTTTCATTGCCTTTATCTTCTGATACGGCATTTACTTCCGAAGCAAGAATTTCTTCTTTTGCATTTTGATCCGAATTCTTACGGGCTTTCTTTGACGAAGCCTTTATCAATTTCGCGTTTGCCGTGCCAATCACGCCATCACCGGCATGAGAGTCACTATTTGATTTAGGAGGGGGAGGAATTGAAAATTCCGGTCTAGGGGCGTCAGGTATTTTGTCATAGAGCGTGCCGGACTGAGTATAAACTAAGTCCAAATACTGTGCACGAGTAATTACTTGCTCCTCTGTTACGACTCCCCCCTTGGCCACATCTTCCGTAATAGCCAGAAGTAACGACTTTATAAACCATTCAGCTAATAGCTGATCGAGAACATATGTTTTCACCATCCTACGACGACGACGCCACTCATGTATATGATCAGATATATGGGTGGCAGTAGTCTGCTTGAAGTTGGTCAATATTTCTGTTCCCGTTTCATACCTTATCGGTAATTGAAAATGTGTTAAGAAAGTCGTGGTTAGGGAACTAAAATTGTCGAAAGAGGCTCTTGGCAATTCAATATACCATTTAGCCGCTGGACCTGTCAATGTCCTCTGAAAAAGGCGAAGCCTTATTGAATCGTCGTTTAGGGTGTTCGACGAACACCACAGATGAAAATTCATCACGTGATTCGATGGGTCTTCACCTGGATTTCCATTGAATTTAGGAATGTCAGATGGAAGTTTATGAGGAATCGCTGGCCACCAAGGGGCATAAGCAATCGGATCGTTGGTTAACCGGTGTAAATCGGGTAACTCTAAAGTTGCCGCGAATGGTAACTGTTGATTCAGGTTAGGCGAAGCGTAACCAGGGTATGATGGAATCGCTTGAGCAGTGGGTCTTTGCATACCAGCATAATGTAATTGATGTTGGTATGACTGATACGGTTGGTGGACTTGACCACTGTAAAGTGGTTGGTTTTGACCGTTTTAGATATACGGTTGTCCACTGTTCGCAAAGATCTATTGCTCAGAACCTTGGTACACTTGCTGGAACTGCGGTTGTTGGTATTGCACAAGCCACGGTTGTGACGCCATGTTCTGTTGTGCTATGCTAACCGTTGGACCGAGGTGTGGGGTAATTGTACCCGTTTGGACCTGTGTCGCCCCACCAGTTGGCGATTGTGGTTGTGACCCATGATCAAGTGGCTGTTGCATTACAACCTGAGAAATTTGAGGTTGACACGCAACAGGTATCGCTTGAACTTGTGACACGGTTACAATAGCCGGTGTGGTTGGGATGTTCGTCATAGGTACACACTGTTGCATAGAATATACAATCCTCGGTTGTTGAGGTAGCATTGGCACCCAACTACTTGATGCAATTCCAGTATAACCTGAATACTGTTGAGAACTGCCATATGGATATCGTCCCGAAGGAGGTAATGAAAGGGAATACTGCCCCCCATACGGTAGCAATCCGGAACTCAGAGGGATTGTTAGTCCTTGAGGACTGGATGGCCCAAATTGACTTCCATGAGGATCAATCTGTCGAGTTTCAACATAAGAATTACCGGGTATTATTCCGGATGAACAAACTGGAACAGACCATACTGTCAAAATAGTCCCTTGGTGGACTCCTTCTAGCTGTTGTGAGCTAGTTGGGACAGTTGGTATGCCGGCAAACATCGTCGGAGTGATGGCAGGGGATTCTGCTGTCGCTGTGTCATTTGACACAGTCCTAGATGATGACGGTTGTTCAGACATCTTAAGTTTATCCAATAGATTTCCTAGCGATTGTACAGGGACTTCCACTTGTGGTGGATTAACTTCTGATGAAGGAAATAGAGTGACCCTGACTCCAAAATGAGTTGGAGTACTTGCTTGCGGATCCTCTGCAATTTCCTCTATCGCAATCAAACCCGGTGGAAGAGGAAGACCGTCAGGTCCGTAAAATATTTCTGGTGCCGAAGAAGTGGTTGCTTCAACAGCGACAGTTGTTTGAGGCACAAAACTCTCTGGACCGGTTACAGATGGAACTGGTTCAGTTATACAAGTATTTGCCCCCAGACTAGGATCAGTATTACTGTCCTTCTGTGGCTGTTGAACTTCTTCTATAGAGGTAGGGTTTCCAGAAATGTTTGGAGTAACCGGAACCTCAGATGTAGTTGGAACAGTTGTTCTAACTTTCAAAGGAGATTTTGAACCGGTTAAATGAGTTCGCTTTGTCTGTACTGTTTTCGATTCCGGAGACAAAGACGGTTGACTCGTAAGCCTCCACGAACGACGGGGTTTCAATTGACTTTCTTCCACGATTGCGGATTACTCGATCAACTAAAATATTAAAAGGGGAAATTTGTGTTTCCGAATTGAATGAATTTTATTAGACGCTTTTAGACACAACTTGCTTTTTCACTTTTTAAGAGTCGAGAAAAAGCTAAAGATGACTCTAGTCTCCTTCGATGTATTAACGAGCCTGAAGTGACAAATGCTCGGTTGGACTTTTTCAGTTATAGAGTTTGAAAAAGGCCAAAAGAAACTGCTCTGGAGATCTAGGCAGAGGGTGTGCCAAACCTTTCGCAAAACTATAGAATACGTTTTACGGTACGGGTGGTCGATCTTCGTGAATGCTGTGTTCACTGCATTGCGATCAGTAGGGCGGCCGACACGGCTTCCTATGGATAAAAGATATATGCCTATAGGGGTCTCCCAATATATACGCGATGGTACGTGGGAGCACAAGTCCGTATTAGTGCCACCGACTCTCAGGAGGAATCACCCACCTTCGTCGAGATCAACAGTCACTACGTTTAACGACGCCGGAACACGTCTCTAGCTTAGACCTCTATGTGTTTGCGTTATGTTTCAAAGCGTTGTTAGGTTCATTCAATATATTTTAAGTTGATATTTTTAAAGTTTGCCTTTCAAGGTTCACCACAAGATGTTTTGATACAAATTCCTAAATGCAGTCTAAGATGAGAAGCAAGCTTTTCAAATCTTTTCGACTTATGAAAATCTTAACTACTGAGGGAAAAGAGAGACAAAATCTTTTCACACAGATCAAAGAGCACTCACTAATGCACTTTTTCCTAAATCAGCAAGCAAACTTATATGCAAAATGCAACATGCAGGTATTTCTTTTCTCTTTCTTAATGTTTGTGCGATACAAAAAGAAAGCTGTTGCATAACTTTGAATTCAATTTCAAGTGAAAGCAAACAAGCTTGTCCAAAATCAAAAGACACCTTAAGATTCACTTGTTTCGACACTAGAAATATATAAACTCAAACCATATGACGAAAGAAAAAGCTCAATCAGCTATGAACAACAAATAAACTAACTCTTAAGATCAAAACGACACTTTATCACAGGTCTAGATCTAAGAGGTCACAGCAAGACTAGTTCACTTTCGTTATGGGAAACTGCAAATGATACAAGAAATACACAAAGAACAAATACAGTTTCTTTATACAACCGAGGCGGAATAGTGGCAAGGAAAGTTGGTTTCAGATAGGTACATTGACTGGTAACAGGCTGCAAAAACAAGGGTGAAAACAGGGCAAGAAACAGCAGGAAACCCCAGTAGCACAAGGCAAGACTGGTTCAGCGCAGGTAGTACACAGGCAGTTTGACCTTCAGCGCAGGTAGCCCCTTCGGGAACTGTGCTGAAATGCAGACAACCTTCACACAACCTACACTGAAGAACGAAACTTTTGTTTCTCTTGGTTTCCGGGTCACAGATTGCTCAAAAATTCAAAGTTTTTGGCCAAATCAGAAGCTATCAGTCAAGTACACATTAAGGGATGAAAAGGAGGATGAAAAGCTATCACTAAGAGCTGTTCAGAGTCCTTGTGGATCAGCTCTTCAAATCATAAACTTGCCCAGAAACTGAGCTAGAGTAGCTGCCCTCTACTTTGCATTTGAAAAATCCAAATGCAGTTCGATTCGGTACTCCCTGTGTTTATGAAATGAATAGCAAAAACACAAACAACCAACAAGATACGATCCCCAGCAGAGTCGCCAATTTGTTGTTTGGAAAAGTATCCAGTACGGAATGACCCTATCCCACTCTAAGGGTGATAGTACCTCAGCAACAACCGAATGAAAAGCTATTCAAGATTACTTCTTTATGAGATGTAAGAGAGGGGAGAAAGAGATCCACTAACTGTTATCTTCTGCTAATGATCGATCCAATCTTCTCTCTCTTTGCTGCTTGCTCCCAGCTCCTTGCTCTTTCACTAGCCCAGCTACACCAAGATCCTGCAAAATGACAAGAGAGGGAAACTACAAGAAGCATACATTCATAATTGATTCAAGGATTAGAATAAATCAAATATACAAGTATCAATACGCCATTGAGACACATGCATATAGAAGAACCTCAAATGCTTTATTAATGGAAGAAGTAAAGTTCTGAGAGTGTTACAACCATAAGAGGCCCAATCCAGCAACACCTCCCAGCAGAAAGAAATCTCCTCTTCACCTCCTTCAAGCAAATCACCCAATAGTTCTATACTCAAACCAACAACACTTCCTTACTTTCGCAAGATTCCAGCCCCCCTTAGACCTCATGAGAGAGCTCTATATATAGGAGATTTGGAGAAAGGATGAGTCAGCTTGAGCTTGGCATGGAGCTGACTAGTGTCCTCTCCCACTTCAGTTATTCTTCAGTTCTTGAGTCCACTTGGAGGTTCTTGCTTCCACTTGGAGATCTAGACCCTCTTACTCATCACTAGGCGAATTCCCTGATCCAAGTGTCATTTTGGAAGCTTCCTGGGCATTGACACATGGAGGAATGACTGTGCCACTTGGCCAAACTTGCCCAGCGCAGGTAGCCTTCATTAGAGTTGACATTCAGCGCAGGTACAGAGTGGAGCAGTTGACATTCAGCGAAGATGCTCAGTGGAGCAGTTGACATGATCCAGAATTGGCTTGTTTTTGAGTGTCTTCAGGTGGAGAACTGATATTTAGTGCTGTGGTTTGCTGACCTTGTTCCTCTAGGGGTAGGAACAACATGCTTAGGGACTTTGGATCCCTCAGATTATTGACATTTCATGCTTCATGCTGTAAGGCACAAAAATGTCTATAACAATCAAATATTGTCCCTGTTATGAAGAAACAAGGGACGATTAGAGTGTGTGTCGATTATAGGGATGTAAACTAAGCTTGTCCGAAGGACAACTACCCTACACCCTTCATCGACCAGATAATTGATGAATGCGCCGAATGCGAAATCTTTTCATTTATGGATGGATTTTTCGGGTATAATCAAATAAATATCCGCCCACAGGACCAGTCAAAGACTACATTTATTTGTCCGTGGGGCACATTCGCTTATCGAAAATTACCCTTTGGTTTAAAGAACGCAGGGGAGACGTTTCAGAGGGCAATGAATTATGCCTTCCATGACATCAAGAACATCATTCAACCTTATCTCGACGACCTTCCGGCTCATTCACGAAAGCGGACTGATCATCCGCAGCATTTAAGAGCGATATTTCTACGTTGCCGACACTACAAGATAAGACTCAATCCGCACAAATGTGTGTTTTGCGTCGGTTCTGGTCGTTTACTTGGCTTTTTAGTCTCTAAGGATGGGATTCGTCTCGACCCCTGCAAGGTTCAGGCAATCATTAATTTGCCTCCACCTTCAAATTTGCTTCAGATTCAGAAACTCCAAGGGAAAGCAAACTTTCTGAGGAGGTTCATTCCAAATTACGCAGAACTTGCTAAAGGTTATACTCGTCTTTTGAAAAAGGATGTACCTTTTGTCTGGGATCAGGTGGCGCAAGCTTCCTTTGATGCTCTGAAAGATTGTCTAGTAAAAGCATCATTAATGTACGCCCCAGACTATCAAAGAGATTTTAACCTGTATCTGGCTGCAGCGGATACGACCATAGCAATGGTTTTAGTTCAAGAAGTCGATGGAATTGAACATCGTATATATTATTTAAGTAAAAACTTAAATGATACAGAAAGTAAATATTCTTATGTTGAAAAACTAGCGCTTGCAGCTGTTCAAGAGATTCAAAGATTTCGACATTATGTCCTCTTTCGGAAAACTACCATTTTATCAGATTGCAACCCCATGGCTTATATACTGTCGCGACAGTTGCTCGGGGGCAAATATTCAAAATGGATAGTGATCCTTCAAGAGTTTGATCTAGAATTTGTAAAATCCAAATCAAAGAAAACTCTAGTTTTCGCAGAATTATTGTGCGATCTCCCATCGTCGTCCAACGATGAAACATCAGAAGAGTCAATCGTGGAAGAAAGTTTGTTTCTGATATCTACAAGGGATGAGTTGTATGGAGATATCATAGTTTATCTCCAAACCGAAAAATTCAGGCCTAACACCTCTCACTCAGAACAAAAACGTATACGATACCAAGCAAAAGACTACATGATCGTCGGTGATACACTTTACCGTCGTGGTATCGATACAGTTCTGAGGAGGTGCCTTACCCATGAGGAGGCCGAAAAAGTCCTGAATGAGTGTCACTCAGGAGCGTGTGGGGGGCATCAATCTGGATATGCAACAGCACAAAAAATCTTACGAGCAGGATACTTCTGGCCAACCATGTTCAAAGATTGCATAATCACAGTCAGAAGTTGCCATGCTTGTCAAATTTTTGATAGCAAAACCAGAAGACCGCCCACACCTTTACAGCTGATAGTTGCTGTTGGGCCTTTCGCCAAATGGGGCATCGATTTCATGCAATGTAACCCAACCTCGACCGAGGGGCATGGGTATATTATAGTCGCTGTTGACTATTTTACCAAATGGGCCGGGGCGATGCCTACATTGGATAACACTGGTGAAACAGCTGCCCTTTTCTTTTTCAATCATGTAGTCGCCAGGTTCGGTGCCACAGGCTATAGTGACAGATCATGGATTGCATTTTCGCAATCACATGATGGCTGAATTAGCTGCCAAGCTAGGGCTATCTCACGACAGCTCTACCCCGTATTATCCGCAAGCCAACGGACAAGTTGAAGCAATCAACAAGGTCCTGAAGCGTATGTTGCAAAGGATGATCGGGGTTCATAAAAGAAGGTGGCACCTAATCCTGTACTCAGCCTTGTGGGCTTACCGAATGTCGGTAAAGAACGCGACCGGGTTCACACCTTTTCAACTGGTGTATGGCCTGGAAGCAGTCTTGCCAATCCAGTGCGAAATTTCGTCGCTTAAACTCGCAATTGATCTCCTCCCCGGAACTTCAGAAGAAGAGGCTCGTTTCTTGGAATTAATCCAGTTGGATGAAACCCATCGTGATGTCGCTCTGGCTAACGAAGCCCATAAGAAACAAGTCAAGGCGCAGTTCAACAAAAATGTCAAACCCCGTGTCTTCTCAGAAGGTGACTTGGTCTTGCTTTATGACGAAGAATCCGATAAATTGGGAGCAGGTAAATTTAATTCCTTATGGATGGGTCCCTATATTGTTAAAATGGTGTTAGAAAAAGGAGCCTACGAGTTAATGGATTATGACGGAATTCCAATGGTGCAGCCCCGCAACGGGTTGTACCTCAAACGTTACTATGCTTAAATAGTAACCTGCATGCTTTTGTTGTATTTTGTTTTCGTTAAAAGTATTTGTTCTGGTCGAGTGATCCACCTTTTTCATTTGTTGTAGATGTCGAACCTTCTGGAGACATGTGTTGGATATGCCGATGGAGCGAGTCGTAGTTCGCGGAACCTATCCTTCGCAGCCTGGGCCATTTTTGATCCAAGCGACGAGTTAGTAAGTTTCAGAGGAGTGTGTATTGGACAATCAACGAATAACATCGCTGAGTATAGCGCGTTGATAGAACTACTCTGTGATGCCATCACACGTGGCATACACCGACTAATTGTCAGGCTAGACTCACAGCTCGTAATACTACAACTCAATGGTATATATTCCGTTCGCAATCCAGCTATTTATCGCATGTTCCTAAGGGTTAAGATTTTGGAAAGACAGTTTGATTCAATTCAATACCAGCATATTTCCAGAAACTTAAACACATTAACCGACTCATTAGCAAATTATGTTTTAGATAGACATTTGCGACATTTGTAAAAAGGCACACATCATCAATGATTGTACATATGGATCATATAACTCAACCAGAATAAAACTCGAAAATCAAAATATATATATAAGCTGTTTATCGTTCATACATAATGTTCTGTAACCAAGACAAAATCGGTCATATGACCCAAAAACTCAAAGTGCTAGGGGGCACCCTAGCCTAGTGGTGCTCATGATAGCACGTCACGGCCTGTGCAATCATGCGCAAGAGACGAGTCCATCGTCTAGGCACACCAGTAGTATGCCGCTGCAACTGTAAAGGTAACTCATCGATCCGTACATCCGGAATACCGAGAGTAAGGCTCTCAACCTGCTCCTGCACAGCTGTAAGGGTCTCAGCATCGTCAAGGTCGCGAAGAATAACTCTCCCAGCAGGCTCCACTTCCGGGGCAGCGACTGGCGGTCTCGGACGAACTGCTGGACGAACAGGACCAACATCTGCATACACCCAAGAGTATGATTAAAAGTCTTGATAGAATAAAGCACAGCAACATTATGAATAAAAGCAGTAAATAATGATATGGTCAAAGAGTTTACCAATAGCGCCCCACTGTTCGCCATCCGGTAGCACCAAATCCGGATCACCTCGAAAATCCATACCCACATATGGATACTCGGAAAAAACCATCTCCTGGCGCTCGAACCACCTGAAGAAGGCATCACTGAAAGTAATCTGAGGTTGACCAGCATGCCTAGACATGTGATCGACCCACCTCTGCATGCGTGGCTCGGTCGGAGAAGGCAAGTCGAGTACAATATACTGAGGCTGCATCAGTGGGATTTTCTCCAAGGTGAAAGCAGTCAGAATAGAACCAAATCCAAAGTTCTTCAGCTTCCCGTCCTTTACCCTGGTCAATTGACTTTTCATCTGAACAAGTACTGCATCACACCAGTTGAATACTTTCGGTTGGAGACACTCCAAGGCGTGCTGCACATAAGATCTGTTGGCAACATGTAGAGCTGTGCTACCGGCCATCCTACTAATGGTATACAGAATGGACCTGAGAGACCTGTCAGTAATCTCACGGATAACAACCTTGCCGTCTCTGCTCGGCTGGGAACCTTCCCTACAATACTGGCGGACATAATCTCTCACGGAGTCAGTCCCCCGGGCCGAACCTAACAAAGAAATGGGGGCACCCCGCCTTGACAACCCAGTCAAGAAGTAAATGTCTACTATGGTCAAGGGGATAGATTTTCCCCTAATCTCGAATACTTGGTTGATGGGATCCCAAGCATCAAGCATATACTGCAGTAAAGTAATCTGTGCTCTCATGCTAGAGATACGGAAGAACTTCAGCAGGCCACAGTTCCGCAGCGCGTTCACCGTGACAAGGTCATGGAGGGCAATCATGTCCTCCTCTTCATGTTCTCGTTCTCGCCATGTAAGGGACATTTTGCTCAAAGATCCCTGCAAAACAAACAAGAGAAGGAGTAAGTTCCTGAGTTTGATGAGAAACTGGGAAAAATTCATCAAAAAATGTGCTAAAAACTCAGTTTTCTGAGCCCAACGCAGGCAGAGAGTGCCCTACCTACGTTGAAGGTCAGGCTGCCTTAAGGCAGCTTGACATTCAACGCAGGTTTCGAATGGGCAACTTGCGCTGATGGTAGGGCGCCCTGGCAAAACCCTTGAGGCTCAGAAAGATTGAAAAACAGGCACAAAACTGAAAAATGAAACCATGAAAAGAAAGAGCTAGGGTTTAGCTCCTACCTGGTCCAGACGGCGCTGAAAATCGTCCGCAGAATCTCCCGGAATCAGCTGGTAAAGATCAAGGGGGAAGAGGCACCTCCAGAGCTCCAACAAACCAAATTCAAATGAAATGGCAAAATGAGAGGTAAAAACACCTTTTAATGGTTTTTTACGTAGTTCAAAGCGAAATATTAGGGTTATAATCTCATTTTCATGCAAATATTATTCATTTCTAACAAAGTTTGTTGCAGCAATTGAGAATGCAGTACTATCCTTGAAAAGAGAAAAGCTATTTATGGTAAAAATCAAAATTTGACTATATAATCGAGCAGTTTTAGCATAAAGTTCATGCTCGTTAAAAAATAAACGCAAGATCCGAGTAGTTTTAATGCGGTCTTCATGCTCGTTAAAAAATAAATATAAGCAATGAGCAATGTTTCCTCCAGAGTTTAAGCTCATTTTTAACTAAAAAATGAACCTATCCCAGTAAATAACTACTGTGAATGTAATTTATCAGCCATAAAAGCCTTGGTCGTGTTTGCACCTGCCACCTCCACTTTCATTTGGCCGATCGTTCACCTCCATATGATTGTTTACCCATTTTGAGGAACAGATGCGAAGAGTGATTTCACCTAGCCATCCTTGTGACACTGCCGTGATTGGAAAATTCCAACCTGTACCTGGAATCAGTTGCTATCCCTGTTTATCACTCGTTCCTCAAAAGACGAGTCTTGTTTAAGCTCTTTTCAACTGACTCGTAAAATATGAAAAGATTGCCGAGTTTTGGCCTTCCAGCTCGTTAAAAGGACAGGAAGAGCTATCCCTCCTCTAGATTTTAATCTTTTTGGACCTGAGGGATTATTGCACAAAAAGGTCGAGCGCTTGTTTTATCCGGCTCGTTAAAGTTATCGAAAACTCATCCCTTCTGTATTGTTTTATACTTTTTCGGACTTAAGGGATTAGATGACGAAAAAGGAATTTTGGAGTTAACTTTATGTACCTTTTCAGACTCTCTAAAAATGAAAAGGACCGAGTTATCCTTGTCGTTAGACTCGTTAAAATTATTAAATAGTGACAAACTTGTCTTTAGACGAGAACGAGTTTCCCTATCGCTAGGCTCGTTAAAACATAGCGATGGGCTTGCCCGAAGGGCAGGTTATAGAACAAGCATATGTTATCCTCCTCAAGCTTGACAAAAATAAAGAGGTACTGGTCAGCAATGACTGGGGAAAAATTGGGAAAGATAAAGAAAACTTTGATGGTAGCAGGTCGCTCTTGAACATGACACTTTTCCTCCGTACCACAATTCGGGTTGGGTTGTTTCATTCACCGGTCACATCACCATGGTCTTGCCATACCATCCATATTTGGGGTAATGCTACCAATCCATCGCATCAATGTCGCCATATGTTCAAGAGAAGTCATTCAGAAAGAGTCAACCGGGTCCCATCCATTGCCATACATTATCCTTCATCCATTCATGACCGCCACCCTGAATCATATGTCACAGATTGTTTTCACCTCCATTAAAATCATTAGCTCCATTCCGTGTCACTGATGTGGGATTCATTAAGGCCCTCCTTTGACGGATCACTCCTTGTCGACATCAGCTCATTATCCAAGGAGTTGATCTAGGAACAACCCCTTCAGTACTTTGAAGCTTGCATGCCTCAATGGCAGGTTTCTCACTTCCGGCGACAGGTATACATCAATGACCTTCGACCAGAAGATTTTGCGTGGTGTTCGACGCCAAGTCCTTTATTCACACCACGTGAATTGTACTGCAGTACCTTGAGGGTCATTATCATTATCGGTGATTCCTCTCGCGCTTGTTAACAGTTTACATCATTGACCGGTAATCAAGCAATGTCTTTCCATGTTTGACTTCAGCGCAATTCTCACATGGATCGACTTGTACTTAGAGTGAAGATCGAACGAGTTTGAAGACGCCGGATCTAGTTTCATCCATCCAGGCTGCGATATATATTCAGGAAAAATAAAGACATTTGATATGTACATCATTGCAGCAGATGATCATCCTATTCAAAGGATGATAATTTCACCAAAATTATCAGTCTACCATCAGACGATCGTCTGTTCTATGTACAAAAATGAATTTATAAAGCTAAGCATGGGAATGCCTGCCTCAGCTAGATCATGAAAGAAGTATGAATCATAATGTATTGTATTGTATTTTATTACAGGTCTCCTCCCAGCAGATGGATGAACTTCGGACCCTCCTGGATAAAGCATTTCACTCGATAAACGGCCTCATACTTTAGGGGGCAACTGTTATAGACATTTTTGTGCCTTGCATCACTGAGCATGAAATGTCAATAATCAAGGGATCCAAAGTCCCTAAACATGTTGTTCCTACCCCTAGAGGAACAAGGCCAAGTAACCACAGCAATTCACAAAAGTTCTCCACCTGAAAACACTCAAAAACAAGGTAATTCTGGATCATGTCAACTGCTCCACTGAGCATCTACGCTGAATGTCAACTGCTCCACTGTCTACCTGCATTGAATTTCAACTGCAAAGAAGGCTACCTGCGCTGAGCGAGTTTGAACAAGTGGCAGAGTCATTCCTCAAGGTGTCAATGCCCAGGAAGCTTCCAAAATGACACTTGGATCAGGGAATTCGACTGGTGATGAGTAAGAGGTTCCAAATCTCCAAGTGGACTCAAGAAATGAAGTGGGAGATGACACTAGTCAGCTTCATACCAACCTCAAGCTGACTCATCCTCTCTCCAAAACTCCTATATATAGATCTCTCTCATGAGGTCTAGGGGGGCTGGAATTTGGTATTTGCAAAGAATTGCTGTTGGTTTGTGGCTAGAAACATTGGGTGTGTAATGCTTTGAAAGGAGCTGAAGAAGGAATTCTATTCTGCTGGGAAGGAGATGCTGGATTGGAGCCCTATGGGTTGTATCACTTCCTGAACCTTGTTACTTTCAATAAAGCTATCTTGATTCTTTCCTATATGCTAGTGTATTTTGTATGATTGCATTGGTATATTTGATTTACTTCTAATCCTGAATCATTTATGAATATGTGTGTTTGCCTTTGTATTCTGTTCTTCTCTTGTTGCAAGTAGTTGTTCTCTTTTCATAGGTAGCTGTTCTATTGTGATGTCGTGGGATTCAAGTAGCTGTTCTCTTGATCAAGCGAGGAGGCAAGTAGCTATGGACACACAAAGGGGAGAGGATCTAGTTCGAGGGACAACCGCAAGACAACGGTAATTCTGCCGATCTCCTCTCTTTCATATTTCATAAAGGAAGTAATCATGATAGCTGCATTTGTTTGTTGCTAAGACGCTGTCACACCTTAGGTGGATAGGATCGTCCTAAATAGGCATTTTTCCCCACAACAGTTAGAACCAAGTTTCTGCACCATGGTGATGTCTAATGGGTTCCAAGTGGTTCGTGGTTTGACCCTACGTGCACGTCGCTACGCGCACTTATCAGTACCTCGCAACCAATGATGATGCCTTTGCGCAGCCTTACTTGGGGGTTGAACAGTGTTATTATCCAAATCCTTAGGAACCCGATATTAGTTGATTAGCTTAGTTGATCTGTATGCTTTTAATTATACTTAACAATATTCACCATTCATACAAGTACACGTAGTAAATAAACAGTATAATTGCAAATGATATCAAATAGGAAGTAACACAAGAACACATACAAAAAATTTAGATCAAAATTCTCTTTATTATTCTTCTCCCTCGGTCACAGACTCGACTCCACCCTACGCACTCAGCTGCAGGGGTCCACACACTCAACTGCGGACTCTACTAAGCCTCTGTGCACTCAGCTGCAGAGCCTCTTCCTACTACTATGACCCAAGATACTAGACTCTTGTTCTATGGTTCGCTATTTTTTAGACTTTATCCATTGGCTCCCTAACTACTTTACAACTTAGAGCCTCGCTCTATTATACAATCCCATGGTTTATGGACCATGGGTAGGTTGAAACTACATTCAAAACTTAAGGAAGACAGCCCTATGACTCTAACATACAATTCACTCTCCGCGCCCGCAATTCGCGGAGTTTTTACAACAATATTACTCAAAACTTGGGATTTGATCCCCAAACCATGTTGTGGGAGGATTCCATACACAATAGACCCCTAACACAAACATCATGACTCACCCTCGAGTCACTCTATCAGCATGACGATATTGGTGTGGAGTCCCTCCAACTGGTCCCAAACAGTCTTGATGTCTGCAACAGACTGAGTTGTTGCTTGCTATACTTGCTGCATTCTTTCTTCTAAGCCCTCTATTTTCGGCATGTTGCGTTGCATCTATGCATGCATGCACTGAATCTACGCAATATTTCCTTCAATATCTGTCATGATTGCGAAGGCTTTGTCAATCCATGGCTGGACACGCGCTTTGAGAACTGCTTCCTTGTGGTGCGACGTGTCCACCTGCTTCTTTAGTGCCTTGGCTTGCTGCATTCTTGCAAGTCACTGAGTAAGGACTACTGTCTGTGCAGTCCCCTTGATGTTTTCATACTATTGTTGGAGTTTGCATGCCTCTATCTCCAGCCGCTAAATGCTGGGGTCCTCCTGCAATGTCGTGAGAACCTCAAGCGCTTGTTCCAACATGTTGGTACAATCACACACTGCAACTCCAATGTCTTCCAACCCTGTTGTAATAGCGTTGGTGCGCTGTTCTTTGATTTCCGAGGGAGTGGAAGGTTACGCCTTCAATCACAACTTGGAGATCTAGAGATTCAGCTCTAGCTGCACCCTTGTTTTCTCTTCTCTCACGTCGTGAAATCCACTGGCCAAACTATGGATCTGTACTTCCACCGGTAGATCTGCTGTGATAGCTAGCTCTGTGATGCATCGGTAAGCATCATCTACTGTTTGCACCAACATTTGGTTCTGCGACATAAACTCATCACGCTGTAAGATGAGCTACTCCATATTGATCTTCTTTTCACTAAGAACTTGGACCGTGCGGTTCTCCCTAGCATGCAACTCTGCTGTTGTTCCATCTTGTAGCTAATATAGCATTTTTTAGGGAAGGGTAGCTAGATTAAGGCCAAGGCCATTCATCATACTAACCGTCATTCGGTCTATTGCATCTGATGATACTAATGCTCCCTCTCGCAACACTATTATGTTAGCCATCCTTGCATGTAGCATCTGCTCTGCTGTTGAAGTACCTGTTGTGACGTGGGTAGACAGGGTACCTTCCTAAGGGGCCCACACCTGTAACTCCTGTATCTATGCCCTGAGGGCCCCCAACACACTCTGGTGCTCCGTCATAAACTCTTGGAGCGCTTCGTTGGTGACATCATGGACCATCTCACCGATGTCATGGAGATCACCTTCAGTTAAGGTGATCGGATCAATGGCCAGCTTCGAGGCCTTGACCTTCTTCCTTGGACGCCATCTCTCTACGATGCGTGGTCATTTGAACTGTGTGGATGTGGTCCCTAGGTTTGCCCTCCCTTCTTCTATTTCTGTGTCCTCTGCCTCCTTCCCTGAGGACGTTTCTTGGCCCCCCTCTTCCTGGACCATTGCGGCCTTTGTTTTCTGCGCTACTGCTACTGCTTCAAAAGCCTTGTTCTGCTCTGTGGCTTCCTGTGCCACTTTGTAGGCTGCTCTTACCTTAGCAACCACTTTTTCGTTCCATCTTCTCATGGCCAGTTGGGTGAAGTTCAGCTTGGCATCATTCTTCTTTTTCTGTGTTGTCACTTTCTCCAGTTCTACCAAATCTGGGGCCCGCCACTCTGGAGGCCATGTCTCCAATATTGTAAAGATCACATCATCAGTGGCTACAAATGGTAGCTTCATCCATTGCTTCACCGAATCCTTTCACTCCCTGATGTATATGTTGTGCATATCCACCTTGAAGTCTGCAAAAATATATAGACTATTGTGCACCGTAGGTGACAGGTGCGGACTCTTGTTGATCCACATTCAGATGCTCGCCTCCATGAGCACCTAGAAAATTTTTATGTCGTGAATCTATTTTGTGTCCTTGGTGGCCCAGAGTGAAGCATACTTCATGGCCTCTAGTATGTCTTGGTCAATGTTTAGGAACTGACTATCCTCCGGAAGTTCTCCCGCTACCAGCAAGATGGATAAGAGCAACCACGCATATTGGAAGGTTTTACCTTGCTCCTGGGCTTTGCGACATTTTAACAAAAACTCCTCGCAGAGGAACTCGGTCTAGTTGAACTGGAGCCCTATTGCGCATTGTTCAGCCAACGCAACCGCTGGCACTGGTACCTCATCAATGCAAAATTTTCTCATCACTTTATCGGCCAGGAGTTGGGTGGCCACACGCACCCCGTTATCCTTGATGCTGGAGATGGCATAGCCCCTCTTCTTTTCCTCCAACTTATACTTTGCCTTGATGGCCTCTGTGAGAGGCAAATTGCTACTTTTCCCAGCTATTGTCGTGGGGTCCTTTCCCTTACAGGGAAGCCGAGAAATTTAGTGGATGAGGTCTGCTATGATGGGAATAGGCTCCTCCAGCCATAGATACCCATCATGCACCAGGAAGAGCAACTGCTTGATGACAGAAATGGTGATGGGCATGTGATGGAAATGTGGAATCCATAACAAATGTAGAAACTTAGCCTTTTCCACACCGCACAACCATTTTCACGGTTCTAATGCTATCAGTGCCCCGTCCGTATTCTGCTTCATCAAATTTTTCGTCTCTAAGTGTGGGAACTTCTTGCTTTCCGTGAGGTCCCAATCTTCAAATTTCATGGTGGGCACACAGCTTGGGTGTAAGCCCTCAAATACAATACCATCGGGGAGGAGCAAGGTCTGGAGTGAACTCTTCATTGCATCCAAATCCTTCGGTACTTTGGCTTTTCCTTTGCATGGAGGGACATATGCGAGTAGTTTCGTGGTAGAGTGCAATGGTTGGATGTCCTCCTCCACATTTTCTTCTTCTTCTATTGTGGAAATCAAGGCCTACAAATCTTCTTCCTCCTCATCTGTTTCAATCGTGACTACCTTCCCTTTTTCTTCCATTGATAACTTAATGTGCAGCAGATTCCTCAGGGACATGCATATTGGTCCCATTGCCTACTTATCCTTCTTCAGCCTTCGCATCTGGTGATTTGGGAATTGTTGTCACAACCCCAACACCTTCGAGAACATCCTGTACCATGGGGGTCTGCGCGGCCTCACCGGCAGTTCCTTCCTCAATTCCCAACCCATCCTTAGTGGTCGTCATCATCTCTACACAATATTTTGTCTTTCGCGAACTCAGGGGATCTATTATCGCTCAACTCTCAAAACTCTGTGCTCTACTCAACCGCTCAATGCTCAAATTAGCAAGTGTTGTCTGCTGGCTAGCCTTTTCAGTTTTATAGCACCTTTTGAATTCAAATTTTGTTGCCCCCCCCATTTTGGGTGATCAATGCTTCCTTAGCGACCGATTTTCCCAAATCTTGCCCATAACTTTCGCCTTAAATGACTGACGGCTACTCCATTTGGCCTCAAATCGGACATCTCGTCATGAACAGTGACATCATGGCAGCATAGCTCTCTAGGCGCAGTTGTGAACCCTCTGACGTCCTACTCTTGTGCGCATCTCTCATATCACACAACCCCCAAGAAGAATATTTTATAGTCCTGCGCTCCCTTTCAACTTCCTGGAGCGCTAAGACTGTCCTCCCTATGGCTAGTCAGGTGGGCACACCACCTGTGCGGGGCTTCATCTCGTCCTCGACCATGGTTCACGGAGAATCCCCATCTTCCATTGTAGTGATCGGCATCATGCACTCTACTATTTGCACTGCGCTGCCTTGGTCACTATGTTTGGTGAGATGCGGTCTCAGCCATGGCAGCAGACTAACCAATTCATGACGATAGCTTTCCAATTTGTCAGTATGACTATATGCACCTTGCCTTTCCATCCTTGGTTTCTCGATGAGAAATGCTTCCTTTATTTCATTTTCTAGAATCTTGATCTCTACATCCATTAACATTCTTTTCTCCCTTAGCCGTACCCGGTCTTTTTCAAGTTCGCGGAGTCTAAATTTTCCCTGTTGAATTTCTTCCTCAAGTATTATATGTTCTGTTTTGCATAACTGTGCGATTTCTTCGTTCCAATTAGCGTGGACCATTGTATCTATAGGTGTTGTTATGCACAGACTCATCTTCGCAATCTCCATAGGGACTACAGCCCCTGCTTCATATTTAAGCTTCGGAAGCACTTGCACGGTTAGAGTTTTGCACATGGTCCTATAAGCCCATACAACCACTAGTACGCATAGGTCCCAGTCGGTGCGTCTCACATGGTGCACCCTGTTCAACACTTCACACACCTTGTCAAAGGCTTCCCCATGTATGATGTTTGGTGTGCTAGGTTTTATCATTCCTTTTCGTTCGTGCACTTTTCTTGCCTTCTTCTGGTCGTTGTTCCTATTTCCTAAGTGATAGCAGTGTGTGTTCGTGCAGGCTACGTACCATACGCCTGTACCCATCTAGAAAGGTGGGAATGCAAGATGTTTCACCCCTCATAACTGGCTCTCATCTATAGCTAATATTTTCCAAATCGTATAAGCATCTCCCTTCTACATTTGTGCCAACTCTCAATACTTCTCTGATGCATACCCCACCACCTTGCAGGCGTCGCGCATAGTGCCCATTTCAGAGCATTGAACTGCTACTGTTCCGGCACTACGCTTTCAAATTTGTTCAGGAATTCATCGACCGCTGTCAACCCATCATACATAGGTAGATCCCTTACCTCTGTTTTCAGTGCAATGATCTAACCATCAAGTTGCAATTAAGTGTGGTTACCTCGTGTAACCGGTTCCACCATCGTTTTGTTTCCTCATCCGAATCTGATGTGTAGGAGATTTTTCACTCCCACGAAATCCAGCCATCCATTGTAGGATTCACCCAATCCTATTTCTGAGCAGTTATCTTGTAGATACAGTCTAGCTCGTAGTCACGTACTGGCTCTATGTAGCACGCTCCTTCCATAGGGTCTAAAGGCACCACTATGCGTAGTGACTTTTTCTCAAAAACAATTTTGCGCTTCTTTAGATTTATTACTCCTTTCATATCAGTGGCCCAGTCTATTCCAAGTAGTGCAGGATAGGGATTGATGTCATCGAAAATCTCTATCACTTTGAAATTCGCCAGCATGCTCGCACCTTCAATATCCACCGTTACTCCTTGCAATCTTCCCATGGGTAAGATCTTCTATTGGTTCACCGTTCACAATTGAATATGAGACCATTATAGTGCGAGTCTACCCATGCGTTCCCATGTTTGTTTTGGCAGTACATTCGCGTCTGATCCCAGATCCAGAATTACTTGATCCATTTCACACTCCCCAATTTACATAGTCAATCTCCCCTTCCTGTTCACGATGTGTGCTTTCCGAGTTTCCGGACTACGTGTGGTTCTCCTGACCCAGTGCACCTACTGATAATTTTCTGTAGCCCTTTCATAGCCTTACTGTCCTGCAGTAGTTTCATACATTTCTCCAGAAAGATAGTGATCATTGAAGGATCCATCTCTAGCTCTAGTTCATCCTTACTACCTAAAGTGGAGGCCACCGTGAAGCTCTTCTTAGCTTCTATGAATGTCTCCTTCGCACGCTCCAGATCAAATTCAGGTTCCTTTGTAGGAGCCTTATGAACCCACACACTTTCTTCAGGCTGCTTACCTTTGTCCTCTCCTATCATGATACCACTTTTGAGCACTATGTTTACATTCGGGTCGTCCTCGCATGGCTCAGACCTCATCATTTTCAAATTCTGAGTGAGTGAGGCTACTGTAACCCTTTCTCGCATAGCCTCGCTATCAGTGTATGACAATCCTCTACCTCATGATCAAACTGAGTACAATATAAACATGATGTTCTCGTCAGATTTGTACAATCACGAGCATAGTGCCCTGACCCTCCGCAATTGTAACAAATTAGTTGTCCATGACCCCTTCTTGGTCTCATTCCACCTCGACCCCGCACGTGCCCCTGAAATCCAGTGCGCATCATTCTCGCGTTTGTGTCGAGGGCTCGTGTTTCGGCCTGCACCCTATAGGTAGGAGTCCAATCCATCATTAGCTCGTAACTTCTGTAGGTGCGCTCATCATGGCCTACTAACCTGTAGAAATTATAGAACAATTGTTGGAACATCTACGTATACTTCTGCAATAGATGACAATTATCCATAGCATGTTTTCCTCCTATCTGATAGATCATGAACCGTAATATAGGCGCCATGCTCGGTCCTACTTGTGCCTCTGGTCTTAATGGCATCGGCCCTCCTCCCGCCAATTAATTCGCGAAGACTGGACAATGGTCCTTGTCATGCCCCTGGCCTTTGCATTTTATGCACCATACCTCCTCACGCACTTCTGGGCAAGTTGTCCTGTCCTGTTTCAAACTATGCATTTTCAGACACAAATTTTGTAGTTGCACATGGATTTGTTGGACTCCCAAGCCAGGATCTTGTATTGGGGTCTCATGCAATCTCATTGCAATCTCCAAAGCTTCGGCCTCGGTGGATGACCTCTGCTGCGACAACGCCATTCTTAAATGTGGTTTTAGTGATGCTACAAATCATGCGAGCTACTGCCCATTTGTCAAGGTCATGTTGGCTTCGCGAATCATACTCTTCAGTCTCTGATCCAGATCCCATGGGGTCTTTCTTGGAAGAATTACGATCTCCTTAAAACTATAATCGATTGTGTCTCTGACTTTGGCCTACTGAATTCCATGTTTAGCGTGGCCTGGATATATGTGATACCCACATTCGAATGGTCATTAGAATGCTTAATGTACCATGTCAGTGTGCGATCCTGCAACGTGATCACCAACATTTTCTTCTTTACCTTGTCATCCACAACTCCTTGTGCTTCCCATATGACCCTTACCACGAACCAAAATTGGTCTGGATCTTCTTTCCCTACTCCTCTTAATACCGGTAATTTTTATCACGCTCGCCATATTAAACTGTGGTGGTGGTGGAGGTGGTGTTAGCAGAGATGGAGGTGAAGATGGTGAGATTGGTGGGGTTGTAGGTGGAGGTGGTAGGCGTGGAATTCGCTGCCTTATTAGACTGACCACACTTCTCGGAGAAACTTTTGTGAGCTCTTCCTCGCTTTCCCACCGAGGTGAAATCAAGGGGCTATTCTCTATCTCTGTGATACCTTTGTTTCTATAGATCCTCCCACTTCGCATAGCCCCAAACATCAATTTATTTGCATAACCCACTTTTCACACAATAACATCTTAATCGAAGTTTTCAGAGATTTAATGTACTTACCTCGTGGTCCTTTGAGGAAGTGTCATTCCACCTCACTGTAGCTGACTCTTTTGTCTACTACATACTCGGTGATAAACCCTCCTATAATTCAATCAAGCTAATAGTCCACAACGTGCGCGATCCTATCTTCCAATGCTTCTAGTCTGCGCACTAATTCTGGAGTCCACACAATTGGTTTGTCGAGCCTACACCTTCCCTGACTGTCTGCTAGCTTCGCAATCCACTCATACAACTCAAAGGGAAATGATGCAAAGAAAATTTCATGGATTTTCGTATATAAGTAGCGCTCCAACCACTATTCCTTTGATACTCATGGATTCCTATTTTCCTGTGTCACGAACTTGTGAATCTTTCTATATAACCACCCTTCAATTTCTTTCTTCGTTGGATTCCAATGACAGAACATCAAACATCCCTTATGTATATCTTGGTCCTGTAAATGGAACCATTTGTTGGATTGTTGGGGCCTGACCCAGGTTCAGAGATGATTTAGCTAAACAAATCCCGGTACCGCTGGCCCTTTTGGAAATAGTCTGCAGAACGCGGACTGAGGTATCACCTGAAGTAGTATGGGAGGGTGCTATAACCAGGTTTCCGCACCCTAGAGATTTTTGATAGGTTCCAAGTGGTCTGCGGTTTGACCTTGCGTGCACGTCACTATGAACACTTATCAATACCTCGCAACTAGTGATGTTTCCTTCGCGCAGCCCTACTCGAGGGTCGAACACTGTTATTATCCAAATCCTTACTAGGAACTAGATATTAGTTGATTAACTTAGCTTATCTATATGATTTCAGTTATACTTAACAATATTCACCATTCATACAAGTACATGGACTAAATAAACGGTATAATTGAAAATGATATCAAATAGGAAGTAACACAAGAACAGATACATAGAATTTAGATAAAACTTATCTTTATTATTATTCTCCATTGGTTATAGACTCGACTCGTCCCTACGCAATTAGCTGTAGGTGTCTACGCACTCACCTGCGTACTCTACTAGGCCTTTGCGCACTCCGCTGTAGAGCCTCTTCCTACTACTATGACCCAAGATACTAGACTCTTGCTCTATGCTTCACTATCTTTTAGACTCCATCAGTTGGTTCCCTAACTACTTTACAACTTAAAGCCTCACTCTATTTATACAATCCCATGGTCAGCGAACCATGGGTAGGCTAACACTACATTCAAAACATAGGGTGGATAGCCCTATGACTCTAACATACAATTCGCGCTCTATGCCCACAATACGTAGAGTTTTTACAACAATATTACTCAAAACTTGGGCTTTGAGCCCCAAACCATGCTGTGGGGGGATTCGATGCCCAACATGCATACTTCAACACCCGCATCGAAGACTTTAACAAAGTACTTTTAAAATTTACATAATAAAATCAATCAACAACTCTTTTTTTAGTAAACACATATTAGTTTAGGCTAGGACCTTGGGTTAGGCAGTTGTGAGTTAACTACCCAAGATCATACACCGAAGCTAGTGTCATTAACAAGTGAAATCCTTATGCATTTATACTATCCAGGACCACTCCTGTAAAAGTGGAGCTAAATACAAGAAAACATCATATTGTAAATGAAGGTATATGCCTTCGTGTTATAGACATTTTTGTGCCTTACAACATGAAGCATGAAATGTCAATAATCTAAGGGATCCAAAGTCCCTAAACATGTTGTTCCTACCCCTAGAGGAACAAGGTCAGCAAACCACAACACTGAAAATCAGTTCTCCACCTGAAAACACTCAAAAACAAGCTATTTCTGGGATCACGCATCGCAAATAGTCAAATACCAACCCTGAATGGTCTATCCACCCAAGAAATGTCTCCACCCCCAGTCCTCCTTCCCGATGAATGCGAGTGATTCGGAAAGATGGGACTGGAACCCAGGGGGCATGCATCCTGGTCTGCTTCGGGTAGAGGAAACCCCGGGTATAAGGTAGAATTTCCGCGAAAGAATATGACTAGTCCGTACCCCGTCCGAAAAAAGGAAGAGAGGGTTGTTCTAGAATAAGATTCTTTTGTCAAAGTTATGTGTTTGATGATTTCTAGTCATTCACCTTTGTCTAAATAGGTAGGCAATGCCAAAGAAAGAGATTCCTTTGCGGCAGCAAATTGTAACCATCTTTGGGTAAAAAGGCAAGCCTCACCCATTAAAACAAATGTTTTGAAGGATAAGTAGGGGCAGCCTCCAAAGAAAGAGATTCCTTTGCTGCAACAAATTGTAACCATCTTTGAGTAACCTAATGATAGACATCGCCGAAGAAAGAGTTTCATTTGCGGCAGCAAATAAAACCATTTTTTGGATAACCTGAAAGAGGCAAGCCTCACCCTTTAAAACAAATGTTTTATCGGATAAGTAGGGGCAGCCTTGAAATTGTACTTTATACCTGGGGGCATGCAAACCTTTTAGAGTGCAAGCTAGGGGCGGTTATTTATCTGTTTTTGGGATTAACCGTTTCCGAACTTGCGTAAAGAAAGGATGAGATGGAGCATAGCTTATGTGATGTGCAAGCTCTATAAAAATTGGAATCTTGCAGGAGACATTTCTTATCTTATGACTGGTGTTTCAAGCAGTTTTACCACGGAATTTATGCTCGTTAAAAAATAGAAAAGTGAGATCCAAGCAGTTTTAGCGTCATAGTTCATGCTCGTTAAAAAATAAACATAAGCTTTTGAGCAGTCAAGCTCATTAAAAAATGAACTTCTGGGTAAATAACCATTGTGATCGTAAATTTATTAGCCATAAAAGCCTTGGTCGTGTTTGCACCTTCCACCTCCATTTCATTTGGCCAATCGTTCACCTCCACATGATTGTTTACCCATTTTGAGGAACAGCTGCGAAGAGTGATTTCACTTAGCCATCCTTGTGACACTGCCGTGATTGGAAAATTCCAACCTGTACCTGGAATCTACTGCTATCCCTATTTATCACTCGTTCCTTAAAAGACGAGTCTTCTTTGAGCTCTTTTCTCCTGACTCGTAAAATATGAAAAGTTTGCCGAGTTTTGGCCTTCCAGCTCGTTAAAGTGACCGGAAGAGCTATCCCTCCTCTAGATTTTAATCTTTTTGGACCTGAGGGATTATTGCACAAAAAGGTCGAGCGCTTGTTTTATTCAACTCGTTAAAGTTATCGAAAACTCATCCCTTCTGTATTGTTTTATACTTTTTCGGACTTAAGGGATTAGATGACGAAAAAGGAATTTTGGAGTTAACTTTCTGTACCTTTTCAGACTCTCTAAAAATGAAAAGGACCGAGTTTTCCTTGTCGTTAGACTCGTTAAAATGATTAAATAGCGACAAACTTGTCTTTAGACGAGAACGAGTTTCCCTATCGCTAAGCTCGTTAAAACATAGCGATGGGCTTGCCCGAAGGGCAGGTTATAGAACAAGCATATGTTATCCTCCTCAAGCTTGACAAAAATAAAGAGGTACTGGTCAGAAATGACTGGGGAAAAATTGGGAGAACCTCAAAGCTTTAATGGTAGCAAGTCGCTCTTGAACATGACACTTTGTCCTCCATATCACATCGGGTTGGGTTGTTTCATTCACCGGTCTCATCACCATGGTCCTCGCCAAACCATCCACATTTGGGGTAATGCTACCGATCCATCACATCAGTATCGTTATATGTTCAAGAGATGTTGTTCAGAAAGAGTCAACCGTGTCCCATCCACTGCCATACATTATCCTTCATCCACCCATGATCGCCACCCTGAATCATATTTGACAGATTGTTTTCACCTCCACTAAAATCATTAGCTCCGTTCCATGTCACTGATGTGGGATTCATTAAGGCCCTCCTTTGACAGATCGCTTCTTGTCGACTTCAGCTCATTATCTAAGAAGTTGATCTAGGAACAAACCCCCCAGTACTTTGAAGCTTGCATGCCTCAATGGCAAGTTTCTCACTTCCGGCGACAGGTATACATCAATGACCTTCGACCAGAAGATTTTACGTGGTGTTCGACGCCAAGTCCTTCATTCACACCACGTGAATTGTACTGCAGTACCTTGAGGGTCATTGTCATTATTGGTGATTCCTCTCGCGCTTATTAACGGTTTACATTATTGACCGGTAATTGTTGGGACTCACAATTGACCTATTTTTGACCTTATCTTTTGCCGTGTAATTACCCTTTTTGCAGTCATAAGTGAAAGCTTTTATTTTATAATGACATATTAACCCCAAGGTATGAAGTAACCTTCCGCATGTCTATGTTTAATTGTTTATTTCATATTCGTGAATATCTTTATACTTATCCTTGGAAAACGCTGACTAAATTGTCAAATAATTGTCTTAAGCTTGCAGGAATTATAATGAATAGTTGTTGTAACACTAAAAACAGCAACTACGCAGTTGCTGCAACACCAGAAACAGCAACTACGCAGTTGCTGCAACACCAGCAACAGCAATTACCTAAAGCAAGCCATTTTGTAACAGCCACGAACAACAGATGGCAGCTATCTAGAGAATTGTGACGTGGCATAATCAAGTGGAAAGTCTAAAGAAAGAAGAACACAGTCAGCATGAACAGCATGGGGAAATGGCGAAGGAATATGAAGATCCCGAGAAGACAGTCAAAGTCAGTACCCGTCGAGTAACAGCTAAAGCTCAAGAAAAGAATGTATTATCATACTGTTGTAACAGCGCTCTGAATTGCTTATTTTTGACAAAATGGGTTAACTGAACAGGCTGTAATATTCTATTGTAATAGATGTCTCCTCTATAAAGAGGAGACATCTACATGAAACGGGGGTTAGTCGGTGTCTATGGTCAGTCTGTAACTGAGATTCCGAGAACATCAGCAAGTCCGAACTCTATTTGTATTTAATCCTTTTGGCAGATGAATATAAAACTGTTTTGAGCACTTAATCCCGTCTTCGTTTTTCTGGGGAATCTTGTGAGAGGGACTGGGCCCACCTTCCTCACAAGATTCACCCATTTACTTTCTTGTTAAGTGTGTAAGTGTGCAGTAATTTCTCTTTGGTACTCTGTTTGGATTTGATAGCATTACCTCTGGTATTCTTTGTTTTACTAGTACTCTGTTTCATTGATCTTTGAGTTTGTTTCTCACCGTTGAATGAGAGTGCAGTATGCATCAGTAATTCTGGTTACAGGGGCAGGTGCTGAACGTCCCCATCTGGAGGATAGGGTCCTGATCCTCTGCCAACAGAGCGTCCATTATTTTGCTTTCCAGATTCGTAGTTTTAATTAATTGCTTTCATTTTAACAAGTACTGTAATGATACAGCGTAAGATGCTTTTAGGCTTTAAGTACATACAGTACGCAGTGCCTTTGAAATAAAAAGACTTTCCCTGGTCGACAATTAATGTGGTACTTGAATGTTTAATTCATAAACAATTCAACTAGCCAACATTTTGGCGCCGTTGCCGGGGAAGGCAACTAAAGAATTCTAAAAGCATTAATGGTTTCTTTGTGAAAATAACAGGTGTATGAGAGGACGCAAGAAACCTAATTTTACAGGCGGCAAAGGAGGAATGAAGACTTACATTGACGAAATCATCTCTAAGGCCGAAGCATCACAGAGGACGAGTTCCCGGAGACCCCAGATCCAATACTCCTCACAAACAGACCAGCAAACGGAGGAAGTGATAGGACCTGAGAGGAAGCTGGAAGCACCAGAGTACACCGAGGAACTGGAAGAGGAACCTGAAGAAACAGAAGACACAGAAGACAAGGCAAGTGATTCAGGGAAAATCTCGATGGAGGATAACAGAACAGAAGGGAGAGGGGAAAACTCGCTCTCTACCCTGGAATTCCCTATTGGGGAACTTCCGAGAGGAGCGACTCCCATGAAAAATATTCCACTCTCGGCATTACCCAATTTCCATGGGTTGTCCTCCGAAGATCCGGATGAATTCCTCTTCGAATTCGACATACTGTGTAGAAGCTATGATTACATAAGTCCTAATCAGAAGCTGAAATTGTTTCCAGCAACACTAAAAGGGAACGCATTGAGGTGGTTTATGAGCTTGGGAGCTCAGGCAATCACCACCTGGGACCAAATGAAAGAGGGATTTCTGGCTAAGTATCAAGACTACTGTCGGACAAGAGAGAGAAAGGAAGAATTGTTTAAAATGGTCCAGAAAGAGGACGAGAATTTAGAAGATTTCGTGGAAAGATTACAGTATAATCTGCAGCGGTCTGATCATCCTAATATGAGCAAAGATATTTTGAAGACCATACTGCTAAAAGGGGTAAGAGATGATTGCCTGGACATGCTGAACATGCTTGGAAAAGGGGACATTTCTAAAGAACCCTTTGATGAAATTATTAAGCTCTGTATGCGGTGTTCAAGGGGAGCGGCAGGCAGATCAAAAGGCAGAGATAATGTGTATTCAAGGGTTCAAAAGTCAGCCAATGGAGGAGCAACAAGAGCAGAGATAGGTAACTTATTAGAAGAATTTAAAACTGAAATGCTAAGTTCTTTTGCTTCACAGATTGACTCTCTGCAGGTCAAGAAGAAACAGGCAGAAGTAGAAGCTGCGCTGGCGATTTTCTGTTCAAAATGCAGAGAGAAACATCCACTTAGAGAATGCCCACTGGACAGGATGCCTATATGCACAATCTGCGAGAAGGATCATGAAACACAGCAATGCCCCTCTTTGCCTGGAATCAAAGCAGCACTGCAAACAACTGAAGAAGAAGCTGAAGCGGTGTATCTAATGACTCAGAGGAGGCAATGGCTGCAAAGACAAGGTACGAGCTCTAATACAACATTCAATTGTTGGAATAATAGTTCTCCTTTTTACCCACCCATGAATCAAATGCAATACCCACCCTTCAACACAATGAACTTTCCACTTATGCAGCAACCTTTTCCTGACCCTACTATGTGGAATCCTTGGGCCCCCCAGCAACCATACTTTAATCAATGGAACCCAAACTGGGCAGCCCAATAGATACCTTTTCCTCAACAACAACAATCTCTTTCCTTATCACCTAATAATCCTCCGAACAATCAGGCAATGAGACCACAGCTGCCTGTACAACCTAACCCTAACCCGAATAATAAAGCCTTGCAAGTTATTGACATTCAGAGTCAGTCTATTCCTCCCCTGCAATGTAATGACATTCATCTCCGCTCAGGGAGAATAGTTGAACCTATTATAGATTATGTCACGGACTCTGATAAAGAAGAAACTAGAAAAGAGAAACCAGCTAACCACAATACTGAAACAGTAGAAACAACACTTAACAATAATGACCAAATGGTAGACCCACCATTCCCTGAAAGATTAGCTCTCACTAAAGTACCTGAACAGCCTACCTTCAATCTGTTAGGAGAGTTACAGAACTTGTATGTCAAAATCCCACTATTGCAAGCACTGAGGGATGTTCCTATATACGCTAGAACTATTAGAGACATCTGTGTAAAGAAGCTTGGAAGGAAGGCTAAAGACCCCCTCACAGTTCATGTGATGGGGGAATTAACTGCTTTAATGACTGAAAAAGATTATCCTGTCAAGTATGGTGACCCTGGTCATCCTACGGTAACAGTCCAGGTCGGAAAAACCTTCATCTCTAAAGTTTTAGTAGACTTAGGAGCTGCAATAAACATCATGACTCTCGAAACAGCTCAATTGCTCCAACTGAAAAATTTTATCAGGGAAACTCCTACTATCTTAGAACTAGCTGACCGTTCTATGATCAAACCTGAAGGGGTCATTGAAGACCTTATAATCTCTGTAGAATCATGGAACTACCCGGTTGACTTTGTGGTCTTACAAACCAAAACAAAGTTGGGGGGTCATCCGTTGATTCTAGGGAGACCTTGGTTGGCTACAACAGATGCTTTCATCAGCTGTAGATCTGGATCGATGACCATCTCCAATGGACAAGAAACTAAACAGCTGACCCTCTATCCCCATGCCACTCCCATGATTAACAATGATAATTCTATATGGGTAGACTATGAGGATGAGGAAACCCAACCAATATTAACTGTTGGACAAGCTTTGACCTTTAAAGACTCCACCGAAGATGAGCTAATTAGTAGTTTTATTTCTGAACCCTCTTCGGTTAACCCAGAAACATCTAATCACTTCGCTACAATCCTAGAACCGGAATCCCAGCAGAATATGAATGATGAAAACTTATGCCAAACAGCACTAGGTAACTCTTCCAAGAGCACAACAGTTGAAATCGAACCTGGTAAAACGCTGAATATAAATCCTGATTTGACTGAGGATGAAAAACAGAAAGTAATAAAGTTACTCCAAGCAAACAAAGAGGAATTCGCATGGGACTACACAGACATGAAAGGAATCTCCCCTGAATTATGTACTCATCGTATATATATTAAAGAGGGATCCCGACCAGTCTGCCAACCCCAACGAAGAATGAACCCTAACCTCAGAGAAATTGTGAAGGAGGAACTCCAAAAACTCCTAAATGCAGGATTTATATACCCAATATCTAACAGCGAGTGGGTTTCTCCACTCGTAATTGTACCAAAAAAGAATGGGAAATGGCGAGTATGTGTAGACTATAGATCATTAAATAAAGCAACGCAAAAAGATCATTTCCCTTTACCTTTTATTGATCAAGTATTGGATAATTTAGTAGGTAAGAAATTTTTCTCGTTCTTGGATGGGTTTAGTGGTTACAACCAAATCAGGATTGCACCCCAGGATCAGGACAAAACCACATTTACCAGCCCATGGGGAACCTTTGCCTATAGAGTACTGCCATTTGGGTTGTGTAATGCTCCAGCGACATTTCAGAGAGCGGTGATAGGAATCTTTTCTGATATGTTAAACGATTCATTAGAAATATTCATGGACGACTTTACTCCTTATGGAGTGACCTTTGAAGATGCCCTGCAAAACCTTGAAAAAGTACTCAAGAGGTGTATTGAAGCACACCTCGCTTTGAGCACTGAAAAGTGCCACATGATGATGAATCAGGGCATTGTATTAGGTCATTTCATTTCATTTTTAGGAATCCAACTCGACCCAGCTAAGATTCAGGTGATTCAGAACCTTCCTATTCCCAAAACACAAACAGAGGTGAGAAGTTTTTTAGGACATGCCGGTTATTACAGAAGATTTATTAAAGATTTTTCTAAAATAGCCTCCCCTTTGTTTGTGTTATTAATGAAAAATGCTGAATTCAAGTGGACTGATGACTATGAGACTGCATTCAATAAACTTAAGCATCAGTTGTCCACAGCTCCTATTTTGAGAGGACCCGATTGGGCATTGCCCTTTTATATTTCCTCTGATGCCTTAGACACAGCAATTGGAGCTGTCCTGGGTCAAGAAGAAAACAACCTCCCCTATGCTATCTATTTCATTAGCAAAAACATGACACCAGCTGAGTTAAATTATACAGTATCGAGAAAGAATTTTTAGCAGTTATTTATGCTATTAATAAATTTCGGCACTATATCACTGGCTATACTACCTTTGTGCATACAGACCACTTGGCCATCAAGTATTTAATGAATAAATCAATTACTAATGCTCGAGTCACCAGGTGGTTATTACTATTACAGGAATTTGATATCACAATAGTAGATAGGCCAGGAAAAGAAAATGTAGTTGTTGATTTTCTTTCTCGGTTAAAAACCAATGAAAATATTCCAGTAGATGACTCTTTTCCTGATGAGTATCTATTTGCAGTATCTGCTCACTCACCTTGGTATGCAGACATTGCTAATTATTTAGTTGCAGGAAAATTGCCATCCCACCTATCACACAGAGAAAGAAGAAAGATCATCCAGCAAAGTGCTAGGTACAGCTGGATAAGCGGGTGTCTGTTCCATACAGGGATAGATCAAGAAATCAGGAGATGCATTGGGGAAGATGAGATTTATGACATATTGAAAGCTTGTCACGATGGTCCTTGTGGAGGACATTTTGCAGATAAAAGAACAGCTCACAAGGTACTTAGAATGGGATATTACTGGCCATCACTTTTTAAAGACGCAAAAAAATATGTGAAGGCTTGTGACAGCTGCCAAAGAATGGGCCAGCCCAACCATAGGGATGAAATGCCACTCAACCCTCAGGTAACTCTCGAACCCTTTGAGAAATGGGCATTAGATTTTGTAGGTCCCATTAACCCTCCATCCAATCAAAGAGTTTACATTTTAGTATGCACAGATTACATGACTAAATGGGGAGAGGCCAAAGCACTCATTAAAGCTAATGAAGAAGCAGTATTAACATTCCTATTTGAAGAAATCTTCGTTAGATTTGGACTACCCAGAGAATTAGTCACTGATGGAGGACCTCCTTTTAATTCCCACGGTTTCAAAGATACGCTTCAGAAATATCATATCAAACATAAGATGACCACACCTTACCACCCCTAAGCAAATGGGCAGGTGGAAAGCACAAACAAGGTCATAGAAGCTATCCTAACAAAAACAATAAAGGAGAATAGAAGGGACTGGTTTCAGCGTTTGCCCGAGGCTCTTTGGGCCTACAGAACTACCTGGAGAAACACGACAGGATTCTCACCCTATGAATTGGTTTATGGAAAGAATGCTATTTTTCCCGTAGAATTTGAAATTAAAACCTTAAGAACTGCTTTAGCTGTTAACCTTGATTTAACTGATGCACAGACAGCCAGGTTGCAGCAGTTGCAGGAACTGGACGAGAAAAGACTGGATGCCGTCCACCAAACAACTATGATACAGCAACAAAGGAGCAGATGGCATGACAGAACCATTAAGCAAAAGCAGTTCCAGAAAGGTGACTGGGCTCTTCTTTATGACTCACGTTTCGAGAACTTTCAAGGGAAGCTGAGAACAAGATGGCTGGGACCGTATGAAGTGGATACTGTTTTCCCAAATGGAACAGTTAGACTAGTAACAATCGATGGAAGCAAAACACCACTGTTGGTGAATGGCTACCGACTTCGGTTGTATCAGCGGCCGGTTTCCAAAGAGGACTTTAAAGCCACTTGCATGGCAATAAAACAGTATTCTTTTCCAGGGGAACTTGCTGTCCCTCATAACACTTGAATTTCTATTATTTATGTAATTATTAGGATTAGAATTTTTTTTTTAGGAACTAATAAATCCTGCCAAGGATTGCAATATTATATTTCCAGATTTTGCAGATGTAGCATGGAAAGTAGCTGAGAGCAAGGTTTCAAAAGAAACTACAGGGCGGACTCCGAATTCCTAGTTGCTGCAACACCACTTTCCTGTTGCTGCAACACCACTTCCCGTTGCTGCAACACCACTTCCCGTTGCTGCAACACCACTTCCCATTGCTGCAACACCACTTCCCGTTGTCCCAACATTATTCCTGTTGCTGTAACACTAGTTCCATTATTCCACCACTTCCCGTTGCCCAACGGTAATTCTCTGCGGCTACAACACCAATCTCGGTGCCACGACAGTGCTCCCTGATCCGAAATATCCTTTCCACATGAAACATATCACCTTTCGTGATGATTACAGAACATCACCGTCACTTCCCGTCATTATCATATTCCCGTGCTTTCAGATCCGCGGTAATGATTATAATTTGACAGCAGACGAGAAAAGACTTTTTGACGCAGCGATCCAAAAAGGTAAAGGACGAAGGTACGCACGTTTATGAATAAGCATTAAATAATAGATAAGCGGAAAAAGGGTGATAGGTCCATCAAATGATTACATTCCCCAATCATATCATTCACACGTAGGAAAGGGGGGGTTACCAAAGCAATTTCCATAATGGATAACCACGCCAACCACTGCCACCCTTAATTCTCCCAGTTGTATGTAAAAACTACAGCATGTTACCAATTGTGATGTATACTCTGAGTTAAAAATCGGTAGCTCGGCTCTGAATTCTGAAGATTTACCGAAACAATAGCCATGGGAGGAACCCTTATCACTCATGAACCAGGCACGACAGCAGTTCTGGAGCTTTTCCCGGAAATTTACCAAATTTTCTTGCAAGCTGGATGGATAGAATATTTCAGGCGACTTCCGGACTTTGACGAGCAGCAAGTCCTGGAATTCACATGCAATTTGACAGAAGGATTCTCTGTCGTCCAAGGAATTCAAGTTCTGGTTACGGAAGAATTCATAGCCGAAGTCACCGGACTCCCAACCACTGGTACGAGATGGTTCAGCAGGAAGCACTTGATTCTGAACGCGCAGCAAGACTTTCTCCGTCCGGGCGAGGAAGTAGAAACCAAGGGCAGAGGTGTAGCATTGCGATCGCTACCTCAACCATGGCCAAGAGTCGCCGAATTCGTCAAGCAGTATCTAACATGCGAAGGTCGTTACCAGGTAATCTACCAGCACGACTTCGTTCTGTTAAATCACTTAAGAAATGGTCAATTATTGAATATGCCATATTATTTGCTGGGTTGTCTTAAAAATATGGCACGATATGCTATGAAAGCGAAGAATCCAGCCCTCTCCCTAAAACACCATCGCCTAGTTCAACTGCTAATTAACAGAGCTCTTCCTCTGAACATCCCTCCACCCCCCATTAATCCCCATCCGGAGGAAAGAAGTCCACAGCCTGCGCAGGGTAGTCCTCATCAAGAAGACGAAACTCCTCGTCAAGCTGAGGATATACCTCAGCAAGACCAGGAGCCTCCTCAACAAACGGACGACACCCCTGAGCAAACCCCTTCGGAAAACCCTCAGCAGACAGAACATACCCCCGAACAATCCCAGCAAATACCTCTGCATGTTACAGAAAATGAACAAGAAGCAATGGAATTAACTGTGTCGCCCAAAAGAACCAATTCTCCCGCCCCCATACTCAGTATCTCCACTGATGATTCTGAAGATAATATCCCAATTATGCAACTTAAACGAAAAAAGCAGCAGGCAAAGAAAACCTCAGTAAAAAGAAGAAGAACGAGGGTTTCGACCAAAGCACCCACCACCCCGACTACTGTTCCGGTCACAAGAGCCAGCAGGAAGAGAAAAACACCTCAATTCCCTGCCTTTTTACCAAAACGAAAATCGGCAGTAGTTGGATCCCCTGATCCCTCCAGCCCACCATCCATTGTTTTAAAACCCCATACTCCGGCCACTTCCCGAAACCCTTCTCCCTCACCCACAGAGGCTGAGATGTAGAGCATTCATAGCTTCGTGGCATCATATCTTAAGACAGCTGATACACAAGAACCAGTTGCCGACACCCAGAATGATAGTGAGCAAGTGGCTGCAACACAAGAACCAGCCACTACCCCAGGTGACACACAAGAACCACCTGTGGGAAATATTGACCAAATTGACGTAGCAGAATCTCTGCCTCCACTGGAATCTACTGTCTCAAAGGATCAGCCTACTATACCCGCCCTGCAAGAGGAAATTGAGTTTCTGAAAGCTTAGATTCAGGATTACCAGGAAGAGATAATAAGAATCAAGGAGGCATATCAAGAAGAATTCAGTCTGCATGTTATAGCAAGAGCAGCCTCGGCAGTAGAGAAAAGCAAAGATATTGAATATCTGTGTACAAGCTGTGGTGAGATATATGCTCAGGCAGGGTATAGGTTAGTGCAGGAACCAATAGAGGAAGCCCCCGAAGCTGAAAATGAAACAAAGGAGTCTGTTGATGCTGAAGTAAAAATCTCACAATTCTCTGCTGAAACAGAAAGACCTGTTGTTACACAAGAACCAACAGGATCTGTAGAAAAAGCGCAGCCAGCAAGCCCTGTTGACACACAAGAACCAACAAGAGCTTCAGAAAAATTACAGTCAGAAAACCCTGAGCATGTGCAGATAGAAGAACCAGCTTCAGAGGAAGTGCAGAAAGAGAACCCTGTTGTTACACAAGAACCAACAGGATCCTTAGAAGAAATGCAGTCAGTGAGATCTACTGATACAAAAGAACCAGTAAGTCCACCTGAAGCTGTACAAGATCAAGAACTTACTGACACACAAGAACCAGTAAGTTCCTCAGCGGCTGCACAAGAACAAACAAAGGAGCTTCCCGATGCTATGCAGGATAAAAAGGAAGAAGATACAGATTCACCCCGGCCTACCCAGACTACTATGGAAAAAGAGCAAACAGTCTCAGAAGGAAACAAGGAAGAATTGAAGCAAGGAGCAGAAGAAGAAAAAGAGACAGATTCACCCCGGACCACCAAAATCAATCTGGAGAACAATGAATTAGACCAGCAAGAGGAAGAAGTTCTGGTGGAAGATGAAGAAAAAGATGCTGGATCATCCCAGCCCACTTCGACAGAACAGATGATTTTGGTTGACGCCTGTATGCAAACAGAGCCTCCCACTGTTAAAGATGCATGTGTAGAAACAGAAAGTTTTCTGGAAGTGAAACGCATATGGTGGAGAGAATATCATCAATCCCAAGGGAAAGCATTTGAACAACAGAAAGGGCCCTGGTTTGATCATGCCTATAGGAACTGGGAAGCACTGGAACAGTGCAGGGCCCAGTATAAAGAAATTAAGGAGCTGAAACACAGGATGTCCCTGATGTTTGAGTTATGCCAAAGGATGCTCGCCGCAAGGAAACCCTCCTTCAACTATGCCACATTCTTAAGGGAAAGGCTTGCATTTATTCAGCTGAAGGCCATCAAGGAGGGCAGGCCTTATCAAGTGGTCACAGCAGATCAGTTTATGAAAACTTTTGCAGAAGCACCCAAAAGTGACCAAAACCTGCTATGTGAATTATACCTCCATAATGAGGCAGTATCTGAAGAAAGAAACATGAATATGACACCTGTAGCAGGTGATATACAACTGATAGCTTTCATTTCCTTTTTGGCAAATCATCTCACCTGGCAAAATGCCTATGTCTCAGGCGTCCAGAACGAACAGAATTGCCTTTTGTGGATTCAGGCTGAACCACAGAACGCTGCCACTTTCATTTTGCAACATTTAAAAATGATAGAAAATGATAAGATGAAGGATCATGTTATGAGACTGCGAACAGAGGTCCTAACAGACTGTCAGCAGTATATAAAAACCAAAGCATCATTGGCTGTGAAAGCAAATAAATTATTTTGGGATAACTACCCCGCAGAAAGGAAAGAATATCACCCGTATAACCCAGCAAATCTGCAAGTAGCATTATCAAGGGTACCTCGGTATGTTGAAAGCATGCAAATCTGTGCAGAAAACTGGATAGGTTACAAATTCAAGTTCCAACTTTTATGGTTGCCGGGTGATCAGTATAAGGGTCAGTTTGGACTTTCTAACAGAGAAGAGGCAGCAGTATGGAAACAGTTGCGAACTGTTTGTGGTTACAGAGACAAGTTTGATGTTACTCCCTACAGCTATTGTCTTAGTAATCTTCATTGTTCGTCCCAGTTCTCCGACTCAGACTCAGAGTAGACATTTCATGGGGACATGCAATCTCTTCGGTTGGGGGGGATGTTGGGACTCACAATTGACCTATTTTTGACCTTATCTTTTGCCGTGTAATTACCCTTTTTGCAGTCATAAGTGAAAGCTTTTATTTTATAATGACATATTAACCCCAAGGTATGAAGTAACCTTCCGCATGTCTATGTTTAATTGTTTATTTCATATTCGTGAATATCTTTATACTTATCCTTGGAAAACGCTGACTAAATTGTCAAATAATTGTCTTAAGCTTGCAGGAATTATAATGAATAGTTGTTGTAACACTAAAAACAGCAACTACGCAGTTGCTGCAACACCAGAAACAGCAACTACGCAGTTGCTGCAACACCAGCAACAACAATTACCTAAAGCAAGCCATTTTGTAACAGCCACGAACAACAGATGGCAACTATCTAGAGAATTGTGACGTGGCATAATCAAGCGGAAATTCTAAAGAAAGAAGAACACAGTCAGCATGAACAGCATGGGGAAATGGCGAAGGAATATGAAGATCCCGAGAAGACAGTCAAAGTCAGTACCCGCCGAGTAACAGCTAAAGCTCAAGAAAAGAATGTATTATCATACTGTTGTAACAGCACTCTGAATTGCTTATTTTTGACAAAATGGGTTAATTGAACAGGCTGTAATATTCTATTGTAATATATGTCTCCTCTATAAAGAGGAGACATCTACATGAAACGGGGGTTAGTCGGTGTCTATGGTCAGTCTGTAACTGAGATTCTGAGAACATCAGCAAGTCCGAACTCTATTTGTATTTAATCCTTTTGGCAGATGAATATAAAACTGTTTTGAGCACTTAATCCCGTCTTCGTTTTTCTGGGGAATCTTGTGAGAGGGACTGGGCCCACCTTCCTCACAAGATTCACCCATTTACTTTCCTGTTAAGTGTGTAAGTGTGCAGTAATTTCTCTTTGGTACTCTATTTGGATTTGATAGCATTACCTCTGGTATTCTTTGTTTTACTAGTACTCTGTTTCATTGATCTTTGAGTTTGTTTCTCACCGGTGAATGAGAGTGCAGTGTGCATCAGTAATTCTGGTTACAGGGGCAGGTGCTGAACGTCCCCATCTGGAGGATAGGGTCCTGATCCTCTGCCAACAGAGCGTCCATTATTTTGCTTTCCAGATTCGTAGTTTTAATTAATTGCTTTCATTTTAACAAGTACTGTAATGATATAGCGTAAGAATTACGTATACTACAGCTTTCGATGCTTTTAGACTTTAAGTACATACAGTACGCAGTGCCTTTGAAATAAAAAGACTTTCCCTGGTCGACAATTAATGTGGTACTTGAATGTTTAATTCATAAACAATTCAACTAGCCAACAGTAATCAAGCGATGTCTTTCCATGTTCGAATTCAGCGCAATTCTCACATGGATCGACTTGTACTTAGAGTGAAGATCGAACGAGTTTGAAGACCCCGGATCTAGTTTCATCCATCCGGGCTGCGATATATATATTCAGGATATAAAGGCATTTGTTATGTACATCATTGCAACAGATGATCATCCTACTCAAAGGATGATAATTTGAGCAGAGAATTATCAGTCTACCATCGGACGATCGTCTGTTCTATGTACCAAAATGAATTTATAAAGCTGAGCATGGAAATGCCCGCCTCAGCTAGATCATGAAAGCAGAATGAAAAATAATGTATTGTATTGTATTTTATTACAGGGCACCTCTCAGCGATTGAATGAACTTCGGATCCTCCTGATAAAGCATTTCACCCGATAAATGACCTCATACTTTAGGGGGCAACTGTTATAGACATTTTTGTGCCTTACAGCATGAAGCATGAAATGTCAATAATCTAAGGGATCCAAAGTCCCTAAACATGTTGTTCCTACCCCTAGAGGAACAAGGTCAGCAAACCACAGCACTGAAAATCAGTTCTCCACCTAAAAACACTAAAAAACAAGCTATTTCTGGATCATGTCAGCTGCTCCACTGAGCATCTGCGGTGAATGTCAACTGCTCCACTCTGTACCTGCGCTAAATGTCAAATCTAATGAAGGCTACCTGCACTGGGCGAGATTGGCCAATTGGCACAGTCATTCTGCAAGGTGTCAATTTCCCATAAAGCTTCCAAACTGACACTTGGGTCAAGGAATTCGCCTTGTGATGAGTAAGAGGGTCTTGATCTCCAAGTGGAAGCAAGAAACTCCAAGTGGACTCAAGAACTGAAGTATAACTGAAGTGGGAGAGGACACTAGTCAGCTTCATGCCAGCCTCAAGCTGACTCATCCTTTCTCCAAATCTCCTATATATAGAGCTCTCTCATGAGGTCTAAGGAGGGGGGAATTTTGTGCAAGTAAGGAAGTGCTGTTGGTTTGAGTATAGAACTATAGGGTGATTGCTTTGAAGGAGGTGAAGAGGATATTTCTTTCTGCTGGGAGGTGTTGCTGGATTGGGCCTATTATGGTTGTAACACTCTCAGAACTTTACTTCTTCTATTAATAAAGTATTTGAGGTTCTTCTATATGCATGTGTCTCTATGGTGAATTGATGCTTGTATATTTGATTTATTCTAATCCTTGAATCAGTTATGGATGTATGCTTCTTGTAGTTTCCTTTTCTTGTGCTTTTACAGGATCTTCGTGTAGCTGGGCTGGTGAAAGAACAAGGAGCTAGGAGCAAGCAACAAAGAGGGAAGACTGGATCAACCATTAGCGGAAGATAACAGTTAGTGGATCCCCTTTCTCCTCTCTCTTACATCTCATAAAGAAGTAATCTTGAATAGCTTTGCATTCGGTTGTTGCTGAGGTACTATCACCCTTAGAGTGGGATAGGGTCATTCCGTATTGGATACTTTTCCCAACAACACTTCGCTTACATCTCCTTTTCGTATTCTGTGTATTGTGGATCCCTTCAGGGATATTGGAGCTGAGTCGGGGAATCAAGTATCCTACCCACATAGCATACTATCTGCGACTATGTCCCCCTTGGTAGTGTCTCTGATTTGAGGTAACCATAGTGGCCATACTTTTTAAGGATGAACATAAGGTGACTGGGGCAAGCTCCTTTGGTACCTAACACATACGAACCTACTAGGTCTTCAATTTTTGGGAGAGTGCTCATCTTCACGAGAGTACTTCGCCCCTTAATCTGAGGTTCCAGTGAAGCTCAAGAGTAATCATAACTATACATTTTGAAAACTCTCTCTTTTATCCATTATGATACTGGGTTTCATATCTAGCAAACAGTGGTTATCAAACAGGGTCATACTCTCTGTTTGTTGATTGATTTCTTTAGTATATTTTTTATTTTTTAGGTGCTAGTTTGTAATCACTGAGACATTAATAAATATCACTATAACATCTATTGATAAAATTTAGTAGTAACCATGGTTTCATATGGCCCTCGTCATCAATCTAGATGGCTACTAAGTCTTCCCCCACTAAATGTGGAGGATCTGTCGAGCACTAGTGAGATAGAGTACCCATCTTTGGGTAATCAGTCTCCAAGATCTCACACTGAATTAGTCTAGGCATCCCACGACTCAAGTTTACTGAAACATTTCTTTACTGAAGGTTTCATTCCTCCATATAATCCTATGATCACAAATCCATTGGGACCACTATTGATTGCAGTTGCACCTGTACCTCCCATGTCTTCCATCAAACCTATACCTACCATCCCATCAACGACTAAGGGTCATGGGCTTTTGTGGACACTTTTTGTCGACCACCACCTCCCCAGTTAACAGTCAGTACCACACCTCTGATGGAAAACCCTGCTATCCCAACTGTGCCAGGTCCAAGCACTATAGTGACACCCAACATGAGTGGAACCCAGTACATACTAGTTTCCACCCCTTTTGTGTCAGCTCCTGGACCATTGGCAAGTGCTCCATATAGTGCTCCTTATAGCACTCCATATAACATGGTTAGCATGGGTCCCTTGAACAACCCTTTTGGTTGGAACCCATTTTTTAGTTCCAACCCCCATGCTCAAATGCGTGTGGGCACTATTCCCAATATGCATATACTAGTTGAGAACATTATAGTTCCCCCTCCGTTTATAGGACAACAGGGATAGTCATTGATTGACATGAATCCCCCTTATGTTAGTCAAGGGAATATGGCTAATTACGTGGCTAGTGGGATCCCTCAACAAGGTCTCACTCAATCCATATGAGCACCCCACTCTTAACCTCAAATGAGTCAAGGGGGCACTCCTTATCCTAGGGGCACTTATATCCCCCATCCTAACAACCCCTATGGACAACCACAATATACGACTATGCCCCAAGGAAATTATTATTCCACGCATCCTGTGTATAATATTGGGAACAATACGATGGGACGACCGCGAGGATCCTCAAGTCATTTATCATTGCCTTGGTACAATTCGAGGGAATCAAATACCTTTCCTTTCTTAGCAACACTTGACATCCCTGATTTGTATAAATTCACCAATGACCCCATCTATCACAACATACTTTTGCCTCCAATCCTGCACAAAATTCCAACATACATCCAGAAGTTCTAAAGAAACAAGGCGAGGATCTGGGTATGCACATCACCACCTATCATTTATGGTGCATTTCTAACTCCATGGTGGATGATAGTATCTGGCTTTAGGTCTTTCCCTACACCCTTACTAGAATTGCAGCCAAGTGGTACATTGAGTTACCATGTGTGTCATTCAATACCTTTGGTGCTTTAGTGATGGAATTTTTAAAGCACTTTTAGCAACCCATCCGGTATTAGACTGGGATGAAACTCCTTACTTCTTTACATCAAGACAATGCCACCCACATATTTGATCATATCCATGAATGGAGATGTAAGCAAAGGCTATTCTGGCACCTTATACAACATCATTCCCAATACCCCTAGAAACTCCAATGATCTCTCTACTCAATAACTTAGTGCACACGCTGATATTATTATCGATGCTACCTCCGGGGCTATTATAAAACAACTTAGCGGTCACATTGCCCAGTTATCAGTTGACCCCGCTACCCAGTCGACTACTCTTCCTACTGTCGCGATCAATTTTGTGTAGTCTACACAAAAGCCTGGTCGTAAGAACAACAAGAACAAGAAAAAGGCCACTCCTTCTGAATAGCATTCAACCAGGTAGTCCAAACCAAAGCAGAAAATTGTTGCACCTACTGATAGTGGAAAGGACAAAACTGTCAAGTTCCCTTGCAAAATCTATGTAGAGGGCCATATGACACATCATTGTCCACGTCTCCATGAATGCATAGATTTCCTTGCTCAAATAAAACATTGGCCAGACCCCCATCATCCTAAACAACCCTTTCCCTGCTCAGCAGTAGCAACATCTTACTGCCAACAAACCTCAACCCCTACAAGGGGGCAACGATGGTTCGCGTCATCCTTTAGCTGGTGAAGGACCATCTACCATTTATACCTATGAAATGGTCGATCTTCAAAGTAGAGCCAAAAATTATGGAGCTCTAGTAGCTAATGTTGTGGAAGCCTCCTCGAGTCAAAACCCACCATTGCCTAATGACCTTCATATTGAAAGGCCAGTTGTTGATCTTACGATTCACCCCCGAAAAGGGGCACTTCATCGCACAATGCATAATACATATGCACATGCTGCCCAGAACTATAGTATTGTATAAGATTTAATACAAGCACCGTCAACTATGTCAGCGCTCGAAGTATTACAAACTTTTCCAGCACAAAGGAAAGCTCTGATTTCTGCAATTGGTGGGGCTGACCCTCAGGCTTCTATGCTAGCAATTTTTGACATGGACAAATGTAAACCTCCCCTTTCACACCATCTTTCATTTCGGGTGTAAATATTTTCAAAAGGGCGAGGGGTACATAAAACTATCATTGACGAAGGTACTTCAACTTGTGCCATGTCGACTTCGTGTTGGCTCACCTTGGGTTCTCCAACCCTCTCACCACTGTCGAATTCCCTTAAATATTTCGATGATCACACTTTCATTCCAAAGGGTTACCTTGCCAGTTACCCCATCAGTTTAAGTGGGAAAATGGTAACGGTGGATATCGAAGTCATGGATCAAAAAGTCGACTATAATTTATTGTTGGGTCACAGTTGGACTTATGCCATGACTTCCATTGTGTCTATTGTATTTCATATCATCCTATTTCCATTAGATAGAAGGATAGTCGCAGTGGACCAGATGTCCTATTGTACCTCATATTTCTCCCCATTACCTAGCAACTTGGTACCCTTAGTCAGTGGTCTTCCTTACCCTTATGTTAGTATCAGTAGTAGTCTATTGTAGGGCTCTTTGCTAATGGATTGTTTTCCTCTCCCGTCGCTCATGGTTCCATAGACAATATCTATGGTCTCATCTATTCCTCATGAACCGACCGATCCTTGGATCCTCCCAGCCCCTTCAGACACGGACTCTTATGGAGAACAATTGTCATTGTCACCAGCTAAATTGGCCTACCAAGCCATTCAATCTCCATCTGAATCTTTGGTCATTTTGATCACAATCAAGTCCTACCTTCGGACGAATCTATTCGAGAGTTCATGTGTTTAGAAGAATCACCTTGGTAGGATTCAAACCATCACATTTTAATATCTAATTCGAACGCGATGACCATACAAATCATGTCCTTTGAAACACTTGAAATCGTTCCCTTGCCTTATACGACTATCCAAACTTTAGATTCGGAAGGGAATATGGGCAATATTTCAAAGACATCACTCATAGATATTTCACTCAAGATAGGCATCATGGAAAACATTTAGATTGGAGTCAATTGCACTCTTGAGGAAATTGCAAGCTTCACCTACCTTTTTAAGGAATTTCACGATGTATTTGCTTGGTCTTCTAACGAAATGCCCATATATATCCATCTGTTTTCAAGCATGAGATAAAGGTGTATGAAAATGACAAGCCTATTCGCCAAAGGCTTTGACCAGTCCATCCCCGCAAAACTATAGCCATCAAGGCTGAGGTGGAAAAATTGTTACGTTCTAGTTTCGTCTATCTCGTTCCCTTAACAGAATGGGTGTCCAATCTGGTTCCTGTAGATAAGAAATAGGGTACCATCTGTGTCTGTGTCGACTATAAGGACTTGAACACTATGTGTCCAAAAGATAAGCATCTGACACCGTTCATCAACCAAATAATCGATGATTGCGCTAGTTGTGAATCCTTCTCATTTATGGATGGTTTCTTAAGTTCTAACCAGATCACTATAAAACCTACGGACCAGCACAAAATCGACTTCATTTTCCCTTGGGGGATATTTGCATATCAAAAACTCCCATTTGGTTTAAGGAATGGTGGAGGAAAATTTCAATGGGCCATGGAATACACATTCCATGATATCAGACATACTTTTCAGGCTTACTTGGACGACCTTCCAGCCCATTCCAAGAAGCGAACTCAACACCTAGTTCATTTACAAGCATTTCTTATTAGGTGTAGGTTATATAACATACTTTTGAATCCACACAAATGTGTGTTCTTTGTTGAGCCTGGACGCCTGCTTGGCTTCATTATCTGAAAACACGGGACTAGGGCTGATCCCGATAAGGTAAAGGAAATTACTCAATTTCTCGAACCATGATCCATTTTGCAGCTCCAACGTTTGCAAGGGAAAGAAAACTTCTTGCAATGTTTCATTATAAATTATGCCGATTTGACAAAAGGCTTTATGTGCCTACTAAAGAAGGGAGTACCATACTTGTGGGATGATCAAGCCCAATGATCATTTGATGCCTTGAAATAGGAACTTATATCAGCCCCACTGCTTAGTGCTCCCAACTATGGGTGCAACTTTTTCCCCTATATGGCAGCCTTGCCATCCTCTATTGGAATGGTGTTTGTCCAAACTCATGATGATCTTAGTGCTCATGTGATATATTATCTTTCAAAAGGCCTAGCTGGGCCCGAACTTAGATATTCACATGTGGAAAAGTTGTCCTTGGCAGTTGTCTTTGCTGTCAATTGATTCCAACATTATATACTACTGCGACAGACTACCATCATCACTTTGGAGAATCCCATGAGACACATTTTGTCTCATCAAGTCATTGGAGGAAAATATTCCAAATGGATAGTTATCCTCCAACAATTTGATTTGGTTTTCGCCACTGCCAAGGCAAAAAAATCCTTAGTCTTCATCAAACTATTGTCAGATCTTCCCATTGTCGATCCAAATGAGATAGCTCACGATCCTCTCCTGAATGAATCTGTCTATCTAATCAACTCTACTAACCCTTGGTATGGTGACATTCTTGTCTACCTCCAAGCGCAACATTTCCACCCTGAACTATCATCAGGTGACTGTCGTCACATCCACCACCAAGCTTGGCACTATTTAGTGTTGAACGATACTTTATATCATCATGGCATTGATACAGTTCTTTGACGTTGCCTCACCCATGAAGAGTCATAACACGTTTTAAATGACTACCATGCTAGGGCATGTGGCAGTCATCTTTCTGGCATGTCTACTGCACAGAAAATTTTAAATGCAATCTACTACTAGCCAACCTTATTCAAATATTGTATCAAGAAAATCCATCAATGCCACGCTTGTCAAGTTTTTACAAAGAAAATGCACACTTCCCTGATCCTAATGCACCCGGTTGTCTCGGTTGGCCCTCTTTCCAAATGGGATATCAACTTCGTGACATGCAACCCCACTTCCTTTGTTACTATTTCACGAAATGGGCTGAAGCCCTTCCCACTTACTGCGCTGACAGAGAAACTATGACGTTATTCCTATTTAATCAGGTTATCTGTCATGCCATTGTGCCTTGCACGATCATTACAGACCATGGGTCTCATTTTCAGAATCACATGATGTCTGACTTAACATCGTTGCTAGGTTTTCACTAGGACCAATCATCCTTCTACTATCCCCAAGCTAATGGCCAAGTATAAGTCATTAATGGCATCTTAAATACCATGATCTGTAAGTTAGTAGGTAATCACAAAACCCACTGGCACCGCATGTTATATCCTACGTTGTGGGCATATCGAACTTTAGTCAAAACCACTACAGGATTTACACCATTTCAACTCACTTATGGCCTGGAAGCGGTTCTACCTATCGAGTGTCAGATTCCTTCCCTAAAAATTGTTGTTGAACTCTTACCCGGCACCACTGCCAAAGGAGAGCATCTACTATACCTCAATCAACTAGATGAAAATTTTCAAGATGCCCAATTGGCACTCGAGGACCATAAGCACTGGGTCAAAGCCCAGTACGACAAAAAGGTCAAGCCTTGTTCTTACCAAGAGGGCAATATTGTTTTTCTCTATGATAAAAAACATAACCTCTTGGAGACGGGAATGCTTCAGCCGTTATGGATTGGTTCATATGTCGTCACCAAGGCCCTCTAAAAAGGGGCATATTAACTTTAGGAATGTGAAGGAATCCTACTCGAGGAGCCTCGAAATGGGCTCTATCTGAAAAAGTATTATGCCTAGGCATGTGCTTTGTAATTCTATATGTTTATAAGTCTTTCTTCTTTTTGATGTCACTGGATTTTTTGGTATTTTTTGAGTCTTTGTCTGATACATATTTTTTGTCATGTAGATGTCTTCATTACCCTAAGCATACGTAGGATATGTGGATGGTTCTAGTCGTCACACATGACACATTGCATCAACTGCTTGGGTCATTAACACACCTGAGTTAGAACTTATTTGTTCAAGGGGAGTCTTTCTTGGTATTTCCACCAACAATATTGTTGAGTATATGTCTGTAATTTCACTTCTAACTGAAGCATCATCTCCGAAAATCTCCAATCTAGTGGTCAGGTTAGACTCCCAGCTTGTCATTATTCAATTGAAAAATCATTATCACATTTACAATCCAATCTTGGTACATCATTATTTAAGGGTACGACTCTTGTAACATCAATTTGAGTTTATTGCATATGAACACATTCCTCGAGAATTCAATGCAGTTGTTGATTCATTAGAAAACTATGTGTTAGATTGGCATCTGTCTCATTTATTATAGATACATGTATGAAAGCAAAGATTTACACAGTTAAAAATTTACAAAAACACTTAAAATCATTTACATCATAAAATACCAATATACATAGATCAAATCCAGTCTTTTACATCAGAAAATTTCCCAAAACATGCATGTTTTTAAGTACAAAATGGCTACTAAGCCTCGCTATAAACACCTACTCATTATACCATGCGCCTGCTAAAAGACCCTAATGCTCATGAAAAGTCAATACAACTCTATCTATCCTCCAAAGAGAAACCAGAAACCACTCAGACACACCAACAATGCATCACTGCATATGAGCGGGAATATCCCTCGTGGGAAGGGGGGGAATGCCCATGCTCAGACCTTCAAGGTTCCTTAGAACCTCGCAGAGACTTTGTACATCATCCCCATCATCAATAGCTTCTACTACTATGCTAGCTCTAGGTAGTCTGTCCCCTTGCCTCGCTTGGCAAGGAACACCTGCAGGTCGTACTTGTGCCACATCTGTATCAAGAAAAGGCTTCATGTCAGTACTTGTTCACCCATAACAACAAAAAAATTACATAAATATTAAAAGGCTAAAAGATACTTTAAAGTACTCTCATAAGCCTTCTTACCTTGAGGCCCCCAATTTGTTCTAGGTGGCAGTATCAAGTCAGGATCTTGAGTAAAGTCCATGCCCTCGTAGGCATAATCATCTATCACCAGGATCTAACCGCTGAGCCACTCAAAGAAATATTCTTCATAAAAATGTCGGATGGGTACCCCTCTAGTGCGAGGATCGATAGATGCCCATCTCCCTTGCCTAGGCTCCCTCGGATCAAGCAGACCTACACTCATCCGTGGTATCATGATGGGCACCCTCTCAAGTATAAAGGATACGATGAGAGTGCCATACCCAAAAATTTGTTGGGTTTGAGTCTTTCATGTCTTCAACTCGACCTTTAGCTGACGAAGAACTACCTCACACCAGTTAAAGATCTAAGGATGGACACAATCAATAGAGAGAAACAATTGGGCCTTTTTCACAACATGGGGACTCTTGGACCCTGGAAAGTGTATGAGCATCCAAAATATGGCCCTCATGGAATAGGGACCTTGTTGCTCACTAGTCCACTCTCAGGTATGCAATAAGCTTGGATCAACTCTAGGGTGGACCATGGATCGGTCTTGCCCCTGGTCAAGTTTTCTCATGCACCTCTGCATGACAAATCGGTCAAAAAATAAATATCATCTCTATCAATCGAGAGCTCATGACCCCCGATCCAGAACACCCCTTGGTGTTCATCCCAATGTTGAATTATCCAGCTTAGGAGTTCTTCCTAACCTTTCATCAAGTCAAGCCTTGCATATTTCATTAAGCCACATCTATGAAGCGCAAGTATGCATGCTTGATCATTTCACATCTGTAGTTCCTAGCGATCATGAGCTCGTTCTCTCCATAAACTCATGATGATGGATCAAAACCTGCACAAATCAACTCAAAAATTAGTTAAAATGGGGCAAAAAATGCTTGATAAATCACTTGCTAGGGTTTTAGAATCTACCCTCATGCACTAACTCCCCCCCTTATGGAAAACAAGGTGCACTAGCACCCACCTCTAGGTCGTGAAGGGTGTTTAACGCTCCTCTAGACATAGAGGGGGGTGTTAGTCGCATTTAATGTAATAAGGCTTCCCCAAATTCCAAAAATCCACCACCAATGCAGCTAAAAAGGGTTAAGGAATGAAGGATAAGGGTTTTTCCATATACTTGGAACATATGGCAATTCAAATGGTCCCCTAGATTTCCCACAATCGTCGAGAGAAGATATGCTCCTCTTTCACTCTAGAACACACTCACAGTGCACAAATTATGCAAATGGTGAAAATGGAGGCTCAAACACTTCCTTATAGTCACTCTGGAGGTATTACTTATATTAACTAAAGTCACTGAAGTATAAGTAGTTCATTTCCTATGTTATTTATCAGGCGCCATGTCGACATATTTTCAAATATTACTCATGCTTTGAGGAAAGGAATTTCAGGGCCGAATTGTAGAAATGACCATGGTCGATTCACTATGAGCACTTTCTTTTATGGGATCTTTTCTTGCTCTTGAACTGAAAAATCCCTGATTTTATGTGGATAGGCTCATTAAACTCCTACAACAATGATATGAATGCTTTCTTTCTTGGGACTCTTTCTCGCTCTTAAATTGAGAAAACCTCGAGTTTCTCCCTTCATCGGGCTCGTTAAATCTACGAAGAAGGATTGAGAAGTTATTTTATCTCTTTTTCCTCGCTCATTAAACTTAAAGATATACCTCAAGTTTTCTTCATTTGACTCGTTAAAATTTCATGAAGATCTATTCAGTTTGTCGTCACATGACTCATTAAAATTTAACGACGAATATCGAGTTTACTCTATCCCCTCGTACTCATAACAAAATGAGGAAAACGTATATTGATCATAGGTTTATCACTTTATCTGGACTCAGTAGACTAACTTATGGAAAAGGAACCTTTTTGGGTATATTATTAAACCTTTTTTGTACCTGGTTAAAAACTATCACAAAGGGACCACCCTGGAGTCGTTGTTTAAGATCTTTTCAGAATCTCGAAATGTGAAAAGACAACCACGTTTACCCATCTAGTCTCATTAAATTAATCATATGGGGGAAGTGGACAATCCAGTTTATTTATGTTAGTATTTTGAAACGAGTTTTTTGGCAGCAGATGCTCCCTTGAACATGGCACTCCCTTAACAAAGCCTTCTTTGTGATAGCCTCTCAATATGAACCTTACCATCCTATGATTTTAGCCTATATACCCCGATGTTCTTGCATCTATGTTTCCTAACACTCTTTGGTGTTCATGAGTCTATTGTTGCATGGTTAAAAACTTTGTTTCGTGCCTTCTATTGTTCAAGGGAAACCCTTTATCTTCTGTTTCCTCCATCAAACCAGCAATCATATTCTTCCATCACACCCCATCACACCCTCTGTCAATTCTACCCAATGCTCAAACTATTCTTCAAAAAACAAATGATTCTTGTCCTGTTTCATGTCAACTGATGTAGGACACATTATGGCCTACCTTTCAACAGGTCTCTTCCTATCAACTTCAACACTCTATCTAAGAAGCAGACCCAGAAACACTTTAGTGCCTTGGAACTTGCAGACATCAGTGGCAGTTTACCTTGTGCTTGTGTTATAGAAATTTTTGGGCCTACAACCCCAAGCATGAAATATCCATAAACCAAGGGCTGCTAAGTCACTAAAAGTTTTGTTCTAACCTCTAAAGGAACAAGGTCAATAGATTACAGCTTCTCCCAGAAGTTCTCCATGAAAAACTGCTCAGAATTGGTCAAAACAGGATCATTGCAGCTGCTCCACTGGCTAAGTGCATTGCATCTCACCCAAATACACTGTGAGGGTGCGTTGCATTTCAAAAGTCTCTTCTGTAGGGTGCGATGGGCGAGAAATGACAAATGGCAGTGTCATTCTGCGAGGTGGAGAGGCAATGGAAGCTTCCAGAATCTTCTCCTGTGACACTTGCCTCACTGAATTCGACCAAGGATGAGTAAGAGGCCATCAGTTTCCAAGTGGAAGCAAGAACTATCAGAGAGAAGACACTAATCAAATCACAAGCTGACTCATCTCCCTTACAGATATCTATATATGGATCCCTCATCCCAGAGATCCAGAAGCTGGAATTTTGCATATTGTAAGGAATTGTTGTTGGTTTTTTGAGACAAACATCAGATTGTTGGGTGATCTAAGCTTTGTTTGAGGTGAAGAGGGGCTTCTTTGCTGGGAGGTTGATGCTGGGTCAGAACAACTAGTTGTAACTCCTCTTGGCTCTTTTCTTGTTTATCAATAAAAGCTATTTCAGTTTTCCTCCATGCTTTTGTATCATTGATGCTTGTTACATTTGTATGGTCAATTTACATCTGATCCTAGATTGTTTATGATTATAGATCCATGTCTTTGTATAGTGCTATGCTTCTGTGATCTTACAGGTACTTTGTGAAGCTGGGCGTGCAAGGGAGCAGGTAGCTGAGGACTATCAAAGAAGAGAGGGATCGAATCAAGAGATTAGCGCAAGAGAGAGGTTGGACTTTTTGTTCCTCTCTATCTATAATTCATAAAGGGAAAACAAAAGTAGCTTTTCTCTGTTTGTTTCTAAGGTAGCTGTCACACCTTAGTGGGATAGAGCAGTTCTATATAGACACTTTTCCCTGTAACAAAATGGTGACTCCACTGGGGAGCTAATTAGTTTGTTTGTTTATCATTCTTTGTTGTTTGTTTCATAAACTTACAAGCAGCATTCGAACTGCATTTGCCATAACAAATACAAAGTAGACAACTGCTGCTTCAATCCATCTACTGGATCTGTTTATGATTTAAACAACTGATTCACAAACTATCTGATTGCCCTTGTGATAGCTCTTAGATCCTCCTTAGATCTACCCCTGATTGTTGCATTACCGATTGCTTTTTGCTCGGCCAAAACCCAAGAACTGAACTGCAAACTGTGACCCGGAACCCGAACAGAGTATCGTTTCTGGCCCAGCGCAGCTACTGTTTAGAGATTCTGAATTTCAACGCACTTCCTGAGTGGACAACCTGCACTACATTTCAGATTCTCTGTGTTACAGGTGCACTGATCAGACTAGCTCTGTGCAGTTGTGGCTTCTGTGGTTCATTCTTTCCAGTTCTATTCCTAAATTTTGCTACCTGTGATTAGTATATGTCTATTAGAAACCCCTTTTCCTTGTTGTTATTCCGCCTTCTTTGTACAAAAGAACTGTATATGTTTTTGTGTGTTTGTTGAGTCATTTACAGTTCTCCTTTGCAAAAGTAGCGTAATCGTACTGTCGTCCTTTGATTTGAAACTGTCGCAAGTGTCGATTTCAATCGTAGGAAAGAGTTTGATTGTTGTTGATGGTTGATTATCCTATTACTATTGCTTTTGGTCTGAATTTGTAATTTTCTAGTGTCAAGAACAAGTATTCATTTCAAAATCGTAAGGTGTTGTAATCGTCTCCATTTTTTGATTTCGAAAAGAAGCTTGTTGATATTTGTCGCTTGAAAAGAAATTCAGATTTGTGCATCAACTTCATTTTTAGCATTCATATACTAAGAAAGTTCAAAACAAATACATGCATGTGCATTTGCATATAGACTGTCTGATTGGCTTGATTTAGGAAAGTGCATTTAGAGTGTGCTTTTTGCTCTTTGTGAAAAGATTCTGTCTTTCTTTTCCCTAGTAGCTAGGATTTTCATTGCATAAAAGAGATAAAAAGTTTGTTTATCATCTTAGATTGCATTTTAGGAATTACATCTACAACTCGTGGTGAACCCGAAAGGCAAACTTCATAAACAAGATCAACTTAAAATAAATTCAATGAATCTAACAACGCTTTGGAACTTAATGCACAACATTTAGAAGTCTAGGCTAGAGACGTATTCTGGCGTCGTAAAGCCTGGTAACTGTTGTTCTCACTGATGGTTGGGTGATTCCTCCACTTTGAGATGATAAGTGCCAGTACGGACTTGTGCTCCCACGTACGGTCGAGTATATTTTGGGAGACCCCAATAGGCTTAATCCTTTATCCATAGGAAGCCGTGTCTGCCGCCCTATCGATCGCAATGCACTGAACACAGCATTCGGGAAGATTGACTGTCGTACCTTAAAAAGTATTCTGCATTTTTGCGATTGGTTTGTGTCGTGCTCTACAAAAATCCCCCATTTCATATCATTCTATTCACAAAACTATCATATGAAATGGGTCCCTCTAGAGTTTGATTGGTATCAATATTGTATTATTTAAAAGGGTCCGAAAACAAAATGAAAACATTATAAAACCCTTTTTGAAAAATCCCATTTTCATCAAATAAATCAATCTTTATCATTGCGATAAAGCGATCGCAAGATCGCATATCGCAATGACATAAGGTACAGAAGTAAGTGGCACATTGGTTTCCACCGATGCGATATCGCTATCGGCTATCGGCAATACTCTATGCACATTTTTAAAGCGCCCCATGCCATTCGCCCCGATGTGATGCGATATCGCTATCGGCGATCGGCGATATACTATACATGTCTCATATAATGCCAATGCTCCCGATGCGATGCGATATAGCTATCGGTGATCGAGGTTTTCAAAAGGTATCAATATAAGAGGTTAAACTTTCCCCAATTGCTGATTGCGATAAAGCGCAGATTTCAAAAAAGCCGTTAAAATGAAGGGATATCACGATCAATTCATATTAAAAGCTTGATCCGTCCAACAATGATTCACCTGCGCTCAACCGTCAAAACATCTACAACATGCTTAAATGAATCATTCGGCCGATTAATGGTATAATGGGCATTTAAGGATTGGCAGGTTTTAAATGGCCATTTAATGTAATTGTAAGTCCTAAAATCCTCCCATGGATTGTATCTGCGCCCATTTTAAAAAAGTTAATCTCTTATCACGCATCGGTCAATATATCTCATCACATTGAAGTTTTCATTGCCAATTCTCTGTGTTACATTTATTTTCGCCTCTGTGCAGAATTCATCCAAAGGAGAAAGCTCAAGCAAAATGGGGAAGAAATCCAAGAAGACCACAGGTGCTTCTGCTGCGCCAGCCGCAGAACAAGCTGTCGCTGATCCCTCAAACAAAAAGAAAGGATTGATTTCTGATACCACATGTTCTGGTCTCGGCAGAACTACTTGGAAAAGCACCTACAACTTGATTGAGGTTGAAGAACCCAAAGTGACAACAGTGGAAGCTATTGCAGATTCTACTCGGAAATCTGATGCCACTCTAAAGGACTTAGCTGACTCCTTCCTTCATCGGATAGCAGCTAGGGAACAAATTCTCCCATACACAGATGTAGTGCGGTGAGCAATTGAGGAAATCCCAATCCTGGATAGAACCTTCAGCACCAGAGACGAGAGAATTTTCAGGTCGTTCAAAGCTGATGATCTAAGGCAAATGTATCATTTGCCTGAGCCATAGAAGACATACAATAAGGCGTTCCTGGAAAAATTCCGAAACGAGAACGAAGTTGAATCCGAACCCATCCGGGATTGGAGACAAAATCCAGCTAAGCACAAACATGAATCTTCCGGTAAGTACTCGGTTGATTCCTTGGCTTCTCCTTATTGCTACGCTGGAATAATGATGTGTAGATTGTGGGGATTGCATGACTCTTCTAACTTCACTATAGAAATGGTTCCCTTAATGGAAGCTGCATGCAGCAGTATAATAATGGATTGGGCCACTATTCTCTCAGATAAACTAGCCAAAGATGTTCTTGAGTTTAGGAATAAGACTCGCATCTCTGAAAGGATAATTCCCCCATTTTATTACAGTGCCTATATTTTAGATACCTTGTGTTTTAATTCTGAATTTCCTGTGCTCGGCTAGAGGTGGATGCCACAAGAATCCATGCCTATTCACATTTACCACCAGAAATTATGGAAATCCTCTTACAAGCACCATATGTACCAAGTCTGCAATGGCTTTATGTTGCCTATTTATCATTCTATTTTTGATAAACCCATTCCCAAGATTTCCTACCAAGCTGGGATTGATTTAACAGCAGTAGGGAGATGGTTTGGAGAGGAGAAGTTCACTTATATAAGAGTTTTTGGTAGCCAAGCCGAACCTCATGTTCTCCCTTTATACATACCGGATAAACTGTTGGCAAGGGAAATCTCTTACCAGATTATTGTTGAGAGTGTTACACAGACTCTCAAGAAAAATAAGAAGCAGGGCTGGCCCTCTTTTCCTTTGAGATGTGGTGTCTATACTCTGCATGATCTCAAACATGCAGAAAAGGAAGCTACGAAGATTAAATCATTAACTCTGGCGACTCTACCAAATAGGCAATTTGATCCAAACAAAGTTGCCTATAATGCACTAGAACAGGCCAAATTGTCAAAATTCGATCATAAAGAAGATATGTTTGACAACCTGTTCTCTTCAGCTGAGTCAATAATGCAGGTTAAATCATTGGCCAAAATGAAATATCATGATGAAGGGTTGACTGAATTTAACAGACTTAGAGAACAGAGGTTGCAAACTCTACCTCTAGATCTACTAGCGACAACCCCAGTGACATCGTCAAGCGAGCCTGATTGGAAACAGTCAAAGGAACCTCCAGTTACAACAAAAGAACAAGAGAAGCCATAGGAGGAAAATCAGAAGAAAAAACAGGAGGAAAATCAGAAGAGAGAGCAGGAAAAAGTGCGGGAGGAGACCCAAACTGAAAAGGAAAAACAGACCACTAATGATGTCAATGTGGATACTCATATCGACCCTAAATTGCTCCAGGAATGGAAGCAATTTGATTCCATTATCAGTGGTCTGGAATGCTCAAAGGCAATAGACACACAGGAAATCACTTCACCACAGGTTCTAAGTGGAACCAGCGGCCCACCCATTTCTAAAGAGGTAGAGATAATACCGAAGGACCCCTCCGACCAAATCATTTTGCAGGTAGAAGAGATTCCTCCCCTGGATGTCTTCTACAGCCCAAGGCATAAAGCTATAGTTAAACGACAAAGGAAAAGAAGAAGGACTGATCAACCTTCCCTTTTCCCAGAGCAAACTGTCACAGGAAATGTGGTTTGGAAGGAGGAATTTGACCCCTCCGATGACCTGACAAAACTGTCACAATATGCTGGAGATTATTCAGCAGTGACAATAGATAAGGCATCGGAGGTAAGCCTTTTACTGAAAACAAAGGATGAGGAGATTTTCTCGTTACAGGAACAGTTAACTGAAACAAAGCAGAAAGTGAAGTAGGCAGAGCAGCAATTGTTGACGCAACAACAATTAAACAGTCAACTAACTCAACAATTGCAAGCAGAAAAACAAAGGATTGACAAAAGCGCAATCCAAAAGCAGAAAGAATTATCAGAGGCATTGGCACAATTGAAGGCAGTAAATGAGAAAATGGTGAAAACAAAAGATGAGCAAATTGCTCAATTATCATCACAGCTCGAGAAAACAAAGGGCGTTCCACAAGTGGCCGAATTTAGAGTAGAAGCACTACAAATAAATACTGCATTAATATCCCAAATTAAGCTTCTATGTCAACAAATCACCCAGGCAGAGCCACTATGTGAATTAACGACATCCATAAGTAAGCAAGTAGACAAGGCCAGGACTGAATTGGATTAAGCTGAAAAAACGATAGCTGCATTTCTCGACTGGCAAGATTCTGATCAAAGGCAAGCGGCAAATTTACCAAGAATCTTAGAGTCACATAAAGATATACTCTTTATAGAATGGCAATCCCAGTTAATGAAAGCAGAGAGGGCGGTTTCAAGATGCAAATCAACTTCAAGCAATTTAGTTGAATTAGTCAATAACACTCTCTACTTATCAAACATGATTTCCCAATGCACACCAGGAAAATTGACAACGATGAAAACATTGGAGCAATCATGTTATCCAGATCTAGAGGAAAAGGGGAGGTTAATCACTGGGATTAACAGTTTAACCTGGGACACCTATTGGTTCTTCTTGGTAAAGCCGCACACACAGAGAGCCACCCTCGAGTGCCTTACGGATGCAATCGGGTATATTATCCCCGATATTCAGGATGCCACCTATGCCGCCCAGCTCGGCTCGCGCCTCAACAGACCACCTGAAGTGGAGCTGATGCTTGCGATAAGTCAGCTCAGATTTAAAGGCAAGCAGCCTACTTGATGAATCATGCCACCGATTGCCAGATTGCTGAAGAAAATAGGATCAAAATTTATTGATACCAATTAAGTAGGATTTCTGTTTTATAGATAGTTAGATTAATTAAGTATTTATAGACCCTTTCATTGTTTTGGAAAGGGTCGTAAAGTTTTGTACCTGACTTAAAGACTGAAGTTGCACTATTGTGCTGCAGTCATATTCTTTTATGAAACTGGACCAGTTGTTATAAATTTGACAAGGAAGCTTTTTATGCAATTGTGCACTATTGTCTTTGTTTGAAAGTCTTTCTGCGTTGAAGGAAGAATCACAAGTAGTGATTGATATTGGGAGTGTCAAATAGCTCATATGGTACTTCTATCTATGTCTGAATTCATTCCTTTCATATGAATTGTTATTTGATTATCTTTGCTATTATCGATTATATGTATGTGTTTTAGTAGCAGTTCTGTATTCCTTCCACTATTGGATGTTTATGGTGTGCTTTCCTTTTAATCATATATGTGTCAATGATATAAATGACTAGTAATATTGCTTTAATCGCTTTGCTTAACTATTTAAGTAAAGTAATCCATGAATGCATTAATGTCCATGTCTGTTAGGTGGAGTCATCTATATGCCTGTCCATAGACACAGATCATCAAGCGCTACACTTCAAAGCTCAATAGTTCCCGGGATAAGTCATAGTTCTTGTATTTTGTTGATAGATTTAGCTATTCGCCTATCAATAGATTAGTTAATCAATTATCCATTCATCCCGTTTATCCAATTCTGGGAAACTGGTCCCATTATCCCCAGTCGGAGCCACCATTCCAAATGGAAAAGGAGTTGTACTAAGGTCCAAACCGGGTGGTTATCCCCCAATGTTGTTGCAGTGATTTTCATAGCGCCAACATTTTTGGCACTAGAAGGAGGGCCCAACTGTGAATGGCACATAAACCAAAACCTACAAGCCATTCTAAGAGTAATTCTCCCTCTGTATCCCCTCAAACTTCCCATTTGCATGCTGGTTCCCCAGTATCCAAACAAGAAGAAGAGGAATCAACTACCACTGCTCAAACCCACCATACTCTAGAACAATTATGTCTTGAATCACCTGAAGTCCAGTCTCTTATCCACAAACTTCAGAGCTTCTCAATTTCACCATAGAAATCTGAGGTATCACAAAGCAGTGTGACTTTGCAATTCAATTTACCTCACCCTCTCACCAGACTTCAGAGCAAAATGCTTGGTATTGAACACACTGAGTTCCCTTTAACCAAAAGGAAAAAGGCGAAGAAATATACTGAAGGATCTGACAGTGAAGAGCTTTCATCCACATCCTCCATTGCATCTTCCCCTCTGCAAAGTCAACCATCCACTCCCCCATTACATATTATTGTTCATCAGGGATTAGGAGCTTTAACATCCCAATCTGCTTACTCCTCAACATTATTTCCTTCCCAGACATCTAGAATTCCAATAGTAGTATCAACCACTACTGCTATTATAATGGCAGATCCATGGACTAGACCTGGTGCATTCAATATGCATGCACCATTGCATCCATTACCAGATGCTCCTGAAAAATGGCTACCCAAGTTTAACCCAGATGATGGGACCCAGGCTGAGGAACACATTAATAATTTCATGTTGGCAATCAACTTGAAAGGAGTAACAGAACAAGATGTTGTTGTTAGACTTTTCCCTTACACCTTGCAAGGATCAGCAGGATCCTGGTATTTTTCTTTACCCTCTGGTTCCATTACCAATTGGATCACTTACCAAGAGCAGTTTCTTACCAAATATGGATATGATAGGTCTTTGGCTACCCTAATAAACGATCTCTCCAATATTAGGATAGAGCATAGGGAACCAATTAAGGAATTTAATGCTCGATTCAATAAACTCCTTAACAAAATCCCGACGGCCTCCAAACCAAGTGAACAAATTCAAAGCGAATGGTATATAACCGCCCTACCTGCCAATATAGCCATTTTTGTAGATAGGGCTGGGAAACCTACCTTAGCCAAAACCATGAAAGAAGCACTTGCTGTGGAGAAATGCATTAATGCTCTAGAAAAGAAAGCTGCTCTGGAAGACAGAAAAGCGAAAAAAGTCTCGTTTAAGGATGACTCAGGAAAGAAAACCCCAAAATATCCATATGACATGGAGGGTTTGCAAAAAGTCCTAAAAACTTTATCAAATGAAATGGTTGAAATAAAGAAACAGGTAGCCGAAACCTCAACCAAGAGAGCCTTTAGGACTTATAAGAAAAATGAATCAAAGACACCAAATGCCATATCTAATGCAGATTCAGAGCAAGAACAAGAGGAAGAGGAAACAATCTCACCAACCGATGATGAAGAAGAAGTAGTAGAATGTCATGGAATGTGGGATTTTATGCTCCCCAACTCCGATACCGATAATGAAGAAGAAGCGTTCCCGGTCACTACTAGGAGTAAAAGTACTTCCGAACCTGTTCAGGTAACGTCAAAGAAAAGGAGTGCAGGTGCTGCTACAGCCAAAGCAAAAATACCCCCAAAGAAATCACCTGCAGCAGTTCCCCAAAACCAGCCTTCAACTTCTAATACTCCTTCAACATCTAAAACATTAGTGGTATCCGATTCAATGGAGTACAATATTGTTGATGACATGAAGAGAACTAAAGCAAACATTACTATGTTTGAACTTAGTAAATTAAAACATCAGCAGAAATTGCTTCTCAAAGAATTGAATGTTGTTCCTTCTACACCTCTTCCCAGTGCTAAAGTTGCCAATGATTCAGGCCAACCTCCTCCCAGTATGGTTGAAGCTACCGATTCAATTCTGATTGGAGATAGATCAAATTCTCATACTCCACCTTTCCTTCTAACCTATGAGATCTACAACAGAAACCTGCACAACTGTTTGATTGACTCAGGGGCATCTTCTAACATAATTCCAGCTTCGGTTTGTTCCAAACTTAACATTGAACCCCAGAAGTTTGCTATTCATATTGTACAGTTGGATAGGACCAAAGTACAGGTTGTGGGAGAGATTAATTCCGTAACTATCAGGTTATCTGCTGATCCCAGAGTAGTACAAAGGATTGATATCCTGATAGCCGATATACCTGAATTTTACAGTTTAATCTTGAGTAGGGATTGGTCTGAAAAGCTACATGGGTATATTTCTACTGATTGGTCACATATGTGGCTTCCCTATAAGGGTAAGCCAAATCAAATAAGGATTGGTCGAGAAAAACATATGACCCATACAGTTATTGAATTTGAGCAAGAAAACCAACCTGTAGCATTTAATAACAACATTTTGGGGAATTATTCATCTGAGTCATTCTTTGGTAACTTTACTGCCCAGTCATCCCCTTTCTCAGTTAACCATTTTTCATCTTAGATTGAGAATTTTTCACAAACAGATAGGTCTAGATGTTTCAATGATACTGAGAAAACTGTAAATACAATTGTTAATACTTCTTTATTTTGGTCATTATATTTCGATGGGTCCAAATCTAGTGAGGGCTCAGGAGCAGGGTGTATTTTGGTTAGCCCACTAGGAGAAAAAACAATGCTGTCTTGTAGGCTGGAATTTGAATGCACTAACAATACAGCCGAATATGAAGCCTTAGTCCAAGGACTGTATAAAGCAATCGGCCTTAAAGTGCAATATTTAAAAGTATTCGGCGATTCTGAAATTATTATCAAACAGGTGAGAAATACAATTCATTGTCTTTCAAATCATCTTAAACATTATCAATCGCTAGTACAAGAGCTCACCTCACACTTTTCGGCATTCAATATTTCTTCCATCCCTAGGTCTCAAAACTCGGCAGCCGACCTGCTAGCCAATGTAGCTTCCAAACTCCTACCTTCTGAAGACTACAGCCCAGATAGATTTTCAGTACAATTGCTTTTTAGGCCATCAATTCCTGACAATGTCACTAATTGGAGAGTATTTAACCACGATGAGGATATTTTACAATTCTTAACTTCTGAAGAGTCCTATGATAATCAAATTATTGAGGAAAATGAGCATGACTTTAAAATGAGAGAAACACCTCAGGAAAATTCAATTCCTAAGCCTGTGGTAAAGCTGGAGGATCTTTATGATATTAAAGACAGGTTTAAACCTGTGACTAATGCAAAGCTCCAAAGCTCTACCCTAAGGTTTGAGTTGATACATCTTGGTACTGAGCAAGCTCCTCAAAATATTAATTTAGGATTAGGACTTTCCTTGGAAGAGAAAGAGGCATTCATTAAACTGTTAAGGAAAAATAAACAGGTTTTTTCTTAGAAATATGATGATTTGAAGACATATGATACATCCATTATCCAACATACCATTCCAGTGCTTCCCAATCAGAAACCAATTCAACAGAAGTTAAGAAAAATACATCCAAGTTTAGAGAGTCAAATAAAGACTGAACTTAACAAACTCTTGAAAGCCAAGATAATTTTTCCAGTCCGACACTCAAACTGGGTCTCCAATATGGTGCCAGTCAGAAAGAAAAATGGCAACATTCGGATTTGTATTGATTTCATAAATTTGAACAAAGCAAGCTTAAAAGACAATTTCCCATTACCTACCATGGAGCAAATTCTCCAATCAGTAGCAAGCTCTGAATTAATGTCCTTTCTAGACGGTTTCTCAGGATATAACCAAGTTTTGGTCCATCCTGATGACCAGCTTAAAACCACATTCAGAACAAAATGGGGAACATATGCATATCAGAAAATGCCCTTAGGACTTATTAATGCAGGAGAAACATTCCAAAGAGGGATGGATACAGCTTTTAAAGGGATGATTAATAAAACAGTAGTCGTCTATCTAGACGATATTACTGTATTCTCTAAAGAGAGGTCCAATCATTTGCATGACCTAAGTCAAATCTTTCAACGCTGCAAAAGATATGGTATTTCTCTTAACCCTAAAAAATATTTCTTTGCTCTTGACCAAGGAAAGCTCTTAGGTTTTATTGTGTCTAAAGATGGCATTTATATTGATCCTGATCAGATCAAAGAAATCTCTGAAATCCCTTTCCCGCATAATAAGAAATCCATGCAGTCATTTTTAGGCCAAATCAATTTTGTTAAAAGGTTTGTTCCAGATTTTTCTCAAATTATTTTGCCACTTCAAACTATGATCAAGAAAAATTCAGTCTTTAAGTGGGGATCAACAGAAAAAGAAGCGTTTGATTTAATCAAGCAATCAATAATTGATGCCTCGGCCTTAAATACTCCCAATTTTTCTAATCATTTTACATTATACACTATCGCCTCCACCTCGTCTTATGCAGCAGTACTTACGCAGCTCAACGATCACAATTTGGAAGCACCCATTTCGTTTTTTAGTTCAAATCTTCAGGGTGCTGAATTGAATTACTCCGAAGTAGAAAAACAAGCCTTTGCCGTATTTAAAGCGGTCAAACATTATAGACCCTTCCTTTTGAAAACCAACACAAAAGTTATAGTTCCTTTCCCTGCAGTTAGGCAACCATTAATCCAAAAATAACTGGGTGAAAAAAGGGCAAACTGGGTCACAGCGCTTCAAGAATATGACTTAGAAATTAAGCCAGCAAAGATTTTTAGGGGCCAAGGTTTTTGCAGGTTATTGGCAGGAGCATCCAACATTCCAGAATCAAGTAATACAGATCAAACTGAAGAAATCAACCAGATAAGTGTTACTGATTCTGAGTCTCAATATGCATATTTAATCTTTTATTTAAAAAATGGTTATGCACCTCCTAACCTGTCTTACAAAAACAAAAGGGCCATTAGGTTAAAAGCGAAGAATTTTACAATTATTGATGATGTGCTTTTTAAGCAGAATTATGATTCCATCTTATTAAGATGCCTTGAGAAACCTGAAGCACAAAAGGTTTTGCAGGAGTTACATGATGGACCAGCAGGAGGACATTTTGGAGCTGACACAACAGCTCACAAAATTATTCATGCTGGATACTATTGGCCCACTCTGTTTAGAGATGCCCACGAGTATGTAAGGAAATGCCTCAATTGTCAAACTTCTAGTGGAAGACAACGTAAACCAGCTTTCCCTCTGCAACCAGTCAACATTGAACAACCATTTGAGCAATGGGGATTGGACATCATTGGGGAAATTATTCCACCTTCTTCCAAACAGCATAAGTATATCCTGACTGCTACCGATTATTTTACTAAGTGGGTTGAGGCAATTCCTTTGAAGACAGCAAATTCTGAAGCAATCTTTGAATTCATAGATCAATTCATCATTACCAGGTTTGGTGTCCCAAATGCTCTTGTTTTTGATAATGCATCTTATTTCTCAGGCAATGCTATGTTTGATTTCACTATTAAAAGAGGATTTAAATTGAAATATACTGCTAATTACTATCCCCAGGGTAATGGTTTAGCAGAGTCTACTAATAAAAATCTGATCAAAATCATTAAGAAAACTATCGAACAGAATCATAAAAACTGGCACAAATCCTTAATGTTTGCATTATGGGCTGATAGGATAACATAGAAAGCTTCTATAGGATCTTCTCCGTTCAACCTTGTGTATGGAAAAGAAGCAGTACTGCCCACAAATCTTGTTCTTCCTTCTCTAGCCCTAGTTCAGTTCATTGAGGAAAGTCCTTCCTCCTCTATTCAACTTAGACATGATCAAATTCTAAAATTAGAAGAGGAAAGAGAAAAAGCCAAGGTTATTCATGCCAAACATCAACAAGTCATCAAGGCAGCTTTTGATTCAATATCATCCGGTTCAAAACAATTTCAAGTCGGTGATTTAGTTCTGAAATGGGACAAAGCCCATGAGGACAAGGGAAAACACACCAAGTTCCAGAAGATGTGGCTTGGACCATTTCAGATCCGCGAGAAGATAGGCCATTTGACCTTTATATTGCAAGATTTATCAGGTTTGAGAGATTATCTCCCTGTTAATGGCCTTATCTTGAAGAAATTCTTTAATTGAGGAGGTAACCCCTTCTCCTTTTAGTTTAATAGAGTTTTGTAGTTTGTAGGATCTTTAGAAAATAAAGTTGTAAAGTATCCTCCATTGACCTTTGCTGTGTTTGAAAACTTGATCCACAGAAGTAGTATGATATTTGCTTTTAAAATAATAGAAGTCTTAACCAAAAGGGATAATTTCTAGGAAAATAGGTATCATTGTATTCTGAATCCACACTTCAAGTTTTGTGAACCCCTCTCAAAGTTTACAAGTATTATAAATCATTTTCTGTTTTCAAATTGGCCACAAAAGGTTATCAATATTAAGATAGAAGCTAATCCAACTTCAGCATCTTCAACTCTTACCCTGTCATGCATCTACTCTTAAAGAGAAAATTGTCCATCCCATTCACCAAAGTTTATGATTACTCAGAGTGTAATTCTAAAATTTTGATATAAAAGATAAGAGGTCTTATTATAAGCCTGCTTACCATGATCATAGGGAAATAGTTTAACCGACATTACCAATACTGCATACCATAACAGGGTAATGGCTTAAGAATTATAAGACAAGGGGTCTCATCACGAGCCAGCTTGTTCGGTTAGATTATTACCAGTGAATGGAATTGTCAATAGTTGGCTACCAAACTAGGACAATGGCTTTTTATCTTATCAATAACAGAAAAATAAAGAAATACAAAATATGAAAACATATTTTGAATTCATGCTGTTAATCACACTCTTAAATTGGATGGGACAATGGATAATAACATCGTTAAAAGGTATCCCTGTCAAAACTATGAACGTTTGCTGGAAGCAGAGGCTCTACCTATGACAGACGAGTTCACTATAAAAGCTGATTTGGAAAGGTTTTCTGTTTTATCATTATAAACCAATAAAGGCCTATTTAAAACTTAGAATGTATCTATTGTCATTAAAAAGAGAGGAAATTAACAAAATAGTTTCATTTTACTCGGAATGCATTTATACCTAGTTATATTAGAATTTCCCCCTTTGATTAGAACTCTATTAAAAAAAAAAAAAAAAAAAGTTTAAGTATTTCTATACTTTTCAGAGATAACTGTTTCTTCCAGCGAATCGCCAATTGTTGTGCTCTACAACAACCCCCCATTTCATATCATTCTATTCACAAAACTATCATATGAAATGGGTCCCTCTAGAGTTTGATTGGTATCAATATTGTATTATTTAAAAGGGTCCGAAAACCAAATGAAAACATTATAAAACCCTTTTTGAAAAATCCCATTTTCATCAAATAAATCAATCTTTATCATTGCGATAAAGCGATCGCAAGATCGCATATCGCAATGACATAAGGTACATAAGTAAGTGGCACATTGGTTTCCGCCGATGCGATATCGCTATCGGCTATCGGCAATACTCTATGCACATTTTTAAAGCGCCCCATGCCATTCGCCCCGATGCGATGCGATATCGCTATCGGCGATCGGCGATATACTATACATGTCTCATATAATGCCAATGCTCCCGATGCGATGCGATATCGCTATCGGCGATCGAGGTTTTCAAAAGGTATCAATATAAGAGGTTAAACTTTCCCCGATCACCGATTGCGATAAAGCGCAGATTTCAAAAAAAGTTGTTAAAATGAAGGGATATCACGATCAATTCATATTAAAAGCTTGATCCGTCCAACAATGATTCACCTGTGCTCAACCATCAAAACATCTACAGCACGCTTAAATGAATCATTCGGCTGATTAATGATATAATGGGCATTTAAGGATTGGCAGGTTTTAAATGGCCATTTAATGTAATTGTAAGTCCTAAAATCCTCCCATGGATTGTATCTGCGCCCATTTTAAAAAAGTTAATCTCTTATCACGCATCGGTCAATATATCTCATCACATTGAAGTTTTCATTGCCAATTCTCTGTGTTATGTTTATTTTCGCCTCTGTGCAGAATTCATCCAAAGGAGAAAGCTCAAGCAAAAAGGGGAAGAAATCCAAGAAGACCACAGGCACTTTTGCTGCGCCAGCCGCAGGAAAAGTTGTCGCTGATCCCTCAAACAAAAAGAAAGGATTGATTTCGGATACCACATGTTCTGGTCTCGGCAGAACTACTTGGAAAAGCACCTACAACTTGATTGAGGTTGAAGAACCCAAAGTGACAATAGTAGAAGCTACTGCAGATTCTACTCGGCAATCTGATGCCACTCTAAAGGACTTAGCTGACTCCTTCCTTCATCGGATAGCAGCTAGGGAACAAATTCTCCCATACACAGATTGTTAGGGTCCCACCCTAACCCCCTTATTTATGTCATGGGATCATGTCATAGTCAAGAGTCAATAAAGCCCATATTAATAATTGTAAGTGGTTAACCCGCAATTAATGACGGGACCACAGTTAGTTGCAAATGGGCGGTAGTATTAGTTAGATGGTAAATGGGCGGTAGTATTAGATAGATGGTATTAATAAAATCCACGATATTGGCTCGTGGTATTGCATGTATGAGTCATATATAAAGGATAGAGACTCCCTGCGAGGAGCATTGTGTCTTGTTTTGTAATCGAGCTCTGCTCTATTGGAGGTTGCCCGCTCGAAGAGGCCTGTGAACATTTCTCTCTGGATAATAAAATCATTGCTATTCTGTGCTCTGGGTATATTTTCTTCGCATATTTTGTGTTCTCGGTATCTTTTCTTCGCAAATTCTATGTTTGGGTATCGCTTTGCAGGTTAAGAGCATAACAAGTGGTATCAGAGCTCTTTCCAGGGCTCGGTGGGATCTCCAAATTTTAGCAATTTTTTTTTTAGGCTAGAGACGTGTTCCGGTGTCTTTAAACCACGGGATCTGTCGTTAAGCGCATAAACCTGCGGATTTGGGGAGGCATGCATGCAGGAAATACAAGAGGTGGTCACGTCTGTTGGACTCCCTTGTAACCCCTGTGGGTACCCCTTCGAGTAGTAGCGCATTAGACAGAACCGCGCACGGACTGTCTTCCACATACCCTCTGGGTATATAGGAAGCCCCCTATCTCCCTTGAAACCTCGCCATAGATAAAACTTCGGCCGTCTTGTGGCTATAGTACACCGAGAATAGCACTCGGAGAGATTACTCGCCCGTACGATAGGGTAGTCAGGTTGTACGGCTAAGGGTACGGTCGATCCTCCTTAGTTAGAGCCCTGAAACATTGGGCCAAGTACTACTGTCATACCCTTATGTATATTGCAATCTGTAGCACCTGACACTCCCCAAGACCATAGTTCCCTTTCTCTTGATGGATCACACATCATCTATTCCAGATCAGCAGCAGCAGTTGTTCCACCATTCAGATCTCTCAGATCCACTAGATCGGATATTCCAGATCAGCAGCAGCAGTTGTTCCACCATTCAGATCTCTCAGATCCACCAGATCGGATATTCCAGATCAGCAGCAGCAGTTTTTCCACCATTCAGATCTCCCAGATTCGCTAGATCGGAGTAGTTGGAAAGGGTTCCTGTACCTGGATATAATTTTCGCAGGACTTTTGGTGGCATTGACATTTTGAGGATTTGGCGACTGCAGTATTGATCAGAAAGGAGTAAAACTCCGTTAGGAGTTTTCCAAAAAAAAAAAACAAACGAGTCTGAGATCTTCTAGGGCGCTTATTGGTGACCTAGCCCATCAGAATCAGGACGACGAGCTGAGCAAGGTGGTACCATTCAATTCTTAGTAAAAAAAAATTCGGCGGTCCCAAATTTTCGTCAGACGGGTGTATGGTAGAAACTCACGCTCAAGCAATGGCCAATGAAAGGATAGAAAAAATAGAAGAAGATGTGCACTCCCTCCACTCTTTGGTGGAAAGGATCGAAAATCATCTTAAAGGATTAGATTGCCTACTACAGGACAAGGGCAAGGAGCCAGCCCACGAGGAGGCGTATAAGGGTCATGAATACCATGAGGGGGAGTCTAGCCACTCTCCTCACATCTGGCACACCCATCCACCACCCAATCAGAGACCTCCCAAGTTGGATATGCATAAATTTGACGGTTCTCACACGTCCGCATGGCTAGCACAAATGGAGCAGTATTTTCAATTGAATCATATCATAGATGAGGGGACTAAGCTTATGGTGGGGACCATGTACTTGGACAGTCAACGATGGCAATGGAAGGAATGGTATCAGCGTTGCAATGGACAATTTCAGAATTGGGGCCAATTTACCAAAGCTCTTCGAAATCGCTTTGAACAAGAAGACTCTTTTTTGGGGCGTCTCACTAAGCTCTGACAGACGGGTACAGTGGATGAATATATTACCGCTTTTGAAGCCTTAGCCTTCCGCACTAAGGGTCTCACAGATGAATTCTACATGGAATGCTTTATCAGCGGTCTTAAAGAAGCCATCAAAGCTCAGGTTCTACTCCACCACCCCCCCACATGGAACGAGGCTTGCCAGGTAGCCCGTAAGGTGGAACGGGCATTAACAGCTCAATCCAGCCACCCCAACTTTCCAGCTAAAGGTCGTCCCTCACAGGCTCCCAATATGACCCAAACACTTAAGATTCAAAAGGTGTCACCTGCAGAAATGGCCGAAAGAAGGAAGCAAGGACTATGTTACTACTGTGATGAAAAATATTCCCCGGGTCATAAATGCAAAGAGCACAAGTTTTTTCAAATAGATGCCACTGACTACAGCTCCACCGAGGAAGATCCACCACTTGAGGAACCAGAGGCGACCGAAGAAGATAACCAACAGGAGATGGTATCTGATGAACCAATGATTTCGCTACATGCATTGGCAGGAATTTCTTCACCTCAAACTCTCAAAATCAGGGGTTTTCTTAAACATCGGCCAGTAATAGTTTTGATTGATAGTGGAAGTACCCATAATTTCATCCACCAAAAGATCGCTGAAGCAGCACATTGTTATGTCCGAGCAGTTTCTAACTTCCAAGTCCAGATTGCAGATGGAGGCACAATGAAATGTGAAGGTCGCTGTGAAAATGTCAAAATTCAAATGGGGGATTATCAATTGAAAACCCACATGTTTGCAATACACATGGGGGGTTGCGACATTGTCCTAGGTGCGGAATGGCTCCGCACTCTTGGGCCAATCACAATGGATTTCCAGGAGTTATATATGAATTTTAAGCAGCACGACTACACACATACCCTCCGTGGGCTACAAGCGGGAGCCCCTTCTATCATAAGCTCGCATCGTATGGAAAAATTGTTAAAAAAGGGCCATCATGGAGTAGTAGCTCAATTTAATGCCATCCAGGTAGTAGATACCATGTCTTCGCCAATTCATCCTGAGATGCAACAGATTTTGAATAAACATTGGACGGTCTTTGACAAACCTCATGAACTTCCACCCTCGCGAGGGGAAAATGATCATAGCATCACATTGGTCCCAGGGGCCCAACCCCCAAATGTTCGGCCATACAGACATCCGTTCACCCAAAAGAATGAAATAGAAAAAATCATCAAGGAATTGTTGGAAGCAGGTGTCATTCGTCCTAGTATTAGTCCTTACTCATCTCCAGTCGTCATGGTCCTCAAGAAAGATGGGGAGTGGCGGATGTGTCCAGACTTCAGGGCCCTCAATAAGTTAACATTCAAAGATAAATTTCCCATCCCAGTGGTTGACGATTTGCTGGATGAACTCAATGGGGCTCAATTCTTCACTAAATTGGATCTTCGCTCAGGCTACCACCAAATTCGCATGAATGAAGTTGACATTCCCAAGACAGCTTTCAGAACTCATGAAGGCCATTATGAGTTCTTGGTCATGCCATTTGGTCTCTGTAATGCCCCCTCTACTTTTCAGAGCCTTATGAATCACCTCCTCAGACCATATCTCAGAAAATTTGTCCTGGTCTTCTTCGATGACATCCTCATCTATAGTGGCACTTGGGCGGCACATCTTAAGCATGTAGATATCCTCTTGCAACTGCTCCGCAAGCATAAACTATTTGTCAAAATGTCTAAGTGTGCGTTTGGCATGGAAGAAGTTGAGTATTTAGGCCACATTGTGGGCCGTGAAGGTGTCAAGGTTGATCCCAAAAAGATCCAGGCAATGCAAGAATGGCCTCAACCTAAGACCTTGAAAAGCTTGAGAGGATTTTTGGGTCTCACAGGCTATTATCGTAAATTTGTCCACAACTATGGCCACATAGCGAAGCCCCTGACGCAACTTCTCAAGAAAAATTCCTTCTTCTGGAACGAAGAAGCACAACAGGCATTTACCGCTCTCAAACCCGCCATGTGTTCCACTCCGGTCTTAGCACTACTGGACTTCACCAAAACATTTGTCATTGAATCTGATGCTTCGGGAACAGGTATTGGAGCAGTCTTAATGCAGGAAGGGCGACCATTGGCCTTCACCAGCCAACAACTAAGTGGGAAGAACTTGGGCCAATCTACCTATGAGAAGGAAATGATGGCCATCTTACATGCAGTTGAGACCTGGCGACCTTACTTGTTGGGGCGACGTTTCCAAATCCGCACAGATCATCACAGTCTTAAATATTTTTTGGAGTAACGCCTATCTTCCCCCCAACAAAATAAATGGTTAGCCAAAATGCTGGGTTATGATTATGAGATCATTTACAAGAAAGGGAAAGACAACAGGGTAGCAGATGCATTGTCACGCCAATTTGAGGAGGAAAGTACTCTGCTCGCAATATCCCTCCCCATTCCAGACTGGATTGAAGAGGCTCGCGGGGAATGGTTTTCACATCCTGAGCTCTCCCAACTCATTTCTCAATTACAGGCAGATCCTAATTCCAGCAAGGGCTACTCGTGGCAGAATGATATTCTTCGCTACAAGGACAGAGTCGTCATATCACCAACATCCACCCTCAAAAGTCGCATTTTGGCAGAATTGCACTCCTCTCCCATTGCCGGACATTCGGGCTTTCAGAAGACATACGCTCGCACCAGAAGATCATTTTTTTGGACCGGCATGAAACAGGACATCCTTACTTTTGTAGTAGAATGTGACGTCTGTCAACGCCACAAGGGGGAAACCGTCAACACACCAGGCACATTACAACCATTGCCCATTCCGGTGTCAATTTGGATGGAGGTCTCCATGGATTTCATTACAGGTCTTCCAAAGTCTGGGAACAAATCAGTCATCATGGTGGTTGTGGACCGACTATCGAAGTATGCTCATTTCTGCGCTCTACCCCAACCATTCACACCTACTTTGGTTGCTCAAACTTTCATGGATCAAATCTTCAAATTGCATGGCATGCCCACTTCGATTGTGTCCGACCGCGACCCAATCTTCACCAGTAATTTTTGGCAGGAGCTCTTCAGAATACAAGGCACTCAACTCAAACTCAGTACTTCATATCATCCGCAAACAGATGGTCAAACCGAAGCCGTCAACAAATGTCTAGAAACCTACCTTAGGTGTTTCACTTCAGAAAAAAAACACCTTTGGGCACAGTGGTTACCTCTGGCGGAATGGTGGTATAACACCAACTATCATGCCACCACCAAAATGACTCCCTATGAAGCAGTCTATGGACAACTTCCGCCGTCCCCTACTTCTTATCTCATGGGGTGCTCCAAAGTACAAGCAGTGGATCAACTCTTACAACACCGTGCAACCATGTTGGCCCACTTGCGCGAGAATCTTCATCAAGCTCAGAACCGTATGAAGCAACAGGCTGACCAACATCGCTCAGAGTGCAAATTTCAAGAAGGGGATCAGGTCTTTTTGAAGCTGCAACCATATAAGCAAACATCACTCAAAGACAAGGGCTGTCAAAAGCTCTCTCCAAAATTCTACGGACCATATCAAGTACTTCAGCGCATTGGAGAAGTGGCTTACAAGCTGGCTTTGCCACCTACAGCAAAAATCCACCCAGTTTTCCATGTATCGTGCCTCAAGAAAGTGATTGGGAACAATTGCCGAGTTCAAACCAGTCTACCTGAATTGGATGAAGAAGGATCAATCTGGCTTCAACCTGAATAGGTTCTAGACACACGAGACAAGCACCTGCGTGGCCGCGTGATTAAGGAGGTCCTAGTCAAATGGAAAGACACCTCGCCGGAAGATGCAACTTGGGAACCAGCCGCTATTCTTCAGCAGTTTCCGCAGCTTCAGCCTTGAGGACAACGCTAGTCTTAAGGGGGAGGGCATGTTAGGGTCCCACCCTAACCCCCTTATTTATGTCATGGGATCACGTCATAGTCAAGAGTCAATAAAGCCCATATTAATAATTGTAAGTGGTTAACCCGCAATTAATGACGGGACCACAGTTAGTTGCAAATGGGCAGTAGTATTAGTTAGATGGTAAATGGGCGGTAGCATTAGATAGATGGTATTAATAAAATCCATGATATTGGCTCGTGGTATTGCATGTATGAGTCATATATAAAGGATAGAGACTCCCTGCGAGGAGCATTGTGTCTTGTTTTGTAATCGAGCTCTGCTCTATTGGAGGTTGCCCCCTCGAAGAGGCCTGTGAACATTTCTCTCTGGATAATAAAATCATTTCTATTCTGTGCTCTGGGTATATTTTCTTCGCATATTTTGTGTTCTCTGTATCTTTTCTTCGCAAATTCTATGTTTGGGTATCGCTTTGTAGGTTAAGAGCATAACACAGATGTAGTGTTGTGGGCAATTGAGGAAATCCCAATCCTGGATAGAACCTTCAGCACCAGAGACGGGAGAATTTTCGGGTCATTCAAAGCTGATGATCTAAGGCAAATGTATCATTTGCCTGAGCCAGAGAAGACATACAATAAGGCGTTCCTGGAAAAATTCCGAAACGAGAACGAAGTTGAATCTGAACCCATCTGGGATTGGAGACAAAATCCAGCTAAGCACAAACATGAATCTTCCGGTAAGTACTCGGTTGATTCCTTGGCTTCTCCTTATTGCTATGCTAGAATAATGATGTGTAGATTCTGGGGATTGCATGACTCTTCTAATTTCACTATAGAAATGGTTCCCTTAATGGAAGCTACATGCAGCATTATAATAATGGATTGGGCCACTATTCTCTCAGATAAACTAGCCAAAGTTGTTCTTGAGTTTAGGAATAAGACTCGCATCTCTGAAATGATAATTCCCACATTTTATTACAGTGCCTATATTTTAGATACCTTGTGTTTTAATTCTGAATTTCCTGTGCTCGGCTGGAGGTGGACGCCACAAGAATCCATGCCTATTCACATTTACCACCAGAAATTATGGAAATCCTCTTACAAGCACCATCTGTACCAAGTCTGCAATGGCTTTATGTTGCCTATTTATTATTCTATTTTTGATAAACCCATTCCCAAGATTTCCTACCAAACTAGGATTGATTTAACAACAGTAGGGAGATGGTTTGGAGAGGAGAAGTTCACTTATATAAGAGTTTTCGGTAGCCAAGCCGAACCTCATGTTCTCCCTTTATACATACTGGATAAACTGTTGGCAAGGGAAATCTCTTACCAGATTATTGCTGAGAGTGTTACACAGACTCTCAAGAAAAATAAGAAGCAGGGCTAGCCCTCTTTTCCTTTGAGATGCGGTGTCTATACTCTGCATGATCTCAAACATGCAGAAAAGGAAGCTACGAAGATTAAATCATTAACTCTGGCGACTCTCCCAAATAGGAAATTTGATCCAAACAAAGTTGCCTATAATGCACTAGAACAGGCCAAATTGTCAAAATTCGATCATAAAGAAGATATGTTTGACGACCTGTTCTCTTCAGCTGAGTCAATAATGCAGGTTAAATCATTGGCCAAAATGAAATATCATGATGAAGGGTTGACTGAATTTAACAGACTTAGAGAACAGAGGTTGCAAACTCTGCCTCTAGATCTACTAGCGACAACCCCAGCGACATCGTCAAGCGAGCCTGATCGGCAACAGTCAAAGGAACCTCCAGTTACAACAAAATAACAAGAGAAGCCACAGGAGGAAAATCAGAAGAAAAAACAGGAGGAAAATCAGAAGAGAGAGCAGGAAAAAGTGTGGGAGGAGACCCAAACTGAAAAGGAAAAACAGACCACTATTGATGTCAATGTGGATACTCATATTGACCCTAAATTGCTCTAGGAATGGAAGCAATTTGATTCCATTATCAGTGGTATGGAATGTTCAAAGGCAACAGACACACAGGAAATCACTTCACCACAGGTTCTAAGTGGAACCAACGGCCCACCAATTTCTAAAGAGGTAGAGATAATACCGAAGGACCCCTCCGACCAAATCATTTTGCAGGTAGAAGAGATTCCTCCCCTGGATGTCTTCTATAGCCCAAGGCATAAAGTTGTAGTTAAACGAAAAAGGAAAAGAAGAAGGACAGATCAGCCTTCCCTTTTCCCAGAGCAAACTGTCACAGGCAATGTGGTTTGGAAGGAGGAATTAGACCCGTCCGATGACCTGACAAAACTGTCACAATATGCTGGAGCTTATTCGGCAGTGACAATAGATAAGGCATCGGAGGTAAGCCTTTTACTGAAAACAAAGGATCAGGAGATTTTCTCGTTACAGGCACAGTTAACTGAAACAAAGCAGAAAGCGGAGCAGGCAGAGTAGCAATTGTTGACGCAACAACAATTAAACAGTCAACTAACTCAACAATTACAGGCAGAAAAACAAAGGATTGACCAAAGCGCAATCCAGAAGCAGAAAGAATTATCAGAGGCATTGGCACAATTGAAGGCAGCAAATGAGCAAATGGTGAAAACAAAAGATGAGCAAATTGCTCAATTATCATCACAGCTCGAGAAAACAAAGGGAGTTCCACAAGTGGCCGAATTTAGAGTAGAAGCACTACAAATAAATACTGCATTAATATCCCAAATTAAGCTTCTATGTCAACAAATCGCCCAGGCAGAGCCACTATGTGAATTAACGGCATCCATAAGTAAGCAAGTAGACAAGGCTAGGACTGAATTGGATCAAGCTGAAGAAACGATAGCTGCATTTCTCGACTGGCAAGATTCTGATCAAGGGCAAGCGACAAATTTACCAAGAATCTTAGAGTCACATAAAGATATACTCTTTACAGAATGGAAATCCCAGTTAATGAAAGTAGAGAGGGCTGTTTCAAGATGCAAATCAACTTCAAGCAATTTAATTGAATTAGTCAATAAAACTCTCTACTTATCAAACATGATTTCCCAATGCACACCAGGAAAATTGACAATGATGAAAACATTGGAGCAATCATGTTATCCAGATCTAGAGGAAAAGGGGAGGTTAATTGCTGGGATTAACAGTTTAACCTAGGACACCTATTGGTTCTTCTTGGTAAAGCCGCACAGACAGAGAGCCGCCCTCAAGTGCCTTACGGATGCAATCGGGTATATTATCCCCGATATTCAGGATGCCACCTAAGCCGCCCAGCTCAGCTCGAGCCTCAACAGACCACCTGAAGTGGAGCAGATGCTTGTGATAAGTCAGCTCAGATTTAAAGGCAAGCAGCCTACTTGATGAATCATGCCGCCGACTGCCAGATTGCTGAAGAAAATAGGATCAAAATTTATTGATACCAATTAAGTAGGATTTCTGTTTTATAGATAGTTTGATTAATTAAGTATTTATAGACCCTTTCATTGTTTTGGAAAGGGTCGTAAAGTTTTGTACCTGACTTAAAGACTGAAGTTGCACTATTGTGCTTCAGTCATATTCTTTTATGAAACTGGACCAGTTGTTCTAAATTTGACAAGGAAGCTTTTTATGCAATTGTGCACTATTGTCTTTGTTTGAAAGTCTTTCTGTGTTGAAGGAAGAATCACAAGTAGCGATTGATATTGGGAGTGTCAAATAGCTCATATGGTATTTCTATCTATGTCTGAATTCATTCCTTTCATATGAATTGTTATTTGATTATCTTTGCTATTATCGATTATATGTATGTGTTTTAACAGCAATTCTGTATTCCTTCCACTATTGGATGTTTATGGTGTGCTTTCCTTTTAATCATATATGTGTCGATGATATAAATGACAAGTGTAGTAATATTGCTTTAATCGCTTTGCTTAACTATTTAAGTAAAGTAATCCATGAATGCATTAATGTCCATGTCTGTTAGGTGGAGTCATCTATATGCCTGTCCATAGACACAGATCATCAAGCGCTACACTTCAAAGCTCAATAGTTCCCGGGAGAAGTCACAGTTCTTGTATTTTGTTAATAGATTTAGCTATTCGCCTATCAATAGATTAGTTAATCAATTATCCATTCATCTCATTTATCCAATTCTGGGAAACTGGTCCCATTATTCCCAGTCGGAGCCACCATTCCAAACGGAAAAGGAGTTGTACTAAGGTCTGAATGGGGTGGTTATCCCCCAATGTTGTTGCAACGATTTTTGAGGCATCAACAGTTTGGTAATCCCTCTACCTAGATTTCCAGAGCAGTCCCTTTTGTTCCTTTTCAGACTCCTTAATGGAAAATGTCCATCTGAGCACTTGTCACTTCAGGCTCATTAAAAATCGAAGGAGACTAGAGTCATCTTTTGTTTTTTCTCGACTCTTAAAAATTGAAAAAACAGGTTGTGTCAAAGCATCTAAAATTTATTTTAAATGGAATATTCATTACCCTTTCCTACGTTGATCTTGGGTTGAGAAAATGGAATCCACCAACCAAGGAGTTCCCCTTGGAGGAAATCCTAGTCCCTTCTCCTCTTGGGGAGATGTTGGTGCACCCCATATGGCCACATTGTCGCTTCCAGGACTGACAATTGGTTTACCTATATGGCTCTTCTCAACCTCTGTCGTTCAGAACACCACTATTCCTGAACAATCGAATCAGCAACTAGACGAGTCTAGAGTTCACCACCAACCTTCTACTTCCTCTAAGTCTTCCTCTCCTCCTTCCTCTTCGCTTGATGGGGCTGGTAAAGCCAAAAGTCAAGTACCTAAGGAGAATAAGGAAAAGAAGAAGAAAGAGAAGAAGAAGAAGGAGCCAAAAGTGAATGGGGGCAAACGAGTGTCGTCTAACGAAAATCCACACACTGCACTGACCAAGCCTAAATCGCCATGTGTCATTTTCAAAGGAGACCACTATCACAAATATTGTCCTTGCATCCCTCAGATCTTAAAGGACTGGTCTCCCCGTTTGCATAACCTGGTGTCGTCAACCTCTGATGATCATGTTGAAAACACACCGTCAACTAGTGAAAGTGAAGCCCCAGGACAAAAAGGAAAATATAGATTTCCTTGTAAACTGTGCGAAGGCGATCATGCCGTCCACCGTTGTCCCTTCTTAGACGAGGCTAAAAGAGTTTTGGACGATCGTCCGGTTTCACCGTTACGACTTCCTCCTGGATATTAAAAAACTCTTGTCGAGTCCGTCACCAGTTGAAAATCCGGCTGGCCCGCTCAGGTGGCCGGTTGAAGCATCTATCGTTGAAGATAAACCATCTGAATCCATACCAGAAGAAAGTCAAAAGGTCGAGGTGGCAGTTGACCCGGTCTTGCCTTCAGAGGTTCCATCTTCAGATGATACAATCACTGAAGAGAACAAGGATGACACCGTCCAAATTCTTTTCATAAGCACAGACTCCAACGAACATGGGGGAAATTTACCCGTTCCTTTACCGCAGGAAGGAAGTTTGTCAGATTCGTACCCGACCGTCTATTCGGTCCCACCTCCAAGCAACCTAGTTGTCTCCTTCGACTGGAACCAACTAGGCAGGCCCCGCTTACCAGCTAATGTACCATTTCAAATTATTGTTCAAATATATAGAATGGTTATGGCTGGTACCATCATAGATGAGGGGGCTTCTGTGAGTATCCTTTCTTCAACTGCTTGGAAAGCGCTTGGTTCGCCATCGCTTTTGCCTGAGATGAGAAATCTAACAGGCTTTGATAAAGGAACCAGTCGACCGTTAGGGATCCTTCCCAATGTGCGCATAACATTGAGAGGGAAAACTGTTCACATGAACGTAATGGTATTTCAAGGACCCCTGGATTACAATCTACTCCTTGGATGAGACTATATTTATTGCATGGGAGCAATTATCTCCTCACTCTTTAGAGTAATGTGTTTTCCACACGAAGGAAGAGTGGTCAAGCTCGTAGACCAGCTTTCATTTCCCAGATCATACAGAGCAAATAGTCATATACCATCCTTGAATGGTCTTTTCACGCAAGAAATGTCTCAACCTCCAGTCCGTCCACCCGATGAGCGCGAGTGATTCGGAGGGACATGACTGAAACCTAGGGGGCATGCACCCTGGTCTGCTTCAGCAGGAAAACTCTGGGTATAGGGTAGGTTTCCATGAGAGAATATGACTAGTCTGTACTCCCGTCCATGATTGGAAGAGGGGGTTATTCTAGAACAAGATTCTCTTGTCAAAGTTATGTGAGTGGAGTAGCCTCCTTCACTCACCTTTGTTTATATCGGTAGACATCGCCGAAGAAGTGTTTTGTTTGCGCTCTGAATAGAACAATCTTTGGGTAACCTGTAAGAGTTATGCCTCTCTCAGTAAAACAAATGTTTTAACGGACTAAAGAAGGGGTAACCTTGAAACTCTGTTTTATACCTGGGGGCATGAAAACCTTTTGGAGTGCAAGTGAAGAGCGACTATCTATTTTTTAAATTTGTAGGTCCTCTAACCCTTTAAACTCATAGGATTGGTCTTTTCCTAACTTGCATAAAGAAAGGATGTGGGGCAAAACTCTAAAAGTTACTGTTTTTATATGAGACATTCTTATCACACAACTGGATTAATCGGGCAGTTTTAGCACATAGTTCAAGCTCGTTAAAAAATAAACATAAGACATGAGCAAATGTTTCCCCCCGTGTTTAAGCTTGTTAAAAAATGAACTATTCCCTGGTAAATAGCCATCGTGAATGTAGTACTTCAGCCGTTAAAGCCTTGGTCGTGTTTGCACCGTCACCTCCACTTTTTCATTGGCCAATCATTCACCTCCATTTGATTGTTTACCCATTTTTAGGAACAGCTGCGAAGAGTGATTTCACTAGCCATCCTTGTGACACTGCCATGATTGGAAAATTCCAAACCTTACCTGGAATCAGCTGCTACCCGTTTTATCACTCATTCCTCAAAAGACGAGTCTCCTTTAAGCTCTTTTCAACTGACTCGTAAAATATGAAAAGATTGTCGATCCATTGGCCTCTCCAGCTCGTTAAAGGGATAGGAAGTGTTATCCCTCCTCTAGATTTTAATCTTTTTGGACCTGAGGGATTATTACACAAAAGGATCGAGCGCTTGTTTTGTTCGGCGCGTTAAAAGTATCGAAAATTCATACCTTCTGTATTGTTTTATACTTTTTCGGACTTAAGGGATTAGATGACGAAAAAGGAATTTTGGAGTTACCTTTACGTTCCTTTTCAGACTCTCTAAAATTGAAAAGGACTGAGTTATCTTTGTCTTTAAACTCGTTAAAAATATTAATAGCGACAAACTTGTCTATAGACGAGAACGAGTTTCACTATCGCTAGGCTCGTTAAAACATAGCGATGGGTTTTCCCGAAGGGAAAATTATAGAACAAGCATATGTTATCCTCCTCAAGCTTGACAAAAATAAAGAGGTACTGGTCAGCAATGACTGGGGAAAATTGGGAAGAAAACTTGAAGAAACTTTGTTGGTAGCAAGTCGCTCTTGAACATGACACTTCCACTCCGTGTCCGAGTCGGGTTGGGTTGTTTCATTCACCGGTCACATCACCATGGTCACGCCATACCATCCATATTTGGGGTTAATTCTACCAATCCATCACATCAGTGTCGCCGATATGTTCAAGAGAAGTCATTCATAGAATTCACCTGTGTCTCACCCACTACCATACATTATACTCCATTCTTTCATGACCGCCACCCTGAACCTTATATCACCAGATCATTTTCACCTCCATTAAAATCATTTTCTCCGTTCCATGTCATTGGTGTGGGATTCATTAAGGCCCTCCTGTGACGGATCACTTCTTGTCAACATCAGCTCATTATCCAAGAAGTTGATCTAGGAATGCCCCATTCAGTACTTTGAAGCTTGCATGCCTCAATGGCAAGTTTCTCAATTTCGGCGACAGGTTTACATCAATGACCTTCGACCGAAAGATTTTGCGTGGTGTTCGACGCCAAGTCTTTTATTCACACCACGTGAATTGTACTGCAGTACCTTGAGGGTCATTATCATTATCGGTGATTCCTCTCGCGCTTGTTAACAGTTTACATCATTGGCTGGTAATCAAGCGATGTCTTTCCATGTTCGATTTCAGAACATTTCTCACATGGATCGACTTGTACTTCGAGTGAAGATCAGATGAGATTGAAGACCCCGGATCTAGTTTCATCCATCCGGGCTACGATATATATTCAGGGAAATAAAGACATTAAATGTACATCATTGCTACACAGATAATCATCCACTCAAAAGGATGATGGCTCTATCAGAATCATCAGTCTACACTCAGACGATTGTCTATCCTGTCATGCGGAAAGAGTCGATAGTGCGGACACAACCGACCTCCCTAGAAGCTAAGGCTTTCTAGTGACAAACAAGACAAATAAACACTACCTTTCTCTAAACATGCATTTAGAATACAAGTAATCAGGTGATTGTAACATACCTTTAGTCCAACGCTTTGTAGTAGTCCAGCCTCGCTGATCCGGATGAGCTCCTCCTTCTCTTCGAAACCTGCATTCACTAACAAGGCAAAAGATTACATAGCACCTGATAAACTTATAAAATAACACATATTCATCATACAGACCAAGGAGTATATGAAACAAATCATGAATAACAATCTGTTGAGAAAAATGAGTTTATTTGCATTAAGTGGAAACAAAAGAAACCATTACAACCTGAGCCTTGGTGTTGTGCAGGTCCCTCCTAGGGTCCAGCAAGAGTTTTCCTTTATTTTGATCAGCTCACCTACTTCCAAATAAGGCTAGGAAAGGATGGGAATCTCTCCTCTCAAGCTTTACAAGGGAGTCCTAATTCCAGCAGCATCTACCCTTAGGAATGTTCAGCTTTCAACCTCCCCTCCCTCTGGCCCAATGCCTGTATTTATAGTGCTCTAGAGGAAGTTATTCAGGTCCACCATCAATGGGATAAGCCCCTCTTTGGATGGGATAGCTCCCCTCTTGATGGGATAAGTTCCTCTTTGGTAGCGATACATGAACCATCTGGAGGGGCTTCATACACATCAAACAAGCTTCTAGAATGTTCTAGAAATGACTACAAGTAACTTTTTTGGAGTGAAACTTGCGCCTTTTGACCTTTACAGGAGTACGCACCCATTTCTTTACAGACAGAGCGTACAAGTACGCAGGTATTGTGAACTTGGGGTGCGTACACGCAGGTAAGGTTAAGAGAAACTGCGTACCCAGAGATATATAGATTTTTAATGACTTCGTCTCTTTCTTGGAGTTTGACATGGAGAGCAGTGGTATGAGGCTTGCCAAGGAGGATAGTATGACAGTTGATGGAGCCATACTAACTGCAAATAGTCATGGTGACAAATTTTAGTGTAACAGATTGCCCCCTAAAGTGTGAAGCCTGTAGTAGATAAGGGTTTCATATAATCTAGGAAGGGTGAAGTACTTTATCATTTCAAGGATTATCTTGTGAAGAGCCCAGTCAGAACCTGCAAGTATTCAACACAAAATACATATGTAAGATTATATGATCGCTGAGGTAGGCATTCCCATACTCAGATTGAAAACTTTAACTAACAAACTATCTACTGCTCTGATATAGGAATGATTTCGCAGTACATCATAATCATAGACTCTTGTAGACACAGTATGGACGCAACCATCTATTTATGATTAGTCTACTATATAATGAATACAAAACTCCTCGCAGCCTGGATGGTGGAAACTAGATCCAGGGTCTTCATTTCTACTTCCCGAAATAGTACGATTCTATCCATGCGAATAAATGAGTTGATGTCGAGCATGGTAGAAACCACTTGATTACCAGTCGATGATGTAAACTGTTAACAAGCGTGAGAGAGACCACCAGTGATGTCAATGGTTCTCAAAGTACCCAGTACAATCCATGAGATGTGAATGAATGAGTTGATGTCGAACATTTCACGGAATCCTTCGATCGAAAGTCAATGATGTAAACTGTCGTCAAAGGCGAGAAACCTACCATTGATGCATGCAGACTTCAAGGTACTGATGATTCCTAGGCCATATTTCTAGATAATGTGCTGATGTCGATAGAAAGCGACCCGTTGCAGGCAAGCCCACAACACGAAATCATAGATCAAGTTGAAGAAATGTAGTTGTAAGGACTAACTCAGGGATGGTCAAAATGGATGACGAGTATTTTGCAGATGAATGTTTATTGCAGAGACCTCTTGAACACATAACGACACGACAGATGGCTTGGTGACATTTGACCCAAAGTTAATACCCGGCTGAAGATTTTTAATGTGGTTTGATCAACTGTGAGGCAAAGGATTTCCCAACCCAGGTGAATGAAAAGTGTCGTGTTCAAGAGTGGTAATAAGGCTTCTTCTGAGACAAAGGAAAACAAATGGGCTCACTTTTCTCTCTTTTCCCCCACCATTTCTGGCAAGTACCTCTTTATTTTTTACAAGCTTGAGGAGGATAACATATGCTTGATTATAAGCTCATCCTTCGGATGAGTCCAACTTTGTTTTGATTCGAACCCTAAGAAGGAATGGTCCGTTCCTGTTTGTAATCGAACAGGTCCTTTATTGTGAAATTTTAACGAGTCCAGTATAGGAGAAACTCGGTGTTTTTCAATTTTAGAGAGTCTGAAAAAACTTAAGAAGACTCCAGGGTTGACCTTTTTCGTAAATTTGTGTCTCCCAAGCCCGAAAAAGTATAAAATAATACTTGAGAGAACCGCTTGATCTTTTACGACCAAGGAGTACTTTCATAATTAGTGTCTTTGACCTGAAAAGTAAAAAGCGATCAAGGACACGTCGTTTTATTTCCAGTATCGAATTTTAAACGACAAAAATCCAGCAATCTTTTCCTGTTTTTACGGTCAGAAAAGGGCTATAAGGGGACCGTCTTTTAATTCCGTTTTAACGAGTGTAAAAGAAACGCTCATCAATCTTTTCATATTTTAGGAGTCTGAAAAGGGCTTAAAAGAGAACTCCAGGGTTTTCACTTTTTCATAAGTTTTAACGAGTTCGAAAAAGGGATAAAAATGTACTCATGGTTTTCACTTTTTCGTAAGTTTTAATGAGTTCGAAAAAATGATAAAAATGTACTCATATGGCCGACTTTCAATTTAATTTACGAGCAGGAAAAGACAGAAAGAACTCGGCATTTTCATTTGTTTTACGAGAATGAAAGATAGCAAAATAATCTCGGGATTTTCATGAGTTTAACGAGTCTTGAAAATAACTAAAATTGACTTGAGATAGGTTTCATTTTTATAAAAGCTTGAAATAGATAAAAACTATGCTTCAAAGTAGTTTCATTTTTGCACAAGCTTGAAACAGAGAGAAAATTGTGCTTGATGCCCCCTAAGCATAACTGCTAGAGCGCATGCCCCCCTAGCTTCATTTCATTCAACTAAGTTCAAGATGGATGGAATGAAGGTTCATGTACGAGATCATCTGAAAGACTCGACCTAGAACTGTAAGAAAATTATGCAAAACAGTGAAATAACTAATCCTAAATATACAACTTAACATTTATGAGATCTAGTCAAACTCTCGACTCAAGTAGAGGAGGATTTGTTTCATTTTTTAACGAGCTTGACACAGGAAAAGAACTATGCTCGGATTCGGTTTCATGTTTACGCAAGCTTGAAATGAAAAACTATGCTTGTTATAAGTTCACATGCCCCCAGCATAATGACGCAAAACGAGGTACATGCCCCCCAAGCTTCATTGCATTCAATGAGGTGGATGGAATGAAGCTTTACTTTCAAGATCTTGGAAAGACTTGTGGGAGTTGTTTCATTTTTTAGTGAGGTTGACACAGGAAAAGAACTATCCTCAAAACCCTTGTTTCATTTTTTAAACGAGCTTGACACAAGATAAGGAACTATGCTCATAACTACTCTCTACAATCTACCTAACAAAAAAATTTACTCTAAAAACCTTGATTCATTTTTTAACGAGCTTGACACAAGACAGGAACTATGCTCTAAAATCCTTGACTCATTTTTTAATGAGCTTGACACAAGACAAGGAACTATGCTCATGACTACTCTCTACAATCTACCTACTTAACCTACCATTGTTTCATTTTTTAAAGAGCTTGACACAAGACAAGGAACTATGCTCAAGACTCCTTGTTTCATTTTTTAACGAGCTTGACCCAAGACAAGGAACTATGCTCCAGAAATTGGCATGCCCCCAGCATAACGATGCAAAGTGAGGTACATGCCCCCCAGGCTTCATTGCATTCAACCAGATGGATGAAATGAAGGTTTACTTTCAATATTTAACTTGAAAAGGGAGTTGTTTCATTTTTAAGGAGGTTGACACAAGAAAAGAAATATCCTCATACCTGATTCATTTTTTAACGAGGTTGACTCAGTAACAGGAACTATCCTCAAAATCCTACTTTCTACAATCTACCTACATATCCTAAAATCTACCTGATTCATTTTTTACTGAGGTTGACTCAGTAAAAGAACTATCCTCATGCTAGCCTGTTTCATTTTTTAATGAGGTTGATACAGGGAAAAACTATCCTCGTAACATCCAATTTCATTTTTTAACGAGGTTAAGAGAGGAACAAACTATCCTCGTACCCACTGATCATGGATTCCAACTGGAAGAAAGACATGTCAATGGACACACCTTGATCATGGCTTCCAAGAGGTCTTCATCAGAAGGAAGAATAGTTCTCTGGAAGGAACACATGTCAAGGGAGTCAAAAGGGATAAGAACATCGTATTCAAGTAATCCCATAGAGTTTTCCATGTCAATTACCAGATCTAAATCAAAGGAAGATGAGCAAACAGTGAGAGGCTCACTTACATCGGTAACTGAAAACATGGGACCAGTTTCCACATAATTAACCCGTGGCAGGGTAGATACCACTTTAGAATCACGAACATTTAGGGGTGTCATATTATTGGTAGCTGAAACAAGACTAGGGAATGAAAGCTGGTCTACAGTCACAATACTGCCATTGTGAGGGAAAGACATCACGCGAAAGAGTGTCGATACGACAGCTTTCATTGCATAAACATAGTCTCGCCCAAGGAGTAAATTGAAATCCAAGGGACCTCGAACTTCCATAAGATCAATACAGACAGTTTTACATTCCAAGGTAATAGAAAACTTAGGAAGGATCCCTAAAGGTTCACTAATGGTTCTGTTAAAAGCTTTCAGATTCTGCGTAATAGGCGCAAGCTGAGGGGAACCCAAAGCTTTCCAAACAGTTAAGGATAAAATACTAACAGAAGCACCTTCATCTATCTGAGTATGATGTATGTCCCTACCACCAGCCTTGACAATGATTTGGAAAGGGATGGAGGAAGGAAGATGAGGTTCTGTCAGTCTATTCCAGTCAAAGGAAACGACCTCAGTAGTTGGAGGGGGTTCTTTAGAAACAGGTAAAATGCCCGCCCGCATAGAAGAATCTGATGTAACAAGAAGAACCTGAGCAGTATGAAGTTCACTCTCTAAAGGGAAAGTGGGATCGACTGAATGTGAAATTGAATCGACCACTTGATCAACTAATGGATCATCAACCTGAGTGACATGAGTTTCACTCTCCAATGGAAGAGTGTGATCGACTGTACTTGAATTTAGATCAATCACTCCGTCAGTTGACGGTAGGTTGGGAGAAAGTTTATGGTAACTAGTTGGAAATTCTTGCTGTGGAACAGTAAGTTTTTCCAACAATGTTGAGGCTTCATCCATGTGAGGGAAAATGTGAGTTTGATGACTCCCTTTGCATAACTTACAAGGAAACCTAACTTTACCCTTTTTCCCAGGAACCTGACTATCACTGGTTGATGGATCAATGGAAAGTTGATGAGATTTTTCTGACCATACTTCCAAGACCTTTGGAATACCAGGACAATTGACAAGGAAGTGGTCACCCTTACAAAGCTTGCAAGGGTATTTGGGTTTACGATGCATGTCGGAGTTTTCCTCAACACAACTAACACTTACAACCATGGTTGGTTGGTTGATTTCTTTCTTATCTTGCTTCTTCTTCTTCTTCTTCTTCCCTTTCTTCTTCTTCTTAGCCTCCTGGTTACTAGCATCAAGGCTTTTACCAGGCGAAGAGGAAGAAATGGGGGAAGAAAAATTAGGCAAAGAAGGTAAAGGGTCAACAGAAGGTTGGTGATGTTGAGATGGTGAACTCTGTTGAGGTGAAGCATTCGGTTGAGGTGGAACAATTGGAGTACTTTGGGCCAACGAAGTTGAAAATAACCATATCAGTAATTCTATTGTAAATCCAGGTAATGACAAAGTAGCCATATAAGGAGGACCAACATTTCCAAAGTAAGGAAAAGTACTAGGATTCTCGTTAGGAGGGGTTCCTAGGTTGATAAATTCCGAAACATTTGCCATTATATTCAACTTCAGTGAATTTTATTAACAATTTAAAACTAAAATTAACAATTCACAATTCACACCTAACAATTAAAATTCACAATTCACACCTATGGTCTCTAAAAGTAAAAACAAACAAATTAACACGCGCTATCAAATCTAGGAGTCAAACCACACACAAATAATAGCCTTCCGGACCGAAAACACTAGTTGTTGATGAAACCCAACATCGCAGAATTCAGTACAGAAGTGGCGGGTGGAACAGTTACCCCGGCAACCTGCTTAATGAATAGACTGGACCAAGTTCCTCCACTTTAACTGTCTCGAGTGAAGTGAACCCCCCAGAAAATCCAAGTGAGTCTAGCCAACGTCTGCTCCAGGTATAGTGCGATCTTCCCTCCACCGTCACCTTGGGTAGAACCCTAAAGATAATGGTCACTAAGGTCACCAACAGCAACAAATACGCCTGGGGGAACAGTCTACGACCCGATAGCACACAAGGGCAGAGTAACAAGCTCAATCCCCTTGCCGACTCCTTGACAATAATCCAAGGTTTACCGACAAGTGACCCCAGGCTCCTCGACAATAATCTGAGGTTTACCGTTTGTAGTACGTGCGTATCTGACATCTTTCTCAATGAAGGAGGATTGATCCCCTCACTGGTTCGGACACGGTCTCATGCTTCTCCTTTAAGAGGAGCTTTCCCAGAGTACAAATGAAACAGTTGGATTTATCCTACCACAAGGTGAGATACTTGTTTGGTTTTGCTGTCTTAGAGAGTTAATTACTCTCCTACTCCAAGACACTAGCCTAAGCTATGTTGGTGTATCAGAGCCCTAGAAAAGTAAAAATTACTAGATGAATTTTAATTAAGCGTTGTGTTATTAAGGCTGTTATTACTCAAATGGGTAAATGGATATGAAACCAATGGTGTTATGACCCAACTCAACTGAATGCAATCGAATATGATAATGAAATCCTTTCAATTCGATGAATCCTAACTAAAGTAAGGAGAGAGTTTCCATTCACTTCCAACAATGCAAAAATTGATCACTAAGAGAAAATATAACAAATTCTCTAATGCACTAATTTTATCAAGAAAAACTAATGCAAATCAATTCCAAACCATTTTTTATTTTTTTATTTTGTGTAAATTCAAACCAAAGAAAACTGATCTAAATCTACGATTGATTTTTCAGAATGTAAACTATGCAATGGTAATCTAAGCACAATTCACTTGAAAAGTATGCAAATGTAATCTATGCACATTTTTCATTAATATTCTGAAGATGAGAATTCTAATTATGCAAATGTGATCTATGCAAGAGAATTCTCAAACACAAGATGATTCTAATGTAATCTAAGAACCAATCAAGTGCAAGCCGAGAAAATTGGGTGAGAGTTCCAAAGATCAAAAAATAAAAACACTCAAAGGCGATTAACACTCATACACAATTTTGCAAAAACAAAAGCAAAAAGATGCAAAATTGTGAAAAGACTGAGACAAACCTCCAAGTAATGACCAAAGGAAATCAAATTTAGAATTTCTCAAAAAAGAGACTCAAAACACCCAATTGATAAAAGCTGAAAGCAGGAATGCCAATGAAATTAGCGAAGATGAAAACTTCTGACAGGTGAACAATGGATCTGGGCAGCAAAAACAAGCTATAAAGAAAATCTACAAGATAAAAAAGAAGAAATTGAAATTTTCTAGGCTTTTGACAGGGGTACGCAGGCAGCCTGTTTGCACAGGTGCGTGTACGCTCTGTGCACAAAGTTGCAGAGCGTACAAGTATGCACTGTGCTTAACTCAGAGGGTGCGTACTGCTAGCAAAACCAAGAAAAACTAAAATCTAATTTAACCCTAAGCTATCCCACCCAAATACACAGTCAAATAGCCAAAAACCAGAAAAAAAAACGACTTTTCTCAAATCAAAGTTTCACACAAAGGAAAAATCATTCACATCAATGGAGTTCCCCAGCGGAGTCGCCAATTTGTCATGCGGAAAGAGTCGATAGTGCGGACACAACCGACCTCCCTAGAAGCTAAGGCTTTCTAGTGACAAACAATACAAATAAACACTACCTTTCTCTAAACATGCATTTAGAATACAAGCAATCAGGTGATTGTAACATACCTTTAGTCCAACGCTTTGTAGTAGTCCAGCCTCGCTGATCCGGATGAGCTCCTCCTTCTCTTCGAAACCTGCATTCACTAACAAGCCAAAAGATTACATAGCACCTGATAAACTTATAAAATAACACATATTCATCATACAGACCAAGGAGTATATGAAACAAATCATGAATAACAATATGTTGAGAAAAATGAGTTTATTTGCATTAAGTGGAAACAAAAGAAACCATTACAACCTGAGCCTTGGTGTTGTGCAGGTCTCTCCTAGGGTCCAGCAAGAGTTTTCCTTTACTTTGATCAGCTCACCCACTTCCAAATAAGGCTAGGAAAGGATGGGAATCTCTCCTCTCAAGCTTTACAAGGGAGTCCTAATTCCAGCAGCATCTACCCTTAGGAATGTTCAGCTTTCAACCTCCCCTCCCTCTGGCCCAATGCCTATATTTATAGTGCTCTAGAGGAAGTTATTCAGGTCCACCATCAATGGGATAAGCCCCTCTTTGGATGGGATAGCTCTCCTCTTGATGGGATAAGTTCCTCTTTGGTAGGGATACATGAACCATCTTGAGGCGCTTCATACATGTCAAACAAGCTTCTAGAATGCTCTAGAAATGACTACAAGTAACTTTTTTGGAGTGAAACTTGCGCCTTTTGACCTCTACAGGAGTACGCACCCATTGCTTTACAGATAGAGCGTACAAGTACGCAGGTATTGTGAACTTTGGGTGCGTACACGCAGGTAAGGTTAAGAGAAACTGCGTACCCAGAGATATATAGATTTTTAATGACTTTCTCTCTTTCTTGGAGTTTGACATGGAGAGCAGAGGTATGAGGCTTGCCAAGGAGGATAGTATGACAGTTGATGGAGCCATACTAACTGCAAATAGTCATGGTGACAAATTTTAGTGTAACATGTCCTATGTACATGAAAATGAATTTATAAAGCTGAGCATGGGAATGCCCGCCTCAGCTAGATCATGAAAATATTATGAAGATAATGTATTGTATTGTATCTTATTACAGGTCTCCTCCCAGCTTGAAAGAACTTCGGATCCTCATAATAAAGCATTTCACTCGACACCAAAAGATTAACGGCCTCATACTTTAGGGGGCAACTGTTATAGACATTTTTGGGCCCTACAACCCCAAGCATGAAATGTCCATAAACCAAGGGCTCCTAAGTCCCTAAAAGTGTTGTTCTAACCCCTAAAGGAACAAGGTCAACAGATTACAGCTTCTCTCAGATGTTCTCCATGAAAAACTGCTCATAATTGGTCAAAACAAGATCATTGCAGCTGCTCCACTGGCTAAGTGTGTTGCATCTCACCCAAATACACTGTGAGGGTGCGTTGCATTTCAAAAGTCCCTTCTGTAGGGTGCGATGGGCAAGAAATGACAAATGGCAGTGTCATTCCGCGAGGTGGAGAGGCAATGGAAGCTTCCAAAATCTTCTCCTGTGACACTTGCCTCACTGAATTCAACCAAGGATGAGTAAGAGGCCATCAGTCTCCAAGTGGAAGAAAGAACTATCAGAGAGAAGACACTAATCAAATCACAAGCTGACTCATCCCCCTTACAAATATCTATATATGGATCCCTCATCCCAGAGATCCAGAAGCTAGAATTTTGCATATTGTAAGGAATTGTTGTTGGTTTTTTGAGACAAACATCAGATTGTTGGGTGATCTAAGCTTTGTTTGAGGTGAAGAGGGGCTTCTTTGCTGGGAGGTTGATGATGGGTCAAAGCAACTGGTTGTAACTCCTCTTGGCTCTTTTCTTGTTTATCAATAAAAGCTATTTGAGTTTTCCTCCATGCTTTTGTATCATTGATGCTTTTTACATTTGTATGGTCAATTTACATCTGATCCTAGATTGTTTATGATTATAGATCCATGTCTTTGTATAGTGCTATGCTTCTGTGATCTTACAGGTACTTTGTGAAGATGGGCGTGCAAGGGAGCAGGTAGCTGAGGACTATCAAAGAAGATAGGGATCGAATCAAGATATTAGCGCAAGACAGAGGTTGGTCTTTCTATTCCTCTCTATCTATAATTCATAAAGGAAAAACAAAAGTATCTTTTCTCTGTTTGTTTCTAAGGCAGCTGTCACACCTTAGTGGGATAGAGCAGTTCTATATAGACACTTTTCCTTGTAACAGCTTGGTCAGGGGTTTTCATTATTGGCTCCTAGTTAAATAATTCTACAAGTGTTCGATGCCAAAAACATTATTCACACTTGATAGATTGTATTGTGCATCTTGGAGACCATCACCATTATCGGTGGCAATCCTTGTGTCTGTTAAAAATCTTCATTATTTACTAGTAATAAGATGATTTCGTACATGTTCAACCTCAATGTCTTTATTCACATGTATCGACCTATGTTGTTACGATGAAGCAGAGATGAAGACTTTCGGAAGAGGCCTACATCACTCAGCCTTGCTTCCTCTCCCAAGTTGCATATATTATTTTTTGGAGATAGATCATCATAATCATCTTATTATGACACATGGTCTGCATTGTGCTTATCGGTGGCCACGATCATCGTATCTCTTTGTTGAGAAATCACTCTGAAATAGCTACTAAGCGTGGGAATGCCCAAATTAGGACATGATTTTAGATGTTTGATAAATATGTGATGTATCAGGTTTCTCGTATTCCCGAAGCTTTGATCCTCTCTCTCTTTTTTCGAAGAAATTATATAAAGTATTTCAGCCATCGTCTCTGCCTCTGGTCTGACACTTTAGGGACCATCTATTATACAGGAAACTGACCTCCTAATTAGCTCAGAGGAGAAGGGCAAGATGACTGAAAGACTAACCAAGTTCATAGGCCCAGTTGTCAAGCTAATGCTCTCCAGTAACTAGCAACTTGCTTTATAAAGCTTCCTAGCCATGCATCAGGTGCGTTAGTCCCTAAGGTAACTTTGTTTGTTGCCTCAGGAAGAGCTTTAGTCAACTTAAGTGAGTTTCTGGAGGTCAAAGGACAAATTTGACCAAGAAATATCCCTATATTCACTCCTATGTCAGCTTATAAACTAGGGAAACATCTAGATTCGACCTGTTTGGAGGTATTTCTATTTCTAATGGAGTTTACAAACAAGGAAAGAGCACTAAAGCATGGAAAAATCTTTGCTTTTTCCCAAAGGAACTCATGAAGGATTTGGCAAGGCTTATCCTCTCATGCTATATATTTGAGGCTAGGGCCATTGTGAAAGTGGCCAAAACTATTGAAAGGATTTCCTATTGACTATCAAAGCTTATATTAGACATTGGCTCTTCAAGAGGTTAAGAAGAGAGAGAGAGAGAGAGGAGCTATAGGAGTAAGGGAGGCTGATGCAACCGATGGTTGTAATCACTCTTTTCTATCATTAATATAGATATTAGGTCCTTATACTACTAGTGTAAACCCTTATTGTTATTAGTGCAGCCCGCTTATTATATTGTTGTGCCCATGTAGTACCCATATTATTATTATTGTGCCCCATAGAAGCCTACTATTTTTATTGTTGTGCCCTTACCTTATTATTGTTAAGTCGGTTCTAATTCTTTTATGACCCCTTAGACTCCTATATATAGAAAGGAGGTATTTTCAATTGTACCATCGAAGAACTTTTCATTTGTGTAATGTAAACGAGGTTTCCCCCTCGAAGAGCCTTATTTTTAAGTCCTTGATCTATCTTTTCTATCTCTTTGTGAGCTGGTTTCATAACATTTGGTATTAGAGTTGATTATGTTTCTCTATTTCCCTATGATTCCCCTTAATTCAACTTCCTTTCCTTCCAAGGAAAATTTCATGGAAATTTCTTTAAAATTAAAAGCTATTGTTATTGTGTTGTCCACTCCATGGATTTAGTATTGTGATTTATTTACATGTTTATGCAATGTTAATGATTATGAGTGGCTTAGATGAATGCAGTTAGATATCCCTATGTATTATTGTATTGATTGTTGAAGTTGTATGTTGTGATATTACACCTCATCTTGTTTATGTGTAGGTATTGATCTTGGAGCTAACTGAGGGGTTTTCTAGTCTACTACTTTCAATTCTCCAGCAACACCACACAAAGATCTGAGGTAACAATCCTTCTTCTTACTTTCATTATCATTTCACTAATACAAATATGTGCATGTATCTTTGGGCCAAGTATAGCTAATTTGACTATCTGCCAAGGATCCAAGGAAAATCCTTGAGGGTATCTCCATTACCAAACACTCGTGCATTAATCCTTATAGCAAAAATATCTCACAGTTTTCATGTAGTATTTGTAATAAGATTTTACAGAGGTGCAGACGATCCATGTTCGTGCAGATATGATCTCCAAAAATCACAATAAACATGCATCATTGAAATCTTGGAGGATCTAATTCTTCATTACATATGTCATGACAATTTCTACTACACAGTAACCTTCTGCGTCATGATATGTTTACCCACATTTCACCTTGTTGGGTGTGGGATCCCCCAAGCAAAGTTTTGGGGCTTAAAGCCTAGATTTTGACCAAATCCGATGTAAAGGCTATGCATTTTGTGGGCCCAGAGCGTGAAGATTGTAAATTAGAGCATAAAAATAGAGCGAGGCTCTAAGTTGTAAAAAAACGGAATGATGGTCATGAATCAGGGATGAAGAATTGAGTCTTATCTAAGTGTAGAGTCGAGTCTTTGGGTCATGGAGTAGGAGAAGGCTCTGCAGCTGAGTGCGCAAAGGCCTAGTAGTCCGCAACTGAGTGCGCGAACCCCTGCAGCTGAGTGCGCAGGGCGATTCAAGTCTATAGCCTTTGGAGAAGTAATAAAGAGAAGTTTTACATTGTTTCTGTGTATCTTTTTCTTCTTTTGTGCGTTGAATGTATCAGATATAAATTGCATTTCTATTGTTTAAATGATGCATGAACTTATATGAATGTGTTGATAAAATTAATATAAGATAAAGTATTTGTTTACGTGAAGATAAATAATTGTTATAAGAAGATAAGTAAGATACGCGATGTAACTTGGCGAAGTATCACAGATCGCTACTAGGGTAGTGCGAAATCACCTTAGCCCCTGGTTAGGGCTATGCGAAGATGATTATAACAGATTGCGAAGGCCTCGTAGGTCAGGATAGTGTGCGAAGTGACCTGCGTGAAGGTATTCACAGTTGGACTAAACTGACCCCTCAGACATCTCAAGGGTGTAGAAACTTGGTTCGAGCACCCCCCCATACTGCTTCGGGTTAGACCTCAATCCACGCTCCGTGGGATGTTTCCGAAAGGGCCAGTAGTGTAGGGATTTGTTTTGCTAATTAACTCTAAACCTAGGTCAGGCCCCCTCAAGTAAACAAATGGTTCCGTTGCTGAGATCGGAATCTGCATAGAGATGTCTGATGTCATATCATTGAAATCCAAATAAGAAGGAAATTGAAGTTTGGTTCGACAGAAGGATTCACGAGTTCATGATGAAAGAAAACAAGAATCCGCAACTGACAAAAGAAAAGTAGTTAGATTGCTACTTGTACACAAAGATCCATGAAATCTTCTTTGCATCTTTCCCTACTGAGTTGTATGAGTGGATCGTAAAGTTAGCAAATATCCAAGGAAGGTGGAAACTCGATGATCCTATTGTGTGGACCCCAGAGTTGGTGCACAGATTGAAAGCATTAGATGATAATATCGCACGCACTGTTGATCACTAACTCGATTAGATTATAGGAGGATTCATTACTAAGTTCGCGGTAGATACTTGAGTCAGTTATAGTGAGGCAGAGCAACGCTTTCTCAAAGGACCGCAAGGTAAGTACATAAAGTCTCAGAATACTTGGATTGAAATGCTATTATGTGAAAAGAGGGTTATGCAATTACCTTGATGTTCAAAGATACGCGAAGTGGAAAATCCCATAGAAACGAAGGAAGTAAGGTACCAAATAATAGCCCTTCTATTTCACCTCCGTGAGGGGACAAGGAAGAGCTCATGAAGGTCTCTCCATGAAGTGCGATCCATTTGATAAGGAAAAGGATTCCGCACATACCACCCCCACCCACACTGCCACCAGTTTCACCCCCTTCACCTCCATCTTCGCCCGTACCACCTCTACCACCACCGCAAGTCAATATGGCAAGCATGATAAAGTTTGCTATGTTCAAAGGAGTAGGAAATGCGGATCCGAACCAGTTTTGGTTCGTGATAAGAGCCATATGGGAAGATTAGGGAGTTATAGATGATAATATAAAGAAAGTGACATTGGTTAGTGCCCTGCAGGACTGTGCGCTGACCTGGTATATTAAGCATTCTAATGACAATCCGAATGCGGGAATTACAGATATCCAAATTATGCTAAACAGAGAATTTAGTAGGTTGAAGTCAGAAGCGCAGTCGATCATTAGATTCAAATAGATCACAATGCTACCAGACAAGATTCCTTGGGAGCTGGATCAGAGGCCGAAGTGCATGATTCGTGAAGCTAATATGAATCTAAAGGATAGACAACACCGCGAATGGTCTGTAGGAGTGCTCTATCACAGTAGAGGTTAATGACTCAGGAAGAGGCCTTAGAGATCGCGATGAAGCTTCATGAAACCTCGATGCAGGATCCTAACTTGGGAGTTCGGCAGATCCACATGCAGTTGAAAAACTTATGCCTTGAGATGTAGAGTCTCAAAATAGGACAGAACAGCCTGACCAGAAGTGTGTGAAGAGGTATGCTGTGTAAAATGCAAGGGTTAGGGTCATGATAAGGACCATTGCCTAGTGTTTTCAAATTACCACGTAGGAGGAGGATTGATGCCGTTAAGACTAGAGGCACAAGTAGGACCTAGTGCGGCACCTGCTTTGTGGTGCGTAATTTGTCAAATAGGAGGAAAACCTGCTATAGAAAACTGCCATTTGTTACAAAAGTATACACAAAATTCGCAGCAATTATTTTGTAATTTTTGTAGATCAGTTGGACACGATGAGCACACTTGTAGAAGATATGAGATGATGATGGATAGAACTCACACCTATAGAGTTCAGGCTAAAACGCAGCCCCTAGACCAGAATGCAGGAGTGGCACAAACCGAATTTTAGGGGTGCGAATGAGGCCGAGGTGTAGGAGGACCTAGAAGAGGTCACAGATAGTTGATATGCTACAATTACAGAGGGCCAGGACATTATGCCCATGATTGTATGAACCCGACGTGTCCATCGTGTCTATATTGTACCTTGTTTGATCATGAGATGGAAGATTGTCCTACGCTAATAGCTAGGATACACAACAAGGGAGCACTACCACCTCCCCTAACTTAGAACCTACAGATGATGAGGTCTGAGCCGCATGAGGAAGATCCAAATGTGAACATTGTGCTCCGAAGTGGAATCGCGATGGGAGATGATAAAGGCAAACAACCTAAAGATAGTACTTGGGTTCGCAAGGCTCTGACGAAAGAAGCAGAGTTTGATTTGGAGTGCACTAAGGAAACCTTCATGGAAGCTAAGAAGAGCTTTGTTGATGCCTCCACTTGAGGAAGCAAAGATAGACTGAAGCCGGAAATGGACCCATCTATGCTTACGACATTCCTGGAAACATGCATGAAGCTACTGCACGACAGTAAGGTTGTAAAAGGATTGCAGGAACTCATTAACAGATGCATTAGGACCGCGCTAGGAGAACTGAACGTAGTCCGGAAGATTAGAAAACACAAGACTAGGATAGGAAGAGAAATGAGGCTAATCGCACAGATTGGAGAATATAAGATGGACCAAGTAATTCTGGACTTAGGATCAGATGCGAACGTTCTGTTGAAGCAAACATGGGAGCCCATGGGGAGGCCTACGCTGCAATAGTCTCCTATCTAGTTGTGAATGGCGAACTAGCCAAAGATAATACCTATGGCGAGATTGCAGGGAATGACTGTGGATATTGAGGGGGAAAGCATGTTAGCAGACTTTGAAGTAATAGAGATTGTTGATGACAGGAATGCCTACCCTACACTCTTAGGAATTGATTGGGCCACTGACATGAACGGGGTGATTAATTTGAAAAAGCGCAATATGATTTTTGAGGAGAAGTCTCTGTGCGTAGTTATACCCTTAGACCCTGCTAAGGGATCATGCTACATAGAGCCGATGCATGACTATGAAAGTTGTTGTAGCATTTTTTAGTTTTGGTAAGTTAGAATCAATTAGTCAATAAATTAAAATATTTTCAAAAAATGTTAAGCTAGGATATGGACAAAAAGAACACTAAATAAAAATGTTAGGAAATATCTTAATAACATGTCCATATCAAAGAAAATGTCAGAATAGATGCCCTAAAAAATGAAGGAAACAATAAAATGTTAGGTTAGAGAGAAAAAAAAAAGAAATAAAACTGAAAGTGTTCAAGTACAAGTGCCACTATGTTTACTTTATTATGCAAAATAATGGTTGTGTGCAACTTGTCATAAATGCCACAACCCATGACAGTCAAATAGTTTAATCTTTACTAGTTCATGCTTTAAATTTCAATTTTATAGTTAGAGAATAAAGATCTAGCCAAACTGTTTAATCTTGGCAGATGAATAGTTAGGTAGAGAATAATAAGGAGCTCACCAATTTAATCTAAGCCCTTGGATGTTATAAGGTTAGAATTAGATAGTTTTCTTTTCAAAAGAAAAAGGAAATAAAGGATCTGCTAGCTTAAATGCAGCCAACTATGTGAAGAAAAAAGGTTAGGGTAAGTAAAGGGTAGGTAGAAGAAAGGTTGCAAAAGTACAAAGTTGATTGAGGCATAAGCATATTTATAATGCTTGATCATGTGTTACAGTGTGCAGGAGCAATTATCAAGGTGAAAAGATGTTCACAAGTTGATTTGGTTAACTTCCCCTCATTTCATTTCACCCCCCACTACATACTTACTAATTTCCTCATTATCCCATCATTTCCTAAGAAAATACCCTATTCCCTTAATTTTCACCTTTGCCTGTTGGTTTCACACATTTTCCTAGAAAATTACCCTCCAAACTCATTCTCCTACTCATAAAACCCCTTGACCTAAGTCTTTATCCCCCCCTTCGCTTTATTAAGTTAACTCCGCCATACCCATAAAACCCCTTTTAACCTAAGTTTTATTAAAACCTCACATTACTTAACAAACCTCTACAAATTACCTTTTTCCTGATATAAGAACTCTTTTAAACCACCACCATTGGTGTGGTTAAATAAACCCCACCGCCATTAACCTTGGTCCCACTCTGTAAACCCGTGCATTATGTTTTTAACCCACTTATGTCTAAACCCCGCTTATTCATTAAAATAATTACAAATCCTTTGTAATTATTTCTCGAGGCCTGCTGATCTCCGTTGATTCCCCTCCATGTAGCTTTACCGCGTGATAGCCGTTAGATCATCGTCTTCCAGATCCAATGACCTAAAGCAGTATCGCGTGCTACCGATCTCCTAGCTTTACCCGCCTGAGAGCACGCGAGATTCCTGGTTTTTCTTGGGCTCCTTGCGGTTACATGCCAGCTCCACGTTAACTCATGTGCCCTCAGAGAAAAACCACCCCACGTACAATAAAACCATCCACCGTTCACTTAACCCTTCCGTGCCAAATTTTAAAAGATTCCCATTTAAACGCCAAAACCCTCACTTTATTTGTTTTCACCCGTTTACACAGAAAAACCTGTATAAAACTTCGTGCACCACCCTAAGCCTATGCAACCCATTTTGACCTCTGATTACCATACAAAAACTACTAGGACTCCATCCACAGACCTCTCAGCTCAAATAAAACCACCTCCCTGTCCACCTGTTTTTTCTTAAAAATTGTTGTGTTTTGCAGGCGATCATATAAAACCTGTTTGTTCCAAATTCTCTCAAGAAATGAATTCAAAAGCCTTTATATATTCAAAACACAATTATCAATTACACAGAGCAAAAGTTATTTACACGGTAATGGTTAAAACAAAGAACAAATCCTTTACACAGAGACAGTAAATGTTAAAACAGAGGAGGCAGATAAAACATACAGGTAAAAGACAAACAGATGAAATATACAGAAATATGATCAATATCCAACTACCATATGCTGAGACATGTAAAAAAATAAATGATTTACTGTTGAAATATACAGTAAAAACTCAAAATGTACAGTAAAAGTAAAAAGCACAGTAAAGGTTATTGACAGGTCAACAAGGTCAAAGAGTATCAGATGAAAGTGTATCAGATGAAAATTCATAAGTAAATATGACATCCAGCATGAAGACCAAATAGACAAATAGCTTAAAGGGAAAAATATCGAAGACCAAAGCCAACAGAACCTAAATAACAGGGACAGCAAGAAGCAGTTCAATAGATGTCTTTATCTTATTGGATGAAGATATTTCCTTTTTCTTGAATAAATCTATTTTCGTAAAAATAGTTTAGGATATTTTCTTAGTTCTACTATTGTATAAATAAATCTCCTTGCGAGTTATTATGGGTTCACCATTGAACCAGGTTGACCATTGAGAGAGAGATGCACTCTTGAAGAAAGGTTTCACCTTGAAGAAACAATTGTAAACATTTGATGTACTTAGCTTTTCTCGACCCTTAATACAAATCAAAGGATGTTGAATTCAATTTTACATAGTTTGTGTTTCCTGTAAGTTTTTCCAGTAACACTCATTATTTTTTTCTTCATATTCTTATGTCTTACAGAGATACCTAGGTAGGAATAATTGTGTTTCAATCTATTCCTATAAGCCTCTGAAGTGATAATCGATAAAGAGAATGGATTAATGAACTATCTATTTAATTAATTCCCTCTGAATAAATAAATCATCAGCATCTTATTGTAAGCATAAGCATATTCTCTTGAACCTTCTGAACATCGGTCAGAGGTTTTCATACTTATTATTACACAATTTTCCGTCTGAAGATTGTGATAATCATATTATTTTTTGTTTCTGCTCACCACTATTCAAGTTATATCACTGTGTGAAATTTTATAGTAGCCCTCTGTTTTGGTATAAATATAATTCAAAAGGTTAGGAATTTAGTGTTACATCTGTTTCATTCATTGGTCATCCAAATTAAAAACAAAACCCCCGAAACAATTATCTTACATGCTCTGGCTTGATAGCTGACCATTGTCAACTCATAGGTACAACATCAATCTAGCACCGTTGTCGGGGATTCGAATTCCATTATGTTTTCTTGGGAAAACGATATTCATTCTATTCCTTTAAGGTGATTAAAGGTCTAGAAAGGTTAAAATCCTTCACCTGGAAACTCCACTAGCCCAAACTGGCACCTTTTAAGCACACCAGCTCTCATTCAGAATCTGACTTAGCTAACCATATGTTAGATCCTTAAAAACTTTTCAGAAAAGGTAGTTCTAGAAGGAGACATCAACCATCTTCTTCTTCCTCTTCTTCCTTGCAATCTAAAGAGTTACTATCATTTGATCCTTTTAGTAATATTCCATCCAATCCTGATTTGACAGAAATACCTCCTAGGGTTTTTGAACTATTAGATAAGGGAGTTGATTTAGATTCAGCTTTCCTTATTCGTTCTTTTGAAAATAATCCAAAACCCCCATTAGCTCCAGGATCACCTAAAACTGAGTCTAACTTGGGTGTTCATTTACCTGAATACAAACCCATAGATTTCATATCCCCTACCACTTATTCATTTCCTTCCACTTCTGAACGACTTGAAGCTTCTACTTCTAAACAACCTAAAGAGACCATCTCTGTATATATAAATCCACTCTTTGAAACAAAAGAGGGTATTCATTCATAGGTCCCAAAGTTATTTCTTAAGACTCCTTCAAATTTATTTAGGAGATCTTCTCCTTCTTCACCTCCACATAGTCACACACCCCCTCAATCACCTTCTTCTTCTTCATCCACACAAACACCTCATACACCACGTTATACTATGGCATTCCAACCTATTGTATAGGTTAGGTATGTAGCTTTAGTCTTACCTGCTAACCTCAATGCATTCCCAGCTGGATACTTGAAATACCTTCCTAGGTATAATGGAGAAACTAGTCCCACATCTGAGAACCATCTTCAAGCTTTTCTAGACTTTGAAGAAAACATGAATATCGAACAGGAAAATGTTTACATGATATTGTTTGTACAGTCACTTGAAGGAAATGTAAGAATCTGGTTTAGGCAATTACCTGTAAATTCCATTAGAAATTGTGAAGATCTTACAAACATATTTAAAAATCAATAGGGTGTAAAGAAAGATCATTTTTACTTTCTGAATGAGTTTGAAGAACTTAAAAGAAATTTTGGTGAACTTGTATTATATTTTATCAAAAGGTTCAATAAAATTTATCATAAGATGCCCCCTGATTGTAAACCCCCTGTAGCAGCAGCTAAGTCTAGGTTTTCTAAAGCCTTTGATGATGGTTTTGTTGTAATTCTAAGAGAGAGAACTTCAAGAACTCTTGAAGATGATGAAGGAGCATCCAGCTCAACATTATCATTGTATTCTAGTAGACATAGGGATCTTGTGTTTCAAGGAAGTTGGTTTCCCAAGTATTGGATTTATGTAGTTATTTAATGTTTTGAGTGATTTTAATCAAAATAGGAATTAATTGAATATTGTGACGCTTTATTGTAAATGTTCCTGAATATAGGAGAACATGAGAGATTTAGGATAGTTGAGTGATGAGAGGATTGAGAATTAATTGTAAATCATAGATTAGGAATTAGTTCATGATTTTGTGGATTTGAGAGAATCCTTAGGGATGACAAAGAAATTTTAGGAATGAGGTTGAGGAATTCATAGATCTAAACCAAAAATTGGTTTAGAATCCCTTTGTATAAATGTAAGCCTAAAAGGCATGAACAGAGGTGAGAGAGGCTGAATAGGAAAATAGATAGCAGATTGGAGTGTTGTAAGCCTACGGGCAGATTAGGAAATAGAGGCCACTGATGTTGAAGATCAGGCCAGAGAGACAGAGATCTCATTCTGTAATTCATTGTTTGTAATTATATATATATATATATATATATATATATATATATATATATATATATATATATATATGTATATATATATATATATATATATATATATATATATATATATATATAGATATGTATATATATATATGTATATATATATATATATATATATATATATATATATATAGATATGTATGTATATATAAATATATATACATACATATATATATATATATATATATATATATATATATATATACATATATATATATACATATCTATATATATATATATATATATATATATATATATATATATATATACATATATATATATATATATATATATATATATATATAGAGAGAGAGAGAGAGAGAGAGAGAGAGAGAGAGAGAGAGAGATTAATTAAAATCCTATATAAGTGTGTAATTGAGTGTTGAAGGATGAATCGAGTATATTTGAGAAGTGTATATATAAATTTATGTAGGCAAGTGCAGCAAACGCAAAAAGGCAAAGCCAAGGCGGAGTGCAAAGGAGGAAAATGAACTAGAGGCTCAAAATGGATCTTTGAATCCATTGAAGAGTCAAGTAAAGTTACGAATTGATCATAATAAGGAAATCACGAAGCTAAGTGAAGCGGAAGTGGATTGAGTAATGGAAGGCCGAAACCATTCAAAAATCCGAAACCCACAAAACCTTGAAGAAGTGCGTAAAATTTAAGATAAGTGGAAGAATGGAGGAGCAAAGACTGATGCTCAGGAACTGTTGGATCTGGGAAGATCAATGGCTGAGATCTAATCGCTAATCGCATTATCGATGGTTTCGTGAGGTAGAGGTTGGTCAATGTATGAGAGATATGCCAATAGCGATAAGTCGATCGACGATCGAAGATCTACATGATCACTTATCGGAATTGGAGGATTGACGCAGCTGGAGGTTGACAGAGAATGCGGTTCCAAAATATTATCAAGTGTAACCTATAAGCCTATCGGATCCATAATATATATCAGGTCGGGACTTTTAAGCGGAGGAATTAAGCGCAATGGTTCAGCGATTGCGATCGGGTGATTAATCGTCGATCGTCAGATCGTGAATCTGATCAACGGTCGCGATTAAATTGGCCATCGCTTATCAGAGGCGTCAGGTGATTAGTGCATTAGAAAAGAGTCGATTAAAGAGGCAGACCTGATGATCTATAGATTCAGGTTTATATCTTTTAAAGTCCACTGTATACGTTCAAGCAGGTTTTCCCTTTGTATTCCATAAAGGGTGAGGCGAGCCATTTAACGAGAAATGTAGCATTAACGACTTCGATAGTCAAAGATTAGAGCCAGAGGGGTGATAATATATATATGTAATGTGATCTGTGAAAGTGCTAATAGCTAATTGCGATGAGGTTAAAACCTCGGGGACTATGCAGAGTTAATATGGGACATGGTAAAAGGTATGGTTTGTAGTTAATTCCTTTGTTAAAGGGTTTTATAAGGATGAGCACCGAATGAAGGTTTTTTTATGTGTTAAACATATATTAACCATGTTATGAGAGGGAAGTTTATGTATAAGCGACCGATGGTTAGTTTAAAGGCTACGAAGGGTTTTATCATCCCGATAGAAGGAATCAGAAGGAAGGACTTAATACAGTCTTATATAAAGGCTCGAGAGTTGTTTAATAGTCCCGATAAGGGAGATTTGAGGAAGACTCCATTAAAAGGGAGTAATGAATGTTTTAAAGGGTTGATAAAGTCTCGATAGAGGTAAAGGCAGGGTGATTGAGTTCCTAAACAATGGAACTGTAAAAAGGGGGCCTAAACCATCTTTGGATTTGAAGTTTTGACCTGGTGATAAAAACAATTGCTGGGAAATGTATTTATGCACGAGTAGGCATACTGTGGGTATGCGCAGGGGAAACCCTACGTCATTTTGGTATCAGAGCTGAATTATAACTGAACCATTTAGGATAAGGTAGAACAAAGCGATTCTGTATGAGCTTTTCTTTGAAAGAGTTCAGAACAGAGATATTTGGAGTTCATACAGGCAAGGGAGATCAGATTCTAATTTGATAGTTAAGCACCAGAGTACAGCCAAAAGAATGGAGAAGAATAGTTAAGTTCTTAGAGGTAGGTAAGGCAGAATTAAGCAGAGATTGCAAAGACAGGAAGAGTCTACAACGATGTTTGAAGAATGAAGATTCACTCGAATGTGAATGGTGAATGGATACTGCTTATGAAATCATACAACTAATGAAGTATCTCACCAAAGGAGATAAAACCTTAAGGGACAGTAATGAAAGGAATTGTTAATGATTATGAGTGGAAGAAAACTCAACAAAGGAGAAATTGTTACTGATAGCTAAGCTTTACTAAGATAAAGTTAGAGGATTGGAAGAAAGAATGAGATTCTAAATCTGATTGATATTAGCTGAATATTGAGGATTTGTGCAATGGAAGCATAAAGATTTGCTGAAATAGATTTGCAAAAATGGTGAGATTCTAAAAGTAAATGAAGGTATGCAGTTTTGCCTAATGATTAGCAGATATTGAATGAATGAAATTTTATAGCAATATTAGTGTATTTAAACTATAATAGGATTGGTTGTAAGTTTTTGAAGAGGTAGAATTTGAAGAATAACTGAAAGCTAGTGGAAAGGACAATCCATTCAAAAGTGTAAGAAAATGGAAGGAAAAGATCAGACAGAGATCTTGAAGGTACGATGATATGGTTTTATTCTAATTAGATTTAAGATTAGAAGATTGTAGTCTTTGCATTGAAACAGAAGTATTATTGCAACTCCCAAAAGGAAATTACACAAAGGTTGTGGTTAGAATTGATAACAAATAAAGGAAGTTGGTGAAAGTTTCTAAGTGAAAACAGAGATGTGGTAGAACCTTGAGGAATTCCAACAACGATTGGATAAATAGGATAATTGTATTCTTAGAAGATGCAGATGAGTTGAAGCCCAGAAGGGGCAAAGAGAAGTGCTCAAAGGAGGTTCCAAAGATAGAGAACCAATTGCTTGCCAAAACACTGAGCGAGGAGAGCTTGGTGAGGTAAGTGGCAATAGGATATGACTTGTTGTTGAAGAGGCTTTAGTGCAACTCATAGTAAAGTGAGTGAGGAACTCATAGAGATGGAGAGGATGATGACTAGTGACAGTCATAATAGAGGTTCTGAAAGAGACCACAATAGAGGACAAAAGGAGAAGGATGCCAAGGAAAATGGCATACAAAGATAGTTAAGAAAAGAGGAATATGAGAGGGAGAAGGTTGAGATATCAGTTCAGCTTGAAGTGTTAATGGAGATGTTGCAAAGAAATGAAGCAGACCAGAAGCATGGTTATGTCATGAGAAAGAAGGTGAAGTGGCAGAGGCTACAAGAGAAGAGGAATCAGCAGGTGAATATGCAGTTGATGAAGGAACTAAGGGAACTTGAATAGGTTATAGATGCCAAACAGAGGATAGAGAAGCTCAAAAGAGTTGAGCTACAGCAAAAGGAAGATGTTGAAGAAGATGTTGAAGTTTCGATATGTGAACTAGAAAGTGGACCATTACTTTTTGAAAGTGATGAAGATCCAAATGAGTTGAATCATATGAATGATTCGAAGCAGCGAGAAGACTTGATGACTGAAGCATCAAATAAGACCGTAAGGTCTTGTGATTTTAAAACTAATGATTTGTGTATGATTACAGGTTTCGAAGAAGATAGATAGTCTTTTAATGCTGTTAAAGATGTGAAAGAGTACCTTCCAGAAGATGAAAGTTTTGAAGAAAAATATGACAAAGCGGCTGGGAAAGAATCCGTTCACTACAGTGGAAAAATGTTGGAAGACATGTTCTTTGAGTTTGGATCAGAATACTGATATGCTGACAGAAGGAGAGAAATTAGCGCAACATACTGAAGTGTTGCTAAAGGGAAAAGAGGTACAAAGGACTTATATTTTTTATTATAATGATTTTCTTATAATTGAAGATGTTGTTGCAGAAACTGGAACATATTTGGCACAGGTGGATAGCCAAATGGGAGAAGAAGAGGGAGAACATCTACTAAAAGATGTCAAGAAAGATTTAGCAGAGGAAGAAGGACCATGTGATAATGAGACAATAACAAATGAGGAAATGGAAGATCATGTAAAATTTCCAAAGTTCACTCCAAGTAAAATCATCAAGTCATATAGAGAATTATACTTTCAAAGGAGGAAGTTGGAAGAGTAGAGGATAAATGTTCAGGATAGATTACTGAAGAAGGATGACAAAGCAGTTGTCATAAATAATAATCAAGAAGAAGATGATAGATGCAGAAAACAGAGGTAAGAAATTGTTCTAAAATACATTGTAGCGCAACAGAAAAGGTGCAAGACAACAGTAAGGGTGAAAAGGAAGTGATCATAACAAGTGAGGAACAAGCAAGAATGAGAGTTCAACAATCAAGAGATGAAAATAATCAGCAAACAAAGGATATATTGGACAAAGAAATTGAGTTGATAAGGAGGTTAATGATGAAAATGTCTCAGAGAAAGACAGCAGCAAGAAAAGAGAGGAGTGACAACAAGAGGAAAATAGTAGCAGACTTTGAGAGCAGGGCAAGTGGAGCATTACAACATAAAGTATGGAGACCTAGAGAATAGAAGCAGACAACAGCAACAATAGAACAATTGACAAGCAGAGACAGATTACAAAATAAAGTTTGGGATCCAAGAGGAAACAATTATCCAGACTTATGATCAGGTGGTCATAAATTTTCTTACATGGGGAGTCTGATGCAGGAGAATCTAGCTCAACATTATCATTGTATTCTAGTAGGCATAGGGGTCTTGTGTTTCAAGGAAGTTGGTTTCCCAAGTATTGGATTTATGTAATTATTTAATTTTTTAAGTGATTTTGATGAAAATAGGAATTAATTGAATATTATGAGGCTTTATTGTAAATTTTCCCAAATATAGGAGAACATGAGGGATTTAGGATAGTTGAGTGATGAGAGGATTGAGAATTGATTGTAAATCCTAGATTAGGAATTAGTTCATGATTTTGTGGATTTGAGAGAATCCTTAGGGATGAGAAAGAAATTTTAGGATTGAGGTTGAGGAATTCATAGATCTAAACCAGAAATTGGTTTAGAATCCCTTTGTATAAATCTAAGCCTAAAAGGAATGAACAGAGGTGAGAGAGGATGAATAGGAAAATAGATAGCAGATTGGAGTGTTGTAAGACTATGGGCAGATTAGGAAATAGAGGCCACTGATGTTGAAGATCAGGCTAGAGAGACAAAGATCTCATTCTGTAATTCATTGTTTGTAATTATATATATACAGAGATTAATTAAAATCTTGTATAAGAACGTAATTGAGTGTTGAAGGATGAATCGAGTGTATTTGAGAAGTGTATATATAAATTTATGCAAGCAAGTGCAGTAAACACAAAATGGTAGAGCCGAGGTGGAGCGCAGAGGAGGAAAATGAACCAAAGGCTTGAAATGGATCTTTGAAACCATTGAGGAGTCAAATAAAGTTACGAATTGATCGTAATAAGGAAATTACCCAAGCTAAGTGAAGTGGAAGTGGATTAAGCGGCGGAAGGCCGAAACCATTCAAAAACCTGGAACCCACAAAACCTTGAGGAAGTGCATAAAATTTAAGTTAAGTGGAAGAATGGAGGAGTGAAGACTGATGCTCAAGAACTAATGGATCTGCGAATATCAACGGCTGAGATCTAATCGCTAATCGCATTATCAGCGGTTTCATGAGGTAGAGTTTGGTCAACGTATGCACGATACGCAAATAGTAATAAGACGATCGGTGATCGGAGATTGGCGTGATCGCTTATCGGAATCGGGGGATTGACATAGCAAGAGGTTGACAAAGAAGGAGTACCCGAAATCTTATCAAGTGTAACCTATAAGCCTATTGGATCTGTAATATATATCGGGTGGGGACTTTTAAGTGGAAGAATTAAGCACAATGGTTCAACGATTGCAATCGGGTGATTAATCGACAATCGTTGGATCGTGAATCTGATCGATGGTTGTGATTAAATCGGCCATCTCTTATCGGAGGCGTCAGGTGATCAACGCATTAGAAAAGAGTCGATTAAATAGGCGGACCCGATGATCTATAGATTCGAGTTTATATCTTTTAAATTCCGCTGTATACATTCAAGTAGGTTTTCCCTTTGTATTGAATAAAAGGTAAGGTTGGCCATTTAATGAGAAATGTAGCATTAAAAACTCCAATAGTCTGAGATCAGAGCCAGAGGGGTGATAATATATATACGTAATGTGATCTGTGAAAGTGCCGATAGCTGATTGTGATGAGGTTAAAAGCTCGGGGACTGTGCAGAGTTAATATGGGAAGCGGTAAAAGGTATGGTTTGTAGTTAATTCTTTGTTAAAGGGTTTTATAAGGAGGGGTGCCGAATGAAGGTTTTTTTATGTTTTAAACATATATTAACCGTGTTATGAGAGGGAAGTTTATGTATAAGTATCTGATGGTTAGTTTAAAGGATACGAAGGGTTTTATCATCCCGATAGAAGGAATCAGAAGGAAGGACTTTATATAGTCTTATATAAAGGCTCGAGAGTTGTTTAATAGTCCCAATAAGGGAGATTTGAGGAAGACTCCATTAAAAGGGAGTAATGAATGTTTTAAAGGGTTGATAAAGTACCAATAGAGGTAAAGGAAGGGTGATTGAGTTTCGAAACAATGGAGCTATAAAGTGGGGTCCTGAACCATATTTGGATTTGAAGTTTTGACCTGGTGAGAAAAAAAATTCCTGGGAAATGTATTTATGCACGAGTAGGCATACTGTGGGTATGCGCAGGGGAAACCCTGCGTCAGAAGATATGCAAACAAATGCTATAGAGGTGGAAGAAAATAGGGCTACTTTGACTTCCTTGAAAGCTAAAGAGGAAAAGTCCCAAAGAAAACTCAAATCTATTCAAGAAGCCTCTAGTTCCTCTAGTTCTTCTAAGACTAAAACTTAACATTCTAAAATAGATGAAATAACTTCTCTTCCTAGAAATCTATCTAATAGAATTTCCAAGATTGAAACTCAACCTAGGACAGTTCAAAAAATAGTTACTAGACCGCAAAATCAAAATCAAGGTTAGTATAGAAGGAATCCACAATTACAAATTCTTCAGAGACCTAGTAATGATCAGCAGGTTCCCACTCCTTTACTGATTGATGACCAACAACCTAATGAAATTACGATGACTATTACTAAATATATCAATAACATGGATACTTATTCTGATCAAATAGTTATGATTCCTCTCTCACAACAAAATGAAGTTCAAGAAGATCAAGAATCCTCACAGGTTTCTAAATAGCATGCCTTCTCTAAATTTTTAATTGCAGAGTTCAACAAGAGATATGATCTTAGGCCTAGAACTGGCCCTGTAAGACCTCCTAAGGAGACTCCAATAATTGAACCTCGTACTAAAGCTACTAAAACTCAAACAACTATTATTCGACCATTAAATCAGTCAATTGGTACTGCTCAAAATGATAAGAATGCTTTGACTACATTTAATGTTGACAAAAAGTTAGAAAGAGTTAAAATCCCAATTCCACTTTTAGAGCTTTCCAAAAAACTTGGGTATAAAAATCAAGTCTCCAAATGGATACAAAACACCTCGGTTGATGCTGAAAGTGATATCATTAGTCTGCAAGATGAGAAACCAGCAGTTTTCTTTGGTCCTAGCTAATATATGATAGATGAAATAATGCCTCCTTTCTATGTAACTATTAAGACAAATGATTCCATGTTATATAATTGTATGCTTGATTCTGGAGCATCACATAACCTCATGCCAAAAACTATCATGGACCATTTGAAACTTGACATAACTAGATCCTATCATGACTTGTACACCTTTAATTCTAAAAGGGTGCCCTGCTTAGGATTGATTAAGGATTTAGTAGTCACCCTTGCCCAAATTCCAGTGAAAAGTGTAGTGCTTGATATAGTTGTCAAATATATCCCTCCCAAATTTGGAATGCTCCTTTATAGGTCTTGATGTTCCAAATTAGGGGGAAATCTTTAGATGGATATGTCTTATGCCACTATTCCAGTTTATGGGGGAGAATAACTAAGGTTATATAGAGAGGTAAGATTTGTGCACACTGTTTGCAAAACATACAAGCCAAGGAACCATCCCATTTATGCAATTGATCAAGATTTTGGTTGCTTTCAACTCTCTTCAAACCAAATTCATGAAACTCAAGTTAAAATAGAAGATGTAATTGAAAGTCCTGAACCAAATCAAACTGATGTATGGAAACTATTTCTTGATGGTTCTTGTACAAAAGATGGAGCAGGAGCTGTGGTAGTTTTAATTTCAATAGAAAAAGAAAATATCAGCAATCATGCAAACTCAACTTCGAAGTTACAAATAATGTGGCTGAATATGAAGCTTTCCTTTTGGGACTACAATTAGCCAAAAGCTTAAAGGTTCAAAACTTAAGTGTTTTTACTGATTCAGAACTTATTGTCAAACAAGTGAGAAATATTTGCCAGAATAAGCATCCTAGACTTAGGTTTTATTGAAATGAAGTTTGGGATTTAGTTGAAAACTTCTTTGATGCTTTTAATTTGACTTATATTCCAAGAAATTAGAATATTCATGCAGATGCCTTAGTTATTTCTGCTAGTTCATTTAAAATTCATGATCAGACCAATGTACTCTATCAAATACAAGTCAATTATAGACCATCCATCCCAGACAATCTAAAACACTCGCAGATATTTGAAGATGATGAATATTTGAAATCTTTTCTGCAGGCTATAGATGACTTTTCAGTTCTAAAAATTGATGAAGATAGAACATAAATAAATGAAAATACAAATGGCAATGATACTTTAAATTTCAATTCAAAAATTGTTGATCATGACATTATTCAATTGTCTAGCAATTTTATTCCCAAAGGCCTCATTCCTTTAGAAAATTTGTTTGATCAAAATGATGTCCTCTGAAACACTCAGTCCATTTCTTCACAAGATGACATAGAAGAAATTAATATTGGAACAAATGATGATATTAAAAACATCAAAATTTGTGCATCTCTATATCTTGAGATCAAAGCTCAATATCTTAAGTTACTTCAAAATTATAAGGATGTTTTTGCATGAACCTATTTTGATCTAAAAACCTATGATAATTCATTAATACAACATAAGATTCCTTTAAAGCCAGAAGTAGTTCCTTATCAACAGAAACTTAGGAGGATCAATCCAACTCTTCCTGCAACTCTAGAAAAGGAAATTAAGAAAATTCTAGATGCCTAGATCATTCTCCCTCTTAGATATTCTAATTGGGTTGCAAATTTAGTTCCTGTTAGAAAGAAGAATGTAGAAATTAGACTCTGTGTGGAATTTAGAAATTTGAACAAAGCATAATTAAAGGATAACTATCCTTTGCCTAAAATGGATCAGTTACTTCAAATGGTTTCATGATCACAAAGACTTTCTATGCTTGATGGTTTTTCAGGCTATAATCAGGTAAATGTTGATTCAGCAAACAGAGAGAAGACATCCTTTACTACACCCTGGGGTACATTCATGTATGCTAGGATGCCATTTGGCTTAACCAACGCTGGAGAAACATTTCAGAGAGCTATGGATGTAGATTTTATGGGTTAGGTAAATAAATTTGTGATCATTTACCTTGATGACATAACTATTTTTTCTAAATCTGATCATAAACATCTAAAGCACTTGATGAAGGTTTTTGATAGGTGTAGAAAATTTGGAATATCATTGAATCCTAAAAAGTCTCTATTTGCTATCAAAGAAGGAAAAATGTTGGGCCATATAATTTCAAAAGGAGTAGTGATTGATCCCAAGTGTGTGTCTGCCATTGAAACATTGACCTTACCTAGAAACAAGAAGGAGATTCAAGCTTTTCTAGGCAAGATTAATTTTTTAAGGAGATTCATCCCAAATTATGCTGAGATTGTAAAAGATATAACTAACATGCTCCAAAAATATCATTAAGTTAAATGGAATATCTCTTCCAGGCATGCATTTGATCTGATCAAGAAAGCTATCTCTGAAGATCCCACCTTGGCCAACCTTGATTACACTAAACCATTCAGTATCTTTTCCTTTGCCTCAGAAACAACCCTTGTTGTTGCTCTACTACAAAAGAATGAAGATTCCCATGACCAACCCCTAGCATTTTTCAGTAAGGTTATGAGAGATGCCAAGCTTAAGTATGACATAATTGAGAATCGAGCCTATGCCCTTATTCAAGCCCTAAAATCTTTTACGATGTATTTCCTACATTCTCCTATTATTGCTTATGTTCCTAATAGTGCTGTGAAAATTGTCTTAACCCAACTAGACATTGATGGAAGGAGAGGTAGATGGATCACTCAAATACTGGAGTTTGATATAACTATAAAAACTAGAAAGCTAGTAAAAGGGCAAGGATTAGCTAAGCTTATAGCTGAATCCAACTTTAAAGTGCTCAGAATCAATTCTGTTTTAGAGATACAAGGGAAGAATCCACAAGAACCTTATCAAAATTTAAATAAGAAGAATACACAAGAACCTTCTGTCCTTACAGAAGGGGATAATCCACAAGAACCTTCCCTTCATCCTGAAGAAAATAATCCACAAGAACTATTACCTTCAGACCGAATAAGCCCTTTATACATTGATGACAAATTTCTGTTGTCAAATTGGTACCAAGACATTGTAAATTTCTTGATCCATTTTGAATGTCCAACATCATTCTCCAAAAGCTAGTGTAAAACTCTCAAACTGAAAGTAGTCAAGTACTGTATCATAAATGAAAATTTGTACTGGAAAGACCCACTAAATATTTTGTTATTTTGTTTAACAGAATTAGAAACTTAAGGAATCATTGACCAGTTTCATATAGGGTTTTGTGGAGGAAATTATGCTTGCAGAGAAACAGCATATAAGATATTAAGGGGAGGATTTTGTTGGCCAAAATTGTTCTTACAAGTAGGAGCAAAGGTCAGAGGATGTGTTCTTTGTCAAATGTTTTTGGTAAGAAAAAATTAGCAGCTCTTCCACTGGTTCCATTAATAGTCTCAGAACCTTTTAGCCAATGGGGATTAGATTTTATTGGAGAGATTCATCCTACTTCAATTAATTAGCATGGATGGATCCTCACTGCAATAGACTACTTCAGTAAATGGGTGGAAGAAATTCCAGTGAGAAATGCTACTGATTCAGTGGTAATCAAATTTATTGAAGAGACCATCTTATCTAGATTTGGTTGCCCAACTCAAATTGTCACTGATAATGAAACAACTTTTTCTAGTGTTAAAATGATTGAGTTTTGCCAGAAATATCATATTTTATTACATCATTCAACTCCATATTACCCACAAGGTAATGGCCTTGTAGAATCCTCCAATAAATGTCTGGTAAAGGTAATAAAAGAGACTCTAGCAGATCATAAAAAGAGTTGGGATTCTCATTTAATTTATGCAGTATGGGCAAACAGAATTACTCCAAAGAGATCTACTGGAAAATCTCCTTTCCAATTAGTTTATGGGAAAGATGCAATCTTCCCTACCAATTTGGCCTTCCCTGTTTTAAAATTCTTGCAGGATTCAACAAATGAACCTAATAATTTTTCAAGGAGAATAAATTAGATTATTGAACTAAATTAAAATAGAGATGAAGTTCAATACAAATTGAAAAATTATTAGAGTAATATGAAGAGCCTATTTGATAGAAGAGCCAAGGAAAGGGACTTCAAGGAAGGTGACCTAGTTCTAAGGTGGGATTCCAAGAGAGAAGAAAAGGGAAAACATGGCAAGTTTGACAACCTATGGTTTGAACCTTTAGCAATTGCTGAAGTGAAGGGAAAAAACACTTTTATGCTACAAAATCTTGAGCGTCTATATTCCACTTATCCTGTAAATGCAAGGTTTCTCAAACATTACATTCAGTACTGAGAAGTTGAAGTAGATTTCATTACTACCATTGTAAAAAATTCGGTTTCTTTTACTTTTCAAGCTATGAGTGTGATTTTTTACAACAAAAGACTCCATAGCCCAAGGAGAAGGCACATGGATCTGCAGGTTCTCTGTATTCTACAGGAGAAAGAAGTCCCCAGTTGGAGCCAATGTTGTAGCATTATTTGGTTTTGGTATGTTAGAATCAATTAGTCAAAAAATGAAAATATTTTTCAAAAAATGTTAAGCTAGGATATGGAAAAAAAAAGAATACTGAATAAAAATGTTTGGAAATATCTTGATAACATGTCCATATCAAAGAAAATGTTAGAATATATTCCCTAAAAAATGAAGGAAAAAAAAATGTTAGGTGAGAGAGAAAAGAAAAAACAATAAACTCTGAAAGTGTGCAAGTCCAAGTGCCACTACTTTTACTTTATTATGCAAAATAATGGTTGTGTGCAACTTGTCATAAATACCACAACCAATGACAGTGAAATAGTTTAATCTTGACTAGTTCATGCTTTAAAGTTCATGTTTATAGTTAGAGAATAAAGATCTAGCCAAACTGTTTAATCTTGGTAGATCAGTTGTTAGGTAGAGAATAATAAGGAGCTCATCAGTTTAATATAAGCCCTTGGATGTTATAAGGTTAGAATTAGATAGTTTGGTTTTCAAAAGAAAAAGGAAATAAAGGGTCTGCTAGCTTAAATGCACCCAACTAATTGAAGAAAAAAGGTTAGGGTAGGGAAAGGGTAGGTAGAAGAAATGTTGCATAAGTACAAAGTTGATTGAGGCATAAGCACATTTATAATGCTTGATCATGTGTTGCAGTGTGTAGGAGTAATTATGAAGGTGCAAAGATTTTCACAAGTTGATTTTGTTACCTTCCCCTCATTTCATTTTACCCCCCACTACAAACTTACTAATTTCCTCATTATCCCGTCATTTCTTGAGAAAATACCCTTTTCCCTTCATTTTCACCTTTGCCCTTTGGTTTTACACATATTCCTAGCAAATTACCCTCCAAACTTATTCTCCTACCCATAAAAGCCCTTGACCTAAGTCTTTATTCCCCCCCCTCCGCTTTATTAAATTAACTCTGCCATACCCATAAAACCTCTTTTAACCTAAGTTTTATTAAAACCTCACATTACTTAACAAACCTCTGCAAATTACCTTTTTCCTGATATAAGAACTCTTTTAACCCACCATGCTTGGTGTGGTTAAATAAACCGCACCGTCGTTAACCTTGGTTCGAATCCATAAACCCATCCATTATGTTTTTAATCCACTTATGTTTAAACCCCACTTATTCATTAAAATAATTACAAATCCGTTGTAATTATTCCCCATGCCCCGCTAATCTCCACTGATTGCCCTTTGTGAAGCTTTACTGCATGATAGTCATTAGATCATCTGCTCCTAGATCCAATGAGCCACATCAATATCACATGCTCCTGATCTCCTAGCTTTACCCGCCTGAGAGTCCGTGAGATTTGTGATTTTTCTTGGGCCCCTTGCGGTTATGTGGCAACTCCACGTTAACTTGTGTTCCCTCAGAGAAAAACCACCCCACGGCCAAAAGCGGTGCGATGAGCCTCCGAAACCGCTCCCTGCGTATGATAAAGCCATCCACTATTCACTTAGCCCTTCTGCGCAAAATTTTAAAAGTTTCCCATTTAAATGCCAAAACCTGTATAACGCTTCTTGCACCACCCTAAGCCTCTACAACCCATTTTGACCTCCGATTACTGTACAAACACTGCCAAGACTCCATCCACAGACCTTTCAACTCAAATAAAACCATTATCACCTCCCTGTTCGCCTGTGTTTTTCTTAACAATTGTTGTATTTTGCAAGTGATCACATAAAATCTATTTGTTCTAGATTCTCTCAGGAAATGAATTCAAAAGCCTTTATATAGTTAAAAAACAATTATCATTTACATAGAGAAAATGTTATTTACACAGTAGTGGTTAAAACAAAGAACAAATCCTTTACACAGAGATAGTAAATGTTAAAATAGAGGAGGAAGATAAAACATACAATTAAAAGATAAATAGATGAAATATACAGAAATATGATCAATATCCAACTACCATATGCTGAGACATGTAAAAAACTAAATGATTTAGTGTTGAAATACATAGTAAAAACTTGAAATGTACAGTAAAAGTAAAAAGCACAGTAAAGGTTATTGACAGGTCAACAAGGTCAAAGAGTATCAGATGAAAGTGTATCAGATGAAAGGTCATAAGTAAATATGACATCTAGTGTGATGACCAAATAGCCAAATAGCTTAAAGTGCAAAAGATCAAAGGCCAAAGCCACCAGAACCTAAATAACGGGGACAACAAGCAGTAGCCCAATAGTTGTCTCTATCTTCTTGCATGAAGATATTTCCTTTTCCTTGAATAAATATATTTTTGTAAAAACAGTTTAGGATATTTTCTTAGTTATATTGTTGTATAAATAACTTTCCTTACGAGTTATTATGGGTTCACCATTGAACCAGGTTGACCATTGAGAGAGAGTTGCACTCTTGAAGAAAGGTTGCACCTTGAAGAAGCAATTGTAAACATTTGATGTACTTAGATTTTTTGGACCCTTGATACAAAGCAAAGGATTATGAATTCAGTTTTACATAGTTTGTGTTTCCTGTAAGTTTTTCCAGTAACACTCATTATGTTTTTCTTCATATTCTTATGTCTTACAGAGATACCTAGGTAGGAACAATTGTGTTTCAATATATTCCTATAAGCTTTTGAAGTGATAATCTATAAAGAGAATGGATTAATGAATTGTCTGCTTAATTAATTCCATCTAAATTAATAAATCATCAACATCTTATTGTAAGCATAAGCATATTCTCTTGAACCTTCTGAACATCGGTCAGAGGTTTTCATACTTATGATTACACAATTTTTTGTCTAAAGATTGTGATAATCATCTTATTTTTTGTTTCTGCTCACCACTATTCAGGCTATATCATCGTGTGAAATCTTATAGCAGCCCTTTGTTTTGGTATTAATGTTATTCAAAAGGTTAGGCATTATAGTGTTGCATCTGTTTCATTCATTGGTCCTCCAAATTAAAAAAAAAGAAAGCCCAAAATAGTTATCTTAGATGTTCTGGCTTAATAGCTAACCATTATCAACTCAGAGGTACAACAAAAGCGACTGACGATTTGGATTGCATCTAGAAGATAACTATGTGAGAGAAAGATTGGGTAAATCCTACTGCAGATAGACAGATCACATGGGAGCACAAAAGCTCCTGTACTTCAAATTTGGATGAGGAGATAGAACAGTGGTAGAATTGGTTACACGAGGTAACCACGCTTAATTGTAACATGATGACATGATCGCTACGCTGTCTATCGACAGAAGTGAGAGATCTGCCTACGTATGATGGTTTAGGTGAGGTAGATATTTCTTGGACAAATTCAAAAGGGAGGTGCCAGAAAAGCAACATTTCCAGGCCTTGCATTAGGTACTGTGCGCTATGCCCGCAAGGTGGTGGGGTATGCACAAAGGAACCTTTGAAGACTGGTGTGCATGTAGGAAAATGAAGTGCTCACGGTTTGGGAAACCTATAGCGTGATGGGCAGATAAATATAGTGGATGGGATGGTCCGTGCGAGGTGGGTACAGGCATATGGTAAAAAACCTGCGTGGATGCACATGAGATTTGAGTGGAGAAATATGGTCAATAAGCATGTGTTGGGGGGGAAAATGCACGAACGGTTCCTCAAGTTGGAATGACAGAGTGTGGAGAGAAAGAGCGCGTAGAAGGTTATCCATGCAGAAGCATTTAACGAGGTGTCTAGAGCGTTGAAAAAGGTATATAATGCGCAGCAAAGTGATTGGGACCTACGCATACCAGCAGTTTTATGGGCTTATAGGGTGATGTGCAAGAAAATGACGGAACAAATGCCTTCTAGGCTAGCCTATGGAGCGAACACTATAATGCTGATGGAGTCTATCATGCCTAGTTCATGCATAGCAGTGCCCATAGATATGACGGATCGCGGAGCCTTGGAAGAAGGGATCCCACAGCTAGATGAAGATGAACACTTGGGACTTGATGAATAGATCTAGCAAGGTGACCTTGGACTCCAAGAACTCATGGAGGAAAGAGTTCAGTTAAGGGAAAAAAGTGCCATGACGGAAGAAGAATTCAAGAAGCTTGAGGATGGAATAAAGAAGGACTTTCTTGACAAAAAGGTCATGGTGATAAGACAAGAGGCGCATGGTTTTATTGACAAATTTATGAGCTACTGCTGAGAATTGATCAGTGTGATGCCTTGGATCAGGCCATATATTACTAAAGGGATGACCGATGGTGGTGCGATGCAGATGGTAAAGTGCATGATGCAAATAGTAAAGTTAAAAGGTGGACTTTTCCCAGGAAAAGTGATTGATGGTCGGTTGAAACCGTATACAGGTGGCCCGACCACCTGAATAGCCATGGGAAGCACAGTGTTAATGCCCCAAGCAGTTGAGAGGAGGTGTGGGACCATAAACTACTCTGCTAAAAAACAACACAATGTCAGGGTTGCGCGCAGGAGGGGGGGGGTGAATTAGTATTATCAATTCAATAAAAAAATTTCATTTCCAAACTCTGATTCATATATGCTGCTTCAGTTAAGAATACCCAAGTAAATTCAATAAACTTATGATTCAGTTAATTGATCTTCAATGAGTGCATTAGAACATTGTCAACCATATTAACAGAAAACAGGTGCAGTAAAATAGAATAGATCATCACACACAAACCATACACATGAACACCATCATATAAGGTGGAAACCCAATGCGGGAGAAAACCACCTGCTGCAAGTCATCTCAATCTTCTTCTTAATAAGAAAATCCTTTTACAATATTTCTGTACTGGTGCAGTCTTATACCAGTACGCAGGCTTCTACCTGCAGAGAGCTAGAACTCCCATAGATCTTGTACTAGCCGATCCATTTACTAGTACGCAGGCTGCTACCTGCAACAATGCTCTTGTACTAGCTAAGATACTAGTACGTAGATGCCAGCCTACAATTTTCTTTCCTCTGGGTACCACGTTTCATACATTTTCAGACTGGATACACCTGAAGCACAATACATAATCTGAAAGGCCACGTTTCATCCAATTTTCATTCTGGACCCTTTAATATCATTGAAGCACATAATCAATCAATCTTTTGAATCACCCAATCACCAGATCAAATGGTCATCAAGTATAGACAAATCTTCAGAATTACCCAAGCATCATATCAATATACATGACAATTATCACCCGATCTAGTCAACAGAGGCTGATATCAAGACTCAAACAGAGGATTTACATACTGCTGCGCACCCGGAGGCTAAACATTATTACTACACAGGAAAAACTTAATATTGTGCACCTAGAACAGCAGAGGCGGCTAGAGCATATTTAAGAAATGAATGCAGCTTTGTTAAAGGAAACCTGTGGGTGACCGCTCCTACATCACCTACTGAACAGCGATTATCCACACCCGAAGAGACTTCTGTCTTATGCGTGTCTGCGGCTGCACAGTTTCCTTCTCGGAGAGTATCTGCACTTACTGCTACGGGTTGCCCATTTCAAGCCTGCGATCCTTCGCTCTGATCTCTAATCTGCGCGCTTTCTCCTCGATTTAGATTCTGCAATCACTCCACTCAAGAATTCCGATCTATACTTCCTTAAGATCTTCAATCCTTTTTCGATGCTTTGCCAAAGGATCTCTTTTCTTCTTATATAGTCACGCTTTTGATAAAACCATGAATCGAAACCAGAGGATCCGAAAACCTGGGGCTCGCTTGCTTTGACCGATCTCTTAAGGAATGATTTAAGTGATAAAAATAGCGGGAAAACGATGAAAAAGGTCCAAACAACAAAAGGCGGACTTTAAACTTAATGCACCCATAACAATAATATATCGGGTCCGCTCCTTATCACTGTCGGCGCATGCATATAACATCGTCTATTGCCGATGGCCAATCTGATGGATCGGATGCGATACAGTAATTAACCTTGCTTTATAAATGTATCGGGTCCGCCTCCTCTTATCGCTATCGGTGCATGCATATAACATCGTCTATTGTCGATGGCCGATCCGATGGATCAGATGCGATACGACAATTAACCTTGCTTTATAAATGTATCGGGTCTGCCTCCTCTTACCGCTATCAGCGATTGGATGTGGGAAGCCTTTATAATATGACTGATTGCCACAGATGTGATATTATTATAGACTGCCTTTAATACCTCCATCGGGTCCGCTTCGCAATCAGAGGTTTCAGCGGTGTCACATAGCGGAACCCCCGATCAGCGATGCGTCGATATCCATATATGTCGAACTATATATTAACACATATAACTGTGTTTTTCCGTCGAAAGGGGAAATGCCTTTGATTATTGTAAAATGCATATATATGGGTTTTGGGCACCCAACAACTCCCGATAGTGTTAATGTATGCATATATGAGTTTTAATCGCCCAAACAACTCCCGATAGATTTAAAGCATGCACATGATCCCGATAATGATTAAGCATGCATCCAAGGGTTTTATAGGCCCGACACCTCCCGATAAGCTCTTTATATATGAGAATGAGCCTCTATTGCTCTGATAGGCTCCCGATGGCTCAATGGCTCACGATAACTGCTTCTGTTCTCCCGATGGCTCCCGATGACTCTGTCTGCGCTCCTGATAATTCTGTCTATTGCTCCCGATGGCTCCCAATAAGCTCCCGATATGCTCTTATTCTTTGGCATATATATGTGACATATACATATATATGGCTCCTCTTGTCTCCACTTGGCTCCTCTTGGCTCCTCTTGCTCCATCTGCTCCTCTTTGCTTATGGCTTGGCTTTCCTGATGAATCTGCTCTACATCCCATGTATTATGGCCCATCTGATATCTCTTTTGTAGTTCTTCTATGAGTGGGTTGCCATCATGTACAACACATGCATCATAATGCCAACATGAAGAAAGGGGGAAAGCAGTTAATGTGGAAACTGATGAGGAGGAAGAAGACCTTGAGGAAATCCTTATCAAAGAGGAGGAGGACGAATACATGGAGGTGGAAACTGAGGGCACAGACCCTCTAACTAGGCTACCCGCATATGTTCCTCTATGGAAGGGAAAGGTTAGAGTGCCCAAGGACCTAGATGAGAGCAGCAGCTCTCTGTAGACTCTGCTACTACCCGACGATATCATTTTTAAAGGAGCGCACTTGGGATGGGTGCCAAGTCTAATGTTTGAAGACTAGGATCTTGTAGACGATGAGAAGTTCCCACACTTGGCAACCGCACAGCTCATGAAGCCAAAGAAAAACATTGCGGCAGGATTCACATAGTTGGAGCCGCACAAGTGGTTGCGCAGAGTAGAGAGAGAAGGGTTGTTGAACCTGCTCTGGGTGCCACATTACCATCGCGCCCCAGTAACTATCTTTGTCATTAGGCAACTACTCTGGCTAGTGCATGATGGGTGTTTATGGCTGGAGGAGCCCATCCCCATCATGGACCACCTGATTCATAGAATTACCCAACTTCCTTGCAAAGGGGAGGACCGGGTGGATATTTCAGAGGGTAAGAGCAACAACTTGGCCATTGCGGAGGCCATGAAGCCAAAATTTAAGCTACAGAAGAATAAGAGAGGGTACATGATCTCCAGTATCAACAATAAGGAAATCAAAGTTGCCACCCAGATATTGCTTGGAAAGGTTATGCGGAAGTGCCACACGGATGAGGTGCCCATGCCGGTGGTAGAACTTGCCACAGAGTGTGTAGAGGGCATCCAATTTAACTGGTCAAAGTACCTGTGCAAGGAATTCCTGGACAATTTCCGCGAGGCACAGGAATAGGGAAAGACCTTCCACTATGCATGGCTTCTGCTGCCCATAGTGCTGGTAGCTTGGGAGTTACCTGAGGACAACCAGTTCCCAACAATTGCATGGGATCTTCTAGAGGCAATGAAAGACGCTTCACTGTGGGCCATTAAAGATGTGAAAAGGATCCGAGACAGTAAGATATTATGGGTGTTCATGGAGATGAACATCAGAATGGAGATTAACCGCAAGCTGCGGTTATCATCCACTATCTATAATAGTTTGAAAAGCTTCGTGGAGTTCAAGGTGGACTTCCATCATGTGTACATCAGGGCACACGAGGACCCCACAAAGAAGTGGAATGAATTTTTGTACTTGACCAAGGACAATGTTATATTCACTTTGCTTGAGTCATGGCCACCAGACTGGTGCGCTCCATCCATCTCTGCGGCGGAAACAGAAAAGTTTGCTGCGCAACGGAAGAAGGAGGAGGAAAAACTGTAGATGGCATAGTTGGCATAGAAGAGAAGAAAATAGGCATCAGCAGCAAAGGTACAGGAGGCACGGGACACCATGCAGGCAGGAGGAAAATAGCGGAAGGAAACCACAAAAAATCAATAGGCAGTAGAGAAGGAGCGCGAGGGCCATAAGTTTCCCTCGTCTAAGGAAGAGTCCGAGATAGAGGAAGGTGGCACGGACCCAGAAACAACATCTACATAGTTGAAGCGCCAACACCTGAGAGAGCAGGTGGGGCCATGAAAGAAGTTGAAAGCTTCTAAGACTTCTTTCGACCTGATCACCCTCACCAAAGGAGATCTCCATGATATAGGGGAGATGGTGTGCGACGTCACCGTGGAGGCCCTCCAGTAGCTTGCAAAGGAGAATCAGATTGTGTTGGGGGCCCTCCGGGCATAGATATAGGAGTTGCAAGTGCACACTCCTCAGGCTAGTACTCTCTCGACCAGCCTTGAAGTAATAACGACCACAGGTGAGGAAATGTTGCGTGCCCGCATGACCAACACGATAGTTCTACCAGAGTGGGCACTGGTTATAGAGAATGAGGCTGATAGGCCTATAGTCATTGCATTGAAGTGAGTAGGGATCAACATGGTTGTGCTCCCTTGGGAGACACTCTACGCCCTACAGGAGGGAGTGACTACAGAACTACGAGCTAGGGAGGGCCACGCACTACAGGCATTGAATGAGTAAAAAAATAATATGGAACAACTGAGCCTGTAGCACGATGAGGTAGTGTTGCAGAACCGGCAGATGGTGTAGGTGGTTGAGGAGGCCTACCAAATGGTCCCTAAGTTGGCCATCCTAACAGAGGCACCAGCAGAGGTGCACATCCAAAGGTTAGTAGCAGGGGTGCACGAGGCGTGAGAAGAAATGGCTAAGGTTCAATTGGAGCTGAACCTTCAAATAATAGAGCTACAATTGAAGGCGTAGCCTTCAACTCCTCTAGAGGTAAGGGAACAGTGCGCCAGCGCCATTACATCGGGGATGGAGGAGATTAGCAGTGTAGTGAAGGACTGCACCAAAATGTTGGAAGAGTCGTTTGAGGTCCTCACCACTCTACAGGAGGACCCGAAAATAAAACACTTAGAAATAGAGGTGCATGAGCTATAACAAATATATGATGATATAAAAGGGATTGCACAAACAATGGCCCTTACACAAAGGTTCGCGCGGATGCAACACACAAAAGCGCTTATGTAGCAGGTCGACACAGCATGACAGAAAGAAGCATTTTTGAAGGCGCGCGTCCAACCTTGGATTGATGAGGCATTCGTCATTACAGCCTCAATCGAAGCCAAGCTCACGCAGATGTAGGGAATGCAGGAGCAGATACAAGGAAGCAGTTCAGATACAACAGTCTTTGAACAACGTGCGTAGGAGGTACAACAGGTAGCTGCTCAGTGCATTGCCGATCTTGTAGCAATTTGAACAGAGTTGGGAGGTCTCTGCACAAAGTTCTATGCATGGAAAAAGTGACTTGAGGGCAAGTCATGATGTTTGTGTTCGGGGCCTGTTGGGCACGGATCCCCCAAGGGAAGTTTTGGGGCTTAAAGCCCAGATTTTGACCAAATCTGGTGTAAAGACTCTGTGTTTTGTGGGCGCAAAGAGCGAAGATTGTAAACGAGTCATAGGGTTGTCTGCCCTCATTTTTGTAATGTAATGTAAGCTTTATAAATCTACCTATGGTCCGCGGAGCATGGGATTGTATAAATAGAGTGAGGCTCTAAGTTGTAAAAAAACGAAATGGTAGTCATGAATGAAGGATGAAAAATTGAGTCTTATCTAAGTGTAGATTTGAGTCTTTGGGTCATATAGTAGGAGAAGGCTTTGCAGCTGAGTGCACAGAGGCCTAGTATTCCGCAACTGAGTGCGCGGACCCCTGCGGCTGAGTGTGCAGGGTGAGTTGAGTCTGTAACATTTGGAGAAGTAATAAAGAGAAGTTTTACATCATTTATGTGTATCTTTTTCATGTTTTGTGCATTGAATGTATCGGATATAAATTGCATTTCTATAGTTTATATGATGCACGAACTTATATGAATGTGTTGATAAAGTGAATATAAGATAAAGTATTAAAATAGAGGAGGAATGACCTGTTATAGAGTTTTATGAACCCAACGTTTCAGACTACCAAGTGAATCAATCATGAGGGGATGCGTCAATAGATATTCTAAAGATATTAATGATTTATCCATGAGCTAAATTTCAGAGAATATATATAGGTTTATGAAAGAAATAATATAAGAATTATGGTTGGCCATTATCTAGTTAGTTTGTTAATATTTAGATTTTTTTTAATATGTTTAATTAATTAATTAACAAATTAATTAATTAATTAAACTAATTATTCAAATAATTAAAAAAGTTAATTAATTAATTTTTTTTAAATAATTAAATAATAAAAAAATAATATGTAAAGCAATTAATTCAATAAATAATAAATAATTGATTAATCAATTTTTTAATTAATTAATTAAAAAATTGATTAATCAATTATTTATTATTTATTGAATTAATTGCTTTACATATTATTTTTTTATTATTTAATTATTTAAAAAGAAATTAATTAATTAACTTTTTTAATTATTTGAATAATTAGTTTAATTAATTAATTAATTTGTTAATTAATTAATTAATTTGTTTAATTGATCTGTTAATTAATTTGTTTATTTAGGTTTCTAAACGAAATGTCTTAGGTAGAATTTAAACCCTTAAAGCTTTAGCTATAATTTTAATTGTAAATTCTGGTGTTAATTTCTAATTATTTTAATTTGAGTTATTGTGACTATATGCTTAATTTAATTTCCTATGTTACTATAATATTATAATTAATAATTTATGATTTGAGTTTTATTTTAATATTAACAAATGATTAGTCAAGAATAATCAATTATTTATTTATTATGTTTATATTTGTTTTTGTTTAATATGTTTAATTAATTGGTTAATCTGTTTAATTAATTATTTTTTATATTAATTAAACAAAATAATTAATTAATAGAGTTCAGGCTTCTGTGATCCATATCAAGTTAAGAAAGATTCTTCGGCGAAAATCACATGGAATATCATTTGTCGACGCGTTTCGAACCAACTAGTGTGGTTCATCGTCAGGACAAGTTGAACCACACTAGTTGGTTCGAAACGTGTCGACAAATGATATTCCATGTGATTTTCGCCGAAGAATCTTTCTTAACTTAAAATAATTAATTAATTAAAAAATTGATTAATTAATTATTTATTATTTATTGAATTAATTTGTTTACATATAATTTTTTTTATTATTTAATTATTTTAAAAAAATAATTAATTAATTAGCTTGTTTAATTAATTGAATAATTAGTTTAATTAATTAATTCATTAATTAATTAATTATTTTGTTTAATTGATCTGTTAATTAATTTGTTTATTTAGGTTCCTAAATGAAATGTCTTATGTAGAATGTAAACCCTTAAAGCTTTAGCTATAATTTTAGTTGTAAATTCTAGTGCTAATTTCTAATTATTTTAATTTGAGTTATTGCGACTATATGCTTAATTTAATTTCCTATGTTACTATAATATTATAATTAATAATTTATTATTTGAGTTTTATTTTAATATTAACAAATGATTAGTCAAGAATAATTAATTATTTTGACATTAATGGTGATTTTGCCTCGCATTCGTTAACAACATTCATTAATGGCCAGTAATCCAATGACTTCTCTCAATGCTTGACATCAACACATTTATTCGTATGACTAGAATTGTACCATCGGGTTTTGCATCAGGTGAGGACTATATACTTTTCATGACTCCTTCAATAGTTGCAGCGATATGTTTTCAACCATATGAGAGTACCACAATTCCACTTTTAGACTCCATGTTTTGATCTATGATCCAGAAGTAGCAACAACCACATTTTCCATGATCCAACAGCAAAATCATCCACATTCCCATTGCATAGTGCATCAAATTTTGAGATACAAATAGTTTTTCCACTTCTTAGGTAAGTGAAGGTACATTATTTCCTAGATTTTTATCATCTAATTCCTTTACTACTGAAATTATAATTTTTGGAAAATATTTCACCATATTCCCTTTCTCATTTCATAAAAACTAAAAAACCTTTAGCCGGGTGAGAGGATACCAATTCATGTTCATACCTCATGTTCAAATTTCATGATATATATCACGTTCATATTTCATCATCACCTTTGATATCACATGTCATCCTAACCAACGTATTTTTCCAGACAACTACTATGGCATTATGATTAAAAATTTATATGTTTTGCAAATGATGTTCGAAGGATGAACACATTAGATGGTTGATTAAACGATTTCAAAAGTCATTTTTTATGCAACACAAAAATATTGTTACACAAGTACTAATACTAATAAAAAAAAATTGCACAAGAACCAACCAATGTAATATGTTGAAATCAAATGTTTTTCAAAATAACACTTCACAAAAGGAACAAAGTCATCAAATAAATATGTGAAGTTGAAATAAGAATCAATATTAGCAAAAGTTCATATAAAAGCAAGACTATTCAAAAGATAAAACCATGATTAGAGTAAATCAATGCAATAGATTGCATGAGCACATGCAATAAATTCAATTGGGGGGTATGTTGAGCCTCCAAAATTTCTTCAAAATGTCATACGTTTTTACCTTCATCGCTACTATTTCACTCACATTTCGCAACTCTGTAACATTACATTAGACTAAATTTTCATGTTCATATGTGATGACATTAGTATTTTCCAAATTTATTAGTTTCAAGTATTTAGAGTGGATTTATGATTAAAAGTTAGAAAACTAACATGTATTTACTTATACCGAAAGGTGGAATAAGTTTGGTGACATGTGTAGATGATTGGAAAGATTCCATGACACTCTCATGTGGCCTCCAAGATTCAATTTCGAATTCTCTTCAAGATTGAAAGAAGATTTGGGAGGAGTCAAACATATCTCATGGGAGAAAATATCTCAATAAAATATTATTCAAAGAGATTTGAGGAGATAATCATTCATGCCCATTTCAAGGAGAAGATCATGAGGATATGGATATCTCATCCAATATTTGTGTGAGGATTTGAAGGGATCATATTTTGTAATTATGGAATTTGGTTGAGAGAAAATTGGAGTTGTATTTATGAGGTGCTTATATACTTTTCAAAGAAACTCATGTATAAATATGAGTGTTCTCTCTCTATTTTGGGGAGATCAGATATGAGAGGAATTTAATGTTAGGCTATGTTATGTAATGTTATGGTTGAAGAGGATTGTAAGTCAGTGTAATGTAATAGATTGAGATTTTTTTATTATGAATGTGAGCTCACATGTGTTTATTTTGTCTATTTTTTATTTACCCTTTGTTTCTTTTCACATGTTCTTTTCCTTTTATGCAATTTCATATTTCTAGATTAATTTAACTTATGAAATTCAATTTTAGTTGTGTGCTTCAATTTCAAACATTAGATTAGGTTAATTTGGCTTCAATTCTGCATATATTGTGCATGGTCTTGTAAGTCTACGAAATCCTCGAGTTGATAATTAATGACTGGGAAAATATTAAATGACAATATTCTCTCCCAACAATACTTGATGATATATTGTCCTAACCAATGTGTTTTAAATTTTTCTCGAAAATTCACGAATTTTCTATCTTATAAAAGTACAAGGTCTCCTTCCCAAAATTTCTTATACTTGATATTCCTATCATGCCAGGCTCTCTCCCTTGATTTTTGTACTTGCTGATGAAAACCTACTATAAACTTGTCTTCTTCTAGATAAAGTAATTCTACCATCCTTTCTTCCCTTGTATTAGAGTCTTCCATGTTTGTTAAGTGTTATAGACATTTTTGTGCCTTACAGAATTGAGCATGAAATGTCCATAATCTAAGGGATCCAAAGTCCCTAAACATGTTGTTCCTAACCCTAGAGGAACAAGGCCAACTAACCACAGCAATTCAGAGAAGTTCTCCACCTGAAAACACTCAAAAACAAGCCAATTCTGGATCATGTCAACTGCTACACTGAGCATCTGCGCTGAATGTCAACTGCTCCACGGTCTACCTGCGTTGAATGTCAACTCCAACAAAGGCTACCTGTGCTGAGCGTAATTGGACAAGTGGCAGGCTCATTCCTCAATGTGTCAATGCCCAGGAAGCTTCCAAAATGACACTTGCATCAAGGAATTCGACTGGTGATGAGTAAGAGGTTCCAAATCTCCAAGTGGAAGCAAGAACCTCCAAGTGGACTCAAGAACTGAGAGAGGGAGACGACACTAGTCAGATTCATACTAGCCTCAAGCTGACTCATCCTCTCTCCAAAACATCTATATATAGATCTCTCCTCCATGGGATCTAGAGGCTGGAATTTTGTTATTGCAAAGAATTGTTGTTGGTTTGAGACTGGATACATTGGGTGATTAATGCTTTGAAGGGAGCTGAAGAAGGAATTCCATTCTGCTGGGAAGGAGATGCTGGATTGGAGCCCTATGGGTTGTATCTCTTCTTGAACCCTGTTACTTATCAATAAAGTTATCTTGGTTTGCTCCTATATGCTGGTGTATTTGTATGATTGCATTAGTGTATTTGATTTACTTCTAATCCTGAATCATTTATGAATATGTATATTTGCCTTTGCGTTGTGTTCTTCTCTTGTCGCAAGTAGCTGTTCTCTTGTCACAAGTAGCTGTTCTCTTGTGATCTCGTGGAAATCAAGTAGTTGTTCTCTTGAGCAAGCGAGGAGGCAAGTAGCTGTGAACACCCAAGGAGAAGAGGATTTAGATCGAGGGACAAACGGAAGAAAATGGTAAGTCTATCGATCTCCCCTATTTCACATTTCATAAAGGAAGAAACCAGTGTAGCTGTATTCGTTTGTTGCTAAGGCGCTGTCACACCTTAGGTGGATAGGATCGTCCTGCATAGGCATTTTTCCCCACAAAAAATTGGCGACTCCACTGGGGAAGATTTGTTTATTCATTTCATTTGTGTTTCCGTCATTTGTTTACTTCATAGAATTGACAGCAACTATTGAACTGCATCTTTCCCGGATGCAAAGTAGAAAGTTGTTGTTTTGATCCAGTTGCTGGACTTGTCTATGATCTAAACTAGATCCACAGATGATTTGATGATCCTTGTGATAGTCTTTAGTACCCTCTCAAAGCATCCCTCTGTTTATACCTTGCTTGTGTTTCTGATTTGGCCTGAAACAGTTGATTTTTGAGCATTTTATGACCCAGAACCCAAGGGAAACGAGAGTTTCTCCTTCAGCGCAACTGCTGTGAAGGCAGTCTGCATTTCAACGCAGGTCCCGAAGGGGCTACCTGCGCTGAATGTCAAGTCCTCAGTGTTGAGGTTGCGCTGAACCAGTTTAGCCTTGTGCAGCTGGGGTTCTTTGATGTCTGTTGCCCTGTTTTGATCTCTGTTTTTTGCAGCCTTTAACCAGCATAGGTACCAGTCAGATAACTTCTTTTCTTTGCTTAGATTCTGCCTCCTTTTGTACAAAAAGACTGTGAATGTTTTTATGTGTTTGTGGCGTCATTTACAGTTTTCCTTTGCATGAGTAAAGTAGTCATTCTGTAGCCTTTGATTCAGATATGATTAATTGTGGTCTTAGAAGAGAGTTCATTGGCTGTTTGTAGATTGATTATAGGTTTACTTTTGCTTATTGGTTTGAATTTGTCTCTTTTGAAGTGTCAAAACAAGTCTTTATTTTGAAAATCGTTAAGTGTTGTAATCTCTTCTACCTTCTCTGATTTCGAAAAAGTGAACTTGTTTGTATTGATCATCTTAAAAGCAAATTCGAAGTTGTGCGAAAAGCTTTCTTTGTAGGCATTTATACTAAGAAAGTGGAAAACAAACACCTGCATTGTGCATTTTTCATTTGATAGTTTGCATGTTGGATTTAGGGAAAGTGCATTAGAGTGTGCTGATTGCTCTTTGAGAAAATATGTTGTCTTTCTTTTCCCTTAGTAGCTAGGATTTTCAAAGTTGAAAAGATAATAAAGCTTGCTTATCATCTTAGACTGCATTTAGGAATTTGTATCATACATCTCGTGGTGAACCTTGAAAGGCAAACTTTAAAAAGATCAACCTAAAATAAACTGAATTAACCTAACAATGCTTTGTAACATAACGCACAACATAGAGGTCTAGGCTAGAGACGTGTTCCGGCGTCGTTAAGCCTAGTGACTGTCGATCTCGAAGAAGGTGGGTGATTCCTCCTGAGAGACGGTAGCGCTAGTACGGATTGTGCTCCCACGTACCGTCGCGTATATATTGGGAGACCCCTATAGGCATATATATTTTATCCTTAGGAAGCCGTGTCGGCCGCCCTACTGATCGCAATGCAGTGAACACAGCATTCACGAAGATCGACCGCCCGTACCCTAAAAAGTATTCTGCGGTTTTGCGAAAAGTTTGGCACACCCTCTGCCTAGATCTCCAGAGCAGTTTCTTTTGGCCTTTTTCAGACTCTATAACAGAAAAAGTCCATCCGAGCATTTGTCACTTCGGGCTTGTTAAAACATCGAAGGAGACTAGAGTCATCTTTAGCTTTTTCTCGACTCTTTAAAAGTGAAAAAGCAAGTTGTGTCTAAAGCGTCGTTAACAATTTATTTTAAACGGAACAATCACCCTTTAATCCTGCGTTGATCTTTAGGTTGAAAAGATGGAGCACACCAACCAAGGAGTTCCCTTGGATGGAAACCCTAGTCCCTTCTCCTCTTGGGGAGATGTTGGTGCGCCCCACATGGCCACATTGTCGCTTCCAGGACTGACAATTGGCCTACCAGTTTGGCTCTTCTCAACCAATGTCATTCTAAATACCACCGTTCCTGAACAGTCGAGTCAACAGTTAGATCAGACAAGAGTTTCCTCCCAGCCTTCCACTTCATCTTCCTCCCCTCCTTCCTCTTCGCTTGACGGAACTGGTTGAACAGAAAACCGGGTTCCTAAGGAGAAGAAGGAGAAGAAGAAGAAAGAAAAGAAGAAGAAGGAGCCTAAGGCGACTGGGGGCAAACAAGTGTCATCTAACAAAAATCCACACACCACACTCGTAAGGCCTAAATCGTCATGCGTCATATGCAAGGGAGACCACTTCCATAGAGATTGTCCCTGTATCCCCCGGATACTAAGGGACTGGTCCCCCCGTTTGCACAATTCGGTAGCATCGACCTCTGATAGCCACGTCGACTGCTCACCGTCAACTAGTGGGAGTGAAGCCCTAGGATAGAGCGGGAAAGCTAAATTTCCCTGCAGACTGTGTGAAGGCGATCACGCCATCCACCGTTGTCCCTTCTTAGACGAGGCAAAAAGAGTTCTGGAAGATCGCCTGATTTTACGAGCGCATCTCCCTCCTGGATATCAAAGACTCCTGCCAAGTCCCTCACTAGTTGAGAACCCGGCTGACCCGCCCAGGTGGTCAGCCGAAGCACCTGTCATTGAAGATGAACCGTCTGGATCCATGCCTGACGAAAGTCAAAAGGTTGATACGGCAGTTGAACCGGTTTTGCCTTCAGAGGCTCTATCTTCGAATGACATCATCACAGAGGAGAATAAAGACGACACCGTCCAGATTCTCTTCATCAGCACTGACTCTGATGATCAAGGGGGAAATGCCACCATTCCTTTATCGCAGGAAGGAAGTTCATCAGAGCGCTATCCGGCCGCATATTCGGTCCCACCACCAAGCAACCTAGTTGTGTCCTTTGATTGGAACCAACTAGGCAGACCCCGGTTGCCAGCCAGTATACCATTCAGAATTTTTTGTCAAATATACAGAATGGTAATGGCTGGCACTATCATTGATGAGGGGGCATCTGTGAGTATCCTTTCCTCTATTGCTTGGAAAGCGCTTGGTTCGCCAGCGCTTTTTCCTGAAATGAGAAGTCTATCGGGCTTTGATAAAGGAACCAGTCGACCTTTAGGGATCCTCCCCAATGTGCCTATAACATTGAAAGGGAAGACCGTTCAAATGAACGTGATGGTAGTTCAAGGACCCTTGGATTATAACCTACTCCTTGGACGAGACTATATATATTGCATGGGAGTTGTAGTCTCCTCACTCTTTAGAGTAATGTGTTTTCCGCATGAAGGAAGAATGGTCAAGCTCGTAGACCAACTTTCGTTTCCCGGATCACACATCGCAAATAGTCATGTACCATCCCTAAATGGTCTATTCATGCAAGAAGTGTCTCAACCCACGGTCCGTCCTCCTGATGAGCGCGAGTAATCCGGGAGGATATGACTGGAACCCAGGGGGCATGCGTCCTGGCCTGCTTCGGCAGGGAAACTCTGGGTATAGGGTAGGTTTCCGTGGGAGAATATGACTAGTCCGTACCCCGTCCGTGGATGGAAGAGGGGTTGTTCTAGAATAGGATTCTTTTGTCAAAGTTACGTGTTTGGCGCCAGAGTCATTCACCCTTGTCTATTTCGGTAGACATTGCCGAGGAAGTGTTTTGTTTGAAAGAGTAACGAGACAATCTTTGGGTAACCTGAAAGAGGTAAGCGTCTCTCGATTAAAACAAATGTTTTGGCGGAAGGGAAGTAGAGGTAACCTTGACACTCTGTTTTATACCTGGGGGCATGCAAACCTTTTGGAGTGCAAGCAAGGGGCAACTATTTATTTTTTAAATTTTTAGGACCTCTAACCCTTTAAACTCGTAGGATTAGTCGTTTCCAAGCTTGCATAAAGAAAGGATGAGGAGCAAAGCTTAGTGAGATGAAGCTCCATAAAAAATTGAATCTTGATGAGACACTCTTATCAAATGACTGGTATAATTGAGCAGTTTTAGCATAAAGTTCATGCTCGTTAAAAAATAAACGCAAGATCCGAGCAGTTTTAACGCGGTCTTCATGCTCGTTAAAAAATAAATATAAGCAGTGAGAAATGTTTCCTCCAGTGTTTAAGCTCATTTTAAATAAAAAATGAACCTACCCGGTAAATAACCACTGTGATCGTAAATTTATCAGCCATAAAAGCCTTGGTCGTGTTTGCACCTGCCACCTCCACCTTTCATTTGGCCGATCGTTCACCTCCATATGATTGTTTACCCATTTTGAGGGACAACTGCGAAGAGTGATTTCACCTAGCCATCCTTGTGACACTGCCGTGTTTGGAAAATTCCAACCTATACCTGGAATCTGCTGCTATCCCTGTTTATCACTCATTCCTCAAAAGACGAGTCTTCTTTAAGCTCTTTTCAATTGACTCGTAAAATGTGAAAAGATTGTCGAGTTTTGGCCTTCCATCTCGTTAAAGGACAGGAAGAGCTATCCCTCCTCTATATTTTAATCTTTTTGGACCTGAGGGATTATTGCACAAAAAGGTCGAGCGCTTGTTTTATTCGGCTCGTTAAAATTATCGAAAACTCATCCCTTCTGTATTGTTTTATACTTTTTCGTACTTAAGGGATTAGATGACGAAAAAGGAATTTAGGAGTTGACTTTATGTATCTTTTCAGACTCTCTAAAAATGAAAAGAACCGAGTTATCCTTGTCGTTAGACTCGTTAAAATTATTAAATAGCGACAAACTTGTCTTTAGACGAGAACGAGTTTCCCTATCGCTAGGCTCGTTAAAACATAGCGATGGGCTTGCCCGAAGGGCAGGTTATAGAACAAGCATATGTTATCCTCCTCAAGCTTGACAAAAATAAAGAGGTACTGGTCAGCAATGACTGGGGAAAAATTGGGAGAAAACTAAAGAAAACTTTGATGGTAGCAGGTCGCTCTTGAACATGACACTTTTCCTCCATACCACAATCGGGTTGGGTTGTCTCATTCACCGGTCACATCTCCATGGTCTCTCCATACCATCCATATTTGGGGTAATGCTACCAATCCATCGCATCAGTGTCGCCATATGTTCAAGAGAAATCGTTCAGAAAGAGTCAACCGGGTCCCATCCACTGCCATACATTATCCTTCATCCATTCATGACCGCCACCCTGAATCATATGTCACAGATCGTTTTCACCTCCATTAAAATCATTAGCTCCGTTCCGTGTCACTGATGTGGGATTCATCAAGGCCCTCCTTTGACGGATCGCTCCTTGTCGACATCAGCTCATTATCCAAGGAGTTGATCTAGGAACAACCCCTTCAGTACTTTGAAGCTTGCATGCCTCAATGGCAAGTTTCTCACTTCCGGTGATAGGTATACATCAATGACCTTCGACCAGAAGATTTTGCGTGGTGTTCGACGCCAAGTCCTTTATTCACACCACGTGAATTGTACTGCAGTACCTTGAGGGTCATTATCATTATCGGTGATTCCTCTCGCGCTTGTTAACGGTTTACATCATTGACCGGTAATCAAGCGATGTCTTTCCATGTTCGACTTCAGCGCAATTCTCACATGGATTGACTTGTACTTAGAGTGAAGATCGAACGAGTTTGAAGACCCTGGATCTAGTTTCATCCATCCGCGCTGCGATATATATTCAGGAAAGATAAAGACATTTGACATGTACATCATTGCAGCAGATGATCATCCTACTCAAAGGATGATAATTTCGTGAAAATTATCAGTCTACCATCAGATGATCTTCTGTTCTATGTACAAAAATGAATTTATAAAGCTTAGCATGGGAATGCCCGCCTCAGCTAGATCATGAAAGCAGTATGAATCATAATGTATTGTATTGTATTTTATTACAGGTCTCCTCCCAGCAGATGGATGAACTTCGGACCCTCCTGGATAAAGCATTTCACCCGATAAATGGCCTCATACTTTAGGGGGCAACTCTTATAGACATTTTTGTGCCTTACAGCATTGAGCATGAAATGTCCATAATCTAAGGGATCCAAAGTCCCTAAACATGTTGTTCCTACCCCTAGAGGAACAAGGCCAACTAACCACAGCAATTCACAGAAGTTCTCCACCTGAAAAAACTAAAAAACAAGCCAATTCTGGATCATGGCAACTGCTACACTGAGCATCTTCACTGAATGTCAACTGCTCCACTATCTACCTGCGTTGAATGTCAACTCCAACAAAGGCTACCTGCGCTGAGCATAATTGGACAAGTGGCAGGCTCATTCCTCAATGTGTCAATGCCCAGGAAGCTTCCAAAATGACACTTGCATCAAGGAATTCGACTGGTGATGAGTAAGAGGTTCCAAATGTCCAAGTAGAAGCAAGAACCTCCAAGTGGACTCAAGAACTGAGAGAGGGAGAGGACACTAGTCAGATTCATACCAGCCTCAAGCTGACTCATCCTCTCTCCAAAACATCTATATATAGATCTCTCCTCCATGGGATCTAGAGGCTGGAATTTTGTTATTGCAAAGAATTGCTGTTGGTTTGAGACTGGATACATTGGGTGCTTAATGCTTTGAAGGGAGCTGAAGAAGGAATTCCATTCTGCTGGGAAGGAGATGCTGGATTGGAGCCCTATGGGTTGCATCTCTTCCTGAACCCTGTTACTTATCAATAAAGCTATCTTGGTTTGCTCCTATATGCTGGTGTATTTGTATGATTGCATTAGTGTATTTGATTTACTTCTAATCCTGAATCATTTATGAATATGTATATTTGCCTTTGTGTTGTGTTCTTCTCTTGTCGCAAGTAGCTGTTCTCTTGTCACAGGTAGCTGTTGTCTTGTGATCTCGTGGAAATCAAGTAGTTGTTCTCTTGAGCAAGCGAGGAGGCAAGTAGCTGTGAACACCCAAGGAGAAGAGGATTTAGATCGAGGGACAAACGGAAGACAACGGTAAGTCTATAGATCTCCCCTCTTTCACATTTCATAAAGGAAGAAACCAGTGTAGCTGTATTCGTTTGTTGCTAAGGTGCTGTCACACCTTAGGTGGATAGGATCGTCCTGCATAGGCGTTTTTCCCCACAACATTAAGGTTGCAATTCTTAAACTCGGCACAATGTATTCCATAGGCATGATCTCTTCTTGTCCATATACCAACCTAAAACGTGTACGTCTTGTCAGTTTCTTGCATGTTGTCCTATATGCCCACAACACCATTGGAATCCTTATATCCCAATCATTCATGTTCACATTGTGCACTTTTGTGATTGAATTCTCTATAATATTATTGAATGTTTCCATAGCTCCATTTTCGTGAGGATGATAAGGAATGCTCTTTGGGAGGTAAATTTGAAATTACTCAGTTAATGCTTCAATGGTTTGATTCAAGAAATGTGACCCTTTATCACTCATCAATATCTTTGGACACCCAAATTAGGACAAAATGTACTCAAATATGATATTCACAATAGTTTCTATGCTACAATCCTTCACAGCTTGTACTTCATCCCATCTAGTCACGATAAATGGTCAAAGTGATTATATACCTTGCACGAGTCTTTTCCCTGGTGGATTGATTAGTCCCACAAAATCAATGGGCCTTTTGTCAAAATTTTGCAATGCTACTTGAGGTATTAATGGAATTTCATATCTTCTCGAACGTTTTCTTATTCTTTGGCATATATCACAAGCTTGAAAGTATTCATTTGCATCTTTGTGTAATGTAGGCCACCATAGTCTTGCTCTTAAAAAATTTTACGCAGTGGATTTCCCTGCATAATGCCCACCAATTGTGCCACTATGAGATTTTGTCAACATTATCAGTCTTTTGTGCTTGGGAACATACCTGCGCATTATTTCATCTGGTCCCAATTTATACAAATTCCCTGCTATCAGTGAAAGATATACTTCCTTAACCAACAACTCTTTCTTCTCTTGTGTACTTTATTCTAAAGGGGCCATTCCTGTGGTTAAGAACTAAATAATATCAGTGAAGTGCCCATCTTCTACTATGATAAAAAATAGTTGCGCACCAGGAAGACTATCCTATATATTTGTTGGTTCTTCTCTTGTCTCTATCCTTGACAAATTGTAAGGTCCAACATTTAGTCTTCCTTGCTTACAAATAACTTCCAAGTCATACTATTGAAATAGTAATAGCCATCTCCAATTTTTCCCTCCTAAAAGATTTGTTTTACCAAATATTTTAGTGGAGAGTGACCTGTGAACATCTTGAAATGTGATACCAACAAATAATGTTTGAACTTTTGTAATGCATATACCATAGCTAGACCTTCCCTTTCTATAGTTGTATAGTTCTTCTCTGCTTTATACAATTTCCTACTTGCAAAATCTATGGGGTGATCTATTTCTCCTACACCAGGTTGTGCTAGTACTACTCCTAAATCTATGCATGAGGAATCAACATGAACATGGAATTCCTTATTCCATTCTGGGAAAACAAAAATAGACATAGTTACCATATTTTCTTTTAGTTTGTCGAGGCTCTTTGGACACTCTTCATTCCATAGAAATGTTACATCTTTCTTCAGAAGTTTTTCCATCAGCCCAATGATCTATGCATATCCTTTGATAAACTTTCTGAGTGTGGTGTGAAGTTGCTTCACAGTCTTCGGTGGGGGTAAATTCAAAATAATAGCAATCTTCACAGGATCCACCATAAATACTTTCTTGCAAAAAATGTGTCCTAGCAATATACCAAAATGTACACAAAATATACACTTCTTGGTATTCAAGTAAATATGATACTATCTTCATGTATCAAGCATTAGCCTTAAGCTTGCAACATGTTTCTTTAATAACCCAAAATTTTTCCAATTATCAAAGTATACTTCCAAAAAATTTTGAATATACTCTTTGAAGGCTAGGACCACTACCCTTGAAAATATCGCAGAGCAATTCTTCAACCCAAAAGGCATCATTGTATACTTATATGATCCCCATTCTGTAGCGAAGGTGGTCTTATGTCAATCCTCTGGTGCAATTCTAATATGATGGTATCCTGAAAATCCATTTGTAAATCAATAGGCTTCCTGACCTCCTACATTGTCCAATACTTCATCAGTGAAAGGAGTTGGGAATGGATCATGTAGACATGTATCATTTAACTCCCTTAAATCAACACAAATCTAGATTTCACCCTGTGTTTTATTTTCTTGTACTACCCTAGGACTTACCCACTTTAATTCTTCCACAGGTTCAATGATTCTAGCTGCTATCATTTTCTCAAGTTCTTTCTTCATTTTTTCTTTGTATTTTGGATTTAGTCTATAAGGCCTTTGTTTAACTCGCTTCGCATCAAGATTCAAAGGAATATTCATAGCTCCCAAGTTTCCTACTATGTCTTTCATATCTGGGGACTTAGTGGGGAATAACTCCTGATATTCATGAAAAATATATGTTACCTTGCTGACTGTGTCTTCATCCCAATAATATCATATGGTTGCAAACTTCAGCTCATCTTCTGACCCTATATTCACCTTCTTTGTATTTAATGCATTTGTTATATCAGGAATTTCTAGCTTAGGTCCATTCACTTCACAGAAACCTTCAGATTCTGCTATCTCAATATTACAAGGGTCTTCATATTCTTCTGCAATGATGTTGTAGCATTCTAGTACATTCTAAAGCCACGCAACCCAATCAGGGTGCCAAGTGAGTGGAATTCCATTCTAAAAAATCCTTTTTTTAAAACTATATAAAGGACTAAATCTATGTATGGAAAATTATCTTCAAAGCTAAATGTCAAAATAAACCCATCAACCATCTCTTCCTAGCACTCAATACCATGTCGAAGTTTTGTTTAGAAATTCCAGTTTTGAGGAATTGTCTCCAATGTATGGATGAACCCATGTACCCATTCTTCTCATGGAATCTCTTTCTATGTTGTCATGAAAAGCTTGATGTGCTTACTAGGATAAGTTTGACCATCATATTTATCTATCAATTCTATGTCTACTTGACCAAACCTCAACCATATCAACCTTTGACATTCTTTCCAAGTTCCTACGTTCTTCTTATGTGTACCCCACCATCTAGCAGGAGTAGCTCTTAGGTTTATATCCAAGGCTAATAGTATTTGACATTCTAGTACCTATTCTTCATATTCTTCAAGAAAATTATTTATATCACCCAAAACATCATAGTAAGGTAAATTACATACTTCAGAGGTTATACAGTGAAGTCATTTAGTCATTCTTGCACATCATCTTGTAGACACTTCATGTAACCTATTTTGTGAATTTTCTAATTCTTTTTCCAAATCTCAAGCACAAGAGTTGTTAGGGTCCCAACTCAACTTTCCATTTGCAGTAGGGTTAATCCATTCCTCTTCTTTGGCTATCACTTGATAGATGTTATCTATATCAACTACATTGTACTCCTCTTTAACTGGCTAAGTATATCTTGCTCCTCCTGATAGATCCTAGGGAATGATCACTCTCATATTGTTACATTTAAATACTTTTTACGTCTTCTTCAAGTTGATTATAGCCATATTATAAAATTCCAAATCCAATCCAAGTAATGCAAGATAAGGTTTGTTGTCATCCACAATTTCTATTACCTCAAAATTTGTACTAGTGCGCACCCCTTCAATGTCTTATGTAATGCCTAATAATCTTCCTAGAGGAACAATTTTCTGTTTATTAATCATTCTCAACTGAATAGGTGATCATTACAACTTCAGTATACCCATTAGTTCCCATGTTTGCTTCACCATGACATTAGCTTCATATCCCAGATCTAAAATAACTTGTTCCATATCATATTCTCCTATTTGTGCACTAAGCCTCATTTCCTTTCCAGTTCTCTTTTGTTAATATCAATTATTTACTTCATGTAGTTCACTCCGCAATACTTCCCTAAACGCGTAGGACTCTATCAATTTCTGCAATCCTTCGGCAACTTTTTGGTTTCTCAACAACTTCATACAAGTTTGTAGAAAAGATTTTAAAGTACCTAGGTCAATATCTTGTGTCAGAGCTATTATTATGTTATTTTTATTCTTCTGCTTCGGTTGTGCGCTAGATGTTGAAACTCCTATGTCCATAAATCTTGGCTTCACCCTCCATAAAGACTTATTTTTCCTTATGAATATTGAACATTGGTGCTTTATCTGCAGTCTTTCTAACCCATGTATCTTCAACTTCCTTCTTCACATCTTCTTTGTCATTTCCCGTCACAGCTCCATTCCTTGTTAAAATATTAATCTGAGGTTAATTTGTCCCTGGTTCCATAATCATCATCTGAATGTTCTCAGCTAGCTTTGGATTCTTATTTTCCTTCATTTTCACTATAAGTATCAGACACTCTTCAATGACATGGTCAAATGATTTACAATACTTACAGGTCGTAGTAGGATTCTAACAATCTCTTGCGAAGTGACCTTCCTATCTGTAGTTATAGAAAATAATATGACCTCCTCCTCGACTAACTGTGCCTCCTCGACCTTCTCCTACATAGCCACCTTGACCACTTCTCTTTCCACTTCCTTCATGTCCTTGTTCTTTGGCTTGCATTCTATATGTATCAGCACCACGATCCATCATCAATTCATAAGCTTGACAATTATATTCATCACGCCCCATCGATTTATAGAACTTGCAAAATAAGTTATTTGCAGTCTACAAATTTTTTTGTAACAAATAGCAATCTTCAGAACAATGTTCGCTCCTAGTTTTGCATATCTCACACAAAGGATTAGGTGCTCCACTGGCTATGAAATTTCTGAAAATAGGACATTGCACTTTAGAGTGACCTTCGACTGTGCATTTTGTACACCATACTTCTTCACAAACTTATTTATTCTTCTTCATGTCCTATAATTGCAAAATCAAATTTACTAGCTGACTATGCATCTGCTAAATGCCCGCATTTGTACCACCTATTGGTGAAGCTTCTAAATTCATTTCAAACTCCAAAGATTTTGCTTGAGTCTCTATTTTCTGTTGTGTTAGGGGTAAGTTGATGTGTGACAACAGTGTAGCTATAAACCATTCATTGTGTTGCTATAGAGTTATATCGAAGCTCACTTGATCAGATAATACCTTGAATATTTGATCAAATTCATCCACTGACCCAGTCGACCTTTGTTTGATGTTCTTTAGTTATGTGATGCACTACGACTCAGATTTTGGTTTCTTGAAGTCTTTTACCAATGTTGATTTAATGTCTACGTAAGACTTGATCTAGTTGCTCAAATATTTCATATACCAATTTAATGCTTGATCTCTGAATGTTGGGGCAAGCTACACATTTTTCACACTTCCATCATGGACCTTCTTCGTGGTCCATACTACTTCGCATAAGAACCAGAACTTCTCTAGATCCTCTGATCCAGTTCCTTTAAATACTGGAAACTTAATATCATTGGTCATCATTCTTCTCATATTGGGAGGGGGAGGGGGAGGTGGAGGGGGTTTGTAAGGGGATGGGGATGGGCACTAGGGGGTAGGGGGTGGGTAAAATAAGAATTTGTCTAGCTGTAGCTAGATCCATGCTTGGACGCACTTTTTGGCTGAAAGGGTGAATATTGCAGAGTTCCTTCGGGATTCTGTGGGTGGTTTCCTTCACCTTCGGATTCACTCAGTAGAGGGATATAATTAGTCTCTATGGAAAACTTCAGATCTTGGCTACGAGATCTCTTCTTGGTGTCTACTTTATACCTTTTTCCACTTTGCGTTGTTCTAGTCTCTTCTTCAAATATTTTTCCAAACATAATCTACGAATCTGGTTTCATTCTAGGAATTCCTTGTTCACAAAACATACTTTTAATAAAGAATTTCAAAGATCTCAAGTATTTACCTCATGGTCCCTTGAAAAAATTTCATTCAGCTTCACTGAAGCACATTGTTGTGCCTACTGTGAACTCAGTATTAAATCCTCCCAAAATGTTGTCAACCCAGAAATCAACAACTCTTAAAATTCTATTATCAGTGTTCTTTTGTGGCTGTATCAATTCTAGAGTCCAATTCTTAGGTTTGTATCCTTTAAAACAATTCTTTCTCTCTGTAAATCTTGAAATCCACTCATATAGATTGATGTGAAATGAAACAAAGAATATTTCATACTGATATTCAAAGATATACTTCTCCAACCAATTTTGAGATGAAAATTTAGGGTTTTGTTCTCCTAATCTGCAAATTCTTGTTCCTTCTTTTCTACCCACTTTTGGATCTCTTTCTTTGATGTATGCGAAAACATATCCCTCAAACAAATCTCGGTCCTAACAATGGAACCATTTTTTAGCTTAGGTTGGTTGGACCGAGGTTTAAAGTGTGTTTTTCACCAAAAAAACTTTCAACCACTGGCCCTCTCAGCAACGAACTGCAAGAAGTTTGTAGTCTCACCCGAAGTGATTATGGGAGGTTGCAAAACCAAGTTTCTTCAACCTGAGGGATACTATGCTATCGCACCATTGTATTATTTTTATGCTTTAATTCTTATAAATAACTTCACATTAATAAAAAAACTTCACACTTATACTTTACTTCACGGAGTTACATTTATCAATTAGGCATAACATAAACATTCATAAACTATACAGTACTGAAATAATGTGCGGATAATAAGAAAATGAACATTGAGACACAAATTTTACCATGGTTCGTCCCAATGCAGAACTACGTCCACAAGAATTGTTTCTTATAATTTGGAAATTGGTACAACAAATAGTTCTTCCCTATGCACATAGTTGTAGGGTGTCTACACACGAAGTTGTAGATAGTCTATGCACTTAGCTGTAGACCTACGCCTCCATGCACACAGCTGTAGGGCCTCGCCCATCCTCCAAAATACAGACCACAAAAGTATCACATAAACATCGATATGCCTTAATTCGATGCCTTGTTCTTTATTATTCATCGCTATATATACTATTACATGAGGGATTTACATCATTATATTACCATGGATCCGATACCATTGTTTCCAAAATACAAGGGGCTCTGGCCCAAAACAAACAACTTTACAATATTTATTTTTTCTTACAAAAAGGAAGGGGCTTTGCCGCAAAGCCCCGATATCACACAATGCCTTTGCTGCATGGTCTTCATCATGGTCTGCTACTGTGCTATGCGCTTCACTTTGGACTCCGGGAAATCCTTTCTATTGTGTGCTTCCACAAAACTTGGGTTTCTGTTTAAAATCTACCCAAAATCTGGCCAAGTTGGGCTGCACCTAAGACCCTCCTACACGAAAAATGATAAGTACATGAAAGAATGTGATTGCAATAATGTTTTTTCATGTATTTCGAATTTTTGTGTAGCAGTGTCCATCAAAATTGTGCAACATAGGTACTCCTTGGATGAGGAATTAAATTTTGCATCCAAATAGTTCTCCCACTTGAAATATGAGTAAAACTGTAAGGAGATAAGTTTAAAATATGAGTTGAAAAAACTAGTTTTTAATTTTTTAATGTTTTTACTTTTTTACTCCAAAAATGGTGAATCATCCCCCACGGTTGAAATCATCATCTTGAATCCTATCTGTTATTATAAAGTTGATTTTGGTTGTACATTTTTGTTTTGAGGCCCATTTTAGACCGCAAAATTTCCCTAATGTGGGATCTGTGGCCATTGGTGACCCACCACATGTCCCCAGTTGGTTTTGGCTGCACCTTCTTTAGGTGGTAAACCTTGTATAGTTTAGTGATTTAGTGGGATTTCCACCATTGATCATCTATCGTTAATAATTTTTGGATCTTTCAAACCTGCAACTCCCTATCACTTGTGTCATGCTAACGTGTTCTCATTAGTTTGATAATTCTCAGATGACATAAGCAGTCCTTTCAATGATGCTCGACTGATGTCATCTGATGCAAAGCATAATGATGATGTCAGTCCCTCTATGTATGAAATCATGATGAATTTATATAACCCAAAGAATTTTATGATGTCATGCTGACAACATATTACTCAAACTCATAACTCACCCTGCAAAACAAATTTTTCTTTGATGTGTTTTAGTCTTTTGTAGGTTCCCTTGAAGTGCCATTAGGACTACAACCTCCAGGGTTATTTTTGGCACTAACAGGTAATTTGGTTTGCATGTCTAAACATGTTGGCTCATGGGCTATGGGATCATATATCAGCATTGACATATTTGATGGGTTTAGTGAAGCTACAAATGAGATGGTTTGCATGGTGTTCTTCATTATAGCATGACCTTGTTAAGAGGTACTAGTGTTAACTTGAGAGGAGTTTATTCCTAACGAAGTGGATGCAGTATTCCTAGGGGTGATAGTATGGGGTACAGAGGGAGGTACCCAAGGGAATAATGTAATAAAGGGATGGGCCACAGTTAATAAATAAAGTGGTTAACCCACATCATGCAAGGGACCACAAGTAGTTAGCAATAATGTGATAAGCCCATGGTATTAGATAAATGGTATAGAGGGAACCATGATAATGACCCATGGTATTGTACGTATGAGGCCTATATAGAGGCTAGAGACTCCCCATTGAGAGATGTAAATGATTATTGTATTGGCAAGCATATGGCTTGTGGAGTGTTCTCCTTCTTTAAACAGTGAATGTATGGTGTTACCCTACCTTAAGGGTTTTGGTATTAATAAAGATCTGAAGTTTATCTACTTATATCTTATTATTTCTGGGTATATTTTCTTTATTATATATTTTCAGGTCATATTTATAACAAGTGGTATCAAAGCACTTTCTTGGGAAACCTAGAGATTTTTTTTTTTTTTTTGCAGGAATTTTTTGGGGCAGCAAGTTTGCAGATCAGATCTGTAAGTTATAGTGAAAAATTTACAAAATATAATTATAGATCTGGGTATTTTGAAAAAAAATACCAAATTTGAAAGAAACAATTGGTTGAATCAGAGTCCGGATGACAGAAATATCGCTCATTTAAAAATCAGTTGTGTTGCAGAAATGTTTTGACGAAAATTTGTGAACAGCGGATCTCCAGTTAATTTTTGTCTTTTTGTGGGGAATTTTGAGAAGATAATTATAGATCTAAGATCTTCTTAAAAATTACCCAATTTCAAAAAAAAAATCGACCGAATCAAAGTCCAGATGAGGGAGATATCGTTGATTTGAAATCAATTCTTTTTTCATAATTTTTTGTGACGACGGGACAGTTGCAGTGCAAATCAGAAATTCCATTGCCCAGATTTGGATTTTTATCACATGGGAAGATGCAGAATTGTCATTCCATTTCCGAAAATAGGTCATAATAAAAATTCTGAGCAATATTGACCGAACTGTGGCCACTTTAAATTTTCGCCAAGTAAGTGATTTTTTTTTTCAAAACCCTCTTTGTGGCTTCTAGCAAGAGGTTTTTTTTAGGTAAATATGATGGCCCTACTAGTGAAGAATTCACAAGCAATGAAAAGGAATTATATGGGAAAAGGTGGAAAAATTTAGTATGGCTTGGTTTGGAAGATGAGGCTGCCAAATGGTTTAGATCACTTGACAACAATAAGTTGTACAAACTTTCAGATGAAGAGTTTGACAAAGTCTTTTTAGACAAATGTTCTCATGCTAGAAGACATGAGAACGGGACATGTAAGGGGTTATTTTCTACTGGTATCACCTTATTACAGATTCATGGATGCATTGAGAAGGAGAAGATCACTGTGTCTATAAATCCTAGTTGCAAGAAAAATCTTATAAATGTTAATTTGGCAAAAAAATTGCAAGTTCCAACAAAACACATGGAAAACACACAGGTTGATAATGAGGATGTGCAAGTTTATAAAAATTTGAAGATTTCTATGGACAAGTATGTATTGCATTCTGATTTTTTTGCTTCAAATACGACTAATGTAGATGTTGTCTTGGGATACCCTTGGATGAAATCTGTTGGTACTATAAATGTTAATGTGTAGAAGAAATTCCTAAAGCTCTGGTATAAAAAGAAGAAAATTGCATTGCAGGATATTTCCATCAATAAACAAGTAGAGTCCAAGGAGGATGAAGCAGAGGCTATGGAGGTAGAATCACAAAGATCTAATGACACTGACACATCAAATGATAAGCCTTTGATGGTCAACAACCAAACACAAACATCAAATCAAGTATCAAAAAAAGCACCAGACACCACTCATGCACCAATAGTAGAGGAATTTAAGAAATATATGCCATCAGTTAAAGCTTCAGGATATCACCTGTCATGAAACCAACTCAAGAAAAGATAGAAAAGATACATCAACACGTTAGAATTCAGCCTCTTCGAGGGGGCAACCTCCTTTACATTACATAAATGAACAATTCTTGGATGATTCAAATGACAAAACCTCCTTTCTATATATAGGAGTCTAAGGAGTCACAATATAATCTAGCCGACCTAACAATAATAATATAAAGCCACAAAAATAACAATAGAGGGATTCTATGGGGCACAATAATAACAATATGGGGGCAATAGGGGCACAACAATATTAATAAGGGGTATAAATACAATAGTAATGGGGTAATCACTAGTATTATAGGGACCCAACATGCCCCTCTCCTTCAAAAAAGTGTTGTCCTCAACGCTTGAGTAGTTCTGGATACTTCTGCATAAAATTCTCATCCTCCCATGTGGAATCTTCAGCGGATAAGTTCTTCCACTTGATAAGATACTCTGAAATTGAACGATTTCGTAGCTGTCGAGTTCTTGTTTCTGTGACTGCTTCCGGTTCCAATATAATTTTTCCTTCCTCATCAAGTTCTGGCAATATTGTTTGAACTGGGAGCTTGTCGCCTATAACCTTCTTTAAACATGAAACATGGAAAATTGGGTGCAATCGAGAAGCTGCAGGAAGCTCCAATTTGTATGCCATAGTACCAATCTTTTGCAACACCTTGTACGGACCATAATACTTTGGTGATAATTTATTATCCTTCTTAGCTTGCTTGAGGGACATTTGCTTATATGGTTGTAGACGTAGGAATACCCAATCACCTAAACCAAAATTTCTTTCATTGCGATGTTGATCTGCCTGTTGTTTCATTCTATTTTGTGCCAACACGAGGTTATCCTTTAAGAGTTGGAGGACTTGTTGTTGATGTTCGATGTGATGTTCCACTACCTGAACCTTAGAATTTTCTCTTAAATATGATGTGATGGATGGTGGTTGATACCCATAAAGTGCCATAAATGGGGTCATTTTTGTTGTTGTATGGAAGGAAGTGTTATACCACCATTCAGCCAGAGGCAACCATTTGACCCATTGTGTCTGTTTATCAGATACAAAGCAACGAAGATATCCTTCCAAACATTTGTTTACTATCTCAGTTTGCCCATCAGATTGAGGATGATAAGATGAGCTATGAGCTAACTAAGTACCAAGACAAGAAAATAATTATGTCCAAAAATTTCCAGTGAAAATGGGATCTCTGTCACTTACAATAATCTTTGGGTTTCCATGTAGCTTTTGAATTGTTTCCATAAATGCAGTAGAAATTGTACTGGCTTTAAATGGATGTGATAATGCACAAAAGTGTGCATACTTGGTAAGTCTGTCAACTACCACCATGATGACACTCTTTCCCTCAGACTTGGGTAAACCTGTGATAAAATCCATTGAAACCTCCTCCCAACGTTGGCTTGGAATGGATAAAGGTTGTAATAGACTCGGTGTCTTAATTGTTTCAACTTTATTTTGTTGGCAAACCAAACATTCAGCCACAAAATTTTGAATATCTGATTTAAGGCCATCCCAAAAAAATTCCTTCTTAACCCTGTGGTAAGTTTTTAAAAATCCTGAGTGCCCTCCTAAGGGAGAAGTGTGCAATTCCATAAGAATCTTTTGTTTTAGCTGGGAATTCTTACAGAGGTATAAACGATCTTTGTACCATAACGAATCATTTTGCCAGCTAAATGTATCAGAAGTACTGGAATCTTGTTGTAACTTTCGAATAAGTGCCCACACTTCTTCGTCATTCTTCCATTCCTCCCTTGCTTTGTTTATCCAATCTGGTTGGATAATAGAAATGGCGCACAACAATGCTTCCACATCCTCATCCTTTCTTGAGAGTGCATCTGCCACCACATTTTGCTTCCCTTTTTTGTAGATGATTTCAAAGTCATAACCCAACATCTTTGTGACCCACTTTTGTTGCTCTTCAGAGGATAATCTTTGTTCTAAAAAGTATTTAAGGCTATCATGATCAATTTTTACCTTGAAGTGTCTTCCCATTAGGTAGGGTCGCCATTTCTTAAGTGCATGGAGTATTGCCAACATTTCCTTCTCATAAATAGCTTTGCTTAAAAACTTTCCCTTGATTGGACGACTTTCAAAAGCAATGGGTCTTTCATCTTGCATTAGAACAGCACCAATTCCATTTCCTGAAGCATCACATTCCACAATAAAGGTTTTTGTGAAGTCCGGTGTAGCTAAGACCGGTGCTTGGCACATTGCCTCTTTAAGATGTTCAAAGGCCTTTGTTGCTTCCAGAGTCCATGAAAATGCATCTTTCTTCAATAATGTTGTTAGAGGTGCTGCTATTCTCCCATAATTCTTAACAAACTTGCGATAATACCCTGTCAACCTGAGAAATCCTCGCAGATGCTTTATGGATGTGGGGATTTTCCATTCCTTAATGGCTTTAATTTTGCTAGGGTCTACCTTAACTCCTTCATGAGATACAATATGACCCAAATATTCCACCTCCTGGACTCCAAAGAAACATTTGGATCTTTTTGCATATAATTGTTTCTCCTTCAATAGTTGTAGCACCTTGTCAACATGTTCAACATGATCCTTCCAAGACTTGCTGTAGATTAGTATATCATCAAAAAATACTAACACAAATTTTCTAAGGAATGGTTTGAAAATTGAATTCATCAAACCTTGAAATGTTGAAGGTGCATTGGTAAGGCCAAAAGGCATGACCAAAAATTCATAATGACCCTCATGAGTTCTAAATGCTATTTTCGGAATGTCTTCAGTCTTCATTCTGATTTGATGATATCCTAAACGAAGATCCAACTTGGTGAAGTAAATTGATCCATGCAATTCATCCAGTAATTCATCAATGACAGGAATGGGGAACTTATCTTTAATAGTGAGCTTGTTGAGCTCCCTATAATCCGGACACATGCACCATGATCCATCCTTCTTGTGCACCAATACTACTGGAGCAGAGAAAGAACTTTGACTTGGTTGAATTATACCACCTCTAGCATTTCTGCAACCATACGTTCAATTTCACTCTTTTGGACATAGGGATATCTGTACGGCCTGATGTTTGGAGGAACACTTCCTGGAATCAGATGAATAGCATGATCATGATCACGCATAGGTGGGAGACCTTTGGGAGTCTCAAATACCTTGGAATGATTGTCCAGGACTTTTTGGAGATCTGGAGAAATAGATGATTCTGATGTGGAAACATCTAGCGAGCATAATTGTGCAATTACACCTCTTTGCTCCTTTTTTAGAAGCTTTGTCATACCATTAGAGCTGATTATCTTTCCTGGTTTCCCTGCAATACCCCTTAATTCAACTTCCTTTCCTTCCGTAGAAAATTTAATGAAAAGTTCTTGAAAATTAAAGCTATTGTACCCAGGGATTGTAGCCATTGGACTCCTAGTACAACATCAGCACCTCCCATTGGAATGGAAAGCATTGGGCTAGTCAATACATATTCTCCCATGGATAGCTTGATATTATGGCACTTTCCAGAGAAATTTATTGTTCCTCCATTTGCAATCATCACTTGACACTCTGGTGCTGGATATAGGAAGCAATTCAATTCTTTTGCTACCTTACAATGAATAAAATTGTGGGTGCTTCCTGAATCAATCAACACTATTACCTTTTTCTTCTTGATTTGTCCTTCTATCTTGATGGTTTGAGGAGTGGTAATTCCCGCCAATGCATTACAAGATATGGTCGGATTTATTTGTTCTTCATCTAGGCTTTGTTCCTGGAGTATATCCTCTTCTTTTGACCTTTCTTGCTCCTTTTCTTCTTCCTCTTCACAATCTATGTAGAATAATTTCTTCTCAGCACACTTATGACCTTTAGTGTATTTGCTATCACAACTGTAACAAAGCCCTTTTGCTCTTTTTTCTTCCAATTGTTGTGGTGTCAACCTTATAGGTTGTGGAAGACTAGGGGCAACAACACTTCCGTCTTTATAGTTGTGAGTGGTATGCTTCCTGGTTGCCATAATTTTGCTTTCCATTTTTCTTGCTAACCTGAATGCCTTCTCTAATGAATCAGGTTCCCAAAGGCGAACATCATGTTGGATATTATCCTTTAAAGACCCTATGAACACATCAATCCTATGCTCCTTTGAATATCTTTTACCCTTATGTTCAATTTTTGGAACTCCTCAATGTGCTCCATTATTGAACCCTTTTGTTTGAGACTTATCAATTGGCTAAAAAAAGTGTTGCTTTTTGTATCCTCATAATGTGCTATCAATTCTTCCGTAAAAATTGCCCAAGTGATAAATTGTTTACGAGAGCAAAGCCATTGATACCATACAAACTGATTTGGTTCCAAATATAAAGTTTCCATACGTACCTTTTGTGTGTTTTGCACATTATTGAGATCGAAGAATTGCTCCATCTGTAATATCCATGTGGCAGGATCCTTGCCATCAAACTTCCTCATATCGATTTTTGGAATATGGTGAGTCTTCGATCCAACATTAGCATCTATGGAATCATGATTAACATTTCTTTTGTTCTCATCATGAGTTTCCTTTAGTACCCTTTCACCCTTAGGGACCATTTCCTGTAGCAACTTATTCATATTTATCTTCAATTCATCCTTGTCTGTCTTCAAATCTATCTTCAAATCATCCATCTTAGCTTCCACGTCAATCATCTTCGCTTCTACGCCTTTCTTTAAATAGTCCATATTAGCTTCTACACCTTTCTTTAAACCATCCATCTTAGCTTCTACATCTTTCTTTAAACCATCCATCTTAGATTCTGTTCCTTTTTGTGCAAGGGACAGTTGTTGCACTTGGTCTTGTAATTTTGATATATCATGTTGCATTTCTTCCTCTTCTTCATGAGTCATGCTAGAGCTTTCAGGTTCCTTACTAGGTGTTTGCATTTTCTTTCCTCAAGGCATCAATTACCGATAATAATGCTCTACTATGCCCTTTGAATTCCTTCAAAATAAATTTTCAAACCAAGCTTAAGCAAAAATTTAAGAAAATCTACACACCTTTTTTCACTTTGTAGGAGCTCGATATTGCCTCTGATGTATCTCTGTACTTTCCAATCATCTAGTTCTAAATTTGTGAGATGTAGTATCCCTCTATGTCCTCTTTCCAATGCCACAAGTCTGACCCAAATTGGATTCTCCAAGGAAGAGTTATGTGAAATCTCCCACAGTGACTTGCTTATAGACTAGTTCAGTAGAGCGAACTTGTACGATGTGCCAAAAGTCACTGTTTCGACCTTTGGATTTGAAACATGCATACAAGAAACTACAGTCTATCCTCTTTCTGTACCTACTTACAAAATTGTAATCCCATCCCCAGAGAGAAAGTTATGACGATTTTCCCCAGGTCACCTGTTTTGAATGTAATTTAGGAGTCTGCAAAAAGACCAACTTCCTCAGATCATATCTCCGCAAGTATCACGCGAAAAGCTCTGAAATTCAGATCCAAGGTTCAGCACAATTTCTTCTCAAATGGGTTTTTTTTGCGACTTCTGAAACGTCACAGAAAAAAAAATTATAGCGAAAATGCCACAATGACCTGTTTGGAGTAGTGAAACCCTAGAATCCAAAGCTCTGATACCAAATGTTATGAAACCAGCTCAAGAAAAGATAGAAAAGATAGATCAACGCCTTAGAATTCAACCTCTTTGAGGGGGAAACCTCCTTTACATTACATAAATGAACAATTCTTGGATGATTCAAATGACAAAACCTCCTTTCTATATATAGGAGTCTAAGGAGTCACAATATAATCCAGCTGACCTAACAATAATAATATAAAGCCACAAAAATAACAATAGAGGGATTCTTTGGGGCATAGTAATAACAATATGGGGGCAATAGGTGCACAACAATATTAATAAGGGGTATAAATACAATAGTAATGGGGTAATCACTAGTATTATAGGGACCCAACATCACCACCCACATCACCCAATGAGGCAACAACCTACAAGATGGCAATGAATCAGCAACAAGGACAACAACCGCCACATGATAGAAACAGAGGGGTGACAATCCACCCAAAACAGACCAACATAGAAGAGCTGACAAGGTCAACTTCCATCTCAAGTGAGTGAGGCACTAGTCAGATCGAGGGTTCACCTTTCTCATGGATGGTTAGATGCATGTGCATGGTACCATTGGACTATTCTTTTCAGTAGATCTTATTATTTGTGTTCTTCTTATGTTTTAGGGACAAAACATGTTTAAGAGGGATGGAATGTAGTATACTTGGGGGGGATAGTATGGGGTATAGAGGGAGGTACCCAAGGGAATAATGTAATAATGGGATGGGCCATAGTTAATAAATAAAGTGGTTAACCCGCATCACATAAGGGACCACAAGTAGTTAGCAATAATGTGATAAGCCCATGGTATTAGATATATGGTATTGAAGAAACCATGGTAATGATCCATGGTATTGTATGTATGAGGCTTATATAGAGGCTAGAGACTCCCCATTGTGAGATGTCAAGGATTATTGTATTGGCAAGCATAGGGCTTATGGAGTGTTCTCCTTCCTTAAGGAGTGAATGTATGGTGTTACCCTACCTTAAGGGTTTTGATATTAATAAAGATCTGAAGTTTATTTATGTCTATCTTGTTATTTATTGGTATATTTGCTTTATTATATATTTTCATGCCAGATCTATAGCAACTGGTATCAGAGCACTTTCTTGGGCAAAAAGAAGAATTTTTTTGATGAAAATTTGTGGACGACAGATCTCTAGTTAATTTTTGTCACTTGTGTGGGGAATTTTGAGAAAATAATTATAGACCTAAGATCCTCCTGAAAAATTGTCCAATTTCAAAAAAAATTCAGCCAAATAAGAGTCTGAATGAGGGAGATATCGTTGACTTAAAATCAGCTTTTCTTTTAGAATTTTTGTGATTGTGGGACAGTTGCAGCACAAATCAGAAATTCCAGTGTCCAGATCGGGATTTATATCACATGGGAAGATGCATAATGGTAATTCCATTTTGGAAAATAGGTCATAATAAAGATTCTGATCAATATTGACTAAACTGTGGCCACTTTATATTTTCGCCAAGTAAGTGAGTTTTTTCAAAAACCCTCTTCGTGGCTTCTAGCAAGATGTTTTTTTTTTGCACAGATGATGGCCCTACTATTGAAGAATTCATAAGCATTGAAAAAGAACTATATGGGAAAAGGTGGAAAAATTTAGTAAGGCTTGGTTTGGAGGATGAGGCTGCCAAATGGTTTAGATCACTTGATAGCAAGAAGTTGTACAAAATTTCAGATGAAGAGTTTGAAAAAGTCATTTTAGACAAATGGTCTCATGCTAGAAAACAGGAGATTGAGACATGTAAGGGGATACTTTCTACTGGTATGTCCTTATTACAGATTCATGGATGTATTCAAAAGGAGAAGATCATTATGTCTATAAATCCTAGTTGCAAGCAAAATCTTATAAATGTTAATTTAGCAAAAAAATTGCAAGTTCTAGCAAAACACATGGAAAACACACACGTTGATAATGACGATGTTCAAGTTTATAAATATTTGAAGATTTCTATGGATAAGTATGTATTGCATTCTGATTTTTATGCTTCAGATATTGTTAATGTGGATGTTGTTTTGGGATACGCTTGGATGGAATCTGTTGGTACTATCAATATTAACGTGCAGAAGAAATTCCTAAAGCTCCGGTATAAAAAGAAGAAAATTACATTGCAAGATATTTCCATCAATAAACAGGTAGAGTCCAAGGAGGATGAAGCAGAGGCTATGGAGGCTGAGGCTATGGAGGCAAAAGCACAAAGCTCTAATGACACTGACACATCAGATGATAAGCCTTTGATGGTTGGCAACCAAACACAAACATCAAATCAGGTATCAAAAAAAGCACCAAACACCACTCATGCACCAATAGTAGATGAATTCAAGAAATATATTCCATCAATTAAAGCTTCATCGTATCACCACCCACATCACCTAATGAGACAACAACCTACAAGATGGCAACAAATCAACAACAAGGACAACAACCCTCGTAGGACAGATAGAGAGGGGCGACGATCCACCCACAACACACCAATACAAAAGAGTCGCCAAGGTCAACTTCCATCTCAAGTGAACAAGGTGTTGGTCACTTTAATTTCTTTTAATTTAAACAACTAAGTGCTACATAAATTGTCAACCCAGGGAAGTTTATTTATTTTAAAGGCAACTACACACTATATGTGCTCAATCTCAAAAGCAATAGAAGTTGTAATAATAAATAAATTAGTCACACCTTGCTCTAAGAAAACTGAAGCTCCACTCTGAGTTATAGCAAAAACAATCTATTGCAGACAATCACCAAAGAATGCTTAATTTCATAAAATAGGTAATCTAATGAAAAGGAATCAATCTACAAAGGAAAGCACTAACTATGCTGTAATAGAGAACATGAACCTATTCCCAAAGCAAGGATCTTCAGCACCCGTTTCTGATTACCATGCTTGCCAACTCACTCTGTAAACTAAATTGCCAATGGAACACTCATGAATTAACTGTAGATAAACTAAATAATGCAGCAATCAATTGGAAAAAATAGAGTTCAACAACAATGCATAAGCACATTCACTAAACTGAACTTTTAACAAGGTATGGATAGGAAACACACTTAACACACTGCAGAAGTATAATGGGTGAATCTTGTGATGAAGGTGGGCCATGTCCTTCTCACAAGATTCCCCAGGAAACAAGAACTAGAAAGAAATGTTCAGAAAAGTATTTTATTCATCCATCAAAATGTCATGTTACAAAAAGATTTCAGTTCTTCTCCTTCAACTAAAAATCCTTCTATAGTCTGTACATCCCCCTCTAATGTAGATGTCTCCTCTTTTTAAAGAGGAGACATCTATTACAACTGATTACATCATAAGTCCTATCTTTAACCCAAAATAGGGAAACCAATTTTCCCATTAACAAAATGTTGTTACAATGGTTATGGCAATGCTGAATTTAGAATGTAGTAGTTACATTTAATGTAGCAGCTCCTTCGATGATCTTCTTCTATTGTTGTCAAAGCTATAATGCAAGTCATGACTACTTCAGCAATGGGATTTGCTCCTTGTTCTAACTGTTACAGCAACATGACTTGTAATAATAGCCCTGCAGTCTTCGGGCTGTTTTAGCAACGTAAACTACAATGATAACTATTTCAAAAACTATCCGTTTCAATCAATAAATTATGAAATTAATGTAATTGTATGTAAAATAGATTAAACATATAGTAATGAGAAGAAATATTGTATACCTTTGGAAAAGTGGGTTAAAGCAATAACAAGAACTTTAAATACGGGTTGAAAACAGGTGACATAATAGCAAAATATATGATCAAAAAGGGACAATGTGAGGTCCTAACATCCCCCTCAATTGAAAGGGTTGCATTTCTTCATGCAAATTTTACTCTAAATCTGAGTCCGAGTACTGGGACTTGTAGTGCAAATTACTTAGGCAGTAAGTATAGAAGGTGTTATCATCCAAGTCTCTGAAACAATGAACATTCTGTAATCTCTGCCATGCTGCTAGCTCTTCCTTTTTGGACAACTTGAAGTAAGCCTTATATTCTTTTGCTGGCAGCCATAGAATTGGGAAATGAAAATGACACCCTAACCATTTTTTGGCATAAAATGGCAACATTCTATGGCTCGAATCGAATCCACAAAAGGCGATTATCTTCATTGTGTCTTGCTGAAAGGAAGGCATTCTGCCACGTGAACTGATTGGCAAGGAAAGAGACAAAGGCTCTAATCTCAATGTCACCAACCAGAGGGCTCAGATTGAGTTTCCTATCCTCAGGGATGGCTTCATTATGGAGATACAGTTCAAAGAGTAAATTTTTCTCACTAAAAGATGCTTCTGTGAAGGTTTTCACAAACTATTCAGGTGTAGATACCTCATGAGGTATACCATCTCTAATTGCCTTTATTTGGAAGAATGCTAAACGTTCTGCAAGAAAGAGAGAGTAATTGGAGGATGGTTTCCTGGTGGCCAGTAATCTTTGAACCAAATTAAACATGAGGAGAAATCTAGTTTTTAACTACTTATTTTCCTTGTTCTGTGCACGAGACTGTTCCAAAACTTCCCAATTTGCATATATATGATTTGCCACAATAATTTATGCTCCTGAAAGATCTTTTCTTGCAACACAACATATTGCTTCTTCCATTTATCCATTTGTGCTTGAGTGCTGCTGGTCTGAGTGAAGACAGTTTTTGTAGGCTGGGTTCAGTCTGAGTAAACACACTCTTTGTAGGCCGGGGTACAGGACTTTCAGTTTTAACAATCACAGTAGGCCGAGGTACTTGTGGTTTAACCTCTTTTTCAAAAATCTTTGAAGGCTCTGCTGGTTCTTGTGTAACATCAGGGCATTCCTCTTTAATTTTAATAGAAGTAGATGCAGGGGTGGCTCCAAGCAGTGGAACTTCAACTATTTTATAACCGGCTTGATGATAGATATTACCACATTGGCTGCACATATATTCATTATATCGGTCTTTCTCTGTACTCTTCTCAGCTTCGGATGCTACATGAGCTAAAGTATATAAATTAAGTTCTCTGTCATAGTCTTTCCTTGTCGTTATTAATTCCTATTTGTTAGCTTCGAGTTCTGATTTTAAAAACTTGTTTTCCTATAGAAGGGAAGCCAAGGTGACTGGGCTTTGTGTAGCAGTGGCAGTTTCAGTAGCTGATTCTAGTGAATGAAAGGCCTGTTGTTTCGTAGCAGCTTCATCATTTGGAGCCTTAGCAGGAGGTTCTTGTGTGGTACCTGTTGAATCATCGGTTGGTTCTGTAACACCTACATCATCTTGAGCATCCATATTTTGCATATTAGCAGATGGTTCTTGTGTGTCAGCTGCTGACTCGATAGCTGGTTCTTGTGGGGAAACTATGGTTTGTGCAATGTCTTGGTTATCTATGTTTTTTTCATCAGCAGTTGGTTCTTGTGTAGCAACTATTGAATTGGTAGCTGGTTCTTGTGGAGCAGCTACATCTAGGTCATCTATTTTCTGTTCATCAATAGTTGGTTCTTGTGTGGCAACTGCTAGATCAGTAGCTGGTTCTTGTGGGGTAGCTACATGCTGTACATCATCTTGGGTATCTAGATTTGTTGGATCAACAGTTGGTTCTTGTGTGGCAGTTGCTGAATCAATAGCTGGTTCTTGTGTGGCAGCTACATTTTCTGAAAGAAATGATGTCACAAAATCCTGGGCATCTTGCATTTCAGTACCTAAGGGTGAGGTAGGTAAGGATTCATGGCCTTGGGACTGTGGTGCGGTGTGGGGTTTTAGGGTAATAGGTGGAGAATTTGGGATGGTGGTAACAGTTGCTGCTTCAATAGACGTCCTCATTCGTCTTCAAGGTAAAAAAGTAGGGAGAGCAATGGTTTTTCTTTTGTGAGTGGTTTTCTTTAGAGTAGGAGGGTCATGAGGGATCGTAACTTCTTTGATTGAGGCCTTTGTTCATCTTTTTGGCAGGGAAGCAACCTTTTCTTGCCTTTTTCTTTTTAGCTTAGAAATGGGAAGTTTATCATCAGAATAATCACTATGAATGTGGACAGTGGGAGTGGATGATTCTGCTAAGTTATGGGATGGAGTTAATGTGGTAGGAGGGTGAATTGGATTAGCTGATGCAAGTGGTGGAATTTATGGGGTTCAGAAATGCTCCCTGGTTACTACTCAGAAGGATTTTCAACTTGCTGATGGATTCCAAGAGTTTGTTGAGGAATTTCAGGGGTGGGCTGAGAAACTTTGGAAATTTTAGCGACCTCTTTGGGAATTTCAGTTGTTGTTTTAGGAAATTCAACAGCTTCTTGGGGTTCAAGGGGTGGATTGTTAGGTGGGGAAGGGTTCTGATGAGCCAAGCCTCTTTTAATTAATAACTGGACGAGACGATGATGCGTGAGGGAAAGGTGTGTGTATTTTTCATTCATACAATAATGTGAAATATTCTTTAGACACCCAAGTAGATAATACGGCATATTTAACAGTCGACCATGTCTCAAATGATTTAACAGGACAAAATCATGCTGATAGACTACCTGGTAGCGACCTTCATAGGCGAGATAGTGCTTGACAAATTCGGCAACCGTTGGCCATGGAAGTGATAATGATGAAGTGCAACACCCTTGCCTTTAGGCTCGACCCCTTCTCTTGGTAGAAGGAAGTCCTGTTGTGTGTTGAGAATGATGTGTTTACGACTAAACCATCGAGTACCAGCAGCTGGTAGGCATAAAACCTGTGCTATATCATCCTCTGAGATTGGAATTCGAACTCCTTGGACGGTAGAATAGCCATCCCATAAATTATGTGCAAATTCAAGGACGTGCTGCAGATCAAATCCCTAGAGCCTCTGAAAATAATCTAGCCAACCAGCGTGCTGAAAAATCTGATATACCTCTGGGTGTAATTCTAATAAAGCTATTGAGCCGGGCTCATATCAAATAGCAGGTCCTCCCGTAGTTACCAGCTTTAGTAAAATGCACAGTGACAAACTGAGTTACCGCACCCGAGACAAAGCAAATTTGCAATTGAGTTCATGGAATAATAAGACAGAGACGGGGTGATGAGACGTAATCATGGGTAAAAAAATGACGGTGATTGGCATGTTGTGAAATTATGGCGTCATGATTTGATATTTCCCCCAACTACGGCCGAAATAATGAGTTTTGAATGTATGGCGATCATGGCAATAATGTTGTAATCTTCCCATTTGACTATAGTTTAATAATATTTAAACATACAAATACATACCTCATATTTACCTTCAATTGATACTCAGAAAATATAGAGTATAAATTGCTAATAGATCATCAATGGTTATAGAGAAGGATTTTGAAAAATGAGGGTAATTGTATGAAAGGTCTTCATAATGATAGGAGAAGGCAGTGAAAGAACAATGGAATAGATGATCCTCACAACTAAAAGCAATGTATATTCATTCCTTCAGAAGAAATTCTGTTTCAGCAATAGGGAAAATGGTAAGAGTTAGTGTTTCAAGAACGGGAAAAATGGGTAAAGGTTGGTGTTTCAGCAACGAGAAAATGGATGGAAATTGGTGTTTTAGCAACGGGGAGAAGAATGTTGCTGTAAATGGGAGAAATAAGGAAAATGTTGCTGAAAAATACTTTTGGGAATGATGTTGCTGAAAAATAATGGGGGACATAAGGTGGGGAAAAAGGAAGAATGATCAAAATGGGGGAATGAATTGTGAATTAGAGTGAGATAACAATGCTTCACAAGTTGAAGCTTAAATCTACTTGCAGTAAGATTGTTCTTTTCGACCAGCCTCCCTACGACTAAGATTTGCAAAATAATCAATTGTAACATGGCAACCCTTGGCAGGGATTATTAGTTAAGAAATCTAATCTAATACTAAAAAGAATACAATGCAGAAATTAAATGCAATGAGGGGTAGCAGGCTCCCCCAAAAAGATATAATGTGAATCTATAATGCAGGTAGCTTTAAAATCCTCTTTAGAAATGGGTTTTTGGTAGGGACAAAGCTGATACCCATTTACTAACAATGGTGTTCTAAAATTATCAATTGTTAGGAGCCTTACTGTTCCATTGGGAAAAACAATATCTATTTCGTAAGGTCCCAACCATCTTGTTCTTAATTTCCCTTGAAAATTTTCAAATTGAGAGTCTTACAATAAAGCCCAATTACCTTTCTGGATCTGCTTATGCTTAATAGTTTTATCATGCCACCTATTTCTTTGTTGTTGAATCATAGTTGTTTGATGGATGGCATCTAACCGCTTTTCATCCAATTCCTGAAGCTGCTGCAACCTGGCTGTCTGTGCATTAGTCAAATCAAGGTTAACAGCTAAAGCAGTTCTTAAGGTTTTAATCTCAAATTCCACAAGAAAAATAGCACTTTTACCATAAAGCAATTCATAAGGAGAAAATCTTGTAGTGTTCCTCCAGGTAGTTCTGTAAGCCCATAATGCCTCAGGTAGCTTTTGAGACCGATCCTTCCTATTTTCCTTCACTATTTTTGTTAAAATAGCTTCTATGACCTTGTTTGTACTTTCCACCTGACCATTGGCTTGGGGGTGGTAAGGTGTAGTCATGTTATGATGATATTTTTTGATCATGGCTTTAAAACCATGAGAATTGAAAGGAGGTCCTCCATCTGTAACTAATTCTCTAGGCACTCCAAATTTAACAAAGATTTCTTCAAATAGAAAAGTTAAAACAACTTCTTCATTAGCTCTAATAAGTGCCTTAGCTTCCACCCATTTTGTCATATAATCTGTGTAGACCAATATGTAAACTCTTTGACTGGATGGAGGATTGATGGGTCCTATAAAGTCTAGAGCCCATCTTTCAAATGGTTCAAGTATTACCTGGGGATTCAATGTAATTTCATCTCTATGATTAGGTTGACCCATTCTCTGACAGCTGTCACAGGCCCTAACATATTTCTTCGCATCCTTGAAAAGTGAGGACCAATAATAACCCATTTTGAGAATTTTATGTGATGTCCTATTATTAGCAAAATGCCCTCCACAAGGGCCATCATGACAAGCCTTCAATATATCATAAACCCCATCTTCTCTAATGCATCTTCAGATTTCATGATCAAGTCCTGTATGGAAAAGACACCCAAATATCCAGCTGTACCGATCACTTTATTGAATGATCTTTCTTTTCTCCCAATGTGATAGGTGTGATGGTAGCTTCCCTGCAACTAGATAATTGGCAATGTTTGCATACCAAGGTGAGTGAGCAGATACTACAAATAAATAATCATCAGGAAAGGAATCATCTACTGGAGTATTATCATCAGTTTTTATCTGAGAAAGGAAATCAGCAACTACGTTTTATTTACCTAGTAGATCTACAATTGTAATATCAAATTATTGTAATAGTAATAACCACCTGGTAACTCGAGCATTTGTGATAGATTTGTTCATTAAATACTTAATAGTTGAGTGGTCAATATGAACAAAAGTAGAATAACTAGTAATGTAATGTTGAAATTTATTAATAGCATAAATGACTACTAAAAATTCTTTCTCAGTAACTGTGTAATTAAGCTCACTAGGGGTCATATTCTTACTAATGAAATAAATAGCATAAGGAAGATCATTTTCTTCTTGTCCCAAGACAGCTCCAATTGTAATATCCGAAGCATCAAAGGATATATGAAAGGGAAATGCCCAATCAGGTCCCCTTAGAATAGGAGTTGTAGCAACTGATACTTGAGTTCATCAAATGCTTTCTGGCAAAGATCAGTCGACTTAAATTCAACATTTTTCGTAAGTAACACAAACAAAGGAGAAGCTATTTTAGAATTTTTTTTGATAAATCTCCTGTAATATCTAGTATGTCCTAAAAAACGTCTTACATCAGTTTGTGTTTTAGGGATAGGAAGGGTCTGAATTGCCTGTACTTTGGATGGATCTACCTGAATCCCTAGGAATGAAATGAAGTTCCCTAGTACAATTCCTTCGTTCATCATCATATGACATTTTTCAATACTCAAGGAAAGGTGAGCTTGTATACAACATTTAAGTACTTTCTCAAGGTTTGTTAGTGCATCTTCAAAAGTCACACCATAAGGAGTAACGTCATCCATAAATATCTCCATAGAGTCATTAAGCATATCAGAAAAGATTCCTATCACTGCTCTTTGAAACGTTTCTGGAGCATTACATAGTCCAAATCGGAGAACTCTATAAGAAAAAGTTCCCCAAGGATTAGTAAAAGTGGTCCTGTCTTGGTCTTGGGGTGCAATTTTGATTTGGTTATAACCGCTAAAACTATCTAAAAAGGAAAAGAATCTCTTCCCTAACAAACTGTCTAGAACCTAATCAATGAATGGCAAGGGGAAATGATCTTTTTGAGTGGCTTTATTTAAGGCTCTATAGTCTACACACACTCTCCATTTCCTGTTTTTCTTAGGTACTATCACCAAAGGAGAAACCCATTCACTGTCAGATATGGGGTATATAAACCTTGCATTAAGCAATTTTTCAAGTTCTTCTTTAACAATTTCCCTTAGATTGGGATTCATTCGCCGCTGGGGTTGACAGACTGGTCAGAACCGTTCCTTAATATAGATACGATGAGTACATAATTTAGGAGAGATCCCCTTCATATCTGTATAGTCCCATGCGAATGCTTCCTTGTTTTCATGAAGTAACTTCATTAGCTGATTTGTTTCAACATCTGATAAATTGGGGTTTATGTTCAATGTTTTGCCAGGTTCGGTTTCTACTGTTATGCTTTTAGAGGAGATAGAAGTTGATGTTTGAGGTAGATTTTCAGATTTAAGTTTTTCTTGGGTTTCAGGTTCCAAAATTGCAGTCAACTGGTTATATGTTTTAGAAGTGACCGAGGAGGGTTTGGAAATAAAATTACTAATTACTTCATCCTCCATGGTATCTTTAAGAGTTAAGGCTTGTCCAATAGTCAAAATAGGTTGAGTAGCATTATCATCATAATCCAACCATATAGAATCATCATTATTAATCACAGGTGTGGCATAAGGATAAGGAGTAAGCTACTTAGTTTCACATCCATTAGAAATTGTCATTGAACCTGATCTACAGCTGATAAAAGCATCTGATGTAGCCAGCCAGGGTCTCCCTAAGATTAGAGGATGTACCCCCAAATTTGTTTTAGTTTGTAAGACAACAAAGTCAACTGGATAATTCCAGGATTCAACTGAAATGATTAGATATTCAATGACCCCTTCTAGTTTAATTGTGGAACAGTCAGCTAACTCCAAGATGGTTGGTGTCTCTCTAATTAAATTCTTTAACTGTAATAATTGTGACGTTTCAAGGGTCATAATATTTATAACAGAACCTAAGTCTACTAGAACTCGTGAAACAATAGTTTTTCCTATCTGTATTGTAACCGTAGGATGACTGGGGTCACCATATTTAATAGGGGAAGTTTTTCCAGACATTAAAGCAGCTAGATCACCCATCACATGAACTGTAAGGGGATCTTTAGCTTTCCTACCAGGTTTATTAATACAAATGTATCTGACGATTCTGGCATAAATTGGTACATCTCTGAGTGCTTGTAAATGTGGGATTTTAACATAAAGATTCTGCAATTCCCCTAAAAGATTAAAAGCAGGAGGCTTCGGTCTCTTAGTGAGAGCTAGACGCTCAGGGAATGGTAGCTCTGGTGTTTCAGTACCCTTATTAGAGGGTGGCTCGACTGTTTCAGTACACTTATTAGGTAAATTATTATTTTCTATCTATTCTTTGTTAGAGTCAGAAGAGGTAATATCATGAATAATCGACTCAACTACTCTCCCAGATCATAAATGAATATCATTACACTGCACAGGATAAATAGGAGATGTAGGTAGGTTTTGAATATCGATGACTTGCACAGCTTTATTATTATTAGGGTTAGGGTTCAGTTGTACAGGCAGCTGGGGTCCTATTGTCTGATTTTTTGGTGGAGCACCTGACAACAGAGAGAGTGGTTGCTGAAACTGAGGAAATTGGTCCGGGAATGGGATTTGTTGAGCTCTCTAGTTTGGGTTCCATTGATTGAAATAAGATTGTTATGGAGGCCAAGGAGTCCACATTGCAGGATCTACAAAGGGGGGGTTTGTTTGTTGCATGGGTGAGAAATTCATTTGATTAAAGGGTGGGTATTGCATTTGGTTGAAGATCGGGTAGTTTGCTTGATTAAAAGAAGGATAATTATTCCAATGATTAAATGGAATGTTAGAGTTCATACCTTGTCCTCGTGGTTGCCATTACCTCCTTTGTGTTAGCAAATAAACTGCTTTAGCTTCCTCGGTTGGTTGCAATGCTGCTTTTATCCCTGGTAAAGAAGGGCATTGTTGAGTTTCATGGTCCTTCTCACAAATGGTGCAAATTGGTACCTTGTCCAATGGGCATTCCCTTAGTGGATGTTTTTCTCTGCATTTAGGACAGAAGATGGCCAAAGCAGCTTCTGCCTCTACTTGTTTCTTCTTAACCTGCAAGGTATCAATCTGTGAAGCAAAAGAACTTAACATTTCAGTTTTGAATTCCTCAAGTAGATTACCTATTTCAGCTCTTGTTGCTCCTCCACTGGTTGATTTTTGGACTCTTGAATATGTATTATCCCTGCTTTTTGATCTATTTGTAGCTCCTCTTGAACATCACTTGAAAAGGTTTACAATTTCATCATACGATTCTTTAGATATGTCCCCTTTACCAAGCATATTTAGCATGTCTAAACAATCATCCCTTACCCCTTTCAATAATATTGTCTTAAGTCTATCTTTACTTACATAGGGGTGATCAGATATCTGCAGATTGTACTGTAGTCTTTCCACAAAGTCCTCTAGATTTTCGTCATCCTTCTAAACCATCTTAAATAATTCCTCCCTTTTTTCTCTTGTCCAGCAGTAGTCTTGATATTTGGTCAAGAACTTCTCCTTCATTTGTTCCCATGTCGTGATTACCTGACTTCCCAGACTCATAAACCATCTTAGTGCATTTCCTTTTAATGTTGTTGGAAATAGCTTCAATTTCTGAGCATTAGTAACATAATGATAACTTCTACACAATATATCAAACTCAAAAGGAAACTCATCAGGATCTTTAGAAGATAAACCAATGAAGTTAGGTAAGGCTGAGAGTGGGATATTCTTCATAGGACTTGACCCCCTAGGAAGATCCCCAATAGGAAATCCCAATGTAGAGAGAGAATTTTCCCCTCTTCCTTCCTGTCTTCCATTATAGAATCCTTCATTATTTTCTTCGATTGGTTGCTCTCCCACTGCACTTGCTCTGTCTTCAATGTTTTATGTTAGCTCCTCAACGTCCTTAACTAGTTCCTCAATGTCTTCAATTGACCCCTCAATGTCTTCATTTGGTTCCTTGAAATCTTCTGTTGATTTTTCAATTTCTTCTACTATTTCCTCAACTCTTTCAAGACCCACAACTTCCTCTATCTCATGTTTTGTTTGGTGGGAGAGCTGAGGCTTGGGCTTCGGAGAGCTCAGCCTCTGAGAAGTTTCAGCCTTTGATATAATATCATCAATAAAGGTCTTTCTTCCTCCTCCTTTACCCTTTCCACCTGTATGGTTGTTTTTATTGCGTCCTCTCATGCACTCTGCATCTCTAAAAAAAACGTTAAAGATTTTTGAAATCTACAATTGCCTTCCCCGGAAATCGTGCCAAAATGTTGGTCACTTTAATTGCTTGTTAATTTAAACAACTAAGTGCTACATAAATTGTCAACCCAGGGAAGTCTATTTATTTCAAAGGAAACTACGCACTATATGTGCTCAATCTCAAAAGCAATAGAAGTTGTAATAATAAATAAATTAGTCACACCTTGCTCTAAGAAAACTAAAGCTCCACTCTGATTTATAGCAAAAACAATCTATTGCAGAAAATCACCAAAGAATGCTTAATATCATAAAAAGGGTAATCTAATGAAAAGGAATCAATCTGCAAAGGAAAGCACTAACTATGCTGTAACAGAGAACAGGACCCTATTCCTAAAGTGGGAATCTTCAGCACCCGTTTCTGATTACCATGCTTGCCAACTCACTCTGTAAACTCATTTGCCAATGGAACACTCACGAATTAATTGTAGACAAACTAAATAATGCAGCAATCAATTGGAGAAAACAAAGTTCAGCAACAATGCATAAGCACATTCAGTAAATAGAACTTTTAACAAGGTATGTATAGGAAATACACTTAACACACTGCAGAAGTATAATGGGTGAATCTTGTGATGAAGGTGGGCCCTATCCTTCTCACAAGATTCCCCAGGAAACAAGAACTAGAAAGAAATATTCAGAACAATATTTTATTCATCCATCAAAATATCATGTTACAAAAAGATTTCAGTTCTTCTCCTTCAACTAAAAATCCTTCCCAATGTGTACGTCCCCCACTAATGTAGATGTCTCCTCTTTTTAAAGAGGAGACATCTATTACAACTGATTACATCGTAAGTCCTATCTTTAACCCAAAATAGGGAAATCAGTTTTTCCATTAACAAAATGTTGTCACAATGGTTATGGTAATGCTGACTTTAGAATGTAGTAGTTACAGCCAATGTAGCAGTACCTTGGATGATCTTCTTCTGTTGCTGTCGAATCTAGAATGCAAATCATGACTGTTTCAGCAACGGGATTTTGCTCCTTGTTCTAACTGTTACAACAACATGACTTGTAATAATAGCCCTGCAGTCTTCGGGTTGTTTGAGCAATGCAAACTACAATGATAACTGTTTTAGAAACTATCTGTTTCAATCAATAAATTATGAAAGTAATGTAATTGTATGTAAAATAGATTAAACATATAGTAATGAGAAGAAATGTTGTATACCTTTGGAAAATTGGGTTAAAGTAATAACAAGAACTTTAAATACGGGTTGAAAACGGATGACATAATAGCAAAATATATGGTCAAAAAGGGACAATGTGATGTCCTAACATCCCCCCCAACTGAAAGGGTTGCATGCCCTCATGCAACTTTTACTTTGAATCTTAGTCCAAGTACTGGGACTTGCAGTGCAAATTACTTAGGCAGTAAGTATAGAAGGTGCTATCAGCCAAGTCTCTGAAACCATGAACATTCTGTAATCTCCGCGATGCTACTCGCTCTTCCTTTTTGGACAACCTGAAGTAAGCCTTATATTCTTGTGCTGGCAGCCATAGAATAGGGAAATGAAAATGATACCCTAACCATTTTTCGGCACAAAATGGCAGCATTCTGTGGCTCGGATCAAATCCACAGACGGCGATTATCTTCATTGTGTCTTGCTGAAAGGAAGGCATTCTGCCACGTAAGCTGATTGGCAAGTAAAGAGACAAAGGCTCTATTTTGAATGCCACCAACCAGAGGGTTGAAATTTAGTTTCCTATCCTCGGGGATGGCTTCATTATGGAGATACAATTCATAGAGTAAATTTGGTTCACTGGAAGATGCTTCTATGAAGGTTTTCACAAACTGTTTAGGTGTAGATACCTCATGAAGTCTACTATCTCTAATTGCCTTTATTTGGAAGAACGTTAAATGTTCTACAAGAAAGAGAGAGTAATTGGAGGATGGTTTCCTGGTGGCCAGTACTCTTTGAACCAAATTAAACATGAGGAGCATTCTAGTTTTTAACTGCTTATTTTCCATGTTCTGTGCACGAGACTATTCCAAAACTTCCCAATTTGCATATATATGATTTTTCCACGATAATTTATGCTCTTGCAAGATATTTTCTTGTGACACAACATATTCCTTCTTCCATTTATCCATTTTTTCTTGAGTGCTGCTGGTCTGAGTGAAGACAGTTTTTGTAGGCCGGGGTTCCGTCTCAGTAAACACACTCTTTGTAGGCCGGGGTATAGGACTTTCAGTTTTAACAATCACAGTAGGCCGAGGTACTTGTGGCTTAACCTCTTTTTCAAAAATCTTTGAAGGCCCTACTGGTTCTTATGTAACAACAAGGTGTTCCTCTTTAATTTTAACAAAAGTAGATGCAGGGGTGGCTCCAGGCAGGGGAACTTCAACTATTTTATAACCGGCTTGATGATAGATATTACCACATTGGCTACACATATATTCATTATATTGGTCTTTCTCTATACTCTTCTCAATTGCGGATGTTGCATGAGCTAAAGTATATAAATTAAGCTCTCCGTCATAGGCTTCTCTTGCCATTATTAATTCCTATTTGTAAGCTTTGAGTTCTGATTTTAGAAACTCGTTTTCCTATAGAAGGGAAGCCAAGGTGACTGGGCTTTGTGTAGCAGTGGTAGTTTCAGTAGCTGATTCTAGTGAATGAAAGGCCTGTTTTTTTGTAGCAGCTTCATCATTTGGAGCCTCAACAAGTGGTTCTTGTGTGGCAGCAACATTTTCTGAAAGAAATGATTTCACAAAATCCTGGGCTTCTTACATTTCAGTACCCGAGCGTGAGGCAGGTAAGGATTCGGGGCCTTGGGACTGTGGTGGGGTGTGGGGTTTTAGGGTAATAGGTGGAGAATTTGGGATGGTGGTAACAGCTGCTACTTCAGTAGACGTCCTCGTTCGTCTTCAAGGTAAAAAGGCATGGAGAGCAGTGGTTTTTCTTTTGTGAGTGGTTTTCTTTAGAGGAGGAGGGTCATGAGGGATGGTAGCTTCTTTGATTAACGCCCCTTTTTGTCTTTTTGTTAGGGAAGCAGCCTTTTCTTGCATTTTTATTTTTGTCTTAGCAATGGGAAGGTTATCATCAGAATCATCACTAGGAATGTGGATAGTGGGAGTGGATGATTTTGCTAAGTTATGGGTTGGAGTTAATGTGGTAGGAGGGTCAATTGGATTAGTTGATGCGGGTGGTGGAATCTTTGGGGGGTCAAAAATGCTCCATGGTTGATGCTCGGAAGGATTTTCAACTTGCTGAGGCATTCCAAGAGTTTGTTGAGGAATTTCAGGGGCGGGCTAAGAAACTTTGGAAGTTTCAGCGACTTCTTGGGGAATTTCACCTACTGTTTGAAGAATTTCAGCAGCTTCTTGGGGTTCAATGGGTGGATTTTTAGGTGGCGGAGGGTTCTGCTGAACCAAACCTCTTTGAATTAATAACGGGACGAGACAATGATGGGTGAGGGAAAGGTGTGGGTACTTTGCATTCATACAATAATGTGACATATTCTTCAGACACCCAAGTAGATAATACGACATATTTAACAGTCGACCATGTCTCAAATGATTTAACAGGACAAAATCATGCTGATAGACTACCTAGTAGCGACCTTCGTAGGTGAGATAGTGCTTGACAAATTTGGCAACCGTCGACCATGGAAGTGCTAATGAATGAAGTGCAACACCCCTACCTTTAGGCTCGACCCGCTCTCTTGGTAGAAGGAAGTCCTACTGTGCATTGAGAATGATGTCTTTACGACTAAACCATAGAGTTCCAGTAGCTGGTAGGCTTGAAACCTGTGCTATATCATCCTCTGAAACTGGAATTCAAACTCCTTGAACAGTAGAATAGCCATCTCGTAAATTACGTGCAAATTCAAGGACTTGCTGCGGATCAAATCCCTGGAGCCTCTGAAAATAATCTACTCAACCGACACGCTGAAAAATCTGATATACCTCTCGGTGTAATTCTAATAAAGTTATCGAGCCATGCTCATATCGAATAGCAGGTCCTCCCATAGTTACTAGCTTCAGTAAAATGCACAGTGACAAACTGAGTTACCGCACCTGAGACAGAGTAAATTTGCAATTGAGTTCATGGAATAATAAGACAGAGACAGGGTGATGAGATGTGATCATGGGTAAAAAAATTACGGTGATTGGCATGTTGTGAAATAATGATGTGATGATTTGATATTGCCCCCAACTATGGCTTGAATAATGAGTTTTGAATGTATGGCGATCTTGGTAATAATGTTGTAATCTTCCCATTTGACTATAGTTTAAAAATATTTAAACATACAAATACATACCTCATATTTACCTTCGATTGATATTGGGAAAATATATAGTATACATTGCTAATAGATCATCAATGGTTATGGAGAAGGGTTTTGAAAAATGAGGGTAATTGTATGAAAGGTCTTCATAATGATAGGAGAAGGAAGTGAAAGAACAATGCAATAGATGATCCTCACAACTGAAAGTAATGTATATTCATTCCTTGAGAAGAAATGGTGTTTCAACAACAGGGAAAATGGTAAGAGTTAGTGTTTCAGCGACGGGAAAAATGGGAAAAGGTTGGTGTTTCAGCAACGAGAAAATGGATGGAAATTGGTGTTTCAACAATGGGGAGAAGAATGTTGTTGTAAATGGGAGAAGTAAGGAAAATGTTGCTGAAAAATGCTTTTGTGAAAGATGTTGTTGAAAAATAATGGGGGACATAAGGAGGGGAAAAAGGAAGAATGATCAAAATAGGGGAATGAAGTGTGAGTTGGAGTGAGATAACAATGCTTCACAAGATGAAGATTAAATCTTCTTGCAGTAAGATTGTTCTTTTCGACCAGCCTCCCTACATATGAGATCTGCAAAATAATCAATTGTAACATGGCAACCCTTGACAGGGATTATTAGTTAAAAAATCTAATCTAATACTAAAAAGAATACAATGCAGAAATTAAATGCAATTAGGGGTAGCAGGCTCTCCCAAAAAGATATAATGTGAATCTACAATGTAGGTAGCTTTAAAATCCTCTTTAGAAATGAGCTACTGGTAGGCACGAAGCTGATACCCATTTACTAACAATGGTGTTCTAGAATTATCAATTGTTAGGAGACTTATTGTTCCATTGGGAAAAACAATATCTATTTCGTAAGGTCCCAACCATCTTGTTCTTAATTTCCCTTGAAAATTTTTAAACTGAGAGTCATACAATAAAGCCCAATTACCTTTCTAGAATTGCTTATGCTTAATAGTTTTATCATGCCACCTAGTTCTTTTCTATTGAATCATAGTTTTTTTATGGATGGAATCTAACCTCTTTTCATCCAATTCCTGAAGCTACAGAAACCTGGCTGTCTGTGCATCAGTCAAATCAAGGTTAATAGCTAAAGTAGTTCTTAAGGTTTTAATCTCAAATTCCACAAGAAAAATAGCATTCTTACCATAAACCAATTCATAAGGAGAAAATCCTGTAGTGTTCCTCCAGGTAGTTCTGTAAGCCCATAATACCTCAGGTAGCCTTTGAGACCAATCCTTCCTATTTTCCTTCACTGTTTTTGTTAAAATAGCTTCTATGACCTTGTTTGTACTTTCCACCTGACCATTGGCCTGCAGATGGTAAGGTGTAGTCATTTTATGATGAATATGATATTTTTGAAGTGTGGCTTTAAAACCATGAGAATTGAAAGGAGGTCCTCCATCTGTAACTAATTCTCTAGGCACTCCAAATCTAACAAAGATTTCTTCAAATAGAAAAGTTAAATCAACTTCTTCATTAGCTCTAATAAGTGCCTTAACTTCCACCTATTTTTTCATATAATCTGTACAGACCAATATGTAAACTCTTTGACTGGATGGAGGATTGATGGGTCCTATAAAGTTTAGAGCCCATCTTTCAAAGGGTTTAAGTATTACATGGGGATTCAATGGCATTTCATCTCTATGATTAGGTTGACCAATTCTCTAACAGTTGTCACAGGCCCTAACATATTTCTTCACATCCTTGAAAAGTGAGGGCCAATAATAACCCATTCTGAAAATTTTATGTGTTGTCCTGTTGTCAGCAAAATGCCCTCCACAAGGGCCATCATGACAAGCCTTCAATATATCATAAACCTCATCTTCTCTAATGGATCTTCGGATTTCATGATCAAGTCCTATATGGAAAAGACGCCCACTTATCCAGCTATACCGAGCACTTTGTTGAATGATCTTTCTTTTCTCCCGATGTGATAGGTGTGATGGTAGCTTCCCTGCAACCAGATAATTGACAATGTCTACATACCAAGCTGAGTGAGCAGATGCTGCAAATAAATACTCATTAGGAAAGGAATCATCTACTAGAGTATTATCATCAGTTTTATCCAAGAAATGAAATCAACAACTACATTTTCTTTACCTAGTAGATCTACAATTGTAATATCAAATTCTTGTAATAGAAATAACCACCTGGAAACTCCAACATTTGTGACAGATTTGTTCATTAAATACTTAATAGCTAAGTGCTCAGTATGAACAAAAGTAGGATAACCAGTAATGTAATGTCAAAATTTATTAATAGCATAAATGACTGCTAAAAATTCTTTCTCAGTAACTGTGTAATTAAGCTCAACAGGGGTCATATTCTTACTAAAGAAATAAATAGCATAAGGAAGATGATTTTCTTCTTGTCCCAAGACAGCTCCAATTGTAGTATCTAAAGCATCAGAGGATATTAATGAAAGGGAAATGCCCAATCAGGTCCCCTTAGAATAGGAGTTGTAGACAACTTATACTTGAGTTCATCAAATGCTTTGTGGAAAAGATCAATCCACTTAAATTCAGCATTTTTCGTAAGTAACACAAACAAAGGAGAAGCTATTTTAGAAAAAAATTTGATAAATCTCTTGTAATATCCAGTGTGTCCTAAAAAACTTCTTACATCAGCTTGTGTTTTAGGGATAGGAAGGGTCTGAATTACCTGTACTTTGGATGGATCTACATGAATCCCTAGGAATGAAATGAAGTGCCCTAGTACAATTCCTTCGTTCATCATCATATGACTTTTTTTAGTACTCAAGGAAAGGTGAGCTTGTATACAATGTTTAAGTACCTTCTCAAGGTTTGTTAGTGCATCTTCAAAAGTCACACCATAAGGAGTAAAGTCATCCATAAATATCTCCATAGAGTCATTAAGCATATCAAAAAAGATTCCTATCACTCCTCTTTGAAACATTGCTAGAGCATTACATAGTCCAAATGGGAGAACTCTATAAGCAAAAGTTCCCTAAGGACTAGTAAAAGTGGTCTTGTCTTGGTCTTCGGGTGCAATTTTGATTTGGTTATATCCACTAAAACCATCTAAAAAGGAAAAGAATATCTTCCCTAACAAACTGTCTAGAACCTGATCAATGAATGGCAACGGGAAATGATCTTTTTGAGTGGCTTTATTTAAGGATCTATAGTCTACACACACTCTCCATTTCCCATTTTTCTTTGGTACTATCACCAATGGATAAACCCATTCACTGTTAGATATGGGGTATATAAACCCTGCATTAAGTAATTTTTGAAGTTCTTCTTTAACAATTTCCCTCAGATTGGGATTCATTCGCCGCTAGGGTTGACAGACTAGTCGACACCCTTCCTTAATACAGATATGATGAGTACATAATTCAGGAGAGATCCCATTCATATCGGTATAGTCCCATGCAAATGCTTCCTTCTTTTGATGAAGTAACTTCATTAGCTGTTGTGTTTCAACATCTGATAAATTGGGGTTTATGTTCAATGTTTTGCTAGGTTCAATTTCTACTGTTATGCTTTTAGAGGAGATAGCAGTTGATGTTTGATGTAGATTTTCAGTTTTAAGCTTTTCCTGGGTTTCAGGTTCCAAAATTGCAGCCAACTAGTTATATGTTTTAGAAGTGACCGAGGAGGGTTCGAAAATAAAATTACTAATTACTTCATCCTCCATGGTATCTTTAAGAGTTAAGGCTTGTCCGATAGTCAAAATAGGTTGAGTAGCATTATCATCATAATCCAACCATATAGAATCATCATTATTAATCATAGGTGTGGCACGAGGATGAAGAGTAAGCTGCTTAGTTCCACATCCATTAGAAATTGTCATTGAACCTGATCTACAGCTAATAAAAGCATCTAATGTAACCAGCCAGGGTCTCCCTAAGATTAGAGGATGTCGCCCCAACTTTGTTTTAGTCTGTAAGAAAACCAAGTCAGCTGGATAATTCTAGGATTAAACTAAAATGATTAGATCTTCAATGACTCCTTCTAGTTTAATTGTGGAACAGTTAGCTAACTCCAAGATGGTTGGTGTCTCTCTGATTACATTCTTTAACTGTAATGATTGTGAGGTTTCAAGGGTCATAATAGTTATAGCAGCACCTAAGTCTACCAGAACTCATGAAACAATAGTTTTTCCAATCTGTACTGTAACCGTAGGATGACCGGGGTCACCATATTTAACAGGGGGAGTTTTTCCTGACATTAAAACAGCTAGATCACCCATCACATGAACTGTAAGAGGATCTTTAGCTTTCCTACCAGGTTTCTTAATGAAAATGTCTCTGAAAGTTCTGGAATAAATTAGTACATCTCTGAGTGCTTGTAAAAGTGGGATTTTAACATAAAGATTCTGCAATTCCCCTAAAAGATTAAAAGCAGGTGGCTCCGGTCTCTTAGTGAGAGCTAGACGCTCAGGGAATGGTGGCTCTACTATTTCAATACCCTTATTAGAGGGTGGCTTGACTGTTTCAGTACCCTTATTAGGTAAATTATTCTTTTCTGTCTATTCTTTTCTAGAGTCAGAAGAGGTAATATCATCAATAGTCGGCTTAAATACTCTCCCAGATCGTAGATGAATACCATTACACTACACAGGATAATTAGGAGATGTAGGCAGGTTTTGAATATTGATGACTTGAACAACTTTATTGTTATTAGGGTTAGGGTTTGATTGTACAGGCAACTGGGGTCTTATTGTTTGATTGTTTGGTGGAGCACCTGACATCAGAGAGAGTGGTCGCTGAATCTAAGGAAATTGGTTTGGGAACGGGATTTGTTGAGCTCTCTAGTTTGGGTTCTATTGATTAAAATAAGATTGCTGTGGAGGCCAAGGAGTCAACATTGTAGGATCTACAAAGGGGGGTTTTGTTTGTTGCATGGGTGGGAAATTCATTTGATTAAAGGGTGGGTATTGCATTTGGTTGAAGGTCGGGTAGTTTGCTTGATTAAAAGAAGGATAATTATTCCAATGATTAAATGGCATATTAGAGTTCATACCTTGTCCTCATGGTTTCCATTGCCTCCTTTGTGTCAGCAAATAAACTGCTTCAGCTTCCTCCTCGATTGGTTGCAACGCTGCTTTTATCCCTAGTAAAGAAGGGCATTGTTTAGTTTCATGGTCCTTCTCACAAATGGTGCAAATTGGTACCTTGTCCAATGGGCATTCCCTTAGTGGATGTTTTTCTCTGCATTGAGGACAAAAGATGGCCAAAGCAGCTTCTGCCTCTGCTTGTTTCTTCTTAACCTACAAGGTATCAATCTGTGAAGCAAAAGAACTTAACATTTCAGTTTGGAATTCCTCAAGTAGATTACCTATTTCAGCTCTTGTTGCTCGTCCACTAGTTGATTTTTGGACTCTTGAATATGTATTATCCTTACTTTTTGATCTATTTGTAGCTCCTCTTGAAAATCTCTTGCAAAGGTTTACAATTTCATCATACGATTCTTTAGATATGTCCCCTTTACCAAGCATATTTAGCATTTCTAAACAATCACCGCTTACCCCTTTCAATAATATTGTCTTAAGAATATATTTACTTACATTGGGGTGATCGGATCTCTATAGATTGTACTGTAGTCTTTCCACAAAGTCCTCCAGATTTTTGTTGTCCTTCTAAAACATCTTAAATAATTCCTCCCTTTTTTCTCTTGTCTGGCATTAGTCTTGATATTTGGTCAAGAACTTCTCCTTCATTTATTCCCATGTCGTGATTACCTGACTTCCCAGACTCATAAGCCATATTAGTGCATTTGATTTTAATGTTGCCGGAAATAGCTTCAATTTCTGAGCATTAGTAACATAATCATAACTTCTACACAATATATCAAACTCATAAAGAAACTCATCAGGATCTTCAGAAGATAAACCATGGAAGTTAGGTAAGGCTGAGAGTGGGATATTCTTCATAGGAGTTGCCCCCCTAGGAAGATCCCCAATAGGAAATCTCAATGTAGAGAGAGAATTTTCCCCTCTTCTTTCCTGTCTTCCATTATAGAATCCTTCATTATTTTCTTCCATTGGTTGCTCTCCCGCTGCACTTGCTCTGTCTTCAATGTTTTTTGTTAGCTCCTCAATGTCGTCAATTGACCCCTCAATGTCTTCAGCTGGTTCCTTGAAATCTTCTGCTGAGTTTTCAATTTCTTCTACTATTTCCTCAACTCTTTCAGGACCCATAACTTCCTCTTTTTCATAGTTTGTTTGGAATGAGAGTTGAGGCTTGGGCTTCTGAGAGCTCAGCTTGTAGAAACTTTTAATAATATGACACTTATTCACAGAGATTATCCTGATTATACACTATTGTGGAATACATGCACAATACATAATCTCCTCTACATTGATCATCAATTGAGCAGCATTAAAAACAATGAAACATCAATCGCATGCACACATTAATACAGTATGTAACCCAGGGAAAGCTTATAGCTGAAAACCCCACACTATCTGTATATTAATGATTGAGAACATGTAACAATACATAGTACAATACTCCTCACAAGTACTCAGTACTATCTCCACCTGTTACACACAAAACTAGCTCAGATCCGAACAAGACACAGGTTCAAATCTTCTCCGTTGCTTTTCCTGCCTCTATTGCACAATACCAAGTGAAAATCACACGAGCATAGGCTATTTCACTGGGCATACACTGCACAATCCTCATGGGCATACTCAATCCATTGATTGTGCAAGATCTCATGCACAACTATAGTCACAACTGATAGCAATCTCAACCTCTAACACCTGTCTCCACTGAACTGTACATGCACTGAGTTAACTGATGTATTCTTCAGTTGCTTTATGAGTTAATAATTAGTGAATTAATTAATATTTAATTCACACAACTCATCACTAGTCTATTCTTTAGTTAGACTAAAATACAACTAGTTCAACCAAGTCAAACTGAACACAACTCCATCAACTCCACATCCAACTCCACCAAACTCAACTGCTTGAGTTCTAACTGAAGTCCTGCATGCAATAGCTCAACTGACCCACAAAGAAAGCTTATTTCCTTCTGACAGCTACATGTGCCACATCTGTAGCTCAAACTGAAGTGCTCCAAGAGGATAAGATAAATTTTATAGTCCAAATATTATTATGAGAAAATAATATTTGACTTTTCTATTTTTAGCCTGGCAGTCTAAAAATAGACTCTGATCACTCCACTATGAACCAGAAATAGAAGTCCATCTATTTTTCCCAACATGACCAATCATCCATAAACGGCATCCTGCAACTCATAGACCATGATCCATATGTCTAAAAATAGACATAGTCTGAAAATGGACTTTGCGCCAAAAATAGCCTGCGGGCCCACTTAGTGAAGGTTAATTATTTCCACTAAGCTCCATCATCTTGTTGCATTCTCAACACTCCCTCTAAACAAGATATGGATTATCAGCAACCCCTATCCTATCTCGGTGGTATTCGAATTTGCTCTTGGTGAGTGCCTTCGTCAAGATATCAGCATCCTGATCCTCCATTGGAATGTATGAAAGTAACATGACTCTCAACTGCACACAATCTCTGATATGATGGTACCTGAATGTGCTTAGATCTATCATGAAATACAGGATTAGTTGAGAGTTTAATGCAACTCTGGTTATCACAGTAGGCTCCAAGTAAGAACCGAACAAACTGACCAGGATCTTCCTCATCCATATAGCCTTGTATGCAGCTAAACTTGCTGCCATATACTCGGCCTCTGTTGAACTGAGTGCCATGGATCTCTGATTCCTGCTGTACCAAGAAACTGTTGTCGACCCAATACTAAAGACCCCTCCTGATGTGCTCTTTCTGTCCGTTGGGCTCCCTGCCCAATCTGCATCCATGAAGCCACATAGCTTCACCTCATCCTCCTATCTGTACCACAATCCATATCCCGATGTGCCTCTAAGATAATGCAATACATGCTTGCCTGCCTTCTAGAAGATCTTGGTTGGCTTAACCATAGCTTGTGAAATCCGATTAACAGCATAGCATATATCGGGTCATGTATTGACTAGATACATAAGGGACCCCACCAACTGTCGATAAACAGTGGCATCCACTTCTTCTGCTGAAGTGGCATCCTCCTTCCTCCAACCTCCAGGAATAGGAGTATCAACAAGCTTGCAGCCATGCATGTTGAACTTCTCCAGTATCTCCTGAGCATACTTACTGTTAGAGAGGTAAATCCCTCTACGGATAGAGGCGATCCCTACTAGCCCAGAATGGGTCTAGCAACAATCAATCAATGCTACTATGCAAGTTCCTAATTGCAAATAACATATAGGCAATGAACACCTACTCGGATTCCAATGCTATTGTTTGATGAAGAGATGTCGTTCTCGCTCCTTCGCTTTGGCCGGTCATGATCTTCCATGATCTTCGTAGATAGATACCTGCACACACGAAGAGAAACACAAACACAAGCGTGAAATCTAATAAATGCAATTATACATCAGTCAGAAAGGATGTAATTCACATTAACCATTACGAAGACAAATGAGAATGGAACCATAATAGTAGTCATCTATTTATTAATCAATAACAGAGAAAGGTACAACCAAAGTTCTGACGTTGAGTCCTTCTCAAGAGGGTCCAGCCAGCAAGTCTCTTAAGCATTCACCCTTGGAGGTAGATCTCCCAAAACAAAAACTCTCTCTCACACAAGCAATACTCACAACCTTCCTTAAGCTCTCTAGCAAATCCACACTTGTCACACCAACTACCTACTAACAACAGCACTCTAAGCACTATGAATTCCACACTATCCAAACTATCCAAACTAGCTGCTCATGGCAATGGTAGAGGCTTAAATAGGAGAAGGAGTCTCCATGAATGGTGGGAAGATGAGCTTATCTCCAAGGAAGGTGGATCAAATGATGGACAGACGTGCCATAGAAGGGAGGGCGACATTTACAACGCCAACAACCAGGTCTGGAGTCATCTAGAAGGCTGGCTATTAGAACGAACTTGCCCAAACTGGATCAGCGTGGGTGTATAACTGCACTGGGGCGCTGACATCGCATCTTAATAATGGAGCAGGCTGTGTCAGCGCGACTTAATACAAATATAGGATGCGTTGTCTCATGAAATTTGACCAGCGCGGAAAACCTGTGTGCTTCTGCGCTGGCAGCGCATCAGTTGCACTATAAGCCGCCAGTCAGCGCGGTTATTTTAATAACAGCCGCGATGATGAAATAAACCTTGGAAAAGTGGGTCATTTGGCCAGTTTAGAGAGCATGAGCATGATTATTTTGAATTCATGATACAGTAGGGAGATTGACAGGGAGACAGTGACAAATTACTGTGTAACAAATGCCCCCTAAAGCATGAAGCCCGAGAGAGTGGGAGGGGTGAAATGCTTTACAAAACTCGTTGAACTGGAACACCACCAGGAAGAACCTGCACATATGTACAACTGATATCTCGATGACATTTAGTCTAGGCATGGGCGCAGCCATCCAAAAGACATACGAAGAAGGTCTGTGGTATGGACACAGCCACCCAGCTGAAGAGACCATGGTGATAATAAGGTATGGTCGCAGCCATCCCAAAAGACTCAGGTATGGGCGCAGCCATCCATCAATGAGTCATGTAATAACAATCCACAAAATCGCAGCCTGGTTTGCAACAGACAAAAACCAGGGTCTTGCGCTCCATCCCAACCCGAACAAAGTACAAGTCCAAGCATGTGAATACATGAGCTGAAGTCGAACATGCATGAACATCGTCTGATTACCAGCCAATAATGAAAACTGTTAACAGACGCGAGAGGTACCACCAATAATGACAATGGTCCTCAAGGTACTTATAGGTATAATCTGCGGCGTGTGAATCAATGAGCTGGTGTCGAACACCCGCAGAATCATCCGATCAGAGGCCAATGATGAAAACCTCGCGTCGAACACAAAGAACCTGCCATTGAGGCATGCAGGCTCCAAGGCACCTGAAGGGAGTCTCTAGGTCACTTTCCTGGATAATGAGCTGAAGTCGATAGGAAGTAACCTTGATCGAAGATGGGCCATAATATTTCCCACATCATCGACACAAGACAAAGAAGCATAAAATATATTGTGTGAGACATCAGAGGGAGGTCATAAGTTTGCGGAGGTCAACTTCTCTTGAACATATCGGCGGCACGATAGCGGATTTGGCAGTATCTGACGTCAAATGAGCAGAGGTCATGGTGACAAGGCAATGAGCAGATGAGAGGTCAAATAGGATAACCCAAACCCATGGAGGCTAGTGTAAAACAAGATGAGAAATCCCCACCCAGACACGAATACAGACTAGTTCCATGTTCAAGAGCGACATACTGCCGACACGACGATTATTACAGTTCCATTTTCCCCACCATTTCTGGCAGGTACCCCGATTATTTTTGGGTGACAAGCTTGACGGGGATAGCATATGCTTGGAAGGCGTCATTTTGACGGTGTCCGATGTCATTAAGTTTTAACGAGTCTGACAAAGGAAGAACTCGGCGTCTTTTCCTGTTTAGAGAGTCTGAAAAGACAGCGGAAAAGAAAACTCCAGGGGGGTCCTTTTTCGTAGAGTTGTGTCTCTCGAGCCCGAAAAAGTATAAAAAAATGCTTGAAAGAACCGCCCGACCAGTATGATCGAGGAGTACTTTTCGTGAATAGTGACTTCGACCCGAAAAAGTAAAAAAGCGGTTAGAAGTACGTCGTTTTGGAACCAATAAAGAGTTCGAAACGACAAACACCCGGCAATCTTTTTAGTTTAAACGGTCGAAAAAAGAGCTTTAAAGGCGATCGCCTCTCATTTCTTTAACAAGTCGAGAGGGGGACTCGGCAATCTTTTCATCTTTAAACGGTCAGAAAAGAGCTGAAAGAAGACCTCCATTTTTATTCTCTTTAACGAGTCAAAAAGGAAAAAATACTCGGCAATCTTTTCACATTTTACGAGTCAGAAAAGAGCTTAAAGGTGACTCATCCTAGAGGAACGAGTGGTATAAAAGGTAGCAACTAGTTCCAGCAATGGTGGAACTGCTCAAACATATAATGGTCAAGAGGCTGGCTAATAAAACCACTCATCGCTGCGGTTCCTCAGGAAAGGATAAACAACCAAGTGAGAGCATATGATCGGCCAAAGAGATGGTAGCAATGGAATGAAACAACCAAGGCTCATCTAGCAGAATTCAGCGGATAAAAATGGCAATCACGAGATGTAAATCGGGTATGGGTTCATTTTTACACAAGCTTGAACCATGGAGAACTCTGCTTGGATTCGGTTTCATGTTTACACAAGCTTGAAACGAAAAACTATGCTTGTTATAAGTTTGCATGCCCCCAGCATAATGATGCAAAACGAGGTACATGCCCCCCAAGCTTCATTGCATTCAACAAAGTGGATGGAATGAAGGTTCACTTTCGAGATCTTGGAAAGACTCAACTTGGATTTTACGAGATCTTAATCAAAGACTCGATCTGAAAAAGGAGTTGTTTCATTTTTTGAATGAGGTTGACACAGTAAAAGAACTATCCTCATAACCCTTGTTTCATTTTTTAACGAGCTTGACACAAGATCAGGAACTATGCTCGACCAAACCGAGTTTCATTTTTTAAGGAGCTTGACACCGGAAAGGAACTATGCTCCAATAAACCTAGTTTCATTTTTTAAGGAGCTTGACACTGGAAAGGAACTATGCTCCGCCCGAACTTTCATCATAATGAATAGAAAGTCGGGGCTTCCAAGATTGCCACTCCCGGTGGAAGGGAAACATCTTGGAAGTCAGGGCCCAATGCCCCTAGGACACTATGCACGATGGCGGCATCACTGGATCCAGGCACGGGGTAGGTGGCCACGTAGTTGATCTGCGGTGGGGCAGATACAACTGGTGGATAAAAACTAGGAGGGGACGACAACTGCGCAGGAGGCATTGGGGGACTAATGAACGACAATTGATCGATAGTCACAATTCTTCCATCGTGTGGAAAGCAAACCACACGGAAAAGCAAAGAAACGAGGGCCCCCATGGCGTAAACATAGTCGCGACCAAGGAGAAGACTAAAGTCTAAAACACCTTGGGTAACCAAGACATCTATATAGACGGTTTTTCCTCCCAAAGTAATAGGGAACTTTGGGAGAACTCCTAGAGATGGACAGGCTCCTCCGTCGAAGGCCAACAGATTCTGAGTGACTGGCCCAAGCTGCGGGGAACCTAAGGCTTGCCAAGTAGTGTACAGCATAAGACTGACAGACGCCCCTTCATCCAAAACAGTGCCAGGTACAGCCTTAGCAAAGACATGTACTGTGATCTGGAAAGGCATATGGGATGGAAGGCGACCGGCGATCAGGCAATTCCAATGAAAGGAAGCAACCAGACTACTTGGTGGGGGAATCGTATGATTGCCCCCATGTGCTAAAGGAACCGAAGGAGAACCGTCGGGAGCAGCTGGGTTAGGAGAGTCATTTCGGGACTCAGGAGAATCTAAAGAGACAAAAAGAACATGGGCGTGATTTTCTTCCAAAACAGAGTGAGCGAGCGGCGGACTCGAGTCGACACTCTTTCCGACCAATGGTTGGTCTGGAACAGGCTGGACACAGCCGAGTTCGGGAAGAGGGGCCTGGACAAGAGAAGAATGTGAACCAATCTCATTGTTGGGAGGCGGATGATCTGCAGCTGTAGAAAGACGTTGATATCCAACGGGGAGTTGGGGTGAAGGAGCTGTAAGACTTTCCAAGACAACAGAGGCTTTATCCATTAGTGGACAAAGGTGAAGGGGATGATTGCCTTCACAAAGTCTACAGGGGATTCGAATCTTCCCTTTTCCCTTACCATTCCCAACTGATAAGGTAGCATCACCGTGAACTTCAGAGGACAATGAGGGGCGGGCCGGATCGCGAGACCATACTTCTAGTACCCTGGGAATGCCAGGACAATCGCGAAGAAGATGGTCCTCCTTGCATAATCAACAAGGAAACTTAACCTTCCGCGGAGGAGCAGAAGGTGGCCCGACTTCAGGGGGACTCGAAGGAGTAAGAGTTATACTTGTAGCCTCTCCCTTAGGAGACTTCTTCTTCTTGGTCTTCTTCTTCTTCTTCTTAGCCACCTGGTTATTTGAATCGAGACTTTCACCAGGCGAAGTACAAGAGGAAGACATAGAAGTAGGCGTCGAAGGGGAGAGATCCACCTTAGGATCAACATGATGTTGTTCAGGTGGAGGGACTGATGGACTAGTAGCCAATACAGCAGGGACCAAAGAGGTTGAAAACAACCAAACAGGCAACCCGACAGTTAACCCCGGAAGGGACAACGTTGCCATATAAGGAGCACCAACATTCCCGAGAGGAGGGAAATGACCAGGATTCCCGTCAAGAGGGGAACTTGGGTTGGTGAACCCTAGAAAAGTTGCCATAGCAAACAAAAAGAAGCCTACCCAAGCTAACGCACACAAGATCTAACCAGGTAACGTTAATCGTGGCCAAATAAATTTTAAGACGCAGGAACTAAACTTGACCTTTTCATGTTTTAAGAGTCGAGAAAAGGACGAAAAGATGACTCTAGTCTCCTTCGAATGTTTAATGAGCACAAAGTGACAAGACGCTCACTGGCACCTTTTCTTTTAAGGAGTCTGAAAAGGATCAAAAGTGACTACTCTGGAGACTCTAGGCAAAGGGTTTACCAAGCAATCCATAAAACTGTTTATACACCTTGGCAATCGTATGAGAACCAAGGACTTTCCGTACTGCAGTCAATCTTCCCAAATGCTGTGTTCGGTGCATTACGGCTCGCAAGGTGGCAGACTCGGCTTCCTATGGATCAAGGATAAAAGCCTAGTGCGGTCTCCCTATATACACGACAGTACGTGGGAGCACAATCCGTGTTAGACCACTATCGAGTCACAGAAGGAGGAATCACCCAACCGTAATGTGAAACAACAGTGACTATGTTTAAAGACGCTGGAACACGTCTCTAGCCTAGACCTCTAGATGTTTGCGTTAAGTTCCAATGCGTTTTTAAGTTCATTCAGTTCATTTTATGGTTGATCTTTGATTAAGTTCCGGTTTCAGGTCCTACCATATGTAAACTCTCGCAATTCCCTAAATGCAAGCTATAATGAATGAAGTATCCTTTCCTTCGATGAACACCTACCTATGGGAGGGTAGAAATATCATTCCCAAACAAAGACAAGTGAATGCAAACACTAAGAAACACAATGCATCAATACACTAATCTCACGATGCATCGATACTACTAATGAAAGATTTAAATTTTGCTTTTCAATTTCTCAAACATGAAAATTCGCAATGCAAATGCACTTTCACTTTCGTATGCTAATGAATGCAAAATTTTCTTTGTGAATTTAAGAAGACAAGCAAGCAAGTGTGAACTGATCGATCCAAACAATTGTGATCTATGCTTGGTAGTGAAGAAATCGAATCAACATAAAAAAGTGGTTCAATAATCGACACTAAAAATCAACCAGCAACAAGAAGTGAAAAAGCCTCAAGCAAATCAATAAGAGGGTTGTGGATGAACCTTGAATAGACAAGTAACCCAAGCAAATGGTTTCTCGATGAAACTTCTAAAGGGCTAGGTCACATGGTCTAAAAAGCACAAGACTCACTCGAATGAAATCAAAGAGAGAGTGCCCCTAACCAAAAGTAATCAAAACAAGCTAATGAGGGACAAGAAACAACAGGGGATAAGAAAGATTGATGAATTCAGGAGATAAAGTTATAAAAACAACTTTTCAGGAATCAGCGCAAGTTACACACTGAGAACCCGAGATGATCACAAATGTCAGCGCAATTTTTACACAAACAACCCGAGATGTCAGCGCAATTTTTACACAGACAACCCGCGATGATCGCGGAAAAACACCTATTTTCCGCGATGATGCGATTTCAGGAGTCGTCGCGGGAATTAAGCTAGCAACCCAAGATCAGCGCGGGTAAAAAGCTACCAAGTGGCGCTGACATCGCGACTATACACGTCTTTTCCGCGATGATCCGATTTCCAGGATCGTCGTGACTGTTAGGCATAATTACGCGATGCACAGGATGTTGCAAAAGGGTGAGCGCGATGACAGCGCGACTGTTAAAATTAAATCTGTGATGGAGCTCAAAAATAGTGACAGGCAAATCAAAACTCCCAAATCAAAATAGCCAATCTTTCAATCAAACAGGGGCATTTCCCAGATCAACCCAGGAAACGCAAAAGACTGATAATTAATCCCCAATCTTTGAAAAGAGAGCAACAATCAAACTCAAAGCAATAATGAACAAAAAGGGACAAAGTCCGGGTCCCCAGTGGAGTGGCCAAATTGTTGGAGAGGTAAATCCCCTCTACAGATAGAGGCGATCCCTACTAGCCCAGAATGGGTATAGCAACAATCAATCAATGCTACTGTGCAAGTTCCTAATTGCAAATAACAGATAGGCAATGAACACCTACTCGGATTCCAACGCTATTGTTTGATGAAGAGATTTCGTTCTCGCTCCTTCGCTTTGGCCGGTCACGATCTTCCACGATCTCCGTAGATAGATACCTGCACACACGAAGAGAAACACAAACACAAGCGTGAAATCTAATAATTGAAATTATACATCAGTCAGAAAGGATGTAATTCACATTAACCATTACGAAGACAAATGAGAATGGAACCATAATAGTAGTCATCTATTTATTAATCAATAACAGAGAAAGGTGCAACCAAAGTGCTGACGTTGAGTCCTTCTCAAGAGGGTCCAGCCAGCAAGTCTCTTAAGCATTCACCCTTGGAGGTAGATCTCCCAAAACAAAAACTCTCTCTCACACAAGCAATACTCACAACCTTCCTTAAGCTCTCTAGCAAATCTACACTTATCACACCAACTACCTACTAACAGCAGCACTCTAAGCACTATGAATTCCACACTATCCAAACTATCAAAACTAGCTGCTCATGGCAATGGTAGAGGCTTAAATAGGAGAAGGAGTCTCCATGAATGGTGGGAGGATGAGCTTATCTCCAAGGAAGGTGGCTCAAATGATGGACAGACGTGCCATAGAAGGGAGGGCGACATTTACAAGGCCAACAACCAGGTCTGGAGTCATCTGGAAGGCTGGTTGTTAGAACGAACTCGCCCAAACTGGATCAGCGCGGGTGTATAACTGCACTGGGGCTCTGACACCGCATCTTAATATTGGAGCAGGCTGTGTCAGCGCGACTTAATACAAATATAGGATGCGCTGTCTCATGAAATTCGACCAGCGCGGAAAACCCATGTGCTTCCGCGTTGGCAGCGCATCAGTTGCACTATAAGCCGCCAGTCAGCGCGGTTATTTTAATAACAGTCGCGATGATGAAATAAACCTTGGAAAAGTGGGTCATTTGGCCAGTTTAGAGAGCATGAGCATGACTATTTTGAATTCATGATATAGTAGGGAGACTGACAGGGAGACAGTGACAAATTACTGTTTAACACTTACCCTCAGAAACAAATAGTCCATCACTGCGCTGCTAGATTTCCAATCCCAAGAAATAATGAAGGAGGCCCAAGTCCTTCATTTCAAACTCCTTAGCAAGATCATCCTTGCATGAAAGTATCAACAGCTTATCACCCGTTAGAATCAAATCATCTACATAAAGTACAATGATAAGCAACTTACCCTCCACCACAATCTGGTATAGGTTAGGATCCGCCTCACTCTTGGAGAATCCAAGTTCGGTGAAATAGCTGTCTATCCGTGTGTACCAAGCACGTGGTGCTTGTTTCAACCCATACAACACTCTCTTGAGCCTGCACACATGCGACTTGCTACTGGAGATCTCGAAATATTTGGGCTGTTCTATGTACACCTCCTCCTCAATGACTTCGTTGAGGAACGCAGTATTTGCATCCATCTGATGAATGTGCCACCCCATCTGTGCTGAGAGAGCAAGAATCATCCGTATGGAAGAATACCTTGCGACAGGTGCAAAGGTCTCCTCATAATTGATCCCCTCTATCTGTGAAAAGCCTCGGGCAACAAATCTTTCCTTGTACTTCTCCAAACTCCCGTCAGCTGCCTGCTTAACTTTGTAGATCCATCTTGAACCCACCACTGATTTCCCTTCCAGTCTAGGAACAATCTCCCATGCACTGTTTCTAACAATCGAATCATACTCTTCCACCATGGCGTCTACCCATGCGGGATCCTCCACAGCTTCCTTGAAAGAGGATGGCTCAGTCACAACACATTTTCTCACAAGAGCCATGTATCCAATGTACCGATTAGGTGACTCTCTCTACCTGCGTTGGGCTGTAGGTGGTCCTACACCTTTCTCTGCATCTTGAGCCAGTCGCTCAGCTTCTGTCAAGTGCTTTCACCCTCTGATGGTTGGCACTGCATGAGTGGTCTCTTCCACTCCATGAACCTTGTCCTATGGCTGATCCACGTCCTGAAGCTCATCCTCAGGAACTAATAGCTCCTCATCTGCATGCAAGTGTGGCTCCCTCTCAAGCGAACACTTCATGGCTTTCTCCTCCTGAAATTTTATATCTCGTCACACAACAGTCTTACCACTGTCTGGCAAATACACACGATAGTTGTGGGGCATATCAGTGTACCCCACAAATATCCCAACCTCTGCGGTCAGCTCCAACTTCTTCCTGGCATCCTTCATCACATGCATGTAAATATTAGCACCAAAAATCCTCAAATGAGAAAGATCAGGCTTCTTACCAAAATAAGCCTCCTTGGGTGTACTCATGCCAAGTATCCTGTGAGGACAACAGTTCTGCACATATACTGCTGTATTGCATGCTTCCGCCCACAAGTGAAGGGGTAGGCCTTGATCATGCAACGTCGCCCGTGCAACACCCACGATCATTTTGTTCTTCCGCTCAGCAACCCCGTTCTGTTGTGGGTTATGGGGAGTTATGAGCTCTCTTCGAATCCCTTCTGCACTGCAGAAATCCTTGAACTTGCCAAAGATGTATTCACCACCATTATCGCTCCTAAGAGCCTTCACTTTCTTCCTCGACTCCTTCTCGACTAGTGCTTTGAACTCACAGAACTTTGAGTATGTCTCTCTCTTCTTTTGCATGAAGAAGATCCAGCAATTACGAGAGAAATCATCAACAAAAATCACATAATACATGTGTTTTGCTGTCGAAGCAACTGAGAAAGGTCCACACACGTCTGTCTGAATTCTCTCAAGGATCATCATGGCACGACTATCCTTCTCGTGAAAGGTGGATTTCACAAACTTTCCCAAACTGCACCCCTTGCACTGATCTGACTGCGCAAGAGTGCCTCTAGGAAGCCCTGTAGTGATCTACTGCAGTATCTTCAAGGCTCCATGGTGAAGGTGACCCAATCTCCTATGCCACAGCTTTCCATCATCCCGTCTCACTAATCCTTCTGCCTTGCATGCCATTGTTGCATAGCCATCTACATGCAACTAATAAAGGTTCCTCACTCGAACCCCTATCTTCTGAGTTTCTCCAGTTGTCTTATTGTGCAGGAAAGCCTTTCCCTCACTGAAAACAACATCATATCCCTTGTCTTATAACATCGCCACAGAGATATGATTCTTCTTCAATCCTGGAACATGCATCACTTCCTTCAATACGAAGGGTTTACCAGACTCCCTCTCAAAGGAAATGGTACCGATACCGGTTGCACTGTATCTACCATCATCGCCCATATCGATGTGCACTCCAATATCTTTGTCCTCCAGATCAGAAAACAAATCTCGATCTCCTGTCATGTGAAAAGATGCACCATTGTCCAAGAACCACACCAATCCCATCAAACTTGAAACCAAGCATGCAATCAATGAAAAATCAAGCTCAAACTGCGAGGCTAGAGCCTCTCCTGCTGCAGATCCAGTAGCTTGCTTGTTCTTCTTCTTCTGCGGACAATTAGTGGCATAGTGTCAATGTTGGTGACAGTGAAAGCACTTCACCTTGGACATGTCCTGCTTCTTGCCTTTCACACCAGGCTGAGAAGCTTTCTTGTTCTTCCCCTTCTTTTCTTTCACAGCCAAAGCGCAATTTTCTTCATCAGTTCCCTTTGATGAAGGCTCGTCCCTGGTATTCTGCCTGATCTCCTCCTGCACAAGATCTGACCAAAGTATCTCCCATCCTGGAAATTTCTCCCAACCATTGGTAGAGTCCTGATAGGAATGCCAACTCTTTAGAAGACCAAGTAGAGCCAAGCTCACCAAGTCCTCATCATCGACAGTCACCCCCACACTTCCCAGTTCATCTCTGCACTGAGTGAACTTCGTGGGATACTTGGGCATACTGTCTCCCTTCTCACATTTGATGTTTCTGAGTTTATCCTTAAGTGCTAGCTTCCTCTGATCGCTCTTGCTTTGGAATAGATCTGTCAACACTTTCCACATCAAGTATTGTTGTAGGGAAAAGTATCCGACTCGGATGACCCTATCCCACTCTAAGGGTGATAGTACCTCAGCAACAACTGTAAAGAAAACTACTTAAGGTTTACTTCTTTATGAAAGCAAGAGAGAATGAAGAAATGCACTAACCGTTGCCTTGCGCTTAATGTCGAATCCAAACTCTTCTCTTTGCTGCTTGCTCCCAGCTCCTTGCTCTTTTGCTGGCCCAGCTACAATGAGATCCTGCAAAATAACAAAGAAGGAAACTACAAAAAGCATGCAATCATAACTGATTCAAGGATTAGCATAAATCAAATATACAATTATCACAATACATCATTGAAACAAGTGCATATAGAAGAACCTCAATAGCTTTTATTAATGGAAGAAATAAAGTTCTGAGAGTGTTACAACCATTGAAGGCCCCAATCCAGCAACACCTCCCAGCAGAAAGAATTTCTCCTCTTCACCTCCTTCAAGCAATCACCCAATAGTTCTATAGTGAAACCAACAGCATATCATTACTTTGCACAAAAATTCCAGCCTCCTTGAGCTCATAGGAGAGAGCTCAATATATAGATGAATTGAGAAAGGATGAGTCAGCTTGCAACTGATGTGTAGCTGCCTTGTGTCCTCTCTCTCTTCAGTTGATCTTCAGTTCTTGAGTCCACTTGGAGAACCTTGCTTCCACTTGGAGAAACAGAGCCTCTGACTCATCACAAGGCGAAATCCCTGATCCAAGTGTCATTTTTGGAAGATTCCAGAGCAATGACTCAGTGTGCCACTTGTCCCATCTCGCTCAGCACAGGTGGCCTTTGTTCTACCTGCTTTGCAACGCAGGTACACCATGGAGGAGTTGAGTTTCAGCGCAGAAGCCTAGTGGAGCACCTGCTTTGATTTCAGGATTGCTTGTTTTTGAGTGTTTTCAGGTGGAGAACTGATCTGAGAGCTGTTGGTTTGCTGACCTTGTTCCTCTAGGGGTAGGAACATCATGTTTAGGGACTTTGGATCCCTTGGATTATTAACAATTCATGCCTGATGCTGCAAGGCACAAAATTGTCTATAACAGATGCCCCCTAAAGTATGAGGTCGTTTATCGGGTGAAATGCTTTATTAGGAGGATCCGAAGTTCATTCAATCTGCTGAGAAGTGTCCTGTAATAAGATACAATATAATACATTATTTTTCATACTTTTTCATGATCTAGCTGAGGCGGGCATTCCCATGCTCAGCTTTATAAATTCATTTTGGTACATAGCACAGACGATCATCTGATGATAGACTGATAATTCTCTGCTGAAATTATCATCCTTTGAGAAGGATGATCATCTGCTGCAATGATGTACATATCAAATGTCTTTATATCCTGAATATATATCGCAGCCCGGATGGATGAAACTAGATCCGGGGTCTTCAATCTCTTCCGATCTCCACTCGATGTACAAGTCGATCCATGTGAGAATTTCTTGAAGTCGAACATGGAAAGACATCGCTTGATTACCGGTCAATGATGTAAACCGTTAACAAGCGCGAGAGGAATCACCGATAAGGATGATGACCCTCAAGGTACGGCAGTACAATTCACATGGTGGGAATAAAGGACTTGGCATCGACCACCATGCAAAATCTTCTGGTCGAAGGTCATTGATGTATACCTGTCGCCGGAAGTGAGAAACTTGCCATTGAGGCATGCAAGTTTCAAAGTACTGAAGGGGTTGTTCCTAGATCGACTCCTTGGATAATGAGCTGATGTCGACAAGGAGCGATCCGTCAAAGGAGGGCCTTAATGAATCCCACATCAGTGACACGGAACGGAGCTAGTGATTGTGATGAGGTGAGAACAAACTGTGATGTATGATTCAGGGTGGCGGTCATGAAATGGATGAAGGACAATGTATGGCAGTGGATGGGACACGGTTGACTCTTTGCAGAACAACATCTCTTGAACATATAACGACATTGATGTGATGGATCGGTAGCATTACCCCAAATGTGGATGGTGTGGCGAGGACCATGGTGATGAGACCGGTGAATGAAACAACCCAACCCGATGTGATACAGAGGACAAAGTGTCATGTTCAAGAGTGACTTGCTACCATTAAAGCTGTGAGGTTCTCCCAAATTTTTCCCCAGTCATTGCTGACCAGTACCTCTTTATTTTTGTCAAGCTTGAGGAGGATAACATATGCTTGTTCTATAACCTGCCCTTTGGGCAAGCCCATCGCTATGTTTTAACGAGCCTAGCGGTAGGGAAACTCGTTCTCATCTAAAGACAAGTTTGTCGCTATTTAATGAATTTAACGAGTCTAACGACAAGGATAACTCGGTCCTTTTCATTTTTAGAGAGTCTGAAAAGGTACATAAAGTCAACTCCAGAATTCCTTTTTCGTCATCTAATCCCTTAAGTCCGAAAAAATATAAAACAATACAGAAGGGATGAATTTTCGATTGCTTTAACGAGCCGAACAAAACAAGCGCTCGATCTTTTTGTGCAATAATCCCTCAGGTCCAAAAAGATTAAAATCTAGAGGAGGGATAGCTCTTCCGGTCGTTTAACGAGCTGGAAGGCCAAAACTTGGCAAACTTTTCATATTTTATGAGTCAGAAGAAAAGAGCTCAAAGAAGACTCGTCTTTTGAGGAACGAGTGATAAACAGGGTTAGCAGCAGATTCCAGGTACAGGTTGGAATTTTCCAATCACGGCAGTGTCACAAGGATGGCTAAGTGAAATCACTCTTCGCAGCTGTTCCTCAAAATGGGTAAACAAACATATGGAGATGAATGATTGGCCAAATGAACGGATGCAGGTGAGACTGCAAGAACACGACCAAGGGCTTTAATATGGCTGTCAAAGGTTACATTTACCAAGGTTATTTACCGGTTCATTTTTTCTGGGTGAGCTTGAACTCTGGGGGAAGATTGCTCACAACTTATGTTTATTTTTTAACGAGCATGAACTATGTGCTAAAACTGCTCGGATCTTGCGTTTATTTTTTAACGAGCATGAACTGTGTGCTAAAACTGCTCGATTATACCAGTCTTAATACAAGGAATGGCTCAGGTGAGGTAGTCATATTTAAGGAGCTATACCTCACTAGTTACTCCAATTTGGCAAGTTTTAACTTTTGCCCCACATCCTTTCTTTATGCAAGCTGGAAACGGCTAATCCTACGAGTTTAACGGGTTAGACCTACAGGTTTAAAGGGAGGACCTAAAAATTTAAAAAATAAATAGTCGTCCCGTGCTTGCACTCCAAAAGGTTCGCATGCCCCCAGGTATAAAGTATAATTTCAAGGCTACCCCTCCTCTGTCCCACCTCTGTTTTTTTACTTGTCGTCTTGCTATATTTTTAACGATACTTGTCTTCTCGTTATTTTTCGGTGCCAATGGTACTTGTCTTCCCATCAGTTCACTTTTAGGTTTTTGCAAGATCGCAACAGATAAAAACATTGGCGTTACGGAGGGAGGTTTGCCTCTTACTTATTATCCGAAAAATGGTTTTGTTCGCTGCCGCAAACTAAACTCTTTTTTCCGGCGATGTCTATTACTAGGTTACTAAAGATGGTGACCACTTGTTGCAGCAATTTCATCTCTTTCTTTGGAGGCTGCCCCTACTTATCCTTCAAAACATATGTTTTAATGGGTGAGGCTTGCCTTCAAAGATGGTGGCTACTTGCCACCACAAATGGATCTCCTCCCTCGGCATCCTACTTACTTAGACAAGGGGAGCGAGAAGCTGATTATCTCACTCACATAACTTTGACAAAAGAACTTTATCCTAGAACAACCCTCTCTCCCATGCCGGACGGGGTACGGACTAGTCATATTCTTCTGCGGAAATTAACTTTATACCCAAGGTTTTCTCTGCCCAAGGCAGGCCAGGGTGCATGCCCCCTGGGTCCCAGTTCTTTCTTCCGAATCACTCGCATTCATCGGGAAGTAGAACCGGGGGTGGAGGCATTCCTTGAGTGAATATACTGTTACGGGATGGTATTTGACTATTTGCGATGCGTGATCCTGGAAATGAAAGTTGGTCTACGAGCTTGACCATTCTTCCTTCGTGCGGAAAACACATAACTCTGAAGAGTGAGGACACTATCGCCTCCATGCAATATATATAGTCTCGTCCAAGGAGTAAGTTATACACCAAGGGTCCCTGGACGACCATGACGTTCATATGAACTGTCTTCCCCTTCAAAGTAACGGGAACATTGGGGAGAATCCCTAACGGGCGACTGGTTCCTTTATCAAAACCTGATAGATTTCTCATCTCAGGTAAAAGCGCCGGGGAACCCAGTGCTTTCCAAGCAATAGAGGAAAGGATACTCACAGATGCCCCTTCATCAATGATAGTTCCAACCATCACCATTCTATAGATTTGGACAATGATTCTGAATGGTATATTGGCTGGTAACCGGGGTCTGCCTAGTTGGTTCCAATCAAAGGACACAACCAGGTTGCTTGGTGGTGGGACCGAATACACGGCCGGATACGACCCTGACGATGTTCCTTCCTGCGATAAAGGAATGGGCGCATTGCCCTGATGCTCATCAGAGTCTGTGTTGATGAAAAGAATCTGTATGGTGTCATCCTCATTCTCTTCAGTGAGGGTGTCATTTGAAGATGAATCTTCAATGACGGTGTCATTTGAGGATGAAACCTCTGAAGGAAGAACCGGGTCAACTGCCATTTCGACCTTTAGACTTTCGTCTGGTCTGGATTCAGTAGGTTCATTCTCAATGACCGACACTTCAGCTGACCACTTGATCGGGCCAGCTGGATTTTCAACTATCGAGGGACTTGGAACGAGTTTTTGGTATCCAGGAGGAAGTCGTAACGGTGAAACCGGACGATCTTCCAAAACTCTCTTCGCCTCATCTAAGAATGGACAACGGTGGATGGCGTGATCGCCTTCACACAGTCTGTAGGGTGATCTTGGTCTCCCTCTTTGTCCTTCACTCTCGCTAGTTGATGGAATGCAATCAACATGTCTATCAGAGGTTGATGCTATCGGATTGTGCAACCTGGGGGACCAGTCCCTTAGTATCCGGGGAATACAAGGACAGTCACGGTGGAAGTGGGTCCCTTTGCAAATGACACATGGCGATTTAGGCCCGGTCGGTGTAGTGTGTGGATTTTTGTCAGATGTCTTTTGCTTGCCCCCAGTCGCCTTCGCCATAGGCCCCTTCTGCTTCTTTTCTCTCTTCTTCTTTTCCTTCTTCTCCATGGGAGGCTGACTTTTGCTAGCTCTACCTTGCAAAGATGAAGGATCAGAGGAAGAATTGTAAGAAGTGGAAGGCTGGTGGGTAGCTCTAGACTAGTCTGACTGTTGATTCGACTGCTCAGGATTAGTGGTGATCTGAACTACATTAGTTGAAAAGAGCCATACAGGTAGGCCAATTGTCAATCCTGGAAGTGACAATGTGGCCATATGAGGCGCACCAACATCTCCCCAAGAGGAGAAGGGATTGGGACTTCCACCAAGGTGACTTCCTTGGTTGGTGGGCTCCATACTTTTCAACTGAAAGATCAACGTGGGAATAACAGGTGATTATGTTCCGATTAAAATAAATTTTATTAACGACGCTTTAGACACAACTTTGCTTTTTCATGTTTTAAGAGTCGAGAAAAAGCTAAAGATGACTCTAGTCTCCTTCGATGTTTTAACGAGCCCGAAGTGACAAATGCTCGGATGGACTTTTTCAGTTATAGAGTTTGAAAAAGGCCAAAAGAAACTACTCTGGAGTTCTAGGCAGAGGGTGTGCCAAACTTTTCACGAAACCACAGAATACGTTTTACGGTACGGGTGGTCGATCTTCGTGAATGCTGTGTTCACTGCATCGCGATCAGTAGGGTGGCCGACACGGCTTCCTATGGATAAAGGCTTTGTTCCTATAGGGGTCTCCCAATATATACGCGATGGTACGTGGGAGCACAAGTCCGTATTAGTGCCACCGACTCTCAGGAGGAATCACCCACCTTCGTAGAGATCGACGGTCACTACGTTTAACGACGCCGGAACACGTCTCTACCTAGACCTCTATGTGTTTGCGTTATGTTTCAAAGCATTGTTAAGTAAATTGGATTTATTTTAATGTTGATCTTGCTTAGCAGTTTGCCTTTAAGGATCACCACGATATGTATGTAACAAATTCCTGAATGCAGTCTAAGATGAGAAGCAAACTTTTCAATCTTTCAACTTTGAAAATCTTAACTACTGAGGAGAAGAAAGGCAAATCTTTTCACACAGATCATAGAGCACACACTAATGCAAAATTTCCTAAATCAGCATGCAAACAGTCAAATGCAAAATGCACAATGCATGTATTTTCTTTTCCCTTTCTTAATGTTGATGTATTACAAAAAGAAAGTTGTTATATAACTTTGATTTCGATTTAAAGCGAAAACAAACAAGCTTGTCCAAAATCAAAAGACACCTTAAGATTTACTTGTTTAATCACTGGAAATACATGAAATCAAACCATAATGACGAAAGTAAAAAAAGACTAATCAGCTATGGACAGCAAACAAGCTAACTCTTTAGACCAGCAAAATGCCTAACACAGGTTCAGATCTAAGAGGCCAAAGCAAGACTAGTTCACTTTCGTTATGGGAAATTGTAAATGATGTAAGAAATACAAAAGAACAAGTACAATTTCGTTATATAACAGAGGCGGAATGATGGCAAGTAAGGTTGGTTTCAGAACAGGTACAAGACTAGTAACTGGCTGCAAAATCTATAGTGAAAACAGGCAAGAAAAAGGGAGGAAACCCCAAATGCACAAGGCAAAATTGGGCCAACGCAGGTGCTGCACAGCCAGTTTGGCTCTCAGCGTAGGTAGCCCCTTCGGGACCTGCGTTGCAAAGCAGGTAGCCTGTGTACTACCTGCTTTGGAAAACGTAAGTTGCGTTTTCTCAGTTTCCGGGTCACAATTTTCTCAAAAATTCACAGTTTTTTCTCAAATCAGAAGCTATCAATCAAGTACACACTAAGGGATGACAAGGAAGATGAAAAGCTATCACTAAGAGCTTACAAGGATCCTTGTAGATCAGCTCTTCAAATCATGAACCTGCTCAGAAATGAGCTAGAGTAGCTGCCCTCTACTTCGCTTTTGATATAGTCAAAAGCTTTTCGATTTGGTACTCTTTTGTTCAGGAAATGAATAGCAAAATACTACAAACAATCAAACAGATACGATCCCCAGCGGAGTCGCCAGTTTGTTGTAGGGAAAATTATCCGACTCGGATGACCCTATCCCACTCTAAGGGTGATAGTACCTCAGCAACAACTGTAAAGAAAACTACTTAAGGTTTACTTCTTTATGAAAGCAAGAGAGAATGAAGAAATGCACTAACCGTTGCCTTGCGCTTAATGTCGAATCCAAACTCTTCTCTTTGCTGCTTGCTCCCAGCTCCTTGCTCTTTTGCTGGCCCAGCTACAATGAGATCCTGCAAAATAACAAAGAAGGAAACTACAAAAAGCATGCAATCATAACTGATTCAAGGATTAGCATAAATCAAATATACAATTATCACAATACATCATTGAAACAAGTGCATATAGAAGAACCTCAATAGCTTTTATTAATGGAAGAAATAAAGTTCTGAGAGTGTTACAACCATTGAAGGCCCCAATCCAGCAACACCTCCCAACAGAAAGAATTTCTCCTCTTCACCTCCTTCAAGCAATCACCCAATAGTTCTATAGTGAAACCAACAGCATATCATTACTTTGCACAAAAATTCCAGCCTCCTTGAGCTCATAGGAGAGAGCTCAATATATAGATGAATTGAGAAAGGATGAGTTAGCTTGCAACTGATGTGTAGCTGCCTTGTGTCCTCTCTCTCTTCAGTTGATCTTCAATTCTTGAGTCCACTTGGAGAACCTTGCTTCCACTTGGAGAAACAGAGCCTCTGACTCATCACAAGGCGAAATCCCTGATCCAAGTGTCATTTTTGGAAGATTCCAGAGCAATGACTCAGTGTGCCACTTGTCCCATCTTGCTCAGTGCAGGTGGCCTTTGTTCTACCTGCTTTGCAACGCAGGTACACCATGGAGGAGTTGAGTTTCAGCGCAGAAGCCTAGTGGAGCACCTGCTTCGATTTCAGGATTGCTTGTTTTTGAGTGTTTTCAGGTGGAGAACTGATCTGAGAGTTGTTGGTTTGCTGACCTTGTTCCTCTAGGGGTAGGAACATCATGTTTAGGGACTTTGGATCCCTTGGATTATTGACAATTCATGCCTGATGCTGCAAGGCACAAAATTGTCTATAACAAGTATGGAGAAGCCTTTCCATGCAGGCTGGACACAATGTGATCCTTCACGCCCTCTAACAGAATCCTTCGACACTTTGTTGTCTTCTTTTGCCAAGCATCAACCTGCACAGTATCAGTAGGTTTTGGGACCTCAGCCTCTATGAACTCCTTCAGCCCATTATCATCTAACACTACCTCCATCCTGTCCTTCCATGTAATATAGTTCGAGCTGCCCTCAAGAGCATACTCCAATCGCAATCCGTTGAAAGACATTGCCACGTTGATACCAAGAAAACACTGCTACAAATTCGAATTCCACCAGCTCCAAACTCAACCGCCTCTGATCTAGAATTCGTGAGAACAAAGTATTTCTCTTACAGAGATTGACTGTATGGGCTTTTACCTGATATCTCACCTTCCAAAGGAAGGATGAATCCAAAGGCTACCTGGCCCGATTACAGACTCTGCCTGAAGAAATAAGATGTAAACACTTTCTGAATAATAGATTTGATGATCAATAGCTCTGACACCATGTAGAAATTTTGAATAATATGACACTTATTCACAGAGATTATCCTGATTATACACTATTGCGGAATACATGCACAATACATAATCTCCTCTACGTTGATCATCAGTTGAGCAGCATTAAAAACAATGAAACATCAATCGCATGCACACATTAACACAGTATGTAACCCAGGGAAAGCTTACAGCTGAAAACCCCACATTATCTGTATATTAATAATTGAGAACATGTAACAATACATAGTACAATACTCCTCACAAGTACTCAGTACTATCTCCATCTGTTACACACAAAACTAGCTCAGATCCGAACAAGTCACAGGTTCAAATTTTCTTTGCTGCTTTGCCTGCCTCTATTGCACAATACCAAGTGAAAATCACATGACCACAGGCTATTTCACTGGGCATATACTGCGTAATCCTCATGGGCATACTCAATCCATTGATTGTGCAAGATCTCATGGACAACTATAGTCACAACTGATAGCAATCTCAACCTCTAACACCTGTCTCCACTGAACTGTACATGCACTGAGTTAAATGATGTATTCTTCAGTTGCTTTATGAGTTAATAATTAGTGAATTAATTAATATTTAATTCACACAACTAATCACTAGTCTATTCTTTAGTTAGACTAAAATACAACTAGTTCAACCAAGTCAAACTGAACACAACTCCATCAACTCCACATCCAACTGCACCAAACTCAACTGCTTGAGTTCTAACTGAAGTCCTGCATGCAATAGCTCAACTGACCCACAAAGAAAGCGTATTTCCTTCTGACAGCTGCATGTGCCACATCTATAGCTCAAACTGAAGTGCTCCAAGAGGATAAGATAAAGTTTATAGTCCAAATATTATTATGAGACAATAATATTCGACTTTTCTATTTTTAGCCTAGCAGTCTAAAAATAGACTCTGATCACTCCACTATAAACCAGAAATAGAAGTCCATATATTTTTCCCAACATGACCAATCATCCATAAACAACATCCTGCAACTCATAGACCATGATCCATATGTCTAAAAATAGACTTTGCGCCAAAAATAGCTTGTGGGCCCACTTAGTGAAAGCGACTTCTTTCCACTAAGCTCCATCATCTTGTTGCATTATCAACACAGCCTCTGAGAAGTTTCAGCCTTTCATATAATATTATCAATAAAGGTCTTTCTTCCTCCTCCTTTACCCTTGCCACCTATATGGTTGTTTTTCTTGTGTCCTCTCATGCACTTTACATCTCTCAAAAAAACGTTAAAGCTTTTTGAAATCTACAATTGCCTTCCTCAGCAATGGCACCAAAATGTTGGTCACTTTAATTGCTTGTTAATTTAAACAACTAAGTGCTACATAAATTGTCAACCCAGGGAAGTCTGTTTATTTCAAAGGCAACTACGCACTGTATGTGCTCAATCTCAAAAGCAATAGAAGTTGTAATAACAAATAAATTAGTCACATCTTGCTCTAAGCAAACTGAAGCTCCACTCTGAGTTACAACAAAAACAATTTATTGCGGACAATCGCCAAAGAATGCTTAATTTCATAAAAAAGGGTAATCTAATGAAAAGGAATCAATTTGCAAAGGAAAGCATTAAATATGCTGTAACAAAGAATAGGACCCTATTCCCAAAGCAAGAATCCTCAGCACCCATTTCTGATTACCATTCTTTCCAACTCACTCTGTAAACTCAATTGCCAATGGAACACTCATGAATTAACTGTAGATAAACTAAATAATGTAGCAATCAATTGGAAAAAATAGAGTTCAGCAACAATGCATAAGCACGTTCAGTAAACAGAACTTTTAACAAGGTATAGATAGGAAACACACTTAACACACTGTAGAAGTATAATGGGTGAATCTTGTGATGAAGGTGGGCCCTGTCCTTCTCACAAGATTCCCCAGGAAACAAGAACTAGAAAGAAATGTTCATAACAGTTTTTTATTCATCCATAAAAATGTCATGTTACAAAAAGATTTCAGTTCTTCTCCTTCAACTAAAAATCCTTCCGCAATCTGTACGTCCCCCTCTAATGTAGATGTCTCCTCTTTCTAAAGAGGAGACATCTATTACAACTGATTACATCGTAAGTCCTATCTTTAACCCAAAATAGGGAAATCAATTTTCCCATTAACAAAATGTTGTTACAATGGTTATGGTAATGCTGACTTTAGAATGTAGTAGTTACAACCAATGTAGAAGCTCCTTCAATGATCTTTTTCTGTTGCTGTTGAATCTAGAATGCAAATCATGATTGCTTCAGCAATGTGATTTTCTCCTTGTTCTAACTGTTACAGCAACATGACCTATAATAATAGCCCTGCAGTCTTCGGGTTGTTTCAGCAATGTAAACTACAATGATAATTGTTTCAGCAACTATCCATTTCAATCAATAAATTATGAAAGTAATGTAATTGTATGTAAAATAGATTAAACATATAGTAATGGGAAGAAATATTGTATGCCTTTGGAAAAGTGGGTTAAAGCAATAACAAGAACTTTAAATATGGGTTGAAAATGGATGACATAATAGCAAAATATATGGTCAAAAAGGGAAAATGTGAGGTCCTAACACAAGGCACCAACTAGATTGAGGGCTCACCTTTCTCTTGGATGGCTAGATGCATGTGCATGGTAACAGTGGACTACTCTTTTGAGTAGATCTTATTATTTGTGTTCTTCTTATGTTTTGGTGATAAAACATGTTTAAGGGGGGTGGAATGTAGTATACCTAGGGGGGATAGTATGGGGTACAGAGGGAGGTACCCAAGGGAATAATGTAATAATGGGATGGGCCATAGTTAATAAATAAAGTGGTTAACCCGCGTCATGTAAGGGACCATAAGTAGTTAGCAATAATGTGATAAGCCCATGGTAATGACCCATGGTATTGTATGTATGAGGCTTATATAGAGGCTAGAGACTCCCCATTGAGAGATGACAAGGAATATTGTATGGACAATCATATGGCTTGGGGAGTGTTCTCCTTCCTTAAGGAGTGATTGTATGGTGTTACCCTACCTCAATTGTTTGATATCAATAAAGAAGAATTTCTATCTATTTCTATCTTATTATTTTTGGGCATATTTATATTCTTATACATTTGCAAGTCAGATCTATTACAGTGGAACCAATAATATATGACCCTAAGAAATTCAACCATCCCCTATTTGACTAAAACAAGAGGTCAAGTAAGGGATAGTGTAAGGCAAGGAAGTCCTCCTACTAAGGGTAGTAGGCTTTGAAGGTGCCTAGAGTGACGGGGAGCTATGAGCTCTCTTATGGTTCCCTAGTAAGTATGTGAAAGTGCTATGAGTGGGAATTGATAAAACTAAAGTATCAAGACATAAAAAATAGGTAAAACTAAAAGGTTAACCTTTCCTTTAAAAGTTATTAACATTTGAAACAATCCAAAAAATTTGGCGTGGGATTTTGCATATGAAAAAAATACTAAGATACCTACCATCCTTTCACTTAATAAATAACTAGGCCTTTAGAAATTTTTTATGGTAGTGGGGTCTCAATCCACCAAATAAAAAATCGACAAAGGTATGGATGGAGGGTTATAGGGCCACATCCCAAAGAAAATGGTGACACTTCCAAAAATCATTTGGAATCCACTCTAGGTGCAAGTTCTCATAAACTTATCACCTATCGAAAAACATGCCCTAGGTTTTGGCAACTAAGATACCTATGTCTAGGGGGGTGAGAGAATCTCAGCTTCTAGTTATCAATCCTTGACTCGGAGTTGCTACCAAGATTCGTGAGATTCAAGGAGGCTCATGATAGTCCACAGTCTATTCCTTGCCCCTTCACAGGTTTCTTCTCACCACTAACTTTTTTCCATTGGACTATGGAGGATTTCAAGCTCCCTAAAAAGGAAACTTCTATGCTTCAATGTGAAACAATTAGGGGAGATTTTTTGGATGCCTACTACCATGGTCATAACTTAAACTATCAATTATTTTATGCCCCTTGTGGAAAAATTAAATGAATTCAAGTTAAGGGTGATTTTTAGAAGTCTTAATTTCTCTTAGTTTTCGTAAATGAGATTCAAATAAATTAAGTACAAATTTCTAATTCCCTAAAGGATCGCCAATGGTGAAATATGGAGGAGTGTACTCTTCAAATGAAGTTTAGGTGAACTCAATGTTTGAAGTATGGTGTGTGCAAGGTGTGAATGGTCAACATACAAAATGTGTTTGGAGTGCAACAAAGATGGACATTATGTGATACTTCACAAAGTCGTCCTAACCAAACTGTGTTGTATATTTCAAAAGAGGAAGTGATATGCATATAATGGGATGCTTACTCCTAATTAAATTGTTTTAATTCCCAATCCTATAAGGGATATGGAAGGTAGTGATTTTAGAAATGTTTATGATTCCCTGTAAGATCACCAATGGTGCAAGAGGGAAGAGCATACTCTATTTCATACTAACATTACTCTTTTCCCCAATATATAAAATTAAAGCATATAGAAAATCCATGCACATGGCAAAAAAGTTGAAAAAAATCTCTACTTAAGTGGCTAATGGAGCAAAGAAATCCTATCTAAAAATGCAGAAAATGTGCAAGAGTGAAGGAACATGACTAAAGGCTACCTTCATGTCAAAAAGAAAGGAATTACAAGAGCGAATATGTTATTTATTATTTGTGTAGGTCTTTCCTACACAATCATAGGAAAAACTGTGACACCCCTAGTACACTTCCCCTGATTTTTGTAATGTAATGATGTAATGGCATGAAGTGTGGGACCATAGATCCATGATCTAAGAGGAAAGAGGAAAGATAAACCAATTGGGGTTAGATGGCACCTTAAATCAAATTTATGGTGCCAATAATTAGAAAAATAAGAGGAATAGTCCAAGAGGAATATGAAGGGAACCCTAAGGAAATGATAAAAAGGGGGAATGCACAATAATGAGGGGTTGGTTCGACCTCTTTTTGGTGGATCCCATGTTTAAATATGGAAAGAGATATGAGCCGAGGGAATGGGATTCCCTATAAGATAAAGGTTTGAACATAAGAGAAAAAGGATGAAAAGGAAATATGATCAATGATTTCCAAAGGACTGCCTGAAAAACCACTCAGGGTGCTTACTAGGGATGATAAAACATATCTATAAGGATTCTGCTATGGTTTGATAAACCACTAATCGAGGGCTCGACACAAATCATAAACCACCCAAGGTTCTTGGTGGGGGTTAATAAACCACTCACAGAGTGCTTGACCCAGTTGATAAAGCATCCATTAATATGATTTTTTATGTGCTTTACTAGCTGAAAAACCACCTACTGCCATATGTATTTCCTATCCCCTATGTACTGAAGATGGCTTCTTGCAAAGGATGTTGAAATGAAAAATTCACCTTATATCATGGATCTCGCTTGGGTGTGACTACTAAAATTACTTTTGACTACTATAGGTGTATTTTTGGGTGGAAAATTAAAGTCCCACCTTCAGCTTTCTCTTTTTCTATATTGTAAATAAGAGCCATAGAGCTGAATGTTGTGATATTAAGGATTGTATCATGTTAAATTTAATATATATCTCTCTCTGGATTATTGCATGGCTATAGAGATCGGTACATGAAATTAATTGGTTGAATTTTCCTTAAAATGTTATGTGGATTTTATGAATCTTTTTCATGGAGTTGTAAGTTAAATGCATTGAATGCCCATGTAAGTTTATTGTGTTTCATGCAGTGATGTAGGTTTTGTGACTCATATTTGTTTTCATATTTGATTTTTATGTCAAATAAAACATTATTGGTCTCATTGAATGATGAATGTGTAGGGTATACATATGGTTGATGTTGGCATTATAGTGTTGCGATTGATTTCAACCAATGTTTGACACTATTTCCCTTAAAATGATGTCTTATATGTGTTTTATGGATGATATTCTATTGTTGTGACAATGTCTAGGCTTGCACATTTATGTTCTAAAGTTGATATGTAGATCATGTGGAAGAAGGATGCAATCTATTTGAGTTATGACATCCTCATAGTGAATTAGTTTTCCTCATAATGAATATCTTGCTACCCTTGTTGGAATATCCATACTATCCCAATGAGGATCCTTTATGGGAGCATGTGTTTTCCCAATGTTGATGGCTGAAATTAGAATTCCCAAAATGTGTGTGCATCCAACCAATTATAGGGGAAATTCCTATGGATTTTGTACATGGTATTTGGTCAAAGAGTCCAAGAAAGTTCGATCCTTATCTAGAAGTTGATAAAAGTTGAAAATGTCCCTCATTCATAATATATTAAGGAGGATCGAGTGATCATGGAGAAATGTTCAAAATACTAGATCAATTCTATTATATGAACAAAGATTCTGAGTGCTTCATCATTCAAAATGCAATTATTGTCTTAAGCACTCCAAAAATTTATATAGAGGAGAATGCCTTGAGGAATATAGTTCAGTTGTATTGTTTGATGCATTGTTAGTGTGTGAGAAAGAGAAGAGTACACAAGTGGAGAAAACTATGCAAATTTTCTAAAGACTCATAGAGATAGAACAAAAGTTGTTGAAGGTAGTAGAAGTTTGTTTCATTCAACACCTTGAGAATAGAGGGAGGAGATGGTGCAAAGGGATTTTTGAAGATCTATCAGTTAATTTTTCTTAGTTATATATTTTTATTTTCTTTAGATAGATGCATTTCATTATTTACATATTTAATTCACCCCACAACATTATAACATCATTACATCATATGCAATTATGTAGAAATAAAAATATCATCAACAATGTAGTAGAACATAAAGGAACAATAGAAGAAAAGAATTCACACATAGAAACACTAGGAATGGTCAGAGACCAAGGAAAAACCGCACAAGGGAGAAAACTCTTTCAAATTATTCCTCTTATTAGATTGTCATAAAATGTTCAAAAAAGAGAAAGTACAATATTTTAGTTATTAAATCACAAAACTACCCATGAAAACCAACCAAAAGATATCAAAAAATACAAGCCCAACAAAAATACTAACCATTGATAACTTTCTTATCCTACGGCCATTTGCAGTCATCTGTCACTTGAAACTCTAGGTATTGGCTGCATGGAACAAGTGATCATACATGTGTTTGAAGCATTATATCTATATGGATAGGTTTTTATGCATGCGACTATGACATAAAGATTCTTGTGACAACCCTGTAGCTATGAACCAAAATCCATAATCCACAAATGCAAGCTTTGGACCCTGTAATTTGATACCTTTATGAACCAATCTTCATGAACCAACTTCAAACCTATGTGATCCAAACCAAAGAGGAGAGAAGAAGAAAAATACTTGATGATGATCTCCAAATGAGGGTCACTTGAATTGTACTTATATCCATCTAAGGGTGTCCAATTTCCTTTTATAGCCAACTTGTCCTTTTGTTCACATGTGGATTTCTGTAATAAAATTATATTTTTCCTTAAATAAATTGAATTCTTCAAAGGCCTATGAATGGTCTTTCTTGATGAGGAAGATTGTCCAAAGGAAGGAATTTGTCCTTGAACTTCCAAATTAACACTCCTTCTCAACTAGGGACAAATTACCAACTACTACATATGTCCCATCACAAATATCTTATCAAAAAATGTTCTCTTCACTCATCTATGCTCATCTCTGCTCATTCCTACTCATCTCTACTCATCCCTGCTCATATATGCTCATATTTGCTCATCCTTTCTCATATTTTCTCATCCCTACTCATCTTTTCTCATATGTTGAGTACTATTGAATCTAAAAGAAGAACAATTTGACATCAAAGGGGATCCATGATAACACCTTATATCCATCAAGGAGCCACTGCTACCACCCATAATAACTTCCAATGGGGATCCCAATGCTACTACTCAGGAACCAATGACAATGAGAAAGGTCATATGGGACACTATCATCACAATTCATCTCACATAAAGGAGCATCCAACTATAACCCTATATTGAGAAATAGGAAAGATATTACTTATGAATCATGGATCATAACCATCGCATTGTGCAATAAATGGGTGAGACACCACTTTCTATATGAATTAAGGATCACAACCATCATATTTCCTTTTGATCTTCCCAATCTTGACCCTGAAGAGTGATGTGGTAGAACACCTGCATCATAACATGAGCTTGGGTGAGATACCAAACTTACAGAAGGTAAGAATCACACACCCCCAAACCTCCTAACGTGTTTTTCAAATGGGGAGGGATAATCCCAACAAGCTTGACTTATGGGTATGTTGTCGACTAGGGTATACTTTCCTAGACCAAGATAGGTGTAGATACCCAACTTGTCAAAACAAAAGAGGATCACGCACATCATGTGGGTGAAAATAGGGGAGATTCCCAACCTCCCGTAAGATTAGGGATAAAACACACCTATTGTCCAAATCTCCCTCAACCCCATGATCTCTTCAACTCGATTAGCACAGACCCTAAGCCAAGACGTTAGAAAATTATATATTACAGATAAGTAGAACACATAAAATATATTTCAGAAATATAAACACAGAAAGCACATAAAACAAGAGAGACACAAAGATATGTGGTTTACCCAATTTGGGCTACGTCCAGAGAGAAGCAGTGAGTTCTTCCTTTAATATTATCTAGCAAAATGAAGAGATACAACTTACAATAGATCCATTGTAATTCCCTCTTCACTCTCAATCTCCACTCTCTTCCTCACTCAGAATACATGTCTACATATTTGCAATACACTTCCCTCATATATAGTGAGGGTTTACCTTCCAGGGCAATAAACCCTAAATTAAACATAACTTCTACTGTCATATTTCCGCCGAATGAATGACCCATATTGACTATGAAATTACATCATTTTACAAGGCAATTTTACAACTATTTTTAGCTTCAGGGACACTATCCTCGATCCCTCGCCTGGGGGGGATCCAAATAATCACCATTCCCCCCCTGGCAGAAAACATAAACAGGTAGCGTTTTCGCCACATTATGAAATGGGGTCCAATGCGGTAATACCTCTGAATAAATAAGATAATTAGGCTCCACACCCAACATAGGAGTCTCACATCCATCGATGTATGTTTCTCTCTTTTGTAGAAAACATATCAAAATTATCATATCCACTATTGCCTCAAATAATTCATGAAGAGTTCAATCATACTTCTTTATGTAGTTATTTTGAGCAACAATCCTTTGTTTTCCTACTCATTTGGAACATCAAATAAAATATTATGTTAGAGAAAATATATGTCAGAAAAGAATGCCTTCTTCATCTTCCCTCTCATGAAGGCAAAAACCATAGTCCTAAGATTGTCTCATATAGAAACATTATCTATATCTATGAAGATATCGCTATCCAAAATATATCTAAGATTCTCTGCTAATCAAATCCCACTCTTGTTTTTGCAATATATCATTTTCAAATTTAGACCCTGCTCAAACAACTCTCCAAAGAGCTTCCTTAACCAAATTTTCTTGCATATATCCATACTAGAAACAATGTACTCAAACTCAAATGTGCTTAAAGCTACGAACTTCTATTTCCCTCTCATCCAAGGTATCGTCAAAAATCCCAAGATAAAGAAACACCTAGATGTTCTCTTCTTATCAATAATGTTTCCATCCTAGTCAACACTAGTGCATCCATGCAATTGTACATTTCTTATACTATATTATACCAATATTGATCATCCGATGAAAAATATTTCAAAATGTGCTTGGATACAACCCAATTCGTATGAAGATGCTCAAACATGAGTTGAATCAAGGTGTTCACTACAAGGAATATATCCAGATAGGTGTCTACAAGGAATATCAATTCCTCAATTAACTACCTATACGCAGAGGGGTTTGCCAAGTTAGTTCCAACAACATCTCTGCACAATTTCTTGAAATTCAATTCAACTGGGGTATCCAAGGATTTGCATTCCCACTTTCCAAATCTATACAATATCTTCACGACATATTTTCCTTGATAAAGGAAAGTTTCTTCTAGTCTCTACCAAACTTCTAATCCCAAAAAGTAATTCATCATGCTAAGATCCTTCATCTTGATCTCAGAGTCCAACTCCCTCTTACTTTGATTATTAGAGGCTTATTACCTCTCAAGACTAGATCATGATCATATAAAACCAAAATCAAAGGCATATCTTGGACCACTTTGAGGTATAGGTTCAGATCAGCATGACTTCCAAGCTTCACTAGGTAGTTTTCGATGTGAACACACCAGGCTCAGGGAGCTTGCTTCAAACCATACAATTTTTTTTTGCAAACATCACACTGACCAAACCAATATACCTAGTTTCAAACAAATCAATATTGTGTAGTCAAATAAACTAAGTCTTCTTATCAAGACTTAAATTCCAAACCAAAACTAATATCAAATCCATGAAATTTTATGCCAATATCATTGTTAAAATTTTCAATCCAAGTCCCCAAGTACCAAGTTACAACCTTTTCTATTTTCATGACAACAACTTTCATTTACCAATCAATATCCATCCAAACTTAATCAAACTATCCACATGATTGTAATATGAATCATTTTTGTCACTAAATGTAAATGCATATACCAAGGACAAGTCATATAAGTTTCTGTCATCCATTCATTATGAGATTAATATAATAGCTAGAATAAAAACATTACATACTACAAACCTCAACAAACAAAAGATAAGTCAAGACATTAACATTCTCTGCATCTAGTCAAACATCATCTAAATCTCAAAGTTCCTTAAACTTCACTGCTCATAGAACTCTCTATCATCTAATTCATGTCTGTAGCTATGTCATACTCCTATTGCACTTTGGGTCTTGTGCATAATATTTTAGTTTTTGTATTCTACAAAATTAGTCACATCCATAGGCCTTTTTTTGTGTGGTTTGGAGGCCTATAGCCACACCTTTGAGACTTTATCCCAACAGCTAGTACTTGGAATAGGAGAAACCATTTTAGCTTAGATCATAACTTCAACAAGACTAAATGATCATATATTCATGTCTGTTATGAAACCAGCTTACAAAAATATAGAAAAGATAGATTACACAAATGAGCAATTCTTGGATGATACAAATGAAAAGACCTCCTCTCTATATATAGGAGTCTAAGGGGTCATAATATAATCAGAGCTGACATAACAATAATAATATAAGGGCACAATAATAACAATATGTGAACTACATGGGCACAACAATATAATAAGCAAGTTGTACTAATAACAATAAGGGGTTACACTAGTAGTATAGGGACCTAACATGCCCCTCTCCTTCAAAAAGTGTTGTCCTCAACGCTTGAGTAGTTCTTGATGCTTTTGTATAAAATTCTTGTCCTCCCATGTGGAATCTTTAGTGGGTAAGTTCTTCCACTTGATGGGATACTCTAAAATTGATTGATTTCATAGCTGTCACGTTCTTGTTTCTGTGACTACTCTAAGCTCCATTATGATTTTTACTTCCTCGTCAAGTTCTGGCAATATTGTTTGAACTAGAATCTTCTGCAACTTTTGAATGAGCAGCCACACTTCTTCACCCTTCTTCCATTTATCGCTTGCTTCGTTTATCCAATCTGGTTGGATAATAGAAATAGCACAAAATAATGTTTCCACATGCTCATCCATTGTTGAGAGTGCATTTGCAACAACATTTTTATTCCCTTTTTTGTAGATGATTTCAAAGTCATAACCCAACATATTTGTGACCCATTTTTTCTGTTCTTCTAAAGATAATCTTTTTTCTAAAAAGTATTTAAGACTATCATGATCCATTTTTACTTTGAAGTGTCTTCCCATTAGGTAAGGTTTCCATTTCTTAAGTGCATCTAGTATTTCCAACATTTCCTTCTCATAAATAGCTTGCTTGAGATGTAGCCATAAAAATACCCAATCGCCTACTGTTGTAGATCTGATCCAAAAGATATATGATAACAGAAATAAATCCAAGAAAGAACAAGATAGAAATAGATAGAAATGATTCTTTATTATCCAACCCTTAAGGTAGGGCAACACCATACATTCACTCCTTAAGGAAGGAGAACACTCCACAAGCCATATGCCTGTTCATACAAGAATACTTTTCTTCATATCCCTCAATGTGGAGTCTCTAGCCCTATATAGGCCTCATACATACAATACCATGCATCATTACCATGGTTTCCTCATACCATCAACTAATACCATGGGCCCTTTACATTATTATTAACTACTTGTGGTCCCTTACATGACATGGGTTAACCACCTTATTTATTACTATGGCCCATCCCACTATTGAATTATTACCTTGGGTACCTCCCTTGGTACCCCATATTATCCCCCCTAGGTATATAACATTCCACCCCCCTAAGCATGTTTCGTCCCCAAAACATGGGAAGAACACAAATAATAATATTTACTCAAAAGAGTAGTCCACTGATACCATGCACGTGCATCTAGCCATCCAAGAGAAAGGTGGACCCTCAATCTCACTGGTGCCTCGCTCGTTTGAGATGGGAGTTAACTGTGGTAGCTCTTCTGTGTGGATGTGTAGTAGGTGGATCTTTGTTCCTCTCGATCTGTCCTGCGGGGTTTGTTGTCCATGTGGCTAATTGGTTGCCATCTTGATGGTTGTCTTGCGGGGTGATGTGGGTGATGATATGTTGAAGTTTTAACCCACGATGGCTTGTTCTTTACTTCACCCTGCTGTGGTGCCTGTTGTGGTGGCTTCTTTTTCAATATGACTTCAACCACTGAACCATCATCAGATGTATCAGCACCTGTAACCTTTTCTGCTTCAGCCTCTGTTTGTGTTTGATTGTCGACCATCAACTGCTCATCATCTGATATGTCAGTCCCTGTAACATCTTGTGCTTCAACCTCCGTGGACTCTACCTGTTTATGGATGGAAATATCCTGTAATGTAATTTTCTTCTTTTTATACCATAGCTTCAGGAATTTCTTCTACACATTAATATTGATAGTACCCACAGATTCCATCCAAGGATATCCCAAAACAACATCCATGTTATCCATATCTAAAGCATAAAAATCACCATGAAACACATACTTATCCATAGAAAGCTTTAAATCCTTATAGATTTGAACATACTTATCATCAACCTGTGTATTTTGAATTTGTTTTGCTGGGACTTGCAACTTTTTTGCCAAATTAACACTGATAAAATTATGTTTACAACTAGGATTGATAGAAACAATGATCTTCTCTTTCTGAATCAATCCATGAACCTGCAATAAGGATATACTAGCCAAAAATAACCCTTTTGGTTCCTTGGTTTCCTTCTTTCCTGTAAAAGTGTCTGTCAGTGTGTGCTTATCCACAAGATTTGATTTACGGTCAAAGTGCTCTATGAGAGCTTTTTTGAAGGCATCCCAAGTCTGAAAAGGTCCATTGCAATGATGATGCCATTCCGCCCATTGCCATCGTTCATTGTCCAGGTACGTGGTCCCCACCCTAAGCTTAGTCCAATCATCTAGGATATGATTCAATCTGAAATACTGCTCCATTTGTGCTAGCCATGTTGACGTGTGAGAACCGTCAAATTTATACAAGTCCCTCGAACTCCGATCTAGGCCCGCCATCACAAAAATATTGGTGAAAAATTGAAATGGTCACAGATCCGTCAATATTGCTCAGAATCTCTATTATAACCTGTTTTTAGAAATGGAACAACCACTCTGCATCTGCCCATGTGGTAGAAATCTTGATCCAGGCACTTGAAATTTCAGATCTGCGCTGCTACTCTCCCGCCGTCACCCAAAATTTCTGCAAAAAGAGCTGATTTTAATTCAGCGATATCTCCCTCATCCGGACTCCGATTCAACTGATTGTTTTTTTGAAATCATGTGTTTTTTCACAAAGATACCAGATCTACAATTAGGTCTTGCAGATCTGGCACCAAGACTTCTAGATCTGCACCGCAAACTCGTTTTCCTGAAAATTGTCTGCAACCCCACTGATTTTTAAATCAGCGATATCTCCTTCATCCGGACTCCGATTCAACTGATTTTTTTTTTGAATTTGGTTATTTTTTCACAAGGAATAAAGATATGTAATTAGATCTGCAGATCAGGCACCAAAACGTACATATATAATCTGCAATTTCGCCACCCAAAAATCCCTGCAAAAAATGAAAAAAAAAAATTCTCCACAGTTTGCCCAAGAAAGTGCTCCGATAGAAATAGATAGAAATGATTCTTTATTATCCAACCCTTAAGTTAGGGCAACACCATACATTCACTCCTTAAGGAAGGAGAACACTCCACAAGCCATATGCCTGTTCATACAAGAATACTTCTCTTCATATCCCTCCATGTGGAGTCTCTAGCCTCTATATAGGCCTCATACATACAATACCATGCATCATTACCATGGTTTCCTCATACCATCAACTAATACCATGGGCCCTTTACATTATTATTAACTACTTGTGGTCCCTTACATGACATGGGTTAACCACCTTATTTATTACTATGGCCCATCTCATTATTACATTATTACCTTGGGTACCTCCCTTGGTACCCCATATTATCCCCCCTAGGTATGTAACACCTACATCAAACCTTCTTTCACTGTGATGTTGATCTGCCTGTTGTTTCATTCAATTCTGCACCAAAGTGGCATTATCATTTAAAAGTTGGAGAAGTTGTTGTTGATGATCGATGTGATCTTTCACTGCCTGAATCTTTTTATTCTTGATATGTCCAACTATCTTGAGAGTTTGAGGAGTCGTAATTTCTTCCAATGCATTACAAGATATGGTTGGATTCATTTCTTGATGCTTGATGTGATCTTTCACTTTTTGAATGTTTTTTTTCTTGATATGTGCTTTTATCTTGATAGTTTGAGGAGTGGTAATTTTGGCCAATGCATTACAAGATATGGTCGGATTCATTTCTTCTTTCTCGATGTGATCTTTCACTTCTTGAACCTTTTTCTTCTTGATATGTCATTCTATCTTGCGAGATTGAGGAGTGGTAATTCTTGCCAATGCTTTACAAGATATGGTCAGATTCATTTCTTTGTTCTCTGCGGTTGGTTACTGGTGTATATCCTCTTCTTTTGATGTTTCTTGATCCTTTTCTTCCTCCTCTTCATAATCGATGTAGAATAATTTCTTCTCAGCACACTTATGACCTTTAGTGTATTTTCTATCACAACTGTAACAAAGCCCTTTATCTCCTTTTTCTTCCAATTTTTTTCATGTAAACCTTGTAGGTTGTGGAAGGCTAGGATAAAAAAGACTTCCATAATTATAGTCGTTAGTGGTGGGATTCCTTGTTTCCATAATTTCGCTTTCAATTTTTCTTGCCAACTGGAATGCCTTCTCCAATGAATCAGGTACCCAAAGATGAACCTCATGTTGAATGTTATCCTTTAAAGTCCCTATGAAGACATCAATCCTTTGCTTCTCTATACTATCATTTATGTAGTCAATGTGCTCTGCCATTGAACCCTTTTCACGAGATTTATCAATTGGCTAAAGAATGTGTTACTCTTTGTATCCTGATAATGTGCTATCATTTCTTCCATGAAAATTGACCAAGTGACAAGTACTTTATGAGAAAAAATCCCTTTATACCATTAAAATTGATTCGGTTCTAAATATAAAGATGCAATATGTACCTTTTGTAACAGTTGAACCTCATGTAGATCAAAATATTGCTCCATCTGTAGTATCCAATTTACCGGATCCTTACCATCAAACTTCCTCATATCACCTTTTCTTGATTTTAGGAGCTTGATCTTGAAATGACTGTAACTCTATACTTTAAGATCTCCAAGCTCTAAAATTGTCTCTTGCAATAGCCCTCTGAGTCCTCTTTCTAACCCCGCACATCTAATCAGAATTTGATTCTCCAAGAAAGCCTTATTACCAATCTCCTAATATGACCCGATTATATAATGTTTCAGTAGAGCGAACTTGTACGATGTGCCACATGTCACTATTTTGACCTTCGGATCTGAAAATTATACACAAAAAAATATAGTCCATCCTCTTTTTGTAACTTCTTACACAATTTCAATCTGATGCTCAGAGAGAACATTATGATGATTTTCCCAAGGTCACCAGTTTAGAATGTAATTCAGGATTCTACAAAAACCCTAACTTCCTCAGATAATATTTCCAAAGATATAGTGAGACAAGATCTAAAATTTGGACCCGAGGTTCGAAATGATTTATTCTAAAATGGTTTTTTTTTTTAGCTTCTGAAACTTCGTAGCGAAAACGTTATAGAGAAAATTCCACAATGTCATGTTTGGAGCAGCAAAACCCTAGAATCCAAAACTCTGATACCAAATGTTATGAAACCTGCTCACAAAAAGATAGAAAATATAGATAAATGCATTCAAAATAAGCCTCTTTGAGGGGGAAACCTCCTTTACCTTACACAAATGAATAATTCTTAGATGATACAAATGACAGGACCTCCTTTCTATATATAGGAGTCTAAGGGGTCATAATATAATCAAAGCCGACATAACAATAATAATGTAAGGGCACAATAATAACAATAGTGGGCTTCTATGGGAAACAATAATAACAATATGGGAACTACATGGGCACAGCAATATAATAATGGAGTTGCACTAATAATAATAAGGGTTACACTAGTAGTATAGGGACCTAAAAATGTCCACAAAGATTGCTTCGACAATCAAGAGTATTCTATTTATTTATTTTAAATAATAGTAAGTGTTGGGATATTATGGATATTGTCCCCCTCTGAATGGAAAGATTATTCAATCATCATCATTAAATACATCAACATGTCTATCATAATATTGTTATGCATCAACAAAATTGTCATATCATAGATTCAAACTATATCAGGTTCCTAAACATATATGCATCATAGTTATGACAAATCATCATCAACTTTTTTATATAAACATGTCATCAATCATTCATCAAATATTAGTGTCATATAATTAGGACAAGTGAATATTCATACTTCAAGGATCATAATCACAACATCACTTCTTTATCACATTACTCAACCATCAAGTCAGGGCATCCAATTTTACCACATTGTTAAATTTACTAAGCTTATCAAAACCTAACCTAGATCAACAAGAAGACGCTGAGAATCAACCTTATTGTCACACTTTCATCATTAGGGTTACCATGCCTATGAAGTTTCCATATATCAAAATCAATGTTTCTAGCCTACTTTATAAAAACAGGAAATCCACCATGTCTAATAAAATGTAAGATACTTGCCAAATATCAATACATCACATGAACCATAAATCAAACTTACTTTCATATACATGCATGATTAATTTATGAAGGTGATATTCTTGTCATACCTCAGGGCTTGACTTGCCATCCAAAATCGCAGCTAAACTAAAAAAATATACTATACATACCTTTTAATATTCAGATACTTTTGTGATGCAAAAATAGAAACGAAAGGATTATTGAAGGATTTACAACCTAGTTTATGTGCCTTTGTGCAATAGATTGTAATTGTGAAAATACATAAACATAAATAAAAAATGTAGAAAATTACAGAGCAAAGAGGATAAAAGCATAATATAGACAAGGTGCATACTGATAACAACATTCACACATCTTGAGCAACATCTCCTAGTCTAAATTCCAGTGGTGACCACTTTATTAAAATGCTCAAGTGCTTAATACATCAATTTACATGCTTCAAACTGGAAAATTAACACTTCCATGTTATTCAAGATGCTAAAAACCCCTCATATAGACTCAATTGGAGCTAAAAAAGGATTACAAATGAGAAAAAGTCCCTCCAATAAAGTTCTCTATGCAACAACTGCTCTAAAAAATGATCGTTGTCTAAAACATTTGACAAATTTGAGTATTATGGCTCAATGGGGGCACGATTAGTTGAATTTCAACCAATCAGGGGATCAATTCCTACTAGCAGTTTCATTAGTGTTTAATATATATAATACCTTTTTGTTAAAAGGTTAACGAACCTCCATTGATAGACCACCATTTCCTCATAACATATTACCATGGGTTTCAAGCCATAGGCCACACGCTTAACCTCCAATCCCCATGCCATTCATATGACCTAATGGGATGAGGGGTAAGGCCTCATCTTATGCCCCCGCCTCCTATGTGTGATAGTCATATAATACATCATAAAACTAGGGCTGGCCTGGTCAATTGCACCCGCCATATCAACCCTCTCCCCCAACTTCCAAGCTAGTAAATAATAAATAAAAAAGTGTCAACAATGTTTATTAAGTTTTGCCTTTGGTGTAATAGTAGTGTTTGTTACATTGGTATGAGGTTGGTTGTTCAATTCATATGTCTATCAATTCAACCCACATAAATTTTGACATGTGAATCAAGGCCAGTTTGTGGCCTCTCTTAGGGCCACATGGCACCCTCTGATTCGCCGAGGGGGTGGCCTATGGTGGACCACCTCACCAACAGTACAATCAACCAACAACTACTATGTTCCCTCTCATGATTCACCAACATACTCATCCATACATCCAACCACATGCTCCCATGTCATTGTACATACTGAAACATCCATTGTTGTACCTTGCACAATCAACCATGAAAGTTGACTTTTTTACTACTTGGCCAAAACTTCAAAAACTCATAAATTTCACATACAATGTCATATTGGCGTGATTCAAGTGTCATTATAATCATCGCGATGAGCTCTACGACTTGGCACCGATTTTGAGATAATTTTAGAACTTTGATTTTTGAACATTTTCTAGATCCCCTAGCTAGAAGCTTTTGGGCCATGAAAAGTGTATTTTTACTTAGAAAGTAAGTGAGTGTAAAACTCCCTCTCTTTCCCAATCTCTATCCACCTTACTTTACATTGATTGGTACCTTTGATCCCCATGTGAAGATACTCTGCATTGTCTCTGTGTGATGTCCTTATTCTCCTATCAATAATAGTATATTATTGTAATTCCCCTAGGTATTTAGGACAAAAATATTCTATAGGTGGAATCTGAACATTCTATTCTTAATCAATGATCATACTAGGCTCATAGAAATCAAGTTTTCCACATTCAAAACAACATAAACTTTCACATAATGTGGCAAATCTAATTGGAAAGAGTTATTAACAATCTTCTCCATAATACTGAAAGGAACATACATGATTAGTTTTATATTTTTAGCTTCACCTTGTAGTATTTCCTTGCTAATATACAACTAGACTTGATCTCCCACTTGAAAATCATGATCACCACAATGTGTTGGAAATACTGAGAGGGGGGGGTGAATCAGTATTTATTATTTTTTCATTCTAGTGATTGCCAAAAGCATATATATATATATATATATATATATATATATATATATGTATATACTGAACACAGAAATCAACAGCTGGAATAAATGCTTTTATTAAAACTCAAGACAGTGCAATGAAATAAATACAATATAAGTATCTCTGACTGTGAGTAGTTGCCAAGCTCCAACTTGGACTTCAGTGAGGCTCCAACCTCCAGAGCACCAGCTCTGTTATGCCAAGACACCAATCTTGGACTTAGGAGCACCAACTCCCAAAGCTTTCAATCCTGTTCAATTCTGAGGCTCCAACCTCTTGGGCTCCAACCCAACCTTGGTATAAATTGGTTCTGTTGCTTCTGTCTCTACTGCTTCTGCTGCCTCTACAGCCTTCGCTGCTTCTGTTGCCTCTGCACCCTCCGCTGCTTCTGTTGCCTCTTCTCTGGTTCTTCACCACCACAACAACAACCTTGCAGTCCTCTATTTTTTCTGTTTTTATACAATCCATCCCTCTGTCCATTCATTTCCTCTTTCTCACTGGTTGTTTGGCTTCCTTTCTCCGCAGGCTCTTTGGCTTCCTCAATGCTCGCTTATCTTGTCAGTTTCCTCTGTCTAATCGTTTGCTTCTTCAGCTTCCCACTTTCGGTTTCATCTGTCTATCAAACGTTCCAATATTCACAGGACACATACAAGAGGAAGAGAGGCCGCATACACCCAGTTGTCATAGCTTAACAGATAGCCACGTCCCAATCGCAATCATTATCGCCAGAGTCAGTCTCTTGAACTATCGAGAGCATTATCGTATGCATTTTTGCCTCAGAGGCACGCGCAGGCCAAATATCAAATTACAGAGGAAATATATGCAAAAACAGGTGACAGTGCTAAAGGGGGGACTTCAAGGATCATAGCACATGTATGTATAATGCATTGAGTCCGCAACATTCATCACAATCGGCGATCGCAAAGGGCCGAATGTTATAGACATTTTTGTGCCTTACGGAATTGAGCATGAAATCTCCATAATCTAAGGGATCCAAAGTCCCTAAACATGTTGTTCCTACCCCTAGAGGAACAAGGCTAACAAAATACAGCAATTCACAGAAGTTCTCCGCCAAAAAACTGCTCAAAACAAGTCAATTCAGGATCATTTCAGTGGCTACACTAGCTGTTTGCGCTGAATTTCAAAGCCAACACTGGCTACCTGTGTTGAATGTCAACTGGAATAAAGGCTACCTGCGCTGAACGAGAGTGGACAAGTGGCAGGCTCATTTCTCAAGGTGTCAAAACCCAGGAAGCTTCCAAAATGACACTTGCCTCAGGGAATTCGACTGGTGATGAGTAAGAGGTTCCAAATCTCCAAGTGGAAGCAAGAACCTCCAAGTGGACTCAAGAACTGACAGAGGGAGAGGACACTAGTCAGGTCTCAAGCTGACTCATCCTCTCTCCAAACATCTATAGATGGATCTCTCCTTCATGAGATCAGGGGGCTGGAATTTTGTTATTGCAAAGAATTGCTGTTGGTTTGAGACTGGAATCATTGGGTGCTTAATGCTTTGAAGGGGATGAAGATAGGAATTCCATTTGCTGGGAAGGAGATGCTGGATTGGAGCCCTCTGGGTTGTATCTCTTCCTGAACCTTGTTATTCATCAATAAAGCTATCTTGGTTTCTCCTATATGCTGATGTATTTTGATGTATGAATGTATTAGTGTATTTGGTTTATTTCTAATCCTAAACTAGTTATGAATGTGAACATCTGTCTTTGTGTAGTGTTCTTCTCTTGTCGCAAGTAGTTGTTCTCTTGTGATCTTGCAGGAAGTTGTAGCTGGATAAGCAAGAAGGCAAGTAGCTGTGAACACCCAAAGAGAAGGGAGATTGGATCGAGGGACAAACGGAAGACACCGGTAAGTCTATTGATCTCTCTTCTTTCACATTTCATAAAGGATGAAACCAGTATAGCCGTATGTTATAGACATTTTTGTGCCTCGCGTCAAGGAGCATGGAATGTCAATAATTACAGGGATCCTCAGTCCCTAAATATGTTGTTCTTACCCCTAAAAGAACAAGGTCATCAAACAACAGCACTTCCAATCAGTTCTCCACCTGAAAACACTTCAAAACAGGCTTATTTTGGATCATGTCAGCTGCTTAACTGAGCATCTGCGCTGTATTGCAACTGTCCCACTCTGTACCTGCGCTGGAAGTCAAAAACAATGAAGGCTACCTGCGCTGGGCGAGATTGGCCAAGTGGCACAGTCATCCTGCAAGGTGTCAATTGCCCAGGAAGCTTCCAAAATGACACTTGGTTCATGAGATTCGCCCTGTGATGAGTAAGAGGTACTTGATCACCATGTGTAAGCAAGGATCTCCAAGTGGACACACGAACTAAAGATTAACTGAAGATGGAGAGGACACTAGTCAGCTATATGCCAGCCTCCAGCTGACTCATCCTTTCCTCTTCCCTCCTATATATAGAGCTCTTCTATGAGGTCTAAGGAGGCTGGAATTTAGTATAAGCAAGGAGGTGCTGTTGGTATACCGCCAGGATTATTGGGTGATTGTTTTACTAGAGGTGAAGAGGAGAGTTCTTGCTGCCGAGGAAGTGCTGCTGGATTGGATCCAACATCATTGGTTGTAACTTCCTCTGGAACCCTGTTACTTTCTATCAATAAAGTTTGCATGTTCTCCTATATACTTGTTTTACATAGATGCTTTGTGTTTACATGTATATTTGATGCACCCTAATCCATGCTTCAGTTATGAGTACATATATCTTGTAGTTCGCTCTCTTGTTTTGTGCAGGATCTGTATGTAGCTGGATCGGCTAGGAGAGCAAAGAGCTGGGAGCAGGATACAAAGAGAGAAGGACAAGGATCGACTAAGCACAAGACACCAGGTTGGTTGACCTTCTTACTATTCTCTCTGTACTTTCATAAAGTGGAACATGAAAACTTTATCATTCAGTTGTTGCTAAAGACTGTCACCTTTAGAAGGGTTAGTGTCATCCGCATCGGATACTTTTCCCCACAACAAACTGGCGACTCCGCTGGGGAGCCTAGTATCTTGTTGTTGTTTGTAGTATTTTGCTATTCATTTCTTGAAGAAAAGAGTACCAAATCGAAAAGCTTTTGACTATATCAAAAGCGAAGTAGAGGGACTGCTACTCTTGCTCCTTTGCTGAGCAAATTCAAGATTTAAAGAGCTAATCTACAGATGAATCTTTACTCTTTGTGATAGATCTTTATCCTCTTGATCATCCCTTAGCCTGTACTTGACCTATAGCTTTTTATTTCAGCAAATACAGTGCATTTTTGAGCTTTTTATGACCCGGAATTCTTAGCAGACGTAACTCTCGTAAGTCAGTGCAGGCTGTCCACAGGCAGTCTGCATTACAGCGCAGGTGCTCCCTTCGGGAACTGTGCTGAGAGTGAGATTGGCATACTAGAACCTGCGCTGGTCCAGTTAGCCCTTGTATTGCTCAGTCTTCCTTTTGTGTCTTGGCCCTGTTTGCACTTGTTTTTGGCTGATTGCTTGCTGGTCATTGTATTTGCTGTAGACCACTTCTCCTTGACTTTATTCCGCCTCAGTTGTGTGATGAAACTGTGAATGTTCTTTCAGTAATTCTTACTTCAGTTACAGTTTCCCATTGTGAAAAGCGAACCAGTATAGCTGCGACCTCTTAGATCCTGAACTGCAAAAGTGTCTTTGTGATCTTATGAGCTAGTTTTATTACTGTTCATGGCTGTTTGAGTTTGTTTGCTTTTCACTTTTATGGTTTGAATCTATACTTTTCATGTGTTTAAACAAGTCTATCATAAGGTGTCTTTTTGATTGTGGACAAACTTGTTTATTTCTACTTGAAAGTTGATTCAAAAATCATACAACAGTTTCCTTTTGTTAGCATCAACATTAAGGATAACGAAAAGAAATACATGCATTGTGCATTTTGCATTTGACTTTGTGCTTGACGATTTAGGAAAATGTGCATTTTAGTGTGTGTTCTTTGATCTGTGGAAAAAGTTGTGTCTTTCTTTTCCCTCAAGTAGATTAAGGTTTTCAAAAGTTGAAAGATTGAAAAGATTTGCTTCTCATTCTTAGATTGCATATAGGAAGTTGTATATATACATCTCGTGGCGAACCTGAAAGGCAAACTGTTAAGAAAGATCAACATTAAAATAAACTCAATTTACATAACAACGCTTTGGAATTTAACGCAAACATCTAGAGGTCTAGGTAGAGACGTGTTCCGGCGTCGTTAAACATAGTGACTGTCGATCTCTACGAAGGTGGGTGATTCCTCCTGAGAGTCGGTGGCACTAACACGGACTTGAGCTCCCGCGTACCGTCGCGTATATTGGGAGACCCCTATAGGCTTTTATCCTTTATCCTTAGGAAACCGTGTCGGCCGCCCTACTGATCGCGATGCAGTGAACACAGCATTCACGAAGATCGACCACCCGTACCGTAAAACGTATTCTGTGGTTTCGCGAAAGGTTTGGCACACCCTCTGCCTAGATCTCCAGAGCAGTTTCTTTTGGCCCTTTTCAAACTCTATAACTGAAAAGGTCCAACCGAGCATTTGTCACTTCGGGCTCGTTAATACATCGAAGGCGACTAGAGTCATCTTTAGCTTTTTCTCGACTCTTAAAACATGAAAAAGCAAGTTTGTGTCTAAAAGCGTCGTAAATAAAATTTATTTTAAAGCGGAACATAATCACCTGTTATTCCCACGTTGATCTTTCAGTTGAAAAGTATGGAGCCTACCAACCAAGGAAGTAACCTTGGCGGAAATCCAAATCCCTTCTCCTCTTGGGGAGATGTTGGTGCGCCTCATATGGCTACATTGTCGCTTCCAGGATTGACAATCGGCCTCCCTGTATGGCTCTTTTCAACTAATGTAGTCCAGATCGCCACTAATCCTGAGCATTCGAATCAACAGTCAGAACAATCTAGAACTACCCACCAGCCTTCCACTTCTTGTGATACTTCCTCTGATCCTTCATCTTCGCAAGGTAGAGCTGGCAAAAGTCAGCCTCCCAAGGAGAAGAAGGAAAAGAAGAAGAGAGAAAAGAAGCAGAAGGAGCCTCTGGCGAAGGCGACTGGGGGCAAGCAGAAGAAAGCTGACAAAAACCCACACACTGCACCGACCGGGCCTAAAACGCCATGTGTCATTTGCAAAGGGATCCACTTCCATCGTGATTGTCCTTGTATTCCCCGGATACTAAGGGACTGGTCCCCAAGGTTGCACAATCCGGTAGCATCAACCTCTGGTTGTCAAGTTGATTGCATTCCGTCAACTAGCGAGAGTGAAGGACGAAGAAGGGGACCAAGATCACCCTGTCTATTGTGTGAAGGTCATCATGCCATCCACAAATGTCCATTCTTAGATGAGGCCAAGAGAGTTTTGGAAGATCGCCCCGTGTCACCGGTGCAACTTCCTCCTGGATACCGAAAACTCGCGCCTAATCCCTCGATAGTTGAAAATCCAGTTGAACCACTCAGGTGGTCAGCTGAAGTGTCGGTCATTGAGAATGAACCTACCGAATCTAGACCAGACGAAAGTCTAAAGGTCGATACGGCAGTCGGCCCGGTTCTTCCTTCAGAGGTTCTATCGTCCAATGACCCCGTCATTGAAGACCCGTCTTCAAATGACACCGTCGCCGAAGAGTCATCTTCATGCGACACCCTCACTGATGAGAACAAGGATGACACCATCCAGGTTCTTTTCATCAGCACCGACTCAGATGAGCATCAGGGCAATGCGCCCATTCCTTTATCGCAGGAAGGAACATCATCAGAGTCGTATCCGGCCGTATATTCGGTCCCACCACCAAGCAACCTGGTTGTATCCTTTGATTGGAATCAACTAGGCAGACCCCGGTTACCAGCCAGTGTACCATTCAGAATCATTGTCCAGATCTATAGAATGATTATGGCTGGTACTATCATTGATGAAGGGGCGTCTGTGAGTATCCTTTCCTCTGTTGCTTGGAAAGCACTGGGTTCCCCGGCGCTTTTACCTGAGTTGAGAAATCTCTCAGGTTTTGATAAAGGAACCAGTCGACCATTAGGGATCCTCCCCGATGTACCTGTTACATTGAAAGGGAAGACCGTCAGGATGAATGTGTTGGTAGTTCAAGGACCCTTGGATTATAACCTACTCCTTGGACGCGACTATATTTAATGCATAGGAGCGATAGTCTCCTCACTCTTTAGAGTAATGTGTTTTCCGCACGAAGGAAGGGTGGTCAAGCTCGTAGACCAACTTTCACTTCCGGGATCTCGCATCGCAAATAGTCAAATACCAATCCTAAATGGTCTGTTCACTCAAGATTCGCCTCCACCCCCAGTCCTCCTTCCCGATGAGCGCGAGTAATTCGGAAAGAAAGACTAGGACCCAGGGGGCATGCACCCTGGTCTGCTTCGGGCAGAAGAAACTCCGGGTATAAGGAAGAATTTCCGCAGAAGAACATGACTAGTCCGTACCCCGTCCGAAGGAAGTGGGGTTGTTCTGGAATAATGATCTTTTGTTAAATTTATGTGTTTGGGAATCATTCACCTTTGTCTAAAAAAGTGGGCAATGCCCAAGTAGGAATTCCCTTATTGTAACAAGTAGTCACCATCTTTAAATTCAAGCCTCGCCCATCGAAACGTATGTTTTGAAGGATAAGCAGGGGCAGTCAACTAAGAAGGAGACCGTATTGTTATAACAGAGGGTAACCATCTTTGGACAACCCAATGATAGACACCGCCGAAGAAAGAGATTGATTTGCGGCAGCGAATAGAACCACTCTTCGGATAATAAGAAAGAGGCAAACCTCCCTCAATAATACCAATGTTTTATCTTTGAGTAGTGTTCTTCTATTGTCACAAATAGCTGTTTGTTCAAAGTGGGCCGACAGGAAGTCTGAGTACTATGTAAGACCCCTTAAAATAACGAGAAGACAAGTATCGTTAACATTAGATTAGCAAAATGACAAATAAGTAAGAACACCCAAAGAAAAACAGAAGTAGGGGAGAGGAGGGGCAGCCTCGAAATTCTATCCTATACCTGGGGGCATGCAAACTTTCTGGAGTGCAAGCTAGGGGCGGTTATTTATCTAGTTTTAAGATTAGCCGTTTCCGAACTTGCATGAAAGAAAGCCTGTGGGGCAGAAGTAAAATTTGCCAAAAGTGAGCACAGCTGTGGTAAGGCATAAGCTCTATAAAAATTGGTCCTTACGAGAGGCGTTCTTCATATGACTGGTATATCGAGCAGTTTTTAGCATATAGTTCATGCTCGTTAAAAAATAAACGCAAATCCGAGCAGTTTTAGGCCTGAATTTAAGCTCGTTAAAAAATAGAAAAGTGTGAGCAAAAGTTTCCCCCAGAGTTCAAGCTCATGGAAAAAATGAACCGGTAAATAACCTTTTGAGATCGTAAATTCATCAGCCATAAGAACCTTGATCGTGTTTTCATCCATCACCTCCACTGTTCATTTGGCCGATCATTCACTTCCATTTGTGTGTTTACCTCTTTTGAGAAACAGCTGCGAAGAGTGATTTCACCTAGCCATCCTTACGACACTGCCGTGATTGGAAAATTCCAACCTGTACCTGGAATCCATAGCTATCCATGTTTATCACTCGTTCCTCAAAAGACGAGTCTTCTTTCAGCTCTTTTCACTAACTCGTAAAATATGAAAAGTTTGCCGAGTTTTGGCCTTCCAGCTCGTTAAAGGACCGGAACGCTATCCCTCCTCTAAATTTTAATCTTTTTGGACCTGAGGGATTATTGCACAAAAGGATCGAGCGCTTGTCTTGTTCGGCTCGTTAAAAGTACCGAACAGCCATCCCTTCTGTATTGTTTTATACTTTTTCGGACTTAAGGGATTTGCTGACGAAAAAGGCATTACGGAGTTAACTTTATGTACCTTTTTAGACTCTCTAAAAATGAAAAGGACCGAGTTTTCTTTGTCGTTAGACTCGTTAAAATGATTAAATAGCGACAAACTTGTCTTTAGACGAGAACGAGTTTCCCTATCGCTAGGCTCGTTAAATCATAGCGATGGGCTTGCCCGAAGGGCAGGTTATAGAACAAGCATATGTTATCCTCCTCAAGCTTGACAAAAATAAAGAGGTACTGGTCAGAAATGACTGGGGAAAAATTGGGAGAACATCAAAGTTTAAAGGTAGCAAGTCACTCTTGGACATGACACTTTTCCTCCGTACCATATCGGGTTGGGTTGTTTCATTCACCGGTCTCATCACCATGGTCCTCGCCACACCATCCACATTTGGGGTAATGCTACCGATCCATCGCATCAGTGTCGTTATATGTTCAAGAGGGGTCATTCTGGAAGTGTCAACCGTGTCCCATCCACTACCATACATTATCCTTCATCCATTCATGATCGCCACCCTGAATCATATTCCACAGTTTGTTTTCACCTCCACTAAAGTCATTAGCTCCGTTCCGTGTCATTGATGTGGGATTCATTAAGGCCCTCCTTTGACGGATCGCTTCTTGTCGACTTCAGCTCATTATCCAAGAAGTTGATCTAGGAACACCCCCATCAGTACTTTGAAGCTTGCATGCCTCAATGGCAAGTTTCTCACTTCCGGCGACAGGTATACATCAATGACCTTCGACCAGAAGATTTTGCGTGGCGTTCGACGCCAAGTCCTTTTTCACGCCACGTGAATTGTACTGCAGTACCTTGAGGGTCATCGTCATTATTGGTGACCCCTCTCGCGCTTGTTAACGGTTTTCATTATTGACCGGTAATCAAGCGATGTCTTTCCATGTTCGACTTCAGCGCAATTCTCACATGGATCGACTTGTACTTAGAATGAATATCGAACGAGTTTGAAGACCCCGGATCTAGTTTCATCCATCCGGGCTGCGATATATATTCAGGAAATATAAAAACATTTGCCATGTACATCATTGCAGCAGATGATCATCCTATTCAAAGGATGATAGTTTCAGCAGAAAATTATCAGTCTATCTTCAGACGATCGTCTGTCATATGTACCAAAATGTATTTATAGAAAGCTGAGCATGGGAATGCCCGCCTCAGCTAGATCATGAGAATAATGATGAATGAAAAATAATGTATTGTATTGTATTGTATTACAGGGCACTCTCCTCAGCACTGGAACGAACTTCGGATCCTCTAGCTAAAGCATTTCACCCGATAAACGGCCTCATACTTTAGGGGGCAACTGTTATAGACATTTTTGTGCCTCGCGTCAAGGAGCATGGAATGTCAATAATTACAGGGATCCTCAGTCCCTAAATATGTTGTTCTTACCCCTAAAAGAACAAGGTCATCAAACAACAGCACTTCCAATCAGTTCTCCACCTGAAAACACTTCAAAACAGGCTTATTTTGGATCATGTCAGCTGCTTAACTGAGAATCTGCGCTGTATTGCAACTGTCCCACTCTGTACCTGCGCTGGAAGTCAAAAACAATGAAGGCTACCTGCGCTGGGCGAGATTGGCCAAGTGGCACAGTCATCCTGCAAGGTGTCAATTGCCCAAGAAGCTTCCAAAATGACACTTGGTTCATGAGATTCGCCCTGTGATGAGTAAGAGGTACTTGATCACCATGTGTAAGCAAGGATCTCCAAGTGGACACACGAACTGAAGATTAACTGAAGATGGAGAGGACACTAGTCAGCTATATGCCAGCCTCCAGCTGACTCATCCTTTCCTCTTCCCTCCTATATATAGAGCTCTTCTATGAGGTCTAAGGAGGCTGGAATTTAGTATAAGCAAGGAGGTGCTGTTGGTATACCGCCAGGATTATTGGGTGATTGTTTTACTAGAGGTGAAGAGGAGAGTTCTTGTTGCCGAGGAAGTGCTGCTGGATTGGATCCAACATCATTGGTTGTAACTTCCTATGGAACCATGTTACTTTCTATCAATAAAGTTTGCATGTTCTCCTATATACTTGTTTTACATAGATGCTTTGTGTTTACATGTATATTTGATGCACCCTAATCCATGCTTCAGTTATGAGTACATATATCTTGTAGTTCGCTCTCTTGTTTTGTGCAGGATCTGTATGTAGCTGGATCGGCTAGGAGAGCAAAGAGCTGGGAGCAGGATACAAAGAGAGAAGGACAAGGATCGACTAAGCGCAAGACACCAGGTTGGTTGACCTTCTTACTATTCTCTCTGTACTTTCATAAAGTGGAACATGAAAACTTTATCATTCAGTTGTTGCTAAAGACTGTCACCTTTAGAAGGGTTAGTGTCATCCGCATCGGATACTTTTCCCCACAACACCGTACTCGTTTGTTGCTAAGGCACTGTCACACCTTAGGTGGATAGGATCGTCCTGCATAGGCATTTTTCCCCACAACAAATTGGCGACTCCGCTGGGGAGATTTGTTTGGTCATTTTATTTGCGTTTCTATCATTGTTTCTTTCATAGACTTGACAACAACAATCGAACTGCATCTTTCCCGGATGCAAAGTAGAAAGTTGCTACTTTGATCCAGTTGCTGGACTTGTCTATGATCTAAACAATGGATTCACAAATGATTTGATGATCCTTGTGATAGATCTTAGTAGCCCTTCAAAGCATCCCTTTGATTACACCTTGCTTGTTGCTTTTATTTGGCCTGAAATAGTTGATTAAGTAGCAAACTGTGACCCAGAACCTGAGGGAAACGAGAGTTTCTCCTTCAGCGCAGACCCAATGAAGGGATTCTGCATTTCAACGTAGGTCCCGTGAAGGCTACCTACGCTAAATGTCAAAACCCCTGTGTTGAGGTTGCGCTGAACCAGTTTGTCCTTATGCAGCTGGGGTTCTCTGCTCCATTTTGCCTTGTTTTAATCTCTGATTTTTGTTGCCTGTAACCAACATAGGTACCAGTATGAAAACTCCTTTTCTCTGCTTACATTCCGCCTCCTTTTGTACAAAACGACTGTGAGTGTTTTTATGTGTTTGTGGCGTCATTTACAGTTTTCCTTTGCATGAGTGAAATAGTCATCCTGTAGCCCTTGATTCAGATCTGTTGGTTGTGATCTTAGAAGAGAGTTCATTGGCTGTTTGCAGATTGATTATACATTTGCTTTTGCTTATTGGTTTGAGTTTGTCTCTTTTAAGTGTTAAAACAAGTATTCATTTCGAAAATCATTAAGTATTGTAATCTCTTCTATCTTCTCTGATTTCGAAAAAGTAAACTTGTTTGTATTGATCATTTAAAAGCAAATTCAAAGTTGTACAAAAAGCTTTCTTTGTAGGCATCAATACTAAGAAAGCAGAAAACAAACACCTGCATTGTGCATTTGCATTTGATAGTTTGCATGTTGGATTTAGGAAAAGTGCATTAGAGTGTGCTGATTGCTTTTTGAGAAAAGATGGTGTCTTTCTTTTCCCTTAGTAGCTAGGATTTTCAAAGTTGAAAAGATATAAAGCTTGCTTATCATCTTTAGAATGCATTTAGGAATTTGTATCATACATCTCGTGGTGAATCTTGAAAGGCAAACTTTAAAAAGATCAACCTAAAATAAATTGAATGAACTTAACAACGCTTTGTAACATAACGCACAACATAGAGGTCTAGGCTAGAGACGTGTTCCGGCGTCGTTAAGCCTGGTGACTGTCGATCTCGTAGAAGGTGGGTGATTCCTCCTAAGGGACGATAGCGCCAGTACGGATTGTGCTCCCACGTACCCTCGCGTATATATTGGGAGACCCCTATAGGCATAAAACCTTTATCCTTAGGAAGCCGTGTCGGCCACCCTACTGATCGCAATGCACTGAACACAGCATTCAGGAAGATCGACCGCCCGTACCCTAAAAAGTATTCTACGGTTTTGCAAAAAGTTTGGCACACCCTCTGCCTAGAACTCCAGAGCAGTTCCTTTTGGCATTTTTCAGACTCTATAACGGAAAAAGTCCATCCGAGCATTTGTCACTTCGGGCTCGTTAAAATATCGAAGGAGACTAGAGTCATCTTTAGCTTTTTCTCGACTCTTTAAAACTGAAAAATCAAGTTGTGTCTAAAGCGTCGTTAAAATTTATTTTAAACGGAACAATCACCCTTTATTCCTGTGTTGATCTTTAGGTTGAAAAATGGAGCACACCAACCAAGGAATTCCCCTTGGTGGAAATCCTAGTCCCTTCTCCTCTTGGGGAGATGTTGGTGCGCCCCACATGGCCACATTGTCGCTTCCAGGACTGACAATTGGCCTGCCAGTTTGGCTCTTTTCAACCAATGTCGTTCAGAATACCACCATTCCTGAACAGTCGAGTCAACAGTTAGACCAGACTAGATTTGCCCACCAGCCTTCTACTTCATCTTCCTCTCCTCCTTCTTCTTCGCTTGACGGAACTGGTAAAACAAAAAACCAGGTTCCTAAGGAGAAGAAGGAAAAGAAGAAGAAAGAGAAGAAGAAGAAGGAGCCAAAGGTGACTGGGGGCAAACAAGTGTCGTCTGACAAAAATCCACACACAGCACTGACAAGGCCTAAATCACCATGTGTCATATGCAAGGGAGACCACTTCCATAGAGATTGTCCCTGTATCCCTCGAATACTAAGGGACTGGTCTCCCCGTTTGCACAATTTGGTAGCATCAACCTCTGATAGCCATGTTGATTGCTCACCGTCAACTAGTGAAAGTGAAGTCACAGGACAGAGAGGGAAATCTAGATTTCCCTGCAAACTGTGTGAAGGCGATCACACCATCCACCATTGTCCCTTCTTAGACGAGGCTAAAAGATTTTTGGAAGATCTCCCGATTTTATGAGCGCAACTTCCTCCTGGATATCAAAAACTCCTGCCAAGTCCTTCACTAGTTGAGAACCCGGCTGACCCGCCCAGATGGTCAGCCGAAGCACCTATCATTGAAGATGAACCGTCTGGATCCATGCCTGACGAAATTCAACAGGTTAATACGGCAGTTGACCCGGTTTTGGCTTCAGAGGCTCTATCTTCGAATGATACCATCACAGAGGATAATAAAGACGACACCGTCCAAATTCTCTTCATCAACACTGACTCTGATGAACAAGGGGGCAATGCCCCCATTCCTTTATCGCACGAAGGAAGTTCGTCAGAGCGATATCCGGTCGTTTATTCGGTCCCACCACCAAGCAACCTGGTTTTGTCCTTTGACTGGAACCAAGTAGGCAGACCCCGGTTGCCAGCAAGCATACCATTCAGAATTATCGTTCAAATATACAGAATGGTAATGGCTGGCACTATCATTGATGAGGGGGATTTTGTGAGTATCCTTTTCTCTATTGCTTGGAAAGCGCTTGGTTCGCCAGCGCTTTTACCTGAAATGAGAAATCTATCAGGTTTTGATAAAGGAACCAATCGAACTTTAGGGATCCTCCCCAATGTCCCTATAACATTGAAAGGGAAGACCGTTCAAATGAACGTGATGGTTGTTCAAGGACCCTTGGATTATAACCTACTCCTTGGATGAGACTATATATATTGCATGGGAGCTATACTCTCCTCACTCTTTAGAGTAATGTGTTTTCCGCATGAAGGAAGAGTGGTCAAGCTCATGGACCAACTTTCATTTCCCGGATCACGCATCACAAATAGTCATATACCATCCCAAAATGGTCTATTCATGCAAGAAGTGTCTCAACCCACGGTCCGTCCTCCTGATGAGCGCGAGTAATCTGGGAGGATATGACTGGAACCCAGGGGGCATGCGTCCTGGTCTGCTTCGGCAGGGAAACTTTGGGTATAGAGTAGGTTTCCGCGGGAGAATATGACTAGTCCGTACCCCGTCCGTGATTGGAAGAGGGGTTGTTCTAGAATAAGATTCTCTTGTCAAAGTTATGTGAGAGGGCGGGTCTCGTCACTCACCTTTGTTTATCTCGGTAGACATCGCCGAAGAAGTGTTTTGTTGAAAGAATAACAGAACAATCTTTGGGTAGCCTGAAAGAGGTAGGCCTCTCCCGGTAAAACAAATGTTTTATCTGCAAATTGAGGGGTAACCTTGAAATCATACTTTATACCTGGGGGCATGCAAACCTTTTGGAGTGCAAGCAAAGAGCGGTTATTTATCTGTTTTTTGGGTTAGCCGTTTCCTAACTTGCATAAAGAAAGGATGCGGAGCAAAGCTTAGTGAGATGAAGCTCCATAAAAAATAGAATCTTGATGAGACACTCTTATCATATGACTGGGTAATCGAGCAGTTTTAGCATAAAGTTCATGCTCGTTAAAAAATAAACGCAAGATCCGAGCAGTTTTAGCGCATAGTTCATGCTCGTTAAAAAATAAACATAAGATCGAGCAAGTGTTTCAATCCGCGTTTAAGCTCGTTAAAAAATGAACTTCCCGGTAAATAACCACTATGAATGTAATATAATCAGTCGTTAAAGCTTTGGTCGTCTTTGCACCGTCACCTCCAGTTTTCATTTGGCCGATCGTTCACCTCCATATGATTGTTTACCCATTTTGAGGAACAACTGCGAAGAGTGATTACACCTAGCCATCCTTGTGACACTGCCGTGATTGGAAAATTCCAACCTGTACCTGGAATCAGCTGCTATCCCTGTTTATCACTCGTTCCTCAAAAGACGAGTCTTCTTTAAGCTCTTTTCAACTGACTCATAAAATATGAAAAGATTGCCGAGTTTTGGCCTTCCAGCTCGTTAAAGCAACTGTAATAGCTATCCCTCCTCTAGATTTTAATCTTTTTGGACCTGAGGGATTATTGCACAAAAAGATCTAGCGCTTGTTTTGTTCGGCTCGTTAAAACTATCGAAAACTTATCCCTTCTGTATTGTTTTATACTTTTTCGGACTTAAAGGATTAGATGACGAAAAAGGAATTTTGGAGTCAACTTTATGTACCTTTTCAGACTCTCTAAAAATGAAAAGGACCGAGTTATCCTTGTCGTTAGACTCGTTAAAATCATTAAATAGCGACAAACTTGTCTTTAGACGAGAACGAGTTTCACTATCGCTAGGCTCGTTAAAACATAGCGATGGGCTTGCCCGAAGGGTAGGTTATAGAACAAGCATATGTTATCCTCCTCAAGCTTGACAAAAATAAAGAGGTACTGGTCAGCAATGACTGGGGAAAAATTGGGAGAAACTAAAGAAAACTTTGATGGTAGCAAGTCGCTCTTGAACATGACACTTTTCCTCCGTACCACAATCGGGTTGGGTTGTTTCATTCACCGGTCACATCCATGGTCTCGCCATACCATCCATATTTGGGGTAATGCTACCGATCCATCGTATCAGTGTCGCCATATGTTCAAGAGAAGTCGTTCAGAAAGAGTCAACCGTGTCCCATCCACTGCCATACATTATCCTTCATCCTTTCATGACCGCCACCCTCAATCATATGTCACAGATCGTTTTCACCTCCATTGAAATCATTAGCTCCGTTCCATGTCACTGATGTGGGATTCATTAAGGCCCTCCTTTGACGGATCGCTTCTTGTCGACATCAGCTCATTATCCAAGAAGTTGATCTAGGAACAACCCCTTCAGTACTTTGAAGCTTGCATGCCACAATGGCAAGTTTCTCACTTCCGGCGACAGGTATACATCAATGACCTTCGACCGAAAGATTTTGCATGGTGTTCGACGCCAAGTCCTTTATTCACACCACGTGAATTGTATTGCAGTACCTTGAGGGTCATTATCATTATCGGTGATTCCTCTCGCGCTTGTTAACGGTTTACATCATTGACCGGTAATCAAGCGATGTCTTTCCATGTTCGACTTCAGAACAATTCTCACATGGATCGACTTGTACTTAGAGTGAAGATCGAACGAGTTTGAAGACCCCGGATCTAGTTTCATCCATCCGGGCTGCGATATATATTCAGGAAAGATAAAGACATTGACATGTACATCATTGCAGCAGATAATCATCCTACTCAAAGGATGATAATTTCATCAAAATTATCAGTCTATCATCAGACGATTGTCTGTTCTATGTACAGAAAAATGAATTTATAAAGCTGAGCATGGGAATGCCCGCCTCAGCTAGATCATGAAAGTAGTATGGAAAATAATGTATTGTATTGTATTGTATTACAGGTCTCCTCCCAGCATTGGATGAACTTCGGATCCCCCTGATAAAGCATTTCGCCCGATAAACAACCTCATACTTTAGGGGGCAACTGTTATAGACATTTTTGTGCCTTACGGCATTGAGCATGAAATGTCCATAATCTAAGGGATCCAAAGTCCCTAAACATGTTGTTCCTACCCCTAGAGGAACAAGGCTAACAAACCACAGCAATTCACAGAAGTTCTCCGCCAAAAAACTGCTCAAAACAAGTCAATTCAGGATCATTTCAGTGGCTACACTAGCTGTTTGCGCTGAATGTCAAAGCCAACAATGGCTACCGGCATTGAATGTCAACTGGAACAAAGGCTACCTGCGCTGAATGAGAGTGGACAAGTGGCAGGCTCATTTCTCAAGGTGTCAAAACCCAGGAAGCTTCCAAAATGACACTTGCCTCAGGGAATTCGACTGGTGATGAGTAAGAGGTTCCAAATCTCCAAGTGGAAGCAAGAACCTCCAAGTGGACTCAAGAACTGACAGAGGGAGAGGACACTAGTCAGATCTCAAGCTGACTCATCCTCTCTCCAAACATCTATATATGGATCTCTCCTTCATGAGATCAGGGGGCTGGAATTTTGTTATTGCAAAGAATTGTTGTTGGTTTGAGACTGGAATCATTGGGTGCTTAATGCTTTGAAGGGGCTGAAGATAGGAATTCCATTTGCTGGGAAGGAGATGCTGGATTGGAGCCCTCTGGGTTGTATCTCTTCCTGAACCTTGTTATTCATCAATAAAGCTATCTTGGTTTCTCCTATATGCTGATGTATTTTGATGTATGAATGTATTAGTGTATTTGGTTTATTTCTAATCCTAAACTAGTTATGAATGTGAACATCTGTCTTTGTGTAGTGTTCTTCTCTTGTCGCAAGTAGCTGTTCTCTTGTGATCTTGCAGGAAGTTTTAGCTGGATAAGCAAGAAGGCAAGTAGCTGTGAACACCCAAAGAGAAGGGAGATTGGATCAAGGGACAAACGGAAGACACCGGTAAGTCTATTGATCTCTCTTCTTTCACATTTCATAAAGGATGAAACCAGTATAGTTGTACTCATTTGTTGCTAAGGCACTATCACACCTTAGGTGGATAGGATTGTCCTGCATAGGCATTTTTCCCCACAACAGCCGATGGCCGATGGGCCAATCCTCCTATGGACGCGATATTCCATTGAATCATATTGTATATGCCTGTCGGGTCCACTGCTCCTATCGCTATCGGCGATCGCAACATAACTGCAGTCACCAATGGCCGATGGCCGATGTGATGGACCGAATGCGATATGGTATTAAACCATAATTTATATGCCCGTCGGGTCCGCATATATTATCGTAATCGGAGGCAGGACCTTTACCACTCTCGATACCCGCTCCAAAATGCCAGATGTGATATATTATAAACTGTTTTTAATGAGTCCATCGGGTCCATGCCTCTATCGCAATCGGCGATTGGGTGTGGGAAGACTTTATAACATATGCGATTACCGCAGATGCGATATATCATTAAGCCATAGTTTATATTCCCATCAGGTTTGTTGTGGGGAAAAATGCCTATGCAGGACGATCCTATCCACCTAAGGTGTGACAGTGCCTTAGCAACAAACAGAGACAGCTATTCTAATATTTCTTCCTTTATGAATTGAGAATGAATAGAGAGATAGATGGACTAACCGGTGTCTTCCGCTTGTCCCTCGATCTGGCCTCTCTTCTCTTGGAGGATTCCCAGCTACTTGCCTTCTCGCTCGCCCAGCTTCAAGAGGTTTCTGCAAGATCACAAGAAGAGAACACTACACAAGACATGGATTCATATTCATAACTAGTTCAGGATTAGAAATAAACCAAATACACTAATGCAATCATACATCAAGAATACACGAGCATATAGGAGAAACCAAGATAGCTTTATTGATGAATAACAAGGTTCAGGAAGAGATACAACCCAGAGGGCTCCAATCCAGCATCTCCTTCCCAGCAAATGGAATTCCTATCTTCACCCAATGATTCCAATCTCAAACCAACAACAATTCTTTGCAATAACAAAATTCCAGCCTCTAGATCTCATGGAAGAGAGATCCATATATAGATGTTTGGAGAGAGGATGAGTCAGCTTGAGATCTGACTAGTGTCCTCTCCCTCTGTCAGTTCTTGAGTCCACTTGGAGGTTCTTTCTTCCACTTGGAGATTTGGAACCTCTTACTCATCACCAGTCGAATTCCCTGAGGCAAGTGTCATTTTGGAAGCTTCCTGGGTTTTGACACCTTGAGAAATGAGCCTGCCACATGTCCACTCTCGTTCAGCGCAGGTAGCCAGTGTTCCAGTTGACATTCAACGCAGGTAGCCAGTGTTGGCTTTGACATTCAGCGCAAACATCTAGTGTAGCCACTGAAATGATCCTGAATTGACTTGTTTTGAGCCGTTTTTTGTGGAGAACTTCTGTGAATTGTTGTGGTTTGTTACCCTTGTTCCTCTAGGGGTAGGAACAACATGTTTAGGGACTTTGGATCCCTTAGATTATGGACATTTCATGCTCAATGCTGTAAGGCACAAAAATGTCTATAACAGTTGCCCCCTAAAGTATGAGGCTGTTTATCGAGTGAAATGCTTTATCAGGGGGATCCGAAGTTCATCCAATGCTGAGAGGAGACCTGTAATAAGATACAATACAATACATTATTTTTCATTCTGCTTTCATGATCTAACTGAGGCGGGCATTCCCATGCTCAGCTTTATAAATTCATTTTTCTGTACATAGAACAGACAATCGTCTGATGGTAGACTGATAATTTTGATGAAATTATCATCCTTTGAGTAGGATGATTATCTGCTGCAATGATGTACATGTCAATGTCTTTATCTTTCCTAAATATATACCGCAGCCCGGATGGATGAACTAGATCCGGGGTCTTCAAACTCATTCGATCTTCACTCTAAGTACAATTCGATCCATGTGAGAAATGTTCTGAAGTCGAACATGGAAAGACATCGCTTGATTACCGGTCGATGATGTAAACCGTTAACAAGCGCGAGAGGAATCACCGATAATGATAATGACCCTCAAGGTACTGCAATACAATTCACGTGGTGTGAATAAAGGACTTGGTGTCGAACACCACGCAAAATCTTTCGGTCGAAGGTCATTAATGTATACCTGTCGCCGGAAGTGAGAAACTTGCCATTGAGGCATGCAAGCTTCAAAGTACTGAAGGGGTTGTTCCTAGATCAACTTCTTGGATAATGAGCTGATGTCGACAAGAAGCAATCCGTCAAAGGGGGGCCTTAATGAATCCCACATCAGTGACACGGAACAGAGCTAATGATTTTAATGGAGGTGAAAATGATCTGTGACATATGATTCAGGGTGGCGGTCATGAAAGGATGAAGGATAATGTATGGCAGTGGATGGGACACGGTTGACTTTTCTGAACGACTTCTCTTGTACATATGGTGACACTGATACGATGGATCGGTAGCATTACCCCAAATATGGATGGTATGGCGAGACCATGGATGTGACCGATGAATGAAACAACCCAACCCGATTGTGGTACGAAGGAAAAGTGTCATGTTCAAGAGCGACTTGCTGCCATCAAAGTTTTCTTTAGTTTCTCCCAATTTTTCCCCAGTCATTGCTGACCAGTACCTCTTTATTTTTGTCAAGCTTGAGGAGGATAGCATATGCTTGTTCTATAACCTGCCCTTCGGGCAAGCCCATCGCTATGTTTTAACGAGCCTAGCGATAGTGAAACTCGTTCTCGTCTAAAGACAAGTTTGTCGTTATTTACTGATTTTAACGAGTCTAACGACAAGGATAACTCGGTCCTTTTCATTTTTAGAGAGTCTGAAAAGGTACATAAAGTTAACTCCAAAAGTCCTTTTTCGTCATCTAATCCCTTAAGTCCAAAAAAGTATAAAACAATACAGAAGGGATGAGTTTTCGATAGTTTTAACAAGCCGAACAAAACAAGCGCTCGATCTTTTTGTGCAATAATCCCTCAGGTCCAAAAAGATTAAAATCTAGAGGACGGATAGCTCTTCCTGTCCCTTTAACGAGCTGGAAGGCCAAGGACTCGACAATCTTTTCATATTTTACGAGTCAGTTGAAAAGAGCTTAAAGAAGACTCGTCTTTTGAGGAACGAGTGATAAACAGGGTTAGCAGCAGATTCCAGGTACAGGTTGGAATTTTCCAATCACGGCAATGTCACAAGGATGGCTAGGTGAAATCACTCTTCGCAGCTGTTCCTCAAAATGGGTAAACAAACATATGGAGGTGAATGATCGGCCAAATGAAAAGTGGAGGTGACGGTGCAAACACGACCAAGGCTTTAATGGCTGATGATATTACATTCACAGTGGCTATTTACCCGGATAGTTCATTTTTTAACGAGCTTAAACGCGGGTGGAAACATTTGCTCGATCTTATGTTTATTTTTTAACGAGTATGAACTATGTGCTAGAACTGCTCGGATTTTGCGTTTATTTTTTAACGAGCATGAACTTTGTGCTAAAACTGCTCGGATTTTGCGTTTATTTTTTAACGAGCATGAACTTTGTGCTAAAACTGCTCGATATTATATGGCCAAATTTTTAATTTTTACCATCACTAGCTTTGCCCTTTTCAAAGATAGTACTGTATCCTCAATTGCTGCATCAAACTAGTCAGAAATGAATAACATTTGCATGAAAATGAGATTAGAACCCTAATATTTCGCTTTGAACTACGTAAAAAGAAATTAAAAGGTGTTTTTACCTCTCATTTTACCATTTCATTTGAACTTGGTTTGTTGGAGCTTTGGAGGTGCCTCTTCCCCTTGATTTTCACCAGCTGATTCCGGGAGATTATGCGGACGATTTTCGGCGCCGTCTGGACCAGGTAGGAGCTAAACTCTAGCTCTTTCTTTTCATGGTTTCCTTTTTCCATTCTGTGCCTGTTTTCCTGTTCCCATGAGCCCCTGGGGTTTTGCTAGGGCGCTCTGCCATCAGCGCAGGCAGTCCATTCGAAACCTGCGTTGAATGTCAAGCTGCATGAAGGCAGTTTGACCTTCAACGCAGGTGGGACACTAGCCAGTTGCGTTGAGCATAGAAAAACAGTTCTATTGCACAGTTTTTGATGAAATTTTGCCAGTTTCTCATCAAATCCAGGATCTTACTCTTTCTCTTGTTTGTTTTGCAGGGACTTTGAGCAAAATGACCCTCACATGGCGAGAACGAGAACATGAAGAAGAAGACATGATTGCCCTCCATGACCCTGTCACGGTGAACGCGCTGCGGAACTGTGGACTGCTGAAGTTCTCCCGTATCTCTAGTATGAGAGCACAGATCTCTTTACTGCAGTATATGCTTAATGCTTGGGATCCTATTAACCAAGTATTTCAGATCAGGAGCAAATCTATCCATTTGACCGTGGTAGACATTTACTTCTTGACTGGTTTGTCGAGGTGGGGTGCCCCATTTCTTTGTCAGGTTCGGCCCGAGGGAATGACTCCGTGAGAGATTATGTCCACCAGTATTGCAGGGAGGGATCCCAGCTGAGTAGAGACGGCAAGGTTGTTATCCGCGAGATTACTGATAGGTCTCTCAGGTCCATTTTGTATACTATTGGTAGGATGGACGGTAGCGCATCTCTTCATGTTGCCAACAGATCTTATGTGCAGCACGCCTTGGAGTGTCTCCAATTGAAAGTATTCAACTGGTGTAATGCAGTACTTCTTCAGATGAAAAGTCAGTTGTATAAGGTAAAGGATGGGAAGCTGAGGAACTTTGGATATGGTTCTATTCTGACTGCCTTTGCCTTGGAGAAAATACCACTGATGCAGCCTCAGTATATCTCACTCGACTTGACTTCTCCTACCGAGCCACGCATGCAGAGATGGGTCGATCACATGTCTAGGCATGCTGGTCAATCTCAGATTTCTTTCACTGATACCTTCTTCAGGTGGTTCGAGCGTCAGGAGATGGTCTATTCCGAGTATCCATATGTTGGTATGGATTTCCGAGGTGATCCGGACTTGGTACTACCGGATAGCGAACAGTGGGGCGCTATTGGTAAAATCTTCGACCATATTACTGTTTACTGTTCTTATTTATAATGCCCTTGTGCTTTATTCTATCAAGACTTTAATCAAACTCATGTGTGCATGTAGATGTTGGTCCTGTTCGTCCAGCAGTTCGCCCGAGAGCGCTAGTCGCTACCCCAGCAGGGGAGACTGCTGGGAGGGTTATTCTTCGCGACCTTGACGTGGCCGAGACCCTTACAGCTATGCAGGAGCAGGTTGAGAGTGTTATGAAACCAGCTCAAGAAAAGATAGAAAAGATAGATCAACGCCTTAGAATTCAGCCTCTTCGAGGGGGCAACCTCCTTTACATTACATAAATGAACAATTCTTGGATGATACAAATGAAAAAACCTCCTTTCTATATATAGGAGTCTAAGGAGTCACAATATAATCCATCCGACCTAACAATAATAATATAAAGCCACAAAAATAACAATAGAGGGATTCTATGGGGCACAGAAATAACAATATGGGGGTAATAGGGGCACAACAATATAAATAAGGGGTATAACTACAATAGTAATGGGGTAATCACTAGTATTATAGGGACCCAACATGCCCCTCTCCTTCAAAAAAGTGTTGTCCTCAACGCTTGAGTAGTTCTGGATACTTCTGCATAAAATTCTCATCCTCCCATGTGGAATCTTCAGCGGATAAGTTCTTCCACTTGATAAGATACTCTGAAATTGATCGATTTCGTAGCTATCGAGTTCTTATTTCTGTGACTGCTTCCGGTTCCAATATAATTTTTCCTTCCTCATCAAGTTCTGGCAATATTGTTTGAATTGGGAGCTTGTCACCTATAACCTTCTTTAAACATGAAACATGGAAGAATGGGTGCAATCGAGAAGCTGCAGGAAGTTCCAATTTGTATGCCATAGTACCAATCTTTTGCAACACATTGTACGGACCATAATACTTTGGTGATAATTTATTATCCTTATTAGCTTGCTTTAGGGACATTTGCTTATATGGTTGTAGCCGTAGGAATACCCAATCACCTACATCAAAACTTCTTTCACTGCGATGTTGATCTGCCTGTTGTTTTATTCTATTTTGTGCCAACATGAGGTTATCCTTTAAGAGTTGGAGGACTTGTTGTTGATGTTCGATGTGATGTTCCACTGCCTGAACCTTAGAATTTTCTCTTAAATATGATGTGATGGATGGTGGTTGATACCCATAAAGTGCCATAAATGGGGTCATTTTTGTTGCTGTATGGAAGGAAGTGTTATACCACCATTCAGCCAGAGGCAACCATTTGACCCATTGTGTTTGTTTATCAGATACAAAGCAACGAAGATATCCTTCCAAACATTTGTTTACTATCTCAACTTTCCCATCAGATTGAGGATGATAAGATGAGCTATGAGCTAACTGAGTACCAACACAAGAAAATAATTTTGTCCAAAAATTTCCAGTGAAAATGGGATCTCTGTCACTTACAATAATCTTTGGGTTTCCATGTAGCTTTTGAACTGTTTCCATAAATGCAGTAGAAACTGTACTGGCTTTAAATGGATGTGATAATGCACAAAAGTGTGCATACTTGGTAAGTCTGTCAACTACCACCATGATGACACTCTTTCCCTCAGACTTGGGTAAACCTGTGATAAAATCCATTGAAACCTCCTCCCAACGTTGGCTTGGAATGGATAAAGGTTGTGATAGACCCGGTGTCTTAATTGTTTCAACTTTATTTTGCTGGCAAACCAAACATTCCGCCACAAAATTTTGAATATCTGATTTAAGGCCATCCCAAAAAAATTCCTTCTTAACCCTGTGGTAAGTTTTTAAAAATCCTGAGTGCCCTCCTAAGGGAGAAGTGTGTAATTCCATAAGAATCTTTTTTTTTAGCTGGGAATTCTTACAGAGGTATAAGCGATCTTTGTACCATAACGAATCATTTTTCCATCTAAATGTATCAGAAGTACTAGAATCTTGTTGTAGCTTTCGAATAAGTGCCCACACTTCTTCGTCATTCTTCCATTCCTTCCTTTCTTCGTTTATCCAATCTGGTTGGATAATAGAAATGGCACACAACAATGCTTCCACATCCTCATCCTTTCTTGAGAGTGCATCTGCCACCACATTTTGCTTCCCTTTTTTGTAGATGATTTCAAAGTCATAACCCAACATCTTTGTGACCCACTTTTGTTGCTCTTCAGAGGATAATCTTTGTTCTAGAAAGTATTTAAGGCTATCATGATCCGTTTTTACCTTGAAGTGTCTTCCCATTAGGTAGGGTCGCCATTTCTTAAGTGCATGGAGTATTGCCAACATTTCCTTCTCATAAATAGCTTTGCTTAAAAAATTTCCCTTGATTGGACGACTTTCAAAAGCAATGGGTCTTTCATCTTGCATTAGAACAACACCAATTCCATTTCCTGAAGCATCACATTCCACAATAAAGGTTTTTGTGAAGTCCGGTGTAGCTAAGACCGGTGCTTGGCACATTGCCTCTTTAAGATGTTCAAAGGCCTTTGTTGCTTCCGGAGTCCATGAAAATGAATCTTTCTTCAATAATGTTGTTAGAGGTGCTGCTATTCTCCCATAATTCTTAACAAACTTGCGATAATACCCTGTCAACCCAAGAAATCCTCGCAGATGCTTTATGGATGTGGGGATTTTCCATTCCTTAATGGCTTTAATTTTGCTAGGGTCTACCTTAACTCCTTCATGAGATACAATATGACCCAAATATTCCACCTCCTGGACTCCAAAGAAACATTTGGATCTTTTTGCATATAATTGTTTCTCCTCCAATAGTTGTAGCACCCTGTCAACATGTTCAACATGATCCTTCCAAGACTTGCTGTAGATTAGTATATCATCAAAAAATACTAACACAAATTTTCTAAGGAATGGTTTGAAAATTGAATTCATCAAACCTTGAAATGTTGAAGGTGCATTGGTAAGGCCAAAAGGCATGACCAAAAATTCATAATGACCCTCATGTGTTCTAAATGCCGTTTTTTGAATGTCTTCAATCTTCATTCTGATTTGATGATATCCCGAACGAAGATCCAACTTGGTGAAGTAAATTGATCCATGCAATTCATCTAGTAATTCATCAATAACAGGAATGGGGAACTTATCTTTAATAGTGAGCTTGTTGAGCTCCCTATAATCTGGACACATGCGCCATGATCCATCCTTCTTGTGCACCAATACTACTGGAGCTGAGAAAGAACTTTGACTCGGTTGAATTATACCAGCCTCTAGCATTTCTGCAACCATACGTTCAATTTCACTTTTTTGGACATAGGGATATCTGTACGGCCTGATGTTTGGAGGAACACTTCCTGGAATCAGATGAATAGCATGATCATGATCACACATAGGTGGGAGACCCTTGGGAGTCTCAAATACCTTGGAATGATTGTCCAAGACTTTTTGGAGATCTGGAGAAATAGATGATTCCAATGTGGAAACATCTAGCGAGCATAATTGTGCAATTACACCTCTTTGCTCCTTTTTTAGAAGCTTTGTCATACCATGAGAGCTGATTATCTTTCCTGGTTTCCCTGCAATACCCCTTAATTCAACTTCCTTTCCCTCCGCAGAAAATTTGATGAAAATTTCTTGAAAATTAAAAGCTATTGTACCCAAGGATTGTAGCCATTGGACTCCTAGTACAACATCCGCACCTCCCATTGGAATGGAAAGCATTGGGCTAGTCAATACATATTCTCCCATGGATAGCTTGATATTATGGCACTTTACAGAGCAATTTATTGTTCCTCCATTTGCAATCATCACTTGACACTCTGGTGCTGGATATAGGAAGCAATTCAATTCTTTTTCTACCCTACAATTAATAAAATTGTGGGTGCTTCCTGAATCAATCAACACTATTACCTTTTTCTTTTTGATTTGTCCTTCTATCTTGATGGTTTGAGGAGTGGTAATTCCCGCCAATGCATTACAAGATATGGTTGGATTTATTTGTTCTTCATCTAGGCTTTGTTCCTGGAGTATATCTTCTTCTTTTGACCTTTCTTGCTCCTTTTCTTCTTCCTCTTCACAATCTATGTAGAATAATTTCTTCTCAGCACACTTATGACCTTTAGTGTATTTGCTATCACAACTGTAACAAAGCCCTTTTGCTCTTTTTTCTTCCAATTGTTGTGGTGTCAACCTTATAGGTTGTGGAATACTAGGGGCAACAACACTTCCGTCTTTATAGTTGTGAGTGGTATGCTTCTTGGTTGCCATAATTTTGCTTTCCATTTTTCTTGCTAACCTGAATGCCTTTTCTAATGAATCCGGTTCCCAAAGGCGAACATCATGTTGGATATTATCCTTTAAAGACCCTATGAACACATCAATCCTATGCTCCTCTGGAATATATTTTACCCTTATGTTCAATTTTTGGAACTCCTCAATGTGCTCCATTACTGAACCCTTTTGTTTGAGACTTATCAATTGGCTAAAAAAAGTGTTGTTTTTTGTATCTTCATAATGTGCTATCAATTCTTTCGTAAAAATTGCCCAAGTGATAAATTGTTTACGAGAGAAAAGCCATTGATACCATACAAACTGATTTGGTTCCAAATATACAGTTGCCATACGTACCTTTTGTGCGTTTTGCACATTATTGAGATCGAAGAATTGCTCCATCTGTAATATCCATGTAGCGGGATCCTTGCCATCAAACTTCGTCATATCAATTTTTGGAATATGGTGATTCTTCAATCCAACATTAGCATCTATGGTATCATGATTAACATTTCTTTTGTTTTCATCATGAGTTTCCTTTACTACCTTTTCACCATTAGTGACCCTTTCTTGTAGCAACTTCTTCAATTCTTCCATGTCTGTCTTCATATCTATCTTCAAATCTGCCATGTCTCTCTTCAAGTCTATCTTTGAATCATCCATCTTAGCTTCCATGCCCTTTATCTTAGATTCCACGCCATTTATCTTAGATTCCACGCCACTTATCTTAGCTTCTGTTAGCTTTTGTGAGCGTGACATTTGTTGCACTTGTTCTTGTAATTTTGATATATCATGTAGCATTTCTTCCTCTTCTTCATGGGTCATGCTAGAGCTTTCATGTTGCTTACTAGGTGTTTGCATTTTCTTTCCTCGGGGCATCAGTTACCGATAATAATGCTTTACTATGCCCTTTGAATTCCGTTAAACCAAGCTTACACAAAAATTAAAAAAAAAAACTACACACCTTTTTTAACTTTATAGAAGCCTGATATTGAATCTGATGTATCTCTGTAATTTTCGATCATCCAGTTTTGAAATTGCTACCTGTAGTAGCCTTCTACGTCATCTTTCCAATGCCACAAGTCTGAGCCAAATTGGATTCTCCAAGGAAGATTTATGTGAAATCTTCCACAGTGACTTGCTTTTAGACTGGTTCAGTAGAACGAACTTGTACGACGTGCCACGGGTCACTGTTTCAACCTTTGAATCTGAAACACACACACAAGAAACTACAGTCCGTCCTCTTTCTGTAACTTTTTACGAAATTTCAATCCGATCCTCAGAGAGAGAGTTATGACGATTTTCCCCAGATCACCTGTTTTGAATGTAATTCAGGAGTCTGCAAAAAGGTCAACATCCTCAGATCATATCTCCGAAAATATCGCACGAAAAGATCTGAAATTTGGACCCAAGGTTCAGCGCCAATTCTTCTCAAATGGGTGTTTTTTGTGACTTCTGAAACGTCACAGAAAAAAAGTTATAGTGAAAATGCCACGATGACCTGTTTGGAGCAGCGAAACCCTAGAATTCCAAAGCTTTGATACCAAATGTTATGAAACCAGCTCAAGAAAAGATAGAAAAGATAGATCAACGCCTTAGAATTCAGCCTCTTCGAGGGGGAAACCTCCTTTACATTACATAAATGAACAATTCTTGGATGATACAAATGACAAAACCTCCTTTCTATATATAGGAGTCTAAGGAGTCACAATATAATCCATTACTGAACCCTTTTGTTTGAGACTTATCAATTGGCTAAAAAAAGTGTTGTTTTTTGTATATTCATAATGTGCTATCAATTCTTTCGTAAAAATTGCCCAAGTGATAAATTGTTTACGAGAGAAAAGCCATTGATACCATACAAACTGATTTGGTTCCAAATATACAGTTGCCATACGTACCTTTTGTGCGTTTTGCACATTATTGAGATCGAAGAATTGCTCCATCTGTAATATCCATGTAGCGAGATCCTTGCCATCAAACTTCGTCATATCGATTTTTGGAATATGGTGATTCTTCAATCCAACATTAGCATCTATGGTATCATGATTAACATTTCTTTTGTTTTCATCATGAGTTTCCTTTACTACCTTTTCACCATTAGTGACCCTTTCTTGTAGCAACTTCTTCAATTCTTCCATGTCTGTCTTCATATCTATCTTCAAATCTGCCATGTCTCTCTTCAAGTCTATCTTCGAATCATCCATCTTAGCTTCCATGCCCTTTATCTTAGATTCCACGCCATTTATCTTAGATTCCACGCCACTTATCTTAGCTTCTGTTAGCTTTTGTGAGCGTGACATTTGTTGCACTTGTTCTTGTAATTTTGATATATCATGTAGCATTTCTTCCTCTTCTTCATGGGTCATGCTAGAGCTTTCATGTTGCTTACTAGGTGTTTGCATTTTCTTTCCTCGGGGCATCAGTTACCGATAATAATGCTTTACTATGCCCTTTGAATTCTGTTAAACCAAGCTTACACAAAAATTTAAAAAAAAACTACACACCTTTTTTAACTTTATAGAAGCCTGATATTGAATCTGATGTATCTCTGTAATTTTCGATCATCCAGTTTTGAAATTGCTACCTGTAGTAGCCTTCTACGTCATCTTTCCAATGCCACAAGTCTGAGCCAAATTGGATTCTCCAAGGAAGATTTATGTGAAATCTTCCACAGTGACTTGCTTTTAGACTGGTTCAGTAGAACGAACTTGTACGACGTGCCACGGGTCACTGTTTCAACCTTTGAATCTGAAACACACACACAAGAAACTACAGTCCGTCCTCTTTCTGTAACTTTTTACGAAATTTCAATCCGATCCTCAGAGAGAGAGTTATGACGATTTTCCCCAGATCACCTGTTTTGAATGTAATTCAGGAGTCTGCAAAAAGGTCAACGTCCTCAGATCATATCTCCGAAAATATCGCACGAAAAGCTCTGAAATTTGGACCCAAGGTTCAGCGCCAATTCTTCTCAAATGGGTGTTTTTTGTGACTTCTGAAACGTCACAGAAAAAAAGTTATAGTGAAAATGCCACGATGACCTGTTTGGAGCAGCGAAACCCTAGAATTCCAAAGCTTTGATACCAAATGTTATGAAACCAGCTCAAGAAAAGATAGAAAAGATAGATCAACGCCTTAGAATTCAGCCTCTTCGAGGGGGAAACCTCCTTTACATTACATAAATGAACAATTCTTGGATGATACAAATGACAAAACCTCCTTTCTATATATAGGAGTCTAAGGAGTCACAATATAATCCAGCCGACCTAACAATAATAATATAAAGCCACAAAAATAACAATAGAGGGATTCTATGGGGCACAGAAATAACAATATGGGGGTAATAGGGGCACAACAATATAAATAAGGGGTATAACTACAATAGTAATGGGGTAATCACTAGTATTATAGGGACCCAACAGAGAGCCTTACTCTCGGCATTCCCGATGTGAGGATTGATGAGTTACCTTTACAGTTGCAGCGGCATACTACTGGCGTGCCTAGACGATGGACTCGTCTCTTGTGCATGATTGCACAGGCCGTGAAGTGCTATCATGAGCATCACTAGGCTAGGGTGCCCCCTAGCATTTTTGAGTTTTTGGGTCATATGACCGATTTTTGTCTTGGTTACAAAACATTATGTATGAACGATAAACAACTTATATATATATATATTTTGATTTTCGGGGTTTATTTTGGTTGAGTTATATGATCCATATGTACAACATTGATGATGTGTCTCTTTTTATAAATGTCACAAATGTCTATCTAACACATAGTTTGCTAATGAGTCGGTTAATGTGTTTAAGTTTCTGGAAATATGCTGGTATTTAATTGAATCAAATTGTCTTTCCAAAATCTTAACCCTTAGGAACATGCGATAAATAGCTGGGTTGCGAACGGAATATATACCATTGAGTTGTAGTATTACGAGTTGTCAGTCTAGCCTGACAATTAGTCGGCGTATACCATGGGTGATGGCATCAGAGAGTAGTTCTATCAACGCGCTATACTCAGCGATGTTATTCGTTGATTGCCCAATACATACTCCTCTGAAACTTACTAACTCGCCGCTTGGATCAAAAATGGCCCAGGCTGCGGAGGACAGGTTCTGCGAACTACGACTCACTCTGTCGGCATATCCAACACATGTCTCCAGAAGGTTTGACATCTGCAATAAATGTAAAAAGGTGGATTACTCGACCAAAACAAATACTTTAGCGAAAACAAAATACAACAAAAGCATACAGGTTACTATTTAAGCATAGTAACGCTTGAGGTACAACCCATTACGGGGTTGCGCCAGTGGAATTCCGTCATAATCCATTAACTCGTAAGCTCCTTTTGCTAACACTCGTTTAACAATATAGGGGCCCATCCATAAATAATTAAATTTTCCTGCTCCCAATTTATCGGATTCTTGGTCGTAAAGCAAGACCAAGTCACCTTCTTAGAAGACACGGGGTTTGACATTTTTGTCGAACTGCGCCTTGACGCGTTTCTTATGGGCTTCGTTAGCCAAAGCGGCATCACGACAGGTTTCATCCAATTAGATTAATTCCAAGAAACGGGCCTCTTCTTCCGAAGTTGCGGGGAGGAGATCAATTGCGAGTTTAAGCGACGAAATTTCACACTGGATTGGCAAGACTGCTTCCAGGCCATACACCAGTTGGAAAGGTGTGAACCCGGTTGCATTCTTTACCGATGTTCGGTAAGCCCACAAGGCTGAGTACAGGATTAGGTGCCACCTTCTTTTGTGAACCCCGATCATCCTTTGCAACATACGCTTCAGGACCTTGTTGATTGCTTCAACTTGTCCGTTGACTTGCGGATAATACGGGGTAGAGCTGTCATGAGATAGCCCTAGCTTGGCAGCTAATTCAACCATCATGTGATTGGGAAAATGCGACCCATGATCTGTAACTATAGCCTGTGGTACGCCAAACCTGGCGACTACATGATTGAAAAAGAAAAGGGCAGCTGTTTCATCAGTGTTATCTAATGTAGGCATCGCCTCGGCCCATTTGGTAAAATAGTAATATACCCATGCCCCCTGGTCGAGGTGGGGTTACATGTCATGAAATCGATGCCCCATTTGGTGAAAGGCCCAACAGCAACTATTGGCTGTAAAGGTGCGGGTGGTCTTCTGGTTTTGCTATAAAAAATTTGACAAGCATGGTAACTTCTGACTATGGTTATGTAATCTTTGAACATGGTTGGCCAGAAGTATCCTGCTCGTAAGATTTTTTGTGTTGTAGCATATCCAGATTGATGCCCCCCACACGCGCCTGAATGACACTCATTCAGGGCTTTTTCAGCCTCTTCATGGGTTAGGCACCTCCTCAGAATTGTATCGATACCACGACGGTAAAGCGTATCACTGACGATCATGTAGTCTTTCACTTGGTATCGTATACGTTTCTGTTCTGAGTGAGAGGTGTCAGGCCTGAACTTTTGGGTTTGGAGATAAATTATTATATCTCCATACCACTCATTGCTTGCAGATATCAGAAACAAACTTTCGTCCACGATTGACTCTTATGATGTTTCATCGTTGGACGACGATGGGAGATCGCGCAATAATTCTGCGAAAACTAAGGCTTTCTTTGATTTGGATTTTACAAATTCCAGATCAAACTCTTGAAGGATCGCTATCCATTTTGAATACTTGCCCCCCAGCAACTGTCGCGACAATATATAAGTCATGGGGTTGCAATCTGACAGAATGGTAGTTTTATGAAAGAGGACATAATGTCGAAATCTTTGTATCGCTTGAATAGCAGCGAGTGCTAGCTTTTCAACGTAAGAATATTTGCTTTCTGTATCATTCAAGTTTTTACTTAAATAATATATAGGATGTTCAATTCCATCGACTTCTTGAACTAAAACCATCGCAATGGTCGTATCCGCTGCAGCCAGATACAGGTTAAAATCTCTTTGATAGTCCGGGGCATACATTAATGATGCTTTTACTAGAGAATCTTTCAGAGCATCAAAGGAATCTTGCGCCACCTGATCCCAGACAAAAGGTACATCCTTTTTCAAAAGACGAGTATAACCTTTAGCAAGTTCTGCATAATTTGGAATGAACCTCCTCAGAAAGTTTGCTTTCCCTTGGAGTTTCTGAATCTGAAGCAAATTTGAAGGTGGAGGCAAATTGATGATTGCCTGAACCTTGCAAGGGTCGAGACGAATCCCATCCTTAGAGACTACAAAGCCAAGTAAACGACCAGAACCAATGCAAAACACACATTTGTGCGGATTGAGTCTTATCTTGTAGTGTCGGCAACGTAGAAATATCGCTCTTAAATGCTGCGGATGATCCGTCCGCTTTCGCGAATGAGCCGGAAGGTCGTCGACATAAAGTTGAACGATGTTCTTGATTTCATGGAAGGCATAATTCATTGCCCTCTGAAACGTCGCCCCTGCGTTCTTTAAACCAAAGGGTAATTTTCGATAAGCGAATGTGCCCCACGGACAAATGAATGCAGTCTTTGACTGGTCCTGTGGGCGGATATTTATTTGATTATACCCGGAAAATCCATCCATAAATGAAAATATTTCACATCTGACGCATTCATCAATTATCTCGTCGATGAAGGGTGTAGGGTAGTTGTCCTTCGGACAAGCTTGGTTTACATCCTTATAATCGACACACACTCTAATTGTCCCTTGTTTCTTCATAACAGGGAAAATATTCGATACCCAATCGGTTAGAGGAACCGGGTAGATGAAACCAGCATGGAGAAGTTTTTCAACTTCTGCCTTAATGGCAGCGGCTTTCTTGGGGTGCACTTGCCGAAGCCGTTGTCTTACTGGTTTGACATCAGGATACATTTTAATTTCATGTTCAACGATACTCGAGTCAATGCCTGGCATTTCATCATATGACCAAGCAAAGACATCTCTGAACTCGCGAAAAAGAGCGTTATATATTTCCAGTTCTGAAGGAGAACAACCTTTGCCGACATAAATATTCTCTACAACATTTGCTTTAGTCGAGATATTTATGGCTATAGTCTCTTCAATATTGGATAAGTTTCGCTCGGAATCCACCGTATTTACAGTATTTGATAGGAATTCAAAAACTGAAGGGTGGTAAAGGTCATGCTGAGTATCTTCTTCATATTCTGGAAGAACGGAACGATGGTGGCAATTATTCGATGGTGCCCCCTTGTTATAGACATTTTTTTGCCTTACAGCATTGAGCATGAAATGTCCATGATCTAAGGGATCCAAAGTCCCTAAACATGTTGTTCCTACCCCTAGAGGAACAAGGCTAACAAACCATAGCAATTCACAAAAGTTCTCCACCTGAAACTGCTCAAAAACAAGTCAATTCAGGATCATGTCAGCTGCTCCACTGACCATCTGCGCTGAATGTCAATGGCTCCACTGGCTACCTGCACTGAATGTCAACTCCAACACTGGTTACCTGCGCTGAGCGAGATTGGACAAGTGGCAGACTCATTCCTCAAGGTGTCAGAACCCAGGAAGATTCCAAAATGACACTTGCCTCAGGGAATTCGACTGGTGATGAGTAAGAGGTTCCAAATCTCCAAGTGGAAGTAAGAACCTCCAAGTGGACTCAAGAACTGACAGAGCGAGAGGACACTAGTCAGATCTCAAGCTGACTCATCCTCTCTCCAAACATCTATATATGGATCTCTCCTCCATGAGATCTAGAGGCTGGAATTTTATCATTGCAAAGAATTGCTGTTGGTTTGAGACTGGAATCATTGGGTGCTTAATGCTTTGAAGGGGCTGAAGATAGGAATTCCATTTGCTGGGAAGGAGATGTTGGATTGGAGCCCTCTGGGTTGTATCTCTTCCTGAACCTTGTTATTCATCAATAAAGCTATCTTGGTTTCTCCTATATGCTGATATATTTTGATGTTTGAATGTATTAGTGTATTTGGTTTATTTCTAATCCTAAATCAGTTAAGAATGTGAATATCTATCTTTGCGTAGTGTTCTTCTCTTGTCTCAAGTAGTTGTTCTCTTGTCGCAAGTAGATGTTCTCTTGTGATCTTGCAGGAAGTTGTAGCTGGATAAGCAGTAAGGCAAGTAGCTGTGAACACCCAAAGAGAAGGGAGATTGGATCGAGGGACAAACGAAAGACACTAGTAAGTCTATTGATCTCTCTTCTTTCACATTTCATAAAGGAAGAAACCAGTGTAGCTGTATTCGTTTGTTGCTAAGGCACTGTCACACCTTAGGTGGATAGGATCGTCCTGCATAGGCATTTTTCCCCACAACAAATTGGCGACTCCACTGGGGAGAATTTGTTTAGTCATTTTGTTTGTGTTTCTATCATTTGTTTGCATCATAGACTTGACAGCAACAGTCGAACTGCATCTTTCCCGGATGCAAAGTAGAAAATTGTTGCTTTGATCCAATTGCTGGACTTGTCTATGATCTAAACAATGGATCCACAAATGATTTGATGATCCTTGTGATAGATCTTAGTAGCTTTCAAAGCATCCCTTTGATTATACCTTGCTTGTGTTTCTGATTTGGCCTGAAACTGTTGATTTTTGAGCAATTTGTGACCCAGAACCCAGGAGAAACGAGAGTTTCTCCTTCAGCGCAACTGCTGTGAAGGCAGTCTGCATTTCAACGCAGGACCTGTGAAGGCTACCTGCGCTAAATGTCAAGTCCTCAGTGTTGAGGTTGCGCTGAACCAGTTTGGCCTTGTGCAGCTGGGGTTCTCTGCTCTCTGTTGCCCTGTTTTGATCTCTGTTTTTTGCAGCCTTTAACCAGCATAGGTACCAGTCAGATAACTCCTTTTCTTTGCTTAGATTCCGCCTCCTTTTGTACAAAAAGACTGTGAGTGTTTTTATGTGTTTGTGGCGTCATTTACAGTTTTCCTTTGCATGAGTGAAATAATCATCCTGTAGCCCTTGATTCAGATCTGATTAATTGTGATCTTAGAAGAGAGTTCATTGGTTGTTTGCAGATTGATTATACATTTACTTTTGCTTATTGGTTTGAATTTGTCTCTTTTAAGTGTCAAAACAAGTCTTTATTTCGAAAATCGTTAAGTGTTGTAATCTCTTCTATCTTCTCTGATTTCGAAAAAGTGAACTTGTTTGTATTGATCATTTAAAAGCAAATTCAAAGTTGTACAAAAAGCTTTCTTTGTAGGCATCAATACTAAGAAAGCGGAAAACAAACACCTGCATTGTGCACTTTGCATTTGATAGTTTGCATGTTGGATTTAGGAAAAGTGCATTAGAGTGCGCTGATTGCTATTTGAGAAAAGATGGTGTCTTTCTTTTCCCTTAGTAGCTAGGATTTTCAAAGTTGAAAAGATATAAAGCTTGCTTATCATCTTTAGACTGCATTTAGGAATTTGTATCATACATCTCGTGGTGAACCTTGAAAGGCAAACTTTAAAAAGATCAACCTAAAATAAACTGAATGAACCTAGCAACGCTTTCCAACATAACGCACAACATAGAGGTCTAGGCTAGAGACGTGTTCCGGCGTCGTTAAGCCTAGTGACTGTCGATCTCGTGGAAGGTGGGTGATTCCTCCTAAGGGACGATAGCACTAGTACGGATTGTGCTCCCACGTACCGTCGCGTATATATTGGGAGACCCCTATGGGCATATATCCTTTATCCTTAGGAAGTCGTGTCAGCCACCCTACTGATTGCAATGCAGTGAACACAGCATTCACGAAGATCGACCGCCCATACCCTAAAAAGTATTCTGCGGTTTTGTGAAAAGTTTGACACACCCTCTGCCTAGAACTCCAGAGCAGTTCCTTTTGGCCTTTTTCAGACTCTATAACAGAAAAAGTCCATCCGAGCATTTGTCACTTCGGGCTCGTTAAAACATCGAAGGAGACTAGAGTCATCTTTAGCTTTTTCTCGACTCTTTAAAACTGAAAAAGCAAGTTGTGTCTAAAGCGTCGTTAAAATTTATTTTAAACGGAACAATCACCCTTTAATTCTTGCATTGATCTTTAGGTTGAAAGATGGAGCACACCAACCAAGGAATTCCCCTTGGTGGAAATCCTAGTCCCTTCTCCTCTTGGGGAGATGTTGGTGCGCCCCACATGGCCACATTTTCGCTTCCAAGACTGACAATTGGCCTGCCAGTCTGGCTCTTTTCAACCAATGTCGTTCAGAACACCACCATTCCTAAACAGTCGAGTCAACAGTTAGACCAGACTAGACTTTCCCACCAGCCTTCTACTTCATCTTCCTCTCCTCCTTCTTCTTCGCTAGACGGAACTGGTAAAACAAAAAACCAGGCTCCTAAGGAGAAGAAGGAGAAGAAGAAGAAAGAAAAGAAGAAGAAGGAGCCAAAGGCGACTGGGGGCAAATGAGAGTCGTCTGACAAAAATCCACACACAGCACTGACAAGGCCTAAATCACCATGCGTCATATGCAAGGGAGACCACTTCCATAGAGATTGTCCCTGTATCCCTCGAATACTAAGGGACTGGTCTCCCCGTTTGCACAATTCAGTAACATCAACCTCTGATAGCCATCTTGACTGCTCACCGTCAACTAGTGAAAGTGAAGTCACAAGACAGAGAGGGAAAGCTAGATTTCCCTGCAAACTATGTGAAGGCGATCACGCCATCCACCGTTGTCCCTTCTTAGACGAGGCTAAAAGAGTTCTGGAAGATCGCCCGATTTTACGAGCGCAACTTCCTCTTGGATATCAAAAACTCCTGCCAAGTCCTTCACTAGTTGAGAACCTGGCTGGCCCGCCTAGGTGGTCAGCCAAAGCACCTATCATTGAAGATGAACCATCTAGATCCATGCCTGACGAAAGTCAAAAGGTTGATATGGCAGTTGACCCGGTTTTGCCTTCAGAGGCTCTATCTTCGAATGATACCATCACAGAGGAGAATAAAGACGACACCGTCCAAATTCTCTTCATCAACACTGACTCTGATGAACAAGGGGGCAATGCTCCCATTCCTTTATCGCAAGAAGGAAGTTCATCAGAGCGATATCCGGTCGTTTATTCGGTCCCACCACCAAGCAACCTGGTTGTGTCCTTTGACTGGAACTAACTAGGCAGACCCCGGTTGCCAGCAAGCATACCATTCAGAATTATCGTTCAAATATACAGAGTGGTAATGGCTGGCACTATCATTGATGAGGGGGCATCTGTGAGTATCCTTTCCTCTATTGCTTGGAAAGCGCTTGGTTCGCCAGCGCTTTTACCTGAAATGAGAAATCTATCATGTTTTGATAAAGGAACCAGTCGACCTTTAGGGATCCTCCCCAATGTGCCTATAACATTGAAAGGGAAGACCATTCAAATGAACGTGATGGTCGTTCAAGGACCCTTGGATTATAACCTACTCCTTGGACGAGACTATATATATTGCATAGGAGCTATAGTCTCCTCACTCTTTAGAGTAATGTGTTTTCCGCATGAAGGAAGAATGGTCAAGCTCGTAGACAAACTTTCATTTCCCGGATCACGCATCGCAAATAGTCATGTACCATCCCTAAATGGTCTATTCATGCAAGAAGTGTCTTAACCCACGGTCCATCCTCCTGATGAGCGCGAGTAATCCGGGAGGATATGACTGGAACCCGGGGGCATGCATCCTGGCCTGCTTCGGCAGGGAAACTTTGGGTATAGAGTAGGTTTCCGCGGGAGAATATGACTAGTCTGTACCCCGTCCGTAGAGGAAGAGGGGTTATTCTAGAATAAGATTCTTTTGTCAAAGTTATGTGAGTTGAAAAGAGCATCACTCACCTTTGTCTATTTCGGTAGACATTGCTAAAGAAGTGTTTTGTTTAAAAGATTAACGAGACAATCTTTGGGTAACTTGAAAGAGGTAAGCCTCTCTCGTTAAAACATATGTCTTGACGGAAGAGAAGTAGAGGTAACCTTGAAAGAAGTAGAGGTTATTTATCTTTTTTTTGGGTTAGCCATTTCCTAACTTGCATAAAGAAAGGATGGGGAGCAAAGCTTAGTGAGATGAAGCTCCATAAAAAATAGAATCTTGATGAGACACTCTTATCTTATGACTGGGTAATCGAGCAGTTTTAGCACAAAGTTCATGCTCGTTAAAAAATAAACGCAAGATCCGAGCAGTTTTAGCAAAGTTCATGCTCGTTAAAAAATAAACATAAGATCGAGCAAATGTTTCCACCCGCGTTTAAGCTCGTTAAAAAATGAACTATCCCGGTAAATAACCACTGTGAATGTAATATCATCAGCCATTAAAGCCTTGGTCGTGTTTGCACCGTCACCTCCACTTTTCATTTGGCCGATCGTTCACCTCCATATGATTGTTTAACCATTTTGAGGAACAGCGGCGAAGAGTGATTTCACCTAGCCATCCTTGTGACACTGCCGTGTTTGGAAAATTCCAACCTGTACCTGGAATCTGCTGCTAACCCTGTTTATCACTCGTTCCTCAAAAGACAAGTCTTCTTTAAGCTCTTTTCAATTGACTCGTGAAATATGAAAAGATTGCCAAGTTTTGGCCTTCCAGCTCGTTAAAGGATAGGAAGAGCTATCCCTCCTCTAGATTTTAATCTTTTTGGACCTGAGGGATTATTGCACAAAAAGATCGAGCGCTTGTTTTATTCGGCTCGTTAAAACTATCGAAAACTCATCCCTTCTGTATTGTTTTATACTTTTTCGGACTTAAGGGATTAGATGACAAAAAAGGAATTTTGGAGTTGACTTTATGTACCTTTTCGGACTCTCTAAAAATGAAAAGGACCGAGTTATCCTTGTCTTTAGACTCGTTAAAATTATTAAATAGTGACAAACTTGTCTTTAGACGAGAATGAGTGTCACTATCGCTAGGCTCGTTAAAACATAGCGATGGGCTTGCCCGAAGGGCAGGTTATAGAACAAGCATATGTTATCCTCCTCAAGCTTGACAAAAATAAAGAGGTACTGGTCAGCAATGACTGGGGAAAAATTGGGAGAAACTAAAGAAAACTTTGATGGTAGCAAGTCGCTCTTGAACATGACACTTTTCCTCCGTACCACAATCGGGTTGGGTTGTTTCATTCACCGGTCACATCACCATGGTCTCGCCATACCATCCATATTTGGGGTAATGCTACTGATCCATCACATCAGTGTCGCCATATGTTCAAGAGAAGTCATTCAGAAAGAGTCAACCGTGTCCCATCCACTGCCATACATTATCCTTCATCCATTCATGACTGCCACCCTGAATCATATGTCACAGATCGTTTTCACCTCCATTAAAATCATTAGCTCCGTTCTGTGTCACTGATGTGGGATTCATTAAGGCCCTCCTGTGATGGATCGCTTCTTGTCGACGTCAGCTCATTATCCAAGAAGTTGATCTAGGAACAACTCCTTCAGTACTTTGAAGCTTGCATGCCACAATGGCAAGTTTCTCACTTCCGGCGACAGGTATACATCAATGACCTTCGACCGAAAGATTTTGTGTGGTGTTCGACGCCAAGTCCTTTATTCACACCACGTGAATTGTACTACAGTACCTTGAGGGTCATTATCATTATCGGTGATTCCTCTCGCGCTTGTTAACGGTTTACATCATTGACCGGTAATCAAGCGATGTCCTTCCATGTTCAACTTCGGAACATTTCTCACATGGATCGACTTGTACTAGAGTGAAGATCGAACGAGTTTGAAGACCCCGGATCTAGTTTCATCCATCCGGGCTTCGATATATATTCAGTAAAGATAAAGACATTGACATGTGCATCATTGCAGCAGATAATCATCCTACTCAAAGGATGATAATTTCAACAAAATTATTAGTCTATCATCAGACGATTGTCTGTTCTATGTATAGAAAAATGAATTTATAAAGCTGAGCATGGGAATGCCCACCTCAGCTAGATCATGAAAGCAGTATGAAAAATAATGTATTGTATTGTATTGTTTTACAGGTCTCCTCCCAGCATTGGATGAACTTCGGATCCCCCTGATAAAGCATTTCGCCCGATAAACAGCCTCATACTTTAGGGGGCAACTGTTATAGACATTTTTGTGCCTTACATCATTGAGCATGAAATGTCCATAATCTAAGGGATCCAAAGTCCCTAAACATGTTGTTCCTACCCCTAGAGGAACAAGGCTAACAAACCACAGCAATTCACAAAAGTTCTCCACCTGAAACTGCTCAAAAACAAGTCAATTCAGGATCATGTCAGCTGCTCCACTGACCATCTGCGCTGAATGTCAATGGCTCCACTGGCTACCTGCGCTGAATGTCAACTCCAACACTGGCTACCTGCGCTGAGCGAGATTGGACAAGTGGCAAACTCATTCCTCAAGGTGTCAGAACCCAGGAAGCTTCCAAAATGACACTTGCCTCAGGGAATTCGACTGGTGATGAGTAAGAGGTTCCAAATATCCAAGTGGAAGAAAGAACCTCCAAGTGGACTCAAGAACTGACAGAGGGAGAGGACATTAGTCAGATCTCAAGATGACTCATCCTCTCTCCAAACATCTATATATGGATCTCTCCTCCATGAGATCTAGAGGCTGGAATTTTATCATTGCAAAGAATTGCTGTTGGTTTGAGACTCGAATCATTGGGTGCTTAATGCTTTGAAGGGGCTGAAGATAGGAATTCCATTTGCTGGGAAGGAGATGCTGGATTGGAGCCCTCTGGGTTGTATCTCTTTCTGAACCTTGTTATTCATCAATAAAGCTATCTTGGTTTCTCCTATATGCTAATATATTTTGATGTTTGAATGTATTAGTGTATTTGGTTTATTTCTAATCCTAAATCAGTTATGAATGTGAATATTTGTCTTTGCGTAGTGTTCTTCTCTTGTCTCAAGTAGTTGTTCTCTTGTCGCAAGTAGCTGTTCTCTTGTGATCTTGCAGGAAGTTGTAGCTGGATAAGCAGGAAGGCAAGTAGCTGTGAACACCCAAAGAGAAGGGAGATTGGATCGAGGGACAAACGGAAGACACCGGTAAGTCTATTGATCTCTCTTCTTTCACATTTCATAAAGGAAGAAACCAGTGTAGCTGTATTCGTTTGTTGCTAAGGCACTGTCACACCTTAGGTGGATAGGATCGTCCTGCATAGGCATTTTTCCCCACAACACCCCTCAATCAAAATTGATTGTAGAATTCCTTTGTCAGTCCCATGTACTTTCGACCAAGGATCTAATGGGGTACCATATTCTCTAGACCTATCTACCCAAACGCTTGACGAGCGTTGATTTGGGTTTGCCTCCCATGCCAGAAACATTGATTGCTACAATATTTCTATAGGGCTTGGGGGCAAAACCATTGCATGATCCATGTCGATATCGTCTTCTGAGATCTTCGTGGAAGATATCATGTTGCAGGCTCTTACCAATGCTACTTCCCCTATATAGAATGGAGGTGGAAGTGCGAAAGTTCCCATTAATGTGGGGTCTTTCAGTAGGCCTACTCCGATGTCTTGAAGCAAATGGTTGCTTCCATGGATCATGGGAATGCTTCCTGTAACTTGTGAACCATTAGGGAGGAAGTCTTGTTGGTCGACGATCGTAATCCCTCCTTGAAAAGGGAATGCGATCTTCCTAAAATAAGTCGACACTACAACTGCCATGGCATAGATCCACGGTCTTCCTAGTAGGATGTTGTAATCAAGATTTCCATCGATGACTTCAACATCTATTTCTACTGTTTTTCCTCCTAGTTCAACTTTCAAGTTATTAAGGATACCACACGAGGTATAGGTCCTTCCGTCGAATGCTCTCAATGTTGTCAAAGATCGCGACAAGGTCGGAGTCCCTAAAGTTTTCCAGCAACTCATCGACATAATACATGTAGATGCCCCCTCATCAATAATCGTTCGGTGAACAGTTTTGTTGAGGGCTTTCACTTGAATAAGGAAAGCTAGTTGAGCTGGTAACTGAGGATCGTATCCTTTGTGGTCAAAGGATACAAGATTGGAATCCTTAGGATCAACCCCACCAATAACCGATAACAAAGCCTGCCTTTGGGATGGGCAATTTTGTAGTACTTCAAGAGTCGACATAGCGGATGGCGATTGGGCCAAATCTTCCACTATGTTATAATGCTGCGCCGCTCTGGCGCGAGGATTAAATGTCGACTTGTGTACTACTCCCTTTGGCGGTTTTATTGTTAATTCGGGAATGATGGGCAGTACAACTTCTGTCGAAGTTGTTGTCAAACTACTTGGTTGATCTTTACCTTTGTCGTTCGACAGCTGCGGATTCCCGTAATCTTTGTTCCTTGTCAAAATCAAAGCATCATTCTGCTATTTTGAAACCGACAACATAAGCACTTGCGACGGGGAAGCATTTCCACTATCAACCAGATTTTGACCTGGATTGGGAAACGGATCAGTTAACACAGCTGAGGTTTGCGAACTTTTGAAGAACCTTCTAAGCTCAGCTTTGTATGGACAATCGGCTGTCCAATGATCTTCGTCACATATCATGCATGGACTTTTTGGTTTCCCTTTCCTAGGAGGGTTTGAAGAAGTTTTTTCAGGAGATGACTCACCCTGTTTCTTCTTCTTCCCTTTGTTTTGCTTCTTCTTGCTCCCTGGTTGATTGGTTTCTTTGCCTTTATCTGCTGATACGGCATTTACTTTCGAAGCAAGAATTTCTTCTTTTGCATTTTGATCTGAAGTCTTACGGGCTTTCTTAGACGAAGCCTTTGTCGATTTCGCGTTTGCCGTGCCAATCACACCATCGCCGGCATGAGAGTCACTATTTGATTTAGGAGGAGGAGGAATTGAGAATTTCGGTCTAGGGGCGTCAGGTATTTTTTCGTAGAGCATGCCAGACTGAGTATAGATTAAGTCTAGATATTGTGCACGAGAAATAACTTGCTCCTCTGTTACGACCCCCCCCCTTTGCCACATCTTCTGTTATAGCTGGAAGTAACGACTTTATAAACCATTCAGCTAATAGCTGATCGGGAACGTATGTTTTGACCATCCTACGACGATGACGCCACTCATGTATATGATCGGATATATGAGTGGCAGTTGTTTGCTTGAAGTTGGTTAAGATTTCGGTTCCCGTTTCATACCTTATCGGTAATTGAAAATGGGTTAAGAAAGTCGTGGCTAGGGAGCTGAAATTGTCGAACGAGGCTCTAGGTAATTCAATATACCATTTTGCCGCTGGACCCGTTAACGTCCTCTGGAAAAGGCAAAGCCTTATCGAATCATCGTTTAGGGTGTTTGATGAACACCACAGATGAAAAGTCATCACGTGACTCGATGGGTCTTCACCTAGATTTCCATTGAATTTAGGAATTTCAGATGGAAGTTTGTGAGGAATCGCTGGCCACCAAGGGGCGTAAGCAATCGGATCGTTGGTTAACCGGTGTAAGTCGAGTAACTCTAAAGTTGCCACGAATGGTAACTGTTGATTCAGGTTAGGTGAAGCATACCCAGGGTACGATGGAATTTCCTGAGCAGTGGGCCTTTGCATACCAGCATAATGTAATTGATGTTGGTACGACCGATACGGTTGGTGGACTTGACCACTATAAAGCGGTTGGTTTTGACCGTTTTGAATATACGGTTGTCCACTGTTCGCAAAGATCTGCTGCTCAGAACCTCGGTACACTTGCTGGAATTGTGGTTGTTGGTATTGCACCAGCCATGGTTGTGAAGCCATGTTCTGTTGTGCTATACTAACTATTGGACCAAGGTGTGGGGTAATTGTACCCGTTTGGACGTGTGTCGCCCCACCAATTGGCGATTGTGGTTGTGTCACAGGATCAAGGGGCTGTTGCATTACAACCTGAGAAATCTGAGGTTGACATACAACAGGCAACGTTTGAACTTGTGACACTGTCACAATAGCCGGTGTGGTCGGGATGTTCGACATAGGTACACACTGTTGCATGGAATAGACAACCCTTGGTTGTTGAGGTAGCATAGGTACCCAACCACTTGATGTAATTCTAGTATAACCTGAATATTGTTGTGAACTCCCGTACGGATACCCTCCCGGAGGGGGTAATGAAAGGGCATACTGCCCCCCATACGGTAGCAATCCGGAACTCAAGGGGATTGTTTGTCCTCGGGGACTGGATTGCCCAAATTGACCTCCAAATGGATCAATCTGGCGAGTCTCAACATAAGAGTTGCCGGATATTATTCCGGATGAACAAACTAGAACAGACCACACTGTCGAAATAGTCGCTTGGTGGACTCCTTCTAGCAGTTGCGAGCTAGTCGGGACAGATGGTATGCCGGCAAACATTGTCGGAGTGACGACAGGGGCTTCTGTTGTCGCTGTGTCGTTCGACACAGTCCTAGATGTTGACGGTTGTTCAGACATTTTGAGTCTATCCAATAGATTGCATAGCGATTCTACAGGAACTTCCACTTGTGGTGGACTAACTTCTGATGAAGGAAATAGAGTGACCCCTACTCCAAAATGGGTTGGAGTATTTGCTTGCGGATCCTCTACAATTTCCTCTATCGCAATCAAACCAGGTGGAAGAGGAAGACCGTCAGGTCGGTAAAATATTTCTGGTGCCGAAGAAGGGGTTGAATCGATAGCGACAGTTGTTTGAGGAGCAAGACTCTCCGAACCGGTCACAGATGGAACGGGTTCAGTAACGCAAGTATTTGCCCCCAGACTAGGATCAGTGTTACTGTCCCTCTGTGGCTGTTGAACTTCTTCTATAGAGGCAGGGTTTCCAGAAATGTTTGGAGTTACCAGAATCTCAGATGTTGTTGGAACACTTGTTCTAACTTTGATAGGAGATTTCGAACCGGTTAAACAAGTTCGCTTTGTCCGTACTGTTTTCGATTCCGGAGACAAAGACGGTTGACTCGTAAGCCTCCGCGAACGACGGGGTTTCAATTGAATTTCTTCCACGATTGCGGATTACTCGATCAACCAAAATACAAAAGGGGAAAGTGTGTTTCCAAATTAAATGAATTTTTTAGACGCTTTTAGACACAACTTGCTTTTTCAATTTTAAATAGTCGAGAAAAAGCTAAAGATGACTCTAGTCTCCTTCGATGTTTTAACGAGCCTGAAGTGACAAATTCTCGGATGGACTTTTTCCATTATAGAGTCTGAAAAAGGCCAAAAGGAACTGCTCTGGAGTTCTAGGCAGAGGGCGTGCCAAACTTCTCACAAAACCGCAGAATACTTTTTAGGGTACGGGCGGTCGATCTTCCTGAATGCTGTGTTCAGTGCATTGCGATCAGTAGGGCGGCCGACACGGCTTCCTAAGGACAAAGGTTTTATGCCTATAGGGGTCTCCCAATATATACATGATGGTACGTGGGAGCACAATCCGTACTGGCGCTATCGTCCCTCAGGAGGAATCACCCACCTTCTACGAGATCGACAGTCACCAGGCTTAACGACGCCGGAACACGTCTCTAGCCTAGACCTCTATGTTGTGCGTTATGTTGCAAAGCGTTGTTAAGTTCATTCAATTTATTTTAGGTTGATCTTTTTAAAGTTTGCCTTTCAAGGTTCACCACGAGATGTATGATACAAATTCCTAAATGTAGTCTAAAGATGATAAGCAAGCTTTATATCTTTTCAACTTTGAAAATCCTAGCTACTAAGGGAAAAGAAAGACACCATCTTTTCTCAAAGAGCAATCAGCACACTCTAATGCGCTTTTCCTAAATCCAACATGCAAACTATCAAAATGCAAATGCACAATGCAGGTGTTTGTTTTCCGCTTTCTTAGTATTGATGCCTACAAAGAAAGCTTTTTGTACAACTTTGAATTTGCTTTTAAATGATCAATACAAACAAGTTTACTTTTTCGAAATCAGAGAGGGTAGAAGAGATTACAACACTTAACGATTTTCGAAATGAACACTTGTTTTGACACTGAAAAGAGACAAACTCAAACCAATAAGCAAAAGCAAATGTATAATCAATCTGCAAACAACCAATGAACTCTCTTCTAAGATCACAATCAACAGATCTGAATCAAGGGCTACAGGATGATTATTTCACTCATGCAAAGGAAAACTGTAAATGATGCCACAAACACATAAAAACACTCACAGTCTTTTTGTACAAAAGGAGGCGGAATATAAGTAGAGAAAAGGAGTCATCAGACTGGTACCTATGCTGGTTACAGGCTGCAAAAATCAGAGATCAAAACAAGGCAAAACAGAGCAGAGAACCCCAGCTGCACTAGGACAAACTGGTTCAGCGCAACCTCAACACAGGGGTTTTGAAATTCAGCGCAGGTAGCCTTCACGGGAACTGCGTTGAAATGCAGAATCCCTTCACTGGGTCTGCGCTGAAGGAGAAACTCTCGTTTCCGACAGGTTCTGGGTCACAGATTGCTATTTAATTCACTGCTTTAGGCCAAATAAAAGCAACAAGCAAGGTACAATCAAAGGGATGCTTTGAGGGGTACTAAGATCTATCACAAAGGATCATCAAATCATTTGTGAGTCCATTGTTCAGATCATAGACAAGTCCAGTGATTGGATCAAAGCAGCAACTGTCTACTTTGCATCCGGGAAAAGCAGATGCAGTTCGATTGTTGCCGTCAAGTCTATGAAACAAACAATGATAGAAACACAAATAAAATGACTAAACAGATGTCCCCAGTGGAGTCGCCAATTTGTTGTGGGGAAAAATGCCTATGCAGGACGATCCTATCCACCTAAGGTGTGACAGTTCCTTAGCAACAAACAGAGACAACTATTCTAATATTTCTTCCTTTATGAATTGAGAATGAAGAGAGAGATAGATGGACTAACCGGTGTCTTCCGCTTGTCCCTCGATCCGGTCTCTCTTCTCTTGGAGGATTCCCAGCTACTTGCCTTCTCGCTCACCCAGCTTCAAGAGGTTTTTGCAAGATCACAAGAAAAGAACACTACACAAGACATGGATTCATATTCATAACTAGTTCAGGATTAGAAATAAACCAAATACACTAATGCAATCATACATCAAGAATACACCAGCATATAGGAGAAACCAAGATAGCTTTATTGATGAATAACAAGGTTCAGGAAGAGATACAACCCAGAGGGCTCCAATCCAGCATCTCCTTCCCAGCAAATGGAATTCCTATCTTCACCCCTTTCAAAGCATTAAGCACCCAATGGTTCCAATCTCAAACCAACAACAATTCTTTGCAATAACAAAATTCCAGCCTCTAGATCTCATGGAGGAGAGATCCATATATAGATGTTTGGAGAGAGGATGAGTCAGCTTGAGATCTGACTAGTGTCCTCTCCCTCTGTTAGTTCTTGAGTCCACTTGGAGGTTCTTGCTTCCACTTGGAGATTTGGAACCTCTTACTCATCACCAGTCGAATTCCCTGAGGCAAGTGTCATTTTGGAAGCTTCCTAGGTTTTGACACCTTGAGAAATGAGCCTGCCACATGTCCACTCTCGTTCAGCACAGGTAGCCAGTGTTCCAGTTGACATTCAACGCAGGTAGCCAGTGTTGGCTTTGACATTCAGCGCAAACAGCTAGTGTAGCCACTGAAATGATACTGAATTGACTTGTTTTGAGCAGTTTTTGGTGGAGAACTTCTGTGAATTGCTGTGGTTTGTTAGCCTTGTTCCTCTAGGGGTAGGAACAACATGTTTAGGGACTTTGGATCCCTTAGATTATGGACATTTCATGCTCAATGCTGTAAGGCACAAAAATGTCTATAACAAGGTCCACAACAGTTCTTCGCCATCGGGGACTGCCCTTGGCGGAGGTCTGATGCGATATCACTATCGGCAATTGTAATGGCCCACTTGACACGGTATCGCCACTCCCAAAGTTCCGATGCGACATTGTGTGCTAGACCCGATATAGCTTCAACACTTCCATGAATAAGGCTTCAAATCTGCTGATAATGTTAAAGCTTATGTACACGCCTTAGCCTCCATTTGCACCTCCGATAGTGTTAAACATATATATATGCATAGTTTTTGTTGCCGATGGTGTATTTGCATATATAACCAAGTCTTCCGCCTCTACTTGCATTATATGCATATTTATATGGTTTTTAACCGCTGATAGTGATAAAGCATGCATACATGGGTCTTACAGGCCCCGATAACATAACTAGATATATATATGTGAGTTCTACTCCCGATGGCTGTGTATGCTCCCGATAGCTATGTATGCTCCCGATAGGCTCCCGATAGGCATATATGGCTCTGTTTGCTGCATTTGCTCCTTTGATGGCTCCTCTTGTAGCTCCTCTTGCTCCAGTGTGGCTCCTCTGGCTTGTTGAAATATTAATTTCACCTGCGCATTTATTTTTACAAAACAGCTGAAGAAAACCACCAAGCTCATCGGACCGCTTTTGCTGTGAAAGTGGTATTCCGTAAATCTCACCCGATGCAATAAAATTTTGCCACGCGTCAACTGTACTTTTCACAAAACCACTTTCTATCGGGACGTAACATTCGTTCTGTTTGGGCGAGCGATGATCGTTGGATTAGTATGAAGACTGTTCGCCGTCGGATCGAAGTCAAAGCTGGGTACGGTCAGAAAAAATTCCCAACATGGCTTGGTCTGCTCCTATGTGGCTCCTCTTGCTCCTCTTGGCTCCGTCTGCTCCTCTGATGGCTCTGTCTCCTCCTCTTGAATATTTCCATATTGACATCAATGACAATCTGTGTCCAACAATCTCCCACTTTGTTATTGATGGCAATATTCTTTTGCTCTCTCCCCCTTTGACATCAATGGCAAAGGAATGCATACGAACTCCCCCTGTCAAACTGCTCCCCCTGTCCTACTGCGTCTTTATGAATGAACTTGAGTGATGATAACGAAATAACCCCCATCTTTTTACGCAGATGTTCGAATGCTTCTCGAGGAAGAGGTTTTGTGAAAATATCAACTATCTGCTCCTTAGTACTGATATATTCCAAAGCGATGTTTTGTTCAGCTACTTGCTCATGGAGGAAATGATACTTGATTTGTATGTGTTTGGTTCTTGAGTGCATCACTGGATTTTTGCTGAGACTGATAGCGCTGGTGTTGTCACAATAGATGATAATCGGTTGATCTGTACATATGTCGAGATCTTTTAGAGCTTCCTTCATCCATAGTATCTGAGAGCAACATTCTGCTGCACCAATATACTCGGCTTCAGTTGTGGATAATGATATGGATGACTGTTTTTTGCTGAGCCAGGATACTAAACAGTCTCCTAGGAAGGATGCATTTCCACTAGTACTTTTCTGATCATCTATGCTTCCAGCCCAATCAGCATCGGTGTATGCAATTACCGTCAGTGTTGAGTCCTTTGGGTACCAAAGACCAAAATCAGAAGTTCCCTTCAGATATCTGAGAATTCTTTTTACAGCTAATAAATGAGATTGTTTGGGAGCAGATTTAAATCTTCCCACCATTCCTACTGCTTGCATTATGTCTGGTCGTGTAGCTGTTAAGTATAGAAGGGCTCCAATCATTGACCTGTAATGAGTTTCATCTACTAGAGGGGAGTCATCATCTTTGCTCAATTTGCAGTTTGTGGTCATAGGTGTACTCACGGGTGCACAGTCCTCCATTCAATATTTTTTGAGCATGTCTTTTAGATATTTGGCTTGAGATATACACAATCCTGCTCTGGTTTGAGATACTTGAAGTCTAAGGAAGTGGGAAAACTCTCCTATCATTGACATCTCAAACTCTTTTTCCATGCTTTGAGAAAATTCATGGCTCATTTCATCATTATTACTAGCAAAAATCAGATCATCGACATAAACAAGAGCAACTAGTAACTTACCTTGATCTATCTTTATGTATAGATTGCTTCCAGCCACTCCCTTTTTGAAGCCTTGTTGTTGGAGATAGTTATCCAGTCTTGCATACCAAGCTCTAGGAGCTTGTTTCAATCCATACAAAGCCTTTTTCAACTTACAGACTACGTCCTTTCCTGTTGTCAGATCAAAACCTTCTGGCTACTCCATATAGACTTCCTCTTTGAGTTCCCCATTTAGGAATGCTGATTTCACGTCCATTTGATAGATTTTGAATCCTTTTGAGAAAGCAAATGCTAAGAACATCCTGATAGCTTCCATACGGGCCGCTAGTGCAAAGGTCTCTTCAAAGTCAACTCCTTCAATTTGTGAATAGCCTTTGCAGACAAGTCTTGCCTTGTTTCTGATAACCTGTCCTTCCTCATTCATTTTATTTTTGAACACCCATTTGGTTCCTATTATGTTTTTGTCCTTTGGGTGAGGTACCAACTCCCATGTCTTGTTCTTCTCAATTTGGGACATTTCTTCTTCCATGGCTTTTACCCAATGAGGATCCTTACTTGCTTCTACAAATGTTGCTGGTTCTATCATAGATAGGAGGGCAATGACTTTTCTCTTGGGTGTGATTGATATCCTTCTTCGGGTCTGCACACCTTCATCTCTATCGCTAATGATCTACTCTTTTGGATGATGTTTTTGGACATACTTCATCTTTAAAGAGGTATTAGGTGGTTCTCTTTCCTCTTCTTCTTCTCCTTATTTCTCATCTATTTCTTCTTCTTTAGGTTCTTCTTCTTCAATGAGAAAGTCATCTTCATGTTCTTCAATTTCCTTTTCTGGAAGATCTTCATCAACCTTTACATCAATGCTTTCCACTATTTTCTTCAGTCGATAATTGTAGCACTTATAGGCCTTGCTCCGTGTAGAGTATCCAAGAAATATCCCTTCATCAACTCGAGAATCAAACTTTTCGGGTGAGCCATCATTTATTTTTATGAAGCACTTGCTTCCAAAGATCTTGAAGTACTTCACCAAAGCAGGTCTTCCTTTCCATATCTCATAAGGATTTTTATCACAGTTTGGTCTTAATTGAGTTCGATTCAGTGTGTAGACAGCTGTCCCTACTGCTTCTCTCCAGAATCTAGGCTGTAAGTCTGCTACTAATAGCATGGTTCTTGCCATCTCTTGGACTGTTCGGTTTCATCTTTCAACTACCCCATTTTGTTGAGGTGTTCTGGCAGCCGAGAATTCCCTTTTAATTCCATGAATATTACAGAACTTACTGAAATCGTTCGATGTGAATTCTCCTCCTTTGTCTGTTCTGAGGCACTTAATTTTTGAATCTTTTTCATTTTCTACAAGGGCTTTTAGATTCTTAAAACACTCAAAAGTTTCAGATTTATACTTTATGAAATATATCCACATCATTCTAGTATAATCATCAACAAATAACACAAAGTACCTTTCTCCTTGGAGTGCTTGATTTCTAGTTGGCACACACACATCAGCATGGATGATCTCCAAGGGCTTCGATGTATAGTGTTCCTTTGTCTTGTGGCTGGTTTTCGTCTGCTTTCCATGTTGACATGGACCACACACTGCTTGATTTGGTTTGAACAGCCTTGGGATGTCTTGTACAGCTTTGATCTTGTTGATATTGATCAGATTTTCAAAGCTTGTATGCCCAAGTCGCTTGTGCCACAGCCAACTCTCATCTGTCTAGCTCAAGTAGCATTTATTTTCCTAGATCTTGTTTACAATGTAAATGTTGTCTGGTGTTCTCACCCCTTTTGCCACAAGTTTCCATGAGGCAGAGTTCCTTATTTCACATTCTTTGGTGCTAAAAACAACCTTATGTCCTTGATCACAGATTTGGCTGACACTCAGGAGGTTGTGTTTGATTCCATCAACCAGTAGAGCATCTTGAGCTTTTCCTTTTCCATTTATCAGAGTAATTGTTCCTTTTCCTGCAATTTTGCCAGATCCACTTCCAAAAGACACATTCCCTTCCTTTTTGCTCAGTGAGACAAACTTCCCTCTGTCCCCTGTCATGTGTCTGGAGCACCCACTGTCTACAAACCACTGGTTTCCATTATTTTGAGCACATAGAGCCAGGCCGCATTTGTCCATGTTGGAGTTCTTGCTACTCGTCTTTCTTCCATTGAGTGGGAAGTCTTGTTCATAGTGTCCATTATTGTAGCAAAAAGAGCAAATCAGATCAAATTTGGTCAAGGGATCAAATGAATTGAAGGTTTTGATTTATCCCTGCCTTTTGGGGTCATATGAGTTGATTACTTGGTCCTTTTACGTTGTCTTTTCACTTCTGCAAGCCATACAGTGTCTAGCTTGGTGACCGAAGTTTCTACAGTGAAAGCAGTGTCCAAGAAAGATGGTTTTGAAGCAACCATAGTTTGAGTCGATTTCCTTCCTGGGAATTACTCCTCCCTCGTCCTTTGGATTTTTGATGGGCCCTTGGTGGAGTACAGGTTTGTATTTGCTGTAGTGTCCATGATTCGACTCCACATTCTTCTTTGGAGTAATTCTTTCTTCATTCTTGGAATCTGGGATGCACTTTTGATAACATACTTTTTCATCTTTTGGATAGCTGGAAAGTGCATCGGAATAGCTTTTCACACTATTCTTAGTGCTTGAGGATTCTCCTTTGAAACCTATTCCAGACTTATCATGTTGAGGTTTTTTATTTTTCAGAATAGTCTCAAGTATTTGAGAGCTTTTACAACCTTTTTTAATTTGCTCCAACTCCTTTCTCAAAGACACTATTTTGGCCTTGTGTTCTTCACAAGTCTCTTCTTTTTCTTTAAGCTTTTCTTCCAAGAGATCTTCTCTCCTTCTTATTTCCGCGTTTTCCACTTTGAGAGAAATGATTTTGTTCCGTAGTTTCTTGTTTTCTTCAATGGCGTTAATTAACAGTTCATCTACATTTCCTTCTAGCCCCAAGTCATCATCATCTGTGAGTGCCATGAATAATTCTTCTTGGCTTTCATCATGATCACTTTCCTCATCTGATTTCTTTTTGATGACCATAAACTCATCCTCATCAGACTCATCTTGATTGGAGAAGAAATTTTTCTTATTGAACCCTTTCTTTTTATGTGCCATTCTTTTGGAATTTCCTTCATCATCACTATCATGTTTATGAGGAAATTTTGCTCCATAATGACCTATTTTACCACATTTAAAATAGATAAGAGGATACTTGCCTTTAAGCTTAGATCCTCTCTTCAGCTTTCGTACATATTGAGCCAATTCAGATTCCACATCTGACTCATCACTACAGTCATTCCTTTCTTTCCCTTCCTTTGACTTTGAGGCCTTGAATGCTGCATCTTTGGAGCTAGGGCCACCTTTCCTCATTTCATAGGCAGTGAGAATTCCATGGAGTTCATCCATTTTGAGGGTATCTAGATCCTTTGCTTCTTCTATAGCACTTATTTTGGAGTCAAATCTGTCTGGAAGAGACCTTAATACCTTTTGAACAATGGTACTTTCTCCGCAGGCTCTTTGGCTTCCTCAACGCTTGCTTATCCTATCAGTTTCCTCTATCTAATCGTTTTCTTCTTCAGCTTCCCACTTTCGGTTTCATCTGTATATCGAACATTCCAATATTCACAGGACACATACAAGAGGAAGAGAGGCCACATACACCCAGTTGTCATAGCTTAACGGACAGCCACGTCCCATTCGCAATCATTATCACCAGAGTCAGTCTCCTGAACTATCAGGAGCATTATCATATGAATTTTTGCCTCAGAGGCGCGCACAGGCCAAATATCAAATTAAACAGGAAATATATGCAAAAATAGGCAACAGTGCTAAAGGGCGGACTTCAAGGATCATAGCACTCGTATCTATAATGTATCGGGTCCGCAGCATTCATCACAATCGGTGATCGCAAAGGGCCGATGGCCGATGGGCCAATCCTCCTATGGACGCGATATTCCATTGAATCATATTGTATATACCTATCGGGTCCACTGCTCCTATCGCTATCAGCGATCACAACATAACTGCAGTCACCAATGGCCAATGGCCGATGTGATGGACAGGATGCGATATGGTATTAAACCATAATTTATATGCCCGTCGGGTCCGCATATATTGTTGTAATCGGAGGCAGGACCTTTACCACTCTCGATACCCGCTCCGAAATTCCGGATGCGATATATTATAAACTGTTTTTAATGAGTCCATCGGTCCATGCCTCTATCGCAATCGGCGATTGGGTGTGGGAAGACTTTATAACATATGCGATTACCACAGATGCGATATATCATTAAGCCACAGTTTATATTCCCATCAGGTCCGCAACAGTTCTTTGCCATCGGGGACTGCCCTTGGCGGAGGTCCGATGCGATATCACTATCGGCAATTGTAATGGCCCACTTGACACTGTATCGCCACTCCCAAAGTTCCGATGCGACATTGTGTGCCAGACCCAATATAGCTTCAACACTTCCGTGAATAAGGCTTCAAATCCGTTGATAATGTTAAAGCTTATGTACACGCCTTAGCCTCCATTTGCACCTCCGATAGTGTTAAACATATATATATATATATATATATATATATATATATATATATATATATATATATATATATATGCATAGTTTTTGTTGCCGATGGTGTATTTGCATATATAACCAAGTCTTCCGCCTCTATTTGCATTATATGCATATTTATATGATTTTTAACCGCTGATAGTGATAAAGCATGCATACATGGGTTTTACAGGCTCCGATAACATAACTGGATATATCTATGTGAGTTCTGCTCCCGATGGATGTGTATGCTCCCGATAGCTGTGTATGCTCCCGATAGGCTCCCAATAGGCATATATGGCTCTATTTGCTGCATTTGCTCCTCTGATGGCTCCTCTTGTAGCTCCTCTTGCTTCAGTGTGGCTCCTCTGGCTTGTTGAAGTATTAATTTCACCTGCGCATTTATTTTTACAAAACAAATGAAGAAAACCACCAAGCTCATCGGACCGCTTTCGCTATGAAAGTGGTATTCCGTAAATCTCACCAGATGCAATAAAAATTTTCCACGCGTCAACTGTAGTTTTCACAAAACCACTTTCTATCGGGACATAGCATTTGTTCTGTTTGGGCGAGCGATGATCGTTGGATTAGTATGAAGACTGTTCGCCGTCGGATCGAAGTCAAAGCTGGGTACGGTCAGAAAAAATTCCCAACATGGCTTGGTCTGCTCCTATGTGGCTCCTCTTGCTCCTCTTGGCTCCATCTGCTCCTCTGATGGCTTTGTCTCCTCCTCTTGAATATTGTCATATTGACATCAATGACAATCTGTGTCCAACACAATGATTATCATGCCTTGTTTTGTACTTGGCCTGACATTTTTACAATTTTTCTTCTACTATCTAATGAACCAACTGGATTTTTTCAATGAACCACTTCCTTTGTACACATCACTATATCCATCCACTACAATGTACTTTCCAAATATAAACTCCAATGAATACTTTGGCAAATATCTAAAACATGCTTCAAATGGAGATCTCTGAGTTGATGAATGTTTGGCATCATTGTAGGAATGTTAGGTGTACTGTGAATTTTCATCCTAAAGATTAGGATGCTTACCATAATACCCATTAAGTAGATGCACTATTATTCTATTCAATACCTTTGTCTGACTGTCAGTTTTTGGATCAAATGATGTGTTCTTATTTAACTTTGTGTCCATGCGTTCCCACAAACTTGACCAAAACTTCCTGATGAATCGATCATCTTGATCAAATATAATAGAAGTTGGTAACCCATGCTGAACCCATACATTATGAAAGAACATCTCTACAATTAGTTTAATTGTTACCTATTTCATACAATGCATAAAAGCACACACTTTGTTGAATCAATTCACCAAAACATACAAATAATCATGGCGTTTCTAGACATAGGTAATCCTCCTACAAAATCCATAGAAACACTTTCCCAAGGATGAGAAGGAATAGGAAGTGGAGTGTACAAACCTATTTTCTTATTACCTGGCTTACCAGTAGCACAAATAGAACATCCTCTTACATATATTGATGCAGTTTCATTCATACGAGGCCAATTACAGTACCTTCACAATCGGGCAATTGTTTTTCCTACACCAAAGTGACAAGCAATAAGAGAAGTGTCGGCTTCTCTTATGACATTAACTCTTTCACCCTCTGGAACACACACCATGCCAAGATGATACCACAATTTCTTATGAACATGAAAATCCAACTCTTCAACGTGATTTCCTTTACATAAATTTGCATGTACATATTTAAAGTCTTCATCTTGAGCATATTGTTCAATATAACTTTACGCATGAATGAATTATGCTTAAAAGTGGCAGATGCATTAACTCTAGGTCTAGATAACATATCTGCAACTTTATTATAAATACTTTTCTTATACCTTATGACTAAATGAAATTCCTACAAAAATCCCATCCACTTGAAATTCCTTGCTTGTTGTAGCTTATTCTGCAATTGAATATATTGCAAAGGTTGATGATCATATAATTATTTCCTTAACTATCAAATGTTTCTTTCATTTCTTGATGCTTTGAAATAAAGTATATAAATACTTATCGTAGGTTGGATACTTAATTACTACATTAGAAAAATTCTTAGAATGATAACATATTGGCTTACCATGTTGGATCAACACTTCTCCCACAACATATTCACTTGCATTGGTCTGAATTTCAAATGGTTGTTTGAGATATAGAAGTGCTAGAAATGGTGTTGTACTAGTCTTCTCTTTCAATGTGTCGAAGGATTTCTATTATTTTCCTCCACATCCAAAGACTTTTTTCACACTGACCAAATCATGTAATGCTATTGCAATAGATTAGAAGTTAGCAATAAAATTTCTCCAGTATTGGGTTGCTCCCAGAAAACTTCTAACTTTTCTTACATTATTTGGATTAGACCATTTCATAATAACATCAACTTTGGACGGATCTATTCTCAATTCACCAAACCCTACAATATGACCTACGTACACAAAATATTTTTTTCTAAATTCACAATTGGACATATTTAAATACAAATTTTATTTTTTCAAAACATTTAGCACTTGTTCTACATGCTTTACATACTCATCTCAAGTCTTATTGAAAATCAAAATAGCATCTAAGTAGACTATGAAAAATCAGCAATAAATGGATGCAATAAATCAGTCATCACCTTCACAAAAGTAGTGAGTGTTATACATGAAAATGACCTCGTCATTAGCTCAGAGGAGAGAGACAAACTGGTTCAAGACATGATATACTTCACAGGCTTATTTTCCAAGGTAACACTCCCCAGGAACTAGAAATAAGAGATATAACGCTCCCTGTGCATGATCTCGGGGAATTAGTCCTTAGGGTAACTCACTGTGTTGCCTAAGGGACATCATTACCAAAGTTTTGTGAGATTCTAGAGGTCAAATGAGCAAGCTGACTAACTAGTATTCCACGTTTTACTCAAATGTCAACCCAAAAAGCATGAAACATCAACCTTGGACCTGTCTAAGGATATTATCATTCCTAACATAGTATAATGGAAGGGGAAATAGCATTAAATAAAGGAAACATCCTATATTTTTCCAAATGGAACTCATGAGAAAATTGGAAAGGAATGACTTCTCATCATCTATATATTAGAGGCTTGGGGATTGTGAAGCAGGTCAAAGAATTTCCAACTGATTGTCGAAACATTGTACGAGATATAGTTGCTTTGCTACCAAGAGGTTAAGAAGAGAGAGAGAGAGAAAGGTGTTGGAGGATTAATGGAATATTGATTCACTAGATGGTTGTAATCATTCTTTCCTACCTAATAATATAGACTTGTTGTGTTGTCTACTCGATGGTGCCAATGTCGTGATTGTTTACATGTTGATTTAATACCATTGTTTATGAGTAGCTTAGATGCATATAGTTTTAATATATTTATGTATTAACATTGTGATTATCAGAGTTTATATGTTGTATTATTACTCTCCATCTTGTTTATGCGCGAGTGTTGATCTAGGAGCTAGCAAAGGGGTCTTCCACTCTGCTACATCAGGTTCTCCAGCAAGACTGCATCAAGATTTGAGGTAATATCTCCTTTCCTGCTTTGAATATCATGCATTGATATAGATATGTATATGATCCAGATTTAAATAGGAACGCAACAAAATACATAGATAATCATATACACAAAGATGCAGAGGAAATAATACTTCATTTCATTAATGTAAAATACTGAAATATGCTTACAAACAAAAATGGAAATAAACCAGCTAAGGTGATGGTAGCTTATCTCTGAGAAGAGATGTGGCGTCTACATGCCCCTGAACTATGTTACAATGAGGATCGAATGCCTATTTATTGTTGAGAAACAATGGAAAACTATAAACATCCAAAATCCTAACCCTAGAAGATGAAATGCCAAACTGTCGGCCCCGTTTGGGTAAATTAGTACATCAACTTCCTAGGGTCGTAACTTTGGCATACGATCTCCATTTGACGCACACAGTATCTCGTTAGAAAGATCTATTCGAGAACTACAATTTTGGGAAGAGAAACATCAATCTATGAACCCATGTTGCTTCCATTTTTCCCAAAAAATGTCATTTAGGGCCTCAAAACGGCTCCAGAAGTTCAAGACCTGAAAAACTACTAAAAATAGTAAATTGTACTACAATTAAGGAAACTAAAAAGCTAAAAGAAACAATGGTGTGGGTCGAAGTGGACTTGGTAGGTGGCCACCAATATCCACCTGGATCATTCCTCCCCCCTTAGGAAGCAAAGGTCCCCATTGCATTGAGTTCCTCCATGAGATGAGGAAACTTCTGCTAAACTTGGTCCCTGGTGAAGGAGTTGGCATGCTTTGACAGCTCGATACAATTGGATATTCTGCTGGTGAGTGTGCTTGATCTATGTGTCCATGATCCAATTAGTTGCAGCTTGTTCCATGCAATCTGGATTTAACTCTATGTGTGTGAGCTGTTCTGCAATGTTGGATGTGTCTAGTAATGGTGGAAACTATGGCCGAAGGCGATCCACATTCAACATTGGGTGCAGGCCAAGGAATGGGGGAATGTTGAGCTCAAATGCATTGTCTCCCATAGATTTGGTAATGGTGTAAGGACCATGTCAGAGTGGTCTAAGTTTCCGATAGGCTCCAGTAAGGCGTTCCTTTTACAAATTCAACCAAACTTTGTCGCCCACTTGAAACTTGTGTGGCACCCGATGTTGATCATGTCGCTACTTGTACTTGGCATTTGATTTCTCCAAAATGTCATGGACCTACTGGAAAATATGTTGGATGTTCTCAATGAAGCTGTTTGGCTTATCTATTTCAGATTGGACATGAGTCGAATCTACGTGAGTAGCTGCAACTAGCATGGCCACATCAATGGGACATATTGGCTGGAATCCCAAGCCCACCTAAAAAGGGTTGTGGCAAGTTGAGCTGTGGAGAGCCCAGTTGTAGCTGTGTTGAACATAGGGGAGCCTCTCATCCCATGTGCGTAGATGCTTTGAGTTGTACATGCACAAAATGTGCACGATCATCTTGTTAACAACCTTTGTCTGGCCATCAATTTGAGGATGGAAGGCTGTGGACTTAGTGAGTTTGGTGTCGAGCATCGACCAGAGACTGGACCAAAATTTACTGAGGAACCTACTATCCTGATCTGAGATGATAAACTATGGGATCCAAAAGTGTACCCACACTCGTTCAAAGAAGAGTTTAGCAGTGGCTTCTACTATGATATTCTTCTTACAGGCAGCCATAATGGCCATCTTCGAGAACCTGTCGACGACCACAAAAGCACAGTCATTTCCATGCTTAGTGGAAGGAAGACTTGACATGTAATCCATGGAGATGGATTCCCAAGGTCGACTAGGGGTAGGCAGTGGGGTATAGAGGCCTTGCTTCTTGATGGTTAGTTTGGCAATGGCACAGGCAGTGCATGATCTAATGTACTTCCCGACATCATGTCGAAGATTCGGCCAATAGATATACTTCTACAGTATTGCCATCATTTTCTCGACTCTAAAATGTCCAACAGCCCAACTGTGGTGTGCTTCCCAAATCATCTTCACACCCTCGCTTGAAGGAACACAAAGGTGACCTAGGTGGCATAACAGGGCATCCTGGAGGTGAAAATTTGGAACATGCTAACCCTCCAAGAGTTTCTGGTATGTGTGGCCGAATTCTAGGTCACTTTTGCAAAGAAGTGGCCAATCAAAAGTCTCGTGCCCATAAGAGTTAAGCACAGTGGTTAACGCGATGATCGGTGGTCGACTGAGGCAATCTGCAACATTATTGGTGCTACCCTTCTTATACTTGATATTCAAATGGAACTATTGCAGGTATGTGGATCACTTTTGATGGCAATCATGCTGCAATTTCCCTTAGGTCTGCATGAACTATAGGGGTCGTTGGTCTATGTGGATGACCGTTTCCTTCCCCAAAATGTAATGCTTCCATTGTCGGTAGGCTTGCACAATGGAATACATCTCTTTGTCATAAGTGGGTACTTCCAGACTGTGTCTGAAAGTGTCTCACTGTGATATGCCACTAGATGCCCGTGTTGAGTAAGGACAGCCCCAATAGCATAGTTAGAGGAATCTGTCTCGACCTCAAATGGTTGTTACAAGTATGGTAATGCGAGAATGGGTTCTGTGCAGAGCTGATCTTTCAACTCTGTGAATGCCCTATGTTGAGATTCATACCAAAAGAATTTTTCTTTGCCTCCTCCCTTGGTGACTTGACTCAAGGGCCAAGTGAAATGAGAAAATCCCAACATGAACTTGCGGTAGAAGTTGGCAAGACCTAGAAAGCTGTGGAGCTCTATCACAGTGGTTGGAGATGGCCAATCTTGAATGACTTGGATCTTGGATGGATCCACATGCACCCCCTGTTCATCAATAATGTATCCCAGATACTGAACCTGGGTCATGCCAAAAGTGCATTTCTCCAAATTGGCACATAACTTGTGTTGCCGCAGTGTTTAGAGAACCCATCGGATGTGGTGGAGGTGCTCTTCCCAACTCTGGCTGAAAATCAGGATGTCATCTAAGTATACCACTACAAATGAGTTGGTGAATGGCTGAAAGATGTCATCCATTAGCCTCATGAAGGTTGTAGGAGCATTCTTCAATCCAAAAGGCATCACCAACCATTCGAACAGGCCCTCCTTAGCTTTGAAGACAATCTTCCACACATCGGAGGGTTAAATTGATACCTAGTGATATCCTGACTTCAAATCGATCTTGCTGAAATATGTTTCCCCCTTCTGTTGGTCCAAGAGGTCATCAATCCATGGGATCGGGTACCTATTATGGATAGTGATCTTGTTCAGTTCCCGATAGTCAATACAGAGTCTCCAAGTCCCATCCTTCTTCTGTACCAACACGAACGGTCTCCCACAGGGTGATGAACTTGGACCGATGTGACCTTTCTGTAGCAACTCCTAAATCTACCTCTTGAATTCATCATTCTCCAGAACATAGCACCGATAGATTGGTATATTGGGCAATGGCACACCTGGGGTCAGATCAATGGAGTGCTTGACCTGACAGTGCAGAGGAACCCCTGTGGGGGAGGTGAAGATGTCCTTGTACTCCTCCACGACCTTGTCCATCTATAGTTGTCATGTGGAGGGACCCTAGCTGGAGGTCCTGATCACCAGGAAAACAAATTTCTCGGTTGTGGAAACGAGCTTACTACATTGTTTTGCAGTAATCAAAGAGATGGAGGTAGGTGGTGCTACCTCCAGTATCCTGTACAACTTAGTTCCAAAAGTAACAATAACAGCACGGGGCCTTGATTCATACACAACATGTGGCTTCCACAAGTATGGTTGTCCTAGTAGTACATCACAAACTTCAAGGGGAGCAATCTCACAAAATACCTCATCCGTGAAGGGCTTGATGTTGTATGGAAGGTGACACTACTGGCTCACACGAAGATCCCATCCTTGGTGAAGTGTATGGCTGTTGATGTGTTGTGGTCGGTAAGCCCAGTCGCTTCATGACCTCTACCAAAATAAGGTTCCTTTGGCTCCTGCTATTGACAATGAACTATAGAGAGGAGTCCTTTGGCTCCTCCTCCTCTGGATCTTCGGGTTCCTCCTTTTGGATCTTCCTGGTGGAAACAGTGGCATTGGGCTCCGCATCAATAATCTGCTGCCCTTTGTCATTCCCCTTACCGGGTTCTAACTCAGAGTCGAAACTTGCATCTGATTCTGAAACCTTTAGCTCAGCCACCAGTGACTGCTTCGCTCGACACTCACTTGTGTTGTGAGTGGAGCTCTTATGGAACTCACACCACTTTCTCGTGTCCTTTTTCAGCTTCACGGCATTGTTCTTTTCTTACGGCTTTGGAGGGTTGTCTTGGGCCACCCCACCTTGGCTTTGTCCTTTGTTCTATAGTTTGGGGGCACCTTTCCCGTGCTTCAAATTCACAGATCCAAAGTCTCGCTTCTTTTGTTTAAACCTTTCCTCGACCCTGACGGCATATTGGTATGCAGTGCCGAGCGAGGAGATGTTCAGGAATTCTATTTCTTCCTGGATGTACTTGTGCAGGCAGCCATGGTATTTGAGTACCAAATGCTACTCTGAATCCTTGATACCTAACTTTTTGTGAAGCATATGGAAAATATTGGTGAACTCTGGCACGTCTTGGTCACTTCCCTGCCACAGCGTGGTCCACTTTATGTATTGATCCTCATAGCTTCTGACAGGGTAGTGCTTCTCCTTGTTGGCATCCTGGAATGAATTCCAAGTGCGTTTGGCTGAAAATAATGACCCTATACTTTCATGCTTATGCTAACAGTAGGTTTCCCACTAGTCCTTGACGTGGGGGGCTGCTTTGAGAAGAGCGAAAATAATCTTTTCCCGACTAGAAAAATCATGAATAGAAAAATAACCCTCTAGCAGATTTAACCATTTATCGACAACATCTGCATCTATCTAAACCTCAAATATGGGGATTTCAAAATTAACTTATACCTTAAATGGTGTGGCATTTCCAGAGTAGCTATTGGAAGCCGATGCGTCGCCCATAGGTAGTCGCTGAAGGATCTGGGAAAATTTGTCCATCATCGCGTTCCTTTGTCACTCGAGGGCTTCTTCGAGCAAGGTTTTGATAGGATCTCTTTCCCCCTCATCTTTCTTTTCATCCACCATGTGTTATCGAGAAATCTAGTGTCCACTCAGAGCTGCTAGTCCCACTAAGACTAGTAGCTATCTTAGAAACAAACAAACTAAAACTACTTTTATTTTCCTTTATGAGAAGTAGATAAGAGGGGAATGAAGGACACCAACCTTAGTCTTGTGCTTGGTTCCTTACTCGGTTCCTCTCCCTTCTGACAGATCCTTGCCACTTCTCCTTCATCTACCTAGCTTCAAAGATCACCCGTGGAATCAAAGCAACATAATACTATCGAAGAACAGAGATCTAAAATCATAAACAATATAGGACCATAAGTATATTGACCACACAAATGCATATATCATCAAACATACAAGAATGTGGAGGAAAACTTGAATAGATTTATTAATATCAAGAATAGCAAAGAGGATTACAACCAATTGTTCTGACCCAGCGTCATCCTCTAGCATGAAAGCCCTTCTTTCACCTCATGAAAAGCTTAGATCACCCAAAACTATGATGTTCCACCAAGAAACCAACAACACTTCCTTACAAGATACAAAATTCCAGCCTTTGGATCTCTTGGATGAGGGATCCATATATAGATGATTGCAGGGGGTGAGTCAGCTTCTGGGATTTTGATTAGTGTCTTCTCTCTGATAGTTCTTGATTCCACTTGGAGATTGATGATCTCCTACTCATCCCTGGGCGAATTCAGAGAAGCAAGTGTCATAGGAGAAGTTTCTGGAAGATTCTACGATCATCAACCTCGTAAATTGTCTCTGCCATTTGTCCACTCTCGCCCATCACACCCTACAGAATGGATTTTTAGTATGCATCACACCCTTTTCACTGGGCATGTGAGATGCATCGCACACTCTGCACTGGGCAGTCTGTATGGTCCAGCTTTGACCAGTTCTGAGATGTTTTCTGTGGAGAACTCCTGGGAGATTATGTAATCAGCTGACCTTGTTCTTTTAGGGTGTGAAGCAACACTTTTAGGGACTTAGGAGCCCTTGGTTTATGGACATGTTTGATTGGGGTTGCAGTGCCCAAAAATGTCTATAACAATTGCCCCCTAAAGCATGAGGTCATTAATCTTTTGATGTCGGGTGAAATTATTTATCATGAGGATCCGAAGTTTTTTCAAGTTGGAAGGATACCTGTAATAAGATACAATACAACACATTATCTTCATAATATTTTTCATGATCTAGCTAAGGCGGGCATTCCCATGCTCAGCTTTATAAATTCATTTTCATGTACATAAGACAGACAACCGTCTGTGTGGCAGACGGATGATTCTGATAGAGTCATCATCCTTTGGTTCAGATGATCATCTGTGTAGCAACAATGTACATTTGATGTTTTTATTTTCCTGAATATATCGCAGCCCGGATGGATGAAACTAGATCTGGGATCTTCAAACCTGTTCAATCTTCACTTGGAGTACAAGTCGATCCATGTGAAAGATGTTCTGCAGTCGAACATGGAAAGACATCGCCTGATTACTAGCCAATGATGCAAGTTGTTAACAGGCGCGAGAGGGATCACCGATAATGATGATGACCCTCAAGGTACTACAATACAATTCGCATGGTGTGAAAATGGACTTGGCGTTGAACACCACGCAAAATCTTTCGGACGAAGGCCAATGATGTAAACTTGTCATTGGAAGTGAGAAACTTGCCATTGAGGCATGCAAGCTTCAAAGTACTGAAAGGGTTGTTCCTAAGTCGACTTCTTGGATAATGAGCTGATGTCGACAAGAAGCGAATCATCGTAGGAGGGCCTTAATGAATCCAAAATCTATGACACGGAACGGAGTAAATGATTTTGGAGGTGAAAACGATCTCATGACACAGGGTTTAGGGTGGTGGTCATGAAAGAATGGAGCGTGAATGTATTGCAGCGGATGAGACACAGGTGAATTCTCTGAGCGACTTCTCTTGAACATACCGGTGACATTGACATGGATTGGTATAGCTAACCCCAAATATGGATGGTGTGGTGGACCAATGGTGATATAATCGGTGAACGGAACAACCCAACCCGATTCAGATGCAGAGCGAAAGTGTCATGTTCAAGAGCAACTTGAAACCAATAAAGTTTCTTCAAGTTTTCTTCCCAATTTTTCCCCAGTCATTGCTGACCAGTACCTCTTTATTTTTTATCAAGCTTGAGGAGGATAACATATTCTTGTTCTATAATTTTCCCTTCGAGCAAACCCGTCGCTATGTTTTAACGAGCCTAGTGACAGTGAAACTCGTTCTTGTCTGTATGGACAAGTTTGTCGCTATTCGGTTTTAACGAGTTTAACGACAAAGATAACTCGGTCCTTTTCAATTTTAGAGAGTCTGAAAGGGATGTAAAGGAAACTCCAACAATCCTTTTTCGTCATATAATCCCTTAAGCCCGAAAAAATATAAAATAATACGAAAGGGATGAATTTTCGGTAATTTTAATGAGCTGAGCAAAACAAGCGCTCGATCTTTTTGTGTAATAATACCTCGGGTCCAAAAAGATTACAATCTAGAGGTGAGATAGCACATTCGGTCACTTTAACGAGCTGGAGAGGCCAATCGCTCGGTAATATTTTCATATTTTATGAGTCAGGTGAAAAGAGCTTAAAGGAGACTCGTTTTTGAGGAATGAGTGATAATTTCGGGTAGCAGCTGATTCCAGGCAAGGTTTGGAATTTTCCAATCACGGCAGTGTCACAAGGATGGCTAACAAGATCACTCTTCGTAGCTATTCCTCAAAAGGGGTAAACAATCAAATGTAGGTGAATGATCGGCTAAAACAGAGTGGAGGTGATGTTGAGAACATGACCAGGGCTCAAAAGCTGATGATAATGCATTCAAAATGGTTATTTACCGGAAATTGGTTCATTTTTTAATGAGCTTAAACTTTGGGGGAACGTTTGCTCAATGCTAAGGTTTAATTTTTAACAAGCTTGAACTTCGTATAAGAATTGCTCATGCTAGTCGTATAATAAGGATGTCTCATCGATAGGTTCAATTTTTAGGGAGCTTGCACCATTCGAAACTTTGCTCCGGATCCTTTCATTATGAAAGCTAGGAACGACCAATCCTACGAGTTTAAAGGGTTGAGAAACTACAAACTAAGAAAATAAATGGTCACTCTTCGCTTGCATGCAAAAAGGTTTGCATGCCCCAAGGTATAACGAAATAGAGTTTCTAGGTTACCGTATGAAAGCTCTCCATCCACGTTGTAGATAAAATGCTTCCTTGGCGATGTCTACTGAAATAGACAAAGGTGAGTGGCACGATCACCTCCACTCACATAACTTTGATGAGGGAATCTTATTCCAGTCTATTCCCATTTTCCTAAATGGCTGGGTGTGTCAGACTAGTCATATATCCTCTGCAGAAACCTACCCTATACCCAAGGTTTTCCTGTCGAAACAGACGAGGGTGCATGCCCCCTGGGTTTCAGTCATGTCCTCCCGAATCACTCGTGCTCTTCAGGTGGACGGACTGGAGATTGATGAGACATTCCTTGTGTGAAAAGACCATTTAGGGATGGCATTTGACTATTAGCTATGTGTGAGCTGGGGAACGAAAGCTGTTCTACGAGCTTGACCACTAAGCCTTCATGCGGAAAACACATTACTCTAAAGAGTGAGGAGACAACAGCTCCCATGCTATAAATATAGTCACTTCCAAGGAGTAGATTATAATATAGAGGTCCTCGGACTACCATTACGTTCATTTTAATGGTTTTCCTCCTCAATGTTATGGGCACATTAGGAAGGATCCCTAACCGGTCGATTGGTTCCTTTGTCGAAGCTTATCAGATTTCTCATCTCAAGCAAAAGCGATGGTGAGCCAAGCGCTTCCCAAGCAGTTGAGGAAATGATACTCACATAAGCCCCTTCATCTATGATGGTACCGACCATGATCATTTTGTAAGCTTGTACAATGATTCAGAATGGTACACTAGCCGGTACACAGTGTCTGCCTATTAGATTCCAATCGAAGGAAATGACTAGGTTGCTTGGAGGTGGTGTTGTTGGGAAAAGTATCCATTCGGAATGCCCCTATCCCACTCTAAGGTGTGATAGTGCCTTAGCAACAAACAAGGTAAACTAATTGAGTATTCTTCTTTATGAAATGTAAATGAGGAAGAAGGATGTAACTAACCTGTGTCTTCCGCTAGTTTGTCGATCCAAATCACTCCTCTCTTCAGTAGCTCCCAGCTTCTTGCTCCTTCACCGGCCCAGCTTCGCCGAATTCTTACAAGATCACAAGAGAGAGAAACTACACAAAGATACAGATATACATTCATAAAAAGCTCAAGATCAGATTAAGCTAAACATGTAAGCATAACAAAACATCATTGGTACACAGCATGTAGGAGAAACTCAAATAGTTTATTGATAGAATAAGAAAGTCCAAGAGGAGATACAACCAAGTGAGTTCCGATCCAGCATCTACCTCCCAGCAAAGGAATCCCTTCCTCTCCTCCAACAAAGCATAAATCACCCAATGTACTAATCTCAATCTCAAACCAACAGCAATTCTCTGCAAAGTACAAAATTCCAACCTCCTGAACCTCTGGGTGAGAGATCCATATATAGATGTAAGCAGAGAGGATGAGTCAGCTTATGTTTTGACTTGTGGCCTCTCTCTGTCAGTTCTTTCTTCCACTTGGAGGTTGAGAGCCTCTTACTCATCACTAGTCGAATTCATTGAGGCAAGTGTCATTGGAAAATATTCTGGAAGCTTCCAGGGTCTTTCCACCTCGTTGAATGAGTTTGCCATTTGTCATTTCCTGCTCAATGCACCCTGGTAGTGCTTCCACCTGCGTTGCAGTGCACCTAGCCAGTGTAGTCTCTGCATTTCAACGCAGGCAGCTAGTGGAGCCTCTGAATTGATCCTGAATTGACTGTTTCTGAGTGGTTTTTGGTGGAGAACTTCTGGGAGAAGCTGTCATTGGTTGACCTTGTTCATTTAGGAGCTGTAACAACATCTTTAGGGACTTTGGATCCCTTGAATTATGGACATTTCATGCTTATAGCTGTAAGGCACAAAAATGTCTATAACAGGTGGGACCGAATAGACAGTCGGATATGACTCTGACGAACTTCCTTCCTGTGGTAAAGGAATGGGTAGACTGCCCCCATGTTCATTGGAGTTTGTTCTTACGAAAAGAATTTGAACGGTGTCATTCTCATTCTCTTCGGTGATTGTGTCATCTGAAGACGGACCTTCCGAAGACAAGACCGGGTCGACTGCCACCTCAACCTTTTGACTTTCGTCTGGTATGGATTCAGTGGGTTTATCTTCAATGACAGATGCTTCGACCGACCATAATGACGTGTCAGTCGAATTTTCAACTATTGATGGACTCGGCAAGAGCTTCTTATATCCAGGAGGAAGTCGTAGCGGTGAAGCAGGACGGTCATCCAAAACTCTTTTAGCTTCATCTAGGAAGGGACAACGGTGGACGACGTGATCACCTTCACACAGCTTACAAGGAAATTTACATTTCCTCTTTTTTTCAAATGCTTCGCTTTCACTAGTTGATGGTGTACTTTCAACATGATCTTCAGAGGTTGATGAGATCAGATTGTGCAAACAAGGAGACCAGTCCCTTAAGATCCAAGGGATGCAAGGAAAATCGCGATGATAGTGGTCTCCTTTGCAAATGACACATGGAGATTTAGGCTTGGATGGTGCAGTGTGTGGATTTTCACTAGACGATGCCTGGTTACCCCTTTTCACCTTTAGATCCTTCTTCTTCTTCTCTTTCTTATCCTTCCACTTCTTCTCCTTCTTAGTTACTTGATTTTTGGCCTTACCAGCTTTATCAAGTGAAGAAGAAGAAGGAGAGGGAGAATCAGATGAAGTAGAAGGTTGGGGGGTAACTTTAGTATCACCCAGTTTCTGACTTGATTGCTCAGGAATCACGGTGTTCTGAATGACGAAGGTCGAGAAGAGCCATATTGGCAAGCCAATCATCAATCCTGGAAGTGACAATGTGGCCATATGAGGTGCACCAACATCTCCCCAAGAGGAGAAAGGACTAGGATTTCCTCCAAGGGGTAATCCTTGGTTGGTGGACTCCATTTTCCTCGACCTAAGACCAGCGTGGGAATGGTGATATTATTCTAATTAAAATAAATTTTAGACGCTTTGACACAACTTGTTTTTTCAATTTTTAAGAGTCGAGAAAAAACAAAAGATGACTCTAGTCACCTTCGATTTTTAATGAGCTTGAAGTGACAAGTGCTCAAATGGACCTTTTCCTTTAAGGAGTCTAAAAAGGAACGAAAGAGACTACTCTAGAAATCTAGATAGAGGGATTACCAAACCAATCGCAAATCTACAGAATACTTTTTACGGTACGGTAGTCAATCTTCCCGAATGTTGTGTTTAGTGCATTGCGATCAATAGGGTGGCAGACACGGCTTCCTATGGATAAAGGATATAACCTATTGTGGTCTCCCAATATATACTCGACGGTACATGGTAGCACAAGTCCGTACTGGCACTTGTCATATCAAAGAGGAGGAATCACCCAACCAACAGTGAAAGCGACAGTTACCAGGCTTTACGACGTCGTAATACGTCTCTAGCCTAAACTTCTAGATGTTGTGCATTAGGTTCCAAAGCATTTTTATGTTCATTGAATTTATTTTACAGATGATCTTTCTTAAGAAATTTGCCTTTTAGGTTCACTGCGTGATGTAGATATAAAATTCCTTAAATGCAATCTAAGATGATAAACAATCGTTTAATCTTCTTTTTGCAATGAAAATCCTAGCTACTAAAGAAAGATGATATTCTTTCAACATAGAGCAGAGAGCACACACTAGATGCACTGTCCTAAATCAAACCAACAAGAAGTCTAAATGCAAATGCACATGCATGTATTTGTTTTCAACCTTCTTAATGTGTGAATGACAAGAAGAATGCTAAGTACAAATCTGAAGTATCTTTTCAAAGAGACAATATTAACAAGATTCTCTTCAAAAACGAAAGGAAGATAATGACGAAACTTTGCTATTTTGAATTGAAAACTGCTTTCGACACTTGAAAAACTACTAATTCAAATCAAATACAAGAGTAACTATATAATTGACCATCAAGAACAATAGAATTCTTTTCTTTGACTGAAAATGACACTTGCGACACTTTCAAATCAAAAGACGACAGTTTGATTATGCTACTTCTTTGTAAAAGAGAACTGAAAATGGCACAGAATACATAAAAACATTCACAGTTCTTTGCACAATGGAGGTAGAATGATGGAGAGGAAGGGAGTTTCCACAGTGGTATACTGATCACAGATAGAAAACTTCCTGAATAGAGCTAAAAAAAGTAAAGAAAAACCAAAACCTGGAGGCAAAATTAGCATTTTCTGATCATCGCACCTGTAACACAAGGAATCCAGTATGCATCCCACCTATCACACATGGGAGGTGCGATGCATACAGACTTCCTTGAAGAGAGGGTGCGATGGTACTAGGACGAGACTTTACTTGGCTCTTGGTCACAGTTTGCAGCTCAGTTAAGGGATTTAGGCTTAGGAAGTGATGTTCAGTAAATATAAATCACAGGGTCTGATCTAATAAGGTTACTAGAGCCACCACTAGGGCAATTAGAAGGTTTGAAAATCGATTGTTCAGTTTATAAACAAAACCTGGAGATAGATTGAAGCAACATTCATCTACGTTGCACTCACATAGCAAATGCAGTTCGAAGGATAGCTAGCTTGACTTCAGGCTCCATCTGTAAGTTTATAAAACAAACAAATACAGACAAATAAACAATCTATTCGCTTCCCAGTGGAGTCACCATTTTGTTATCGAGAAATCTAGTGTCCACTCAGAGCTGCTAGTCCCACTAAGACTGGTAGCTATCTTAGAAACAAACAAACTAAAACTACTTTCGTTTTCCTTTCTGAGAAGTAGATAAGAGGGGAATGAAGGAAACCAACCTAAGTCTTGCGCTTGGTCCCTTATTCGGTTCCTCTCCCTTCTGACAAATCCTTGTCGCTTCTCCTTCATCTACCCAGCTTCAAAGAGCACCTGTGGAATCAAAGCAGCATAATACTATCGAAGAACAGAGATCTACAATCATAAATAGTATAGGACCAAAGGTATATTGACCACACAAATGCATATATCATCAAACATACAAGAATGTGGAGGAAAACTTGAATAGATTTATTAATATCAAGAATAGCAAAGAGGATTACAACCAATTGTTCTGACCCAGCATCATCCTCCAACATGAAAGCCCTTCTTTCACCTCATGAAAAGCTTAGATCACCCAACACTATGATGTTCCACCAAGAAACCAACAACACTTCCTTACAAGATACAAAATTCCAGCCTCTGGATCTCTCGGATGAGGGATCCATATATAGATGATTGCAGGGGGGTGAGTCAGCTTCGGGGATTTTGATTAGTGTCTTCTCTTTGATAGTTCTTGATTCCACTTGGAGATTGATGATCTCCTACTCATCCCTTGGAAAATTCAGAGAAGCAAGTGTCATAGGAGAAGTTTCTGGAAGATTCTACGATCATCCACCTCGCAAATTGTCTCTTCCATTTGTCCACTCTCGCCCATCGCACCCTACAGAAGGGCTTTTCAGTATGCATCACACTGTTTTCACTGGGTAGGTGAGATGCATCGCACCCTCTGCACTGGGCAGTCTGTATGGCCCAGCTTTGACCGGTTTTGAGCAGTTTTCTATGGAGAACCTCTAGGAGATGACGTAATTAGTTGACCTTGTTCTTTTAGGGTGTGAAGCAACATTTTTAGGGACTTAGGAGCCCTTGGTTTATGGACATGTTTGATTGGGGTTACAGTGCCCAAAAATGTCTATAACACCATGGGAGTCCGTCGGGATTTGTGAGGCTGGTCTTGCAAATGTTTGACCAATTCAAGCCCCAACTCCTTATATCCCAACCTCGTTGGTGACATGAAAAGAAAAAAATAGAAAAGAATAGACCGCTCTAATACCACTGATCCAGATTTAAACAGGAATGCAACAAAATATAGAGATAATCATATACACAAAGATGCAGTGGAAATAATACTTCATTTCATTAATGTAACATACTGAAATATGCTTACAAACATAAACGAAAATAAACCAGCTAGGGCGATGGTAGCTTATCTCTGAGAAGAGATTTGGCGGCTACATGCCTCTGAACTATGTTACAATGAAGCTCAAAGGCCTATTTATTGTTGCGAAACAATGGAAAACCCTAAACATCCAAAAACCTAACCCTAGAAGATGAAACAGTAAACTGTGGGCCCCATTTGTGTAAATTGTTACATCAACTTCCTGGGGTCGTAACTTTGGCATATGATATCCGTTTGACGCTCACAGTATCTCATTAGAAAGATCTATTCGAGAACTACAATTTTGGGAAGAGCAACATTAGTCCATGGACCCATGTTGCTCCTAGTTTTCCCAAAGAACATCGTTTAGGGCCTCAAAATGGCTCTGGAAGTTCAAGACTCGAAAAACTGCTAAAAATAGTAAACTGTGATATAATTAAGGAAAATGAAAAGCTAAAAGAAACAAGGTGGGGGTCCAAGTGGACTTGGTAAGTGGCCACCAATATTCACCTGGATTAGTATATGCTTATTTGTGTGAGTTGCAGTTAACTGAATGGTCTACCTTGGATCTTAGGAAGACCCTTGAGGGTATTCTAACCACAACCATCATGGATTAATCCCTATAATAGAATTAGCAACTCCGCTGGGGAATACACTAAGCTCCCGGTTTTCTCCTTCCACATTCCCATATTTCTCTTCATTTACAGGCCCTCCTATTCTTCTTGGTTCCCTTTCTGACCACTCAAGACTCTTCATAACATTCTGTGTTGTGCTCAACCTTTGATTTGAACCTGAAAGACTCTTTTTATAGCTTCTACCCACCTAACGCACCCCATTAGTGTACTAGTGAGTTAAAACACTCTGATGGCTTGCAAATACAATTTTAGTCCTACCATTAACACCCTGTTGCCTTTCTAGAAGTGTGTTATCTAGCCAATATCTTGATCAACATCATGTTCTATGAATTCCTAGGTTGGGGAAGCTACCTATAGTCTATTTAAGGATCTATAGTTGTGCACTGTGTTTGGTTGCCTGTTTCCTAAGCATTTTTTCTTTTTAGGAGAATAGATTGAGTGTTTATGTTTTTGAAGAAAAGAAAATAAATTTTTGTTTGAATTTTTTTGAGTTTCAATTGGTTAGATTTTTCATCTATATATTGGGTTAGTTGTTAGAGAGCATTACATGTCTACAAGTTGTTCTTGTGTTTACTGCATTGGATGCATGCTACGAATTCATATATAAATGATTCTCTCCTTTTAGATATAATTCATTCATTGAATTGAAATTGAAAATCATTTTCTGCATGGTTTGTGTCAGAGTCTCACAAAAACCCATACATCAACACCCTTTCCAAAGACATTAATAAAGTACGTCTAAAATCTATCTCATAATAAAATAAATCAGCAACACTTTTTTGAATATTGATGAGCCTCATCATTGGGCAACTATATGGACCTTACTTCACCTCCTAGCTTAGTCAAATAAAATCATCTCACAATTTATTACATATTTTGATTGTATTTTGTTTAATGAGATGAGTCAAAGTAAGATACTATGCCTAGTGGACTAATGTTCATTGAATGTAGGTCTGTGAGAGAAAATCATGGATTTTTGGCTAATTAAGGGCTGGAAATCGAATGATACATGGAGGAGATATTTTAGGAGATAGATCCTGATTTACTCCTCCCTCATTTGAATATTCCTCCATCAATCACACTATCTCGAAGTACAAGTAACCAAGTCATGGAGATCAAAAGGGATTCCAAGTAAGTGATAATCAAAGAGCTAGTTTATCTCATGTTTCGGAGCAGAGCCTCTCTAGATTTAAGGAAGTCATTGGAGACTTAAGTTGTATAACTAAGTAGGCCTAGAGCCTCATTGGGATTCAAATTTTTGTTGTAAAAACACTAGTCATTTTTGAGTTCAAGACTTGTGGAAGACATTGCTATGTAATTTTCTATTTTGATAATGAGAATGAACATTTCCTTGATCCATCACTGAGTTAAATTAGAGGGATAAATCTCTTGGGTTAGGGCCCAACCCTAGAATCAAACCCTCCTCTTCTTGAATTTTTATGCTTAGATTGATTTCATAGATTAATGATTGAATTGTCTTCAGAATTATTTCATCGCAAGTAGTGTAGATCTGATTAGTTTGCTTCCATTTGTGCTTTACCTTAGCAGTAGTTTAGAAGAGATAAAGGAACATCAAAAAGATGTAAATAGGTGGTTTTGGTCTCACTCCATCCTTCAGGGATCATGGTTTGAGGAAAAGACTCCTATGCAGCCCCAAAAAGATAGAATTCTAGTTTCTCATGGAATTTAGTGTTTTCTGTACTTAGTCTAGCATTTGATCGGTTTACAAGAGTAGGATTTCATTATAATTTATTCTATCTTTAGTATTACATTAGATATCATCCACGATCCATCTTATCCTACAATTTTTCCTCATGCATGAAGTAGGTTGTTATATCATGAAATATTTTTTTCCTAGATCATTGAAATTCTTCTTATTTACATGATTTTTCGGTAAATGTCAATGTTTGATGCAGCGCATATGTTTTAGAAGCATAGGTAGATTTCATAGTCAGAAACCTCATTCCAACTTCATCCATCCATTATCATTCTTTTCTTTCACTAAAACCCTCACCAATTTCATCATTTCAGAAGGAAACTTCTCCAAGTTTGTTGAGCAAAGGCAACCATCTCCCAACCTTGGTTTTGAGTTCTGAAGTAGTCCTAGGCACTCCCTTGTCTCATTCCATCCACCAACCACCTTCGGTAAACCTTCCATCATCTTCAAAACCAATCATTTTTCTCTCAGCTATATCCTGTAGAAATACAAGGGATCTTGTAGGTTTTCAGGACATCTTGTAAAACACATTAGGACATCCTGTAGGTTTTCATGTAGTGGCCTATTTTGAGGTTGAATTAAGCGAAAATCCTCTAGGAAACTAGAAAATTTCACCTACTAGTATCCCCAACCTTCTAACCATTCACCAACATCCCTAAGCCACCTACCACATGTAGGTTTTAACCTCGTACAGAAATTACCTGCATATGAACTCTAAAACATAGAAAATAAACAATAGCGAGAGAATACACATATACACAAATATTTTCCCCTGGATCCCAAAACCGGGACTACCAGCTTGATTTTTCATTATGTTCATTTCAATTTTACAATATATATATATATATATATATATATATATACATGCCGAAGCATCCAATACCATGGACTGAAAACAATCGCTCGCAAAACCATGTGGAAAAATCATGCACATAACCATAGGTAGGTTCACCCCACCTAATATAGGGTCCAAAAAATATTTTCCCCAGGGCGCTGCCCCAAACCCCATAGAGGGGGGCTACTCGCCCCCCTCAAACCCCCTGTGACCCCCCAGTTGTGCAATTGACACAATGAAGGGGGGGTTCCGCCCCCCATCTAACCCCCTGTGACCCCCATATTGCACGATCAACGCAACGAAGGGGGGGCTTCGCCCCCCCTCTAACCCCCTAGTTAACTAGGGGAGCTAGTTGTGGAAAGAATATAACACAACCCAACATTCTCCCACTTGTTATTTTCTTTCCACAGGGGGTCACATGAGAGCTTAGTCATTCATCTAGCCTCCAACGCCCATTGTTTCTCTACACCAAGAGAACTTCTCAGAGCTCACAGACTATTGTCAATGCATCTACAATATTCTTCAAAGTGTCCTCCTTTACCAGCAACACCTTTTTGTCTTCTATCATATCCCTCACAAAGTGATACTAAACATCAATGTGCTTTGTCTTTGAAGGATAAGCAGGGTTCTTTGCCAAGAAAATTGCACTTTGGCTGTCAAAGTCTATCGTTATAGCTCCCTGTACTAACCCCATACTTGAACACAATCTCTGCAACCAAACCGTTTCCTTTCTTGCATGAGTGGCTGCCATGTATTCTGCCTCTGTAGTTGATAGTAGCACTACAGATTGTTTCTTACTCATCCAACTGACTACACCTCCAAATAGGTTAAACACAGACCCACTTGTAGATCTTCTTTGATCTAGATCTCCAACCCAGTCTGCATCAAAAAAGTCATGAATATCCAAAACCCTATCCAATCCTGGTCCTCCTTGGTAGTACAAACCATAATCACTAGTGCCATGCAAATACCTTAAAACCCACTTCACTATTGTCCAATGCTCCTTCCCTGGTTTTGACATAAACTTGCTCAATACTCCAATTGCATGTGCAATGTCTACTGTAGTACAAACCATTGCATACATCAGGCTACTAACTGCACTTTCATATGGAACAGGGGACATGTCCTCTTCCTCTTCTTGTGTCTTGGGACACTGTTCAACAGATAAATTTACACCTACAGGAATAGGAACCTTCACTGGTTTACTATCCTCCATATTAAACTTTTGCAATATTGTCTCAACATACATCCTTTGGTTTAACCAGAGCTTCATCTTTGCCTAATCTCTTTTAATTTCCATGCCCAAAATATAGTTTGCAGCACCAAGATCTTTTATCTTGAATTCAGAGGACAATTGGGTTTTCAAATCTTGGATAATTTCTTTGTCATTTCTAGCCAGCAACATGTCATCCACATACAAGACCAGACAAATAACATGGTCACCAGTTGATTTAAAATAGACACAATGATCTACTTTGCTTCTGGTGAAGCCAGGCCCTCATATAAATATATCAAATTTCTGATACCACATCCTTGGTGACTATTTTAGCACATACAAAGACTTCTTTAACTTGCATACTAGTTCTTTCTTACCGTTCACCACACAGCCTTTTGGTTTCTTCATGTAGATCTCCTGTTGGGTGCGGGATCCCCCAAGGGAGGTTTTGGGGCTTAAAGCCTAGATTTTGACTAAATCTAATGTAAAGACTCTGCGTTTTGTGGGCACAAAAAGTGAGCTTGTAAATGAATCATAGGGTTTCCGACCCTCATTTTTGTAATGTAATGTTGGCTTTAGAGATCTACCCATGGTCTGCAGACCATGGGATTGTATAAATAGAGTGAGGCTCTTAGGTTTAAAGAGGTAAGTAGATGGAGAATTGAGTCTTATCTATGTGTAGAGACGAGTTTGGGGTCGTAGAGTAGGAAAACGCTTTGCAGCTAAGTGCGCAGAGGCCTAGTAGTCCGTAACTGATTGCGTGGACCCCTGCAGCTGAGTACATGGGGCATGTTGAGTCTGTAACTGATTGGAGAATTAATAAAGAGAAGTTTTATACCATTCTTGTGTATCTATTTATTTTTTTCTGCATCAAATGTATTGGCTATAAATTACATTTTTGTTGTTTATATGATGTGTGAACATATATGATTGCATTGATTAAGTGAATATAAGATAAAGTATCTATTTACGTGAAGTTAACTAACAGTTATAAGATAATATGTAAGATTCGTGGTATAACTTGGGGAGATAGCGCAGATCACTGCCTTAGCAGTGTGAAACCTCCTCAGCCCATAGTTAGCGCTGCACGAAGGTGATTATAATAGATTGTGAAGGCCTCGCAAGTTAAGGAAGTGCGTAAAGTGACCTGCACGAATCCATTCACAGTTGGACTCAATTGACCCCTCATTCATCTCAAGGGTGCAAAAACCTGGTTCTAGAATCCCCCCATACTGCTTCGAGTGAGACCTCAATCCGCGCTCCACGGGCTGTTGCCGAAAGGGCCAGTAGTGTAGAGATTTGTTTGGCTAATTAACTCTGAACCTAGGTCAGGCTCCATCAAGCCAACAAATGGTTTCGTTGCCAGGACAACAATTTGCATATAGATGTCCGATGTCATATCATTAGAATCCAACTAAGAAGGAAATTGAAGTTTGGTTGGATAGGATCATTCATGATTTTGTGGCGCAAGAGAATAGGAATCTGCGAATGATAAAAAGGAGTGGTTAGACTGTTACCTATACTCAAAGATCCATTAAATATTCTTCGCATCATTCCCTACTGAGTTGTATGAGTGGATCGTGAAGCTAGCAGGTAGCCAAGGAAGGTGGAAGCTTAACAATCATATTGTGTGGACCCTAGAGTTGGTACGCAGATTGGAAGCATAAAAGGATAAGATCGTGCGCTTTGTTGATCACTGGCTCGATCGGATTATAGGAGGATTCATTACTGAGTTCGCGGTAGATACTTCAGTCAGTTATAGCAAGGTGAAGTGACACTTTCTCAAAGGACTGCAAGGTAAGTATGTAAAGTCTTTGAATACTTGCATTAAAATGATATTGTGTTAAAATAGGTTTATTTAATTACCTTGATGTTTGGAGCTACGTGAAGCAGAAAAACCTACAAAAATGAAGGTAGTAACAGACTAGAGAATAACCCTTTGATTTCACCTCCGCGAGGGGACGAGGAAGAGGTCGCAAAAGTCTCTTCGTGAAGTGCGATCCATTTTATAAGGAAAAGGATTCCACACATACCACCCCCACCCACACCACGACCAGCTTCACCACCATCACCTCCATCTTCACCCGTACCACCTCTGCCACCACTGTGAGTCAATATGGCAGGCACGAAAAAGTTGCCTATGTTCAAGGGAGTAGGAAATGAGGATCCAGACCAGTTTTGGTTCATGATAAGATTTGTATGGGAATCACAGGGAATTACAGATGAAAATATAAAGAAAGCGACATTGGTTAGTGCCCTCTAGGACCGCATGCTGACCTGGTATATTAAGCATTCTAATGATAATCTGAATGCCGACATCGCAGATATCCAAATTGTGCTAAATAGGGAATTTAGTAGGCTGAAGTCAGAAGCAATGTCGATCATTGGATTCAAAGAGATCAAAATGCTACCAGGCAAGACTACTTGGGAGATGGATCAGAGGTTGAAGTGTACAATTCGCGAAGCTAATATGAATCTGATGGATGGAAAACATCGAGAATGGTTTGTAGCATTGCTAACGCCGCATTTGAGGAGCACGCTATCACCACAGAAGTTAACGACTTAGGCAGAGGCCTTAGAAATCGTGATGAGGCTACATGAGATCCTGATGTAGGATCCTAACTTGAGAGTTTAGCAGATCCACATGCACTTGAAAAACTTATGCCTTGAGATGCAGAGTCTAAAGCAGGACATGACAACTCACTTGGAAGTGCGTGAAGAGGTATGGTGCGTAAAATGCAAGGGTCAGGGTCATGATAAGGACCACTGCCTGGTGTTCATGAATTACCTCATGGGAGGAGGACTGGTGCCATTAAGGATGAAAGCACAACTAGGACCTAGTGTGGTGCCTACTTTTTGGTGTGCAATTTGTCAAATAGGAGGGAAACATGCTACAAACAACTGCGATTTGTTATAGAAGTATACTAAAAAATTCACGGCAATTGTTCTATAATTTTTGTAGATCGGTTGGACACGATGAGCACACTTGTAGAAGCTATGAGCTAATGATGGGTATAACTCCCACCTATGGGGTTTAGGCCAGAATGTGGCCCCTAGACCCGAATGCAGTAGTGGCGCAAATAGAATTTCAGGGGTGCGGACGAGGCTGAGGTGGATGAGGACTTGGAAGATTTCACGGACAGTTGATATGCTACAATTGCAAAGGGCCAGGACATTATGCCCATGATTGTACAAATCCAACGCGTTCATCATGTCTGTATTGTACCTTGTTTGATCATGAGACAGAGGATTGTCCTACACTGATAGCTAGGATATGTGACAAGGGAGCGCTACCACCTCCCCCAACTCAGAACCTATAGATGATGAGGTCTGAGCCACATGAGGAAGATCAAAATGTGAACATTGTGCTCCGAAGTGGAATCGCAATGGGAGATGATAAAGGAAAATAGCCAAAAGATATTACTTGGGTTTGCAAGGCTCTGACAAAATAAGCAGAGTTTGATTTGGAGCGCACTAAGGAAACCTTCATGGAAGCTAAGAAGAGCTTCGTTGATGCCTCCACTTTAGGAAGAAAAGATAGACCGAAGCCAGAAATGGACCCATCTATGCTGACGACATTCCTGGAAACATGCATGAGGCTACTACGTGACAGTAGCGCTATAAAGGGACTATAGGAACTCAGTAACAGATGCATTGGGACCGCGCTAGGAGAACCACGCATAGTCCTGAAGATTGGAAAGCATAAAGTGAGAATAGGAAGAGAAATGAGGTTAACCACACAGATTGGAGAATATGAGATGGACCAAGTAATTATGGATCTAGGATCGGATGCGAATGTTCTACCAAAGTAGACATGGGAGCACATGGGGAGGCCTATGCTGCAATGGTCTCCTATTTAGTTGCAAATGACGAACCAGCAGAAGATAATACCTATGGGGTGATTGCATGGAATCACTATGGAAATTGAGGGAGTGAGCATGCTAGCTAACTTTTAAGTAATAGAGATTGTTGATGACAACAATCCCTACCCTGCACTCTTAGGAATTGATTGGGCCACTGAAATGAACAGCGTAATCAATATGAAGAAGCGCAAGATGATTTTTGTGAAGAAGTCTCTTCACATATTTATAACCTTATACCCTACTGAGGGATTGTGCTACACAGAGCCAGTGTGTGACTATAAAAGCAACGATGATTTGGATTGCATCTACAAGATAACTATGCAAGAGCAAGATTGGGTAAATCCTACCACGGACGGACATATCTCATGGGAGCTCGAAAAATCCTGTACATCGGATTCTAATGAGGAGATAGAGCGATGGCATAAATGGTTACACAAGGTAACCACGTTGAACTGTAATATGATCACAAGATCACTGTGTTGCATATCAACAGAAGTGATGGATCTACCTACTTATGATGGGTTAAGTGAGGTAGACAATTTCCTAGATAAGTTTGAAATGGAGGTGCTTGTTAAACACACATGGGTAGCAAAGGAATCTGAATGATAAAACATGAGAATACAATTTTATTAACAAATGATATACATTTATAGTACATGGTTTGACCATTGGGTTTCACATCCCAAGGTCTCTTGGACTTCTTTTTGTCTATTCGGCTTCCACACTAACCCATTGAGGATTAGGTGTCGAACATTCCCCCCCTTAATCCGAAGGGTTATGTATGAGTTCAAGAAGAGAGCTGTAATAAAAAATGTGCAAAATGGTAGCACTAGGCTGAATTTGCTCTCTGAAATGTTGGTATAAAGGGCGGTGGTTTAAGGATGACCACCAACACTGGAATGCTTAGTGTAGTTCCCGGAACTCTTCCAAAACTGGCAAGAAGCTGAAGTATTCTGCTAGAGGAAGTGCTCCTATTGTTTTGAAGAGGGAAATATTCAACAATGAAAGGGAGGTCTCACCCCGCATAACTTCAACCTAAAAAGGGAAGTCTCAACCTATGATGGTTTAAGGATGACCAACAACTCGGGAATGCTTAATGCAATTCTTGGAACTCTTCCAAAACTGGAAAGAAAATGAAGTCTTCTGCTAGAGGAAGTGTCCTCAATTTTGTTCCTGGAATACTTCCAAAACTGACAAGAAGCTGAAGTCTTCTGGTAGAGGAAGTGTCCCAAATTACCAACCGAAGGCATGCTCAGGGGCATCTTTGTCTCTGGCTACAACTCGGAATCTAGTGTGACAGGTTGTTGCTCAGGATCGCTTGATGTGACTTTGAAGATTGTAGATGACCATCATTGCCCCCCTTGTCAGATACAAGGTGAGATGATGGAGAAAACTCAACTGCAACATTGTTCAATACTCTGGAACAAGTTCTGACATTTGATTGTAATATCTTCTTAGCTATTGATGCCCATTGCCCAGAAGCGATCCATCCAAGATGAATCGTTGTTCTTGCAGGATGTTTGTTTTTGAAGCATCTGTGTGAAGAATGGGCGATTTTATGACAATGCTTACATGGATGAAGATCAAAACAATGATCTTTCAAATGGCCAACTCAGTCACAGTGTTGGAATTTCACAATCTCTTGTTGTTTTTGTGGAAGAGTAGCAGAATCTAGAACAGTTGGAGGTGAATTGTCATGAATGAATCCAACACTCTGAAACTGAATGGGCTTTTAGTAGTCTGGAATATGAAAGGACAAGTCCTTCTCATATCCAAGACTAGTTCTGTGGTTGTTGTGGACAAGCTGTTCCTAAGGTCAAATGATAGGCTTGGGCAGTGCAGACTATGTTTCTGTATCTACATGTACAACTGCTACTTTATTGGGTACTAAATTTGAACCAACTGTAACATTATTGAATTGCTTCTGATGGGTTGTAGTCTCAATGTTCTGAACAAAAACATGTTCAGAATGACTCCTCTATTTTAATTCTTCTTGCTGTAGCTGATATTCGAGCTGCAAAAAATCAATTTTCTCTTATGCATTTTGTAGACAGACCTAAATGACTGTGAGAGAAACTTTGCTAACTTTTAATGTATCATGATTAGTAGACAATATGAGAGTTTTGAGGAACTCTAATACTTCACTGATTCTGTCCATTTTTTCTTCAATGTCAGATTTACACCTTAAAAACTAATCACAACTACTACTCAATGCAGAAAAGTAATACCCACTCACAGTACACAACAATATCCTTTATAAATGTCAGCAAATGATTAGTGTGCAACCAGCAAGCACCAATTACAATCCATTACATAAGAAATAAGAGTTTACTCATGACCAACATTATGTTCTAACAATACAACCGACAAAACTTTTCTCCATAAAAGATTAAATCATCCCACCAAACTTTTTATGTAGCAGTCAAATCAAGGAATAAATGCACTATAATGAGTTTTAAATACAATGCCAAACTGGGGTAGCATCAACTGCAAACTTTCTTGGATCCTTCAAATACTCCACTTTCAAAGCAGAAATGATGGCTATCAAAACTTCAACAACTATAGCACCATGTCATGGACAAGACTTGAATGCTCATATATAAATACTTTGAGTAGGGTATGAACAAATATTCTTTGATTTGGCCACTTTCTTCAAAGAAAATAGTAGTCCACTATAAGAAACCCAACTAGAATAACTAAGAGAAAACCACAAAGAGTCCTGAGTTTGCATGGTTTGGTCCACTGTAGTATTTTAACAAACAGTTTGTGTATCAATTATTGTAGGTGCATTCCTTGTTGCTAGCTCATGTAAATACATAATATGTTAGGACAAATACTTGGGGAAGAACTTCAAAATATTAATTTGATATCAACTTTCGACCCAGAAAGCATAAATAATACTAATAACAAGTGTAGCAACCACAAACTTCTTCACTCTTCACTGAAATACACGTTCAGAATTTACACAATGATGTTGTAGATGCTAGCAGTGATTTGATACCATGAGCAAGAACTACCAATGCTCAAATCAACACAGGGTTTGGATTTACAAATCACCAAGACAAAAAATAGGGGCAACATTCCAATGGACCATCTGGTACAGCTCTTGAAGACTGTGAACACATTCTACACATTTTTTTTTATTAAATATGATCAGATATCTCATTAACTCACAAACATAATTTACAATACACAGAGATAGAGGAACCTAGGATTATCTTCAGCAAGGAGGCTCTGATATATCATCCATACAAATAAGATATTATAGCAAGGCACTCTTCAAAATCATAGGCTCCAAATATCTGCGTACTCATCTTCTTTTTCCCATAGTAAATGTACAGTGTTTTCTTGACAAGTAGCTACAACAGTGAGTCTCAAATATGGTACATATAGGCTCGGTAAATGCCATAGTTCATACAGTGGTTAGCTACAACCAAAATACTCAGGAACTTGTCCCCCAAGACTCACTGAATGTGAAGCAAGATTATAAGGAATGCTCAGCCCACGTATAAGCGTGTAAATCTATTTGGGGAGAAGTCCTTGGCCCACTAAAATCTTATGAACTCAACCCACATAAATTGATCCTCCATTTGATAATAAAGACCCCATCCTGTAACACCAAACTAATCCTCCAAGAGTGACAGAACTTCAGTCAATGTGCGGGCCTCTATGACAGTGGAAAACTTGACCCTTTGGTAAGCAGAACTCAGACCATAGAAAATGATGTCACCAGTGTAATAGAGGGTGACCTTCTTGGACTGGAAAATTTGAGCCAATAAATTACAGGAATACTCTGCCTCTTTGGTGAAGGAAAAATTTGCTTCTTCCTTGGCAGAGTAATTTCTAAATATGTTTACACAATTCGGCCTTCAAAAACATCTTGGTATCGTTGAATAGCTGAAACTTCAGCCTCTTGCAACATATACACCATGAAAGGTGACAAGGTGAGCACCTCACTTTTTGTGGCATCTGTCCCTACGAAATTATACCTGGAGGTTGGTTGATCTTTTCGAGGAATGGCGTGGAGAATGCAAAGTAGCATTTTGAAGGACATCACACACAACCGCTGCTATGAATTAATTAGGGAAAATCTCCAGTGATCTCAAGCAATTGTGAGGGGTGGATTGCCTGGACGGCGTGAGGAATATGGCAGGACAGGAACTTAATGCCATTAAATGGCGACTCTGAAAGAGGAGAGTGGGAAAACAATGCTCCCATATTCATAATGCTAGACATGTGATCAATGCACCAAAGTTATCATCCTCAGGTGCAACCTCCATGCTCACCGCACGAAACTATTTCATATATGCAATATCAAACTTTCAATCCACGGAAATCCAGTCGATTGAGCATGAAGTTGACAGCCCGGGACCAGTTACACATAAATGATGGGCCAACACAGACTTGAACACATACTGGGAGATTATCAATGTATTTCAACTTCAACGCACATACCAGGAGATTATTCGATACATGGAGAAGAGATAATGTTATTAAACACGCAGGAAATAAACCACAGAGCTGTAGAAAAACATAACCTTCAATTATTCGTTGGAGATGCCTTATGCAATCCGCAACATTCATGGGCTTCAAAAATAAATCTCAGTCGTTTCATCATCCACCTTTAAGAACACCAGCATTCCTACCATAGCATTCAGCTTTTAACTAAAATACATATGACAGAGGGCGCAGTCTAGACAGAAGGTGCAATCTTGATAGAAAAATTCATATATGACACTGCCATAGAAGGCATAAGGCAACCAGGCAGAATATAGATAGTTCTGACAAGCTGGAAAATGGAGTTACAAAGGCAGGAATACTAAAAATAAGACCTGCTCATAAAGACCATACAATAAATGGCTCAAAGAAATTATGCGGGGTAGGAATATGCCTGCTCTGATACCATTTTAAACACACATGGGCAGCAAAGGAATCTGAATGATAAAACATGAGAATAAATTTTTATTAACAAATGATATACATTTATAGTACATTGTTTGACCATTGGGTTTCACATCCCAAGGTTTCTTAGACTTCCTTTTGTCTATTCGGCTTCCACACTCACCCATTGAGGATTAGGTGTCCAACAGTGCCAGAAAAGCAATGGTTCTAGGATTTGAATTGGGTACTGTGCGCTACGCCAACGAGGTGGTGGGGTACGCACAAAGGGAACTTTGAGGACTGGCGTGAATGCAAGAGAATGATGCGTGCATAGTTTGGGAAGCCTAAGATGTGACTAACAGACAAGTATGATGGACAGGATGATCTGCACACACACCTGGCCAAGTCGACGAAGGTCTATGGAGAAAATCCACAAACTAAGTGGGTGCACATCTTCTGTCATACCCTAGATGTTATACCCATTAATTGGTATATAGAGACGAAGCTCCGCCATGGGATAGGTGAATGGGATATCCTGCGCGAAGGGTTCATGATGACCTTAAGTTTTGAGGATAGATGGTGGGACAACGTTGATGAAGTGCTACAAGGGGTAAAAGCAACTATCTTCAAGATACCACAAGAGTCGGTAGAATCGATTCAGCCTGAATGGGCTACTCAGCTGAGCTGCACGCTAGAATGTTATAATGTAAATGCTGAAGAAGAAGACGAAGATCCGCGGAAAATTAACATTCCCGAAACAAAAGGCCATCACAAGGTTCAAGGACCATAGGTTGAGAACCCTGACATAACCATGCCGATAAAAACGAAGCAGGTGAACATTGGTATGAAGGCCGAACCTAAGTTTACAATGCTCGGCGACTACTGGGATGACGCGATGATGGATAAGGTCATTGAGTTACTCCGCGAGTGCCAAGACGTATTCATGACCAAGTTTACGGAGTTAAAGGGAATCATCAGAGATTTAGGAATGATGAGGATCTCATTAAAACCCAACGTGAAGCCAGTTAAACAGAGGCCTTACTGCTTAAATCTGAAATACAAGGAGAAGGTCCACATAGAACTAGACAAAATGCTCACAGTAGGAATTATTGAACTAGTGTAAGAATCCAATTGGGTAAGTCCAATGGTGGTGCAAGAAAAGAAGCAAAAGGATGAAATAAGAATATGCGGGGATCTCAGGAAATTGAATGACGCTTGTGTGCATGATCCATTCCCAACTATTTTCACAAATGAGGTGTTGGAAAATTTCGGTGGGAATGAAGCATATTCTTTCATTGATGGGTTCTCAGGGTACCACCAGATCAGAATCGCACCAAAGGATAGGAGCAAGACAACCTTCATGACTGAATGGGTTTGCTTTTAATACACTTTCATGCCATTTGGGTTGAAGAACGCATCGGCCATCTTCTTGCGCGTGGTGGTTGCAGCATTCAAGGAATATATTCATAAGTTCTTGGAGGTTTATTTTGATGATTGGACTATATTTGGGTTGGTTAAGAACCATGTAGCAAGCCTACGCTTGATGCTGGATACTTGCCCAAGACACCAAATTGCACTTAACCTCAAGAAGTGTACGTTCCTCATTCCTCTTGGGAACCTATTGGGACATGTGGTTTGTAGACAGGGACTGATGGTAGATCCCATGAAGATTGTGGTGATTCGGAATTTGGAAGCGCCGTGAAGTGTGAAATAGCTGCACACTACCCTGGGACATACGGGGTACTATAGGAACTTCATGAAAAGCTATGCCCAGATCATTGCATGGATGGAAAAGCTGTTGAAAAAAGATGTCACATTCTAATGGAATGATGGATGTAAGAAAATCCTAGATGTATTGAAAGAAAATATGGTCACTGCATTGATCCTGGTCTTCCTAAACAGGGACAAGGAGTTTCATGTCCATGTTGACACATCATGTATAGTGTTGGGAGCGGTACTAACATAGGATGGTGGAGAGGGCTTGGACCACCCTATCGCATTCACGAGTCATAGATTGTCTAAAACAAAAAAGAACTATTCCACCACTAAACGTGAGGGACTGGCTATGGTGTATGAACTCCAGAAATATCGATACTACTTGCTAGGGGGACACTTCAAAATGTATACAGATCATTCCACGCTGAAATACTTGGTCAATAAGCCTGTGTTGGGGGGGGCGCATATGCAGATGGATTTTATTGTTCCAAGAATATGATTTTGAAGTTCTTGTGAAACCTGGATGATTGAACGCAAGACCATATCACCTGTCATGCATTGAGACAGGAGAGGAACCTACTAGTCTAGAGGAAGGATTAGTTGATGCACAGCTCTTTGTTGTGCACACAGTGGATGGACATTTTGAAGATATAATCCATTTTCTTACAACTAGAACTATGTCAAAAGAGTACTCCATCCAACAGAAGAAGGAACTAGTGGTGCACGCAGTAGATTTCTTCGTCATTGCAGGGAATCTACATAAGATGAGCAATGATGAGATATTGTGAAGGTATGTACCTGAATTTGAATGAAGAAATATCCTCGTGGACGCTCATGGGGGTGCTGTGGGAGGACATTATGTAGGGAGAGTGACCATGCAGAAGATTCTCCGTGCAGGGTTGTGGTGGCCAACCCTTCATCAGGATTCAAAAGCACACTGCAACCCTATGATGTATGTCAAAGAACAAGTAAACTATCATGGGGGGATGAGATGCCTTTGAATCCACAAATTACACTACAGTGCTTTGAAAATTGGGTGATTGACTTCGTAGGACCTATCAAACCTCAAGGAAAAACGAGTGCGAGATATATTATCACTGCGATAGAGTACCTGACTCATTGGGCAGAAGCGCAGCCAGTAAAAGATTGCACAGCGGCCATGGCCGCAAAGTTTCTGTTTGAACACGTATTGACACAATTTGGATGTCCAAAGATCTTAATGAGTGACTGCAGTACAAATTTTCTGAATAAGACGATCAGCACACTGACAGAAGAGTTTCATGTGTATCATCAAAAAAGCACACCATATCACCCACAAGCCAACAAAACAATAGAAGAATTTAAAAAAGTACTAGAGATTGCACTGACCAAAGTATACAACGCACAGTGAAGTGATTGGGACCTACACGTAACTTCAGTATATGGGCTTATAGGACGACATGTAAGAAACTAACCGGGTGAACACCTTTCTCGCTGGTCTATTGAGTGGAAGCTGTAATGCTGATGGAATACATCATACCTAGTCTACGCATAGCATTGCTCATAGGTATGACAGACCGCGGAGCCCTGGAGGAGAGGCTTGCGTAGTTGGAGGAACTCGAGGAAGAATGATTTTTGGCTAGCTTTCACCAACAAGTACAAAAGCAGCGTGAAAAGGCCTGGCAGGATCGACATATTAAGTTACGCACCTTCAAGGTGAATGATTTGGTGTTACTGTATGATAGTAAGTTTGATAAATTCCTGGGGAAATTCAGAATGCATTGGCTTGGAAAGTATGCTATTAAGGAAGTCACAACCGGAGGCACGGTGCAATTGGTAAAGTTAAATGGAGAACCTTTCCCAGGAAAAGTTAATGGTAGTCGGTTGAAGCCATACACAGGTGGCCTGACTATTTGACTAGCCGACCGAAGCACAGTCTTAGTGCTACAGGCAACTAAAAGGAGGCGTGGGACTATAACCAGGTACAAGGAAGCAATTTAGATATCACGATCTCTGAACAACGCGTGCAGGAGGTATAGCAGGCAGCTGCTTAGTGTGTTTCTTATCTTGCAGTAGTTCAGGTAGAGTTGGGAGGTCTCTGAGCAAAGATCTCCACACTGACAGAGTGACTTGAGGGCGAGTCACGATGTTTATGTTGGGGGGTTGTTGGGCGAGGGATCCCCCAAGGGAGGTTTTGGGGCTTAAAGCCCAGATTTTGACTAAATCCGATGTAAAGACTCCGCGTTTTGTGGGCGCGGAGTGTGAGCATGTAAATGAGTCATAGGGTTGTCTGCCTTCATTTTTGTAATGTAATGTCGGCTTTAGAGATCTACCCATGGTCTGTGGACCATGGGATTGTATAAATAGAGCGAGGCTCTAAGTTGTAAAGAAGTAAGTAGATGGAGAATTGAGTCTTATCTAAGTGTAGAGACGAGTTTGGGGTTGTAGAGTAGGAGAAGGATCTGTAGTTGAGTGCGCAGAGGCCTAGTAGTATGCAGTTGAGTGCATGGACCCCTGCAGCTGAGTGCGTAGGGTAAGTTGAGTCTGTAACTGATTGAAACATTAATAAAGACAAGTTTTATACCATTCCTATGTATTTATTTACTGTTTTCTGCATCGACTGTATTGGGTATAAATTACATTTCTATTGTTTATATGATGCACAAACATATATGATTGTGTTGATTAAGTGAATATAAGATAAATTGTTTGTTTACATGAAGTTAACTAACAGTTATAATAATATAAGTCAGATCCATGGTATAACTTGGGGAAATAACATGAATCGCTACCTTAGCAGCGTGAAATCTCCTCAGCCCCTGGTTAGGGCTGCACGAAGGTGATTATAACAGATCATGAAGGCCTTGCAAGTCAAGGTGGTGCACAAAGCCATTCAAAGTTGGACTAAATCGACCCCTCAAACATCTCAAGGGTGTCAAGCCTAGTTCCAGCACCCCCCCATACTACTTTGGGTGAGACCTCAGTGCGTACTCCACGGGCTGTTGTCGAAAGGGCTAGTAGTGTAGGGATTTGTTTGGCTAATTAACTCCGAACTTGGGTCAGGCCCCATCAGGCCAACATCTCCTCTTTGAGATCCCCATGAATAAATGTTGTCTTCACATCCATCTATTCTACCTCAAAATAAAAAGCAACAACAACATATAAAAGTAATCTAATAGAAGCTACCTTGGCAAGAGGAGAAAAAATATCACGAAAATCAGTTCTCGGCACCTGGGAATAACCTTTTGCTACCAACTGAGCTTTGTATTTCTCCACCTTTCCTTTTTCATTTGTCTTCTTCCTAAACACCCATTTGTTGCCAATGGGTTTCCTTCCAGCCGACAACTCTATCAGATCCCAAGCCTCATTTTTGTGCAAAGATGCCATTTCATCAACCATGGCCTCTTTCCAGAGTTTTGATCCTCTAAATTTACTGCTTCCTTCACAGTTCTGGGATCATCATCAGTAATAGATAAAGCAAAATTTTAATAGAAAGTAGATGGACTATACCTTTCTGGCTTCCTTCTTTCTCGAACTAATCTTCTCACAACCGGATTTTGTGGCTCTTCATATTCTAATTCCTCTTCTTCTGTAGAGTCTGATTCTTCCTCCTTTAGCTTAAATTCTATCTTCTCAGGTTCCTTTGATGGGACTTCATGTTTAATAACATTTTTCACTTATCTGAACACCACATCTTAGTTGTACACAACCTTCCTTGTTATTGGGTTCCAAACCTTATAGCCCTTTAAACCATACTTATACCAATAAAGATGCACTTTTCAGATTTACTATCCAAATTTGTTCTTTTCTCCTTTGTAACATGTACATATGCATCACATCCAAATACCCTCACATGTGAAAGAGAGGGTTTCTTACCAATCCGTACCTCTTGTGAAGTCTTATCCTCCAACGCTGATGAAGGTGATCTGTTGACTAGGTAACATGTTGTCTCCACCACCTCTTCCCAAAATTCTTGTCATAGCCTAGCACCACTCAACATGCTTCTTGCCCTTTCCATCAACGTATTGTTCATTCTTTCTGCAACTCCATTTTTCTTAGGTGTGTATGGAGTAGTCTTCTGTCATGATATACCACACTTCTTACAGAATTCTTCAAATTCCTTGCTGCAAAACTCTCCACTGTTATCTATTCCTAGCACCTTTATCTTCTTCTCTGTTTGGTTTTCCACCAAAACCTTAAATTCTTTAAACCTGTCAAAGACTTCAGATTTATTCTTGAGGAAATATATCCATGTATTCCTTGAGAAGTCATCTATAAATGATACATAGTACACAAACTTACCCAGTGATGGAAACTTCATAGGTCCAAACACATCACTGTGCAAAACCTCTAATATATGTTTTGCCCTCTTACTACCAGAGGGGAAACTCACCCGATTTGGCTTCCCATATATACAATTTTCACATAAATCAAAATCCAAAGAGTTATTAGTCATACCTTCTACCATACCTTTACCATGAAGTATTTGAAGGTCCTTCGCTCCAATATGTGCAAGCCTTTGATGTCATATCATGATCTTTTCTCCAAAGACCATTAGATTTTCTACTCCACTTTCAGGAACCACAGAACTATTGCACCGATCAATGATAGTGCTACCTTGCAGCTTGTACAGAGTTCCAATCCGAACTCCCCACATAAATACCAATGCTCCCTGAACCATCTTTCAAATATCTTTCTCGAACACTGTTTTTACACCTGCGTCATCCAACTTGCCTACAAAATTTAGATTTATGGCCAATGCAAGGATATGCAAAACACCTGTAAGTGTTCTAACCCTTCCACCTTGCAACTTCAGCTTTAAGTTTCTGTGACCAATGACTATCATCGCCTAAGAAGACATCACCACCATCATATTTATCATACTGATAGAACCACTCTCTATGGGGAGTGAAGTGAAAGGATGCACCTGAGTCAATCAACCATGCCTCATGATCTACATGTGTACTTGAAGAAGCCAAGTACACATCCCCACCTTCATCTAAGGTGGTTTTCGCCTCTACAAAAGCAGCATCATCAGATCCCTTTCCTTTGTCAGGAGCTTTAGATTTACATTACATTTTCTAGTGTCCTTCCTTTCCGCATTTCCAACACACCACCTTTACAGGTTTTCTTGGAGATTTAGATCTCCTTCTAGATTTATATCTCCCACTCGATGACTTATTTTTGTTTATGTTCTGGGACTGTCCTCATACAGACAAGGCATCACCATTCTATCACTCCATATTTTTCTGTCTCATCTCTTTCGTCAGCAAGGGTGAGACTATTTCATCAAACTACAAGGCAATTGCATTCCTACCTATTGCAATAACCAGACTATCCTATGAATTTGGTAGAGAACACAACAAACTAATGCACTTATATTCATATGAAATTTTAATATCAACAGAGAATAACTGAATTACCATTGTATTAAATTCATTCAAATGCTTTGTCACTGAGTCTCCATATTTCATCCTTGGGTTATACAACTTTTTCCGTAGGAACAATTTAGTCACCAGAGACTTAGATTGGTACAAAGTCCCTAACTTGTCCCACAAAGCCCTCATTGTAGCTTTCCCTAATACATTCAGCAATACTGAATCTGATAGACACAATCATATTGTGCTATTTTCCTTCCAATCCAACTTCTTCCATTCTTCAGTGGACACTCCCGTTGGTTTAGTACCTCGATCTACTACGATCCACTGATCTTTATCCACCAACAAATCCTCCATCTTGAGTTTCCATAACTCAAAACTCTGACCATTAAATTTCTTGATCTCTATCTTTTCACTGCTCACCATCTTCTTTCACCACCATAATTGATCCCATAGATCTCCCACTAAACAGGGTCTACCACAGGCCCGAGCGAAAACCCCTCAGCAATAAAGGCATCCCCTTGAAGCCAAAACAACTCTGATACCAAATGTAGGTTTTAACCCCGTACATAAATTACCTGCATATGAACTCTAAAACACAAAAAATAAACAACAGAAAGAGCTTAACACATAAGACACACATATACACAGAGATTTTCCCCTGGATCGCGAAACCGGGACAACCAACTTTCTTTTTCATTATCTTCCTTTCAGTGTTACAATACATATATATACATGTCGAAGCATCCAATACCATGGACTAAAAACCATCGCGCCCAAAACCATGTGGAAAAACCATGCACAAAACCATAGGTAGGTTCATCCCACCTAATATAGGGGAGCTAGTCGTGGAAATAATATAACACAACCCAACACCACATCACCACAAGAGATTAGCTTGCTCACTTTCACATAAAAAATGGGACAAAAATAAAAACAGATTTGTTTTAGTCGTTTATATGCATAGTAGTATAATTTTGATGTTTTGAATTTGCATGCTTAGGACAATAGGATTTCATACATTTTAACTTAGCATTCCTTTGAAGCATAGCCTCTTAGAAGTTAGTTAGAAAGTGGTGTGTTTTTAGCATTTGATTTCAATCTTTTTCCTTACTGCAGTAGACAAGATTTCTCTTAGAGTAGATTTCTCTTTCCCTTATTACTAATCAGGCTTCTTCTAAATCCATAGAAGTTTGGATTGAAAAATACTAGTGATCTATCGCCAACTGAGCAGTTACAAATAGCAGACCCATCACTTTTACTTCTGTATACAACACTGTCACCTCCAAGTTATTATAAACCCCAAGTTGATAAAGTAAAGTTGGTAGCCCCATGAGTTACAACATTCTTGCTGCAATACTAGTGCTCATCAAATTTTGGCATTGTTTCCAGGGAGGTGACTGAGTAATATGTGATTATTGATTTCTTTCTTCCATTTCTTGTCTTTGATATTCTATTATTAGTTTCATTTATGCAAAAGTAATTTAGTTTTATTTCTTTTACATTCTGCATTCTTTGATTTCCTTTCCATTCTGCAAGTAAGATTTCATTCAAGTAGTTAGTTTTTATTCAGTCAATTAGTTTTCATTTAGTCTGCAATTTGAATTCTGAAATTATTTTCAAATCTTGAAAAAACAAAAAAGAAAACAAAAACACTTCTTTCTTGCCTCTTAGGCATAGGGATAGCTTATGGAAATCTTTTCCAAATACCCCCACCGCTTCAAACAACCAACCTTCCCTCTTCTTTGGTGGTTGTGAATTGGAGGAACCCTTAGGTGAGAAACCAGAGATATTTGAAGAGCCTACAGGGGGAGAAGAAGAAGAAGAACCGATCCCAACTGACCCAATGGCTGAAAATAGAAATCACAGGGGAAATAGAGAAATATTTGAGGGTGCCTTCCCCATCAGGAAAACTAATGGGAATACGAAGATGAAGAATATAAGCCCCTCTTCGCTTCCTCAGTTCCATGGCCGACCTCAAAATATCCAAACACTTTCTTGTTTGAGTTTGTTGTTATATGCAGAACCTATTATTACACCAATGATGAGCAGAAGTTGAAACTATTCCCATCCACTCTCAAGGATGCAGCTTTGCACTGGTTCATGGGTTTACCTGGAGATAGCATCACAAATTGGGCTCAGATGCAATAAGCCTTCAACAACTAGTATCGAGACTACTGCAAGTCTAAAGACACTAAAGAGGAAATTTTTAGGATGACCTTAGGCCATGATGAATCCCTAGAGAATTATGAAGAAAGATTCCAGCTTAACTACAAAAGGGCCAGGTGCACACTTGACTCTAAGTCACTGAATCTAGTCCTTCTTAGAGGGGTAATGGAAGATCTTCTAGATACCCTAAAATTTCTAACAGCAGGGGACATCTACCAGGTACCTTATGAGGATATCAAGACTGTCTTTAGAAACCATTCTAGGGCAGCCAGGAAAAAGGGTAGGGGTAGTCAACCTATGGTTAGTCCATCCTCTTCCAATACATCCATCAAAGGTGGAATTGGAAACATCCTAGAAGATTTCAAGAGTGAGATGTTGCAAACCCTTTCTCTACAGATGGACACTATGCACATTAAGAGAAAATGGGAGGAAGCAGAGAGATCCTTAGCCATTTTCTACCCTAGATGCATAAGGAGGCACCCTAGGAATGAATGTCCATTAAACCTGATTGAAGTCTGCTCAGTCTGTGAAGAAAACCACTCCACAGACAAGTGCCCTTCTCTGCCTGGACTAAAAGTTGTATATCAGGGAGTTGAAGGGGTGATTGAATAGCTCTGCTACATAAATCAAAGGAGACCTCATGGGCCTTGACTATACTAGTAGGCCATGCAAGGGTCATCCCATGCATATTACAACCCCAACCAGACTACATCCATTACCACTTGGGGGCCCCCTGCCAACCAGCCAATCATTTCAACCATATGCTCTGTCGCAACCTCAGTGGAATGCATCGCCCCAAGGGACAAGACCCCATACAACAATGCTCTAGCTTTATTTCCTTCACCACCTTCTCAGCCACAAAGTTTACACCCTGCTCCACCTAAACAACCCCAGATGTCTACGCAGCCAAATTCGAAACCGAACAATAGACAGGCACAAAAAACATACAATGGGGAGACATCCTATCCTATTTATGTTGTGGAGACTCAGGAAATCAACCTGAGATTTGGGAGAGTAATCCCAGACAACCAACCGCTACCTCCACCTAGGGAGAGTGAGGAAGAAACAGAGGAAAGCATGCCTGAAGTAAATCCACCACCCTTTCCTGAGAGATTAACCCAACCAATCCAGCCTACCCCAGAAGAGACTGAACTTCTGGGAGAATTGAAAAATTTATGTGTCAAAAATAAACTTCTCCAAGCTATAAAAGATGTACCTATTTACAACAAGTTTATTAAGGACAAGTTCTTCAAATATCCAGGGAGGCAAGAAAGAGATGCCCCTACAATTAATGTCATTGGACAACTATCCGACTTAATGCTGGGGCAGCTAATCTATCCAAAGTATTTGGACCTTGGAACCCCTGTAGTAGATGTACAGAATAATGGCACCATTGTCCGCCACACTTTGATTGATCTTGGGCTTGCCATTAATGTGATGACCAAGGACACCATGCTCAACCTCAACCTCCAGGGTTCATTGAGAAACACCACAACAGTCCTGCAACTTGTAGAACACTCCACAATGACCCTTGAGGGGATTGTGGAGGATGTAATGGTCTCTACTGACTCTTGTGAGTACCCTGCAGATTTCCTAGTTCTCCAACCTAAGGCCAAGCTTATTGGTTACCCTCTCATCTTTGGGAGGCCCTGGTTAGCCACTATCGATGCCTACATTAGCTGCAGGGCTAGAAATATGACTATAAAAAATGGGCATATGTCCAAGCAGTTAGTCCTACACCCTCCTGCTCAACCATCTCTAGAACATGACTTACCTTTATTGCTGGATGAGGAGGAAGAAGATTAAGTTTATCCAGCCCACCTCTATACCTTAGAAACAACCATGGGGGGAGGACAACAAGATGAATATGATTTGATTGAACACATACTCCAAAGTCCAACTCCTAGCACATTCTCCTTGGAATAAGTAGTAAAGGAAACCCAGAACAACCATCAGATTGATCTATTCTTAGATGATTCAAACCCTACCCATATTAAAACCATAGAATTATGCCCTGAGAGAACTTTGAATATCAACCCATCTCTTTATGTTCACTAGGAAGAAAAGTTGTGCAACATGCTAAAGGAACTGTTAGAAAATTATATATTACGGAGCAATGGAACACATAAAATACTGCAGAAATATAAACACAGAAAACGCACAAAACAAGAGAGACATAGATATACGTGGTTCACCCAGTTTGGGCTACGTCCACCCCGAACAGCCAGTCCTTCCTTTCTATTATCCAACAAAATGAAGAGACACAACCTACAACAAATCTGCTGTAATATCCTCTGTTTTCTCTCTCACAGTCTCACCTCTCTGTTTCTCGCTCAATGAGTACACATATATCTCAGCCTCAAATACAATGCCCTCATACAAAGAGAGGGGGTTGCCTTCTAGGGCAAAAAACCCTAAACTAAACATAAGTTCTACCATCAGATCATCCGCCTAATGAACGGCCCAGATTGACTAGAAATTACTATACTTTTACAATGCAATTTTACATTTGTTTTTAGCTTCGGGGGCGCTGCCCCTGAGCCCCCGCCGGGGGACCGCTGGCCCCCAAACCCCCGAGCTGGGGGGGATGGGCCCCCCCCCAGACCCCCGCGGGGGGGACAAGTCCCCCCCGCACCCCCCCGCATGGAGGGGTGTACAAACTTCTTGGGGTATACATCCGGCTGAAACAAAGACCTCTGAACAATCATGCTCCACACACAACAATCTCCCACTTGGAGAATGATTGTAGAAACTCCACCGCTGCTTCATTTGCTGGACAATGACTCCTCTTTGGACCTGGTTGTTTTTCATCTTCATCTTCATCCTTGAAGACCAATTGAAACTGAGCATATTCTCAGTTTCTCCCTGGTTACAACTTTTGTTAGCATATCTGCAAGATTCTGGCTAGTGTGTATCTTTTCCAGCTTCAACTCTCCATCTTCCAACACTGATCGTATGAAATGGTACTTGAGCTGTATGTGTTTAGTCCTAGAATGAAATGCTGAGTTCTTTGCAAGATGAATGGCACGTTGGCTATCACTGTATAACGTGCCCATATCATGCTCCTTACCTAATTCATCCATAAACCTTTGTAACCAAATCATTTCTTTACTAGCCTCTGTAGCAGCAACATACTCTGCTTCTATTGTTGAAAGTGCAACAACACTTTGGATTTTTGAAATCCAACTGACAGTTGTTCCACCAATAGTAAATACATATCCTGTAGTGCTCCTCCTGTGATCCCTGTCACCTGCCATATCTGCATCAACATGTCCCTGTAGAGAAATGTTTGCACCACCAAAGCATAATGCTTGATTTGTGGTACCTTTCAAATATCTGAGAATCCTTTTCACTGCCATCCAATGTTCCTTTCCTGGATTGTTCATGTACCTGCTTACAACTCCCACTACATGTGCAATATCAGGCCTTGTGCAGACCATTGCATACATTAAGCTTCCAACTGCTGATGCATATGGAACTTTAGACATATAATCCATGTCTTCTTGGGTCTTTGGGAACATTTCCTTACTAAGTTTGAAATGGCTAGCAAAAGGTGTACTAACTGGTTTTGCATTGTGCATATTAAATCTTTTCAACACCTTTTGTATGTACTCATTTTGAGACAATGTTAATTTGCGATTTGTCCTGTCTCTAGTGATTCTCATACCAAGGATTTGTTTTGCAACTCCCAAATCCTTCATTGCAAATGAATTCGCCAATTTTCTTTTGAGTACATTTATTTCTTGCATGTTAGATCCTGCAACAAGCATATCATCCACATACAATAACAATATAATATAGCTGCCATCATTTTGCTTTTTCAGATAAACACAATGATCAGAGTGACATCTAGTATAACCTTGTTCAGACATAAACTTGTCAAATTTTAGATACCACTGCCTTGGAGCCTGTTTTAAGCCATACAAGCTCTTCTTCAACCTGCACACTAGTTTCTCCTTCCCTTTCACCTCATATCCTTGTGGCTGCTGCATATATATCTCTTCCTCCAAATCCCCATGGAGAAAGGTTGTCTTTACATCTAACTGCTCAAGATGCAAATCTTCCACTGCTACAAGACTTAAAATAGTTCTGATTGAAGTCATTTTAACAACAGGAGAAAATATTTCATCAAAATCAATACCTTTCTTCTGTGCAAACCCCTTCACCACAAGTCTAGCTTTGTACCTATGTTTTCCTCCATCTTCTTCCTTCAACCTGTAAACCCATTTATTCTTCAATGTAGTTTTTCCTACAGGAAACCTGACTAAATCCCAAGTCTGGTTATGCATTAAGGAGTCCATCTCTTCATCCATGGCTACCTCCCACTTCTTCCTGCTTTCAACCTGCATTGCTTCTTCATAACATTCAGGTTCACCAGAATCAGTCAACAATAAATAATATAATGAAGGAGAGTATCGTTCAGGGGGTCTACTTATCCTGGTAGATCTTCTAACACCACTTTCAGGTGTTTGGAGTGCCTGTTGCTGTTGTGGTGGTTGTTGTTGTTGATTATTATTATTTTCAGGCACCTTTACCTTTTCAGTGATTTCATCAAGAACTACGTATTCCTTGTTTTCTTTTTCCTGTTTCTTTTCCTGCAACTGGTTCTTATACAAGACCTTTTCATTGAATATTACATCTTTTCTCCTAATGATTTTGTATTTTCGTAATCATATAAGCGATAACCAAAATCATTAACACCATATCCAATAAAGGTACATTTCTTTGACTTTGCCTCAAGCTTTGTTCTATTTTCTTTATCAATATGGACAAAGGCCTCACAACCAAAAGGCTTTAAAAAAGAGTAGTTTACCTTTTTACCTGTCCATGCTTCCTCTGGAACACCACCATCCAAGGAACTTGAGGCCCTCTGTTTATTAGATAAACAACAGTATCTACAGCATCTGCCCAAAACTGTAAAGGCAATCCTGCATGCAATCTCATGCACCTTGCACGCTCCATGATTGTTCTGTTCATCCTTTCTGACACACCATTTTCTTGTGGTGTTCTTAGAACTGTCTTCTCTCTGCGAATTCCATATTCTGAACAGTACCTATCAAACTCTTTGCTGCAATATTCACCTCCATTGTCTGATCTAAGACACTTCAATTTCTTTCCTGTCTCAATCTCAACCAAAGCTTTCCATTTCTTGAAAGTATCAAATACATCAGATTTATTCTTAATACAATAAATCCAAGTTTTTCTAGTTGCATCATCAATAAAAGTGACATAATAACGAGAGCCACCGAGAGATGATACCTGAGCAGGTCCCCATACATCTGTATGCACAAGCTCTAATTTTTCGCTCTTCTTTTCTTTCCCAACTCTGAGAAATCTGACTCTCTTCTGTTTTCCATAAATGCAATTCTCATAGAAATCCAAATCAACATTCTTCAAACCCGGCAACAAATTCCTTGAGTGAAGAATCTTCATACCCTTTTCACTCATGTGTCCGAGCCTATGATGCCATAATGCTACATCTTCCCCTTTGGAAGTTAAAGCATTAACAGAGTTAGAAAAACCATTGCATAAATACAATGTACCAACCTTTTCACCTTTTGCTATTACCAGGGCTCCTTTGGTTACCTTCCAAGTTTTGTCTGTGAAAGTTGTCAAACAACCTTCACCGCCTAACTGCCCTGTTGAAATTAGATTTTTCTTTGGATCTGGAACATGCCTTACCTCCTTTAGTATCCATTGGTTTCCATTCTTTTGTTTTACAAGAACCTTACCCATTCCAACAATTTTATAAGGTTTATCATCACCCAAATGAAATTGCCCAAAATCTCCTTGAACATAGTCATGAAAGTATTTCTTATCAGGTGTGGCATGGAATGAAGCCCCTGAATCTACCACCCAGGAATCAACAATATTTTCGAAAGAAAGAATCAAAGCATCTTGTAACACTTCACCTGTCACATTTGCTTCATGATTGTTTTCTTGTTGTGCATCTCCTTCTTTTCCCTTCTGAGATCTACAGTCTTTCTTTAGGTGTCCTTTCTTTCCACATTTCCAGCACACTATCCCCGATCTAGACATGGATATGCCTTTCCTTGATTTACTGCGATATCCTGAGCTCTTTCCTCTTTCCATTTTTCTTCCTCTAGACTCTGCACTCAAAGCATTTCCCGATGTCTCACCGGAGCTTTTCCGTCGCATTTCCTTGCTAAGGATAGCACCGACAACATCATCAAACTTTAAAGTACTAGATCCAGAAACAGAGTTACTAATGGCCATTACCAAACCATTCCAAATTTCTGGTAATGAGCACAAGAATAACAGAGCTCTAACTTCATCATCAAAGTTTACCCCTACAGAGCTTAACTGACTTGTAACTGTATTAAAATCATTTAAATGGTTTGCAACAGATCCACCTTCCGACATATTCATATTAAATAATCGTTTCATAAGAAATACCTTGTTTGAGGCCGAGGGTTTTTCATATAGTTTCGACAACGTCTGCATCAAACCCTCTGTCGTGGTTTCCTTCGAAATGTTGAAGGCGACTGACGCAGCAAGGCACAAATGTATTGTTCCGAGTGCCTTTCTATCGAGAAGGTTCCATTCTTCGTCTTTCATACCCGTCGGCATCCTTATTTTTTCGCCCAATGGTAGGTATAGATCTTTCTAATACAGATAATCTTCCATATGCATCTTCCACAGTGAGAAGTTTTGGCCGTTAAATTTCTCAACCCTAAACTTACCATCTTCCGGCATTGCTCCCACTCGAACCAGGAACCCTTCTTTCCTGCGAGTTTATCAGCCAAATAGACCTTCGGCTCTGATACCAGTTGTTAGAAAATTATATATTACGGAGCAATGGAACACATAAAATACTACAGAAATATAAACACAGAAAACGCAAAAAACAAGAGAGACATAGATATACGTGGTTCACACAGTTTGGGCTATGTCCACCCCGAACAGCCAGTCCTTCCTTTCTATTATCCAGCAAAATGAAGAGACACAACCTACAGCAAATCCGCTGTAATATCCTCTGTTTTCTCTCTCACAGTCTCACCTCTCTGTTTCTCGCTCACAGAATACACATATATCTCATCCTCAAATACAATGCCCTCATACAAAGAGAGGGGGTTGCCTTCTAGGAAAAAAAACCCTAAACTAAACATAAGTTCTACCTTCAAATCATCCGCCTAATGAACGGCCCAGATTGACTAGAAATTACTATAATTTTACAAGGCAATTTTACATTTGTTTTTAGCTTCGGGGGCGCTGCCCTCGAGCCCCCGCCAGGGGACCGCTGGCCCCCAGACCCTCGAGCCGGGGGGGATGGCCCCCTCCCAGACCCCCGCGGGGGGGACAAGTCCCCCCCGCACCCCCCCCCGCGTGGAGGGGTGTACAAACTTCCTGGGGTATACATCTGGCTGAAACAAAGACCTCTGAACAATCATGCTCCACACACAACAGGAACATCTAGATGCCTTTGCTTGGAGTTACAAACAAATGAAGGGAGTGCACCCCTCAGTGTGTACTCACCACATTTATATCAAAGAAGGTTGCGAACCAGTTTGACAACCCCAAAGGAGAATGAATCCAACTCTCAAGGATATAATCAAAGAAGAACTGCAAAAGCTACTAGATGCAGGATTCATTTACCCTATCTTAGACAATGAGTGGGTCTCTCCTTTGGTGTTGCTTCTAAAGAAAAATGGTAAGTGGAGGATTTGTGTTGATTATAAAGAGTTAAACAAAGCCACAAAGAAGGACCATTTCCTTCTACCTTTCATTGACCAAGTGCTAGATGACCTGGTAGGGAATTTTTTTTTCTCTTTCCTAGATGGGTTCAGTGGGTACAATCAAATCTAGATCAGCCCAAAAGACTAGGACAAAACCACCTTCACTTGTCCTTGGGCTACTTTCACCTATAGGGTTCTTCCTTTTGACCTATGCAATTCCCCTGCACTTTCCAGAGAGTAGTCCTGAGTATCTTTGTCGAGTTAGTCCAACTTAGTAAGGTGTTGAGCAAATGCATTGAAATGAACCTATCCCTTAGTCTAAAAAAATGTGAGTTCTTGATGACTATAGGAACTGTGCTAGATCATTCAATATCCCAACAAGGACTACAAGTGGACCCAAACAAAATAGCCATCATCCAAAGTGTCCCACCTTTACAAAAGCAGAGAGATGTTAGAATTTTTCTAGGTTTAGCTAGATACTATCAAAGGCTTATAAAATATTTCATCAAGTTAGCTTATCTTTTATTTCGGTTGTTGGCCAAAGACTCTGAGTTTGTATGGTCCAAAAACTATCAAGAGGCCTTGGACACCCTGAAGGACAAGTTGACCACTGCACCTATTCTGTGAGGCCAAAATTGAGCCCTTCCTTTTCATATACATGTTGATGCCTCACACAAAGCCATAGGAGAATCTCTAGGCCAGATAGATGATAGATTTCCTTATGCCATTTACATTATTAGTAAGAATCTGTCAAAGGCCAAACTGAACTACACAGTCACCGAAAAGGAGCTCCTGGCTGTGGTGCATTCATTGAACAAATGTAGGCATTACATTATAGGTTATTAAACATTTTTACATATTTACCATGCTACAATCAAATATTTAATGAATAAACCTGATGTGAATGCTCAGACTATTAGATGGTTACTTTTACTACAACAATTTTATCTAACTATTGTTGATAAGCCTGGCAAGGAAAATTTTATTGCAAATTTTTTGTCTGGATTGACTTTGCCTGCAGGGGAGTAAGGAATGGTTGATGATCAATTACCGAATGAACACTTATTCGCCATTTCAGTTCTCTCTCCATGGTTTGCCGACATAGAAAATTATTTGGAAACTACACAACTCCCACTGAATTTGTCCTCCAAAGAAAAAATCAAGATTGTAAGGAAGAGTGCCCCATTCACTTGGATAGGGGGCAACCTCTTCAAACTAGGCTGGGATGAAATTCTGGGAAGATGTGTTAGGGAGGAGGAAGTCTTTGAAATGCTTCTGACCTGTCATGATGGGCTCTGTGGCAATCACTTTGCAACCAAGGGAACAACATTCAAGGTGTTACAAGTTGTTTACTATTGGCCCACTCTTCATCAGGATGTGAGAAGGTATACTAGTCAATGTGATCGGTACCAAAGGATGGAAAAGCCTACTCCAAGGATGAAATGCCTTTGCAACCTCAAGTGACTTTCGATCCATTTGACAAGTGGGGCATGGATTTCATTGGACCTATTGACCCTCCTTCTAAGAAAAAGCGGTACATCATTGTGTGCACTGAATATTTGACTAAATGGCCTAAAACCAAGGCAATCAAGGTAACAACAGAGGAGAAGGTGGCTGAGTTCTTAAGGGAAGTTGTATTTTACAAGTTTGGGTACCCTAGAGAACTAGTTATTGATCAAGGCATCTAGTTTACATCTAACATGATTGAAGACTTGTTAAGCTAGCACAAGATCAAGCATAGAACCTCCACTCCCTATCACCCACAAGCTAATGGAAAAGTGGAGGTGACCAACAGAGCACTGGAGGGAATTCTTACCAAAGTGGTTAACAGCAATAGAAAAGGTTGGGCATATAGATTATTTGAGGCCACCTGGGCCTACAATACCACCTAGAAGACCACCACTAGATTCACACTCTATGAGTTGGTCTATGGGAAGGAGGCCCTGCTGTCCATTGAATTTGAGTACAATACATTGAGGATGGCAGCCCAACTAGATCTAGATCTTAGCAGTGCACAAAAAGAGATATTTCTCCAGTTGAATGGGTTAGATGACTTCAGAATGCAAGCCCTCCTACACATAGAGGTGACTCAAATTCAGAGGAAGATATGGCATGACAAGAACATCAAGGACAATAAATTTCAAGAAGGTGATCGGGCGTTGTTATATGATTCAAGATATAAAGACTTTAAGGTAAAGTTAAGGCCTAGATGGTTAAGGCCTTATGTCATAGAGAAATGCCACGAGAATGGTTCAATGTAGATTAGAACCATAGATGCAGAGGCCATTCCTTTACTTGTTAATGGGCACAGTTTGAAAGTTTACAAGAGACCATTATCAAAGCAAGAGATCATTGATGGTATCAACAAAATAGTGATGGTGGTGGAGAAATTCTCAGCTCCTACCTCATCAAGTAACTGAGAGAAAAAAAGAAAAGAAAAAAGAAAAAAAAAGGAGAAAAATAAGGAGACTCAGGTGAAAACCTCCATGAGGCGCCTAGTTCCCGTTGTTTGGTTGAATACCTCTTGAGGCAGCCCAATGGTGTAAAAACAAAAAAAAAGAGAAATAAAAGAATCTCTGGGTGAAAACCTCTCTTGAGGCACCCAGTGCAAGCAGCTAGGATGAAAACCTCTTCAAGGCAGACTAGTTGTTTTCAAGATTTTGGTGTTGTTAATTTGCACGTATTAGTAAGGTTAGTTAGTTTGCTTCCATTTGTGAATAGTTCTAATAGCAACATCATAGTGACAATAATACATTATAGAAAGGCTGCCAGTAAATGGTTTCCACCTCATTTCTCCCTTTCAAGGATCATGATTTGAGGAACACTTCCCATACAGCCCAAAAAAAACAAAATTCTTGCTTTTTCTGCATAATCTAGGGTTTCTTGATAATTAGGTCATTATCTTTTAGTTTCATAGGATAAGTTGCAATTGGAATTTTTGATCTCTTAGGTTTTTTACTGATTTCACAACGCTTTTGTATTGATTTCAAGCACTTCCATTCATGAACTTAGAAAATAAATGGTAACAACTCTGTTTTCTTCTATTGAATAAACCCTTCTTGTTTATAGATGAATTTATGTATAAATGCAAACAATGATGTGTGTTGTTGTAGGAGCTTCTACATTGTAGGGAGACCTCATCTCATTAGCCTCATCCAAGCCATATCCACCCATGTTGCCAAAAGTCACTAAGGTCTCAATTTGAATTCTTGTTTTATAAGGAAAAATTTCCATTTCCATTGAGAAAATCCAACCATCTTAAAGCCTTTGCTTGAGTTATGAGTAGTGTCTACCACTTCCATGCCTTATTCCCTCCTTATTCACCTTTCCCAAGCTCCATTCCACCTTCTAGACCACTTGTTAAGCTTTTTCCATGTTCCTATAGTAAAACAGGGGATCCTGTAGGAGAATGAGTACATCCTGTAGACATCCTATAGGAAATCATGTAGCACCCTGTTTTGAGCCTTAATTGAGAAAAATCATCACTGAAGCCAATTAGGCCCCTACATGGCCTCCAAGCCATCAAAAACATTGTACCCATCTTCCTCCACACCTATCTTCCTTGCCAAAGGACAAGGAAATATTAGCATTTACATTTATAAAACAAAAATATTAAAAAAATAGAGTTATTTTATATTTACACATGCACACAGCAGTTAGTACTCTCTAGATCAAATTTCATGCTTAGATTAGTTAAAACCTCACATGTGACAAGTAGGGTTAAAGTAGGGTTATTTTGCAAGCAAAGTGTGTTAACAAGTAGATAGAGGATTTCATGTTACTTTGCAAGCATTTTTTCAATCTTTCATTCTTGCAATTAGGCAACATTTCTTTTCTCTCATTTAGGGTAAATTTCCCCTCTCCAGTTGGTAATCAGACTTCTTCTAGTCAATGGAAGGTTGGTTTAAGAAACTCTAGTGTTCTATCGCCCCAGATAAGCAGTGAGAAGAGTAGACCAATTACATCGATTTTTATATACAACACTGTTACCTCCAAGTTTGTGCGAACACCCAGTTGATGAAGTAAAACCGATAGCCCCAGGAGTTGTAGCATCCTTGTTTCCATACTAGTGCTCATCACTTTTTGGCAGCATTGCTGGGGAGGTTTCTAAGTATATGTGATTTCTTCTTTCTTTCTTCCTTTTCTTATCTCTTTCATTATGCATTTAGTTCCATTCAACAAATAGTTTCAATTTAGTTATGTTTTCTTTCAATTGTGCAAGCAATTTAAAACTTAAAAAAAAAAACACTCCTTTGAGGCCTCATAGTAATAGAGATAACTTAGGAAAATTTCTTCCAAATACCCCCACCACTTCAAATAGCCAACCTTCCCTCTTCTTTTGTGGCTATGAGCTAGAGGACCCTTTACACGAACAACCAGAGATTTTTGAAGAGCCTATAGGGTAAGAAGAAGAAATCATTCCAGCAATTGACACAATGGATGAAAATAGAAATGAAAGGGGAGAAAAGAAAGAATTGAGGGTTATTTTCCCATCAAACAAACTAATGGAGATGCTAAGATGAATAACATAAGCCCCTCTGCTCTTCCTCACTTCCATGGCCTGACCTCAGAATATCGAGATACTTTTTTGTTTGATTTTGTTGTCATATGAAGAACTTGTGATTACACCTATGATGATCAGAAGTTGAATTATTCCCATCCACTCTCAAGGATGCAACCTTGTGTTAGTTCATGGGTTTACCTAGGAATAGTATAACCACTTGGGCTCAGATGCAGCAAGCCTTCAACAAAAAGTATAGGGACTATTGTAGGTCCAAATATACCAAAGAGGAAAATTTTAGAATGACCTTGGGACATGATGAATCTTCAGAGGATTATGAGGAAAGATTCTGACTTGGCTACAAAAGGGCCAGATGCACCCTTGATCTTGAATCGCTTAAGTTAGTCCTTCTCATGGGGATCAGGGAAGATCTCCTCGAAACCCTAAACTTGTTGTCAGGAGGGGACATCTACTAGTCACCCTATGATGATATCAAGACAATTTTCAAGAACCAATCTAGGGAATCTAGAAAAAAGGGTAGGGATAGTCAAGCGATGGCCATTTCATCCTCTTCGAATACATCCATAAAAAGTGAAATTGGTAACATGTTGGAAGACTTTAAGAGTGAAGTGTTGCAAACCCTTGCTCTGGAAATGGAAACTATGCATATCAAAAGGAAGCAAGAGGAAGTAGAAAGGTCATTAGACATCTTCTACCCTAGATTCAGAAGGAGGCACCCCAGGAATGAATTTCCATTGAACCTTATAGAAATTTTCTCGGACTATGTGGAAACCCACTCCATAGACAAGTGCCCTTCTCTGTCTGGATTAAAAGATGTGTCTCAGGGAATCGAAGGGGTGGATGAACAACTATGCTACATAAATCAAAGGAGGCCTCATGGACCTGGACCATACCAATTGGTCATGTAAGGGTCATCCTACTCATATTACAAACCTAATCAAAACACATCTATTCTCGCTTGGTGCCCCTTGCTCATCCTTCCTAGTATACACCTTCTCCCTGATTGTTTGCACCTCAATACCATTCCCAATCGTCCAGCCAACCATTTCATCCATATACTCCTCCACAACCTCAGTGGAATGCACCACCCCAGGGTTGGAGGCCCCCATCCAACCAAGCTCTAGCTCTATTTCCTTCACCTCCATCTCAACCATAGCTCCTACAACCTGGTTCGCCTAAACAACCTCAAATTCCTACCCAATCAAAGTAGAACACAAACAACAGATAGACACAATAGGTCTACAGTGGAGAAACATCCTACCTTACCTATGCCATGGAAATTCATGAAATGAACCTTAGGTCAGGGAGAGTTGTTTCGAATAACCAACCTCCATATCCACCCAGGGAGCGTGAGGAGGACAGAGAGGAAAGTGTACCTAGAGTGAATCCACCCCCCTTTCCTAAATGTTTAACCCATCCTATCCAACACACCCCAGAAGAGACTGAACTTTTGGGTCAGTTGAAAAGTCTGTGTGTCAAAATCTCACTTCTCCAATATACCAAAGATGTCCCCATCTACAACAAGTTGATCAAAGCGAAGTGTTTAAAACATCTAGGAAGGTGAAAGAAAGACACCCCTACCATTAATGTCATTGGACATTTTTCTGACTTAAAATTGGGGCGGGTAATTTTCCTAAAGTATCTAGATCCTAGGAGTCTTGTAGTAGATGTACACATCGATGGAACAATTTGTCCCCATACCTTGATTGATGTTGGAGCTGCCATCAATGTGATGACTAAGGAAACTATGCTCAAACTGAATCTCCAGGGATCATTAAGGAAGACAATGACAGTCGTGCAGCTTGTAGACTGATCCACAATATCTCCTAAGGGAATTATTGAGGATTTTATGGTTTCCATTGATTATTGTGAATACCCTACTAAATTCTTAGTTCTCCAGCCTAAGACCAAATTCAATGGTTATCCTCCAATCCTTGGGAGGCCTTGGTTAGCCACTGTCAATGCATACATAAGTTGCAGGGCTAGAAATATGACCATAAAAATGGGCATATATCCAAACAATTGGTCTTGTACCCTCCTTCTCAACCATCCCTAGAGCATGACTTACCTTTATGTATAAAAGAGGAGGAAGAAGATGAAGTGTACTTTTCCCTAATATATACCCTAGAAACTACCATAGGAGGGGGACGACCTGATGAAGATGACCTGATTGAACACATCCTCCAAAATCAATCTCCCAACACCATGTCTCTAGGGGAAGTAGTAAAGGAAGTCAGAGGCGACCGTCAAATTGATCTATGCTCAGCTGACTCAAACCCTACTCATGCCAATACGATAGAATTTGGCCCTGAAAGAGAATTGAAAATCAACCCCTGTCTCTTTGTACACCAAGAAGATGAGTTGTGTAACATGCTAAGAGAGAATTTGGATGCCTTTGCTTGGAATTACAAAGAAATGAAGGGATTGCACCCTTCAGTGTGTACTCACAACATTTACATCAAGGAAGGTTGCAAGCCAGTTTGCCAAACCTAGAGGAGAATGAATCCATCCCTCAAGGATATAGTCAAAGAGGAACTACAAAAGTTGTTGGATCCAGGATTCATTTACCCCATCTCAAAAATGAGTGGGTGTCTCCTCTGGTTCTAGTTCCAAATAAAAATGGAAAGTGGAGGATCTATGTGGATTATTGAGAGCTACACAAAGCCAAAAAGAAGGACCGTTTCCCTCTACCTTTCATTGACCAAGTATTAGATGGTCTGGCAAGAAAGAATTTCTTCTCTTTCCTTCATGGATTTAGTGGTTACAATCAAATCTAGATCAGCCCAAAGGACCAAGATAAAACCACCTTCACCTATCCTTAGGGTACTTTTTCTTATATGTTCCTTCCTTTTGGTTTATGCAATGCCTCTGCCACTTTCCAGAGAGTAGTCCTGAGCATCTTTGCAAAGCTAATCAATGATTCAGTAGAAATTTACATGGATGATTTCACCCCCTATGGGTGCAATTTCTCGGAGGCTCTCTCTAACCTAGGAAAGGTGTTAAACAAATGCATTGAAATGAACTTATCCCTTAGTCCCAAAAAATGTGAATTCTTAATGACTTCAGGGACTATTCTAGGTCACTCAATATGCTAGGAAGGACTGCAAGTTGATCTAATAATCACCCTAAGAGTGAGTGTTATTGAAGCAATGGATCGATCAGATTGCCAATACAAAGACAATAAAATGGAAAGACAGTAGAGAAATATAGTAAGCAACACAAAGACACAAGAAATTTAATAAGGAGTTCACCTTATTCTCCAAGGCTACGTCTCCAGTCCAGATTTTAGTGGTAGCCTTGTTTTATTGTGTCTTTAAGCAGAGAAATTACAATACAGGGACTGAATATGAGTTCTCTTGAAGAAGATTTGCTTGGCAGGGTGGTTCTTGGTTTTTCCAAGCCACTGGAGTGCACAGACTCTTCTTCTTCCTACCAGCTCTATGACCTTTTGGTCTACAATGGAAAGAGCCAAATGTGATGCTCAGTTCGGATAGATTCCTCTATGGGATGGCTTGAATCTTCAACCTCTTGGTGCTCGATGCTGCCTCTAGTCAACTCAGCCCTCTGTCTCTTCTACTTTGCTTTACTGTTCTCTGTGTTCAGTCCTCCTCTCTAGGTTTGTTGTTCCACTTCTTCATCGTCGACTCTTCTCTGTGTCTCTCGACTACTCAACTCTCTTGTCTTCTTCCTCTGTTCACGGCTTTAACCATTTAAACCAATACCGGCTTGGTTCCTCTTCTGCCTCTGTTGATTAACCTTCTGCAGTTGTGCTTGGAGTTCCTTATTTGGTGTTAGCTACCTATACCAATAGGTTTCATATTTCATGATTGGCAAAGAAAGTTCCAAATATGCTCTGCTTTGGTGATACAAAGATCCCATATTTCCAAAAGGAGACCAGGTGTGTATATAGCTTCATGTTGATTAAGTTTTGATGGGTGGTCCAAAAGCCTAATCTGGATCATGCCATGTTTCAATTTTTCTGTTGTAGAATAGAGAAAGAAGTCTGTCCAAACTGTTTAATCTTGGCAGACTAGTAGATTAGGTAGAGAAGTAAGGTTCCCAACTGCTTAATCTGGGACCTTGGAAGAAATAAGGGTAGTTCTAGATAGAAAATCAAAAGGGAAAAGCCAAAGAAAAGGAAAGGCACATAAGGGTCTACAAGTCTAAGTGCACCCTCCATGAAGAAACAAAAAATGCTAGACAAATAGATGGGTAGGCAGATGGGGTTGTAGAAATGTCATTCCTTACAATTCAATGTGTGCTAACCTATTCATAAAAGAATATCAATGGATTGAGAAGGTCTTCTTCTCCATCATGTTGCAGCAAAATAAAGAAGCATGACTAACTTCCTTTTCCCCTTTCTCACCTTCATTACTAACATCCCTTCATAAGTTGTGTTCATGAAAGAATTTGAGGTTTCATGCTGGTTCTTATTCCTTTGAAAGCCACATTTCTTGTCTAAAATTCTTTTTATTTTGATCTACTCCCTAAGCTAAGTTATCTTCACATAAACTTAGTGATTTCACTCCTCATTCACCTTTTCCATCCATATTAACCCCTAACTTCTATTATCTAAATCCCCTATGTTACCTTTTCCCTACTATTATAACACCATGGTGTATAAATCCAAGTCATTGTATAAATATCCTCCCTTTTTAGCACTATAGCTAAATAAGTTTGTCTAAGGGAGACATTAGTCCACCAGGGACTATGGTCAACCCTATCATGGGATTGCTCTAACCTCTGGTTGGAGTGATAACCTCCCCCTAAGCCCTCACCTCACCTCTGCTCAAGAATTCCACAAAAACCCCTTCCCTCTGCTTAAAACCCACTTTTTAACCCTTCTTCCCCCCTCAGATTAACCCTTGCCCCGAAAAACCCACAAAAAGCCCTTAAACCTAAAGTTCTCCGCCCAAAATATTAATTCGAATATTTTAATATGCCGGCGGGACCCCCCCAACATGCACGATCCGTCGGGAGGCCCGCCAGCCGTCCATCGTCTGCCACCCCCGATCCAACGGTGGGCGGGTATTTCCAGATTTGGATCTGCCGTCCTTTAGCGTCCGGGGAACGGTGGTTTTCCGCCCCGTACATGGGACGCGTGGCAGGCGGCGGGGTTGTTCGGAGCCCCCCTCCCCGATACCGCCTTTGCCCAAAGGTGGTGCGGGGAAACCGCTTACCACCCTCCCCGTTACCACCTTCCCTCCTACGTCACCTACACGTCACCATGACGTCGGACCATCTCCCGCCCTGCGCCATGTGGCCCTCCCCGTAGCCCTGCCACCTTATCCGCCCGCCACCGTGTCCGGCCACGCTAGCCTCCACCTTAGCGCCCACGTCACCCTCCGTACCTGGGCCCACCATGACATCATGCTGACGTCATCGGCGGAAAAGCGCCAATAACCCGTTTTTGCCAAAATTGTCGTTATAAACGCCCGAAATAGCCGTTTTGTGTCATTTTCGAGCGAAATACACAGAACTCTTGTCGCTGCTTCGGCGCCAGATTGTTCCCGAACCTCCAAATTTGAATTTTCGACCGCCCGAGCTTATCAACTCAGGTACATTGAGCCTTCATAGTTCGGCCTGCAGGCTTTTCAAGCGATTTTATCTAGGTATTCAGCATAATTCTCCCATTTCGCCCATACATACCATTTCTCTACAAATTCACCATTAAAGCACTTGTCAAATTCCAAATTAAACTCTGTCTGCCACCTAAAAGTGAGCTAAGGTAACCTGCATTGCCCCAGCACCATAATTTAACATTAAAACAGTCAATTCGCGGACCAAAATTGTAAATTTGTCCTCGAGGTGCCCGGCATTGTTCCCTTTTGCCGGGTGTAGACCAGCTGCAGCTTTTTACAAAAGTAAATCTCACATACCCTCTGCAATCATCCTCATAAATTCACAATCCCTGTGAATTTACTAGCAAACAGAAAAAACAAGTCTGCCAAGCCTGCCTTTTCCACTTTGAGGAGAATTTCAAGTATTGTCTGTTAAGCCTGTCACTCAAATCTTTGAGGAACCTTGCAAACCATTGTAATCACCTCAGTTAAATTCAAACTGCATAATGGCTGCTCCTGCACCCTCAGCCCTCAGTGTTGCTCCATTAAATCCACCAAATAAAGACCTGGAGTCCTTACCTCTTGCTGACAAGGACTACCTCATTGAAGACTTTGTGGGTAACAGGGACTTTCTGCAGACCTTCAGGCAATTGAGAGAGGACTACCTGAATGGTCATGATACATATGGGATATGGGAGTCAAACCTGCCATACTATTGTCTCCCCTCTGTAAATGTTTTTCCTGAGATCATTCGCCTATGTGCTGAAAACTATGATGTGCAGCAAAGAGCCATTAAGTCTCCATCTGGGAGCATCCTCTTTCACATCAATCCTGAAACTATCAATAAGATGCTCCACTTTGATCAAACTGAGCTGCTGTTCCCCTTTTCCATGAATTATCTGCTGGACACTGGTGCCAAGATGACCAGTGAGGATATTCAGAAGGTCACCAGGACATTTGTGAAACCTGAATGTCAGCCTGCAGGGCCTCCTCCCTACTTGGATGTCTATTTTACTGAGGTAGGCAGAATGTTGCTAGACATGATTGCTTATGTGTTGGGATACAGAACCAATGAGCATGTGGATGAAACAATGCTAGTATTGCTAGCTGCTTACAGCCTAGGCCAACCCCCTGCCCGCAAATATAACTTTGCCAAGTTCATAGCTAACAAGATTCATGATCAGCTGTGCAAGGTAGACAGACAGGGTGTCTTCAAGTACTCATCCTATATCTACCACCTTTTTATGTACTATCAGTCTGAGGCTTTTCCATGCTACATCAAAAAGCTGGACTATAGAGGGGAGAGAAGATCTGTTATCTTTTGGACATCTGTCTATCACCAAGTCCAAACTTCACCCTATTCCTATTGTGAGTTTATTGACCAATTTGCATACCCTGTCTCTTGCCTATTGATGAGGTCCCCTCCTCCCAGAATATCAACTGAGATACAGAAAGCTCTGCAGCTTTCCAAAAAGTACAAAATAGGTGATTGGTACCTATATGAGAATCATACAGTCATCAGAGTCTATGGCTGTGAGCTCTGTCCATACAGGCTCCCAAAATATGTGCCTATGAGAATTTTTTCCTTGGAGTATTACAGGCAGTTGATTCAGTCTGACCTCACTCACTTCCACAGCTCCAAGAAGAAATCCCACCTCAAGTTCAAACACCAGGTGGGCCCCTTCATCATGAATAAGAAAGAAGGATGGGAAGATGTCGACCTAATCCTCAAAGACAAATACAAGCTGTCATATAGTTTTCGGTGGGTCCCTTATGACCCTGAAGGCTTCATCACTACTAGAAGAATCAAGTACAGGCTTCTAGGTTATAGGCATTGTAAATACCCACATATTGAAAGATATGCCAACCAGCAAGAATGGCAGCAGGATACTCTAATTGAAAAACTAACTGAAGAAGAGAAAATGTTAAAGAATGTCAAGGAACTAGAAAAAACTCTTGACCTAGACTCTGTGCAGTAGGTACCCTTCAAACGGCCTTATTCAGCAGGAGAAGGGACCTCGGCCTCAAGGACTGCACTAGCCACACAGGCACCTTCCACAGCAGCACCAGCTACAGACAAAGGGAAAGGCATAATGGGTGCTGAAGAAGAAACCGTGAAAGAAAAGTCTGCCCCTTCAAGTGAACAACAACAAGGGCAGCAACAAGGGCAGCAACAAGGGCAGCAACAAGAACAGCAACCGGAGCAGCAGCAAGAGCAGACTCCCCCTCCACAAACTGAGCCACCAACAGCTCCAATTTTGCAGACCCCAGCACAAGAAGACAGGGGTACGAAAAGAGCCAGAGAAGAGTCCACTCCTGCTAGTGGATCCTCCCAGCAACCCCAGACCAAGAGGCCAAGAGCTGATTCCCCGGAGGTAGAAGACATCACTGAAGAATTCCTTGACAGTTCAAGGAAAAACAGGGAGGGCAGCCAGCACACAGGGACAAGCTCCTTTCAGCAGGAGCAAGGATTACAACTTGGCTTGGAGTTGTCCTCCCCCTCACAGCAGAGCAAGAAGCCCAAAGGCACTAAGGACTTCTTCAAGCAAATAAAGGCACAGAATGACCTACTGAGGGTGGAGGTTTATAAACAATTTCTCAATGCCACACCAGCCCAAAAGGAAAGGCTAATGTCTGTGTATGACATTCAAGAGGAGAAAATGATCCTCAGCCGTTTCAAGCCTACAGTTCCCCATCCAAAATCAGCAGCAGATTATGTGAAGACAAGGGTGGAGGTCCTAGCCAAAGACATCCATCCCATGGACCAGATTGAACTCCACAAACAGACTGGAGAAATGGTCTATGCAACCTTGGTGGAGAGGGCAACCTTGGCCCATGAATTGAAAGAGTCACTCAAAAATACCAACACTCAGTTGGATTTTGAGAGAATGTCCTCCCTAGCCAAGGATAACAGAATAGAGTCACTGGAGGACATTATTATCGACCTGGGACATGATCCTAAGGATCCAAAGGGTGTAAAGGCCCTTATGAAGAAAAAAGAAGATGACCTCAATGCATTGAAGAAGAGGTTAAAGCTGCAGCCCACAGAGCACCCTCAAACAGCAGAGCTACAAAAGGAAAAATAGGCTGATGAGCAACTGGACCTCATAATGCAGCTAAATCAAAAGGTCCTCGATTTGGAGAAGGAGCTTGAAGGAGAATTGCAAGATAAACAGGGAGAATCTACATCCCAAGCTCCTCCAACTACTTCAACCACTGCAACAACTACAAAGGCAGCAGTGGCCCCTACGACAGAAGCAGCAGCAACAACAACAGCTCCAGATTCGAGTGCAAGTGTGGAAGAATTAACCAAGGCCATTAAGGAAATGGAGCTTCAGGCAAATGAAATAAAGAAGGCCATGGAAAAATTGGCAGAACTAGATGCCAAGTATGACAAATCAAAAGTGACCATAGCAGAGCAAGGCAGAGAAATAAAGGCTCTAAAAGAAAAAATAAAAGCCTTGGAGAAAGAGCTAAATCTAGAGAGTTCCATGGCTGAGATAAAAAGAATTCTATGGGCCAAAATTGGCCAATCCATCACTCAACAATGGAGGTCAATCAAAACTATACATGAGCAGATGGATTTAGTTGGCCAAGCACAGACAGAGATTCAGAGGGCCAAAACAACACTGGGAGACAAGCCTGAACAAGCCAACAGAATGATAGATTTTTTGAATAGGCAGGAAAAGGAGGAACTGGTAGCCATTGGCATAGTCAACAGAACAGAGGCCGTCCTCACAGCCAAGAAAGTACTCACTCTCAGGAATTATGTGCAGACTCTGGAGAGAAAGTGCTTTCAAATACAGGCTGAGGTGCATGAGTACCAACAGAAGATGGCAGCACTGCAAGCAAAAGGACTGCCCAGCCTACTGAGCGGTACAGGAAGACTGATCTCCCGAGATCAATTTGCTAACAGGATGGCAGCTCATCTTGAAAACCAAATCACTGCATCTGGCAGTACCTCTCAGGAAACAAGGCCTCCAACAGGACAGAGCTTATATAATAAACTTGAAGGCCTATTTTTTATTGAGAATGAGGTAAAGCACCTTTTTGAAATTCCTCCTAACTTTTACAGGTATACATAGGCCGATGAAACTTTGATTAAGATTCGAAGACATCAAATGCCCAAGGAGGATTGGTGGCAGGCAATGCTTCAAATTTTGCCACGGTAGCCTCAGTTGCTTGGTCACTGCCATCTCCAACTCACTAGAAGACAAACAGCAGGAAAAGGTTAGCATTTAAGGCAGCTGAAAAGTGACTCAGCACATGTACAACGACAGTTAGCCCAAAGGAAAAGAAAAAAAGCATATCTTTGACAGCTTATCCTCAGCCGACTCCAACAGCCACCAAGTCAACAGTCTCTAGCCATTTTGACAGCTAAAGCACTGAAGAGTTATTACAGCATTAACTTTTTCAGCTACAACACTCCAGGAGTTGGCATAACATCAATGAGCCATTAACTCATTTCCTTGATATTTTTCATGTAAAATTTGTATATATACCCCCTTTAGCAACTCATAAGGGGTTGGTAATTTTCACTCTGAGGCAAATGTATTGTACACTTTCAGAATTGTCTAATACAAAGGGCTGGATCAGCTCAGTGATTTCCTGAAATTTTGATGTCTTGCTGATGACCTACGTGCGGTTGCAGAATTCTTGTGCTGTCTGATGAAATAATAAGTTTTCCTTAAACTCTGTTTGTTTTCCTATGTTCATTAAATCATACTCATGTTTCACTGACTAGCAGTAAAGAAAAAGAATAGTGCATGAATTGTCTGGTTACACCTTGTGCTCAATTTTTACTGCTGTAAATGTTTTTCTTCAGGATTAACTATGGACATGAATTCTTAAATGCTCATGTTTTTATTAATTCTATAATGTGAATGTTGTCTAGAAATTCTTCACTGCTTCTAAATAACACTCTCACTTCTTTAGCATACCAGTTTATTGGAAGATCCTTAACTGCCTTTCATGAACTGGACACATCACACTAAATCACAATTTCAAAGTATTGTTTCTCAGACAGTTATCCAGCTCTGCAGCTTCAATACTATATCAATATAGCACACCAAACAACTAAAGGACCACTGACTCCATTGCCCAATGACCTATAACATTCTAGTAAGAACATACATATCTTGACTGAAACATTATCCAACCAAATACAAAACAAATCTTGAACATCATAGCTAGCCTGAAATTTCTACACAAACAGAGCTAAACCTTAAAGAGTGAGCTCTCTCTGATTACAGCCTGGCTAGAAGCTGCAATCCAAAGATTGGTTAGTGGTTACCCCAGCCGTATTCCCTTGGGAGTCAAAGGGAACAACCTGGGTGCTAACATAATTGGCGACTCCACTGGGGAGCAACTTATTGTTCAACTGTTGTCTGTCTATAGACAGTGGTTCTAAAAATTTGAGCAGTCCCTTGAAATAGTTCTAAAAATATCCTAAAATATCAAAAACAAATTCAGAAGCTAGCTCCTAAAAGGGAACCTAGACACACTAGGTCAAACCCTGACCCCAATCCACCAGCTATTTTTGAAAATCCTAATACAATCCCCAAGATCATTAGGAAGCAGCAGGAACAGGAGACCCTTGCTGACTCAAGTCCTGAGACAGCTCATCCAAACCCTATTCCAACTCCAATCAAGGTTCTATTTCGGTCTACCCTTGGTTCCCCCAGCTCACCATCCACATCTCAAAGCCCTTCTTTCACACCTCCATCCACTGCACATATTCCCTTGACCAACACTCTAGTTTCCACCTTTCCCACTACCCCTGTTATACCAGTCATTCATGCTATCCCAGTTATCCCTGTTAACCCTCTAAATCCTGCAAATATGGCTAATAGATATGCACCCCTGCAGTTACTTGCCAATGCTCTAGCTCTACCTCAGGACTATCAATCCAAGATCTCATATTTTGACTCCACTGGCCCTTTCACAGCAATTCAGCATGCCAGAAGGATGCAAGACCACTTTGAGAACTATGAGATAGATGATGACAGTGTGAGAATGAGAATCTTTGTTCAGAGCCTCACAGGGGATGTAAGAACTTGGTTTAGATCACTAGCTGCAAATACCATCACAACTCCTGATGACCTTTATCAAGCCTTTACTAATAGATGGGAGAAGAAGAAAGATCCCCTGCACATACTTGGTGAATATGACACAATCAAATGAGGTCCTCAAGAGACCGTTTTGGAGTATTGTGCAAGATTCAATAATGTATATAACGCAATACCACAGAATTTAAGACCTCCCCCTGATTTAGCCTTGTACAAATTTCCTGATGGTTTTGACCCTGATATGGCATATCAATTAAAAGAAAGGGCGCCTGAAACCCTTGAAGAAGCCCAAAAGGTTGCTGTCACAGTCGAGGCTAACCTGATTGCCAAAAGAAACAGGGCAAGATTAGAAAAGAGAACCACCTTCAAAGAAGAACCCTCAGCCTTTGATCAAAAACTGGATGCAATACTCACTGGTATGAAGAGATTGGGGGATAGAGTAGAATCAGTTGAGAGAAAGTCATCATGGGATGCACCACAAAATAACCCTAACAGGAATCCAAACTTTAGGAGAAATCAAAACCCAAACGTTGGCAAGATCGGTTCTGACCCAGACATAAGACCTCCTTTCCAGGAAAACTATACTGAGGCATCCACTTTGGATGAACAAACAGATGACACCCACATTAACCTGATGGGCCTGAATGATGAGCAGCAAGTTTTTCTAAGTCAAGAGGATCATAAGGATGATGACATTCAGCAATTCCAAACCAGGTCAGGTGAGTCGTTTGACTTTAAACAAGGATATGACACAACTGTTTATGAAGTTCATAAGCAATACAAGCTAAGAAGCAGAACTATAAATGTGACACAGCCTGACAAGACAAAGGACACTCCGCAGCCTAAGAAAGCCACTGTCACAGAACCAAATGACAAAACTGGCCCAATCACAGATGAGGTAATAGTTGAGGAAGTAACTGAACAACAGCCTATGGCTACATCACCCTTGCAGCCCAATCCAAGTAACACTTCTCAAGAGGTCAGTAACAAGGACAAGCTTCAAGATCAAGATAAGAATCAAGAAGAAAACCTAGTGAACAAGGAAAAGGCTGCCACCCACAACACCAAGATCCAATCTGAAAGACCCTTTGACTTAGAAGCTGAAATTGGCAAATTGAAGGTAGTTGTTCCTCTTTCAGAACTAGCCAAGCATGACATTTATAGACAACAAATCAAGAAGTCCCTTCAGCTAACTCGTAATAAAGATAATGTAAATGTGTTAGATGACACCCCAGAATTGCTTTTCGGTCCAGAAGTTGATGGAAAAATAGCCGTTGCAGGTATCTTACCTTTTTATGTCAGTTTACATGTTCATGATAAGATACTACACAATGCAATGTTTGATTCAGGTGCCTCTCACAACTTGATGCCCAAATCAGTCATGGAAAGATTGAATCTAGATATTACAAGACCATATAAGGACCTATTCTCATTTGACTCCAGCCAAGTCAAGTGTCTAGGCTTGATAAAAGACTTATGTGTGTCCCTTGTTCAGTACCCAATTAAAAAAATTCTCATGGATGTTGTGGTTGCTGATATCCCACCTAAATATGGGATGCTGTTATCAAGATCATGGGGGGCTAAACTCCAAGGTTCCCTACAACTAGACATGTCATATGCAACCATCTCTGTCTTTGGGCAACCAAAAAGACTATACAGAGAAACACTTATGAAATACATGGTCAGCAGTGAAGAAAAACCTCAAAATTTTCCCATATATGTTGTTCATTCTGATCTAGACTCATATATTCTTTTCAATGACAATACAGGTCTTACAAATAATGATGTTGAAACCAAAACATTTGAACAAGACCAGGACATTAATGAACAAGCTGCTGCTCTAGAAATCAAGCTAATTCAATCAAGTGATCAGACTGTCCTAGAAGACAAACCAGGTGAAAAACCAGAACTTCAACTTATGATCCCAGATCACAGAGAAGTTATTAAATCTCCCCTAGAAAAAGAGAACCTATGGTTTCTAGAATTTGATGGGTCAGTTAACAAATTAGGGGCAGGAGCTGGGGTTTGGATACATAACAAGAAAAACAATCATGCAGAAGGTCGAGCCTATAGACTGAATTTCAGATGCACTAATAACATGGCAGAATATGAAGCTCTCTTGCTAGGCCTTAAGCTAGTAAAATCCTTACAAGCCATAAAAGTTTCAATCATGGGAGATTCAGACTTGATTATCCAATAGGTAAAGGGAAATTTTGTTACTAATGATAAAAGACTGAGATCTTATAGATCTGCTGCTGCTGAACTACTACAGTCCTTCACTGAATTTCAAATTACCAAGATTCCCAGGACCCATAACCTGCATGCTCATAGCTTGGCCACATTTGCAAGCACCTGCAAGTTACCTTTTGAGCCCCATCATTGCTTTACAGCTGAGGTAAAACACAGACCTTCTGTCCCAAACAATGTCAAAGACTGGCAAGTATTTGAAGATGATGCACAAATAAATAATTTCTTGACCTTGCAACAAGAATTTGCAGGACTAAATATTGACACTGAGGGAGCAAGTCAATCACAAATACTTGAAAGAGCAAGTCAATCACAAATACAGAGTAAACATAATAACAAGCCAATATCACCTAAGACAGCTCACCAAATCCTACACCCAACAATTTTCAGCAAAGACAACATACAAGAAATTCAACAAATCAGTTGTGAAGAAGTGGCTGATGCTGAAGCTGAAGTGATACAATTGAAAGATAATTTTCTTCCAACAGGCCTAACTCCACTAGAGGATATCTTTGATTCAAATGATGTCCCAAGAAAACCAAAAATGCAGCCCCTTAACTCTGCCATTGAAGAATGCAACATTGGCACCATTGAAAAGCCCAAGATAATAAAATTGTCTGCTTCCCTACCCCCTGATCAAAAGCCCAAATACATTGACCTTTTCAAAGGATTTCAAGATGTCTTTGCATGGAGTTATGAGGACTTAAAATCCTATGACACCTCTGTTATCCAACACACAATCCCTCTCAAGCCAAATCAAAATCCATTCAAGCAAAAATTGAGAAGAATAAACCCCATGCTTCTCCCCGCAATTGAGAAAGAGGTACAAAAAATGTTTAAGGTTGGTATCATAGCACCAATCAGGTTTTCTGATTGGATCTCAAATTTGGTACCTACAAGAAAGAAAACTGGTGAAATAAGACTTTGTGTCGATCTTAGAAACCTAAACCAAGTATCCCTCAAAGACAACTATCCCCTACCTAAGATGGATCACATCCTCCAAAGAGTGGTAGGAGCATCAAGGATCTCATTACTTGATGGATTCTCAGGTTTTAATCAAATCCTAGTGCACCCTGATGATCAAGACAAAACTGCATTCACAACCCCATGGGGAACCTTTAAATACGTAAAAATGCCTTTTGGATTGAAGAATGCAGGGGCAACATTTCAAAGAGCAATGGATATTGCTTTTGCCAAAGAGATTCATGACTTCCTTGTCATTTATTTGGATGACCTCACACCTTTCTCAAAATCAGACCAAGAACATTTGAAACATTTGAGACAGATCTTCCTAACATGTAGGAAATATGGAATTTCCTTGAACCCAAAGAAGTCTCTATTTGGTTTGGAAGAAGGAAAGCTCTTAGGACATATCATTTCAAAGGATGGCATCAGAATTGACCCAGACAGGATACAAGCTATCTTGCAAATGCCCCACCCAAGAAACATCAAAGAATTGCAAGCCTTCTTAGGGAAGATTAATTTCTTAAGAAGGTTTATCCCAAACTTAGCAGAACTGATCAGATTATTGAACAACATGCTAAAAAAGGATTCAAAAGGAAAATGGACAGTAGAGGCAAATCAAGCCTTTGAAGACATAAAATTGGCCCTTACCCAAACTCCAGTCTTAACAAATCCTCAATTTGACAGGGAATTTATCATTTTCTCTTTTGCCTCCCAGCATACTATTGCTGCTGTTTTATTACAGAAAGATGACCAAGGAAATGAGAAACCCATTGCTTTCTTTAGTAGAGCCCTTAGAGATGCACCTCTGAAATATCAGATCATGGAGAAACAAGCTTATGCTTTGGTCAAGGCCATTAAAGACTTTAGGATTTATATCCTTTATTCCCATGTTATAGCTTATGTGCCAAGTCCCATTGTAAAAGACATACTCACTCAAGAAAATTTAGAAGGCAGAAGAGGAAAGTGGATTGCCAACATTTTGGAATTTGATATTGAGATAAAGCCTACAAAACTAATAAAAGGGCAAGGTTTGGCCAAACTAATGACAGAAGCAAACTTCCAAGCCCTAGACATAAACCAGCTGGACAATGAACCGGAGCTGGCGACTCCAAAGATCAATGTAGCCTTTGAACAATCCCCTTGGTACTCTGATATATGTTATGTGTTACAAAACCTGTGTGCTCCACCAGGATTGTCCAGAACTAAGTGTAGGTTCCTAAAAATGAAAGCTTCAAGATTTTGTGTCATGGAAGGCAATTTGCTTTGGAAAAACCATGAAGGTATACTGCTAAACTGCCTGATTGAAAATGAAGCTAATAATATCACCAAAGAATTTCATGCAGGTGACTGTGGTGGACACTTGTATTGGAAGTCCATCGTGGATAAAATACTGAGGGCTGGTTATTATTGGCCCACTGTTTTCTCTGATGTCAAGAAATTCACCACCTCATGTCATAAATGTCAAGTGTTTGAGGGAAAGAGAAAGTTACTACCACTTCCTTTGAGGCCTATTGCAACAGAGAGACCTTTTCAACAATGGGGCTTGGATTTCATTGGGGAAATTCATCCCTCATCTTCAGGCCAACATAGATGGATTCTAACAGCTACAGACTACTTTAGTAAATGGATTGAAGCTGTTCCATGCAGACAAGCAAATGATTCCACTATCATTCAGTTCCTTGAGACGTTTCTAGATTTGGTTGTCCTGATAAAATAATAACAGACAATGCTGCTACCTTCAGATCTAAGAAGATGGTCAATTTCTGCCACAAATTTCACATTACCTTGGGCCACTCTACTGCATATTATCCCCAAGGAAATGGCCTTGCTGAGTCATCAAACAAAAGCCTTGTAAACATCATAAAGAAGGTATTGGAAGAAAATAAGAAGAATTGGCATAAGAAGCTTGTGAATGCCTTGTGGGCAGATAGACTAACAACCAAGAGATCAATTGGGATCAGCCCATATGAGTTAGTTTATGGAATAGAAGCCAAATTCCCTTCATCATTAGGGGTTCCTGTTATGAAACTACTTCAAGAAAGTCAAGCTGAGCCAAATGATATGCAAAGAAGAATCAATCAAATAATATGTTTGCAGTAAACTAGAGACCAAGTTTACAGCAGAGTTCAAGTTTTACAAGAAAAGTTAAAGAAAGCCTTTGACAGAAGGACCAAGGCAGAAGATTTTAATGTTGGATACAAAGTCCTCAAGTGGGACTCAAGAAGAGAAGATAAGGGAAAACATGGAAAATTTGATTCCCTTTGGAGAGGACCATTTGTTGTTCAAGCAGTACAAGGAAACAATACTTATTTCCTTAAAAGTCTTAATGAAACTGATGTGGATGAAGGTCCTGTGAATGGCAGGATGTTGAAGCACTATTTTGACTACTACCCATAAGTGCAGCCTAAGTTTCCCTTGTACATATTCAGGGGTATATATTACTTTCTGTTAAAATATAAAAATGCAGTTTCTCAAGTTTTATTACTTATCAGCAGAGGGAAAATGAGTTCAGAGATCTACCAAGATGGGAAGAGTACAATTTGGCATGTCAAAGCAGCATACTTTAGGATTTAGTAAAAGCAGTCAAGGGGCCAGGCATTCTGACCTGCTGTTCTTGGCTTTTCAAATGGAAAAGCCATCCCCATGTGGAGCCACTGTTAGCTACCTATACCAATAGGTTTCATATTTCATGATTGGCAAAGAAAGTTCCAAATATGCTCTGCTTTGGTGATACAAAGATCCCATATTTCCAAAAGGAGACCAGGTGTGTATATAGCTTCATGTTGATTAAGTTTTGATGGGTGGTCCAAAAGCCTAATCTGGATCATGCCATGTTTCAATTTTTCTGTTGTAGAATAGAGAAAGAAGTCTGTCCAAACTGTTTAATCTTGGCAAACTAGTAGATTAGGTAGAGAAGTAAGGTTCCCAACTGCTTAATCTGGGACCTTGGAAGCAATAAGGGTAGTTCTAGATAGAAAATCAAAAGGGAAAAGCCAAAGAAAAGAAAAGGCACATAAGGGTCTACAAGTCTAAGTGCACCCTCCATGAAGAAACAAAAAATGCTAGACAAATAGATGGGTAGGCAGATGGGGTTGCAGAAATGTCATTCCTTACAATTCAATGTGTGCTAACCTATTCACAAAGGAATATCAATGGATTGAGAAGGTCTTCTTCTCCATCATGTTGCAGCAAAATAAAGAAGCATGACTAACTTCCTTTTCCCCTTTCTCACCTTCATTACTAACATCCCTTCATAAGTTGTGTTCATGAAAGAATTTGAGGTTTCATGCTGGTTCTTATTCCTTTGAAAGCCACATTTCTTGTCTAAAATTCTTTTTATTTTGATCTACTCCCTAAGCTAAGTTATCTTCACATAAACTTAGTGATTTCACTCCTCATTCACCTTTTCCATCCATATTAACCCCTAACTTCTATTATCTAAATCCCCTATGTTACCTTTTCCCTACTATTATAACACCATGGTGTATAAATCCCAAGCATTGTATAAATATCCTCCCTTTTTAGCACTATAGCTAAATAAGTTTGTCTAAGGGAGACATTAGTCCACCAGGGACTATGGTCAACCCTGTCATGGGATTGCTCTAACCTCTGGTTGGAGTGATAACCTCCCCCTAAGCCCTCACCTCACCTCTGCTCAAGAATTCCACAAAAACCCCTTCCCTCTACTTAAAACCCACTTTTTAACCCTTCTTCCCCCCTCAGATTAACCCTTGCCCCGAAAAACCCACAAAAAGCCCTTAAACCTAAATTTCTCCGCCCAAAATATTAATTCGAATATTTTAATATGCCGGCGAGACCCCCCCAACATGCACGATCCGTCGGGAGGCTCGCCAGCCGTCCATCGTCTGCCACCCCCGATCTAACGATGGGCGGGTATTTCCAGATTTGGATCTGTCGTCCTTTAGCATCCGGGGAACGGTGGTTTTCCGCCCCATACATGGGACGCGTGGCACGCGGCGGGGTTGTTCAGAGCCCCCCTCCCCGATATCGCCTTTGCCCAAAGGTGGTGTGGGGAAACCGCTTACCACCCTCCCTGTTACCACCGTCCCTCCTACGTCACCTACACGTCACCATGACGTCGGACCATCTCCTGCCCCGTGCTGCGTGGCCCTCCACGTAGCCCTGCCACCTTATCTGCCCGCCACCGTGTCCGGCCACGCTGGCCTCCACCTCAGCGCCCACGTCACCCTCCGTACTCGGGCCCGCCATGACGTCATGCTGATGTCATCGGCAGAAAAGCGCCAATAACCCGTTTTTGCCAAAATTGTCGTTATAAACACCTGAAATAGCCGTTTTGTGTCATTTTCGAGGGAAATACACAGAACTCTTGTCGCTGCTTCGGCGCCAGATTTTTCCCGAACCTCCAAATTCGAATTTGCGACCGCCCGAGCTTATCAACTCAGCTACATTGAGCCTTCACAGTTCGGCCCGCAGGCTTTTCAAGCGATTTTATCCAGGTATTCACCATAATTCTCCCATTTCGACCATACATACCATTTCTCTACAAATTCACCATTAAAGCACTTGTCAAATTCCAAATTAAACTCTGTCTGCCACCTAAAAGTGAGCTAAGGTAACCTGCATTGCCCCAACACCATAATTTAACATTAAAACAGTCAATTCGCGGACCAAAATTGTAAATTTGTCCTCGAGGTGCCCGGCATTGTTCCCTTTTGCCGGGTGTAGACCAGCTGCAGCTTTCTACCAAAGTAAATCTCACATACCCTCTGCAATCATCCTCATAAATTCACAATCCCTGTGAATTTACTAGCAAACAGAAAAAACAAGTCTGCCAAGCCTGCCTTTTCAAATTTGAGGAGAATTTCAAGTATTGTTTGTTAAGCCTGTCACTCAAATCTTTGAGGAACCTTGCAAACCATTGTAATCACCTCAGTTAAATTCAAACTGCATAATGGTTGCTCCTGCACCCTCAGCCCTCAGTGTTGCTCCATTAAATCCACCAAATAAAGATCTGGAGTCCTGCCTCTTGCTGACAAGGACTACCTCATTGAAGACTTTGTGGGTAACAGGGACTTTCTGCAGACCTTCAGGCAATTGAGAGAGGACTACCTGAATGGTCATGATACATATGGGATATGGGAGTCAAACCTACCATACTACTGTCTCCCCTCTGTAAATGTTTTTCCTGAGATCATTCGCCTATGTGCTGAAAACTATGATGTGCAGCAAAGAGCCATCAAGTCTCCATCTGGGAGCATCCTCTTTCACATCAATCTTGAAACTATCAATAAGATGCTCCACTTTGATCAAACTGAGCTGCTGTTCCCCTTTTCCATGAATTATCTGCTGGACACTGGTGCCAAGATGACTAGTGAGGATATTCAGAAGGTCACCAGGACATTTGTGAAACCTGAATGTCAGCCTGCAGGGCCTCCTCCCTACTTGGATGTCCATTTTACTGAGGTAGGCAGAATGTTGCTAGACATGATTTCTTATGTGCTGGGATACAGAACCAGTGAGCATGTGGATGAAACAATGCTGGTATTGCTAGCTGCTTACAGCCCAGGCCAACCCCCTGCCCGCAAATATAACTTTGCCAAGTTCATAGCTAACAAGATTCATGATCAGCTGTGCAAAGTAGACAGACAGGGTGTCTTCAAGTACTCATCCTATATCTACCACCTTTTTATGTACTATCAGTCTGAGGCTTTTCCATGCTACATCAAAAAGCTGGACTATAGAGGGGAGAGAAGATCTGTTATCTTCTGGACATCTGTCTATCACCAAGTCCAAACTTCACCCTATTCCTATTGTGAGTTTGTTGACCAATTTGTATACCCTGTCTCTTGCCTATTGATGAGGTCCCCTCCTCCCAGAATATCAACTGAGATACAGAAAGCTCTGCAGCTTTCCAAAAAGTACAAAATAGGTTATTGGTACCTATATGAGAATCATACAATCATCAGAGTCTATGGCTGTGAGCTCTGTCCATACAGGCTCCCAAAATATGTGCCTATGAGAATTTTTGCCTTGGAGTATTACAGGCAGTTGATTCAGTCTGACCTCACTCACTTCCACAGCTCCAAGAAGAAAGGCCACCTCAAGTTCAAACACCAGGTGGGCCCCTTCATCATGAATAAGAAAGAAGGATGGGAAGATGCCGACCTAATCCTCAAAGACAAATACAAGCTGTCATATAGTTTTCGGTGGGTCCCTTATGACCCTGAAGGCTTCATCACTGCTAGAAGAATCAAGTACAGGCTTCTAGGTTATAGGCATTGTAAATACCCACATATTGAAAGATATGCCAACCAACAAGAATGGCAGTAGGATACTCTAATTGAAAAACTAACTGAAGAAGAGACAATGTTAAAGAATGTCAAGGAACTAGAAAAAACTCTTGACCTAGACTCTGTGCAGCAGGTACCCTTCAAACGGCCTTATTTAGCAGGAGAAGGGACCTCAGCCTCAAGGACTGCACCAGCCACACAGGCACCTTCCACAGCAGCGCCAGCTACAGACAAAGGAAATGGCATAATGGGTGCTGAAGAAGAAACCATGAAAGAAAAGTCTGCCCCTTCAAGTGAACAACAACAAGGCCAGCAACAAGGGCAGCAACAAGAACAACAACAAGAACAGCAACCGGAGCAGCAGCAAGAGTAGACTCCCCCTCCACAAACTGAGCCACCAACAGCTCCAATTTTGCAGACCCCAGCACAAGAAGACAGGGGTACGAAAAGAGCCAGAGAAGAGTCCACTCCTGCTAGTGGATCCTCCCAGCAACCCCAGACCAAGAGGCCAAGAGCTAATTCCCTGGAGGTAGAAGACATCACTAAAGAATTCCTTGACAGTTCAAGGAAAAACAGGGAGGGCAGCCAGCACACAGGGACAAGCTCCTTTCAGCAGGAGCAAGGATTACAACTTGGTTTGGAGGTGTCCTCCCCCTCACAGCAGAGCAAGAAGCCCAAAGGCACTAAGGACTTCTTCAAGCAAATAAAGGCACAGAATGACCTGCTGAGGGTGGAGGTTTATAAACAATTTCTCAATGCCACACCAACCCAAAAGGAAAGGCTAATGTCTGTGTATGACATTCAAGAGGAGAAAATGGTCCTCATCCATTTCAAGCCTACAGTGCCCCATCCAAAATCAGCAGCAGATTATGTGAAGACAAGGGTGGAGGTCCTAGCCAAAGACATCCATCCCATGGACCAGATTGAACTCCACAAACAGACTGGAGAAATGGTCTATGCAACCTTGGTGGAGAGGGCAACCTTGGCCCATGAACTGAAAGAGTCACTCAAAAATACCAACACTCAGTTGGATTTTGAGAGAATGTCCTCCCTAGCCAAGGATAACAGAATAAAGTCACTGGAGGACATTATTATCGACCTGGGACATGATCCTAAGGATCCAAAGGGTGTAAAGGCCCTTATGAAGAAAAAATAAGATGACCTCAATGCATTGAAGAAGAGGTTAAAGCTGCAGCCCACAGAGCACCCTCAAACAGCAGAGCTACAAAAGGAAAAACAGGCTGATGAGCAACTGGACCTCATAATGCAGCTAAATCAAAAGGTCTTCGATTTGGAGAAGGAGCTTGAAGGAGCATTGCAAGATAAACAGGGAGAATATACATCCCAAGCTCCTCCAACTACTTCAACCACTACAACAACTACAGAGACAGCAGTGGCCCCTACGACAGAAGCAGTAGCAACAACAGCAGCTCCAGATTCCAGTGCAAGTGTGGAAGAATTAACCAAGGCCATTAAGGAAATGGAGCTTTAGGCAAATTAAATAAAGAAGGCCAAGCAAAAATTGGCAGAACTAGATGCCAAGTATGACAAATCAAAAGTGACCGTAGCAGAGCAAGGCAGAGAAATAAAGGCTCTAAAAGAAAAAATAAAAGCCTTGGAGAAAGAGCTAAATCTGGAGAGTGCCATGGCTGAGATAAAAAGAATTCTATGGGCCAAAATTGGCCAATCCATCACTCAACAATGGAGGTCAATAAAAACTATACATGAGCAGATGGATTTATTTGGCCAAGCATAGACAGAGATTCAGAGGGCCAAAACAACACTGGGAGACAAGCCTGAACAAGCCAACAGAATGAGAGATTTTTTGAATAGGCAGGAAAAGGAGGAACTGACAGCCATTGGCATAGTCAACAGAACAGAGGCCGTCCTCACAGCCAAGAAAGTACTCACTCTCAGGAATTATGTGCAGACTATGCAGAGAAAGTGCTTTGAAATACAGGCTGAGGTGCATGAGTACCAACACAAGATGGCAGCACTGCAAGCAAAAGGACTGCCCAGCCTATTGAGCGGTACAGGAAGACTGATCTCCTGAGATCAATTTGCTAACAGGATGGCAGCTCATCTTTAAAACCAAATCACTGCATCTGGCAGTACCTCTCAGGAAACAGGGCCTCCAACAGGACAGAGCTTATATAATAAACTTGAAGGCCTGTTTTTTATTGAGAATGAGGTAAAGCACCTTTTTGAAATTCCTCCTAACTTTTACAGGTATACAGAGGCCGATGAAACTTTGATTAAGATTCGAGGACATCAAATGCCTAAGGAGGATTGGTGGCAGGCAATGCTTCAAATTTTGCCACGGTAGCCTCAGTTGCTCGGTCACTGCCATCTCCAGCTCACTAGAAGACAAACAGTAGGAAAAGGTTAGCATTTAAGGCAGCTGAAAAGTGACTCAGCACATGTACAACGACAGCTAGCCCAAAGGATAAGAAAAAACGCATATCTTTGACAGCTTATCCTCAGCCGACTCCAACAGCCACCAAGTCAACAGTCTCTAACCATTTTGACAGCTAAAGCACTGAAGAGTTATTACAGCATTAACTTTTTCAGCTACAACACTCCAGGAGTTGGCATAACATCAATGAGCCATTAACTCATTTCCTTGATATTTTTCATGTAAAATTTGTATATATACCCCCTTTAGCAACTCATAAGGGGTTGGTAATTTTCACTCTGAGGCAAATGTATTGTACACTTTCAGAATTGTCTAATACAAAGGGCTAGATCAGCTCAGTGATTTCCTGAAATTTTGATGTCTTGCTGATGACCTGCGTGCGGTTGCAGAATTCTTGTGCTATCTGATGAAATAATAAGTTTTCCTTAAACTCTGTTTGTTTTCCTATGTTCATTAAATCATACTCATGTTTCACTGACTAGCAGTAAAGAAAAAGAATAGTGCATGAATTGTCTGGTTACACCTTGTGCTCAATTTTTATCGCTGTAAATGTTTTTCTTCAGGATTAACTATGGACATGAATTCTTAAATGCTCATGTTTTTTATTAATTCTATAATTTGAATGTTGTCTAGAAATTCTTCACTGCTTCTAAATAACACTGTCACTTCTTTAGCATACCAGTTTATTGGAAGATCCTTAACTGCCTTTCATGAACTGGACACATCACACTTAATCACAATTTCAAAGTATTGTTTCTCAGACAGTTATCCAGCTCTGCAGCTTCACTACTGTATCAATATAGCACACCAAACAACTAAAGGACCACTGACTCCATTGCCCAATGACCTATAACATTCTAGTAAGAACATACATATCTTGACTGAAACATTATCCAACCAAATACAAAAACAAATCTTGAACATCATAACTAGCCTGAAATTTCTACACAAACAGAGCTAAACCTTAAAGAGAGAGCCCTCTCTGATTACAGCCTGGCTAGAAGCTGCAATCCAAAGATTGGTTAGTGGTTACCCCGACCGTATTCCCTTGGGATTCAAAGGGAACAACCTGGGTGCTAACATTTAGCATCATCATGAATGCTCAGGGAGTGGCCACTTGTCATCCTCTAAACGGTGCCAGCATGCTTGATCGGTTCATTTCTTCAGTTACGTCGTGGATGTGTTCTTCTTCCACCGTGGCAGTCAAACGGATTCTAAATCCCTTTTAAAACATGGCTTAATTCTCTGTTGATTTTGCTTCCTCCATTGGGTATGATCTTAGCCGTCTAATCTGGGCCCTCCAGATCTGACGCCATACGCACGTTTCGCACGGTTGACTTGCTCGACCGATAACATGCGATCAACGACAAGTTTCTCTCACCTCCGTCTACCACGCGTTGATCGATGTATGGGATCATTCGACTCTTGTCCAAAACCTCTTACCATTTAAGGGTGCCTCGATCGAAACCACCAGTTTCCAAAGCACAGGTATCGCCTTGTACTTTCGGTACTTTTTCCTTTTCCACCCACGGTTCTTCGGTTCCCCCATGCGACCGAGTGGTCGGGATTTTCCTTCATGGCCCTGTTCACCTAGTGATGCACGATTAGTGCTAATCTCGCATCAAAAACCACCTCCGTTTCCTGATCCGGGGCTCCCAGGGGCTACTTTAACCTCCTACGCGGTCTCCATGGGCCTCGTTCAGTGCTCTTTGACCGAGGTCCTCATCGTTCCACGTTGGCTTCCATTGCCACTGGTTCAGGGTGTCTTTGATCACTATTTTTTTTATTTCTTTAGAGATATGTTTCTACCTGATACAGTTATGGTTCTTTGACAGTCTTTTATGGATGTAATTTGGATCATGGCCTTCCCACTAAAAAAGTTTTTGGACCACCAAAAGTTGGTTTTCAGGCATCGTAAGTGAGGATATTGTTTCTTCACTTGTCTAATCTCAATCCACTTTGCACTACTCGACTTTGAACCTTTGAGCCCAATCCTGAGGTATTCAACATCTCCCCTGTGCATCGTCCTCACCTTCCTGTCCAACACTATGTCTTCCTGCAACTCATTGAGGTATTCAGGTAGCAGGTCATCAATAGAAGGCAATTGACTTTGCTCTTCAAGGTCCTAAATCATTGAAGGTTCAAACAATCTCAAGCAATCTGCATTTACGATTGAGTAGATGTGCATGTAAGCTGGTAAATCAAGGCGAAAAGCATTTTCACCAATCTTCTCAAGTATCCTAAAAGGTGCATACCTGATAGGTTTTATCTTTTTACCTTCACCTTGCATCCTGTCCTTGTTGATATACAGCTAGAGTTGGTCTCCAACTTGAAAAATATGCTCCATCTGATGCTTATCATGCCTAGCCTTGTACTTGGCCTAGCTCTTTTCCAACTATTTCTGTACTACCTGGTGGATCTCCTGGATCTGTTCAATGAACCTAGTTGCCTTGTCCACATCATTGTGTCCATCAACCATGGTATCTTTACCAAAGACAAAATCCAAAGGAGACCTTGGTGTGAAACTAAAACAAGTCTCAAGAGGAGATCTATATGTAGAAGAGTGTTTGGATCTGTTGTAAGCATGCTGCACATAACACAAGTGTTCATCCCAAAGCTTAGGATGTTTGCTGCAATAGAATCTCAGTAACTGGATCACTATCCTGTTTACTAATTCTGTCTGGCCATCTGTTTGTGGATGAAAAGCTATGCTTTTCTTCAATTTGGTTTCCATCAGTTCCCAGAGACTCGACCAAAACTTTCCCACGAATTGGGTGTCTCGATTAGATACAATGGAAGTGGGTAATCCAAAATCAACCCATACATGTTCAAAGAACAGTTTTACAGTCTGTTCAGCTGTGATCTGTTTACTACAAGGTATCAAAATACACATTTTGTTGAACCTATCCACAACAACATATAGATAATCATGACCTTTCCTAGATTTAGGCAGTCCTCCAACAAAATCCATGGAAACACTTTCCCAAGGGTGAGAAAGAACTGGAAATGGAGTGTACAATCCTAGTTTTCTATTGCTGGGCTTGCTTTTAGCACACATGGCACACCCTCTTACATATCTAGAAACTATCTCATTCATTTTCGGCCAGTAGCAGAATCTTTGCAGCTGTACAACTATTTTACTTACCCCAAAGTGACCCAATATCAGAGAAGTGTGTGCTTCCCTAATTATCTTTACTCTCTCAGTTTGTGGAATGCAGAGTTTCCCACAATGGTATAAGAGTCAGTCCTTCACATGATAGTCCACTTCTTCTACTCTTTTTCCTTGACTCAAAGTTGTATGTACATCCTTAAAGTCCATATCTTGAGCATATTGTTCTATGTAGCTTTCATGTAGCACAGAATTATGCTTAAGTATGGTAGATGCATTTATAATGGGTCTAGATAACATGTCTACAACCTTGTTATGTGTGCCCTTTTTATATCTGATGACTAAATGAAACTGTTGTAGAAAACCCATCCATTTGTAATGTCTTGATTGTTGTAACTTAGTTTGGGAGTGTAGGTATTGAAGTGGTTGATGATCAATATGTATTACTATCTCTTTTCCCATTAAGTAATGTTTCCACTTTTTCACACTCTAAACTAATGCATACAATTCTTTATCATATGTAGTATAGTTAACTACTGTAGAATTAAAAGTCTCAGAATGATAACATATGGGTTTGTCGTGCTTTGTCAACACTTCTCCCATGGTATAGTCACTGGCATCAGTTTGGATCTCATATGGTCTTTGTAGATCTGGCAGTGCTAGTATAGGTGCTATGCTAATTTTCTCTTTTAAGGTGTCGAAGGCTTTCTAATGTTTGCCTCCCCACTAAAACACCTTATTCAATCCTGTTAAAGCATGTAAGGGAGCTGCAATCGAGGAGAAGTTAGAAATGAACTTCCTCCAATATTGTGTTGCTCCTAAGAAGCTTCTCACTTTTGTAGCAGACCTGGGTTTAGGCTAGTTCACAATGACTGCCACTTTAGAGGGATCTATTTTCAATTCACCTCCCCATACTATATGACCCAAGTAGTTTAGAGATGTTTTTCCCAATTCACATTTTGAGAGTTTAACATAAAGTTTTTCTCTTTTCAAAACATCTAATGTCTTCTTAACATGCTTTAAATGTTCTTCCCACGTTTTACTAAAAATCAGAATGTCATCTAGATACACAATAACAAAATCATCAAGAAAAGGTTTGAGTACATCATTCATTAGTCTCTTGAAAGTAGCAGGAGCTTTAGTTAAGCCAAAAAGCATAACTAGCCATTCATACAATCCCTGCTTTGTTTTGAAAGCAGTCTTCCATGCATCTTGCTCTGCAACTCTAACCTGATGGTATCCACTATACAAATCTAGCTTAGTGAAATAAACAACTTCTTTCAATTGATCTAAGAGATCATCTATGCGAGGAAGGGGACAACGATTTTTTATTGTTATCTTATTCAATGCTCGATAGTCAATGCACATTATCCATGAGCCATCTTTCTTTCTCACCAAAATGATTGGTGACCCACATGGTGATGTGCTAGGCTTGATGAAGCCATTCTCGAGCAACTCTTGCACCTGCTTCTTTATTTCAGCATTCTCTAAAGCAGACAGCCTGTACATCCCAATGTTAGGCAATGGAACATCTTGCTGCAAAATAATATCATGTACTATTCCCTTTTTGGATGGCAAACCTTTAGGTTCCTAAAATAAAACATCATACTCTGAAACAGCCTTTCCTATATCAGCTTGTTCTTTAGTATTATAACCCTCAAATACATTGGTTTTATCAGGTTTCTTTTCCTTTACAACCATTAGTAAGAATTTTTTGCATGAATTTATCATTCTTTTCATCTGTCCTGAATTTATGAGAGTGTAATTATTATTGAGCTTATGATCTCTTACAAAGTATTCGATTCCATCTTTAACAAGTAGATACTTGTTCTTAGCTCTATAGAAAATATCATTTCTATCATACAAGTAAGGACTTCTTAAAACAATTCCACATATATCCAAAGGAATTATGTCTAACTCAATCTCATCTACAAATGTTGACCCAAAAGAAAACTTGAGTTTTCACTGTCTAGTCACTTGTAGTTATGCTTTATCATTCAACCATCCTAATGGGTATGGTTTCTTGTGAGGTTTTGTTGATAATCCCAATTTCTTTACAATTGCTTCAGAAATTAGATTTACCTGTGAGCCACTATCAAACAAAGTATCAATCTTTTGATTTTTGGAAATAACTCGAATATGGAAAAACTCATGTCTTTTTCTCTCATTTTCTTCATCAATAATAGATTGAGCAGAATTACTAGTAGATGCTTCAGAATTCTTACCTTTTATACCTTTGGCTATTATAGTTGTTTCATCTCCCAAGTCTGACCCCAAATCTTTCTGAATAGCTGCAACTTTCTTCTTCTTTTTTCCTTCGAACTTCTCAGGTCTTAGCTCTGGATGCAGAATCCAACAATGCTCATCATCATGCCCCTCCTTTTTACAGTGAGTGCATGAAGCTTTGGCTTTCTGTGCAGTGTTAGCCTTCCCTGCTTTTCACTTCTGCTTTCTTTTCTCCTTGCTCTTGCTTACAGTGGGTTGGGATGGTCCCCCAACTTTTGGATTTCCATTCTTTCCTCTAGCCTCTAGATGAGTAGCTTGTACGGATATAGCTTGTACGGATACCTCATTGGGATTAAACATGAGAATGGTATGCCTCATGTGGCTGTGTAGACCACCAATGTACTTCAAAAGAGTCTCTGGTGAGTCTAGTGAGATACCCAACATCAATGCTCTCTTTCTGAACTCTTGAGTATACCCTTGCACACTTTTCCTTTTCAACTGTCGAAGAGTTTTCCAACTCATCATGGCTTGTTGCATGTAGGCCAATGGATAGAATTGCTTTTTGATTGGAGAAACAAATTCACTCCAGACAGAGATGGTCTTGCCATGTCTTTTCATATCAGCTTGGGTTCTGCCTTCCCACCAAACCAAGGTAGTGCCTCCTAGGCGTAGGCTTGCCAGCTGAATCTTACTCTTGTATGAGTTTATGTTCTGTAACCTGTGATACACATCAATTTGTCTAATCTAATTGTCAAATTTTTCAGCATTTAGCTCTCCATCATATATAGGAAAGTCATATTTAACATCTAGCCTAATCAGAGATGCTTTCTTATTATGCACAGGGCTATTAGGAGGTGTGAGAAAGCTTTCCTCTTTCCCCTTTCCTTTGGAGTGGTCATGGAAGTGAGACTCATCTTCTTCTTTATCTTGTTTAGAACCTGATGAATCTTCAACCTTTTGCTTTCTAAAGTCTCTGTACATTTCTTCAACCATAGACTTTATAGCTAGGAAACTCTCTATGAATTGAGGTTCTGGCCCTATAGAACCTTCCTCTAACATTGTCTTTCAAGAGTAGACTCTCCCAATTTCAAGATTAGTTTCCACCAACTCTCCTTCTCCTAATTTGAGCTTTGATTTTGTTATATACATATTTGGGCACCGCAACTCCAATCACATATGTCCATAAACCAAGGGATTCTAAACCCCTAAAAGTGTTGTTTCATACCCTAAAGGAATAAGGTCAGCTGATTACATCATCTCCCAAAAGTTCTCCCTAAAAAACTACTCAGAATTGGTCAAAACTGGACCATGCAGACTGCTCCATGCATAGAGTGTGATGCATCTCACCTATTACACATTGGGGGTGTGATGCATACTAGAAAGCCCTTCTGTAGGGTGCAATGAGCGAGACCAGAAAAACGGAAAAAACATTTTTCTAGGTGGAAACTCAAAGAATCTTCTAGAAACTGCTCATATGACACTTGCCTCTCTAAATGCGCCCAGGGATGAGTAAGAGATCATGAAATCTATAAGTGGAACCAAGAACTATCAGTGAAATAACACTAATCAAAATCTCATAAGCTGACTCACTCTCCTGCAAACATCTATATATGGATCCCTCATCCAAGAGATCCAAAGCCTGGAATTTTGTAATTTGCAAGGAAGTGTTGTTGGTTTCTCTTTGAAAACATTGTTGGGTGATCTTGCTTTGTATGAGGTGAAGAGGGCTTTCATGCTGGGAGGATGATGCTAGATCAAATAGCTTGGTTGTAATCCTCTCTTCTACGACTTCTATCAATAAAGCTATTTGAGTTTTCCTCCATATGCTTGTATATCGTTGAATCTTGTATTTGTATATGCATCTATATGGTTAATGTATATCTAATCCTACATTATTTATGGTTATAAATCTCTATGCTTTGATGGTATTTTGTTGCCTTGACTCTACAGGTGTTCTTTGAAGCAGGATGAGCGAGAAAGGAGTGGCGAAAGCTCTATCAAGGGAGAGAGGAAACAAGCAAAGAGGCTAGCGAAAGACTTAGGTTGGTACTCTCTGCTTTTCTCTCATCTATCTCTCATAAAGGAAAACAAAAGTGACTTTAGTTTGTTCGTTTCTAAGATAGCTACCCATCTTAGTGGGACTAGCAGCTCTAAATGGACACTAGTTTTCTCGATAACAAAATGGCGACTCCGTTTGGGACAGAATAGTTTATTTGTTTTGTTACTATTGTTTGCTTTATAAACCACAGACGGAGCCTGAAGTTAAGCCAGCTAGCCTTCAAACTGCTTTTGCTATGCAACTGCAAAGTAGATCAATGCTGCTTCAGTCAATCTTCAGGCTGGTTTATGAACTAAACATCTAGCTTGCAAACATCCTAAGTGCCCTGGTGGTAGCTCAAATAACCTCATTAGATTAGCCCCTATACTTTGTCTTTACTGACAATCATTAGCTCAGCCTAAATCCCTGAACTTAGCTGTAAACTGTGAGTGAAAACCAAGCTCAGTCTCATCACTAGTCCATCGTACTATCTCCTCTTGGAAACCTGGATGCATCACACCTCCCATGTGTTGCAGGTGAGATGCATCCTAGTTTCCCCGTGTTACAGGTGTGATGATTGAATGAGACTGTTTCTGCCTCCAGATTTTGGTTTTTTCTTCATTTTCTTCAGCTTTATTCAGTAGTTTTGTTGTCTATGATCAGTATATCTCTGTTGAAACCATCTTCCTTTGCATTATTCAGCCTCCATCATAAGGAATTGTGAATTTTTTTTATGTATTTTTCATCATTTACAATTCTCCTTTGCAAATAGTAGCTTAATCGAACTGTCGTCTTTTGATTTGAAAGTGTCGCAAGTGTCGTTTTCAGTCAAGAAAAAGAGTGTCACAAAGCATTCCTCTTTTAGATAGTCGATTACACTTTTGCCATTGTATTTGATTTGAATCATTAGTATTTCAAGTGTCAAAAGCAATTTTAAATTCGAAATCGCAAAGTGTCGTCTTGACTTTACTTTCATTTTTTTTTTAAAGAAAATTGTTAGTACTGTCACTTTGAAAGAAGATATTTCAGATCTATACTTAGTTTTCTTTTTGTAATTCTCACATTAAGGAAACTGAAAAAAATACATGCATGTGCATTTGCATTAAGACTGCATGCTGAAGTTGATTTAGGAAAAGTGCATCTAGTGTGTGCTCTCTCCTCTATGTTGAAAAAATTTCATCTCTCTTTCCTAAGTAGCTAGGATTTCATTGCAGAAAGAAAGTAAATGACTATTTATCATCTTATATTGCATATTTAGGAATTGTATATCTACATCACACAGTGAACCTTAAAGGAAAACTTCTTAAGAAATATCAACTATAAAATAAACCTCAATGAACATAAAAAATGCTTTGGAACCTAATGCACAACATCTAGAAGTCTAGGCTAGAGATGTATTTCGGCATCATAAAGCCTAGTAACTATTGCTTTCATCATAGGTTCGGTGAATCCTCCTCTTTGAGATGACAAGTACAAGTACGGACTTATGCTCCCACGTACCATCGATTATATATTGGGAGACCACAATAGGCTACATCCTTTATCCTTAGGAAGCCGTATCTGCCACCCTATCGATCGCAATGCACTGAACACAGCATTTGGGAAGATTGACTGTGGTACCGTAAAAAGTATTCTGTAGTTTTTCAATTGGTTTGGTAATCTCCTCTGTCTAGATTTCCAGAGTAGTCACTTTCATTCCTTTTCAGACTCTTTAAAAGAAAAGGCCCATCTGAGCACTTGTCACTTCAGGCTCATTAAAAATCGAAGGCGACTAGAGTCATCTTTAGCTTTTTCTCGACTCTTAAAAATTGAAAAATCAAGTTGTGTCAAAGTGTCATAAAATTTATTTTAATCGGAATAACGTCATTGTTCCCTCGTTGGTCTTTAGGTTGAGAAATGGAGTCTACCAATCAAGGATTTCCCCTTGGAGGAAATCCTAGTCCCTTCTCTTCTTGGGGAGATGTTGGTGCTCCACATATGGCTACATTGTCCCTTCCAGGACTCACAATTGGCCTGCCAGTATGGCGTTTCTCGACCTCTATCATTAAAAACACCACAATTCCTCAGCGATCCAACCAAAAACCAGATGAAGTTGCTCCCCAACCTTCTACTTCATTTGTTTCTCCGTCTCCTTCTTCCTCTTCGCTTGGTGAAGCTAGCAACGCTAAAAACCAAGTAACTGAGAAGAAGAAGAAAGGGAAGGAGAAGAAGAAGAAGAATCCAACAACAAAAGGGGGCAATTGTACATCATCTGGCAGAAATCCACACACTACACCTTCCAAACCTAAATCTCCATGTGTCATTTGCAAGGGAGACCATTATCATCGAGATTGTCCCTGCATCCCATGGATCTTGAGGGACTGGTCTCCCCGCTTGCACAATCCAGTGTCTTAAACTGCTAACAATCATGGTGAATGCACACCGTCAACTAGTGAAAATGAAGTTAATGGAAAAAAAGGAAGATCCAAAATTCCTTGTAGACTTTGTGAAGGTGATCATGCCCTCCACTATTGTCCCTTCCTAGATGAAGCTAAGAGAGTCTGGGATAACCATCCTGCTTCACCGCAATGAATTCCTCCCGGATACAAAAAACTCTTGCCGAGTCCATCGCTAGATGAAAATCTGACTGACACATCGTTGCTATCGATCGAAGCACCTATCATTGAAGATAGACCCTCTGAGTCTACACTGGACCAAAGTCAGCAAGTCGAGATGGCAGTCGACCCAATCTTGTCTTCAGAGGGTCCACCTTCAGATGATACTATCACCAAAGAGAATGAGAATGACACCGTTCAAATTCTCTTCATAAACACAGACTCTGATGAACATGGGGGAAATCTACCCATTCCTTTACCACAGGAAGGAAGTTCGTCAGAGATTTATCCGGTCGTTTATTCGGCCCCACCTCCAAGCAATCTAGTCATTTCCTTCGATTGGAATATACTAGGTGTTATCACTCAGGTTGCTCCCTGCCTCCTGAAGGGAATACGACCGAGGTAACCACTAACCAATCTTTTAGCTGCACGTCCTAGCCTACCTGCAACCAGAGAGGGCTCTCTCTTTGTGATTTAGATTTATTTTGGTGCTTTTAGGCTAGTTATGATGTACATGGTTTTTGTTTTAAGTTTTTTGGATGGTGATTTCAGGCAGAGTTGGGATGCAAGTCTAAGACAGTCTCTTCCATTGCGCTATGGAGTCTATGATGGTGTATAGCTGAAAGTGTTTCCTGGGTAAAGGTAATACTACAAAGCGAGATAGGCAGTTCTGGAACAATTTTCAAATCTGGAAATTTGTGGAATGAAGTCAGGGAATGAAAGGCAATCAAGAATCTTTCATTATGCTGGCAGAGGGAAAGTGTACGAATGTTATTCAGGAGCAATTAAGAATCCCTAAACAATATTCAAAATGAAAGGAATTAGTGCAAACATGAGCAGTTAGGAATTCATATTTATGACTAATCCTAAAGAAAACATAATTAATAACAGAGATTGAGCACAAGGTGCGTTTAAACAAATCCTGGGCTATTCTTCTTCTCTATTACTAAGATTATGGAACATACATGACATTTTACAAACACAGAAAACATAAAACAGAGTTTAAAATAACTTATTGTTCGATAGAGTGACACAGGAATCCTGTAGCAGGTCCTAGACCATCATTTCCACATTCAGACAACGCAGAAACCATGAACTTCAATAGCCATTTGTATTAGAGATTCTAAGAAATTACAACGTAGCTTAGAGAGGAAATCACCAACCCCAAATACATATTATGGGGAGGTATTTATACAAAAGGGAGATACAAAATATCATGAAGATAAGTTTTGAACTCATGACTTCCTTTACCAACTCTTAAGAAGTAGTAAATGAGGGAATAAATGCTGCAATAGATATGAATATGCTAGCTGTCCAATTTGTTAGAGGTATTTTGACTTTCTGGGTTGAGTGAGTCGGCTGGTCACTGCGCATTGATTCTGCATTTGTTGCCTTGATGCTGCTATGTTGTTTTTCATTGTCTTGGCCTTTGTCATCGGTGTTTGATTTCTTTGCATTAACGAGCTGTAATCACCATTCCATTTCTGCTTTATGCTGCTTTTTATCTTTTGACAGGTGGACCATGTCTCTATATTCGCTGACCTGTAGCTAATAAAAAATAATCAAAAACAAAATTTACCTGAGCAATGTCTCCATCATTCCTTTCCACCAATCCTCTGTAGGCAGCTGATGTCTTTGTATCTTTATCAATGTTTCATAAGCTTCAGTGTATCTATAAAAGTTGGGCTGGACTTCAAATAGGTGGTTTATCTCATGTTCAATGTAGAACAGATTTTCTAGTTTGTCTTAGAGACTCTGTCCAGATGGAGGCCCTTTTTCTTCGGAGGTGCTTGAGGACACTATGATTTGATTGGAGGCATAGTTGTTTACTCTGTTGGCATAATGCTCATGTGACAGCAATCTTCCAGCGCTGGTTACTAAACTAGGTAGCCCTCTGCTCTATAATGCTGCAAAATTTATCCTGAATTCGTTCACCTGTGCTTGCATTTCTTGGCATTTTCTTTCCAGAGTTTGCACAAAATTCCTTAGGGTCAGCACCCCTTTTACTAGTAAGATGGTATCAGTCCTTTTCCTGATACCTATTGCTGCCAGCTGCTCTTTAGTATGAGTGTTGAGGAATTGAATCATTCTGTTGGCTTGCTCAGGCATATTTCCTAAAGATTCTCTAGCCTTTTGATTTTCAAACTGAGCCAAGCCTATCAAGTCCATCTGCTCATGTATAGTTTCAATGGATTGCCATCGGTCTGTAATGGATTGGCCAATCTTGGCCCACAAAATTTTCTTGACCTCAGCTAAAGTCCTATCAAGAGTAAGTTCTTTCTCTAGCTCTTTTATTCCATTTTCCAGTGTTTCACTTCCCTCGTCTTCTCAGCTACATCCATTTTTGACTTGTAATATCTTTCCTCAATTTTGGCCATCTTTTCTTTGGCCTCTTTCAATTCTGCCATTTGTACTTCCAGGGGTTTTATTTCTTCATTATCCCCTCCATACTCAGGCAGGTCTCTTGCTCTGCTGTTGCTGTAATTGTTGCTGAAACTGGTGCTGAGCTTGAGGTACCTGCTTCTGTTGTTGGACCAGTGGGAGGGACTATTGTGGTCGCTGTAGGAGGAGCAGCTGTAAGAATCTGAGTTGTTTGAATTGGCTAAGAGGCCAACTCTCCCTGTCTTCCTTGCAATGATGCCTCCAAGGCATTCTTTGTTTCTATCAATCTTTTGTGCAAGCTCATAAGCAAAGTTACCACATCCTGCTCTTCTTTTTGTTGTGCTACCTCTGTGGTTTGAGGATGTAGTGTAGCTGGCAGCCTGAGTTGTCTTTTGAGGTCTGCTATGTCTTCCTCTTTCTTTTGATCAAGGCCTGAATGCCCTTTGGATCTTGGGGATCATGTCCCAACTCTATAATAATCTCCTCCAAAGACTTGATTCTATTGTCCTTGGCCTGTGATGAATATTTCTCCAATTCTAGTTGGGAAAAAGTATTGTGCAAAGAGTTTTGCAATCTATGGGCCAACGATGTTTTTTCTGCCAAGGTAGAATATACCATTTCACCGGTCTGCTTGTGTAATTCAATCTGGTCCATCAGATGGATATCCCTATAAAGAACTTCCAGATTGGTTCTAATATAATCAGCAGCTGATTGTGGTTTCTGTGTTGTAGGTCTAAAATGACTGAGAGTCATTTTTCCTTCTTGAATGTCATAGGCTGCCATTAGCCTTTGCTGATTAGTGGGAGCCATTCTTAGCAGTTGGTTGTAAAGCTAGAACCTGACTGGCTCATTTCTAGCCTTAATATCAGTGAATGCCTTCTTGATGTCAGAGCCCTGTCTACTCTGTTGCCTGGTAGATGTAACCTCCACCCCTTGTTGTCTTTCTTGCTCTGGCTAGAAGGAGCTGGCTGATGTCTCCATGCTTAGGGGAACTTGTTGTTCAGTTGGCCCCTCTGGCATTTCTTCTTCTGAATAAGGATTTAATCTCTGTCTCTTTTCTCCTTGCTGATCTGTAGATGTCCCGGTGGGAGTCTCTTCTTGTCTATCCCTTTTCTTGGCCCTTTCCTCATTAAGAGGAGTCTGTAACACTGGGATTTCAGTTGCCTTTGCTTGAGTTAAAGGGTCTTGCCCTTGACTTTTTTCATCTGTTGAAGCTGGGCAGTCTGCCATTGTCTCTTGCTGTTCTGAATGCTGCACCTCTTTTCCTTTAGATGTTCCTGCTAGTGGAGCACTTTCTTGGGTAGGTTGTTGGGAAGCTGTGGTGGATGAGGTGCCTTCTCCAAGGTGCCGAGGAGATGTGAAAAACACCTATGCAAAAGATTCCAAGTCAACTGATTTTTCAAGATTCTTGATTGCTTTTTCGGTTATCTCTTCTTTAGTAAGCTCTTCCACTAGTGTGCCCTCTACCCATTCTTGTTGGTTGGCATATTGTTCAATTTCAGGGATTCTATGGTGGGGATACCCTGTGAGCTTGTTCTTGACCCTTCTAAAGCTTATGAAATGTTCAGGGTCATATGGTGACCAATAGAAACTCAGTTTGAGCTTAAGTTTCTCTCTCAGAATCTCATCGGCATCCTTCCATGCTTCTTCCCTTTTATTAAAAATAAAGGGGCCTAATTGATGTCTTATTTTAAGTTGTGCCTTTCTCCTAGCACCATAGAAGTGATTTAAGTCTGCACTGTTGAATTGCCGATAGTACTCCAAGGCAAAGAGTCTCATGGGGACATATTTTGGTAGTCTGCATGGGGCTAATTCACAGCCATAGATCCTTATTACAGTGTGGTTTTGGTAGTAGTACCAGTCACCAATGCTGTATCCTTTTGAGAGGTGCAGAATTCTCTGCATTTCAGCAGCGAGCCTAGGAGGAGGATCTGCTGATAAAAGGCAAGTGGTTTGGTAGACAAAGAGGTCAATGAACTCACAGTATGTGTAGGGGGAGAGATTAACATGATGGAACACTGAGGACCAAAATATCACAGACCTTTGCTCTCCCCCAACATCCAATTTCTTAAGGAAGACCAGGACACTTTCAGACTAATAGTATAGAAGCAAATGATAGATATATGAGGTGTATTTGAATACCCTTTCCCTCTCTAAGTTCATGAACTACTCATGAATCTTGTTGGCTATGAAGGTGGCATAGTCATACTTGAAAACATGGGGTTGTCCTGGAGTAAAAATAGACATCAAAGCAAAGACAGTCTCATCCACAATTTCACTTGTTTTGAATCTTAGGATAAAAGAGATCATGTCTATGAGCAATTTTCCCTCCTCGGTAAACCAAGCATGGTGATAGGGGATTGTGAATCTAGAGTAACAGTCTGGTGGCATAAATAGCTTGGCAACTCGGTCAACTTCTGCAGAGGACAACTTTGAGGCTTGATCCAGTAACTATTTCATGGAAAGGGAGACCAGAGGTTGAGTTGGCTTGAATTGTAGCATCTCATTTATGGACTAAGGGGTAATATAAAAGAGGACATTTCCAGCAGGATCCATCACTGCCCTTTGAGAAGGCTCATAGTTAGCACAAAACTAATGGATGAGGTCAGGGAAGACATTCACTGAGGGTAGATAATACATAGGCATATTGGATTCCCATATTCCTAATAGGTCAGCTTTGTTTTTGAATTTATTCCTTATTTCACAGAAAGCCTGAAGGTGAGGCTTATCTCCCTCCATATCAGCAATTTGATAGTCTCTGTCTGCCAGAGGTATCCACTCTAACTCTCTATGAGGTGCATTTAGTGGTGCAATGTTGAGGGCAACTGGAGCCTCCACGATTTTACTGGGATTATAATTGAATTTGGTGTATACTTCAACAGGAAACAGAGTCCTGATGATGGATTTTTGACGGGGAATTTACAGTTTTAAGTTCTGTGCGAAGATGCCCCTGCTGAGTAGAGCTCAAGGGGAATAAAGAGTATGCAGGGCTCTGCAACAACGAAGCTTAAAAAGGAATGGAAATAGCAGGGATTTTGCAGGTTTTCTTTAGTGTTTTTGCAGGTGAACAAGGGTCAGATTTTGAGCTTTAATGGGTAGTATGTCAGAATCATAGAAATTGGCAGGTTTTTGCCCGAAAATATGGTTGCCCAGTGAGGCAGAGCAGAGGAGTTTGCAAACAGGAATGTCTTTGGATTGAATTTAGGTGTATTAGTGATCTTATGCAGAGAATTTATGAAAAAACAGGGTCAAGGGCGTTCCTGGGTAAATACATGTTTGTTTCGAGAGTTTGTGGTGGAAAGGAGCTGCAGATAGAGCCGAGGAGGTCAGGTTGGTAGGTTGAACAGGCGTGGGTGGTCGACTGGGACATAAATGGTTTACTGAACGTAAAAACTCATGCAAGAACTTTTACAATTAGTCACGCAAAAACAAATAAAAACATCACTTTCATTGGTTTTTAACGAAAATTTGCGTTTCTGCGGTCTTTTGGTGCTTTTTTGTGCTGATGTCAACATGACGTCATGTGGTCCTGTAGCAGGGTATGGCGGGTAACGTGGCACCTGACATGGATGGGTGACGGGGTGGCCACGACGGACTATACAGTAGCAGGGATGTTGACGCAGAGCTGATGTGGACAGCGGGGAGGACAGGCGGTAAGTGGTTTGCTATCGGACTGCCTTTGGTACGGGGGCAGTATGCCTTAGCACAGGCCTGATGCAATCAAAACGGGCCACGCGCCCCCGCGTACGGGCTTCTGCAACCTCAAACTGCCTACCCAGCCTAATACACCTAAAAAATTTTCTTCCTTTGGATTGGGTGCATTTGAACTTGCAAACCCTGAAGTTCGTCTTTTCTTTTGACTGCCCTCCTATCTAAGTCTACCCTTATCTCTTCCAAGGGCCCAGATTAAGCAGTTGGGCTCCTTAATTTCTCTACCTATCTGCTCATCTGCCAAGCTTGAACTGTTTGGATAGGTAATCATTCTCTATTCTATAACAAGCAATTTAAACATGGCATGGTCCAGATTGAACTGTTGGACCACCCATCAAGTGTGATAAACAATAGTATTTGCACATTGTGAATTTGCAAATAATATGATAGTGGCATTTTGGCTGGCCACTTTCTTGGTCTTTTGGTTTGGGGTTCATTTTCTTTACTTTTGTTGACCAATTTACTCTTTTTGCCCTTTTATTTTTCTTTTAGGGCATACCCTCTTTACATTTTTTAATTTTCCCTATCTGTATACAAAATATGGAACCTTTGCAGCATAAAAGGATGAACATATTTGGCACTTCCCTGGTCAATCATGAAAAATGAAACCTATTGGTATAGGAACCTAACAGTAGGCAAACCCCACCTACCATCTAATGTACCATTCCCAATAATAGTACAAGCTTATAGAATGATCATGGTTGGTATTGTTATAGATGAATGGGCTTCTGTGAGTATCCTTTCCTCAACTTCTTGGAAAGTGCTTGGTTCGCCATCACTTTTGCCTGAGATTCAAAATCTGACAGGCTTCAACAAAGGAACCAGTTGACTGTTAGGGATCCTTCCAAATTTGCCTATAACTTTGAGAAGGAAAGCCATTCACCTAAACGTGGTGGTAGTCCAAGGACCTCTAGATTACAATCTACTCCTTGGGTGTGACTACATTTATAGCATGGGATCTATCGTTTCCTCACTCTTTCGAGTGATGTGTTTTCCACATGAAGACAGAGTGGTCCACCTAGTTGACCAACTTTCATTCCCTGGTTCAAACACAGCTATTAGTCAAATGCCATCCCTAACTGGTATTTTTGCACAAGGAATGTCTCATCAATCTCTAGTCTGTCCACCTAATGATCGTGAGTGATTCGGTGATTGTGACTGAAACCTAGGAGGCATGCGCTGTGGTCTGCTTCGGTAGGAAAACCCCAGATATAAGGTAGGTTTCTGCATAGGAATATGACTATTGTGATACCCCTATCCATTTAGGAAAATGGATTTGGACTGGAAAAAGATTCCCTCGTCAAAGGTTATGTGATTGGCACTGACAATAGTCACCTTTGTCCATTTCGATGGACATCGCCAAGGAAGTGTTTTGTCTGCGACGCGGATGGAACAATCTTGCTAATGCAAGAACTTCCATATGGTGACCTGGAAACTCTACTTTATACCTGGGGGCATGCAAACCTTTTTGCATGCAAGTGAAAAGTGACCATTTATTTTCTTAGTTTGTAGACTCTTAACCCTTTAAACTCGTAGGTTGGTCGTTCCTGTCTTGCATAACGAAAGGCTCTAGGAGCAAAGTTACGCATGGGGAAAGCTCCCTAAAAAATGAACCTACTGATAAGGCATCCTTATTATATGACTGGCACAAGAAGTTTTACACAAAGTTCAAGCTCGTTAAAAAATAAACCTCACCATGAGCAGTTTTACGTGAAGTTCAAGCTCGTTAAAAAATAAACCTAGAAATGAGCAAGTGTTCCCATAGAGTTTAAGCTCATTAAAAAATGAACCCCACCTTCGGTAAATAACCATTGTGATCGCATAATTATCTGCTTTTGAACCTTGGTCGTGTTCTCACCATCACCTCCACCTTTTTCAGCTGATCATACGCCTCCATTTGATTGTTTACCCTTTTGAGGAATAGCTACGACGAGTGATTCTATTAGCCACCTTCTTTACACTGCCATGATTGAAAGGTTCCAAACCTTACCTGGAACCAGTTCCTATCCAAAAACATCACTCGTTCCTCAAAAAATGAGTCTCCTTTAAGTTCTTTTCATCTGACTCGTAAAATATGAAAATATTTCCAAGAAATTGGCTTCTCCAGCTCATTAAAGCGATCAGAAGTTCCATCCCTCCTCTAGATTTTAATATTTTTGGACCTAAGGGATTATTACACAAAACGATCGAGTGCTTGTCTTGTTCGGCTCATTAAAACTATCGAAAAGTCATCCCTTTCGTATTATTTTACACTTTTTCAGACTTAAGGGATTACATTATGAAAAAGGACCACTGGAGTTGCCTTTCCATCCCTTTTAGACTCTCTAAAATTTAAAAGGACTGAGTTATCTTTGTCGTTAAACTCGTTAAAACAATAGCGACAAACTTGTCCATGCAGACAAGAGCGAGTTTCACTGTCGCTAGGCTCGTTAAAACATAGCGACAGGTTTGCCCGAAGGGAAAATTATAGAACAAGCATATGTTATCCTCCTCAAGCTTGACAAAAATAAAGAGGTACTGGTTAGCAATGACTGGGGAAAAAGGGAAGAAAACTTGAATAGCTTCATTGGTAGCAAGTCGCTCTTAAACATGACACTTTCACTCTGTCACCATGATTGAGTCGAGTTGGGTTATTCCATTCACCGGTCATATCACCATTGGTCCACCGTACCATCCACCTTGGGGTTAATGCTACCAATCCATTTTAGTGTCGCCAGTATGTTCAAGAGACGTTTCTCAGAGAATTCACCAACCTAGCTAACGCCTCATCCGCTGCAATACCTTCACTCTTCATTTTTCATGAATGCCACCCTGAACCTTGTATCATCATATCGTTTTCACCTCCACAAAATCATTTGCTCCATTTGTTATAGCTCCAAATCTCACTCTTATGGTTTGTGATGCTGCACTTATGGCCTAGGGCAACCCCTCCTTCCAGACCTGGTCCAAAAATTTAAAAAACAGTGTTTTATTCCCTATACGCGACTTTGCCCTGTGTTAAACGCGTGTACACGCGGGTCTGTCATACCCAACCCGCGTGTATCTATTAAAACACTTAAAAAAATATAATTTCCTCTTTTTCGGGCAGTGATCGCGGGTTTACCTACTGGATCACCTGTTAGTGCCCGTGGCCCAACTGTTCCCAACCAACTCCTAACTAAAAAACTACTTTGGAGAGGGTATAAAAAGACATCAAAGGGAAGGCCAAGGGGAGAGAGAAAGGAGAGCAAGATTATTATGCTGAGATTTTTCCCTTACACCAGGTCTGAAGTCCTTGGTGCATTCTGCACTTCCCCCATTTTGCATTGGAAACCCTTGTTTCCATGTGTATTGGTGATCATTCATCCTTGACATCATCATTGAGTAAGACTTGGAAGGAGCTCTTGTTGGAGGCTGGAGGCTGGAATGAATCCGGGAGGAAGCTTGCTTGGAGCCTGCTGAAGGTGTTCAGGTGATATCTTTCCGATATATGTACTTTATTTGCCTTTATATATAAAGAAACACGTCTTTGTTCCCGAATAATCTTTCTTTATGCTTATGAGATTCTTGTGATTGAATTCTTATGAAAGTGGTTACTTAAATATTTTTTATAACTAACTTTATAGCATAAAGATGATTTATATATAAACTTCTATACATGTACTGTCGTGTTCTTTGATTTGTTTGTCTTGCAGGTCAAAGAAAGAAGAAGGGAACTCCAAGAAGGGTTTGCACCCTAACGGTCTTCTCGAACGTAGGACCTTAGGTATGTACCCTAAACATTAGAATTTGCTTAAAAGTAAAAAAGATGGCTGTGTGTGTGTGTTTCTTTGAATAAGCAATTTTCAGTCTGGTAGAGTCTTAGCCCAAAGGACCCTAGGGGTACTTTCCCTTCAACCAGAATTGGCGACTCCACTGGGGACAACACTCTTGTTGTTCCTAGTTTGGGTAGTCCTCAAGCCAATCAAGGCTCAGTCCCTCTGTTTGTTGGTTCTGACTGTCTGATATTTTCTTGAACTCCAAGCTTTTCCAGTTTTTCAGTTTGTGTTTTTTTTATTTTTCTAAGACTTCAGATACGCACTTTTTCTGGATTACAGAAGCGTATATACGCAAGTTTCACTAAGTAAACCCGCGTATACGCAGGTTTCCTTAGTTACAGTCGCGTATACACGCATTCTGCAAATAATTGCAGGCGCGTATATCACATAATTTTCAAGATTTATAATTTTTCTTTTGCTGAATGTTTGTCTGGTAGTTTGGGTCAGTTTAAAACAGTCAATTTCCAGTGACAGTTCTCTGTTTAACAGGGGGCATCTTGTTTCGAACTCTCTCTAGTTATAAGGAGTGCTAGTCTTGTTTTTCGTTGATTGCAAGCGTCATTGATTTTTGACACACAAGATTTCTGTTTAAGAATCTTGATTGCTCTGTTTCGGCAGAGTGGGAAGATTGTCTTCAAATCTTTGTGTCCATTTTGTTTTCATGACATTTGTGTTTGCTTAACGAAATCATTTTTATGACCATTTACTCCTTAGTTTCGGGAAATTTGTTTGTTACCAGTTTCTTGAAACTTGTCTTTTGATATTTTAGACTTTCATTGCTGCTTTTGATTGTCAAAAGCGTTTTCGAACACATTTTATTTTTGTTGAGTTTTCATCATTTGAAAGGTATCAATTCACAAAAGTGTTTGGTGGCTTGTTTATCAATCATTAGTGTCAGTATTTTTGAGAGTTTTCCTTTGAAAAAGACTTTTTGGTTTGATTGAAAGAAAATCTTTTGAAAGTTTTTGAGTTTTGCTTTCTTAAACTTGCTTCTCATTTGATTTCCTTTTTTGCGAAGTGAAAGTGCTTTGTTTTTATCTTAAAACTTGTTTTTATTGTTTGGACGAAATGATTAGTAACAAATCATCTTCTATCTAAGCATTTCAGTGGCAAGACAAAATTTGGTAAAGCAGCAACTTTCCTTCTTTGTTTTTAGAGTAGTCTTTGAATCATGCATCCACATTTAGTTCTTGCATTAGGGTAAGATTTGCATCTTTTTTTTAGGCATATTTAGTTTTGTTAGTTTTTGTGAGTGTGGAGTCTGAAAAGAAAAAGGAAAAAATTTTGTTTATATTACAAGTGCCTTCTGAACCTCATAGAAATTGCTATTCATCGAAAACAAAAGTGCATATGCATGTAGCTAAGTTTTATTAATTTCTTTTGCGTCCATAAAACACCACAAGTTTCACCTCCATTACCTTTGACTTAAAGAACAGCCTAATAAAATCAAGCGCTTAATTAAAATCCACTAGAACTTTTTGTTTTAGTTATTACACCAACAAGGTTAGGATTTTAGGGCCTTGGATTAGGCGAGTGGAGAGTTAACTCTCCAAGGCCACACAAAACGTCAAACATAAGAGTCTGATTAAAGAGAGTAAATCCAATAGCGTTAGGAAGATCAGGAAAGCTCCGGATCTGGGAGTTAAGCACGAGGGTCTGTGAAGACAGGGAAGAGAGATACCCCCTCTCCTACTTGTCCGAACTTACCTCACGACTGTTCCGCCTGGCTTCTGCGACGAGTTGGTACCCATAGTTGCCTCTCCTAGGGATCTGCATAGGTGGCTGCGGAGGGGAATCCCGTAGCACCTGAGGTCGACGTTGTATCACTCTCGACAGTACTTCCGGAGGGCACCCTTGCGAAGCTTGGGGGCTTGCACCGGCGCAGACTGTTGTTAGGAGGTCAGCGTAACTTACTCTGATACCTTCGCTGATAGGACTGGGCCCTCATCATCCCAGACTATCCTCGGAAGGCCCTTTGATTCACTTTCTCGTATTTTGGTGTCTGGTCTCAATCACCCGGAGCGGAAATACTTGAAAGTTGTTTGACTGGCTGTATCTTTAGGAACTTTATACTGTGTGCTCTGTGCTCCTAGTCGGCTTAGCTTTTAATTTTTTGAGTCTTTAGTTAGATCTTAACAAAAAATTCAAAGTGGCTGACCGGTCTCCAAGACAGCCTCGAAGACTTCGTGGTCTCTCGCCACCTAGTTTAGAGCCTTCTCCTAGAAGGCGCAGAGGGAATACTACCGGTGGGGTCCGTCCCACGCCGGTTGACGCATCGGGGATTGATCCTCCTCTCGGGGATATTAGCGGCCAAGCAAGGCCTGGTACTTTTGAACAAGAGAGGGACACTCCAGTCTTTTCTCAAGTTCGCTTTCAAGCGGAGAATAACGTAGAGGTAGAAGAACTTTCAGAATCATTAGTGATTCCAAATTCTCCACTACCATCTAGTTATCCAGACGTATTGCAATACGTTGGGCCTCCATTATATAGACCAGCGAGTCCAGGTTACGCTACGCGCTTACCATTTATAATCACTACTGGAAGCATGGCTTCCACGAGTGCTGCGACTATGCAAACCCCAACATCGGTGCAAGGGGGAGGAACCATTTCCATCCCCTCCGCTTCCTTGTTCGGATCGTTTGCTAGCACATCTTTGGTTGGGTCTACCTCCATTCCGTCCACGAGTGGAAATGCCCAAACCAATGCTTTTAGTACTGGTTCCTTCCTTTTTGGCACCCAATCACAGGGTATTCCGTCAGTTCCGTTCAGTGTCGCTACGTCCATGATGGGCGGATCGGCTTCATTTCAGGGTTTTCCTTTTGGAAGTGGTCATATCCCACATTCCAACCCAACGGTAGGATCCATGCCTTTTTCTTCAATAGGACAAAGCAGCAATCCTTTCCAAGGTTGGAATAACCCTGGGGTTAGTAACGCAGGAACTGCGAATCCATTCATTGGCCAACAAGGAAGTAGGCCGTATTCCACGGTTAGCATGTTTCAAAGTATTCCTCCCCTCGCTTCGGCTTGGAACCCATATCAGGGGTTATCGACTCCTTACAATTCTTTAGGAGGAAACTTTGCAAGCTATGGAGCTTATACGGCAGGAGTCGGTCAAACTCCGAATTTAGCTGGACCACAAGGCTTGCCTTTTGGTTCAGCTGCTTCTACTGGTCACTTGGGGCAGCCTGGTGCCTTTCAAATCCCAGGACAATCTTTTCAGAACTTTGGGAGTTCTGCCCAGTCTGGGTGGAATCCCCTAGGTCCTCCTAGGCTTCCATTTCTGGCAACGTTAAACTTGCCAGATCTCACTAAGCTAACGAATGACCCTATCAGATACAATCCGGCCTGGCCTCCGGTCCCAACCAAACTCCCTTCGGACATCCCAAAATTCGAAGGGAAGAGTGGTGAAGATCCGGGCAATCATGTAACCACATTCCATTTGTGGTGCTCATCTAACTCCCTCATCGAAGATTTGGTTAGGTTGAGACTCTTTCAGCGCACCTTGACTGGTAATGCGGCTAAATGGTATATAGAGTTGCCAGGGGGCAGCTTTACATCGTTCGCTGACTTAGCCAATATCTTCTTGAATCACTTCCAGTTGCCTGTCCGCTATGATGCCGGAACTGAACTTCTGGCTACCTTTCGTCAGGATAAGGCAACCCACATTTCTGATCACATACAGGAATGGAGACGGAGAAAAAGGCTCATTAAAGCCGAAATCCCTCCGGAGTACCGTCTAGAGTGGTTTTTGAAGTCTTTGCAACCTGAGATCTCCAAGGATGTCTCCATGTCTGGGGTCTATTCTGAGGAGCAAGCCATTTTCAGGGCCCAGCAATTAGAACTGATCTACTCTCAGTCTGGGATCCTCCAAAAGTACTTGCCAGATGCTCCTGGATCTAAGGTTGATTTAGCTAAGCCAAAGCCAGGTCCTCACGCGGATGGTATCGTGGGGTCAGTAGACTCAACTACAGTGAACTTGTTGAATCAATTGCAGCAGTTGTCATTACAAACTGCTCCTAACAACCAAGTCACAATGTCTAATCCTCCCGCTTCCCAAAATTCTTCCATTAACGTCGTCCAATCCGATAACCCCAAAGGAAATCAAAATTCCAATGGGAAAAAGAAAGGACGTGGTAAAAAGAAGAACTCGGATGGGAAGCCCGATGCAAATAAATCCGGCAACAACGCTGGTGGTGGTAAGGGTGAGTCGAGAAAGAAAGTTAAGTTTCCTTGCAAGTTATGCAGTGGGGACCATCTAACTCATCTTTGCCCTAGAATCGAAGACGCTCAGCGCTTGTTAGGAGAGCAAGGGACTTCTAGTTCGCAAGCTGTGTTGACTAACCCGTTTCCCCAAGGGCAGCAACTTCTTGCTGGCGCAAATTCGAATCCTGGGACCTCCTTGGGGGGCAACCAGGAAGGGGAAAAAGCATCAAATGTTTTTATGATGGGTTCAAACGTTAACATGACTACTCGGTCACGTGATTATGGTGAAGCTGAAACATCTAAGGATAAAACGGTTCCCGGAAGTAATGACCTTCATATTGAGCGACCTCCTGTTGAGACTGTACCTAGGATACCGAAAGGTTCCGCCAAACGCGCGACAATTAACCCCAATGCTAGAGCTGCTCAAAATTACTCCATTGTGGAGGATTTGGCTCAAAGCCCATGTGCTATGTCCACTTTGGAAGTTCTCTAGTCGTGTCCGTCTCAGAGAAGTGCTTTACTCTCCGCCATTGGAGCAGTCGATCCAGCTAACTCTCTAGTGCTCTCTTTTGACATGTCAAATGTCAAAAAGAGACTCCCTCATCATATGGCTTTTCAGGTAAAGTCAACATACCGGAAAATCAATATTTTTCGCACCGTTATAGATGAAGGAGCTTCCACATGCGTCATGTCCATGTCATGTTGGAAGGCTATTGGTTCACCTTCGGCCGTTCCTTCACCAACCGTCTTAACTGCATTTGATGGCCATTCTCACAAGCCGCATGGGATTATCCCGGCCTTTCCTATATGTGTTGGAGGGAAGGTCGTTAATATCGAAGTTGAAGTCATAGATGCTAACCTAGACTATAATCTCCTATTAGGAAGGAACTGGGTGTACGAGATGGAAGCCGTTGTTTCGACTCTGTTTCGTGTCATTTGCTTTCCTCATGAGGGGAAAATCATTAAGGTTGATCAATTGGACTATGCTCCAATCGATCCTCAAGCAACCTCCGACTCTACTGTTCCTTTGGTGGATAACCCTCGCCCGCCGACTGAGAATTTAGGAGTAGGGATGTATTCCTCATTGATGGGTACGTTTGATCTTCCCTCTCCTTTTGCAAGAATCAATGCTATTTCATCATCCAAGGAATCTTCTCGAGAGGAGTTCTTCCGAACTCATCATTTTTCCGACCCTTGGACCTTGCCTTCACCTACGACCACATTAGTTGAAGGGCAAGTTAATGGAATGGCATTTCCTATATCTGCAGCTGAGCTTAGATATCAGGCTATCGTAGACTCTGCAGATAACCATTCTACTCCTTTTTCCGAAGAGGAGTTAGATGGTCATGTGGCCCCCACTTGGAGCTTTGATTCTAACTCTGCCTTGGACTACTTAGATTCGGTTCTACCTTCTGAAGAAGCAATCCTCGAAATTATGATGGGTATAGATCGACCTTGGGAAGACTTACACCATCGCTCATATTTTCTTCCTCCATTGCAGGAAGTAGAATCTAGATTCTCCGAGCTCGTTGGTAGTGATGTTTGTACGGTGTCGAACCCTTTGGCTCCAACACACGTGCGTGCCGAAGGTAATATGTCAGTAATCTCAAAAACGATACCTATAAACATCTCTAAGGATCCTAACATCATCGAGAATATCTTCATCGGAAGTGAGTGTTCCCCTGAAGAAATTCAAATTTACACCGACCTATTCAAGGAATACCGTGATGTATTTGCTTGGTCTTATGAGGAAATGCCCGGCATTGATCCTTCTATAGTCCAACATGAGATCAAGACGTATGAAAACGCAAAACCGATTCGTCAAAGGCTTCGGCCGGTTAACCCTAGGAAAGCAGCGGCTATCAAAGCTGAGGTTGAGAAGCTGCTAAGGGCGGGTTTTATATACCCTGTTCCTCTTACGGATTGGGTTTCGAATCCAGTCCCTGTGGACAAAAAGCAAGGAACAATCCGAGTATGCATCGATTTTAGGGACTTGAACAAGGCTTGTCCAAAAGACAATTACCCCACGCCATTCATTGACCAGATTATCGACGAGTGTGCGGGTAATGAAATTTTTTCCTTCATGGACGGTTTTTCGGGTTATAATCAGATCTCCATTCGTCCTGAGGATCAGCATAAGACTGCCTTCATATGTCCCTGGGGTACCTTTGCATATCGAAAGATGCCCTTTGGTCTTAAAAATGCTGGAGCCACCTTTCAGCGGGCCATGTCTTACGCTTTCCACGACATCAAACATATCATCGAAGCATACTTAGATGATCTCGCTGCTCGTTCTCGAAAGAGGACTGATCATCCTAGTCATCTTCAATTAGTCTTTGAGCGATGTCGTTTCTATAAAATCCGGTTGAATCCCAATAAGTGCGTTTTCGCGGTTACATCCGGTCGGTTGTTAGGGTTTATTGTGTCTAATGAAGGGATTCGGGTTGATCCCTTCAAGGTTGAGGCAATAGTTCAGTTGCCTCCCCCGTCTTCAATTCGTCAACTTCAAAGTCTTCAAGGGAAGGCCAATTTCTTAAGAAGGTTTATAGCAAAATATGCCGAGATCACTAAAGGGTTCATGCGTTTGCTACGGAAAGGAGTTCCATTCCTGTGGGACGACTTTGCGCAGCGGTCATTTGATGCTTTGAAAAAGGCATTAGTCTCTGCCCCGCTTTTGAGTCCACCGGATTATGGTAGAGACTTCCTTTTATATCTCGCTGCAGCAGAATCTACCATTGGTATGGTTCTAGTTCAGGAAGACGATGCTCTTGTCGAGCACGTGATTTATTATTTGAGTCGAGGCTTGATAGGCCCTGAACTCTGCTATTCTCCAGTTGAGAAGTTGGCCTTGGCAGCAGTCCATGCTGTCCAGAGGCTCCGTCATTACATTTTGCTACGCAAAACTTTTGTCTTAGCGGTGGTCAATCCATTCCAATTTGTCCTCAGTAGGCGAGTGATTGGGGGCAAATATAATAGATGGATAGTCATTTTACAAGAATTCGACCTCGAGTTCTTGTCCGCCAAGTCTAAGAAATCTATGGTCTTCGCGGAGCTAATTTCTGAGCTTCCTTGTGGAGAGGATGTTGTTTATGAGGAAAGTTTACCCGACGAACATATATTCCTCATCTCTTCACAAGACCCTTGGTATGGAGATATCATTGTTTATCTCCAGACTTCGAAGTTTCCCTCTAATTCCTCCAAGAATGAACGTCGCAAGTTACGTCACCTGGCTAAAAACTATGTTATCATTGGTGACACTTTATACCGTCGAGGGGTTGATTCAATTCTTCGACGTTGTTTAACCTTAGAGGAAGCAGAGTCTGTTCTTAATGATTGCCACAGTGGAGCTTGTGGTGGTCATCTATCCGGGCTTGCTACAGCCCAGCGCATCTTACGTGCTGGCTACTTTTGGCCTTCACTCTTTAAGGACTGTGTGGAAGCGGTAAAACGCTGTCACCCGTGTCAAATTTTTACTCGCAAGATGCACGCGCATCCAGCTCCCCTTTTTCCCGTTGTCACTGTCGGTCCCTTTACTAAGTGGGGTATTGATTTTACGACTTGTAATCCGCCTTCAGCGGCAAATCACAAGTACATTATCGTGGCTGTAGACTACTTCACGAAGTGGGCTGAAGCCATGCCTACTTATAAGAACGACAGTGACACGGCAGCTTTGTTTCTTTTCAATCAAGTTATCTCAAGATTCGGTATCCCAAGCGAGATTGTCACTGACCATGGCAGTCATTTCCAAAATCAGCTAATGTCCAAATTGGCTTTTAAATTAGGTTTCCGTCAGGAGCATTCGTCCCCTTACTATCCTCAGGCCAATGGACAGGTCGAGGCGGTCAATAAAACTCTTAAGACGATACTCCAACGGACAATCGATAAAAATCGGTCCAATTGGCACATTATGTTGTATCCGGCTCTTTGGGCATACCGAACCTTCGTTAAAACGGCTACTGGTTTTACTCCTTTTCAGTTAGTTTACGGGATGGAATCTATCTTTCCGATCGAATGTGAAATTCCATCTCTGAAATTGGCTGTCGAGCTTCTTCCTGAGACTTCGAGTCTCGAGGAGCGCCTAGTTCACCTGGAACATCTCGATGAGCAACGTCGAGATGCCGCCACGACGAATGAGGCCCATAAGAAAAGGGTTAAAACTCAGTATGACAAGTCTGTCTGACCTCGTGTCTTTTCTGAAGGTGACCTTGTCTTGGTCTATGACCAAGATAAGGACGCCTTGGGGGCAGGCAAATTCAAGCCTATGTGGTACGGTCCTTTCATTATCAAACGAGTCTTAGAAAAAGGATCGTATGAGTTAATTGATTTCGAAGGAAACAAGCTGGCGGAGCCCCGAAATGGGCTCTATTTAAAGAAGTATTTTTCTTAGTTTTACCAGGCAATGACTTCTTTGTGTTTTATGTATATTTGTACATATCTTATCGAGCGTTTTCTGATATCAGCACTTTTTGGTCTGCTTTGGCAGGTGTTGATGGATGATTTGGTTTATTTTGGATTCGCCGATGGTGCTAGTCGGCACACTCGGAATCTTGCTTCCGCAGCTTGGGTACTTTATTACCCAACTGGTCAGTTGATGACATCGAGAGGCGTGTGTATCGGTCCTGCGTCAAGCAATATGGCCGAGTATACAGCTGTTATCAATTTACTATCCGAGGCAATCTCTTATGGGATCGACTCGTTGGTAGTGTATCTTGATTCTCAATTGATAGTGTCTCAGTTAAATAACATTTATCGGGTTAGAGATCCATCATTATATCACCAATATTTAAGGGTGAGGTTGTTGCAAAGATCATTTACTTACATTAATTATTTTCACATTCCAAGATCTCAAAATTGGTTAGCTGATTCTATCGCTAATCAAGCATTAGACTGGCATATCAATCATTCATCATCATAAAATCATGTATCAAAAAGTCAAACTGTATATATATATATATCGCAAAGCGTCTCGAGTGTACATATGTGTGTCCAAAATATACAAAATTGGGACTCAAATGCCCATAATCATGTCAGGCATATCTAATGCCTCGGCTCTGGATGAGCAGCTAAATAACTAACTATAGCATTGGCCACGCGCCGAAAAACGTGAACCCAGTCACGTGGCATCCCAACCACATGACGCTGCATATCTGGAGGAAGGTCCTCTATCTCAGCCATCGGTACTTGGTAGCTCAATCTCGCCAAGTGTCGCTGGACGTTGTTGAGGGTCCTTTCCGCATTCGCAGCCTCCTCTTCGGCTCCGCGGCCACGCCGTCCATGCCGTGGGAATCCATCTGGTCGCACGGGCCCAATGTCTGGAACATGATCATTATATCAGTCATTTGAATCTCATCAAAAAAAATATATATATATATATATATATATATATATATTTTTCAAAGTTCATCATTATACTTGAAAAATCCTAAAAATCAAAAAAATCTTACCGATCTCGCCCCATGCTGCATCTGGTGGCAACACTAGGTCAGGATCTCCTCGGAAATCCAGTCCAGCATAGGGGTAGTCGTCTATGGCGATGATCTGTTGCTCCCACCAAGCAAAAAAGTCGTCGTCGAATGCATTCCTGGGCACTTCCCCACCCCCCAGACGTTTCATCAAGTCAGCCCACCGGCCCATGCGTGGATCACGTGGACTACTGATGGGAACTGCTACCCTGGGGCGGAGTGCGGGAACCTTCTCGAAGAAAAAAGTGCATAAAATGGTTCCGTACCCAAAGTTCTTGGTCTGTCCCCTCCTGATAGAAGCAAGCTGCTCCTTCATGTTGGCAAGTAGAGGAGTACACCAGTCAAACACCGTGGTGAGACAGTCCACTGCTACGCTCATGTTTACCCGTGATGCCTGATGTAGCGAAGACGATCCGTTCACTCGAGCTATGGTGAACAAGATTATCCGCAGTGACAAACTCGCCACGTGTGGGATCGATATCTGACTCCCGACCTTCCGATGACCTGGGCAGTAAAGTTGTACATAGTCGTCTACACTGAGACTATTCTGGGTCCTGCCCCGGGAGTGTACTACCTCTCCCCTTTGGGAAAGGCTCGTGATGAAATATATATCTTCCACTTCTATCCTGAGTGGCATCTGATCAATCATAAAAGCTTCTTCCTCGACATCCCAATAATCAATAAGTCTCTCGAGCAGACGCATATTTGCTTTCATATTCGGCAACTTGAAGAATTTTAACAATCCGCATCCCCGTAAGGCATCTAATGCCTCATCATTGTCCATAACTTCATTATCTACAGCTGAGTGCTCTCTTTCACGCCATGTGAGAGTCATCCTGGAAGAAAAAATCACTTTCATCCATTAGTTTTATGTATAAAAATTTTTCGCTGCGCACACGCGGTTTACCCTATACACAGTCGCGTGTAGGGCCGTCGTATACGCGATTTATATACATCCAACCCGCGTGTACGCCGCAGAGCGATTTTTTGCAAAAATCTAACGGTGAAACATTAATTAAACTTCCTAAAAACTATCACAATTGATTGCAAGACAAGTTTAGTGCTTACCTGGAAGTTTTCGGCAAGTTTGAACGGTGGAATAAGTCAAGGGGAAAGTTTGCTCCTTTTGCTCCACAATTTGCTCTCCAAGTCAAATGGTGAAAATGGTAAGTCCAAAATTTCTTTTTATAAGTTTTGAAAATGCAAAATTTTTTCAAAATTTTATTTTGTTTGGTTTCATGTCACTTTTAACTTGGGAGCTTGGAATGTCGAGATTGAGTTGTTTTTCAGGACATTTTTGAACATTTTTCGACGGTTCGAGACGGTTCCATGACTGCTGACCCGTCATGGCAGGTATCGTGTTCTCACTGGCATATAGGTTAGGGACACCATTTTTCCGTTGCATTATGCATACTAGCCTCCATTTGACCGATACATCTGCCGTAGGGTCGATCCCATCATGTTATGGTTCGCAAGCCATTTTCACTCGCCGATTCTTTAAATCATGACATGATGGTAGAGCCATCCTTTTACATGGGCATCCTAGTTAGCACCTCACTGACATTTGTTGCCCATGCTGCTTCGTTTTGAGTAGGCTCGGGAGTCCTCTGTAGTCCCGCCATGACTTATGCGTTGAAGACTCATTCTTCTTTGCTTCTTCGTTTCGTTCTGGCCTTATACCCCAGAGGCTCCTATGTGTGTTGAGTTGTACTTCTGCATTGCATGTTGACCATTTGCACCTTTTGGCCTATAGCCGGCTTCACTTGGACTCGTGTTAAACCCACTTTTGACCATGACGTCTGCAAAAATCAACCTTGCATACCCTTGACCTCTGCAGCTTGACATACCCAGACCCGTGGAAGGGACATACCTCTGAGTGTCACTGACCAGTTTTTCACCTCCCTGCATTGAGCATAGGAACGTTCCTTTCCCAGGAACTAGATCATCTGTTTCACCGACACTCGTTCTTTCCACTGTACCATAGCATTCTTTTATTCTTTTTCCAGCTTATCAGAAAAAGACAAAAAAATTAAATATTCCAAAAAGAGCGGGAACAGGGACATTATTTCCATTTATTCTTGGCAGCTAGAGTCAGTCGTGTCGCCCTTGAACAAAGCACTCAAAACAAAGTCTCCTCCGCATGGGTGGGATTTAGTTTGACTTAGGTAAGCCATAACCTTGTTATCGAGTCAGTTCTCCCCCGATTGGTTATCTCTTCCAATCATATGGAGGGTTCGTTCGTGCCTCCTGCATGACGAACTTATACAGATTCATTATATGCTGCCACATAGTCACATTGAGTCGTGCTTTTGTTCAAGGGAAGTTAGCCTGAGTCGGCCTTTCTGCGGTGTCTCTTGACTCATTTTTTCAGTCGGCCATCCCTGGTTGTCAGTGTCATGTCTATCATCACATCAGTTATATTGGTCCTTCACTCGTGTCGGTTTGAGAAGGTCCCCATTGACTTCTTGCTGGCGGGTCTTGTCCTTATCGACGACGACACATTGCTCTGAGGGCAGACCTAGAGACCGCACCCTGGCCCTATTTTCATTATTGATAGGTCACCTTGTGCTCAACATCGATCAGTATCATGGGTCTTTGACTGAGTGGTTTCCCTTGTGTTCGACATCAGCATACATTATCACACATTGGGATTCGTGCAGTACCTTGGTTTCCATTTGACCCTATTGGTGGATACCTCGCCTCTGTGTCAGCTTTCATTATTGGTTGGTTCAGAGGGTTTCTGCCGTGCGCTAGCCACATCTTGTGTACGCCGGAAACATACTTCGGTTGGGTTACTACATCTTTTTCGTTCGATTCCTTCCACATTATTGGCCTACGGGTTACACTCGCGCTAGATTGATGGAGGATGCCTTAATGCCTTCCTTCTAGCGGATCTTTCCCTATCGACTCCGACTCATTGCTCTGGGGCAAAGATCTAGAGTCCATTTGGCAGTACCTTGGGGTTTGCAGTCATTAGTGGCAGATTCCTCGCTATCGACAGTGGGAAACCATCATTGTCTCCTGATTGATAGATTCTTACAGGTGTTCGACTTCAGCTCATCTATTCACACTTGTTAGATTGTACTGGGTACCTTGACGCTCATTATCATTATCAGTGAGTAGTCTCGCGTTTGTTAACGGTATACATCAATGACCGGTAATCAAACGATTTCTCACATGGTCGACTTCAGATCATTTATTCCCATGGTGTAGAAATGTACCACGGCGGTCGGTGAAGACCTCAGGTTGTATCAGCATTCATTGGTTCACTTGACAGTTGCTCCTATTGCTGCTAGTTGATACCACTCCACCTTATATGTTGCAGTCAGTCATAGCGACATTCTATATACTGGCACCTGAGTTTGCAGTATAGTACCATCCTATTCCATCATGTTCAGTTGGTACCTTATGGGATCAGTCTTTGATTTCAGTGATCCGTTGCATCTTTCAGCATCATTGACAGTTTTATATGTGATATTCAGACATGTACTTACTCATTATGATCAGATGATCCATTATGTATTTTACAGTCATTTATACTTGTATACTTAGTGGATCCGCTCGTACTTGATATGCGGACATGCTTTACTTTTCCTGAGCATGGGTATGCCTGCCTCAGACAGTGTTTCTTTCTGATCTCCTTTCGGTGGCTTGGCAGGCTGAATTCTGGTGAAGTCCTCCTCGGTTTTTCGGCAGAGTTCCTTTCCTTGTACTTACTTAATATATTTCGGCCATCATGTTCCCCTTCTGACCTCATACATTAGGGGGCATCTGTTATAGCTCCAAATCTCACTCTTATGGTTTGTGATGCTGCACTTATGGCCTAGGGCAACCCCTCCTTCCAGACCTGGTCCAAAAATTTAAAAAACAGTGTTTTATTCCCTATACGCGACTTTGCCCTGTGTTAAACGCGTGTACACGCGGGTCTGTCATACCCAACCCGCGTGTATCTATTAAAACACTTAAAAAAATATAATTTCCTCTTTTTCGGGCGGTGATCGCGGGTTTACCTGCTGGATCACCTGTTAGTGCCCGTGGCCCAACTGTTCCCAACCAACTCCTAACTAAAAAACTACTTTGGAGAGGGTATAAAAAGACATCAAAGGGAAGGCCAAGGGGAGAGAGAAAGGAGAGCAAGATTATTATGCTGAGATTTTTCCCTTAGACCAGGTCTAAAGTCCTTGGTGCATTCTGCACTTCCCCCATTTTGCATTGGAAACCCTTGTTTCCATGTGTATTGGTGATCATTCATCCTTGACATCATCATTGAGTAAGACTTGGAAGGAGCTCTTGTTGGAGGCTGGAGGCTGGAACGAATCCGGGAGGAAGCTTGCTTGGAGCCTGCTGAAGGTGTTCAGGTGATATCTTTCCGATATATGTACTTTATTTGCCTTTATATATAAAGAAACACGTCTTTGTTCCCGAATAATATTTCTTTATGCTTATGAGATTCTTGTGATTGAATTCTTATGAAAGTGGTTACTTAAAGATTTTTTATAACTAACTTTATAGCATAAAGATGATTTATATATAAACTTCTATACATGTACTGTCGTGTTCTTTGATTTGTTTGTCTTGCAGGTCAAAGAAAGAAGAAGGGAACTCCAAGAAGGGTTTGCACCCTAACGGTCTTCTCGAACGTAGGACCTTAGGTATGTACCCTAAACATTAGAATTTGCTTAAAAGTAAAAAAGATGGCTGTGTGTGTGTGTTTCTTTGAATAAGCAATTTTCAGTCTGGTAGAGTCTTAGCCCAAAGGACCCTAGGGGTACTTTCCCTTCAACCACCATTCCGTGTCATAGATGTGGGATTCATTAAGGCCCTCCTATGACGGGTCACTTCTTCTCAACATCAACTCATTATCCAAGAAGTTGACTTAGGAACAACCATTTCAGTACTTTGAAGCTTGCATGCCTCAATGGCAAGTTTCACACTTCCAGCGACAGGTTTACATCAATGGCATTCGACCGAAAGATTTTACGTGGTGTTCGCCATCAACTCATACATTCACACTATGTGAATTGTACTGCAGTACCTTGAGGGTCATTATCATTATTGGTGATTCCTCTCGCGCCTGTTAACAACTTACATCATTGGCTGGTAATCAGGCGATGTCTTTCCATGTTCGACATCAGAACATATTTTCACATGGATCGAATTGTACTTCGAGAGAAGATTGAACGAGTTTGAAGACCCTGGATCTAGTTTCATCCATATGGGCTGTGATATATTCAGGAAAATAAATACATCAAATGTACATCAAAGCTGCACAGATAATCATCCAAACTAAAGGATGATGGCTCTACCAGAATCATCAGTCTGCCACACAGACGATTGTTTGTCTTATGTACATGAATATGAATTTATAAAGTTGAGCATGGGAATGTCCACCTCAGCTAGATCACGAAAATATTATGAAGATAACGTATTGTGTTGTATCTTATTATAGGTCACCTTCCAGTTCAAAAAACCTCCGATCCTCATTATAAAGCATTTCACCCAACATCAAAAGATTTATGACCTCATGCTTTAGGGGGCAACTGTTATAGAAATATTTCGGCACTGCAACCCCAATCACATATGTCCATAAACCAAGGGATTCTAAACCCCTAAAAGTGTTGTTTCATACCCTAAAGGAACAAGGTCAGCTGATTACATCATCTCCTAGAAGTTCTCCCTGAAAAGCTACTCAGAACTAGTCAAAACTAGACCATACAGACTGCTCCATTCATAGGGTCGATGCATCTCACCTATTACACATGGGGGGTGCGATGCATACTGGAAAGCCCTTCTGTAGGGTGCAATGAGTGAGAGCAGACAAATGGCAGAAGCAGTTTTCTAGGTGGAAACTCAAAGAATCTTCTAGAAACTACTCATATGACACTTGCCTCTCTGAATTTGCCCAGGGATGAGTAAGAGATCATGAAATCTCCAATTGGAACCAAGAACTATCAGTGAAATGACACTAATCAAAATCTCAGAAGCTGACTCGCTCTCCTCCAAACATTTATATATGGATCCCTCATCCAAGAGATCCAAAGGCTGGAATTTTGTAATTTGCAAGGAAGTGTTGTTGGTTTATCTTTGAAGACATTGTTGGGTGATATTGCTTTGTATGAGGTGAAGAGGGCTTTCATGCTAGGAGGATGATGCTGGATTAGATAGCCTGGTTGTAATTCTCTCTTCTACTACTTCTATCAATAAAGCTATTTGATTTTTCCTCCATATGCTTGTATATATTTGAATCTTGTATTTGTATATGCATCTATATGGTTAATGTATATCTGATCCTACATTATTTATGGTTATAAATCTCTATGATTTGATGGTATTTTGCTGCCTTGACTCTATATGTGTTCTTTGAAGAGGGATGAGTGAGAAAGGAGTGGCGAAAGCTCTATCAAGGGATAGAGGAAACAAGCAAGGAGACTAGCGAAAGACTGAGGTTGGTACTCTCTGCTTCTCTCTCATTTATCTCTTATAAAGGAAAACACAAGTGACTTTAGTTTTTTTGTTTCTAAGATAGCTACCCACCTTAGTGAGACTAGCAGCTCTAAATGGACACTAGTTTTCTCGATAACAGATCTTGTGAGAATTCACAGCTAAACCAACACAGGCTTGTCTAACCTTACAACCTAGAGCTTTGATACCTCTTGATCTGATATTCACCATAAGAGTGACATCAGTTAAAGTTTTATTAAACTAAGGTATTACAGACTCATGTGCTGGTGTGTGTTATGTGGTATTGAAGCAATGGATCGATCAGATTGCCAATACACAGACAATAAAATGGAAAGACAACAGAGAAATACAGTAAGCAACACAAAGACACAAGAAATTTAATAAGGAGTTCACCCTATTCTCCAGGGCTACGTATCCAATCCAGCTTTTAGTGGTGGCCTTGTTTTATTGTGTCTTTAAGCAGAGAAATTACAATACAGGGACTCAATATGAGTTCTCCTGAAGCAGATTTACTTGGCAGGGTGGTTCTTGGTTTTTCCAAGCCACTGGAGTGCACATACTCTTCTTCTTCCTACCAGCTCTGTGACCTTCTGGTCTACAGTGGAAAGAGCCAAATGTGATGGTCAGTCTGGACAGATTCCTCTATAGGATGGCCTAAATCTTTAAGCTCTTTGGTGCTTGATGCTGCCTCTTGTCAGCTCGCCCCTCTATCTATTTTGCTTTGCTTTATTTTTCTCTGTGTTCAGTCCTCCTCTCTGGGTTCACTATTCCACTTCTTCGTCGTCGACTCTTCTTTATGTCTCTTGACTACTCAACTCTCTTATCTTCTTCCTCTGTTCACGACTTTAGCCATTCGTACCAATGTTGGTTCGATTCCTCTTTTTCCTCTGTCAATTCACCTTCTACAGCTCCACTTGAAGTTCCTTGTTCAGCGTCATCATGAATGCTCAGGGAGTGGCCACTTGTCCTCCTCTAAACGACTCTAGCATGCTTTGTTGGTTCATTTCTTCAGTTACGTTGTGGATGCATTCTTCCTCCACCATGGCAGTCAAATGGATTCCAAATCCCTTCTAAACGTAGATTAATTCTCTGTCAGTTCCGCTTCCTCCATCGGGCACGATCTTAGTCGTCTGATCTACGCCCTCCAAATCCGACGCCATACACATGTTTTGCATGGTTGACTTGCTCGACTGATAGCGTGCGATCAATGGTGGTTTTCTCTCACCTCTGCCTACCACGTTTCGTTCGATGTATGGGATTGCTCCGCTCTCATCCAAAATCTCTTACCATTTAAGGGCACCCCGATCAAAACCGTCGGTTTCTAGAGCACGGGTCCCACCTTGTACTTTCGGCTCTTTTTCCCTTTGCGCCCACGGTTCTCCATTTCCCCCACATGACTGAGTGCTCAAGATTTTCCTTCACGGCCTTGTTCACCCAACGATCCTGCATCAAAAAACACCTCTGTTTCTCGATCCGGGGCTCCCAAGGGCTACTTTGACCTCCCGCGCGGTCTCCATTGGCCTCGATCAGCGCACTTTGATCGAGGTCCTCGTCGTTCCATGTTGGTTGCCATTGCCATTGGTTCAGGGTGTCTTTGATCACTGTTTTTTGGAATTCTTTAGAGATTTTTTTCTACCTGATATAGTCATGGTTCTTTGATAGTCTTTTATGGATCCAATTCAGATAACAAGTAAACTCAAATAAAATAGGCATCATAAAAAAGGTCCCTACTTTGCAGAAGTAGAGGAATGTCAAAATTTTCTTAGGTTTAGCCGGATATTATAGGATATTTATAAAATATTTTAGCAAGTTAGCCTCATCCTTATTTGAATTATTGGCGAAAGACTCCAAATTTTTATTGTCAGAAAGCTACCAAGAGGCCCTAGAAACCCTAAAGGACAAGTTGACTACTGCACCTATTCTCTGAGGCCCAGATTGGGCTCTTCCTTTTCACATTCATGATGATGCCTCTCACAAAGATATAGGAGCATCTCTAGACTAGATAGATGACAAGATACCTTATGCCATTTACTTCATCAACATGAATATGTCAAAATCTTAGTTAAACTACATAGTAACTAAAAAATAGCTCCTAATTGTTGTCCATTCATTGAATAAATTTAGGCATTACATTACTGGTTACCAAACATTTGTACATACCGACCATGCTGCCATTAAATATTTGATGAAAAACCTAATGTAAATCCTCATATTATTAGATGGTTACTTTTATTACAACAATTTGATCTAACTATTATTGATAAGCCTAGCAAAGAGAATGTGGTTGCAGATTTTTTATCTAGATTAGCTTTGCCTACAAGTGAGGAAGGAATGGTTGATGACCAACTACCAGATGAGAATTTATTCACCATTTTAGTTCTCTCTCCATGGTTTTCTGACATAGAAAACTACTTAGTATCTACACAGTTCCCTCCAAATTTTTCCTCCAAGGAAAAGAGCAGAATCATAAGAAAAAGCGCCCCATTCACTTGGATTGGGGGAAATCTCTTCAAGATAGGTCCAGATCAAATTCTGAGAATATGTGCCAAGGAGGAGGAAGTTCTTGACATCCTTCTCACCTGTCATGACAGACCTTGTGGAGGTCACTTTGCAGCCAAAAGTACAAAATTCAAGGTACTATAAGCTGGCTATTACTGGCCCACTCTCCACCAAGATGTAAAAAGATATACTATCTAGTGCGATCAGTGCCAAAAGATGTGGAAACCTACTCCTAGGGGTGAAATACCTCTACAACCTTAAGTGACTTTCGATCCTTTTGACAAGTGGGGCATGGATTTCATCGGGCCCATTGAACCTCCATCCAGATAGAAGAAGTACATGATTGTGTGCACCGACTACCTAATAAAGTGGGCTGAAGCCAAAGCTATCAAGGTAGCCACAAAAGAAAAAGTGGTTGAATTCTTAAGGGAGAATGTGTTTTGCAAGTTTGTATTCCCTAGAGAGCTGGTATCTGATCAAGGTAGTCAACTTACATCCCACATGATTAAGAATCTATTAATCCATCATAAGATCAAGCACAGAAAGTCCACTCCTTACCACCCATAGGCTAATGGGAAAGTAGAAGTCACCAACCAAGCATTGGAAAGGATTATAACCAAAGTGATTAACAACAACAGAAAGGATTGGGAAGACAAATTGGTGGAGGCCACCTAGGCCTACAATACTACTTGGAAGGCCACCACAAACTTCACTCCTTATGAGCTGGTATATGGGAAGAAGGCCTTATTGTCCATTGAATTCGAATACAACACCTTAAGGATGGCAGCACAATTGGATCTAGATGTCACAAGGGTACAACAAGAAAGATTGCTTGAGCTGAATGGGTTAGATGAATTTAGGATGTAGGCCTTCCTACGCATAGAAGTGACTCAAGTACAAAGGAAAATATGGCATGATAGAAATATCAAGGATAAACTATTTCGAGAAGATGATTGGGAATTGTTGTATCTCCCGGCACAAATATTTCAAAGGAAAGTTAATGACCATATGGTTGGGACCATATTTGATAGAAAAGGGCCATGATAATGGTTCTATTCAAATAAGAACTGTCGATGTAGAAGGTATCCCTTTTCTTCTCAATTGGTACATGTTAAAAGTCTACCAAAGCCCTTATCAAAGTAGGAATTCATCAATACCTATCATTCTTACCTTCTTGGCGCAACCTACTTGTGCAATTTCGGTTTCTAGTGTAGAAACCTAGTTCTAGCACCCTCCCATACTACTTCAGGTGAGACCTCAGTCCACACTCCATGGACTATTGCCAAAAGGGCCAGTAGTACTGGGATTTTCTTGGCTAAATCACTTTTGAACCTGGGTCAAGCCCCATGTAGCCAACAAATGGTTCTGATGCTGGGACTGGGATCTGCCTAAGGGATGTCTAATGTCATGCCACTGGAACCCAATAAAGAAGGAAATTGAGGAGTGGTTGGAAAAGAAGATTCATGAGTTCACGACACAGGAAAACAAAACTCTGCAAGTATCTAAGAAAAAGTGGTTGGATCGCTACGTGTATACTGAAAGCCATGAAATGTTCTTTGCATCCTTTCCATCTGAGCTATATGAGTGGATTGCGAAGTTAGCCAATAGCCAAGGCAAGTGTAGGCTCAAAAAACCAATAGTGTGGACTTCGTAATTAGTGCGTAGACTAGAGGCATCAAAAGATAAGCTTGCATGAGCAGTGTACCATTGGCTTGACTAGACAATAGGAGGATTTATCACTAAGTTTGCGGTAGACACAACCGTGAGCTACAGCGAAGCAGAACAATGCTTTATCAAAGGACCAAGAGGTAAGTATATTAAGTCTTTGAATACTTGGATTAATATGCTATTGTGTGAAAAGAGGGTCATGAGAATACATTAATGTTTGGGACAAGGCGGAGCAGAAATATCTACAAAAGTAGTGAAGAGTTAGAAAATAGGCCCTTAATTTCATCTTCACGAGAGACCGAGGAAGAGCTTGCTAAGGTCTCTTTGAGAAGCGCAGTCAGTTTGATAAAGTAGTGTATTCTGTGGTTACCACTTCCACCCATTCCACCACCTGCTTCACCTCCCTCACCTCCATGTCCACCCACTCCACCTCCACCACCTCCACAGTTTAGTATGGCAAGTGTGATCAAACTACCAGTATTCAGAGGGGTAGGAACGAAGATCCAGACCAATTCTGGTTTGTGGTAAGAGTAGTATAGGAAGCACAAGGTGTCACGGATGATAATATTAAGAAGGCTACATTGGTAAGAATGTTGCAGGATCACGTATTGACATGGTATATCAAGCACTCTAACGACCACCCAAACGTAGGAATAGCAGAAATCCAGATCACGCTAAATAGGGAATTCAATAGGCCAAAGTTAGAAACACAATCAATCTTTGGGTTTAAAGAAATCGTGATACTCCTGGGTGAGACTCCTTGGGATCTGGATTAGCGGCTGAAAAGTATGATCCGCGAAGCCAATATGACACTGACAGATGGACAACATCGCGCACGGTTTGTGGCATCTCTGACACCACACTTGAGGATGGTGCTGTCACAACAGAAACTTTCCACCCAGGCCGAAGCATTGGAAATGGCAATGAGGTTGCATGAGACCCAGATACAAGACCCTGGGTTGGGAGTTCAACAAATCCATGCACAACTACAGAATCTATGTCTGGAAATGAAAAGTTTGAAGTAGGATAGGGCATCGCGGCCAGAGGCATGCGAGGAGGTATGGTGCATAAAATGCAAAGGATAGGGCCATGACAAGGATCACTATCTAGTGTTTGCAAACTACTTGGCAGGGGGAGGGCCAATTCCTTTGAAGCCAGAGGCATAGGCAGGGCCGAGTGCGACACCCAAGTTATAGTGTGCGATCTGTCAGATAGGAGGGAAACACACAACATATAATTATCATTTGTTGAAGAAGTATACACAGACTCCCCAGCAGTTGTTTTGTAATTTTTACAGTTCGGTAGGCCACGAAGAGCACACTTGTCGCAGCTATAAGCTAATGATGGATCAGACCCCAGCCTATAGGATGCAGACAGAAATGCGATCCCTCAACCCAGCCGTGGGGATGGCACGCGCTAGATTTCAGGGGTGAGGTCGAGGACGAGGAGGAATGGGACTAGGAAGGGGTCGCAGACAGTTAATTTGTTACAATTACGGAGGACCAAGGCACTATGCCCACGATTGCACTAACCTGATGAGGATATCCTGTTTGTATTGTGCTTATTTTGACCATGAAACAATAGATTGTCCTACGTTGTTCACACAAATGCGTGAAAAAGGGGTATTCCAGCCTCCTCTGACTCAGAATATACAAATGATGAGGTCTGAACCATGCGAAGAAGACCCGAATGTAAACATGATGCTCAAAAGCGGTGTGACAATGGGAGAGGATAAGGGGAAGTAGCCAAAGGAAGATACATGGGTTCGCAAGGCTCCTGCAAAGGAACCTGAGTTTGAATTAGAATGCACAAAGGAGATGTTCATGGAAGCTAAGAAGATCTTCATGGAGGCCTCCACTTCAGGTAGTAAGGATCAACTAGAGAAAGGAATGGATCCTTTAATGCTTACTACCTTTCTGGAGAGATGCATGAAACTGTTGCATGAAAACAAGGTAGTTAAGGGACTACAGGAGCTGATCACCAGGTGCATGGGGTTAGGAGAACTGCACATAGTCCGAAAATTAGGGAAGCATGCATTGCTCACTGGGAGGGTAATGAGATTAACTGCGTAGATTGCTGAGTATGAAATGGATAAGGTAATCCTAAATCTAGGTTCGAACGCAAATGTGTTATCGAAGAAAACATGGGAATGCACAGGCAGGCCCGTGTTACAATGGTCCCCTATTCAGCTACGAATGGTGAACCAAAAGAAGATTTTACCCATGGGGAGATTGCAAGGAGTAACAATTGATACTGAAGGCGCGAGAATGCAGACGGATTTTGAAGTGATAGAGATTGTCGATGACAACAATCCCTAACCCGTGTTGTTAGGAATAGACTAGGCCATCGATATGAATGGAGTCATCAACCTAAAGAAGCGGAAGATGATATTCGAGAAGAAGTCACTATGCGTAGTAGTCCCACTAGACCCAGCCGAAGGAGCGCGCTACATTGAACCAGTGCGCAATGATGAAAGTGACGATGAGTTGGATTGTGTTTACAAGATAACGACACAAGACCAGGATTGGGTGAATTCGACTGTAGATGGGAGAATCTCATGGGAGCGTGAAAGCTCCTGCACTACAGATTCAGATGAAGAAGTAGAGTGCTGGCAGAATTGGTTGGATGAAGTGACAATGATGAATTGCAACATGACGATTAGATCACTACGTTGCATGAAAACATAGGCACGAGAGCTGCCAACATATGATGGATTGATATCAGTGGATGAATTCTTGAGTAAATTTGAAAGCGCAGTACCAGAAAAATAGTGGTTCGATGCATTGAAATGCGCACTACGCGTAACACCCGCACAATGGTGGAGTACACATCAAGGCAAGTTTGAGGACTGGTGTGGATGTAGAAGGATGATATGCCTATGATTTACAAGCCCCCAACCTCGAACAAGAGTTGGTCAGCTAGGGTGGAGCAGCTTATGTGCCCACCTGTCTCGATGGGTACAAACATGCACACACACACAACCCAAACTCAGGATTGAAAATAGGAATGTGACACAGCAGCAGGAAAGGAAACACAAACCACAAATGTTCCATGAGGAAGCATTCCAGAAGGTATGCGAGATCCTGAACAGAGTTCACCAGGTGTGACAATATGATTGGGACATGCGTGTACCAGTGGTCTGATGGACCTATAGGGTCATGTACAAAATCCTGAGCACTGAAACGATTTTGAAGTTGAGGAGCAGAGCCAAGACCATAGTTTTGGAAGGAAGGAATCCTCATGCAGTAGCTCCCACAGCTGAGACAGTACGTTAGGACTCAGAAAAAGGAATTATGCAGTTACAAGAAACCATTCGGTGAGGGGACCTTAAACTTCGCAAACTCGAAGAAGATCGAGTACGACCGAGGAGGAAATAAATGTTAATGGATGCAGAAATCAGCAAACTGGAAACTGAAATAGTGCAAGTAGGTTGCACTAAGAAACTAAGAATGACAAGACAAGACATGGGCAGCCATTCTATTGCATTAGAAGATTTTCATCGAGAATTTATGGCTCTTCTACCATGGCTACGACTGCACCTTACCAAACAACATAACCAAGGGAGTGCACCACATAAGAAAGAACGTGCGGCACTGACTGTCGTGAGGGTAATTGAGGAGTGCCTACGGACTAGGTTGGAAAGTGAATTGAAGCCTCGCACATGTGGTGCAACCACCTGACTATCCATAGGGAGCACAGTCTCAGCGCTCCAGGCAGTTGAAAGAGAGCGCAAGACTATACAAGAGTTTGTATGGAAGCTGCATGATAAGGCAGTTTCACATAGGATCAACATGTCACAGGGGTTACGAATGCACAGAGGCAGCTGCGCTGCCATGCAGATGGGCTAGGAAGTGACCGTTGGTGTCACTTTTCACAACAAGGTGTCCAATTTAAGGCAAAGAGGAGTGGGCGATGGGCAATTAAGACATGAATTAAGAGCTAGATTTGAGATGATCTACCCCCAAGAAGACATTAATGACTTAGAAGTGGGAGTGCGATTAACCAAAGTTACTGCGGAGCCCCATATGGCCCATGAGGAGCCTGGAGAGATGGCAACTGCGACAGAAGTTCCAAAATCACCACAAACCCTGCGGCCACAGAAAGATAAGCAGACTATGGGCCCAGTCTGTGTATCCCTAAGTAACCCACGGTTTGGCAAAATATTAGTGACAGAAAAGGGAAAAGCCGTCACTATTGAATTATATGAGAAGGAAGAAGATTTGCAAGCTCTAATTGCTCAAATTGAGGCGTAAGACGAGGAGGCGGAGGATGTCTCACCAATGCCTTCCGCAACAAAGTTAACTACATACGTTCCCCCATGGAAAGGGAAAGACAAGATACCAAAAGACCTGGAGGCCATGAAGAGTGCTCTCCAGACCCCAATCCTCCCAAACAATATACTGCCTGAAGGTCTGCCTTTGGGATGAATACTAACCATGAAGTTTGAGGATTGGGACCTCACAGATAGCAAGAAGTTCCCACACCTGGCCACGGAAAGATTAATGAAGCAGAAATGGTTGCGCGGTGTGGAGAAGGCTGGGTTACTCCATCTGCGATGGATACCCCACTACCACCACACTCCCATCACCATTTTAATCATCAGGCAGCTACTGTTCCTGGTGCATGATGGGTATCTCTGGCTAGAGGAGCCTATTCCCATCACGACCGACCTAATTCATAGAATTTCTTGACTGCCCTTCAAAGGACACGACCCTGTGGCCATAGAAGGAAAAAGGAGTGACTTGGCCCTCGCAAAAGCCATGAAGGCCAAATATAAACTAGAGAAGAAAAATCGGGGGTACACAATAGTAATCATTAATCACAAAGGGGTGCATGTGGTGACCCAACTACTAGCCAGAAAAATGATTAGGAAATGTCACGCCGACGAAGTACCAGCATCTATGATTGCACTGGCAGAGCAATGCGCAGAGGGGGTCCAGTTCAACTGGGTGCAGTTCCTCTGCGAGGAGTTTTTGACGAATTGCAAGGAGGCCCAGGAGTAGGCTAAGACCTTCCACTATGCGTGGTTGCTCTTATCCATCCTGCTAGTTGCAGGGGAGCTGCCAGAGGACATCCAGTTCCTCAGTAATGAGCATGATCTACCAGACGCTGTGAGGTATGCCTCCCTCTAAGCTACCAAAGATGTGAAGAGGATTTGCAAGATGAAGGCATTCTGGGTGTTCATGGAGGTGAGCATCCGAATGTGGATCAACCGAAGGCTGCGCCTGTCTCCTATGGTTCATAACAGCTGTTGAGCTATAAAAAGGATCTTTTTCACCTCTAATTACCTCACATTAACTTGTCAATCCAGGAGTGATTTGTTATCTCAAAGAGTGTACTCAGTTTGAGGTGATCATTTGTCAAAGTAATGCTAGTAGTATAGCTCAAGAAAATAGAAGAGTAAACGGATGCTTGAAAAAGGATCTACTTACAGCAAAATACTTCAAAAACTAAATCATGCACTCGGAAAACTAAGCAATTTATCAGTGAAGGGTCTAGTAACAATAACTCATCCCTTTGGAAATTGATGTAACTAAAGGTAATCAAGGAACAGATCATCAATCTGGGGACTAGACAACAAATTCCAATGCCCACTACAGTTTCAGATCGTTCTACACACCAAAGCAACAATAACGCAGATAACAGGAAATGGAACAACAACTAAGAAATGGAACAGTAATTAGAAAATGTAAGAGCAACCTTTACTTAAAGGATAAATCAGACAGCAAATAGAAATGGAACGGAAGCCAGTTACCAATGAAATATATAACAGTGCTTAGAGCCAATTATGAATATACAGTACCGAAATAAATAACACACACAACAGACGAAGATATTAAGAGAAACAGTAATCTGTGTCTGATAGCACAAATATTGATCTCAATTAGGAAGGATAACGATCACAATTCATAATGGAACAACAATGTCAATTAAGTATAAACCATAGACAAATACAGTAATACCAACTTAAGAATATTACAGCTCAGTTACTCTGCAATTGAACAACAATAGCATCAACAATTTTACATTAATGACTTAAAGAAACAGCAATACATTATAAGGTCAAAATGAACAATACGACTTTCCTGTTACAGAGAACAATATTGTAAATATAACGGAGCTATAATATAAAATAACAAAACACACCAGATTACCGATCATAGCTAATAACGAAAACCACACACGAACTAAAGATAATGATACAGGAGCAAGTGTTCCACCAGGGCCGGGACCTTAGCCTCCAGGGACACACCACTTGAAATTATTACAGGATCAAAGATGGAACAATAACCATATTTATATTAAAGAATTAAAATAGAGCTACAGTGGATCACTTCTCAATGAGAGTCGATGATCAAAGTTTCAAATACGGAGTACAGTACATAAAAATTAACAGTCTTCCACCCCTGGGCTAGCAGTGTTTCCCCTACTTATAACAGCTGAAGCGGAGATATCAAGGATATGAAAACAGTTAAAGCAGCAATCCCTTAGGATCAAAGGATCCTGAGGGATTCGCCAAGCTGTTAATCCTCATTTATCCTGTTGTTTTCTTGCGCCGAGTCGATATCTCATTTTCCTTTCCTTGGCTGAGATGTTTTAATTTAGATCGTCCTGTTTGCATATGGTTCCCCGCCAAGGGGACAGCGGTTAGCTTGGCCCTGTCTTTTTCTTTGGAGTGGCAATCTTTAGTTTTTCCCTTTTCTTGCATAAGAAATGGCAATTATTAGTTTTTTCATGTTGCATATAAATCTTATAGATTTGTCATGATTTCCCATTATCTACCTAGTTCATGATGTAAAGATGTTATGAGTTCTAAAGAAAAGATGACAAAATAGTCAATAAAACCATACCTTCCTCAGTACTCCACAATAGCTTGCAGAGCACGGTAGAGTTCAAGGCGAATATGCATAACCTGTATATCCGGGCACGCAAGGGTCCAACACAAAAATCAGTGAAGCTTCTATTCATTACAACAGATGATGCGATCTTTGTAGTAATGGATTCGTGGCCTCTGGAGTGGCATGCCCTAGACTTGGCAAAAATGGAGAAGGTTGCAGTCCAGCAAACAAAGAAGGACATCAAGCTGCGCATCACACAACTGGTTGAAAAAGTGCGCTAGGAAGAAGAAGCAATGACACAGTAGAAGATAACTGATGCAACAGCAGCGGCGTAGATGGAAGAAACCACAACAGCACTAACAAGAGAGCTAGAGGAGGGCCAGGAGATTTCCATGGGGTGATAGATTGGGGAAGTGGATAGGACAAAAGAATGCGTAGACCCCAGATCAACATCGACCCAACTCAAGAGGCCACACGGATCTAAGAAAACAACTCCCAGGAAGAAGGTAAAAGTGACAAAGATGTCCATCGACCCAATCACGCTAATAGAAAGTGATATGTTTGACATCGGTGAAAGGATTCGTGAGGTCACGAAGGATGCGCTCCAGGAACTCAGGATGGAGGAGAAAACTATGTTGGGGGTGCTCAGCGCATAGCTATAAGACTTATAAGTACAACCCCCCCAAGCAGGTACAATGGCTCAGTACATCACAGCAGGAACCACCGAGGCAGAACAGACGCTACGCGCCCGTATGGACAACCCTTTTGTATTGCCTGAAGGCATGCTCGTAGCAGCAAGTGAGGGTAACTGGGCTACGATGAGCAGCATGAAAGGCGTCAAACTGAACTTGGCAGCCATGCTGCATGAAATTTTATACCAGGTGCGGGATGGGGTCATTGCAGAGCTCTGTGCCTGGGAAGGCCACGCGATCCAGGTCTTGAACGAGCAGAAAGTCAACATGGACCAGCTCAGCCTTTAGCATGATGAGTTGGTTGCGCAGGCTCGTGAACTAGAGAAGGCAGTAGAGGATGTGTGCAGGATCGTCCCAGAGTTGGCTATGCTGGCAGAGCTACCAGCAGCAGAGTGGGTCCATAGATTGGCGGTTGGAATCTGTTAGCGCTCAAATCTGCCTCAGGCTAAGGAGGGAAAACTTCTTGGCCACATCATATCTAAAGATGGCATCCATATTGACCCTGCACGTGTTGAAGCCATTCAGCAAATTGAACAGCCCCGGAACAAGAAAGAAATACAGTCCTTCAATGGTAAACTGAATTTTCTGCGTCGCTTCATTCCAAATCTAGCAGAGCATCTCAGAGAAATCACGAGCATGGTGAAAAAGGACAGTAAGGTAAAGTGGACCGAAGAGGCGGTGAAATCATTTAATTTAGTGAAGTTAGCTCTTTCTTCAACTCCTATTTTGATCAGCCCAGACTACACTCAGGATTTTATTTTGTTCTCATTTGCTTCTGAGCACACTTTGGCAGCTGTATTAATGCAGAAGAGCGAAGGTGTCGAAAAGCCCATTGCTTTTTTCAGTCGGATTATAAGAGATGGAGCCTTAAAATATAACATCATTGAGAAGCAAGCACTTGCGCTTGTAAAGGCCTTGAAAGATTTCCATGTGTATTTATTGCATTCCCATGTTCTAGCTTATGTTCCTAATGCAGCAGTTAAATATATTTTAGTACAGGCAAATCCAGAAGGTAGGCGGGGTAAGTGGATTGCTACGTTGCTAGAGTATGATGTGGAGATTAAACCAACCAAGCTGATCAAAGGTCAAGGAATTGCCAAGTTAATGGCTGAAATGAATTTGCAAGTTCTAGACATAAATTTGATTGCTGCCATGTCTGATGAAGATGAGGAGAATTCATCCGTTCAGGTATCTGAAATGTTTATTTCTTCTCCTTGGTATGCTGACATTTTATACGTACTTCAGCATTTGTCTTCACCTCTCTGAATGCCTAGAAACAAAAGTAGAACATTGAAATTGAAAGCTGCAAAATTCTGCATACTAAATTCTGCATTGTATTGGAAAGATCCTGGTGGAATGTTATTGAATAGTTTGGTAGAGGAGGAAGCCAAAAGAGTTGTGGAAGACTTTCATAGAGGTGACTGTGGAGGCCATCTGTTTTGGAAAACCACAGTGAACAAGATTCTAAGGGCAGGTTATTATTTGCCTTCATTATTTTCAGATGTATATAAGGCTGTTAAGAATTGTCATGACTACCAAATTTTTGAAGGGAAGAAGAAACTACAACCATTGCCTCTCAAACCAATTGAGGTCAGTGCACCATTTTAGCAGTGGGGATTGGATTTCATCGGGGAAATTCATCCAGCATCATCAGGACAGCATCGATGGATATTGACAGCCACAGACTACTTCACAAAATGGATTGAAGCAATTCCTACTCGACAAGCCACGGATGGGGTAATTATCTCTTTTCTTGAAACCAATATTTCGTCATGTTTTGGATGCCCAAGTAAGCTAATCACAGATAATGCAGCAGCATTTAAGTCAAAAAGGATGGTTGAGTTTTGTTATAAGTACAACATCAGCTTGGGACATTCAACCGCATATCATCCTTAAGGAAATGGATTGGCGGAGTCATCTAATAAATCTTTGGTCAATATCATTAAGAAATTGTTGGAAATTAGTAAAAAGGGTTGGCACAAGAAGTTGATAAATGCACTATGGGCTAATAGGGTGAGTCAGAAAAAGTCTATTGGCATGTCTCCTTTCGAGTTGGTGTACAGAATAGACACGGTTTTTCCAACTTCACTTGCTGTCCCGGTAGTCAAATTGCTTCAAGAAGCGGGTAGTGAGGAAGATCCTATGCAGAGAAGGATTAATCAAATGATTCATTTACAACAGACACAGGAGGAGGTATTTCAAAACACTTGCAAGTTGCAAGAGCGCATCAAAAATATTTATGACTAGAAAGCAAAGGCGGACACATTTCAGCTAGATGAGGTAGTTTTGAGATGGGATGCTCGACATGAAGATAAGGGAAAGCACGACAAATTTGACAATTTATGGAAGGGTCCTTATAAGATTGTAGAATATCGTGGTCAGAACGCTTTTCTTCTCAAAGAAATGAATGGAGATGAATGTCCTGGAGGGCTAATTAATGGTCGGCTGTTAAAGAGATATTACTTCTGAGTACTTTCTGCTCATTTCATCATCATTGTACATATCATTTTACTTTTATTCTATTGTGCGTGTAAACTAACTTATCATCTTCAGTCTGGGGCCCGAGGTGAAGGCTATAATTCTGAAAATGAAGGTTAGTTAGTCTAAGTTTGTCAAGTCAGCTGTTTAAATCCTTTAGTTTTGACTCTAGTTTGGTCAAAGCAGTTTTTGGTTTTTCTCAAGTTTTTGTGTCGGAAATAATGACTCCATCGCCCAATGGATGAAGGCACTGTCTAGCTCTTACAAAGATCTGTGGTTCTTGGCATCTCCAAGGAGCTATCATCCCCATTGGAGCCAATGTTAGAGTCGGTCTAGTTATCCCTCCATCAGAGATCAAAGCTCTTTTTCATTTCATGATTAGGTGTCCCATCAGTTTTGATCAGTTGCATTTCGTTAGGCATGCCATAACTCTGATGGAGTGGGTTGTGTCATTCATTCCCCTCATGCTTGGCCCAGCTGGTTCAGGCCTGTTTATTAAAATAAGTCTTCAAAAGGTCATTTACAATCATGTTTTAAATTTTTAGGTCTTAGGTCTAGGGTTGAGTCAATTTTGTCTTGAAAAGTCTTAGAAGACCAGCATGCCAGAGGGATGTCTTTGATAGATCTTCACTTCAATAATTTTCATCATTGTACAGCTCAATTAGGACTTCTCTTCAAAACTTTGTTTTGAAGATAAGTCACCATCTCATTTTTGTAAAAAATTGTCAAAATTTTCAGTTCTTCAAACGTTCAAGTGCAGCCTTGGTCTCCTTTGCCAGAGTATATCAGAGCTATCCCTGCAAAAATTATCAGAGAAAATCATTACTTCAACCAATTTTAAAGGGGAAACCAGAAAGTTCAAAGCCTATTAATTTTCAAAAAGTGTCAACAACCAAACATAAGAAAAGGGGTTTTGGATCAAGCAAAAATCAACAAGGAGTCTATATGAAGATATTTCTCCTCATTTGCAACCCATTCCACATTCCAAGAGTGAAGAGCATCGTTCAAAGGCGATTTTGTGAATTTGTGGGCAAATCGGGCCGTTTCCAGGGTGCCCTACGCATCAGGTTGGGCGTGCTACGCATCAGTGGCACGATACGCATCAGGCCGCAAATTTCAGTGTAATTTTGCAAGGGCGCTACGCATCAGGAGCGCGCGGCGTGTTGGGTGAGGTGCGCTACGCATTGAAGTTTATGCCCAGAACTTTGCCAGAAATCACTAAAATGCCTCTTCTCAAGCATCAAATCACAGGTAGGCTTACATTCACGGCTTGTTCTTGATTTTTGGACGGTTTATGTAAGAGATTATGATATATTTGCCATGGAAAACCAAGTGTAAAAACCCTCCTTGTCCATTAATTTGCTGTAAGGATTTAAATGCCAAGATTGTTGTAGGGTTTCAAAAATAAATGTTAACCAAGGTTCTCATTTTCCTATTTCCTTTCGATTCCCCATCCCCTATATTCACCAATATTTTGCCCAATAATTCCTCATAAAACCCTACACTATTCTCCCTCAAATCCTAACCCCTCCCTTCTACTACAAACATATTTTTCCTACCCTACCTCATCCCAAACCCTAAAACTTCAAGATTTTCATGTCCCTTCCCTTCCCTAAATTCCTTGTTTTATTTACATTGTCCCCATTTCCTTAATGTTTCCCCTTTCCTAACATTTCCCTTGTATATTTGTGTCCCCTTGGTCACAGCATTTTGAGAAAAAGAAAAAGTCTACAGTCAATTTTGCACACAGTTGTATATCAACATATATAACATGTCAGAGACCGAGTCAGCTTATGAGCAAGATTATGATAGTGACTCTACACCAGGGGTAAGTGTGCCAAGGAGGTATCACAAAGGTGGCAAAGGTGGTTGGCATGTCAGGGAGGAGCCTACCTCTTTGGCTCAATTGCAAGCTTGTCCACTTGCAATGGACTGTTTTCGGTATCAATCATGTTTTGAATACTGTGAGCAGATCTCACAAATCCAGCATCATCGGGAACTAGTCCGTTTATTTGTTCTACATTTACAGGATGGTCATCTAAACCTTGCCGGAGTGAATTTCACCTTGTCACCCAAGATTATTGCTCAGGCCACTGGGATACCAAATGTAGGGGAGGAATGGAGTAAACGCCAGCAGTTAGACATATTTCACTATGATCCATATATTAAGCCCGGATGTGTAAGACACTTGACTGCAGTTTTTCCTTTCAGATTCCTAAGGGATGAGTATGCACCATTGATGAAACTCATCATTTGATATTTCAGGTGCGAGGGTAGATTCTCATGTCTCTACGCGTACCATGTACGTTTGTTGATGCATTTTACAAGGGTACGTATGATGAACATTCCATTTTTCATGTGTCGCAACATAGAGAGGATGGTGCCTTTAGTACAAAGGAAGAGTCCAGCACATCAGCATAAAAGAATCTATCATTATGCATTGATCAAAATCATAGTGATGCATCAGTTGGCATAGCAGGGCATTACTTGGGAGGATTTTATTTCTCGTGACCTTTTCACAGCGCCGCATCCACCTCCTGAGATTGTTCATGATGAGGGAGGGCCTTCACATCAGTTTGACATTCCTGAGATAGAGCATGTCAGCACTCCAGCATGTGTGACATATTAGCGAGGACACAGGGCCTTATTTGCATCTACACGACTAGTACTATCTCCACCCGGGGTGGAAGGGGTCTCGTTGACTTCATCAGCACAGCGAGTGTTATCTCCACCTCATGTGGAAGGGGCCTCGCTTTCGACAGCAGCACCGCAGGTACAGGATAAGGGAAAGAAGCCCAAGCATGAGGAGAGGCCTTTAGGTGAGCCATCAGGTTTTGTTACTAGTCATGATGAGACAACTTCATATATCAGGTATCTAGAGCAGCGCAATAAACGGTTAGAGGACGAGCACACACTTATAGAGCTGCAACGAATCCGTGAAGACCGTAGGTTGGCCCGTAAAAGACCAGGTGATTTGACACCTGTTGCACGGAAATTTGTGCTTGAGAAGGTTAACCGACACTTGGAGGGGTTGTTGGCGAAAGCCAATAGAGACAAAGACTTGATTCATCACATGAAGAATCATTACTGGGCCCGCATGCATGTTTGCAAAGCGAAAATGAAGATCCTTAAGAGGCGATTGAGCAAGGCACTAAAACGACGGAAAAGGCCCGATCCACTCCAAATTTTGGCTGAAGCCTCTTTGACGGAGCATAGTACTTGATTTGGGACCCCCAGCCCAAATTTCAAGAAATTTGGGGAAATTTTTGTCAATTTTGAAATTTTTATGTAGAAAACAGGTTTTTGGGCTCAACGCGTAGGGTGTCGCGCGCTACCCTTAAAATTGGGAGGTCCAAATCATGAAAGGTTTGCATTTTTGGATTTTTCATGATGAAATACACCTGTTCAGCCACTTCCAAGGCATTTCATCAAGGTTTGGGTCCCCAAAAGGTCAAAAAACATGCAAAAAATGACCTCACTGCCCCTTTTTGGACACACAGGTAGCAACCTTGGGAGAATGCACTTTTGGAGGGGCCAATGGACATCAAATTGGAAAATTCCACTTGGGTTGGAAAGTAGACATCTAGGGCTTTCCAACAAGCCAAGCTAGGCTCAATTTGGATGCTGGGAAGTGCCCCAAAAGCAGGTGGAAAGGCGTGCTATGCGTAGGGCTCAGGCGCGCTACGCATCAGGATTTTTGCACATTTTTCACCTTCCAGCTCAGGAATTCGCCCAGTTTTGACTTGTGATGGGATTTTTCACCCTCCTTGATGTAATTAATGTAAATTTATGTTGACTTGACACTTATTTACCTATTCTAGATGATTCATTCATAAAATAGCAAAAATTTAATGAATGAATTGGTTTCCTAGCTTATAGAGGCAAGTTGTTTTGACTGCCTAGATTGTAGTGCTTTGTTTAGAATTGGTTGAAACAGCTCCTAGGATGATGAGCTAGACCCCTAGAGGCAAGGGAATGGGTTAGCTTGCCTATATTATGTATTTTCTTAGTCATTTTCAGGGTTGGACTCTTTGGGAAGAGGCTTTGAGACTTTATTGTACATTTTACTTCAGCATTTTGGCAAAGGGAAGACCAGGGATTTGCAGCACTATTTGGAATTCTTGTGGCTTTATGTCTTGATGGTGTGATTCTTTCAGTACTTGTAAGTTTGTTATGTGTATCATTTTCCCTCTCTCATCTTCTACAATTGAACAAATGAAGTGTTAATGTAGAATCCATAATTTTGCTATGCTCTGCCTTTAAATTTGTTTAATTTTCCATGTTTTTCTTCAGTTTAAGGGGAACCCTTGCACTTGCTTGCTCTCCTTAGCTCCTCACCTGTCTGATCTATTCACCTCATCACTTTAAAAGCATCAAAACGAGTGCCTACCTTGCTCCAATCAGACCTCTGCAGAAACTGTGTCTCATCCCCGCACCCAAAATTGCTTTTCCATTTGATTCAACAAAAATCCCAAAAAATCACCTTTAAACCTCTGCACTTAATATCTAGCCTAAGATCAGTATTCCTTATTGGTCATCTTAGCCCCTTTGAAAACCTTTTGTCGAGATAGACCCGGAGAGAGCCCTCTCCTGTCCTCGTAGGGTTAGCTACGAGGCTGAGCGTGGTATGATGTTGCCTCGAGTTTTGCCTTCCTCAACCTAAGGCAGATTTGAGCGCTAATAGAATCCACGAGGCCAGGGAGGAAACAACAAAGGTTCAGTTGGATATGAACCTGCAGATCGCCAAGCTGTGATTGAAGGCGCAACCCTCCACGCACCCAGAAGTCAAAGAGCAGCGTGCCCATGCTATCCAGATGGGGTTCAAGCAAATTGGCCAGGCGACAAAGGATTGCACGTGGATGTTGGAGCAAGCACTAACCATGCTTACACACCTGTAGGAAGACCTGAACCTACAGTGCCTAGAGACAGAGGCGTGTGAGTTGCAACAAGAGTATAAAAGTGTCTAGGGCACCATGTAGATGGTTGTCCTTACTGAATGACTCACCAGACTACAGTAGGAAAGGGCACTGAAGGACCAATTAGACTTCGTGCACCAAAAACAAGCCCTGCTTAAAGCATGCATCCAACCATGGATCGATGAAGATTTCACAATTACAGCTACCATTGAAGGGAAGTTGGCACAAATGTAGGAACTTATGCGGTTAGACAAGAATGTGAGCCTGCTCACAAAGGTTCAAAGATATGTGTGCAACAAGTACAATAGACAGTGGAACAGTGTGTTGTGTACACCCAAGCTGCACAAGACCTGCTGGATCAACTTCGCGCAAATATTTCCACACCAATAGAGTGAATCGAGATGAGTCACGATGATTGTGTTGGGGGCCTGTTGGGTAGCGGATCCCCCCACATCATGTTTTTGAGGCTTAAAAGCCCAAGTTTTGTTCAATGTAATGTAAAGACTCCACGAAGTACGAGCACGGAGCGCGAAAGTCTAGGATGAGTCATAGGGTTGTTCGCCCTAAGAATTGTAAAATAATGTAAAGTTGAGTCGGCCTACCCATGGTCCATGGACCATGGGATTGTATAAATAGAGCGAGGCTCTAAGTGTAAAAAAGAACAAGTTTTTGAAGAAGTATATAGATGCAAAGGCATAGTTAGAGGATGGAAGTGGATCTAAAGTTTATTCGGTCATAATAGTAGGAAGAGGTTCTGCAGTTGAGTGCGCAGAGGCCTAGTAAAGTGCGTAGCTGAGTGCGCAGGGCAGAGTCGGGTATGTACTTGGATGGAACATGAAAAGAATTATCAATAAAGATAAGTTGGATTTGGAATATTGTGCATCTGGTCGTGAATCTATATTTTTGATATTATGCATTAATTGTTATCTGGTTATTTATATGGTCACACTTGATAAACACTTATCTGAATGTTTATGTATGAAAATATTCTAAGTAGTTAGCAAACATAACCTAATTAAGGAGAACTTGGATAATTAACACGGGTCACGTTGCGGTTAGAGCTGCACGAAGGCAGTAACACAAGACGCAACGCATGGTGCGCGTAGCCCCTATCGCCGCATATCAGAAATCCATAGGGTGAAGAAACCTAGTTATAGCACCCTCCCATACTACTTCGTGTGAGACCTCAGTTTGCACTCCGCGGACTGTTGCCGAAAGGGCCAGTATTACCGGGATTTGCTTGGCTAAATCACTTATGAACTTGGTTCGGGCCCCACTAAGCCAACAACTTCCACCTCAGTAGGTTCTTAAAAAAAAAATAGACCCAGGTGAAAACCTTCACGAGGAAACTCAATCCAACTTTTGAGTTTAAAACCTCTTAAAGGCAGCCCAAGAGTATTAAAAAAAATAAAAACATAAAAAATAAAAGATCTATGGGTGAAAACCTCTTTTGAGGCACTTAAGGCAGGCAAAAAGGATGAAAACCTCCTTTGAGGTAGCCTAGTTGTCTTAATAAAAGACTAAGAGGAAAAGAAAATAAAGAAAAAAAACATACAAAGATAATGGCAATGACCTCACACCTGCCACTCATAACAATTCTGGTTTTGCAGGTTGGCAAGAATATGATGAGCACAGGATACAGAGGGAAGCAATCCCTACAACACTATGTTTTCCTTCATCCATTTCATCTCCTCCATAATCCCCATGTTCTTCCATCCATACTCAACTCCATATTCCAATTCCAAGCAATTATGTGTTTTCTACATGATTTCTTGTAATTACTACAAGAGTTTCTTGTAATTACCATAGGAGTTTCCTGTAGGTATTACATGAGGTCTTGAAAAAGTATAGGAATGGAATTCCAATGGAAAAATGGTGACACAGGCCTGTTTTGGAATATGAAAAGAGCCATTGACTTCACCACACCTCATCCAACACCCTTCATGACCATGTCACCCCTGTGTCCATCATAAAAAATCAAGTTAGAAAATATGAGAAAAGGGCATGCCAATAGCATCCTACCTTACTTGTCACTCCATAACCACACCTTCCACCCATTCCAATACCCATTCAACTTTATAACATAGAAATGATGTAGAAATTTAAGAAAAAGTCAACTACTGGACATCCTATATATATCTTGTAGGAAATCCTGTAACAACCTATTCCACAAAAAAGACCACAACAACTCCAACCCACTTTCAGCACAATGACTACAGGAATAAGGAAGCTCCTCTAGAGCTCAATAGCAACAAAAGCCAACACCTGTACATCATCAAAGAAACAAACCATCAACAAAAGAACAAAAATACAATTGATAATATGCAACTAGGCTAAGAACAACAAATTGACACCACTCTCCAGCATACATCATCAAGGCAAAGGACCAATAGGTATGTCATCTCACCAATACTCCCTCATAGGTATGAATATGATTAAACTCTAGGAATATGTAGGAAGATGATCTTATAAGTGAAGGTGGCCAGCTAACTTGGCTACCCTTAGTCCGATAGTGAAAAGTGAAGGGTTAGTCAACTACACATGTGGCAAGGTCACATAAAAAAAAAGAAAAAAAAAAGGAATGAATCAAAAAAGTGGTCAAGTTATAGTGAATAGAAGTGGGAGATGATTACAAGGAAAGCTGGTATGATGAACTTGTAGAGGGACCAACGGTCCAAAAGTAGGTATTCATACTCGGCTAGCCAACACATAACTCAACAAAATCATCCATAAATAGAAATAATCGTCATGCGAAGTATTGGTTATTTCGACAATTTGAAGGTGGAGGTAACCTCGAGGAGTCATCAAAGGAAAAATTTACTCTCTGCCTCCCTGCAGTGAACACCTATAGAAACAGGTATCATCCATAGGAAACAAGAGCACCTACAGGAAACTACAGGAAAGCTACAGGATACAGGGAGAATTATCACACAGTGTTGTAGGTGGACACCAAGGGCCATCAATTCAAGAATTCTCATCACCAAAGCATAGAAAAGGAAGGTAGGTGCCATACCTTCTGTGTTTTTCATTTGTAGGGAGAAAAAAAGGAAGAAATCCTCATTTCTTTTAAGTATTTGCAGTACGCATAGAGATAGACAGATTTCTGTGAAAGTTAATGAAGGGTAAACTCTGAACCCTCATCACCTACAAAAGTTCTTAAACTATAGCCACCCAAACCTCATTCAGACAAAAAATTGCCAGAAAAATATGATAGGGGGTTTCAACAAAAGAGAGCCCACAAGCACAACCAGAATACACCAACATCCTCTTGTGATAGAAATATTTACAAGGCATCAATGGATGGGGTTCTTTGAGCTACTAAGGGGATACGATGATGATGTGGTTAGGGAAGTTACAATGTCACCGATACCTCTAGCTAGAGCCAGTGCCACTACTGTAGTGAGGGGTTTATCAATAATAATTACCCCTGAGAGTATTAGCAGGATAACTACACTCCCCCTAGGATTGTAGTGGAGAAAAGAGGAAAAAACTAACAACACTCTTGCCAAGAAGGGCTTTTTCTTGGAAGGAGAAGAACCAATTGAAGACAAAAATGGGGTTAGAAGGGAAAGAATTCCATATCCTTGGAATGAAGTAAGTTATCACATCATCAAGTATATTTCCTGTGAAGGTAGATATAGTGTAGTGTATGGGTACCATTTTAGACTCCTCCATGAGCTAAGATTTGGAGGGGAGACACCTCCTCATAATAGACTTAGTGTACCTTACTTTTTGTTACAATCAATAATAGACATGAGCATCAAGGTACAAGAAGGGAAACATCAACAGCTAGCACATCATGGGTTAATCAAACTCATCCTGGAAGATGCTCTAAACAATTTGAGAATCCCTATTACATGGTCAACATTTGCAGACATGAAGGAAGAAGATGAAATTCAAGCCATTGAGTATGACAAAAGCCCTACTTCTAGTGAGGGAGAAGAAGAAAAAGAGCATGAAGAAGAGGAGGAAAAAATAGATGAGACAAAGAATGAAGTACAGAAGGATGAACAAAATTCTGGAAAATAAAGCAGGGAGGAAGAGGAATCACCAAGGGTGTCTCTAGAGCCTAGAGAGAAGGAGGCAACAACTGCTTTAACTTCCCTAAGTACACCTATCAAATCAAAGGGAAAGAGATAGAGGAAAACTCCCCTTTACTTCAGAACAAGGAAGAGCACCCGGATAAAACAAGGGAGACCTCAAACCCCTACCAAGATTCTGATTATCATAGAGGACTCACTAAAAGAACAAGAGGATGTAGTTCTTTTAGAGAAGAAGGAAGAAGAAGAAACATCAAAACAAGCTTCTCCTAGGTCACCAATCACCTATGTTAGGAGACCTGTCATGAGGTCAACCTCAAAAAAACAAGTAAAACAACCTTTGACCCCTTCATAAAATGGGAAAAGTCTCCACAAGAAACACAGATAGAACTACAGGAAGAAAAAATAGTCCTATAGGAAACCCTGTCAAAACTATAGGAAACACAAAAAAAATATCAAAAAAGGCCGCAACAGAAAATGGAAGGAATTTAGGTAGAAATTACTCAAGAAACAATAGAGGGAGAGTCCCAGGAGCTGAAGGAGCCTAGCCCATAGCCAAACCTCATCTCCTACTACAGATTCATTGAAGGGGATAGGGTGATCCCACAAAAATTTTCCATTCCTCTATTATTTCAACTTGAAAAAGAGAGAGCAAGGACACATAGGTGGATGAAAATTGCCAAATCAAAATGGGTGGAAGATGTAGGCCACATGGAAGAGAAGCTGCAAGGAATGGGCAGAGAATTAAGTAGCATAAGACATAAGGAAAAAATGGTGAAATCTAAATTAGAGGCTGAGAACACATGGCTAAGAAAGCAACTACAAGAAAAGGAATTCCAATTGGAAACTATGTCAAGTACATCCATGGAGGCAATCAATGTAGGATGCCAACAAAGTCATATGCCTTATACCTCAAAGAATAATGGCTATAGTTTTAGATAAAAACCCTAGCACAAAGAGGAACTATACCTTTCCAAGACTATAGGCAGTTCATTGACCTTTGTGACCAAAGCACCCTAGAGGATAGAGAAAAGATATCTAAATTATACCTACACAGTTTGGCTCTGATAGATTTAAATGTGTTGCACCCCAATCCAAAGATAGGGGACTTACAACTAATGGCCTTGCCATATTGGATGAATCATGAGGAAGCCAGAGCTATAAAAATAAAAAGGGTATTGGAAAGAGAAGAAGCGGAACCCATTTTCATCATAGGAGAACAACCTAACTCAATGGCTATCATCAACACCCACAACCTCATTGCCAATGATCCCAAGCTTGCACCAAGATACCTTGTTGTACAAGAACAAGCAATCACTCATTTTGAAGACATGCTAAGATTGCTAGGGGATGAGAGCCAACAAGCCTGCCAAAGGAGATGGAACACCTTACCCTACAACCTAAATATCAGAGAATATCATTCTCCTGACAGAATGAGGGATGCACTAGAAAGAACCCCAATGTATAAGCAAGCATTACAGAGACTCAAAGTCAACTGGATTGGATTGAAACTCAGTCCACCATTTCTTTTAGGTATGTTAGAGGGGATAAAGGAAGAATAAGAAAGAATGTAGTGGGAGGAGATATAAAAGAATGCAACATTTTATCCACAAGAGGAGGAGACTACAACAAAAGCATGGAATGTCAGGGAGACCACCAAAGAAATGAAAGACATGGACATAGGTTGAGTTGCTCAGAGGATAAGAAATATTTTCATTAGGGGGGTGATGATGAGGCTCATCAATGGGTAAATTATATGGACCTTAATGCACCTCTAGCTAACTAAAATCAACTTTTCTCATAAATATTTACATGTTTTAATTATATTTTGCTTAATGAGAAGAGTAAAGATGAGATGTCATGTTTAGTCATATAATGTGCATTGATTGCAGGTTTTGGAACAAATTTTTTCTAATTAAAGTGCAAGAACTCGAATGAGACAAGCAAGAGGGATTCTATGAGATAGTATATCCCTCGTTAACTCCTCACTCACTCGAAGATTCCTCAATCAAATCTCATCAGCTCAGAGTTGCAAGCAGCCGAGTCATGAGGATCAATGGCAACCAAGCTAGTGATAGTTGAAGACCAATTGATCTCGAGATTGAGAGCCAAGCCTCCCTAAATTTAAGGAAATTATTGGTAACTTCAGTTGTATAAATAAAGAGGCCTAGAGCCTCATTAGGATTTGGATTTTTTGTTCAAGATAGCTAAGAAGCATTTTCGAGTTGAAGCATTGTAACTGAGCACTCTTGTGTATTTTTTATATTTTAATGAAAATGAGAATCATTCCCTTGATCCAGCACTAAGTTGACTCAGAGGGTTGAAGATCTTGGGTTAGGGCCCAACCCTAGTAGCAAAGGTTCCTCTTTTTCTAGATGTATGCTTAGATTATACTCATAATTAGCCGCTGAACTGATTTTATTGTTGCTAATTTGCAAGTATTGGTAGGGTTAATTAGTTTTCTTCCATTTGTGAATAGTTTTAACAGTAGCATCATAGTGACAAAAAGATATTCCAGAAAGGTTGTCATCAAGTGGTTTCCACCTCATTTCTCCCTTTTAGGGATCATGATTTGAGGAATACTTCTCATACAACCCCAAAAAACAGAATTCTTACTTTTTTGCATAATCTAGGATTTGTTGATAATTAGGTCATTATCTTTCAGTTTTGTAGGATAAGTTGCAATTGGAATTTCTAATCTCTTAGGTTTTGTACTTATTTCACAACACTTTTGTATTGATTTCAAGCACTTCCATTCATGAACTTAGCAAATAAATGGTAACAACTTTGTTTTCTTCTATTGAATAAACCCTTCTTGTTTATAGATGAATTTATGTATAAATGAAAACAATGATGTGTGTTGTTGCAGGAGCTTATACATTTTAGGGAGACCTCATCTAAGCCATATCTACCCATTTCGCCAAAAGTCACTAACGTCTCAATTCAAATTCTTGTTGATAAGGAAAAACTGCCATTTCCATTTAGAAAATCCAACCATATTAAATCCTTTGCTTGAGTTCTGAGTAGTGTTTTCCACTTCCTTACCTTATTCCCTCCTTATTCTCCTTTCCCAAGCTCCATTCCACCTTCTAGACAACTTCCTAAGCTTTCACCCTATTCCTGTAGTAAAATAGGGGATCATGTAGGAGAACTAGAACATCCTGTATACATCTTTTAGGAAATCCTGTAGCAGCTTGTTTTGAGGCTGAATTGAGAAAAATCATCATTGAAGCGAGGATTAGACCCTTACTTGAAATCCAAGCCATAAAAACCATTGTACTCCTCTTCATCCACACCTATCTTCCTTGCCAAAGTACAAGGAAAGATTAGCATTTACATTTATAAAGCGAAAACATTAAAAAGAAGGAGTTCTTTTATATTTATACGTGCACACAATAGTAATTACTCTCTAGATCAGATTTCATGCTTAGATTAGTTAAAACCTCACATGTGACAGGTAGGGTTAAAGTAGGGTTCTTTTTCAAGAAACGTGTGTTAACAGATAGATAGAGGATTTCATGTTACTTTGCAAGCATTTTTTTAGTCTTTCATTATTGCAATTAGGAAACATTTAGTTTCTCTCATTTAGGGTAAATTTCCCCTCTCCAGTTGGTAATCATACTTCTTCTAGCCAATAGAAGGATGGTTTGATAAACCCTAGTGGTTTATCGCCCCAGCTAAGTAGTGACAAGACAAGACCAATAACATTTATCTGTGTATATAGCACTATCACCTCCAAGTTTGTACAAACGCCAGGTTAATGAAGTAAAATCAATAGCCCTGGCAGTTGCAACATCCTTGCTACAATACTGGTGTTCACCAGGTTCGTCAATATTTGGTTCAAAAATGGGGTTTGTATCAAAAAATTCTTTAGTATCTGATTCAGTTTGAATGAGTTCAGTAATTGTAAATTAGTTGCCACTGAGTGTGATGTTAAATTTTTTGTTTGACTAAATTTAGTTTCTATAACTTCAAGGCCTAAAATAGTAGATGTTATCGGTTGATTAACTTAAATTCCTCTTACATCAAAATCTATAATAGTAGAACTTTCAGTTTTTATTATAGTTCTAGATTCAGATTATTTAGATTTTTCGGCTTTAATCATTTCTAATTGAATTGGTGTATACTCAGGGGGATCCCCATGTATCCTACATGATTGTCTTCGTAGTTCTACCACAATGAAAAATTTTCAATTTATAAATTACGCAATATCTAAATTACACCTAAAGTCTCTAAAAATTAAAAAAAAACAACACATAAAGTAACACGTGCTAAAAATATAGGAGTTCAAACCATACAAAATTACTCTTCACAGAGATCAATAATTATTAGTTGATGATGAAATCCAACATCGAAAAGATCAAGGTGAATTCTTTTATAGAAATGAGTGTTTGGAACCAGTTATCCTGACAACCTACCTAATGAAATAGTCTGGTGCAAGTAACTCTGCTATAAACCATCTTGAGAAAATATTACCCTCCAAAGAGTCCAACTGAGTCTATCCAATGTATGTTCCAGTTACAACATGACCTTCCGTTCGCCGTCACCTTAGGTAGATCCCTAGGATTATAGTCGCTAAGTTTTCCAAATACAATAATTTTACCTTGGGGGACAGTCATAGACCGAACGTCCATGCAAGGGTAGAGTAACAAGCTAAATCCCCTAGAAGGCTCCTCCTCATGATTAATTGGAGGTTTAATTTCAAGTGACCCCAAGTATCTTTCATTACCATTGTAATATGTGAAAATCACTGTATCTAGGCCGATGAAGTGGGTATGATCACGTCACTAGATTCGACACGATCTCGTGCTTAACTCGTGAATAAGAGGAGATTCCTAGAGAAAGAAGGAAATAATGTATTTTATCTCCCTAACTGAAGATTCTATTATTCTTTTGTAGCTTTGGAATTTTACATTTTAATTAATGTTATATTATTAAGTTTTTCTTTACTCAATGGATGATGAAGGTGAAACTTATGATGTTATGACACGACTCGAAATCTTAATGCACTCTAAAATGCAATAACAACTTTCAAATTCGATGAAATTCTATTTAGAGAAAAGAAAGAGTTTCTTTGATTTTTTGATTTTTTGAGAAATAAAATGCAATAACTCATAACTTTTCCAATTTTCTAAAGAAACCAATTTCAATATTATGTAATGAAAATGCAATCAACAAACTAATTTCTAGATTTCCCTAATCATCAAATAAGCCAAAATACTCTTTTTCTCTAATCACTCAAAACTTTCAAGCACACAAAAATCAATCAAGAGAGTTGGAGAAAAGACATATTCTCCTATGAATTCTTTTTTCTAATGATAATACAAGTGTAATCGTGAAAAAATTTCCAAGATGAAAGAAACAATTTATTTTATCAAGCAAAAATAACTACAATTATTTCACAAAAGCACAAGGTCTTAAGAAGCCCTAATTTACAATTCAAAATGATTTTGACAACAAATAAGAAATAATTAAGGTTTAAATAGTGTATTTGAGAGAACAAAATAAGAATATCATAACCAAAAGGACACTCTATCTTGTTTTGATCAATAAAAAAATAAACCAGGCAAAACCCTAAGGTATTCTTCCAAAAAGACCTAATTACCCAAAGTCATCAATAAAGAAATCAATTGAATTCATAGGAGATACAACACAGTCCAAACAAAAATTAATGACTCTTTCAGAAAAACAAATTCAGGTCTGGGTTGAACCAAAAACAATATTTTCAAAAAAATTCAAGGCGTGCACAAGTTTTTTGTAGTGCATGCACTCTGTTATTAAGGCAAAAAGGGCACATAACTGCGGTTTGCTAACAGAAAAAAACGTAGCAAGGAGAAAAAATAACAAATTTGAAGAATCAACCACTCTTATCTAAAAGGCAATTAATTTATGAAGACTCAGGCTAGATACATCAGAAAAATCAGAAAGAAATACTAAGGAAAAAGAAACGAGAAAAGACATTCCCCAATGGAGTCACCATTTTGTTACACCGAATAATCCCTCTTGCGGATAAGAGCAATCTCCCTAGATCTTGAATGGAAACTAGAAACAAGCAAGACAATTAAACTGACTCTTTTGCTAGGTTGAACTTGTTTTAATTACAAGAAGTATAGCTAATGGATGAGCCTCTTACCTATTTCATGAAATTCCTGATGAAGATCCCTTGTTGTGACTTGATGTAATTCTTTAATGCTTGATAACACCTGCAATCATAGACCATAAAAGGATCAAAATCACATGTGATATAATAATCCAAACAAATTAGCCTAATGATTAAGGAATTAGCGATTGAATTTTCCTTAATAAACATTATAAACAATTGTAAACCATTCATCATTCCAATAAGACAAATCAATGGGAGAAAGTGTTCACTTGTATTAATCAATGATTAAGAGGAGCCTTACAACCATCGCCTTGATGTTGTGAGGTCCCTCCCAAATGCCTTCAATCCCCTCCTTAGATGACAGTCTTTCTATTGTAGCGGCTACAACCACCCTCCAAAATTTTTCCCTAGCTTCGTTTTGGAGCCTCCCTACCAGATTTTCATAGCAGCTTGTGTTTCTTCATCAAGTACACAAGATTCAGTGTTTTGCTTGCACAAAGGCAACCTGTCGATCATAGCTCAATGCATTCCCTTCACAGGCTAATCACCCAGACGTAGTCTGGCTATAGGCTGAGCAGTTCCCCCAAGAAATTGTGTAATTTTGGAGGGCAACCGACCTTCCCTCCATAAATTGCGCAATCCTGACTGGCAGCCTAATGGGCTCCAGATTGTGCAATTCTCACAGTCAACACTCACAGTGAAAATTGTGCAATTTTCACCAACAGGGCTGCTCAGCCCAGAATTTGTGCAAATTTTGGCATCAGTCAGCTACTCTACCCATAAATTGCATAAAAATCCTAGGCAGCCAGCCCAGCTCCCAGCCAGAAATGCACATTTTCTCCCAGAACTCGAACAACCTCTTGCATGTGTAGCTAAGTTAGCCAGTTCCCTCAGGAATCGAGCAAAATAGACTTGCATGCATGGGCAACTTCTCCCAAGGCAACACGTAAAGGCATACCTTATTTTAGGGATCAATGTTTAGCAGTTGGAGTTTACATGCAAGGATCATTTCAGAAACCTCCCACCATGTGTCGCTTTCCCTAGAATTGTGGCATGCATGTCACAACGTCGATGTTATCAAAACTTATCAACCGGACACTGCAGAGCTCATTCCTCACATCAACCTTGTAGCTTTGACATCCCACATCACATCTAGGAGCAGTTAGCACATCCAGCTCAACTGTTTTGGGGTAAGCCCGCTTTCCATGCCTTGTGTTGCATCTTTGTCGATTTTTTTGTTTTCTCTTGTGTGAGTATTGTTTTCTTGATTTCTCTAAACACTTGTTGTTGTTTACATGTATTCTAGCATTTCCTAGCACTGTTTTAGTTTTCATTGCTATCTCACTTTTGTTGCATGCATGAAACTGTTTTTCATGAATGGTCATCAATTCGGCAACTCGCTTCACCCACATGCATGTTGAACTGTTTACTGAATATTTCATTCATGTTTGCATGCACTGTCAATCACTTTTTCTTTCACTAAGTGTCACCATTCATCCACTGTCATATTTTATTTCAGTTGCTTGTTGGTGAGTCAGACCAACCTTGGTCTGGACTCCACCTTCACTCAGACAACATTGCACAATATGGGGAAGGAAGGATCTGTCTTCCTCTCTAGAAATGCGCATTTCTGCCTAGGCACTATTCTCCAGGATTGTTTTACACATTTCCAAGGGACAATGACTGCGGACCCAGAAAATTGTGCAATGGAGTCACTGTATGGTGATTTAATTATATGCTAAATCCCTATCATTTAATTTGTCAACCCGAGGGTTTCGTAAAGTTAGAAGAAAACCAAAATATATGGGACCTTAGATGAAACTCATGTAGGAATTTTGTTTAGAATGGAAATGCATATTACAAATCTAAACTATTTTGAAAAGAAACGATTCAGATCTATTTTATGAAAGCATAAAAGTGTTTGATCAATGGAATTAGTTTACTTTAGAAGATATAGAAGATTCTCTTGTTCAAGAGTCTTGGTTGTCCTTCTACAATCTTTCCATAATAACATTTCCAAAAACCTAAGAAAGAAGGAAAGAAAACATATAAATGAAAGAAAGTAAATTTTGTTTTTCATTTTAGTTCTTAGCTCATGGAGAAGAGTCTCCTAACTTATGAGATCCTGGTTGTCCTTCTCACATAAAAACTAGATACTGAAAGGAAATATATCTTCACATAAATGTAATCTAGGAAAGAATATAAGAAAGTGAATCTTGTTTCAGTTCAGTCTAGCTCATGGAGAAGAGGTTCTCAACTTAGGAGTTCCTGGCTTTCCTTCTAACACAAAAACTAGCTACTGAAAGGAGATCAAACTTCACACAACAAAACATGGTTATAACATGAATTCATACTGAAATAATCTACAAGTATTTACAACAAAGAAATAACATGAGCATCTAGAATTAAAACTAGTATATTCACAACTATAAACATTCATCTACAACAAAGTGTACTTATCTTGGTATGGGGATCCTTGCATTCCTCATGAGCACACATGAACAACTATCACACCTTAAGAATCAAACAACACTCATAACTCATGATTTGGAGAAAATGATATTGTTCATGTTGAATGAACAATGATAAATTTGATGCTAATGAATAACTGATAATGGTTCTTCTTTGCTTGAAGGATGCTCCTCTTATTTATACATGAATTAGGGATGTCTACTCAATTAATGTAGATCCCTTAAATATCTACTAGATCCATACTTGTCTCAACTTATCCCTAAATAATAGATACAAATCCTATGACACATCAAGATCTATATGATCTTTCTCCTTGGAATATGGTCCACCTTTTGAGTTAAAATTTGAATTTGATATTGGGCAGCCACATAAGGGTGCCTTGGAAGCTTCCAAATGATATAGACATGTCATCAAACTCAAGCCACTTTTAGGTATATGAAAATACATGTTATATATCTAACTTTTAATCATAAATTCACTATAAATACATAAAATTAATAAATTTAGAAATGTAAATGTGAAATCATGTAGTAATGATAATGTATGGTTATGTAATCATAATGTAGTGGAATGAGGTGACAAAATGAGGATAAATGTGAAAAATAGTGAAAGTGAATGTTAATTTTGGTGGCCCAATAGCCACTGAGCTTGTAGCCATTGCCAACTGATATTTCGCATTACGCAATACCAGTAGTCAGCAGCCAGACTAGACTATGTATTGCGTAGTTCCAACAATCAGTCAGTCTCCCAGCAACCCAAACTATGCCTTGCGTAGTCTTGGAAATCAGTCTCCCGACCTCTCGGCTAAAATTGTGCAACCTTCATGATCAGTCACATAGGTATGTTGCAAGTAAGTTCTGAAGTTCATTTTTCTTTTCAACTAACATATTGCTTTCTATGAGTGTTGCCATGTCTCCAGGTATTGTGGGTGTTCATTTGCCTCTCAGCAGTTCATGTACAATGGTTTCCAAGAGAGCAAAGTCAAAGACACCATTCAGAGCATAGCTATAGATGCAGTTGATCAAATGTCTATGATATTGCCTACTCACAAAGATATCAAGTTGTTTGTAGACAAGGAGATCAAGATATGACAATAATATTATCACAACTAGTAGCATCATGAGATGTAGCTGAAGCCAACACACTGAATGCAACAAATGTAGAGAATGCAACAAACACAACGAAAGCACCGAATGAAGCAAACGCAGCGAATGCATCAAATGCAACGAACATAACAAATGCAACGAATACAACAAACGCAAAAAATGCAATGAATGCAATGAATGAAAGAGGAAGGTTGTTGACAACACAGAGGCAGAACAAAGTTGCAAGATCAAGAAGATCCACTGATGATGAAAGAAAATTTGGAGACTCAGGCTATGAGGTGACGACGCGAAATGAAGATCATGTGAAGATAGAGAATGGAACAAAGATGGAGTTGCATGTGATGAAGCCAACTCAAGGAAGAACATGGAGCTGCACAAACAGATGAATGAGTTGTAGCAGGAATAGGAACAACAGTGGGCGTAACATGCACTCATGGATGAAACTGTGCCCGTACAAGTTAGAGATCCAACCCAATAGCTGGCACGAAGGAGACATGATGAGTAATTTTGTTGATCACATGCAAAGGATTTAGAAGCATGCATGTCATTGTGCACACACATGCAATATGGCAGGCCAGGAGGTAACTCCTCAAATGAGATTATTATTATTCATTTACATTGTTCATTATTATATACATGAGGGAGTGACTGTTGAGTTTCATTTCCTGATGACTCTCCATTTTATCTATTATTTATTTACACTATTTACAATTGTTCACCTAATCCCTATGATTAGATGTCAACATTCCCCCCCTCAATCTGAAGGGATGTTGGTGAGTCCAAGCATCATTTTGAATCTTTAAAGCTTTTATCTTCCAAGCGCTTTGGTGAAGATGTTTGCAATCTACTCATTAGTGGAACAATGGCGAAGATGGATTGTTTTTGCCTCAACATGATGTCAAATCAAATCATATTTTGTATTGATGGGCATCATTCGATCGTGGAACTCTGGATTCTTGGCCAACTTTATTGCCGAGGTATTGTTAATCATGAGTGGAGTCAAATGTACTTGTTTTACCTACAAATCTTCCAGAATTTTCTTGAGCCACACAATTTCTTTTGTTGCCTTAGTTGCTGCCACATATTCTGTCTCTGTCATGGAATCTGCTGGAACTGATTTTTTTTGTGATCTCCAAGAGACAAATCTTGATCCAAGACTCATAGCATAACCTGAAGTAGGCACCCCAGTTTCTTTGTCTCCATCGAAGTCTGAATTAGAGTATCTAATCAAGCTAAAGTCACCCACCTATGTATACTTGAGTCCAAAGTCTTGAGTTCCATTCAAGTACTTTAGAACTCTTTTTTCAGTAGACCAATGCCCCTCACAAGGGTTTTGCATAAACCTGGGGAGGATTCCAATATTAAACAGAATGTATGTTCTCGTGGTAATCAGGTAGTTTAGACTTCCTTCAAGCTGTCTATACTTTGTTGCATCCTCAAATTATTTTCCTTCAATGGATGTGAGCTTTAAGTTTTGTTCCATTGGAGTAGTCATAGTATTGCATTCAAACATGCCAAACCTATTCAAAATATCCCCAATGTACTTCTTTTGAGAAAGGAATATGGACTTTGGATGTTGAGTTACTTCAATAACAAGATAGTAATGAATATAGCCCAGATCAATCATTTCAAAACCTTTCCTCAATTCATTCTTTATGGATGAAATGTAGCTCTCATTGTTCCCTATCATCAAAAGATCATATACATATACCACAAGATATACAACTATTTTTCCAACTTTCTTGACAAAGAAATTTGCTTCATCAAGATCATAATGTTTGAAATTGAGTTTTAGAAGATGCTCAGTTAGTTTTTCATACCAGGTTCGCGGTGCTTGTTTGAGGCCATATAAGGATTTCACAAGTTTGCATACTCTATGTTCATGTCCTTTCACAACAAATCCTTCAGGCTAGGACATAAAAACATTATCTTTTAGATCTCCATTCAAGAAAGCAGTTCTTACATCCATTTGATGGACTTTCCAACCATTCTGCACTGCTAGGAAACAGAGTGTACATATGGTGGCCCATTTTGTTGTGGGGGAAAAAGTTTCCTCATAATCAACCCCTTCCTTCTGTGCAAAACATTTTTCCACAAGCTTGGCTTTGTTCTTGTCTGTTATCACTCAGGTTGTTCCCTAGAAGCAGTGAAAAGGGAATACGGCCGAGGTAACCACTAACCAATCTTTTAGCTACAGATTCTAGCCAATCTGCAACCAGAGAGGGCTCTCTCTTTATGATTTAGCTTTGTTTTGCTACATGTTAGGCTAGTTATGAAGTGTAGATAGTTGTTTAATGTTTGGACGGTGACATTCAATAAAACAGGGCTGCAAAGTATGAGAAGTTCAAACCATTGGGTTAATGGATTCCAATGAAAATAAACTTCTGGGTATGGTTTCTCTGGCAAAAGGAAGAACTATAGAGCAAGATAATTAAACATAGAACAATTTCCAAGCTGGAATAATATGGGATGAAGTCAAGGAATTAAAGGCAATTAAGAATCTTTCATTATGTTGACAGAGGGAAAGTGAGTAAACACTATCAAGGAGCAGTTAAGAATTCCCTAATTGTATTCAGAGTGTAAGAAACAGGGAGACAGGAGCAGTCAAGAATTCCTACCTATGCTAGTCCTGTAGAAAACATGAAAAATGACAGGAATTGAACACAGAGTACAACAAAGTAAATTTTGGGTTATCCTTTTTTCCTGTAATTTAGAACATGATATATAGATGATATAAAACACAGGTGCAATAAAACATGGGTTAAAAAGACTTATTGATCCATGAGGTAACACGAGAATTCTGCAACATATTCTTTTGCCATTAATCCCACAACCAGCAAGTTCACCAGCAAAACACTCCAGCAACCTTTATTCAGAAGGTTTCTCAAAATTTATAGCACAGGTCCAGAATGATATTCACCAACCAACCCCCAATACATCTCTAAGGGAGGTATTTATACAAAAGAGTTACAAAATATCTTACAGAGAAAATATCAAGCAATAAATTTATCTATCTACTTCTTCAAAGGGAATAAATGACTTTGAAAACAGAGCGTAATTAATGTAGGAGTAACTTCCGTTGTACTGGCTGCCTTAGGTGGTCTGCTATACTTGACTTTTTGACTCAACAAGTCGGCTGGTAGCTGTCTCTTTAATTTGCATCCCTGCGTTGTTGTCACGACCCTGTCATCTGTGCCTAATTCCGCTTTAATGTGTTCTGGCGTGCCTTTCTTTTCTATTGTTTTCATTCCCATGATGTGTGGCACGTACATTGAATTTGATTAAATGCAGATGATCAAAAGAAAGAGAACCAAAATTACCTTGGTAAAACCTCCAACATGCCCTGCCACCATTTGTCTATTGGCAGCTGGTGCCTTTGTAGTTTTACTAATGTTTCATTAGCTTCAGTATACCTGTAATAATTGGGCTGGACTTCAAAAAGATGTGTTATTTCATGCTTAATGTAGAACAGATTTTCCAATTTGTCATATAAACTCTGTCCAGAGGGAGGTACTATGTCTTCTGAAGTGCTTGATGATGCTGTCATCTGATTGGTAACATATGTATTCACCCTGTGTGCATATTGTTCATGTGTCAACAATCTTTGATTGCTGGTCAATAAGTTGGGTAACCCTTTGCTTTGCAAGACTATGAACTTCACTATAAAGGTATTTATTTCTGTCTGCATTTCTTGGCACTTTCTTTCCAGATTCTGTACAAAATTCCTCATGGTTAGCACCTTTTTCACTGTCAAAATGGTGCCTGTTCTGTCCTTGATTTCCAGAGCTGCTAGTTGTTCTCTGGTATGAGTATTCAAAAAATGAATTAGTTTATTGGCTTGCTCAGACATGTTTCTCAGTAATGTCTTGGCCTTTTGAATCTTTATTTGGGCTATTTCTATCAATTCAATTTGCTCATGGATGGTTTGAATTGATCTCCATTGATCAGTGATGGACTAGCCAATTTTGGTCCACAAAATTGTCCTGATTTCTGTTAGAGTTTTATGCAGAGTAAGATCTTTCTCCAAGGATTTTACCTTATTTTCCAAGGCCTTTACCTCTCTGGTTTTTTCTGCTACAATTATCTTGGATTTATCATAGTTTACCTCTAGCTTGGCCAGTTTTTCTTTAGCTTCCTTTAGCTCTGCCATTTGGAGTTCTAAGGCCTTTATTTCCTTCATCATCTCTTCCATGCTCAGGCTGGTATCTGATACTGTTGTTGTTGCTGCTGTAGTTGTTGCTAAAGCTGAGGTACCTGCTGTTGATGCTGCGACAATGGGAGGGACTGCTGCTGTAGTTGTAGGAGGAGCTGTTGTGCTTATTGGAGCTGTTTCTAGTGGCTGGGAGGCAAACTCTCCCTGTTTTCCTTGTAATGCTTCCTCCAATGCCTTCTCTATTTCTGCCAACCTCTCATTCATCCTCATCAGTAAACTCATTGTGTCATCCTCTGCTTTCTGTTGTGCAACTTCTGCGGTTTTTTGATGCATTGTAATGAGCAGCTTGAGTTGCTTCCTAAGAGCTGCAATGTCTTCTTCTTTCTTTCTTATTAAGGCTTGTATGCCCTTGGGATCCTTGGGATCATGCCCTAGCTCAAAAATAATCTCCTCTAAGGATTTAATTCTATTATCCTTAGCTAATGAGGAGGCCTTCTCCAACTCTAATTAGGCAGAGGTATTATGCAATGAATTCTGCAATTTGTGAGCTAATAGTGCCTTGTCTGCCAGGGTGGAGTACACCATTTCTACGGTTTGTTTATGTAGTTCAATCTGGTCCATTGGGTGGATGTCTTTAGAGAGAACTTCTAGATTGGTCCTGATATAATCAGCAACCAACTGTGGTTGTGGCATTGTGGGCCTGAAGTGACTAAGGGTCATTTTCCCTTCTTGAATATCATAGGCTGCCATTAGCCTTTGTTGATTTGTGGGGGCCATTCTCAGCAAATGATTATAAAGTTGGAACCTTACTGGCTCATTTCTGGCCTTTATTTCAGTAAATGCTTTCTTGATATCCGAGCCTTGCTTTCTCTGTTTCCTGGAGGATGTAACCTCCACACCATGCTGCCTCTCTTGCTCATGCTGATATGAGCTAGTTGATGTTTCCAAAATTGGAGGAGTCTTCTGTTCAGTTGTTCCCTCACCCCTTAGGTTGCCTGTTGTCTCTTCCGCCAGTTCTTCTTCAGAGTAAGGATTCAACCTTTGCCTCTTTTCCCCTTGCTGTTGTGTTGATCCACCTATAGGTGTGTCTTCCTACCTATCCCTTTTCTTGGCCCTCTCCTCATTGAGAGGAGTTTGTAACACAGGGATTTCAAGCACCTTTGTCTGTGTTGAAGGACCTTGCCCTTGGCTTTGATCCTTTGATGTATCTGGCTGGTCTGCCATTATATCCTACTGCTCCGAATGTAACACTTCTTTGCCTTTGGATGTCCCTGCAGGTGGAGTACTTTCCTGGGCAGGTTGTTGTGAAGTTGTAGCTGCTGATGTGCCCGCTCCAATGTGTTGAGGCAATATGAAAGGGACCTGTCCAAAAGAGTACAGGTCAAGTGTTTTTTCAAGCCCTTTCATTACTTTTTCTAATTCATCTTCTTTAGTAATCTCTTCAACTAATGTGCCTTCTACCCATTCTTGTTGATTAGCATATTGTTGAATTTCAGGGATATTGTGGTGAACATATCCTATAAGCTTGTTTTTGACTCTTCTAAAACTTATAAAATGTTCAGGGTCATATGGTGACCAATGGAAACTTTGTTTCAACATAAGTTGATCCCTTAAAATCTTATCTGCTTCTTCCCAAGCATCTTCCCTTTTATTGAAGATAAAAGGGCCCAATTGATTTCTTATTTTGAGCTGTGCCTTTTTCCTAGCACCATAGAAATGAGTCAAATCTGAACTACTAAATTGCCGGAAGTATTCCAGGGAAAACAGTCTCATAGGGACATACTTTGGCAGCTTGTAGGGGGATAATTCATAGCCATAAATCTTGATCACTGTGTGATTTTGGTAAAAATACCAGTCACCAATACTGTATTCCTTTGAGAGATGCAAAATTTTCTGCATTTCAGCAGAGAGACTGGCAGGAGGAGTTATCAATAATAGAGAAGTAGCTGGATATATGAACAGGTCAATGAACTCACAATATGTATAAGGAGAGTTGTGGACTTAATGGAATACTGAGGTCCAGAAAATTACAGACCTCCTTTCTTATTTGAGGTCCAATCTTCTAAGAGAAATTTGAAAACTATCAGGTTGATAGTACAACAGCAAATGATATTTGTAGGATGTGTATTTGAACACTCTTTCTCTGTCCAAGTTCATGAATTGCTCGTGGATTTTATTTGCTATGTAGGTGGCATAATCATACTTGACTGTAGGGGGTTGTCCTCGAGTGAATATGGACATCAATACTAAAACAATTTCATCCATATGCTCACTAGTTTTGAAGCCCAAGATGTAGGAGATCATATTAGTAATGAGTATACCAACTTCATTGAACCAAACCTGATTAAAAGGAGGTGGCTGCCTGGGCTGGCAGTCTGGTTTCATGAACAATTGAGAAATTCTTGTAATATCTAAATTGGGCAGTTTGGCACCTTGTTCAAGCAAGAGTCCCATGGTAAGGGGAGCCAGAGGCTGAGTTGGCTTAAAATTCAGCATCTCATTTATGGATTGAGGAGTGATGTAGAAGAGGACAGTCCCAGATGGAGCCATAACTGCTCTTTGTATGGGATCATAATTTGCACAACACAAATCAGGGAGGTCATTTACTAAAGGGAGGTAGTAGATAGGCATGTTGGGCTCCCAAATTCCAAAGACATGAGTGTTGCTTCTGTAGCTATTTCTAATTTCACAAAAGGCTTGGAGGTGAGGCCTTTCTCCAATCATATCATTAATCTGGAAATCTCTGTCAACAAGGGGCATCCATTCCAATTCCTTATGTGGTGCATTTAAGGGGGCAACATTCAAGGCCACTGGAGCTTCCATGCTTCAACTATCTGTGTTTATAATTGGAATTTGGGTCTGTATAGCAATAGAAAACAAAGTACTGGCTCTGGGGTTTTTCTCAGGAAATTTGCAAACTGAGTTTTATTTAGAAATCGCCTCATTGGGTAAAATTCATAGTAAAAGACAAAGTTTGCAGAGTTTAGTCGGGAATCTGAATAAAAAAATGGAAATGGTGCTCCTTTTGCAGGTGATTTGACAAATTTAACTCAATATTTGGGCATTTTTTGGAGATTTTGTAGGTGGAAAAGGCTTGAATTTTAGTTTAATGGGAAATTTTGCAGAGGAGAATAGAATTCACAAGATTTCTCTGGAAAATTGGGTAAAATAGTGATTTATAATGTAGAGGTTTGTAGGCAATAGCACATTTTAATCTTGAATTCTAGTTCTTCGGGCGCTTTTTACAAAAAACTTCAGAAAAACAGGGTTTATGAGCGAACTACCGGTAAATACCTGCTCTATGGACACCTGGTGCAAAATGCAGGTAGAAGACTGAGCTGAGGGGTCAAGCTGCGGAGTAAATTCCTCTGGGTGGCGGACTGTGCAGAGAAAATGGTGTTTTGGACGTCGAAAACCATGCAAAGCTCGTGAAAAACGAACAGATAGAAATGGAAAAAAACAACGTTAAAACGGCTTTTTAACAAAATTTTGATTTTGGCAGGTTTTTGGCGTGCTTTGGTCGGGTTACATCAGCATGATGTCATCTTTTTCGGGTAGCGGGGGGTACGGAAGGTGACTTGGCACTGACGTGGGTGACATAGCAGATGAAACACTGACGAGGTGGCAGCTGACGTGGGCGCTGACGTAGATAGTGACATGGGCAGTGACGTGGGCGCTGACGCGGGCGACAATGTCAGTGACAGGAAGCAGGAATGGTTTGTGGTTTTATTGCACCGCTTTATGTACCTTGGTGGTTTTGGGCCAAACAAACGCGATAAACTGTGGGGGCGACACGCGTCCCGTAGTACAGCAGGAATACCGCTTTTTATTGGAGCCTATCTTTTGTCATCGGGGCGCCTCCGATATTGATGAGAGCCATCCAATCTACGGGACCAGATCCGACGGTTGATGGGACAAGGAGTTGACACGGAGGTACGGCACAGGCCCTGCCCATATATTTTCAACGTTTTGCAATGTTTTTGTGGGGTTTGCAATGTATTTAGACTTTGGGTTTGGGCGCTCGTTATTTATTTAACTCGATGTCAAATAAAACCCATAGTTTATATGTGCTCGAGATGGTTGTCCATTGCTTCGGATAAGCCTTGGACCCCCAAAGCATTTAGCAAATAATATTAACATATGGCTTTAATAAGCCTGGGGCAGGATATTTAAAATATTTCTGGGATTTTTTTATGTATTTTACATAAGATAGGGGTGGGGAAACATTATAAAGGAGCTATACAAATAAAATTAATGTTAATATGGTTTTATGGATAGAAAACACTAAGTTTATAAGGTAATAACTTAGGTTTTTAAGGAAATGAAAGGGAAATGGAATGATTATTTTTACACAAGAAATGTGGCTTGCTTAGGTTATGTGAACACAGAGTTTCACTTAGTATTTCTCATAAAATGAAATGAACTAGGACCATTGAGCAGATCCCAATGTCCTTGAGGGGATGTTAGTGAGTAGTTGCTGTGAGAGGAATGAGGGTAAGTTAGACATGCTCCACCTGAACTGTAACCAAACAACTGCCTTTGCACTTATAATATTTACAAAAGATGAATTATCTCCTATAGACAGCACTGCTAATCAACATGCTTCTGCAACCTCAAAAACTGCCTACCCAACCTAATACACCTAACATTTTTTCTTCATTCTCCCTGGGTGCGTTTGAGCTAGCAAACCCTTTCTCTCTTTTTATTTTGACTGCTCTCCTATCTAAGTCTTCCCTTATCTCTTCCAAGGGCTCAGATTTAGCTGTTGAGACCCTTTGATTCTCTACCTATCTGTTGATCTACCAAAATTAAACTGTTGGAACATATCTTATTCTCTAATGCTAAAACAAGAAATTTAAACATGGACTGGCCAAGATTGAGTTGTTGGGCCATCCATCAAGCGTGACAGAAGTCATTGATTGCATAATTTGAACATGTTTGCAAAAATAGGACAGTAATGGCATTTTGACTAGCACACTCTCCTGGTCTTTTCTTTGGGGTTCATTTTCTTTGTTTTCTTGACCAATTCATTCTTTTTTCCCTTTGATTTTTCTTTTAGGGCATACCCTCTTTACATTTTTTTAAGTTTTGATTTTTTTTTGAAAATATGGAACCTTTGCAGCATGGAAAGGATGATCATATTTGGCATTTCCATAATCAATCATGAAATATGACACCTATTGGTATAGGAACCTAACAGTGGCTCCACTTGGGGATGGATTTTCCAGGTGAAAAGCCAAGAACAGTAGGCTAGATGGCCTTATTTTCAACTCTTGCTGCAATCTGAAATTTCCTTTGCCTGTAAACAAACAAAAGTGTATCTCTGTAACATATATGCTTTTCCCATAAGCTGTTTTGAACAATTACAGCTCTGTATCTGGCAGTTTGTCTCGGTATTAGTCATCATTTTTATAGTTCCCCAGTCTTCTTCCTTAAGTCTTAGAATAGACTCAAGATATCATATAAAAAGTAGCACAATTGTTACTTTTCCTCAAAATTTGTTGCATCTTATTCCCTACCTTATTGTTGTAATAAACTGCTGAAAATAGACATTGTTATGTACCAAATACAGTCCTAATAGGTTCACCAAAGAGGATCAAAATAGTGCTTGAGCATCAAAAAATTGACTGGCCCTTCCTCAACTTCTGTACCATCTAGGATTCTAAAAAAGTAGTTGTTGTTTCCTTGTACAGCCTGAACAACAAAAGGTCCCTTCCATAGGAAATCGAATTTGCCATGTTTTCCTTTATCTTCCCTCCTAGAGTCCCACTTCAGCGCTTTGTCTCCTAAGAAAAAATATTTTGCCTTTGTCCTTTTGTCAAAATCCTTCTTCAGTTTCTCTTGTAGGATCTGGGTTTTCTGGTACACTTCTTCTCTAGTCTGCTATAAATGAATTGTTTGATTGATTCTTGTTTGAATATCATTGGGTTCTCCTTGTATTTCTTGCAGCAATTTTATCACAGGGATTCCCAAAGATGAAGGGAATACAACCTCCATACCATAAACCAACTCATAGGGGCTTGTCCCAATAGATATCTTTGTGGTTAACTTGTCTGCCCAAAGTGCATTGACAAGCTTTTTGTGCCAATTCTTCTTATTTTCCTCCAATACTTTCTTTATGATGTTTGTCAAGCTCTTATTGGATGATTCATCTAGACAATTACCTTGAGGGTAATAGGCTGTGGAATGGCCTAAGGTAATGTGGTACTTGTGACAAAAATTGATCATTCTTTTGGATTTAAAGGCAGCAACATTGTCTTCCAGATAGCCAAATCTAGATAGGATATTGGTCTCTAAGAATTGCATGATGATTGAGTCATTGGCTTGCCTACAAGGGATGACCTCTATCCATTTGGTGAAGTAATCTGTGGCAGTTAAAATCCACTTATGTTGGCTAAAGGAGGAAGGGTGAATTTCTCCAATGAAATCTAAACCCCATTGTTGAAATGGTCTCTCAGTGGAAATGTGTTTTAGGGGTAAAGTTAAAAGCTTTCTTTTGCCTTCAAAGATTTGACATTTATGGCAAGAAACTACAAATTTCTTTACATCAGCAAACAGGGAGGTCCAATAAAAACAAGCTCTTAAGATTTTATCAGTTGTTGATTTCTAATACAAATGTCTGCCACAGTGTCCTGCATGAAATTCTTTCAGTACTTTGTCAGTTTCATCCTGTGTTAGGAAATTTAGTAAAATCCCTTTATGGTTTTTCCAAAATAAAACATTGTCTACAATACAAAACTTTGAAGCTTTCATTTTCAAGAATCTCTTTTTAGTTATGGATAACCCTGGAGGAGCTTGTAGGTTTAACAATACATAAATTATATCAGCATAGCAAGGTGATTGTAAGAAGGCTTGATTGATCTGTGGAGTCGTTGTCTCCTATTCGTTATCCAGTTCATTAATGTCAAGGGCTTGAAAATTGGTTTCAGTCATCAATTTGGCTAATCCTTGTCCTTTTATTGGTTTTGTTGGCTTAATTTCAAGGTCATATTCCAAAATATTAGCTATCCATTTGCCTCTTTTTCCTTCTATTCCTTATTGAGTTAGAATATCTTTGACCATGACATTCGAGACATAAGATATCACACAAGAGTATAAGATGTAAACTCTGAAATCCTTGATGGCCTTTACAAGGGCATAGGCTTGTTTCTCCATAATTTGATATTTGAGTGGTGCATCTCTAAGTGCTTTGCTGAAGAAAGCAATGGACTTCTCGCATCCTTGGTCATCTTTTTGTAATAGGACAGCAACAATAGTATGCTCAGATGCAAAGGAAAAGATTATGAAGTCTCTATCAAACTTTGGGCTTGTGAGGACCGGTGTTTTGGTTAAAGCTATTTTGATTTCCTCAAAGGCTTGTTTAGCTTCTATTGTCCATTTGACTTTGGAATCTTTCTTCAGCATGTTATTCAACAGTCTTATTAGTTCAGCCAAGTTGGGTATGAATCTTCTTAGGAAATTGATCTTTCCTAGAAAAGCTTGCAATTCTTTGATGTTTCTTGGGTGAGGCACTTGGAGAATAGCTTGTATTCTGTCCAGGTCAATTCTAATGCCATCTTTTGAAATTATATGACCTAAGAGCTTGCCTTCTTCTAGGCCAAACAATGATTTCTTTGGGTTCAATGATATGCCATATTTTTTGCAAATTAGAAACACTTGTCTGAGATGTTCTAAATGTTCTTGATCTGATTTGGAAAAAGCAGTGAGATCATGAAGATATATGATTAGGAAATCATGGATCTCTTTTGCAAAGGCTATGTCCATTGCTCGTTGAAATGTGGCCCCTACATTTTTAAGTCCAAAAGGCATTTTCACATATTTGGAAGTTCCCCAAGGTGTTGTAAAGGCAGTTTTATCTTGATCATCCGGGTGAACTAAGATCTGATTAAATCCTGAGAATCCATCTAACAGTGAAATCCTACTACCCTTTCTAAGATGTGATCCATTTTTGGTAAGGGGTAGTGGTCTTTGAGAGAGACTTTATTTAGATTTCTCAAGTCAACACACAGTCTTATTTCTCCCGTTTTCTTCCTAGTGGGGACCAGATTTGAAATCCATTCTGAGAACCTGATGGGTGCAATTATTCCAGCTTGGTACATTCTTTTGACCTCTTTCTCAATGAGAGGAAGGAGGACTAGATTAACCCTTCTAAGTTTTTGTTTAAAAGGTTTTTGATTCTCCTTTAAAGGTATTGTGTGTTGGATGACCGAAGTATCATAGGACTTGAGGTCCTCATAGCTCCATGCAAAGACATCTTGAAACTCTTTAAACAACTCAATGTATTTCAATTTTTGGTTTGGAGGCAAGGATTTGGACAATTTTATCATTTTAGGGTCATCTGCAGTCCCTATATTACTGTCCTCAATTTCTACATTTAAAGGTTGCATTTTTGGCTTTCTTGGTATATCATTTGAATCAAAAATATCCTCCAAATGATTCAAGCCTGTGGGCAAAAAGTTATCTTTTAAATCAATTACTCCAGACTCTTCCTCAGCAATTTCATCAAGATCCATTTGCTTTAGCTCTTGCAAATTTTCACTAGTAAAATTTGTTGGATGCAAAATCTGATTTTCTGTTTCAGCTGATATACTTTTCTCAATTTTTTCTATTTGTTGTTGATCACAAAGGGTGCTTGTGTCTATGTTTGTGCTTGAGAATTCCTCTTTCAAAGTCAAGAAATTATTGATTTGTGTATCATTTTCAAACACTTGCCAGTTTTTTACGTTATCTGGGACAGCAGGTCTGTGTTTAATCTCAGCAGTAAAGTGATGGTTGGGCTAGAATGGCATCTTGCAGGTGCTGGCAAAAGTTGCCAAACTATGCGCATGTAAATTATGGTTTCTTAGAATTTTGGTGAGTTGATATTCTGAGAAGGTGTTGAGTATTTCCATTGCTGCCCCTCTATAAGCTCTCAGCCTAAGATCATTTGTAACAAAGTTCCCCTTCATTTGTTGGATAATCAAATCAGAGTCCCCTAGTATTGAAATCTTATTTGCCCCTAGACTTCTAATTAGTTTAAGTCCCAGCAAAAGGGCCTCATATTCCGCCATATTGTTTGTAAATCTAAAATTCAGCCTATATGCATGTCCTTGAGCATGGTCATTTTGCATATTGTGTATCCAAATCCCTGCCCCTGCTCCTAATTTATTCACTGACCCATCAAACTCTAAGTACCATAAGATGTCTTGTTTACAACTATCATTAGGAGTCTTGGAAACTGTCTTAATGGGTAGATTTGGATTTTGTAACTCATATGGTGTGCCTTGTGAATTCGTTTGATCAATTATTTCAACAATTTTTTGATCTTGAGCAGTGGACTCCTCATTAATACTTCTTCTTTGTGTTGGTTCTAGAAGCTTGTGATCCGTTTTGGGACATATTTCAGCATTCTATAAGATGAAAGAATCCATATCTGAATGCATGGAATAAATGGGAAAGTTTTGGGGCTTTTCCTGACTGCTAACAACATATTTCATCAATGTTTCCCGGTACAGTATTTTAGGCTAGCCAAAGACTGAAATGGTGGCATAGGACATGTCTAGTTGCAAAGATCCTTGGAGTTTTGCACCCCAAGATCTGGACAAAAGCATTCCATACTTTGGTGGGATATCAGCTACCACCACATCCATCAAAATTGTCTTAGTAGGGTATTGTACTAGAGATACACACAAATCTTTGATAAGGCCTAGACACCTAACCTGGCTGGAATCAAATGAAAACAAGTCTTTATATGGCCGTGTGATATCTAGGTCCAATCTTTCCATCACAGACTTAGGCATTAGGTTATGGGAAGCTCCCGAATCAAACATTGCATTATGTAGCACTTTGTCATGAATGTTTAAGCTTACATAGAATGGAGGGACTCCTCCATCTACTGTTTTACCATTTACCTCAGGCCCAAAAATTAGTTCTGGTTGGTCATCTAAAACATTGACTGCATCTCTATTCTATGATATTTGAAGTGACCTGTTGATTTGTTCCCTATAAACCTCATGTTTAGCCAATTTGGGCAGTGGAATGGCTATTTTTAATTTGCCTATTTTTGTTTCGAGGTTGAAAGGTTTTTCTACTGGAATTTTTATATTCCGAGCAGCAAGGTTTTCCTTTTCTGCTGTGTTTTCAGTGGTTTTTTCTTCATCAGGAGTGCTGGTATGAATTAAATCTTCTTTGAAATTATTTTCAGGAGAGTTGTTTGCACTCTTCTTTAGAGGAAAGGATGTGGATGGCTGATCACTTGATGGCTGCAAGTCTGATATGTCCTCAACCGTAGGTTGTTTTGGGTTGAGGTCTGTTTTAGCAAGGAGTTTTGTCAGGGTAGTTTTATCCTTTGCTTTTTTAGGGTGTTTGGCATCTTTCAGCTTGCTGGGTTCAGGCACATCTATCGTTCTAATTCTCAATTTGTATTGTTTATGGACCTCATAGACAGCTGCATCATAACCCTCTCTAAAATCAAAAGATTCTCCGGATTTGATTTGAAATTGGTTGAAATTATGAGCTTCTTGGTCATATTGGGTTAGAAAGTTTTGTTGTTCACTATTCAGACCCATTAGGTTGATTTGTGTATCGTATGTTGGCTCACTAGAGGTTGAAGCTTCAGCATAGTTCTCTTGAAATGGAGGTCTGATATTTTGATCAAGGCCAGCTTTCCCGGTGTTAGGATTTTGATTTTTTCTAAAGTTTGGATTTCTAGTGGTGTTACTTGGTTGACCTTCCCAAGAAGATTTTATTTCAATGGATTCCACTCTATCACCGATCCTATCCATTCCTTTGATTATTCCATCTAGTTTTTGTTCAAATGCACAAGGCTCTTCTTTGAAGGGATTCCTTCTCTCAGCTCTAGCTCGGGCTCTTTTATAGATCAGATTGGCCTCTACACTAACAGCTATGCTCTGCATGTCTTCTAAGCTTGGAGGAGCTCTTTCCCTTAGTTGATATGCCATGTCAGAGTCAAATCCATCAGGGAATTTGATCAAGGCCAAGTCAGGTGGAGGTCTGAGATTCTGAGGGATAGAATTGTATACATTGTTGAATCTGGTGCAGTAATCTTGAACACTCTCTTATGGACCCCTTTTCAAATTCTCATATTCTGTTAGGATGTGTAAAGGGTCCTTCTTCTTTTCCCATCTGTTCAAAAAGGTTTGGTACAGGGCATCCGGATCAGCAATTGTGTTTGCAGCAAGTGCCCTAAACCAAGTCCTTACATCACCGATCAAACTTTGAACAAAAAATTTCATCCTGACATCATTGTCATCAATTTCATAATTCTCAAAATAGTCCATCATTTTCTTAGTGTGTTGTTGGGCTATGTATGATCCAGTACCGTCAAAATATGTAATTTTTCTCTGATAATCTTGAGGCATAGCCCCTGGATTTGCGGGTAATTGCAGAGGAGCATATCAGTTTGCCATATTTATAGGTATAAATGGGACAGCTGGAAGCAAAGGGATAAAAGCTGAGATAAGTGGAGCAGATGGAGGAGTGGAAGAGGTGCTTTTAAGTGATGATGGGGAACTAGAAGAAGCTACAGCAATTGTAGAGAAGACTGCTACTTTTCTAGGAGGTGATTGGGTAAAGTTTTGCTTAATTATATCAAGATTTAAATCAGCAAGATTTTCTAGACTTTCTTGGTTTCTAAGGTCTTGGGGATCAAGTTAGGATTTTCAAAAATAGCTGGAGGATCGGGATCTGGATTTGATCTAGTGTAACAGGTTTTCTTCTTTAGAGCCAGCTTCCAAATCTATTTTTCGTATTTTCTGGGAATTCTTGAAGAACACTTTTTTTGACAATATTTTCCTAGGAAAATATAACTTGTAATAGTCTTGAATTTCCTAAAAATCTTTTGAAAATAAAAGGAAACTGATCAAATTTTTGAGACAGCTGTTTAAAGCCTAAAGTTATACTGGAGATTGACTGAAGCAGCGTTTATTTACTCTTGTAAATGCACAGCAAAGATAGTTTCAAAGGCTACCTGGCTAACTTCAGGCTCCATCTGTAGCTTTAGAAAATAAGCAGTAGTAACAAACAGTCATTCAGTTCCCCAATGGAGTCGCCAATGATGTTATCACTCAGGTTGTTCCCTAAAAGCTGTGAAAAGGGAATACGGCCGAGGTAACCACTAACCAGTCTTTTAGCTGCAGATTCTAGCCAATCTGCAACTAGAGAGGGCTCTCTCTTTATGATTTAGCTTTCTTTTGCTATATGCTAGGCTAGTTATGAAGTGCAGATAGTTGTTTAATGTTTGGATGGTGACATTCAATAAAACAGGGCTGCAAAGTGTGAGAAGTTCAGACCATTGGGTTAATGAAGTCCAATGAAAATAAACTTTTGGGTATGGTTTCTCTGGCAAAAGGAAGAACTACAGAGCAAGATAATTAAACATAGAACAATTTTCAAGTTGGAATAAGATGGGATGAAGTCAAGGAATGAAAGGAAATTAAGAATCTTTCATTATGCTGACAGAGGGAAAGTGAGTAATCACTATCAAGGAGCAGTTAAGAATTCCCTAATTGTATTCAGAGTGTAAGAATCAGGGAGACAGGAGCAGTCAAGAATTCCTGCCTATGCTAGTCCTGTAGAAAACATGAAAAATGACAGGAATTGAACACAGAGTACATCAAAGTAAATTCTGGGTTATCCTTTTTTCCTGTAATTTATAACATGATATATAGATGATAAAACACAGGTACAGTAAAACATGGGTTAAAAAGACTTATTGATCCATGAGGTAACATGAGAATTCTGCAACATATTCTTTTGCCATTAATCCCACAACCAGCAAGTTCACCAGCAAAACACTCCAGCAACCTTTATTCAGAAGGGTTCTCAAAATTTACAGCGCAGGTCCAGAAGGATATTCACCAACCAACCCCCAATACATCTCTAGGGTAGGTATTTATACAAAAAGAGTTACAAAATATCTTACAGAGAAAATATCAAGAAATAAATTTATCCATCTACTTCTTCAAAGGCAATAAATGACTTTGAAAACAAAGCGTAATTAATGTAGGAGTAACTTCCGCTGTACTGGCTGCCTTAGGTGGTCTGCTATACTTGACTTTTTGACTCAACAAGTCGGCTGGTATCTGTCTCTTTAATTTGCATCCCTGCGTTGCTGTCACAGCCCTATCATCTGTGCCTAATTCTGCTTTAATGCGTTCTGGTGTGCCTTTCTTTTCTGTTGTTTTCATTCTGATGGTGTGTGGCACGTACATTGAATTTGATTAAATGCAGATGATCAAAAGAAAGAGAACCAAAATTATCTTGGTAAAACCTCCAACATGCCCTGCCACCATTGGTCTGTTGGCAGCTAGTGCCTTTGTAGTTTTATTAATGTTTCATTGGCTTTAGTATACCTGTAGTAATTGGGCTGGACTTCAAAAATATGTGTTATTTCATGCTCAATGTAGAACAGATTTTCCAATTTGTCATATAAACTCTGTCCAGAGGGAGGTACTATGTCTTATGAAGAGCTTGATGATGCTGTGATCTGATTGGTAACATATGTATTCACCCTGTGTGCATATTGTTCATGTGTCAACAGTCTTTGATTGCTGGTCAATAAGCTGGGTAACCCTTTGCTTTGCAAGACTGCGAACTTCTCTGTAAAGGCATTTATTTCTATTTGCATTTCTTGGCACTTTCTTTCTAGATTCTGTAAAAAATTCCTCATGGTCAGCACCTTTTTCACTGTCAAAATGGTGCCTGTTCTGTCCCTGATATCCAGAGCTACTAGTTGTTCTCTAGTATGAGTATTTAAAAAATGAATTAGTTTATTGGCTTGCTCGGGCATGTTTCCCAGTAATGTCCTAGCCTTTTGAATCTCTATTTGGGCTATTTATATCAATTCAATTTGCTCATGGATGGTTTGAATTGATCTCCATTGATCAGTGATGGACTAGCCAATTTTGGTCCACAGAATTGTCTTGATTTCTGTTAGATTTTTATGTGGAGTAAGATCTTTCTCCAAGGATTTTACCTTATTTTCCAAGGCCTTTACCTCTTTGGTTTTTTCTACTACAATTATCTTGGATTTATCATAATTTACCTCTAGCTTGGCCAGTTTTTCTTTGGCTTCCTTTAGCTCTTCCATTTGGAGTTCTAAGGCCTTTATTTCCTTCATCATCTCTTCCATGCTCAGGCTGGTATCTGATACTGTTGTTGTTGCTACTGTAGTTGTTGTTGAAACTGAGGTACCTGCTGTTGATGCTGCGACAATGGGAGGGACTGCTGGTGTAGTTGTAGGAGGAGCTGTTGTGCTTATTGGAGCTTTTTCTAGTGGCTGGGAGGCCAACTCTCCCTATTTTCCTTGTAATGCTTCCTCCAATTCCTTCTCTGTTTCTACCAGCCTCTCATTCATCCTCATCAGTAAAATCATTGTGTCATCCTCTGCTTTCTTCTGTGCAACTTCTGCAGTTTGTGGATGCATTGTAATGGGCAGCTTGAGCTACTTCCTAAGAGCTGCAGTGTCTTCTTCTTTCTTTCTTATTAAGGCCTGTATGCCCTTGGGATCCTTGGGATCATGCCCTAGCTCAAAAATAATCTCCTATAAGGATTTAATTTTGTTATCCTTAGCTAATGAGGAGGCCTTCTCCAACTCTAATTGGGCAGAGGGATTGTGCAATGAATTCTGCAATTTGTGTGCTAATAATGCCTTATCTGCCATGTGGAGTACACAATTTCTCCGGTTTGTTTATGTAATTCAATTTGGTTCATTGGGTGGATGTCTTTAGAGAGAACTTCCATATTGGTCCTGATATAATCAGTAGCCGACTGTGGCTGCGGCATTGTGGTTCTGAAGTGACTAAGGGTCATTTTCCCTTGTTGAATATCATAGGCTACCATTAGCCTTTGTTGATTTGTGGGGGCCATTCTCAGCAATTAATTATAAAGTTGGAACCTTATTGGCTCATTTCTGACCTTTATTTCAGTAAATGCTTTCTTGATATCCGAGCCTTGCTTGCTCTATTGCCTGGTGGATGTAACCTCCACACCATGCTACCTCTCTAGCTCTTGCTGATATGAGCTAGTTGATGTTTCCAAAATTGGAGGAGTCTGTTATTCAGTTGTTCCCTCACCCCTTAGGTTGCCTGCTGTCTCTTCCGCTAGTTCTTCTTTAGAGTAAGGATTCAACCTTTGCCTCTTTTCCCCTTGCTGTTGTGTTGATCCACCTATAGGTGTGTCTTCCTGCCTGTCCCTTTTCTTGGCCCTCTCCTCATTGAGAGGAGTTTGTAACACAGGGATTTCAGGCACCTTTGTCTGTGTTGAAGGACCTTGCCCTTGGCTTTGTTCCTTTGATCTATCTCGCTGGTCTGCCATTATATCCTGCTGCTCTGAATGCAGCACTTGTTTGCCTTTGGATGTCCCTGAAGGTGGAGTACTTTCCTGGGCAGGTTGTTGTGAAGTTGTAGCCGCTGATGTGCCCGCTCCAATGTGTTGAGGCAATATGAAAGGGACCTATCCAAAAGAGTCTAGGTCAAGTGCTTTTTCAAGCCCTTTCATTTCTTTTTCTAATTTCTCTTCTTCAGTAATCTCTTCAACTAATGTGCCTTCTGCCCATTCTTGTTGATTAGCATATTGTTGAATTTCAGGGATATTGTGGTGAACATATCCTGTGAGCTTTTTTTTGACTCTTCTAAAACTTATAAAATGTTCAGGGTCATATGGCAATGGAAACTTTGTTTCAGCATAAGTTGATCCCTTAAAATCTTATCTGCTTCTTCCCAGGCCTCTTCCCTTTTATTGAAGATAAAAAGGCCCAATTGATTTCTTATTTTGAGCTGTGCCTTTTTCCTAGCACCATAGAAATGAGTCAAATCTGAACTACTAAATTGCCGGAAGTATTCCAGGGCAAACAGTCTCATAGGGACATACTTTGGCAGCTTGTAGGGGGATAATTCACAGCGATAAATCCTGATCACTGTGTGATTTTGGTAAAAATACCAGTCACCAATATTGTATTCCTTTGAGAGATGCAATTTTTTTTGCATTTCAGCAGAGAGTCTGGCAGGAGGAGTTATCAATAATAGAGAAGTAGCTGGATATATGAACAGGTCAATGAACTCACAATATGTGTAAGGGGAGTTGTGAACTTCATGGAATACTGAGGTCTAGAAAATTACAGACCTCCTTTCTCCTTTGAGGTCCAATCTTCTAAGAGAAATTTGAAAACTATCAGGTTGATAGTACAACAACAAATGATATATGTAGGATGTGTATTTGAACACTCTTTCTCTGTCCAAGTTCATGAATTGCTCATGGATTTTATTTGCTATGAAGGTGGCATAATCATACTTGACAGTAGGGGGTTGTCCTGGAGTGAATATGGACATCAATACTAAAACAGTTTCATCAATATGCTCACTGGTTTTGAAGCCCAAGATGTAGGAGATCATATCAGTAATGAGTATACCAGCTTCATTGAACCAGACCTGATTAAAAGGAGGTGGCTGCCTGGGCTGGCGGTCTGGTTTTATGAACAATTGAGAAATTCTTGTAATCTCTGAACTGGGCAGTTTGGCACCTTGTTCAAGCAAGAGTCCCATGGTAAGGGGAGCCAGAGGCTGAGTTGGCTTAAAATTCAGCAACTCATTTATGGATTGATGAGTGATGTAGAAGAGGACAGTCCCAGATGGAGCCATAACTGCTCTTTGTATGGGATCATAATTTGCACAGAACAAATGGATGAAATCAGGGAGGACATTTATTAGAGGGAGGTAGTAGATAGGCATGTTGGGCTCCCAAATTCCAAAGACATCAGTGTTGATTCTGTAGCTATTTCTAATTTCACAAAAGCTTGGAGGTGAGGCTTTCCTCCAATCATATCATTAATCTGGAAATCTTTGTCAACAAGGGGCATCCATTCCAATTCCTTATGTGGTGCATTCAGACGGGCAACATTCAAAGCCACTGGAGCTTCCATGCTTCAACTGTCTGTGTTTATAATAGGAATTTGGGTCTGTGCAACAACAAAAAACAGAGTACTGGCTCTGGGGTTTTTCTCGGGAAATTTGCAAACTGAGTTTTCTTTAGAAATCACCTCACTGGGTAAAATTCATAGTAAAAGACAAAGTTTGCAGAGTTTAGTTGGGAAGCTAGATAAAACAGTGGAAATGGTGATGCTTTTGTAGCTGATTTGACAAATTTAACTCAATATTTGGGCATTTTTTGGAGATTTTGCAGGCGGAAAAGGCTTGAATTTTAGTTTAGTGGGAAATTTTGCAGAGGAGAACAAAATTCACAAGATTTCTTTGGAAAAATGGGTAAAATAGTGATTTATAATGCAAAGGTTTGTAGGCAACAACGCATTTTAATCTTGAATTCTAGTTCTTCGGGTGCCTTTTACAAAAAAACTTCAGAAAAACATGGTTTATGAGTGAATTACGGGTAAATACCTGTTCTATGGATGCCTAGTGCGAAATGCAGGTAGAAGACTAAGCTGAGGGCCCGAGTTGTGGATTAACTTCCTCTGGGTGGCGGACTGTGCAGCGAAAATGGCGTTTTGGGCGTCAAAAACCATGCAAAGCTTGCGCAAAACGAACAAATAGAAATGGACAAAAACAACGTTAAAAGACTTATTAACAAAATTTTGATTTTGGCAGGTTTTTGGTGCCCTTTGGTCGGGTGACGTCAGCATGATGTCATCTTTGTCAGGTAGCAGGGGGTACGGAAGGTGACTTGGCATTGACGTGGCAGACACGGCAGACGAAATAGTGATGAGGTGGCAGCTGACGTGGGCGCTGACGTGGACAGTGACATGGGCAGTGACGTGGGCGCTGACGCGGGCGACAATGTCAGTGACGGGAAGCGAGAGCAGTTTGTGGTTTTATCACATCTCTTTATGTACCTTGGTGGTTTTGGGCGAAACAGACGCAATAAGCTGTGGGGGCGACACGCGTCCCGTAGTACGGTGGGAATACCGCTTTTTATCAGAGCCTATCTTTCGGTCATCGGGGCGCCCTCGATATTGACGAGAGCCGTCCGATCTGCGGGATCAGATCGGATGGTTGACAGGACGAGGAGTTTACAGGGAGGTACGGCACAGGCCCTGCCCATATATTTTCAACGTTTTGCAATGTTTTTGCGGGGTTTGCAATATATTTAGACTTTGGGTTTGGGCGCTCGTTATTTATTTAATCGAATGTCAAATAAAACCCATAGTTTATATGTGCTCGGGAGGGTTGTCCATTGCTTCGAATAAGCCTTGGACCCCCAAATTATTTAGCAAATAATATTAACATATGGCTTTAATAAGCCTGTGGTGAGATATTTAAAATATTTCTGGGATTTTTTTATGTATTTTACATAAGATAGGGGCGGGGAAACATTATAAAGGAGCTATACAAATAAAATTAATGTTAATATGGTTTTATGGATAGAAAGCACTAAGTTTATAAGGTAATAACTTAGGTTTTTAGGGAAATGAAAGGGAAATGGAATGATTATTTTTACACAAGAAATGTGGCTTGCTTAGGCTAAGCAAACACAGAGTTTCACTTAGTATTTCTCATAAAATGAAATGAACTAAGACCATTGAGAAGATCCCAATGTCCTTGAGGGGATGTTAGTGAGTAGTTGCTGTGAGAGGAATGAGGGGAAGTTAGACATGCTCCACCTGAACTGTAACCAAACAACTGCCTTTGCACTTATAATATTTACAAAAGATGAATTATCTCTTATAGACAGCACTACTAATCAACCTGCTTCTGCAACCTCAAAAAATGCCTACCCAACCTAATACACCTAACATTTTTTCTTCATTCTCCTTGGGTGCATTTGAGCTAGAAAACCCTTTCTCTCTTTTTCTTTTGACTGCTCTCCTATCTAAGTCTGTCCTTATCTCTTCCAAGGGCTCAGATTTAGCTGTTGAGACCCTCTGCTTCTCTACCTATCTGTTGATCTTCCAAACATAAACTGTTGGAACAGATCTTATTCTCTAATGCTAAAACAAGAAATTTAAACATGGACTGGCCAAGATTGAGCTATTGGGCCATCCATCAAGTGTGATAGAAGTCACTGATTTCATAATTTGAACATGTTTTCAAAAATAGGACAGTAGTGGCATTTTGTCTAGCACACTCTCCTTGTCTTTTCTTTGGGGTTCATTTTTTTTGTTTTCTTGACCAATTCATTCTTTTTGCCCTTTGATTTTTCTTTTAGGGCATACCCTCTTTACATTTTTTAAAATTTTGATTTTTTTTTGAAAATATGGAACCTTTGTAGCATGGAAAGGATGATCATATTTGGCATTTCCACAATCAATCATGAAATATGACACCTATTGGTATAGGAACCTAACATTGTCAAGTGAGCCATCAACTTTATACTTGTTCTTGTAGACCCACTTGCAACCAATTAGTGTCGTTCCCAATGGAGGATCAACCAGCTTCCAAGTGCCATTCTTTATCTATTCATCATACTCCTTTTGCATTGCTTCTTTCCATTCATCATGAGAAGAAGCTTCTTTGAAGGAAGTTGATTCAAAATCTGTAGACAAATTCAATTCATAATTATAACAAAAATCCATATCAATAGATGAGTCAGAGTCATCTACATCACCTCCATTTTTCTGATTTGAATTTCTAGTTTCTATCTTTCCAACCTCATCAGGATGAACACTTTCACGTGTCTTTGTCAACCACTTTGGGGGACCTTCCTAAGATGGTCCAGACTACTTAGTTGATTGAGTTGGGACTGAATCAAGATTGAGTCTCCCAATTATTTCAATCACATCACTCAAAGTGTCATCCATTGTTGGAGTTTCATGCGGGGGAGAGAGTGCTTTAGAAGAATATTCCATAGGTTGATATAGTATAGGAATCCCCCCATCAAGATGTGGAATCTGATTATCAAATTCTTGAAACGATTATGCATTTGCGAATCTATCCAAGTGATCAAGTTGCTGCTCAGCAACATTGTCAGCTTTGGATGATTCAAGAAAGGTTACATCTCTAGATACAACAAAAATTTTATTGACTTCATCATAGAGATGGTATGCTTTGGAGGTGTTTGAATACCCCAGGAAGATACACTTACGACTCCTTGCACCAAGTTTGTTTTTATGTACCTTTGGTATCAAGTCATAACATGTGGAACTAAAGACCCTGAGATGCTTTACCGAAGGAATTTTCCCATACCACATTTCATGAGGAGTCTTGTTTCTAATAGCATTAGATGGACATATATTCTTTACATATACAGCAGATAGAACTGCATCAACCCAAAACATCAATTTTACATTCTTGAAAAACATCATGGAGCGCACCATATTTAATTCATTCTTTCAGCTAATCCGTTGTGTTGGGGATTATGTTAGAGTCAGTATTTTCATACTTCCACCAGTGATCAAACATGCTCTTACAAAGTGGTCTTAGGGTGTCAAAGTCAAATTGTCATTTTAGTGAGTCTTCAAGTAAAATTTGGTCACTAGGTATTAGTAGGTCTAGGATTGTTTTCACTCCTTTCAAAGTTTTCCAAGTACTGGTCCATGTCACCGTTCAGCTGAGTGTACCATCATTCAAAGAGTTTTCATCATTATTTTAGGCTCCAATGGGTCATTTTACACCTTGTTTGTGCTTCAGTTGTGCTTAGGTAAGGCTCATTTCCCTCTCCTAGGGTTTTGAAGGTAATTTTCCTTGGATGGTAAAATCATCAATAAAACTTGTATCCTGATGCTCATACACCTTCTCCTACCCTTAAAATACCTTCTTAAACACTTCTCATCACTGATATCCTTCAAATTCATCGTTTTCCCACAAACCCTAGCCTATTGCTACAATTTGACAATTTTCTAGGTTAGGCCTATGTTTTGCCCTTTTGGACGCCTTCCCCTCAATAAATCCTTGAAATTCCACTTTCCCCTGCTTCCTAAAATCCCTCCCTACTTCCCAAAATTTTCTCAAGAAATTAGAATCCCCTCATCCCCTTCATTTCCCTTCATTTCCACAAATCCCCGGTCTCACACATCGGGATAGGTTTTATTCAAATGATGTTTCTGAGCAAGATAAGATGCATTTAACAAAAGTGAGGGAGGTTTTTTTCCACCATAGACCCAGAAAGAAAAAACTCCTTCATTTTTTACACAGGTCTCATGGTTTGGGAGACATGTCCAAAACATCATTTGCCTCAAGAGAGTTGATGCATTTCTGGAGTGACCTAAGGAAAATCAAATTTTATCCTAGCTGGAGTGAAAGAATGAATTTCTTGATGAGTAAAATAATAACTAGACATAGAGACCTTTCCAACGAGCTATCATGAGCTCAATTTGGAGTTGAGGAAGACCTCAAAAAGTTGTCTTCAAACTGGCGTTGCGCACTCCCTTCAGGCATTGTGCGTTTGATCAGTCTTGGGAGATTGGGATTTTGATAGAGCAAATGAACTCCAAATTGAAAAATTAAATATTTTCGGGAAACTATACTCAAAAATCTTTCCAATGAGCTATCCCACGCTCAATTTGGACATCAGGAAGGCAGTCAAAAGTGGACTTGAAGTGTTAACATTTCCTGTCATTTTCAGGCATTTATTTTATCAGTCCACTAGCCAAACACGTAGTGCCTAGGGCATTGCGCACTTTTTTGGGGCACTTTTTGGAGAAATTACCACCACCATTGGATTTAGAAGGCCATGTACATTCAGAAAAAACCATGTTTCCAAGTGAGAAAGTCAGTTTTGTTAGGTGAAAAGGCCAAAAAACCACAAAAATTTCATGTTTCTGCCTGTTTTTGGAGCCTGGCGCTACGCGTTTGAGAAATATTGGGAGATTGCAATTTTGGAGGGTAAATACATCAAGTAAATGGCCAAGGTGGCATGTAATGAATCAGTTTCCTTCACCTTAAGGATGATTCAGTTTGACCTCCCTAGTCTTTAGCTTTCAGTTCAATTTGTTTTGTAACTACTCGTCCTCTCATGGATTCTACCCCTGAGGCTAGGATGAGTGGTTTTGATGCCTATATTATGTATTTTCTTAGACATTGGTTGAAGTTGGACTCAACTGGATGCTCAAAACTTGATTGTATTTCTCTTGTAAGCAGTTTTGGCAGGCCATTAATAAGAATTGCAACTATTTTATGGGATCCTTATGGTATCGAGTTCTAGCATAGTTTTTCCTTATGTGATCATTTGTTTACTTGTTTTATGTATGCTCTCAATCATATGAATGCTTCTAGTTGAATGTTTTCAAGTAAGATAGGTAGAATCCATTGTATTTAATGCTTTGCCTTGGGAAAACACTCAATATTTCATGTTTTTTCTACTATTTAAGAAGGATCCATGATCTCCACATGCCCTCCTTAGCTTCTCACCAGTCAAACACTTCATTTCATCAAGCTTAAGAATGTTATACCCTATGCCTACCTTGCCCCATAGAACACATTGCAATTATGACCTAATTCCATAGACCTAAACTGCCCAAATCCTCCTGATCTAGCAAGACATCAACAAAACCCAATCAAAACTCCCATGCTACTATACCTAGCCTAAAATCCTTACCTGATCTAGTCATCTCGACTAAGATTCTAAAGGAGAGAGCCCTCTCCCGGCCTTGTAGGGCTAGCTACAAGGCTAAGCTTGCTTTGTGGTTACCCTGGAAGTTGCCTCCCTTCAGCCTGAGGTAAATCTAGGTGATAACAAATTATAAGGCACATTTGTTTGATGTTTGATCCCAGGTTGGTGAAGATAGTTTTAAAATTCATTTGAAGTGTATTCTTTTCCATTATCAATGCAAATAGAGCCAATATGACATTGTGCATAATTTTCAATCCATGTATGAATGTTCTTGAATGTTTGAAAAGCATCAGATTTGTTATTCAATAATAAACCCAACACATTCTGGTGTAGTCATCAATAAATGTTATCATAAATTTATTTCCATTTGTAGAAGGAACATGCATTGAACCACATAAATCTGAATGAATGAGTTCAATTTTTCTATGTGCTCTAGAATGTGAATCATGAAATGACTGTTTCCTATGCTTTCATAGAATGCAAGCATCATATTGCTTAAGTTTCCTAGGAATTGTAGGCAAATCAGTAACAACATTTTTCTTCAACAAGTGGAGGCTATCATAGTTCAAGTTTCCAAATATAGCATGCCATAATAAAATTGACGGAAATGTACCTTCATCATAATTAGAATTGTATGAGAAATTTTGTGCATGAGCAAAGGTACCCTGCAACTTGATAAGCTTTTATTCTTCTATCCCTGTCATGAGAAGTGAGTGGTATGATGCTTTTATCACCTCAAACTTGCCATCAAACATGTGAATGGAGTGTCCTTGATGGCGGATGTGGACCAAGGACAACAATTTTCTCCTCATCTGTGGGAGATATAACACATAATGCAGAAGAAAGTCTAGAAGACTAGGCAATTTAAGCCTGATTGTGCCAAGCCATGATGGCTTGAGTTTTGATTTGTCTGCAAAGTATACTACTCCATCAACATTGTTAGTAAATTCTTCAAAAAAATCTCTTCTAAAAGTCACGTGGCAAGTTGCTCCTGAATCAAGCAACTAATCATTTTTCCAAGAAGCAAGTGAAGCATTAAATAATTCTTCATTTACACCAATATTAAAGTGTGCCACAACATAATGAGAGGATTCAGGTGCTTTACCTTTCTCTTTGTCATTAGTTTTACCTTTGGGTTGGTTTCTTTCCTGCTCAATTTTGTCCCAAGGAAACTTGCATGTGGATGCATCATGTGATCCATCTCTTTTGCAATGTATGCAATGTAGATCTGACTCTTCTCCTTGAGAGTGTCTGCCCCCGCTGTCTCTGAAATTTCTTCTTCCTCTTCCTCTTAAACCATCTCTTCCTTTGGAAGAATCTTGAGAAATATTATTCTCTCTATGTGCAAGACATATAGTCTCTTCAGAAGACTAAGGAGCTATCTTCTTCCCAAAAGCTTCCTCTCTTTCAGCAATTTTTTTCACAAGGGAGTCAAAGGTAATTTCTTTGAGGTTTCCATTTGCTTGCAATGACTTAAGATAATTTTAGTAAGTGGTATAAAGTGCCTTGACAAAAGCTATCAGAGGAATGTCTAGTTCAACATTAGTGACATTGATATCATGCATAATAGATTTTACTTCTAATGCAAGAGCAAGAGGATGATCATTTTGTAATTCAAGGTTGAACAATTTAATCATGAGTTGAACAACTTCAAGTGCAGAGTGTGAGTCATATAGTTCCTTCAGTTTTTGTAAGGCTTCAAAAGCATTCGAAAATGGCGAAATATGGCAACTCACCTCTTCATTTACTGATGCTACAATCAAGGCATAAGCCTTGCTATTCTTATCTTCCCAAATGGCGAATTCCTTGTCCGAGGTAGGTTGTTCTGGTTCCTTGTCTCTATCTCCAACACATACTCCTTTCCAGAATTCATTAAAAATGAGATTGTGTTTGATTTTCCATGAGCATTCTGGATAGTTCTCATTGCCGATGAGAACCACTCCCACTATAGATATCAATGAATGCATTTTAAAAAGATTGTGAACTGTCAAAAATATACTTCTGCTACCAATATATAAAATATTTTCACTTCTGGTGTTAAAGAAAAAAACTGCACTATAATAGCAATATTCTGTAGAAAAAAGTGCAATTCTGATGAAGAATGAAGTTCTGGTAAAAAATGCATCACTGGTAAAAATGCAGTTCTGGTAAAAATGTAGTTCTGGTAAAAAAAAATCTGGAAAAGAAATTCGATAGGATAGCCCTTTAGCTTGTGGGGCACAACTTCCAAGTCTGCAAATGTTAATGCATCTGGAGACACCACATTAATCCATGTAATCCTGGTTAAAGACCTCAGAAGATGGAGGCGTGGGCACCATCAAGTAGCTCAACTTCACCTATGCTAACAAGGATTTCACCTTCATAGGAGAAGTTCACGTATAAGTCTAGTGCAATACTGGTTTGAAAACGTTGTGTATAGGAGGAAACCATAACCGGAACATTGTGTGTGAGGAAACAGAGGCTGTGACATTCTGCGTAGGGTAAGATAGAATGAGAGATGCATAGGGTAAGATAGAATCCTTAGATTCAAAAGGGGGATGTCTATGACTTATCAGAACAGATAATAACCAAGAAACGAGTCGAGTCTTGAATGCCTGGAGAATAACGAAAGCAAGGAAAAAGGATGGTGCGGAGAGGGTAGTTTTCGAAATAATTGGAGCATCATTAATAGAAGTGTAGGCCAAGACCAATATCGTAGGTAACTGGAGACCATAGCATGCTATCTGCCATCGATAATGAAAAAATTGAAAACAACATTGAAAACAGTGAGACTCAGAACCATAATGGCAGTGGAAGCATTTTAAATGAATAGCATATTATACCTCTAGAGATGCGGGGAGCCAACGTTGTTGTTAACCTATGTGATATGACCAAATATGTACTCATCACACCATAGTACAGGCAGAGGTGTAGGTTCTTCAATATGGGCATAACATAGGCAGAATAGGAAAATAGTCAGAAAGGGAGTTACAAGGGCAGGAATCCTAAAAATAGAGCTGGCTCTGATACCATCTCAGGCCAGGAGGTAACTCCTCAAATGAGATTATTATTATTATTCATTTAGGTTGTTCATTATTATATACATGAGGGAGTGACTGTTGAGTTTCATCTCCCGATGACTCTCCATTTTCTCTATTATTTATTTACACTATTTACAGTTGTTCATTGAATCCCTATGATTAGGTGTCAACAAAATCAAACCCATTCAAAACACTCACCAAGGCGAAGACAAGAAGAAAGTCCAACTAAAGCTAAACTCGTACTTCGGCAAGTTGATGTGCATGACCACCAACACACACTTGAAGATCAGCATGGACACTATGCATCAATGTGTTGACCAGTTTAGCCACACCCAAGAATACCATGCGCATGTTAGCAGATGAGTTGGATGAAGGAGACGAACTAATGCACTGGTTGCAACGGAGGCAAGAGTTCGCTTCAGTAAGATATCACCATGAGGTGCGTGAACACCATCACGGATGACCAAGCTTGGCCTCAACACACCACCTTCACCAACACAAGCATGCCAAAGAGTTGGTCTCATCACAATGGACCAAGTGTCAGTGATGTCTTGCATGGCTTGCTCAAGCCATGTTGTCTCAAATGAGTACATGTGCATTGTAATGTAATGTCATGTTAAGTGTAAGTCACGTGTCAATAGTTGGATGTAACAGTCATAGAGTAGATGAAGAGTCATGAGGGTAGATGAACTATCACAAAGGGGAATGTCAAGGGTCACCCCACCCTTTGCTATAAATAGTCCCTCATAACTCATTATACATGCTTTTGGTTAGCCAAGTTTCCAATAAGACTATCTTGGAGAGAGCTTGGACAGTATTGTAATGCACCTTGTCTTCTCCACTGCATAGAGATGGTACATCTCTTTGGAGGAGTAGGTGGATGTGGCTGCAACGTGCCATTGTTGGGGCTAGCAGGTTTACATGGATGTATTGTATGACTGGAACTTACACTTCTTTATATAATAAGAGCCAACACATTTTCATGCATATGTTGTTATTGTAGTTGGACTATTCTAGTCGCTGTAGCAATGTATGTTGTTTAACTTGCGTAGTTGTGTATGAAATTTTTTGTATGCAATTATATGAATCTTGTTGCAGATGTGCTATTGGTTTAACCATCACTTTGGATTGCTAGCTGACTTGCTTTCCAGTTTGTGATGTATTTTCCCTCATGTGTTCCATTCCGATCCGAGTATTGTTACAGGTTGCAAAGGGCTACACTCATCTCAAACCACATGTGTTAGAACCTCTCATACACCTTCCTTGACTCACTACAACAATCACACTCTTGTTTATCTTACTTTCCTCTATGCGAAATCATAGTCAAGGCATTACCATACAACCCATTGCTGGGACTCCTACACCAAATGGTCTGAGGTCTAATTGGGACTATTTACTGGGGAGATCCCCTTGACATGTTGGCGAGTCTAGCACCATCAACATTTTTGGTGCTAGAAGGAGGTCTAGATGACAAGCTGTGTCCTCTCATCCAGTTTTGAACCTTTTCATATTTTTTATGGATTCTTGCACTCTTCTCCCTCCGTGGTGTTTTTTGAATCGTGAAGATGTCTTCATCACGAGGGAGTTTTTTGATCTCTTTTCCACTTACACATATGATGGTGAAGGCGAAGTGGCCTAGCTGGAGTACTTACATGAATTTCTTTGCATGTTTCATGAGGAATATGGGTGTTTTGACGAACAAGCCAGCTTTCTTCTTGTACACACACTTCACGGATCTCCACGTCAATAGCTACTCGGCCTACTAGCTGACAACATGCACTCACTTGAGCACTTCTCTTATCTCATTGAAGACACTTTCTATCATTTTGATCCAGAATGTCTTCACCAAAAAATGTTACAGCAACAGAAGGCTCCACATGAATCACTTATGGATTTTTGGCAGCGCTTCTGTGACTTGCAGTTTCAAGCTTCGAGGAGCTAGATGGAATTTTTCCTATCTTTGGGACCAGTTCGAGTATTTCCTTAAGAAATCTTCTTATCCCAAAAGAAGCTTGAGATCAAGCCTCACTCGACATTCTTCAGTGAGGGAGCTGAGCAATATCATGTGTATGCGATCACTGTCTTGACTGACTGTCCCCATTTCCCTCATTCAATAGCTCCACCACTGCCCAGTGATGTTGAGGATCATGCTGACATAGTTGTTCAACTTTCACATCCTCCCAACATCACTTCACTCAATTTTCACGTAGATTTCGTTGTGATTCCTTCAAGTTCACATATGCATTCTATTCTATGACCTTCATTTTCAAACTCTGGTTTTCCTCCAGATGATATTGTCTTGTGTTCATCCATTCCGGACTCTTCACTAATTGTGAATGAGAAAAAAGCTACTGACAGAGTTGGTGTTGCACAACCAACATGCACTTTCATTCATGAAGAGTATGAGTGGGAGCTTGAGCATCAACAGTCAGCGAAGGATGGTTCCCTTCCATCCAAGCCCCCTCCATTCTTTCCTAACACCTTTGGTGAACCTGTCATCCATGATTTTGCATTTGTGTCTTCATCCACGGATGCACCCATTATTGATCACTCGCAGGACTCACCAGATTTTGGTCCATCATTCGACAACGAAGAGGATGACTTTTTTGTTAAAAATCCACTTGATCTTTCATCTATCTCTTCTGGAAACACAGAGGATGAGTTCATTTTCTTTTCATCTACCCCTCTATTTGATTCATCTGATGATGAGGATTCCAATGAAATCATTGATTTTTCTGATTGTGGCAGTCGTGATCCATTTGTTTATGTATTTGATCACGATCATGAATCTATCACAGTTGATTTTTCGAAGCCACTAGTTTATGATGATCTATCTGATGCTAAAGTTGAAACACCCAAGCTTATCGAGGCACTTTAGCCCGAGCCGATGGTTATGTCAAGCCCTCACTCTCTTAGGGTTGGTCTCACTTTTGATCATGAAACTATTCAATCACCCAAGGCTCGTCATCACTCATCTGTATGCATTGAAGATCCATCTCACACACAAATCACACGTCCTCCACTCAAACTGCACGATCCCATCGCTCATGCATTGGAGGAATCTTACATTGCAAGCACTTGTTCGCAACACAAGTTATATTTGTTTCTTTCATTTTCTTGCATGTCATAGTTAAGAGTGTGCTTATGCTTCAAAGTTGCACGCAATGTCACACAAAACCATGATAAGTCCACAAACTACTCGTCATGCACTTTCACTCACTTATGTTCTATGGGCACTATCAAACACGAAGTGTGGTTGTCTTCATTATTATATCTTTCTTGCTTGTTGGTTCGCACAACTAGGTTTCTCAGGGATGAAGCCTTCACCAACATGGGTCAGCCAATGCACCATGGCTACATTGGAAATATCACTTCACGTGATCAGGCCCATGCACTATTAGTGTAGGAGTAGGAGTAGTATTTTCTTTTAGTCAGTTTTCTTGCATGCTTGCTTTCTTATTCACTTTGATTGCTTTTTTTCCTACTTTCTTGTTTTCTTACTTGCTTTGCTTTCATTTTTTCTTCTACTTTTGCTTTTCTTTGTTGTTTGTTATTTCACTTGTTTTGTTTGTTAGTTCACTCGTTTCATTCGTACATTAGTTTTGCATGAAACCATGTATGACTATTGAAATGAGCTCGACGAAGTATAAGAGGGATTGTACAACTATCACTACTTGGTTATCTGTCATCTTGCCTTTGTATGAAGAACTTGATACCCTTTGTCCATGATACGTCGAAGGAAAATACATAATGTTCGAAGTGAACCTTCATGAAAACACAATGCTTGCGCACTAGTTAGTGTCACCTTCTCTAGTCGGTTGTTTTTGGGTTAACCCTTGTTATCTCAGTCAAGTAGAGTAAAGTGAGGGGGAAAGCCTTAATAGGCATGTCAAAGATATAATAAACTACTTCTATGCTGGAACAACCTCTTCTGCTCTCAATAAGTCAGGATCCGTTTTCTGCATTTGAAATGAATAAGTGTTATGCATAGATGAAAAATGAAAAAATGAAAAGTAAAAAAATTCAAAAATGAAAAATGAATAAGGCAAAAGAAGAAAAAGGCTTCCTACGCAAATAGGGGATGCAAGTAACTCTGTCGGGGTACTGACCAGGCTCACTAGTAGTGGAGCCATTCTTGTGTTCCTATGTGACTCCACTAGGGTACTATCCAGGCCTACTGGCAGTGGAGCAACACCAAAGATGAAACTAAGACTTTGATGACTATAATACTTGTGCATCAATATACCCCTCAACCCAAATTGAAACAATTATGTTTCCCTGGCTTGGAATGTGTGTCAATCAACCAAGGGCTTGGCAGATACTATATCTTACAATCAAGTTAGTGTGAAACCAAGATGAGCTGAGAACTGAACAATACTTCCAGAGGTGTTAGACTTGATTTTCTCGAACAATGTCCATTCAGTAAGTTGGAGTTCTACTAGTGTAACCACCCTCCAAAATTTTTCCTTAGCTTCATTTTGGAGCCCCCCTACCAAATTTTCATAGTAGCTTGTCTTGAATCATCAAGTACACAAGCTTCAGTGTTTTTCTCGCACAAAGGCAGCATGTCGATCACAACTTGATGCATTCCCCTCACAGGCTGATCACCGAGACTTAGTCTAGCTGTAGGCTGAGCAGTTCCCCTAAGAAATTACGCAATTCTAGAGGGTGACTAGCCTTCCCTCCAGAAATTACACAATCCTGACTAGCAGTCTATTGGGCTCTAGAATTCTGCAATTCTCGTAGTCAACACTGAGAGTGAAAATTGTGCAAGCTTCCCTAGCAAGGCTACTCAGTCGAGAATTTGCAAGAATTTGGTCAGTAGTCAGCTGCTCTTCCCATAAATTGCACAAACCTCTTGTGTAGCCAGCCTAGCTCCCAGCCAGAAATGGGCATTTTCTCCCAGCAGTCGAGAAACCTCTTACATGTGCAGCTCAGTTGATCGATTCCCTCTAGGACCGAACAAAATAGACTTGCATGCAAGGGCTGCTTCTCCCAATGCAGCATGCAAAGGCATCCATTGTTTCAGGGATCTATGTTTAGCAGTTGGAGGTTACATGCAAGGATCATTTTAGAAACCTCCCACCAAGTATCACTTTCCCTAGATTTGTGGTAAGCATGTCACAACCTCAATGCTATCAAAAATCATCAACCAGATGCTACAAAGCTCATTCCACACATCAACCTTGGAGCTCTGACATCCCACATCACAACTAGGAGCATTCGACACATTCATCTCAGTTGTTTTGGGGTAAGCCCGCTTTCCATGCCTTATGTTGCATTCCTGTCACTTTTTGTGTTTTCACTTGTGTGAGTACTCTTTGCTTGATTTCTCTAAATGCTTGCTATCGTTTACATGTATTCTAGATTGTCCTAGCACTTTTTCAGTTTTCGTTGCTATATCACTACTGTCGCATGAACAAAAATGTTTTTCACAAATGGTCGATGATTCGGTGACTCACTTCACGCACATGCATGTTGAACTGTTTAATAAATATTTCATTCATGTTTGCATGCATTGTCAACCACTTTTGCTTTCACTAAGTGTCGCCATGCATCCACTGTCATATTTTCTTTCAGTTTCCCATCGGTGAGTTGGACCAACCTTGGTCTAGACTTTTCCTTCACTGAGACAACGTTGCATAATCTTGGAAGGAAGGCTCTGTCATTCTCTCCATAAATGCACATTTTGGCCCAGACACTATCCTCCAAGACTATTTTGTGCATTTCTGAGGGACAGTGACTGTTGGCCCAGAAAATTGCACAATGTAATCACTGAACCTGCAACCATTTCCAGTTGATATTGCACATTGCGCAATCCCAACAGTCAAAAACTAGACTGTACTATTCATTTTGTAGTTCCAGCGGTCAATTAGTCTCCCAACAGCTTAGATTGTGCCCTATGTAGTCTTGGCAATCAGTCTCTCGACCTCTTGGCTGAAATTGTGCAACCTTCATGATCAGTCACACAAGTATGTTGCAAGTTAGTTCTCAAGTTCATTTTGGTTTTCGACCGACAGATTGCTTGCCATGAGTGTTTCCATGTCTCTAGATGTTCATTTGCCTCTCAGCAGTTGTTGGCTTAGGGGGTCCTAACCTAGGTTCAACGTTATTTTAGCCAAACAAATCCATACAATACTGGCCATTTCGACATCAATCCGTGGAGCGCAAACTGAAGTCTCACCTGAAGCAGTATGGGGGGATGTTGGAACAAAGTTTCCACACCCAGAGATTAGTGTAATGTCATTTTATGCCCTAACTCTACCTTTGCACAGATCGATAAGCCTTTTAGGGCGATATACTTCTCTTAATCACCCTTAGACCTTCGTGAAGGTCCACAACTATCTTTCACGAAATTTAAATAGGTGAATCAACTACTTATGTGCTTCTATGATTGCTTCTTTGTTTACACATATTGGCTCAAGTATCTGATAACTTTAATATGCATTAATATATTGTTCACGTAAACATATATTATGACTTGCGTTTGTATAACAATGTAAAACATATAGATTCACACATCAACACAACATTAAATCATAAACCCATTACTCATCATAACATAATCGCATTCATTTCCATGCCTTTTTGCACTCCTTTTGAACTTGTTGATGGAATCCAATCAAATATCTATCTTCTTCAAGTTCTGTCAGTTGTGCGAGCCTTTCTTCTAGGGCTTTGCAGTCTACCATTCCTGTGAACAGTGCTATGCATAGATTTGGCATAATGTATTCCATAGGTATCACAACTTCTATGCCATAGACTAGTCGAAAAGGTGTCTGTCTAGTCAGCTTCTTACAAGTAGTTCTATAAGCCCATAACACCACTGGTATGTGCATGACCCAATCATTCCTCTACACATTGCAAACCTTTGTTAGTGCATTCTCCAATATTGTATTAAATGCTTCCATTGTCCCATTAGCTTGAGGGTGATATGGAATGCTCTTTTGATGATAAAATTGGAATTCTTCTGTCAGCGCGCTGATCGTTTCATTAAGGAAGTGCATACCTCGATCACTCATCAACACCTTTAGGTAACCAAACCTGGTCAGCACATATTCAAACAAGAACTTTGTTGTTGTTGCCCCTATACAATCCTTTACAGGTTGTGCCTCTACCCATCTGGTCAAATACTCAGTCGTGGTGATGATATACCATGCACCCATCTTCTTTCCTAGAGGTTGAATCGGTCCTACAAAATCGATTGCCAACTTTTCAAATGGCTGCAATGACACTTGTGGATTCAAAGGAAGCTCATCCCTCCATGATGACCTTATCATCATCTGACATGCATCACATGCCCTACAATATTCTTTTGAATCCCTATGCAATGTTGGCCACCACAACCCAATGCGTAAAATCTTTTGTGTTGGTTCTTTTCCTACATAATTGCCTCCCGTAGCCCCATCATGAGCTTAAGCTAGGATACTGCTTTGTTCAAAATTAGGCACATAGCATCGAAATATCTCATTCGCTCCCATCTTATACAAGTGACCTACAATAAGAGAAAAATATATCGCGCTCACCACAAATTCCTTCTTCTGTTGACTAGTGTATTCCTCTAGAGCCATTCCAATAGTCAAGAAGTGGATGATGTCTGCAAAATGATTGTCTGCCATTCACACCACAAAGAGTTGCACATCAGGCAGCCCTTCCTCCCAATTAGTGGGCTCCTCACCTATTTCAATGTGCAACAGATGATCTGGTACTGTATTCAATCACCCTAGCTTCACAATGACTTTGAATTCATATTCCTGAAACAACAACAACCAACTGCATATTCCCCCCCCAACACAGGCATGTTGACCAGGTATTTGGATGTAGAATGGTCTGTATAAATCTTAAAGTTTCTACTGAGCAGGTAATGCATAAACTTTTGGAGCACATACACCATATCCAACCCTTTGTGCTCCATCATCGAATAGTTCTTTTTAGCATTCGACAGCTTCGTGCTTGCACATGATGTCGGGTGATCCAATTCTTCTTCACCGGCCTAGGTCAATACTGCTCCCAGCACAATATATGACATGTCCACATGCACGTGAAATTCCTTCTTCCAATCCGGGAAGACTAGGATCGGCTCAGTGACCATCTTTTCTTTTAACACATCGAAGCTCCACTCACATTCCTCAATCCAATAGAATGTAGCATCCTTTTTCAATAGTTTCTCCATCGCCGTGATAATCTAGGCATAACTCTTGATGAAATTTTGGTAATAACCAGTATGACCTAGTGTTGCACGTAGCTGTTTAACACTTCTTGGCGCCTCCAAATTTATTATAACTCTGATCTTAGCTGGATCCACCATTAATCCTTGTCTGCACACTACATGACCCAACGAGATTCTAAAGGGGACCCAAAATAAGCACTTTTTCAAGTTTAGCACGGTCTTATACCTTCGGCATGTATCTAGTATTAACTGCAAACTAGCGACATGGCATTTGACCAATCCAAACACTGTCCAATCATCAAAGTATACCTCCAGAAACTTGTGAATGAACTCTTTCAATGTCGCAATGACTACTTGTGAAAATATTTCTGGCACATTCTTCAGTCCAAAAGGCATTATAGTATACTGAAATCATCCCCACTCAGTCGCAAAGGTAGTCTTACTCTTGTCTTCTAGCGTGATCGTGATATGATGGTACCCTGAGAACCCATCAGTGAATGAATATGCTTCATGTCCTCCTACATTATCCCGCACTTCATCGATGAATGGAGTTGGAAAAGGATCATGTACAAAAGCGTCATTCAACTTCTTGAGATCTACGCATATCCTTATTTCATCCTTCTGCTTCTTTTCCTGAACGACCATCGGACTTACCCAGTCGGACTCCTCCACTAATTCAATGATACTTGCCACCAACATTGTGTGAAACTCTAAGCATACCTTTTCCTTATACCTAGGATTAAGGTGGTACGGCCTCTACTTCACAGGCTTCACGTCTGGTTTCAACGTTATCTTCATTACTCCTAAATTGCTTATTATCCCTTTCAAGTCTGAAAAATTTGTAGGGAACAAATCCTAGTACTCACAAAGCAACTCAGTGATCTTATCCACCATAGTATCATCCCAGTAGTCCCCTATATTCACAGACTTCAGCTCTGCCTCTGTCCCAATGTTCACTTGTCGAGTTTTCAGTCGTGTGGTGATATCTGGATTCTCTATCTGCGTCCCCTCAAATTCGCGGTGACCTTTTATTTCTGGGATATTAATTTTCCTTGGATCCTCCTCTTCTTATTCAGCAGTCACATTGTACCATTCCAGGGCATGGCGTAGCTGGGTGGTCCGATCTAGTTGAATCAAATCCAAGGGATCCTGCTGGAATCTAAATATTGTTGCTTTGACCTCCTGCAGCGCTCCATTAATGCACTTGAATCCATATTCAAAGCTGAATGTCATCAAGAATCCTTGTCTTAAAATATCCCATTCATCTGTGCCATGGCAGAGCTCTATTTGCAAGTACCAATTCATGGGTATCACATCTAAAGTGTGATAGAACAAATGCACCCACTCCAGTCGTGGTTCTGTTGCATAAGCATCAATCCATTTTTCCAAGTGGTCACACGGATCACTCCTTCCATCGTATTTCTCTATCAATCGCACCTTTCAATGAAAAGAACGTGCCCTCATCAGTCTTTTGTAGTTGCACCATCCATCGAAATTGTATTTATGCATGGCCTGCCGTCTTGCAGGCATAGCACGCAGCACCAAGTCCAAGGCTTGGAAGTGATGCTTCTCTGGCATTTCCCTTTCAAATGCATCCAAAAATTTATTAATGGTAGTTAAACCATCATAATAAGGAATACTTCTTACCTCTGACGATACACAATGCAATGATTTGGTCATCATGTTACAGCGTAGCGTAGACACTTTGTGTAATCGATTCTACTAGTGTTCCAATTCCTCATCTGAATCTGATGTGCAGGAGCTTTCATGGTCCCATGCAATACATCCATCTACTGTCAGATTCACCCAATCTTTATCTCGCACCATTATCTTATAAATTTGGTTCACATCATCATCACTTTCATAATCGCGGACCAGATCAGTATAGCACGGTCCCTCTGTAGGGTCCAATGGTACGACTACGCGTAGCGCTTTTCTCTCAAATGACATCGTCCAATGCTTCAAGTTGATCACCTCATTCATGTCGATAGCCCAGTTGATCCCAAGGAGTGCGGGGTAGGGATTGTTTTCATCGAAAATCTCTATTACTTATAAATCCACCAATGCACTCACACCTTCAATATCAAATATCACTCCCTGCAATCTTCGCATGGGGATAATATTTTTATGATTCGCCATCCTCAATTGAATAGGCAACCACTATAGTGCAAGTCTCCCCAATCTCTCCCATGTTTGTTTCGGCAAAACATTCACATCTGACCTAAGAACCAGAATAACTTGGTCCATTTCTGTTGGGCATGGAATCCCCCCAAGGCATATTTTGGGAATCAAAGCCCAAGTTTTAACCAAATCTTGTTGAAAAGCTTCACGAATTGCGGGCGTGGGGCGCAAAAGTATGATAGATTAATAGGGTTGTCCGCCTTATTTTTGTAATGTAATGTCGGCTGGATAGGCCTACCCATGGTCCGTAGACCATGGGATTGTATAAATAGAGCGAGGCTCTAAGTGTAAAATAATAGGTAGAGGAGAAAGTCTAAGTGACTGAGTCGAAGTGTAAAGTGTTTCTTTGGGTCGTCGAGTAGGAGAAGGCTCTGCAGCTGAGTGTGCAAAGGCCTAGTAGTCTGCAACTGAGTGCGCGGACCCCTACAGCTGAGTGCACAAGGCGAGTTGAGTCTGTAACCAAGGAAGGAATGAAAACATAGAAGTTTTGTCATAATTCTGTGTATCTATTCATGGGTTAATGCATGTTTGTTATGATTTGCAAATATACTATTTATTTACTGCGTGCACCTGTATGAATGATTTATGTTGTTAAGTATAACGTAAAGCATGCAAGTAGGCTAAGATAATAAACTAACATTGGAATACCAGTAAGGTCTTGGTTAATAACGTAGAAGCATGACGTTTAGCCACTAGGTAGGGCTGTGCGAAGGCAATATATCAGACTGTGAGGTATGAGAAAGTGCATGAAGCAACCTGTGCGTAGGGTCAACCCGCGGACCACTTGAACTCATCAGACATCTCCAGGGTGTGGAAACCTGGTTCTAGCACCCTGCCATACTAGTTCGGGTGAGACCTCAGTCCACACCCCACAGACTGTTGCCGAAAGGGCCAGTAGTACCGGGATTTGTTTGGCTAAAATAAATTTGAAACTAGGTCAAGCCCCATTAAGCCAACAAATGGTTTCATTGCTCGGCCCGAGATCTGCATAGAGATGTCTGATGTCATATCACTGGAATCTGACAAAGAAAGGAATTGAAGAGTGGTTGGACAAAAAGATTCACGTGTTCGCAGTGCAGGAAAACAAGAATCCAAAATTATCAAAGGAAGAGTGGTTAGATTGCTACTTATATACGGAAATCCATGAAATTTTCTTTGCATCCTTCCCCTTTGAGTTGTACAAGTGGATTGCGAAGCTAGCAGACAGTTAAGGAAGGTGTAGGCTCGCCAAACCTATTTTGTGGACTCCAGAGTTGGTGAGTAGACTAGAAGCATCAGAAGATAAGATTGTGCATGCTGTGGATCACTGTCTCCATTGAATTATAGGATGATTTATCACCGAGTTCGTGGTAGATACTTTAGTCAACTATGGTGAGGCAGAACAACGCTTCCTCAAAGGACCGCGAGATTAGTACATTAAATCTTTGAACACTTGGATTAAAATGCTACTATGTGAAAAGCGGGTTATGCGAATAAATTGACGTTTGGGGCTACGCAAAGTGGGAGGATCTCCAGAAACAAAGGTAGCACAAAACTAGAAACTAGCCCCTTGATTTCACCTCCACTAGAAAGCAAGGAAGAGCTTACGAAGGTTTCACCAAGAACTATGATCAGTTTGATAAAACAGTGAATTCCACGGATACCACCCCCACCTACACCACCACCAATTTCACCATCTTCACCCTCGTCTTCACCCACACCATCTCCACCACCACCACAGTTCAATATGGCAAGCACGATAAAGTTGTCGGTGTTCAAAGGAGTAGGGAATGAAGATCCAGACTAGTTTTGGTTCACGGTAACAGTTGTATGGGAATCACAGGGAGTCACAGATGAAAATATAAAGAAAGCAATGCTGGTTAGCGCTTTGCAGGATCATGCACTAACTTGGTACATTAAGTACTCCAATGATAATCCGAATGTAGGGATCGAAGATATCCAAGCCGCGCTAAACACGGAATTTAGCAGGCCAAAATCAGAGACACAGTCGATCATTGGATTTAAGGAAATCATGACGCTTCCAGGCGAGACCCCGTAGGAGCTATATTAGAGACTGAAGTGTACAATTCGTGAAGCCAATATGACCTTGATTGATGGGCAACACTATGCATGGTTTGTAGCATCGCTAACGCCGCATCTAAGGAACATATTGTCACAGTAGAAGCTAAACACTTAGGATGAGGCCTTGGAAATCGAAATGAGACTACACGAGACCTCGATACAAGATCCCAACCTAGGAATTCAATAGATCCACGCGTAGTTGAAAAAATTGTGCCTTGAGATGCAGAGTTTGAAACAAGACAGGATAGCCCGCCCAGAAGTGCGCGAGAAGGTATGGTGTGTAAAGTGCAAAGGCCAGGGACATGACAAGGACCATTGTCCAATCTTCATAAACTACCTGGCTGGAGGGGGAACCAATGCCATTGAGACAGGAGGAACAAGTAGGACCGAGCACGACACCTATGTTATGGTGTGTGATTTGTCAAATAGGAGGGAAGCATGCTACAGATAACTGCCATCTATTATAGAAGTATACGTAGAATTCCCAGCAGTTGTTCTGTAATTTCTGCAGGTCAGTAGGCCACGATGAGCACACTTGTAGAATTTATGAAGTAATGATGGATTGGACTCCTACCTACAGAGTTGAGACCAAAACATGGGCCCTCAATCAAAATGCAGGGATGGCACACACTAGATTTCAGGGACGTGGACGAGGTCGAGGTAGAATGGGACTAGGAAGAGGTCTGTTACACAGTAATTTGTCACTGTCTTCCCTCCAGTCCTTCTACTATGTCATGTGTCCAAGTCAAACATGCTCATATTAGAAAAATGTTCTTAGATGTTGCCAAATGACCCACTTTTCCTAAGTTATCTACCTCATCACGGCTATGGACTAAATATACACATTAAAGGGCGCTCATGAACAGTCCAGAAGCGCTGCCATTGTGGAAGTACCCCTGATTCTCGCGATGGTCTGATTTCATGTCCTAGCGCAAGGTTGTTTATAATCTATGGCAATGACCTGACTAGCTAGCGATGTCAGCGCTATAGGTCAGTTATGTCCCCGCGATGATCCAGATTGGGCGAATTTGTTCCAACAGACGGCCTTCTAGATGACTCCTAACCTGGTTGTTGGCATAAGTTGTATCACCCTCCTTTCTCTGGCGTGGCTGTTCCATCATTTGTGCTACCTTCCTTGAAGATAAGCTCACTCTTCCACCTTTCATGGAGACTCCTTATCCTATTTAAACTCTCACCATTTCTATGCATTGCTAGTCTTTTTGATAATTGGCTAGTTGAGCAGTGCTGTTAGTGTTTGTGAGTTTGCTAGATAGCTGGTGTGAGTGTGACAAGTTTGTGATTGTTGATAGCTTGTGGAAGGTTGTGAAGTGCCCTTAATCTTGTGTAAAACTTGTGAGTGAGAGGGACTCATATGTTGGGAGATCCATCTTCAAAGAGTGAATGCTTGAAGAACAGGCTGGCTGGATCCCTCTGCGAAGGCTTGTGACATCAAGACTTTGGTTGTAAACTTACTCTTATTTCATTATTAATACAATCAATGATGTTTTCCTATGTCTTGTATGTAATGCACTTGATAGCTCATGACTTCTTGACTTTGTGAGTAAATAGATCATTGTTGTTTCCGGTTATGTGCTTTGTTGTATTTCCTTTGCATTGTTTCAGGTTGATCACTCGTCAGGAGAAGGAAGCGGAAGCTGGAGCAACGCAATGGAACTCCATCGACCACCGGTTAAGGTAGGCCTCCAACTATGACTGTTTAAGGAAGTATATTGTTGATCTATCCTTGTTTGTGACTAGACCCACTCTAGGGCTAGAGGGGTTGCCTCTGTCCGTATAGGGAACACTTTCCCGCATCACAAATTGGCAACTCCGCTGGGGAGCTTTGGCCTTTGTTCTTTTCTTCTTTACTCTTGTCTTGATTTTTGATTTGCTCTCTTTTGAAGTTTGGGGATTAGTTACCAGTCTCTTGAGTTTTCCTAGGTTGATCTGGGAAATACCCCTATTTGACTGAGGGATTGTTTGCTTTTGATTTGGGATTTTTGGTTCACCTGTCATTGTTTTGAACATCATCGCACTGTCATCATGCTCACCCTTTTGTAATATCCTATTCATCGCATAATTACGCCTTACAGTCACGACAGTTCTGAAAATTTGACCATCGTGGAAAAGTCGTGTACTTCCACGCTGACATCGCTCTCTTGCTACGGCTAGTGCTTTATCAGCGCTTGTTTCTTGTGTATTACCCACGCTGATTGTTGTAGAATTGATTTTCTCAATTCTGCCTCCTGAGTCAATCAGTCCTACTAGTCCCTTGCTTTTATCACTCGTTTGATAACTTATTTTCCACTGTTTATGATTAAGGCACTCTCTTATGAGCTTTGTTGAATGAATCCTGCTTTTTTTCTTATGTGACCTAGTTCATTATTTCAAGTCTCTTGAATTGGTTGGCTTGGTTGTTTGTTTGCTCAAGGTTCGTTTGCAGCTTGTTGTTGGTTTGATTGAGCCTTCCCCTTTTCTTGTTTTTGGTTGATTGTTTAGTGACTGTTATTGAAACAATCTTTGGCATTGATTTGATTTCTTTTCACTACCGAACATAGATTACAATTGTTTGGATCAACTGTTTTTTCCACACTTGCTTGCTGCTTATTTGTTTCTTCTAGATTTAAAGACATCAAAATCAAAATAATTGCATTCATTTAGTATACGAAAGTGAAAGTGAATTTGCATTTCAATTTTACATATTGGAAAGCAAATGTTTAAATCTCTCATTAGTAGTATCTGTGCACTTTAGGGATTGATGTCTACTTGCATTGAGTGACTGCCTTTGTTGTCTTGGTTTTGGAATGATCTCTCTACCCTCCCGTAGGTAGGTTTTCATTGAAGAAAAAGGATATTTCATTCATTCTAGCTGCATCCTAGGATTTGTTGTATACACACAGTAAGGCCTGAAAACTGAAACATAATCCAAGATCATCTCTAAAATGAACTGAATAAATCTAACAACGCATTGGAACATAACGCACACTATTTAGAGGTCTAGGCTAGAGACGTGCTCTAGCATCGTTAAACGTAGTCACTTTTGTTTCCACTCAAGGTTGGGTGATTCCTCCTTCTGTGACTCAATAGTTGTCTAGCACAGAATTGCGCTCCCATGTACATTGAGTGTATGTTGGGAGACCCCACTAGGTTATCATCCTTTATCCCTAGGAAGCCATCTCTACCGCCTTACAAACCATAATGCACCGAACACAACATTCGGGAAGATTGACTGCCGTATGGAAAGTCCTTGGTTTTCATATGACTGCCAAGGTGTATATGCAGTTTTATGAATTTTTCTGGTAAACCTTTTGCCTAGTTCTCCAGAGTAGTCACTTTCATTCCTTTTCGGACTCCCTAAAAGAAAAGGTCCATCTGAGCACTTGTCACTTCAGGCTCATTAAATATTCGAAGGCGACTAGAGTCATCTTTTTTTCCTTTTCTCGACACTTTAAAGATGAAAAGGTCAAGTTCTATTCTTGTGTCTTAAAATTTATTCGGCCACGTTCACATTTACCCTGTTAGATTATTTGTGTTAGCTTGAGTAGGGTTCTTTATCATTAAGTTTTCCTAGGGTTTTTAAATCATCATTCTGGTGGAATCACTAATCCCGTCTCTCGTTCCAAGTGACCAAGGGTCTCCCTCTTCTATTGCTCCTGAGATACCGGTTGCTAGTGATACTCTCCCTGTTATTCCGAGTATCCAACTGATTAACTCTCGCGCTCCAGAAGACGAGACTTACGATATCCACTGGAACCTTGTTTGGGAGCCTTTCGAAGAAGATATTCCTAGAACTCCTCCTAGTGTTTCGGTGCCAATGTCTTCTTCCGACATGGAGGAAACATCCCCCATTACGAGTGAGGAATCCGTTGCAACTAGCGGTGAAACTCCTATCTCAACAGAAACTACACCTTTTCGTGTCACCCCTCTTGGTGTCACGTTTCCTTTACGCTATAAGGCTTTGAGGGATGTTATGGGCTCTAGGACCTCCCTTACGAGTTTTATGTGGTCTCACACCATCACTTCGACCTTGAAGTATTTTATTCCTCAAATTCACAATGTGTTTGTCACCTCAGTCTCGACTATTCCAACTATCTGTGTGGCTTCTTCAACCCCTGTTGTTGGTGTTGTTACTCCATCCTTAGTTGTGACCACTGTTGTTGGACCTTCCTCCGGATCAGAAAATAGTGGCCCATCGGCATCTACACCTAGAATTGTTGATCCTACACTAAATGCCCCGTCTTCTTCTGGTTCCATTCCAGCAGGGGGGGCATATGATCAATATTTTCATGCTCTTCAGAATCTGAACCCCCAAGGTCCGTTTCATTATTATGATTCTTGAGGAGCTCAAATTTATTACCTCGGACCTTTGCTCTCTCAGCCTGCAGTTGAGGTCACAGTCCCGTTATCTGTTGCTTGGGGTACCACCAGTTATCATGGTGCCCAAGTACCCCCTGCGAATTTTCAAGGACCACTTTATCAAGGTCAGTCGTCTTACATGCAACCTTCCTATGGGCAGTAGTATTACAGACAACCTTATCCAGGGCAACCTCAAGGCCACAAGGACAACCCTTCCAGGGACAACTTTTGGCCTCTGGTGGTTCATCTTTTACCTATTTCGGGCAACCTTCTAGTAATCCGGGACAACCTGACATGCAACAAGGCCAACCTGGTGTCCAGCAAGGCTACCCTTCTGGGCAATTTGGTTAGCCCTATGCTCAACAAGGCCAACCGACTGTCCAATCTGGTCAACCATCTAGACAAGTTGGTCAGCCTCAAATCCAATTAAGCCAACCAACCGTCCAGTCTGCTCAGCCATCTTGTCCATCAAGACAACCCTCAGTTGTACAAGGACAACCCAATACCCAGTAAGCTCAGCCTTCTAGGCAAATGGGTCAATCTCAATCTCAACTAGGTCAACCTTCTGGCTAGGTGGCTTAGCCTCAGTTCTCTCAAGGAAATCTGTCTAGGCCTGCTCAACCGAGCACTCAAACGATTGTTGCTTCTCAAGCTCAACCCAGTTTTCAGCCCCAGTCTGGTTTTCAAATGCAGGTTGGATCTCAATCTCAACCGGCCTATCAAACGTAGCCTGGCTCCCAAGCTCAGTTTGGAGCCCAGCCGCCTTATGGTTTCTAGGAATCCCAAGGGCAAACTCAATTTGCCCTGTATCAAAATTATCAACGACTGCAGGTGAGTCCTTATCAGAATTATCAACAATTTTATGTTGCTCCCACGGGCCAAGTTGGTAATCAATGGAATGCTGGGGGAAAATCTAGGGTCAGCCATCCTATAACCCCTATGGACAAAATCCCTACGGACAAAACCCTCCTGGGCCAAATTCGTCCAGACAGAATCAATGGGGGCAACAAGCAGCTGGCTGGAACTCTGGTGCTACCTCCCACCCGCGGCCTCAAATGTCCTTTAACCCTAAATTACCTTTTTTAGCAATGTTGGAGTTATCGGATGTGTCCAAACTGACAAATGATCCTATCCTTCATAATCCGTATTGGCCGCCGGTTCCAACTAAGATTCCCGGTGATTGTCCCAAATTTGATGGTAAAGCTAGAGAATATCCCTAAGCCCACGTTATGATTTATCATCTATGGTGTTCGTCAAATTCGTGGCTTGATGATTCAATCCGGCTCCGCCTTTTTCAAAGGACCCTCACTGGCTCTACTGCTAAATGGTATATTGAGTTAGCTCGTGGATATTTTCAGGATTTTAACTCATTGGCTATGGCATTTTTAACTCATTTTTAGTTGCCGATTCAATATGAAATGGGCACACACCTCCTGTCATCCTTGAAGCAAACAACGGCTACACATATCTTCGATCATATCCATGAATGGAGACGGCGTCGCCATTTGATTAAGTTTTGGATTCCCAATTAGCTTCTGACCGACTGGTTCATGACCTCATTTGTCGGCCTGATAGCGCGAGACATTGCTATTGTGGCATGTGTAACTGAGGAGCAGGCTATCACGCGTGCTCAGTACCTTGACTTGGTTTACTCCCAATCTAGTATGCTATATGATTATTTGCCTGATGCCCCGAGACCTGAAACTTCCAAAGCCCCACCAACACCATCTATTGATGGTGTCATTGGTTCTGTTAATCCGCTTTCTAAGAAATCTTTCGTGAACCTTGGGAAGTAAAAGTCGAATGCTCTGAATGAAAATGCTTCGTAGGCTGTATCCAATTCTAGTAATAATTCCGAGGCTAACGCCGTCCAGTCCACCACAACTAATAAAGCCTCGAAAGGAAAGAAGAAGGGAAAAGGAAAGAATAAAGCTAATCAACCCAAGCAGGATTCCCCTAAACCTCCACCCGAGGAAGGTGCCAAACGCAAACCTAAGTATCCTTGCCTTATCTGTGACGAGGATCACTATACCAAAGACTATCCGAGGTGGTCCAAAGTTAGTCAATTGTTGGAACGTGCTCCCAGGACTCCTGCCGTGCTCAAAGAACCTTTTCCCTCGCAGCAAATGCAAATGGTGGCTGATCCATCCCAATCCTCTTCTCCCTTTGGTTCTCAAGTGTTTATGGCTGGGATGATTCCCGTCCACATTAGTACTCGGGCAAAAGAGTATCCATTGCCTGTCGGGAAAGAGCCTGAGGTCCCCTCTAGCACTCCTCCATCTAGTTCTGGTCCGCTCCATATCGAGAGACCTAGCACTGAGACGCCCATCTGACCCCCTCCTAAAGGTGTACTCTGGAAATCTTCTTACAACCCTAATGCTCGTGCTGCTTAGCACTATAGCATCATTGAGGACTTAGCTCAGGCTCTGTCAGCTATGTATGCTTTAGAAGTTCTCCAGAGCTGCCCCTCTCGGAGGAAGTCCTTGCTATCAGCCATCGGTGGCAAGGACCGAGTTATCTTTGTCGTTAAACTCGTTAAAAAGATTAATAGTGACAAACTTGTCTTTAGACGAGAACGAGTTTCACTATCGCTAGGCTCGTTAAAACATAGTGATGGGTTTGCCCGAAGGGAAAATTATAGAACAAGCATATGTTATCCTCCTCAAGCTTGACAAAAATAAAGAGGTACTGGTCAGCAATGACTGGGGAAAAATTGGGAAGAAAACTCAAAGAATCTTTATTGGTAGCAAGTCGCTCTTGAACATGACACTTCCACTCCGTGTTCGAGTCGGGTTGGGTTATTTCATTCACCGGTGACATCGCCATGGTCACGCCATACCATCCACATTTGGGGTTAATGCTAGCAATCCATCACATCAGTGTCACCGACATGTTCAAGAGAAGTCATCCAGAGAAGTCACTTGTGTCCCACCCCCTACCATATATTATACTCCATACTTTCATGACCGCCACCCTTAACCGTATATCATGAGATCGTTTTCACCTCCATAAAAATCATTTGCTCTGTTCCGTGTCATTGATGTGGGATTCATTAAGGCCCTCCTTTGACAGATCACTTATTGTCGGCATCAGCTCATTATCCAAGAAGTTGGTCTAGGAACACCCCATTCAGTACTTTGAAGCTTGCATGCCTTAATGGCAAGTTTCTCACTTCCGGCGACAGGTTTACATCAATGGCCTTCGACCGAAAGATTTTGCGTGGTGTTCGACGCCAAGTCCTTTATTCACACCACGTGAATTGTACTGTAGTACCTTGAGGGTCATTATCATTATCGGTGATTCCTCTCGTGCTTGTTAACAGTTTACATCATTGACTGGTAATCAAGCGATGTCTTTCCATGTTCGACTTCAAAACATTTCTCACATGGATCGACTTGTACTTCAAGTGAAGATCAGACGAGATTGAAGACCCCGGATCTAGTTTCATCCATCCAGGTTGCGATATATATTCAGGAAAATAAAGACATTAAATGTACAGCATTGCAGCACAGATAATCATCCTACCAAAAGGATGATGGCTCTATCAGAATCATCAGTCTACACTCAGACGATTGTCTGTCCTATGTACATGAAAATGAATTTATAAAGCTGAGCATGGGAATACCCGCCTCAGCCAGATCATGAAAACAGTATGAAGATAAAGTATTGTATTGTATCTTATTACAGGTCTCCTCCCAGCATTGAAAGAACTTCAGATCCTCATAATAAAGCATTTCACCCGATTAACGACCTCATACTTTAGGGGGCAATTGTTATAGACATTTTTGTGCCTTGCAGCTCCAAGCATGAAATGTCTATAAACCAAGGGCTCCTAAGTCCCTAAAAGTGTTGTTTTAACCCCTAAAGGAACAAGGTCAACAAATTACAGCTTCTCACAGAAGTTCTCCACCAGAAACTGCTCAGAATAAGTCAAAACAGGATCATTTCAGCTGCTCCACTGGCTAGCTGCGTTGCATAGCACCTAAACACACTATCTAGGTGCATTGCAACGCACCTAAATGCACTATGAGGGTGCGTTGAGCGGGAAATGACAAATGGCAGTTCCATTCCGCGAGGTGGAAAGACAATTGAAGCTTCCAAAATCTTCTCCTATGACACTTGCCTCACTGAATTCAACCAAGGATGAGTAAGAGGCTTTCAGTCTCCAAGTGGAAGCAAGAACTGACAGAGAGAAGACACTAATAAAATCACAAGCTAACTCATCCTCCTTGCATACATCTATATGTGGATCCCTCATCCCAGAGATCCAGGGGCTGGAATTTTGCACATTGTAAGGAATTGCTGTTGGTTTTGAGATAGATATCAGAGTATTGGGTGATTTATGCTTTGTTGGAGGTGAAGAGGGGCTTCTTTGCTGGGAGGTTGTTGCTGGGTCAGGAATCATCGGTTGTAGCTCCTCCTGGATCTTCTTGTATATCAATAAAAACTATTTGAGTTTCTCCTCCATGCTTTTGCATCATTGATGCTTGTTACATTTGTATGGTTAGCTTAAATCTGATCCTAAGCTGTTTATGAATATAGATCCATGTCTTTGTATAGTTTTCTTCTTCTGTGATCTTACTTGGTGAAGCTGGGCAAGTAAGGGAGCAGGTAGTTGGAAGCTGTCAAAGAAGAGAGGGATTGGATCAAAGGTTTAGCGCAAGACACAGGTCAGTTCTTTCAATCCCCCTCTATCTTTAATTCATAAAGGAAATACAAAAGTAGTTTTCTCTGTTTGTTTCTAAGGCAGCTGTCACACCTTAGTGGGATAGAGCAGTTCGAAATAGACACTTTTCTCGGTAACAGACCGACTCGAATTTGATCACTTTTGACCTCAACAACCATATACCGCGACTGCCTCACCAAATTTCCTTCCTTATCTAGGTCATCATCAATTCTAAAACGATTCATCGTACCGTCATTAATGAAGGCGCTTCAACTTGCATAATGTTTGTTGCTTGTTGGAAGGTTATTTGTTCTTCGACTCTAAGCCTGTATCCTATGACCTTGGAAGCCTTTGATGGGAGAGAGTCTTGCCCTTATGGTATACTCCAACATTTGCCTATTACATTGGAAGGGAAGATGGTCAAAGTGGAAGGTAAAGTTGTTGATGCCAATCTTACTTACAACCTCCTTCTGGGACGAAGCTAGACATACGCCATGCGAGCTGTGGCTTCATCTCTATTTCATTTCATTCATTTCCCTCATTAGGGGAAGATTGTCACAGTAGACCAGCTGTCTTTCTTCACCTCCTCTTCCGAAGGCAACGTGCCCTTTGTGGAGCATACCTCCATTCCATGTGAGAGTGTGGGAGCTGGACTCTTTAAAGATCCTTCCCTTATGGGTGTTTTTTCACTCCCACCTCCCAACGTTGCTCCTATTAATATGATTTTTGTTTGCTCTGATCCTTGGGTCCTTCCCCCCATCGATCAGATAGACTCATGGGGCAATGAGATGTCGTTGAGTCTTGCCGAGCTCAACTACGTCGAAATTGTTACTACATCGGCTCCATCCTCTGAATCTACTCCTTCGAGCAGAGCTCTCGACTCATATGCTCATTCCCCTTAGCTTGGAGATGACGTTTCTTCAGACCCTTTAAAGTAAATATTTCCTTTTGATGAAGCCATTATCGAGACCATGTCTCTCAAGGAACCTCCTTGGTCTGATCATCACAATAGTTCCTCATTTCTCCCTGCCCACCAGGAAATGCTTACTTGTCTTGAGCGGTTTGCTCCTTGTCTCCCATCCCAACCCCTTCAGACACCCATTCAAGTTTATCAAGTGTCTTCTGAAGGGAAAATGGGAAACATCATGCATACCCAGCCCATTGACATCTCTGTTAAACCAGGGGTTGTCGAGCATATCCATGTTGGAGTGACTAGTACTCTGGAGCAAATTTAGCTCTATACTAATCTTTTTCGCGAATTCTGTGATGTCTTTGCTTGGTCTTACGAAGAAATGCCCAGCATTGATCTTAATATCATGGTGCATGAGATACCTACGTATCTGGGTGCTAACCCTATTTGCCAGCGTCTACGCCCTGTGCACCTCCGAAAGGCTGCAGCTATTAAAGCAGAAGTTGAAAAGCTTCTTGAGGATGGTTTTATTTACCCCATCCCACTAACAGATTGTGTCTCCAATATCATCCCTGTGACAAAAAAATAGGGTACCATCAGAGTCTGTGTTGATTACGTGATATTAATCGGCCCTGTCCCAAAGATAACTTCCCCACACCCTTGATTGACCAGCTCATTGATGAGTGTACTGGGAGTGAAATGTATTCATTCATGGACAGTTTTTATGGTTATAACCAGATTAATATTGTGCCCGCCGATCAGCACAAGACCGCCTTTATCTGTCCATGGGGCACTTTTGCATACAAAAATCTCCCTTTCATTTTGAAAAACGTCAGTGCTACCTTCCAATGCGCAATGTCTTATGCATTCCATGATATTCAACACATTGTGCAACCATACCTGGATGATCTACCAACTCATTCAGCAAAATGGTAGGACCACCCCGCTGTCGACACTACCGCATTCGGCTTAATCTGCAGAAGTGTGTCTTCTACGTTGAGTCAGGCAGACTTCTTTGGTTCATCATCTCCCGAGAGGGCATCCATTTGGATCCCCTTAAATTTGAGGCCATTCTGAATATCCCTCCCGTTGCTTCTTTGCAGCAATTGCAGAGTTTGTAGGGCAAAGCAATTTTTTTACGACGATTCATTCAGAACTATGCCAAAGTGGCCAAAGGTTTTATGTGGTTATTGAAGTGGGATACCCCTTTTCTTTGGGATGCCGCTGCTCAAGAGTCCTTTGAGTGTCTCAAGGTTCTACTTGTTTCTACTTTTTTGTTGCATCCTTCGAATTTTCATCGTGACTACACTCTGTATTTGGCCGCTACCTATACCACTATTGGCATGGTTCTTGTTCAAGATGATGATGATGACACTGAGCATGTCATTTATTATCTTAGCTGCAATCTATTAGATATGGAAACTCAATATGCTTATGTTGAGAAGTTGGCATTGGCCGCCGTTTGTGCCATCCAACGTTTCCACCATTATATCTTGTTGCATACTACGATAGTGGTTTTTGATTGCAATCCGATGACGTACATACTATCACGTCAGCTGCTAGGGGGCAAGTACTCGAAGTGGATTGTTATTCTCCAAGAGTTCGACTTGGAATTCACCACCGCCAAGTCTAAGAAATCCCTCGTCTTCATTGAGTTGCTTTGCTCCCTACCATCTCCTACCGCGCCCTCTCGGTTAGAGGACCATATTCTGGACGAAACTCTATTCTTAATTAGCACCCTCGATCCCTGGTACAAGGATATCATTGTCCATTTGCAGAAGTCCTCTTTTCATCCTGATGTGTCTAAGGATGCTCAGCGATGGATTCGTCATCAGTCTCAACCCTATCGTATTATTGGGGACACCCTATACCGTCTCGGCGCCGACTCTCTTCTTCGTCTATGCTTAACATTCGAGGAAGATGGGTGAGTTTTAAATGACTGCCATTCTGGCACCTGTGGTGGTCACATGTACAGATGTGCTACTACTGAAAAGATCCTTCGTGCCAGTTACTTTTGGCCCTCCATCTTTAAGGATTTCATTCTTTCCGTCCGCTCCTGTCATGCGTGCCAAATCTACTAGCGAAAGATGCACGCGCCCCGCGCTCCATTGCACCTTGTTGTTACCATCAGCCCTTTTGCAAAATAGGGCATTGATTATATGACTTGTAACCCTCACTCAGCTGGGCGGCATGGGTATATCATCGTTACTGTTGATTACTTCACAAAATGGGTTGAGGCGATGCCCACACTATCTGAAGAGGGTCACACAGTGGCGAAATTTTTGTTTAATCATGTTATCTCATGTTTCGGAGTCCCTCAGGCTATCATCACTGATCACGGTAAGCGTTTCCATAATCATATGATGACTAAGCTAACAACCCAGCTAGGCTTGCAGCATGATAGCTCGAATCCATACTATCCTCAAGCCAATGGCCAAGTAGAAGCTGTCAACAATGTTCTAGTTACGATGCTTCAACGTACCATTGGCATGCACAAGTCTAACTAGCACTTGATGTTGTTCTCTACCTTATGGGCCTACCGAACTTCTGTGAAGGATGCCACCAGTTTTACTCCATTCCAATTAGTTTACGGACTGTGGTGGGCTCCAGTATTGTAGCAATAATGCTACAACTCCTGGAGCTTCCTATCTCTAGTTTTATCAACCCGGTAGTTCGTACAAACTTGGAAGCGACGGTGCTGTATGCACAAGTACTAGCTCTTGTCGCAGCTGTCACTTGGTCAGCTGGCACAAGTCTGCTAGGGCTCAAGCCAACTTCTATATGTTCTCAAAAGAAGCTTTCTAAATGATGGATGAAGGCTATCTCAAAGGAAATTAATCTACTTTGCAAAAATGAACTGAAAGCCAACCAAAACATGGAAACCCTAGTAAACCCTAATCTGACTAGTTTAACCTCTATGATGCAATAGTGAGAGTGCAAATGTCTAAAAATGATGCCATTACTTCTAGTGATGTGAAATACATGAACTCAAACTACTTCCATTGAAAAGAACATTGTTTTTGTATTTTTGCTTAAGTGGATGGAGTGATTATGATTTTGTTTCTTATTAGGGTTTGGCTGTGCAGAGGTGGTTCGAAGGAAAGAAAGCTTGGGAAAGGTCAGGAGGGCTAGGAGAGGTTCCAGAGCATCCAAAACATCATTCCATAGAAGTCCACAACATTCAGGTGCTCGGCAACCGAGGTTACAGGTTTCTACAGGATGTCTGCAGGGGATCCTACAGGAAGCTTGGGATTTCTACAGGAAGTCTGCTAACTTCTACAGGATGTTCTACCGTGGGAGTTTTGGGTGATGGTGAAGTGATGGAGTGGTATGGGTGGATAGATAAGATGGAGATGGAGCTTGTGATGGCTCAGGGGCAGAGAAATAAGATGGAGAAAGAGTGCACGAAGTTGGTTGGTGGATAGAAGGATGGAAGCAACGAAAGGTCAAGAAAATGGAGCTACGTGGGAAATGGAAGAGTTGGAAGGTAAACGAGCTGAACAGAGGTCGAGTAGGTGGCTTTAGGCATGGTTAAGAAGAGGAAGAAGGAAATGGAATGATACTGAGTAGCGTAAATAAAACAAATTGCTTATGTCTTGCACCAAAAACGAGAATCCATTAACCTGTGCTACCTGTGCTATTAAACAAATGAACAACAATGTAAATCGTGAAGAGAAGTCGTGCATGGAGTTGGAATGAAGAAGTATGGCTCAAGATCAGAGTACATGGATGGATCTATAATTAAAATGATTGTGTTGCAGCTTGCATAAAAATAAAAAAAACTGCGTTTTTTTGGTGGTTGGTACAGACTGCACCCCAATCTCTAAACAGAGATGGCAGTGAAGGCACTATCAACCTTTTCTTGGAGCTCCAATGAATTACAATCCTCCTATTCTAATCTAAGCAACTGAAAGTGATTTAACCATAAGCTAATCCTACTCAATCTCATTAAAGAAATCAAATTAGCAGACTGTGTCCTTGAAATGCATGTCAAAACAAAGAAACAAAGTGCTGAAAAGAAAGGCAAATAACACTACAAAGAAGAGGAGGTCTATTGCTCTCAGGTTGGGCCCTAACCTGAGAGCTATAGCTCCCTTAAAAGCTCAGAATTAGATCCAAATCTGCTTGCCTTTATTCATAATCAAGAGTCTAATGTCATGCCAAAACTGGCTTACAAAAACAAACACCGAGCTGTAGCTCGTGCTCAGAAATTACAATATTAGTTCAAAAGTTCAAAAAGCTCCTATCAAAGGCTATGGACTTCATATTTATACACAATGAAGATCAAGCTGGCTTCCTCCATTCGTGGAGCTTGGCTGTCCAACTGAAATTCAAACTGCTGATCCTGTAGAATCCGTTGGCTGCCTTTAAGCTCGGTGGGCAGAGCTGTTGGAGCTCGGAGTTAAGGTGAAAATCACGAGGAAGGTCATCAAGACTATGGACAACCTCCCTATGAACCCACAATGTCACCTTTGCTGTCTCCTTGTCTCCATTTGCGTGGTCTTTTGCTCTCTTTAATGCCAAAAACCTGAAATCATCATGTATTAGCCACATAGATATAATGCCTGCCCTTCTTCCTACAAATAACACGAATATACTAAGAAATGAATGCATAAGTGATAAAAGATGAATGGTTGAGCAAGGTAAGTAGGCCAAATGAGCCCAAATTGTACCAAAAATTGGGGCTCATCATCACCCCCCAGCTAAAATATTTGCTCATCCTTGAGCAACTTAGTCCAAATCTTCATCCTTCATTGCTTTTACTGCTTCCCTTACATCCCAAGCCTCTGTGGTAGTGTCCTCCTTGCTGATATGGAACCCAGCTTTCCTGTTCACCTCTTCCCATTGTTCACTGTCATCCTTCTCTGTGCTGCCTTCAGCCAATCCTAGCAGCAGTGGTGGGCTGAGTTTAAGGCCAATCCGGCTGGCCTGGAGGCTTTGCATGGATTTCTTGTAAAGGTCTACCCTTACCAAAGCTTCCCTCATCCGAGTTGGGGTATGGTACTCTCGGATCTTCAAACTGTGTGCCAAGGTATTCCATCTGTGTGTGCATGCTTGGGCAGCAGTTTCTCCTAACAGTCTTTCCATGTCTTCAAAAGGAGCTATGGCTTGGGCCTGTTGGTCCATAAATCTCAAGGAAGCTGTGGGATCAGTAGACAAGTGTTGGTGTGCTGAGATGAGTGCCACTGGATCCTCTGGTTCTGCTCGAATGAACAATGGCTCGTTCAATTCTCGGTTCATGACCGATTTTGCTTCAGCTGCTCTTTGATCCTCATGGTTCAACCATGAAGCGAACGCCATCAATTGCATATCTCCCAAGGCAGTATTGGGATCCCAGGAAACTTCATTAGGCAAGGCCAAATTGTGGAGGTAGAACTCTGCTAATTTGGCTTTATCTTCTGACGAACTAGTACTGCACAACTCAGAAAATTGTTGTGGGTCCTAGATCCGAGAAATACCTCTTTGTGCCAGGGTATTTATTTGGAACTACAGCCATTGGTCTTTCAAATACAAACCATAGGATTTTGCAGGTTGTCTGCACTGTATTGCCTCCATGGCCCAACCGGCCATGCAGGCCAATTGTGCTTCCTTTTGCTGCAGTTGTTCTTTTAGAGCTTGTACTTCAATTTGTGCTTGTTGTTCTGCTTCCTGTAGAAGTGTCATTGGCTCCTCAAGACTGGTGGTTAGCTCCTTTTTGCCTTGTTGTTCTTCTGTGGTGTCTTTGGAGGATGTGCTTGCCCCTGCCCTTAGCTCCTGTAGCTGCAATCTCAGCTTCTGGTTTTCTTCCTGTAGAAGCACACGTTGGCAATTAGCCACATGTTTAGCCATGGCGAATTCACTCCTGACCTCCTTGAGTTGCTCTTGTAAGGGACCTATGTCCGCCACACCCTTTGACTTGGCGATCTGCATCCATGTGTGGGTACAGACTCTTTCTTCCTCCAATGCAAAAAATAGGGGTACAGTAAATTTCTGCGGTATGATTTTGCCCGCCTCTAAAAAGGTGTAGTATGAACTCAGACTAGGCTGAGGGTTGGGCTCTGGTATATGTACTTCTTCTGCCTCTTTAGGTGGCTCTACCTCACCCTCCCTTGGTGGTGATGAGGGTCCTTCTCCTTCCCTCTTCTCTGTTTCCTGTAGCCGGGCCAGAGTGTCCTGTAGAACATTTTCAGCCTCCTGTAGCCGAGCTTTTTCAGTCAACAGGTCTAACCTTTCTTGCCACGTATTTTTCTTTGGGCTCCCCTTCTCATAGGTGACTGTTATCCTTGAGGGGGACTTTTCCTTGGGAGAAGTAGGGGTATCTTCAATGACAATTGGGCTGCTGGACGAAGGCTGTGGTTTGCCTGTCTTTATTCGGACACTTCTTCGAGCTTTAAAGTATAGAGGGGTCTCCCTCTTCCTTTTCTCTTTTGGCTTAGGTGGCATGCTGAGGGCAGCTAGCACAGTTGCTGCCTCTCTCTCACGAATATCAGCCTTCTTCTCCTTGGGTTTCACTTTGTCAGGGCTTCCTGTAGAAGACCCCTTTCCAATAATTTTCGGGCTTCCTGTAGAAGCCTGTTTCTGCTTTCCTGTAGACACAGGTGTCACCACCTTTGCTTGCTTTGCTACATGGGTTTTGCTTTTTGGTTTGGTTGCGGGTGCTGATGAGGTACTTGGGCTGATGTGGACCATCTCAGCTTTGTCCGTTCTGCTCTGCAACCTCTTTTCTCTTGCTGACAAGATGGGTGTGTCACCTTTTTCTTTGTCATCCTTTTTCTCATGCTTCTTCTTTTGTTCTTTCTTCTGCACTGTGGTCGGGGTCTTCTGGCCTGTTTCCTTCTTTCCCTCGGCCACTGATTCTTTTTCCTCACTGCTGGAGGAACCACTTTCTTCAGTCAGCATCCTTATGTCTCCGTCTCTTATCAAATTCCTGAATGCTTCGCATGAGAGGGGAACCTTATATGAATGAAGCGCATCCTCCACAAGAAGTTTGATCAATCCATGGTGGGCTACCTGATCTGGTATGCCTTCTTTTAGCTTTGTGGCACACTCAATTAGAGACTATAGCAGGAAATAAGGGATGCTCAGTTTCTTTTCTACAGGAAGATCAATCCAGTGCCTCAATTCAGTGAGCAACCGAAAGTGATACCCGTACACAATGCTATAACGGCCTTCACAGGTTATATACTTCATGATCTATAGGCTAACCTCATTCCATGGTGGCAGCAAACTGGTTCTACGCACCCCATTTTTGTCCTCCGAGAATTCCTCCTCAGGTGGAAAGAATTCTTTCTTGGCCTGCTGGCTCAACTTCCTTTCTTCCTTATCCCATGGCAAACCCATTGGAAGTTCAGTAATTCGACTGATATATTGCGGGGTGAGCTTGAGGCTTAGGCCCCTGAAGTTCATTGTGGCCAGTGTCTTGAATTTCGGCCTCAGAGCCTGCAAAAATTCTTCTGCCACTTCATCGTCGTAACCCTGCAATTTGTCACAAAAAGATATCCATTGAACCCGTGTGAAGAGCTCCACCACCTCCTGGTTTTCCCTTAACTTGGTTGAATCAGTGGGTTCTCGTCTAATAAACCCACCTGGCATGATAAAACAGTTTCCTTAACCAGAGGTGGTGATTGTGGAAGAAATTTGGTCTACTGAGATAGAGCGTAGAATTACGCTTCTGTCATGCACATAATCCACAAAACTTATCCCTGAGGAACTTAACACAGTTTAATTACCCTGACATCCTGTAGAATGACAGTATAGGCACAGCAGACAACAATTTCACCACTTTTCTATGACCAGACTGTGGACAACGATTCTGCCACCTTTAAAAACCAGTTGCATGAAGAGTTCAGGGTTACCTTTTTAATCTGCCACCTTTTTACGTGAGGCACCCGCCTTCCTGTAGAAACTGCGTTCCTGTAGAAACAGCGTTCCTGTAGGAGCAACGCGTGATTTTCTGGAAAGACTGCAGTTGGTCTACGCTCTGGGTGTGCTTCACAAGCGTTCTGATAGCCAAAGGCTCGGCGTATCGAACTGCAGAAAGATCAGGATAGCCACTCGAGTTCAAAACGGCGGTTGATAAATGCATGAGGGCAATCTAGCCGATTAGATTTTGAATCGGCAGAATCCATGGCGCGGGGGTGAGCTGTCCCCGCTGGACCATTGGGCGACGTCATCCCATCATTTGCCTGCGAGTTCCCTTGCTGCCGCATCAATTCCCGCAGATCTCCTGCCGCCTCTTCTGTTAAACTCGTTTTTTCCCGACGGGATTGCTCTCACGTGCGTGTTGCCCATTCTTTTTGTCATGGCCGCCACCCAAACATCCAACTAGACCATTAACTGGCCGACGTGGCTGGCCAAATGGCCATACGGCCGCTCAACCCATTCACCTTTACACTTTGCAATCAATTCAAAGTAAAATTCATGCAATCTGATGGAAGGAAGGGTCGAGACACTTACCTGCACAGCTGCACACGATGTTTCGGTTTTTTGGACGCTGATGAGTGGATTTACATGCTGCTGGCGAACTTACACAGGCCCGGAGGTCCATGTTTACAGGCTGCCGATGATGGATTGGATGCTTTGGTTGCATGCGCTTGCGTTTCATTGCATATGGCCGGTGCTGTGAATGGTATCCACTCTAGCGGGCTTAACTGTTACAGGACTCCCGCGGGATGTCTTGTAACAGTTCTTCCTCCTTGGGTGCATGTTGCACGACAAAGGATCTGGCCTCACGATCACGCTCCCGGAGCTTCTGGATGACTGGGATGAATATGGTGTGAGATCTCCAGTGTTTTTTCATTTAAAATTTGCTTTTTCTTGAGAACTCATCGATCTGCTTTGCTGGTGCAGGTAACTTCGTTGCATGTCGACAAGGATGGCAGGACGAGGTGACAACAATGTGCAAGGGAGATAACAATAGCTTGCATGCGTCCAAACTGATCCTTAGTCGTTAGATCTCCTCACAAAATGGATTCTGGGCCGTTCTGAGCTTCTACAGGACGTTTCCTGTAGAAATACAGAGCTTCCTGTAGAAAGGCTGCGTTTCCTGTAGAGAGTCTGCACCTTCTTGTAGAAAATCTGCGTCTTCCTGTAGAAGACTCAAGCTGTAATAAAATTGCACATACCTTGGAGAAAATGAGTATTCTTGGAGGAGGTGCTGGTGAGGTGTCTTGACTGCATGATAAGGACCCTTGGCTTTGAGTTGAGAGGCTCCCTCTCCTCCATAGAACACCTGCAATCTGCATGCAATTTCACATGATAAACTTGTTGTCTTTGTCTTTCTTGTTTTTTTCTTCTTTTTTCTTTTTCTTTTTCTCTTTTCTTTTTTTGAAAGATAACAGGGGCGCCTCAATGAGGTTTTCACCCTTGCCATCTGCCCTGAGCGCCTCAGAAAGGTTTTCACTCAAGGATCTTTTCCAAATTTTTCTCTTTTTTTTTTTTTTCGAAAGACAATAGGGGTGCCTCAATGAGGTTTTCACCCCTACCACCTACCTTGGGCGCCTCAGAAAGGTTTTCACCCAAGGATCTTTATTATATATATTTTTATTTTTTTTTAGATTCTTCAGGGTATGCCCAAAGCAGAGGAAGAACCCTTCTATATGACCAACACTGCCTTCTCCATAGTTTTGATGAACTCTTGTCTTGAGAGAGGCTTCCTGTAGATCTTCAATCGATGCCCATTGACAAGCATGGGGATGGCTTCCTCATCAATGGTCTGAATAAGAACAGATCTATTTTCATGACATTTTTCCATTGAATATGGCCCTAGCCATCTGGTTCTCAACTTCCCCTTGAAATCTTTGTATCTGGAGTCATACAACAAAGCCCAATCTCCCGGCTGAAATTGCTTGTCATGGAGATGTTGGTCATGCCACACCTTTCTCTGAAGTTGAACCACTTCTGAGTGAAGGAGGGCCTGCATTCGGTGCTCATCCAGTCCATTCAGCTGCAATAACCTTTCTTGTTGTGCATGGCTGAGATCTAGGTCCAGCTGAGCTGCCATCCTCAACGTGTTGTATTCAAATTCAATGGACATCAAAGCTTTCTTCCCATAGACCAGCTCATAAGGTGTGAAGCCGGTGGTGGTCTTCCAAGTGGTGTTGTAAGCCCATGTGGCTTCAACCAGGCGATCTACCCAGTCCTTTCTGCTGCTGCTCACCACCTTAGTCAAGATCCCTTCTAATGCTCTATTGGTGACTTCCACCTGCCCATTTGCTTGAGGGTGATAGGGGGTGGAAGTCCTATGCTTGATCTTGTGATGAGCTAGTAGATCTTCAACCAGGTTGGAGGTGAACTGGCTCCCTTGATCGGTGACCAACTCTCTTGGATAGCCAAACTTATAGAAGATGTTTTCTCTTAGGAACTCAGCCACCTTTTCTTCTGTTGCTGCTTTGATTGCTTTGGTCTCTGCCCACTTTGTCAGGTAGTCAGTGCACACAATGATGTAAGACCTTTGCCTCGAAGGAGGGTTGATTGGGCCCACAAAGTCCATACCCCACTTCTCAAATGGCTCAAGAGTCACCTGAGGTTGGAGAGGAATCTCATCCCTTTGGGTCAGTTTCCCCATTCTTTGTCATTGGTCACACTGGCTGACATATCTTCTGACATCTTGATGAAGTGTGGGCCAATAGTAGCCTGCCTGCAGGATTTTGAAGGCAGTTCTCTTTGCTGCAAAATGTACTCCACAAGGCCCATCATGATAGGTGAGGAGGATATCAAAGACTTCCTCCTCCGTTACACAACGCCTTAAGATCTGATCAGGGCCAAGCTTGAACAGATTGCCCCCGATCCAAGTAAATGAGGCACTTTTTCTGATGATTCTTCTCTTCTCTCTTGAAGATAGGTGCGGAGGGAACTGTTCTGAAACAAGGTAGTTTGCTATATCAGCAAACCATGGAGAGAGTACTGAAATAGAAAACAGATGTTCATCGGGCATCTGGTCATCCACTGTTCCATCCTCATCTGCAGACAAATCCAATCTAGATAAAAAGTCAGCAACAACATTTTCTCTACCTGGTTTGTCAACAATGGTCAAATCAAACTACTGCAATAAAAGTAACCATCTAATAATACGAGCATTCACATCTGGTTTATTCATTAAATATCTAATTGCAGCATGGTCTGTATGTACAAAGGTTTGATAGCCAGTGATATAATATCGGAACTTGTTCAGTGCATGGACCACAGCCAAGAATTCTTTCTCGGTTACAGTGTAATTCAGCTCAGCTTTGGACAAGTTTTTGCTAACAAAGTAAATGGCATATGGAAGTTTTTGCTCAACTTGTCCTAAATCTGCACCTATGGCTTTGTTCGAGGCATCAGTGTGGATGTGGAAAGGTAGGGCCCAGTTTGGTCCTCTCAGGATTGGGGCTGACACCAACTTGTCCTTCAATTCATTCAAAGCCCTATGACAATCGTCAGTCCATTTAAACTCCACATCTTTTGCCAACAGGCCAAACAATGGCGAGGCTAGCTTGCTGAAGTCTTTAATGAATCTCCGGTAATATCCTGCTAATCCCAAGAAACTCCGAACATCCCTTACCTTTTGAGGAGGTGGAACCTTCTTGATGAGAGCAATTTTGTTAGGATCCACCTGTAACCCCTGGCAAGAAATGGTATGGCCTAACACGGTCCCTTCAGTCATCATGAATTCACATTTTTCAGGACTAAGGGATAGGTTCATCTCAATGCATTTGGTTAGGACTTTTCCCATATTGGACAATGCTTCCTGGAAATTGGCCCCATAGGGAGTGAAGGCATCCATATAGATTTCCACTGCATCATGGACCAGCTCCGAGAAGATGCTCAAGACAGCTCTCTGGAAGGTAGCAGGAGCATTGCATAGCCCAAAGGGAAGAACTCGGTAGGCAAAGGTACCCCAAGGGCAAGTGAAGGTGGTCTTATCTTGGTCTTCTGGGCTGATTTGAATCTGGTTGTACCCGCTAAACCCATCCAGGAAAGAGAAGAACTTCTTTCCTGCCAGCCCATCCAACACCTGATCTATGAAAGGTAGAGGGAAATGGTCTTTCTTGGTAGCTTTGTTCAGTTCTCGGGAGTCCACACAGATTCTCCACTTCCCATTCTTCTTGGAAACCAACACCAGAGGGGACACCCATTCACTATCTAAGATGGGGTAAATGAATCCGGCATCCAACAGCTTTTGCAGTTCTTCCTTGACAATGTCCTTAAGGGTTGGGTTCATTCTCCTCTGAGGTTGCCTAACCGGTTTACAACCCTCTTTGATGTATATGTGATGGGTATAGACCGAGGGATGGACTCCTTTCATCTCCTTATAGCTCCAAGCAAAAGCATCTAGGTGACTGGCCAACAGGTTGCACAGCTCCTTTTCCTGGGAAGGAGATAGGGAGGAGCTGATATTTAACGTTCTCTCAGGGCCGAACTCCACATTCTTGACTCTGGGAGTGACAGGGTTGGTCGTACAAAGATCCACTAGGGTGCTGGCTTGGGCATCCTCCACCAATTTCTCTAAGGATAGTGCACTGGAAGGTGGATTCTGGATCAAGGTCTCAATCAAGTCATCCTCGGTTGGGGGGTCTCTTCTAGTGGTATCTAGGGTGCACAGAGATGCTGAGTACACCTCGTCTTCCTCTCTTTCCTCCAACCAGAGTGGTAAGTCATGCTCTAAGGAGGGTTGGGTAGGAGGGTATAGGACTAGCTGCTTGGACATAGGACCATTTTTGATGGTCATATTTCCTACACGGCAACTTATGTAAGCATCTGCAGTGGCTAACCAAGGCCTTCCCAAAATGAGAGGATATCCAGCAAGCTTTGCCTTGGGTTGCAGAACCAAGAAATCTGCAGGGTATTCCCAAGAGTCGATAGAGACCAAGACATCCTCCACAATCCCTTCAGGAGTCACAGTGGAGCGATCTGCTAATTGCAGTACTGTCGAGGTCTTCCTCAAGGAACCATGAAGATTGAGTTTGAGCATGGTATCCCTGGTCATCACGTTAATGGCAGTGCCCAGATCAATCAAGGTGTGTGGTATGATGGTGCCATTGATGTGGACATCTACTACAGGACTTCCAGGATCTAGGTACTTTGGGCAGATGACTTGTCCTAACATAAGGTCAGACAGTTGTCCTATGACATTGATGGTTGAAGCATCTTTCTTCCGCCTGCCTGGGTGTTTGAAACACTTTTCCTTAACCAGTTTGTTGTATATTGGCACATCCTTGATGGCTTGGAGAAGTGGTATTTTCACACACAACTGCTTGAGCTCTCCCAGAAGCTCATCCTCCTCTGGGTTGGGTTGTGTGGTGGCTGTTAGTCTCTCAGGAAAGGGTGGAATAGCCTTTGGTTCACTTTCCTATTTATCTTCCTCATCCTCTGGGGGAGGAGGTTGGCGATCTGGTAGAGTCTTTCCAGATCGAAGATTGATCTCCTGGATCTCCACAGCATAGGTAGGGCATGAGGTTTCCCTAGTGTATACCTGCTGGGCCTGTCTATTGTTGGGGTTTGGGTTCGGTTGAGCAGGCATTTGAGGTTGCCTTGGAGGAGCAGGAGGTAATGGCCGAGGTTGAACTGGTGGTGGAGGCAAAATGGCGGGAGGAGTATTGTACTGGGGCCTCCACCCCGACTGAGGTGCATTCCACTGAGGCTGTGGCTGGGCATGTGAATGATATGAATGAGAAGTAGCTTGAGTAGGGTACTGAGGTGGATAAGACCATGGAGGAGGCATGGACCAGGAAGGATGAGCAGGGGGACCCCAGGAAGGCATAGGAGTCGATTGGTTGGGGCTGTAATAAGCTTGAGGTGCCCCTTGCATTCCCTGCTGATAAGGTCTAGATCCTTGTGGCCTCCTTTGGTTGATCAAATAGAGAGGTTCAGTGGGGGCTTCTGTCCCTTGGTACATGGCTTTAAACCCAGGTAAGGTTGGACACTGATTTATGGGATGGTCCTCGTCACAAACGAAACATACTTCAACCGAATGCAATGGGCATTCGTTCTTAGGGTGTCTCCTTGTGCACCTAGGGCAGAAGACAGCCAAGGCTCTCTCAGCTTCTTCTTTCTTCTGCTGGATCCTGAATGTGTCCAGCTGCATGGAAATGGTCTGTCTCACCTCACTCTTAAGATCTTCTAATTGATTTGCAAGCTCATGTTTGGAGAAAGGGACACTAGTTGAGAGGGGGTTTCCTCTACCTCATTTCCGTGCTGCTCTGGAGTGGTTTCTAAACACAGTCTTGATGTCCTCATAAGGCAGTTGGTAAATGTCCCCCCCAGCTAACATGTGAAGGGTATCTAAGAGGTCTTCAGGGACTCCTCGGAGAAGGACCAACTTGAGGGATTCAGGGTCAAGTGTGCACCTGGCCCGCTTATAGCTAAGTTGGAACCTCTCCTCATAATCCTCTAAGGACTCATCATTTCCCATGGTCATCCGAAAGATTTCTCCCTTGGTTTCCTTGGACCTACAGTAATCCCTGTACTTGGTATTGAAAGCTTGCTGCATCTGAGCCCAAGTGGTGATACTATTCCCAAGTAAGCCCATGAACCAGCGTAATGCTGCATCCTTAAGAGTGGAAGGGAAGAGTTTCAGCTTCTGCTCATCTTCAGTATAGTCATAGGTTCTACAAAGGACAGCAAACTCAAACAGGAAGGTATCAGGACCTTCAGTATTCAGTCCAGAAGTGAGGTAAGGCGGAGGGGCTAATGTTCTTCATTTTCATCTCTCCATTGGTCTCTCGGATGGGGAAGGCACCTTCTATTCTCTCATCTTCTCTTCTATTGTCAGCCATAGCTTCAGATGGGATGGTTTCTAATTCTTATTCTACTATAGGATCTTCGTATATCTCAGGGGGTTCACCTATAGGTTCTTCTGGATCACTGTCACCGAAGAAGAGAGAAGGGTGACTCAGTGATGTGGTGGGGGTGTTGGGTAAGAATTTGCCTGTTTTATCTCGATTCCTACGAGGCATGAAATGGAAAGACTTTTTTGATCGCTTTTGTTTTTCTGTGGTACCTGCAAAACTGAAACAGATTGATCTACAACTAACTATAAAGATGCAGAATTAAACTGAAGGTAGGAAAGAACTAATCTACTTTGCTCAAATGAAATTGCAGGAATGGAAATGCTAGTCTACGCTTGCAGGATTGAAACACTAATCTACGCTTGCAGAAATGAAATGCTAATCTATGAAAGCAGGAAATGCTAATCTATGAAAGCAGGAAATGCTAATCTATGAAAGCAGGAAATGCTAATCTATGAAATCAGGAAATGCTAATCTATGAAAGCAGGAAATGCTAATCTATGAAAGCAGGAAATGTCTATGCTACTTTTGCAGAATGGAAATGAAATAAACTACTTAGCAGAAGGCAAGAGTAAGAAAATAGAAGAAAAGCAACAATTTCTAATACTCTGACGCTTCCCCAGCAACGGTGCCAAAAATATGGTGGGCTCCAGTATTGTAGCAATAATGCTACAACTCCTGGAGCTTCCTATCTCTAGTTTTATCAACCCGGTAGTTCGTACAAACTTGGAAGCAACGGTGCTGTATGCACAAGTACTAGCTCTTGTCGCAGCTGTCACTTGGTCAGCTGGCGCAAGTCCGCTAGGGCTCAAGACAACTTCTATATGTTCTCAGAAGAAGCTTTCTAAATGATGGACGAAGGCTATCTCAAAGGAAATTAATCTACTTTGCAAAAATGAACTGAAAGCCAACCAAAACATGGAAACCCTAGTAAACCCTAATCTGACTAGTTTAACCTCTATGATGCAATAGTGAGAGTGCAAATGTCTAAAAATGATGCATTACTTCTAGTGATGTGAAATGCATGAACTCAAACTACTTCCATTGAAAAGAACATTGTTTTTGTATTTTTGCTTAAGTGGATGGAGTGATTATGATTTTGTTTCTTATTAGGGTTTGGCTGTGCAGAGGTGGTTCGAAGGAAAGAAAGCTTGGGAAAGGTTAGGAGGGCTAGGAGAGGTTCCAGAGGATCCAAAACATCATTCCATAGAAGTCCACAACGTTCAGGTGCTCGGCAACCGAGGTTACAGGTTTCTACAGGATGTCTGCAGGGGATCCTACAGGAAGCTTGGGATTTCTACAGGAAGTCTGTTAACTTCTACAGGATGTTCTACCATGGGAGTTTTGGGTGATGGTGAAGTGATGGAGCGGTATGGGTGGATAGGTAAGATGGAGATGGAGCTTGTGATGGCTCAGGGGCAGAGAAATAAGATGGAGAAAGAGTGCACGAAGTTGGTTGGTGGATAGAAGGATGGAAGCAACGAAAGGTCAAGAAAATGGAGCTACGTGGGCAATGGAAGAGTTGGAAGGTAAACAAGCTGAACAGAGGTTGAGTAGGTGGATTTAGGCATGGTTAAGAAGAAGAAGAAGGAAATGGAATGATACTGAGCAGTGTAAATAAAACAAATTGCTTATGTCTTGCACCAAAAACGAGAATCCATTAACCTGTGCTATTAAACCAATGAACAGCAATGTAAATCATGAAGAGAAGTCATGCATGGAGTTGGAATGAAGAAGTATGGCTCAAGATCAGAGTGCATGGATGGATCTATAATTAAAATGACTGTGTTGTAGCTTGCATAAAAATAAAAAAAATTGCGTTTTTTTGGTGGTTGGTACAGACTGCACCCCAATCTCTAAACAGAGATGGCAGTGAAGGCACTATCAACCTTTTCTTGGAGCTCCAATGAATTAAAATCCTCCTATTCTAATCTAAGCAACTGAAAGCGATTTAACCATAAGCTAATCCTACTCAATCTCATTAAAGAAATCAAATCAGCAGACTGTGTCCTTGAAATGCATGTCAAAACAAAGAAACAAAGTGCTGAAAAGAAAGGCAAATAACACTACAAAGAAGAGGAGGTCTATTGCTCTCAGGTTGGGCCCTAACCTGAGAGCTATAGCTCCCTTAGAAGCTCAAAATTAGATCCAAATATGCTTTCCTTTATTCATAATCAAGAGTCTAATGTCATGCCAAAACTGGCTTACAAAAACAAACACCGAGCTGTAGCTCATGCTCAGAAATTACAATATTAGTTCAAAAGTTCAAAAAGCTCCTATCAAAGGCTACGGCCTTCATATTTATACACAATGAAGATCAAGCTGGCTTCCTCCATTCGTGGAGCTTGGCTGTCCAACTGAAAGTCAAACTGCTGATCCTGTAGAATCCGTTGGCTGCCTTTAAGCTTGGTGGGGAGAGCTATTGGAGCTCGGAGTTAAGGTGAAAATCACGAGGAAGGTCATCAAGACTGTGGACAACCTCCCTATGAACCTGCAATGTCACCTTTGCTGTCTCCTTGTCTCCATTTGCGTGGTCTTTTGCTCTCTTTAATGCCAAAAACCTGAAATCATCATGTATTAGCCACATAGATATAATGCCTGCCCTTCTTCCTACAAATAACACGAATATACTAAGAAATGAATGCATAAGTGATAAAAGATGAATGGTTGAGCAAGGTAAGTAGGCCAAATGAGCCTAAATTGTACCAAAAATTGGGGCTCATCAGACTGGAGGCTACCCTTCCCATCAAATGTGAGATCCCTTATTTGAAATTAGCTGTCAAATTACTCCCCAACACTACTCCGGTAGAAGAACGCCTTCTTTACCTAGAATGGCTGGACAAGACTCATTGACTAGCCTCTCTAGCAATTGAAGCATAGAAGAAGAGAGTGAAAAATCACTTCGATCATACTCTCCATCCTTGTTCTTTCGTTGAAGGAGATTTAGTCCTGCTCTACGATCAAGCGTATGATAAGCTGGGGGTAGGAAAATTCGAGCCCATGTGGCATGGGCCTTATATTGTAAAGTGAGTTTTACAAAAAGGGGCCTACGAGCTACTTGATTATGAAGGGAATCCTCTAGATAAGCATCGAAATGGGCTTTACTTGAAAAATTATTATGCATGAATTTCATGCACTTTGATTTGTACATACGTGTGTTTTTAGTAGGTGTGTTGTGTGTGTGTTTTCATGTTTTGGCTTGGTGTGTAGGCATGATTGCCGCTTATTGTGTCTTTTGCTTCTTGTGCAGATGTCTGGTGCACCTTACGTTGGTTTCGCTGATGGTGCCTGCCGCAGTACTCACAACTTGTCTTCTGCGGCATGGGTGATCTACGATCCTCATGGTGAGTTGATAGACCTTCAAGGTGTTTGTCTAGGTTGTACCACGAACAATGTCACTAAATATAGTGTTGTTATTGAGTTATTGGCCAAGGCGATCAATCTCGGTATTCGTACATTGGTTGTGAACTTGGACTCTCAGCTTGTTGTCCACCAACTCAATGGGCGATATTCCGTCAGAGACCATCGGATTTTAAGGTTGTATTTACGTGTTAAATTGTTAGAAAGGAATTTTGATTTTATCACATATCAGCATATTCCACGAAGATTAAACACATTAACTGATGCATTAGCTAACCATGTATTAGACAGACATTTGCATAACATGTAAAACACAATAATGAACCATAGGAATATGTATATATATATATATATAGATATATATATATATATATATATATATATATATATATATATATATATATAGCTCATGTGGCACACTGAGGCGCTCAAAAAATAAGTGTACATGTCCAAATAGATTCTGTGTTCTCCATACATCTGAGACACATGTCTCTTAAAAATCATCAGCAGGAACTAAAACCTAGGTTTCTACTATGGTGGGTTATGCTCCCTATAGCACACCCCCACTTGTGCCACCTGCCTCAACAGGCAGTGCACCCTGGGTTCCACTCCTACTGTGTGGGTCTGGAACACTATGGGGACCTCCTCGAACCCCATGTAATCTGGAATCCTTGCTGTTAGGCCCTCAAGGTTTCGAGCCATTGTATCCACTATATCATCAGCTGGGGGAGCCGAGGCTAGTGCTGCAATGTCCTGCGCATCCCTCCGCGCCTCTGGAGCCAGCCCAACAGGTCTCACTGGTCCTACATCTACATACCATAGCGTTCGTCATTAGGAAATATACATAAAAAACCAAAAAACATCATAAAAACTAAAATGTAAACAATGTGATCAAGTGTCTTACCACGATCATCCCACTTCTCTCCAGCAGGCATCTACATGTCAAGATCTTCGTGAAAGTCCATGCCAGCATATGGCCAATCCTCAACGAAGATCGTCTGGCACTCCAGCCACTCTCGAAACAGTGTCCCCCACGACACTGGTCATCCGCCACCTCCTCGTGGCATGACATGTGCCCACCGTGTGGCCCTGGGCTCACGTGGTCTGGGAAAATCTAGATCCATGTCCTGCAACTGCAGTACCAGCACCCACTCCAGCATGAGCGGGACTAAGATTGACCTGTAGCCAAACTACTTCATCTCCCCTCGACGGCAGTTGGTAAGTTGCCTCTTCATGTTCACTGTCACCGTTTCTGCCCAGTTAAACATGGTTGGATTGAGACATTCAAGAGCCAGCTAGAGATGGGTCTTCGAAGCCTCGTGTTGGGCTTGGGAGCTCGCTGTCCATGTCACCATGAATAGCATAGCACAAAGGACTATGTCCTCCACTGTTGGGATTTCCACCTTCCTGCTCCTCATCTTGCGTGCCCGTGGGCACACTTGAGCCATCAACATCTCTAAGGAATCATCCCCGGGTCGTTGCCCTTCCAGAATGGGCCTCTCACCACGACGGGACAACCCGGTCAAAAAATATATGTCTATAGCGTCAAACTCGATATCTTGGCCTCAGATGATGAGTTTCCCATTTGTGGGATTCCAGGCCTGGATCAGTAGCTCCAGTAAATCAGGTTGTTACTAAAGGTGTGGAGTAAGGAAGAATGTGAGCAATCCGAATGGATGTAATGCATTTCGGCACCCCACATCGGTGAAAGCTTCCACATCATTGTCATCATGCGTTCGTTCTTGCCAAACAAATTCCATTATGGCCTGCATGACGAGAAAAAATAAATTAGCACTTTATTTGCAAAATTCAACACGTCATTTTCATAAAAACATAATTTCGCGTCGTCATCGCCTCTGTTTTTAAAACAGATGTGATGACACAAGGTCACTAGTTCTATTTTCTCACGGTCATCGCGGAAGTACATCACTTTCCTACGATGATCAGAGCCCGTGATGTGTAAAATTTTTTGGTCATCGCAGACCTAAGTGGTATACCCGCAATGACCGAGCGGCGGAGCCCGGTCCAAAAATCTGCCTAAACTAACACGTGTAATGTTCAAAATGCATGAAAAAGATATTGAATTGGAGTGCAGGATGAAGTCTATCTACCTGGATGGAGTTTCAGGATGAACGGTGGACGAACGAGGCCAAAATTAGCTCACCAACTTTGGTGCTCCAAAACGCTCCACAGTGGAATGAACAGTAACAATGGTAAAAATGGATGGATTAACCCCTTTTTATAGTAATTTTTGGAAATTGAAAAATTATATTTTATAAATGTGGGTATTTTCTCATTTTTTGTCACATGGTTAGTCAAAATTTGGCTTTTTAACTATGTTTCTACATATATTGTTCATTTTATATCAAATGGGTTTACGTTTGACGTGCTTTGTGTAGAGCTACAGGTAGTGGAATTATGTCGGCTTCGTGTACACTTGATCCAAAAATTTGTCTTTAACACTCTTTTCCAACTTGAAAAATGAAAAGATAGCCGAGTTTTTCCTCTTGACTCGTTAAAGAAGTAAGGGGTGGTCACCTTTAAGCTCTTTTCTGACCGTGTAAAAACGAAAAGATTGTCGGGCCTTTGTCGTTTCAAGCTCATTATTGGTTCCAAAACAACGTGATTCTGACCACTTTTCTAATTTTTCAGGTCGCAATCATTAGTTATGAAAAGTACTCCTCGATCGTAATGGTCGAGCGGTTCTTTCAAGTATCGTTTTATACTTTTTCAGGCTCAAGAGACACAAACCTACGAAAAAGGACCCCCCTAGAGTTTTCTTTTCTGTGTCTTCTTCAAACTCTCTAAACCTGAAAAAGACTCTGAGTTTCACCTATATTGGACTCGTTAAACCCTGATGACATTGGACTCGTCACCATGACGAGACTCGAGTTTCTCCTTCCTAGGGCTCATTAAATTATTACTATGTTGGATTCAATATCAGGTTTATCATTGATTGTCTATGGCAGCTAGTCACTCTTGAACATCGACACTTTTGCTTCTTTTCAGGTTGGGACATCCATACATCATCATTTAGCCTTCCGTGGGTTTTGGGTTGTCATTTAGCCTCATTCCATCTAATTCACACCTTTTCTGTCATGCCTCTGATCCCTTGGTACCTGAATGCTGCCACCCTCCAGAGTCGTGTCGCTGACATGTTCAAGAGTATAATCCTTCTGCAATTTACACCCTTGCCTTCTCCTCTGATACTCTGTTTCACCATCTACCACTTGTTCCTTATCTCGTGTCATTGATGGGGGAAACATTATGGCCCTCCTGCGATGGGTCGTCTCCTGTCGACATCAGCTCATTATCCAGGAGATTGATCTAGAGATCCCCTTTGGTACCTTAGAGCTTGCATGCCTCAATGGCAAGTTCTTCACACCTGATGGTCGACTTTCATCATTGGTCGTCGATTAGGTGATTCCATGAGTGTTCGACTTCAGCTCCTTTTTCACACTTCGTGGATTGTGCTAGACAGTACCTTGAGAACCATTGGCATTATTGGTGGTTTCTCTCATGCTTGTTAACAGTTTTCATCATTGACCGGTAATCAAGCAACTTTCTATCATGCTCGACCTCAGCACATCTATTCGCATGTTAGAATTTGTACTATGATCGGATGGGTTCAAGACCCTGAACTCAGATTACACATGTTCGGGCTGCGTGGATTGGTTCGTGATTACATGACTCATTGATGGATGGGTGTGACCATACTTGAGTCTTCATGGATGGTTGCGACCATACCTTTATCATTATCATGGTCTTATTAGCTGGATGGCTGTGTCCATACCACAAACCTATTTTGTATGTCCTTTGGATAGCTACACCCATGCCTAGACTACATGTACTTTATTATCAGAGATATCAGTTGTACTTGCATGCAGGTTCTTCTAGATGGTGTTCCAGCTCAGTTAGTTTCGTAAAGCATTTCACCTCTCCCACTCTCTTGGGCTTCATACTTTAGGGGGCATCTATTACATAGTAATTTGTCACTGTCTTCCCTCTAGTCCTTCTATTGTGTCATGTGTCCAAGTCAAACATTCTCATATTAGACAAAATATACATGTTGAAGGGCGCTCATGAATAGTCCAGAAGCGCTACCATCACATAAGTACACCTGAATCCCGCGATGGTCTGATTTCATGTCCCAACATGAGGTTGTTTATAATATTTGGTGATGACCTGACTAGATACGTTATTCAATAGCGATGTTAGCACTATAGATCAGTTATGCCCCCGCGATGATCCAGATTGGGTGAATTTGTTCCAACAATCAGCCTTCCAGATGACTCCAGACCTGGTTTTTGGCATAGTTTGTATCACCCTCCTTTCTCTGGCGTGGATGTTCCATCATTTGTGCTACCTTCCTTGAAGATAAGCTCACTCTTCCACCTTTCATGGAGACTCCTTCTCCTATTTAAACTCTCACCATTGTTATGCATTGCTAGTTTTTTTGATAGTTGGCTAGTTGAGCAGTGTTGTTAGTGTTTGTGAGTTTGCTAGATAGCTGGTGTAAGTGTGACAAGTGTGGGATTGTTGATAGCTTGTGGAAGGTTGTCAAGTGCCCTTAATCTTGTGTAAAACTTGTGAGTGAGAGGGACTCATATGTTGGGAGATCCATCTTCAAAGAGTGAATGCTTGAAGAACAGGCTGGCTGGATCCCTCTGAGAAGGCTTGTGACGTCAAGACTTTGGTTGTAAGCTTACTCTTATTTCATTATTAATACAATCAATGATGTTTTCCTATGTCTTGTATGTAATGTACATGATAGCTCATGACTTCTTGACTTTGTGAGTAAATAGATCGTTGTTGTTTCCGGTTACGTGCTTTGTTGTATTTCCTTTGCATTGTTTCAGGTTGATCACTCATCAGGAAAAGGAAGCGGAAGCTGGAGTAGCGCAACAGAACTCCATCGACCACCGGTTGAGGTAGGCCTCCAACTATGACTATTTAAGGAAAACTATTATTGATCTATCCTTGTTTGTGACTAGACCCACTCTAGGGCTAGAGGGGTTGCCTCTGTCTACAGAGGGAACACTTTCCTACATCACAAGGTCACAAAGAACTGATATGTTACAATTGCGGAGGACCAGGGCATTATGCCCACAATTGTACAAATATGACGAGACCATCATGCTTATATTGTACCCAGTTTGATCATTAGACAGAGGACTATCCCACACTGATAGAAAGGTTTCGCAATAAAGGAGCACTCCAACCTCCACCAACTTAGAACCTACAAATGATGGGATCTGAGCCGCATGAGGAAGACTTGAATGTAAATATCATGCTCCGAAGTGGTATCATGATAGGAGATGAAAAAGCTAAGCAACTTGAAGAGAGTTCCTGGGTTTGCAAGGCTCCAACAAAGGAACCAGAATTTGATTTAGAGCATGCTAAGGAGACATTCATGGAAGCTAAGAAGAGCTTCACAGATGCCTCCACTTCAGGAAGTAAAGACAAACTGGAACCAAAAATTGACCCATCAATGCTCACTAAATTTTTGGAGACATGCATGAAGCTGTTGCACGACAACAAGGCTATGAAGGGGATGCAAGAATGCATAACTAGATGCGCTAGGACTACTCCAGGAAAACTGCGTGTAGTCCAAAAGCTCGGGAAGCACACAACACGAACAGGAAGAGAGATGAGATTGACTATGAAAATCGGGGAATATGAAATGGATCAAATTATTTTGGATTTAGGATTGGACGTGAACGTCCTGGCAAAGTAGACATGGGAGCGCATGGACAAGCTTGTGCTACATTGGTCTCCTATTCAATTGTGAATGGTGAACCAGCAAAAGATCCTATCTATGGGAATATTGTAGGGAATAACAATATATATTGAAGGTGCGAGCACACTTGTAGATTTCAAAGTGATAGAGATTGTTGATGACAACAATACCTATCTCATGCTACTGGGAATAGATTGGGCCACTAACATGAATGGAGTGATAAATATAAAGAAGCGCACGATGATTTTTTAGAAAAAGGCACTACACGTAGTGGTACCGTTAGACCTAGCGGAAGGATCACGCTACACAAAGCCAGTGCATGACTATGATAGTGATGATGATCTACACTATATCTACAAGATAACCACATAGGAGCAAGACTAGGTGAATGCAACAGTAGATTTCAGACTCTCGTGGGAGTGTGAAAGCTCCTGGACCTCAGATTCGGACGAGCAAATAGAATGATGGCAGAGCTAGTTACATGAGGTAACCACGCTCAATTATAACATGATGACAAGGTTCTTGTGCTGCATGGCAATAGAGGTAAGAGATCTGCCTATGTGTGACAGGTTGACCAAGGTGGATGATTTCTTGAACAAATTTGAAAGAGAAGTACCGGAACAACAGCGTTTCGACGCTCTGAAATGGGTACTACGCGTTACGCCTGCAAGATGGTGGGGTATGCATCAAAGAAGTTTTGAGGACTAGCATGAATGTAGAAGAATGATGTGCATGTGGTTTGGGACACCTCATATGCGGCTAATAGACAAGCATGACAGATGGGATGATCCACGTGCACACCTCGCGAAATGGACCAAGGTCTACGAGGAAGAGCCACAACCTGAGTGGGTGCACCTGTTTTGTCATACCCTAGATATCATACCCATGAATTGGTATACTGAGATGGAGCTCCGCCATGGCACGTGCAAATCAGATATCTTGCACGAAGGATTCATGTTAACCTTCACATTTGAGGATCGTTGGTGGGATATTGTTGATGATGCACTACAAGTAGTAAAAGTAGCTATCTTTAGAATGCCCCAAGAGCCAATGGAGGTGCCTCAGCCGGAATGGCCAACCCAGCTAAGCTACGCGCTGGAGTGTTATAATGTAAACATTGAGGAGGATGATGAAGATCCATAAAAAATTAACATTCTAGAAACTGAAGGCTATCGCGAGGTTCAGGGACCATTGATTGAAGATCGTGACATCACCGTGCTAGTAAAAACAGAGCAGGTAAACATTGGGATGGAGGTTGAACCAAAGTATGCAATGCTCGATGACTATTGGGATGATGCCACGGTGGATAAGGTTGTTGAGTTACTCTGCGAGTACCAAGACTTATTCCCAACCAAGATTATGGACTTAAAGGGGATCATTAGCAATTTAGGGATGATGAAGATCACCCTAAAACCTGACATGAAGCTAGTTAAGCAGAGGCCTTACTTCTCGAATCTGAAGTATAAGGAAAAGGTCCACGTAGAACTAGACAAAATGCTCGCAGCCAGAATTATTGAGCTAGTGGAAGAATCCGACTGGGTAAGCCTGTAATGTAGGTAATGTTCCCTCTGTGGACAGGGGAAACCCCTCTAGCCCTAGAGTGGGTCTAGTCACAGCAAGAAAAATACAACAGTAAATTCCCTAAATAGTCATAGTTGGAAGAGCCTACCTTATGCCGATGTTCTATGGAGTCTTTGTTACGCTGCTTCAGCTATCGTTTCCTTCTCCTAGATGAGTGATTCACATGAAACAACACAAGAGAACAACAAAACACATAATAGAGCACAACAATGAACTATTCACTTATAGAGTCAAGGAACCATAAGCTATCAAATGTATTTTACACATGACATAGGAAATCACCATTGATTGTATTAATATGAGCAAAAGCAAAACTTACAACCAAGCCTTAACGTCGCACGCTTCCTCGAAGGGTCTAGTCAGTATGTCTCCTCAAGAATTCACTCTCAAATGGGGCTCCCAAAAGGTTGATAACTCTCTCTCTCACCCAAAGGAACTAGTATAAGGCTAAGGCAATCCACAACCAATTGCTAGACTATCAGCAATTCACACTGCAAACTATCAATCTCACACCAAAACTAGCTAATTTGCTCAATACCCAAAAACTAGCTGATCATAGTAATGGGGAATGCTTTTATAAGAGGAGGAGCCTCCATAAATGAGGGAGAGGGAGCTTATCTTCAAGGGAGGTTTCTCAAAAGAAGAAACCACCATCTCAAAGGAGGAAAGGTGAACTTCCTTGACCCAACAACTAGTTCCAGAACCACCCAGAAGCATTTTGTTTGAACTAATTTGCCATATCTAGGTCGTCGCGAGTCAAACACTAGGACACAGAGACAACGTCGTACGACAAAAATGTATTTAGAGCTATCGTCGCAAGCAGGATACTGAAGACATGCAATGAGCCCTAAAATCCGACCGTCGCAGAGAACAAATGTACCCTTGCAATGATGTCACGATGTTCTAGTCCACTCCAGGTTATCGTCCCAGGAAAAATGAGGTTGTCTTGCGACGATCTTGGAACATGGGTAAAAAGGGTCAATCTTCAGGCTTAAAGAGCATTGTTAATATTCTTGAATGATTTGGAAGATGTCGACACATTTGTTGATGTATGACATAGAACAGATGCCTTTCAGGGACCGACTCTACCCAGGACCAAGGGATGCGAGGTCGCTGACAAAATATTGTGTAACAAAGCCCTATGTTAGTGCAGGAGAAAAAGTAGAAGGGAAAAATAAGAATATGCATGGACCTCAAGATGTTTAATAATGATTATATACATGATCCATTCCCAACCGCATTCATAGAAGAAGTATTAGAAAATGTCGGCAGGCAAGAAGCATATTCTTTCACTGATGGGTTCTCAGGGTACCACCAGATCAAAATCACGCCAGAAGACAGGAGCAAGAACACCTTCGCCACTGCATGGGGTTGCTTTTAATACACCATCATGCCGTTTGGGTTAAAAAATATGCCAGCCATATTTTCACGCATAGTTGTTTCCGCGTTCAAGGGATATATCCACAAATTCCTGGAGGTCTATTTGGATGATTGGACTATCTCTTGATTGGTTAAGCACCACGTAGCAAGCTTACGCTTGATGCTAGATACTTGTTGACAACACCAGATTGTACTGAACCTTAAGAAGTGTACGTTCCTCATTCCCTTTGGGAACCTACTGGGACATGTGTGCTGCAAACAGGGACTAATGGTCGACCCCGCGAAGATTGCATTAATTCTGAATTTGGAAGCACCGTGAAGTGTTAAACAATTGTGTGCTACATTGGGACACATAGGGTACTACAGGAAGTTCATCAAAAGCTATGTGTAGATCACCATGCTAATGGAGAAACTATTGAAAAAAGATGTCACATTCTGTTGGAATGATGATTGCATCAAGAGCCTGGCTGTCCTAAAGGGGAAATTGGCCTTCACTCCAATCCTGGTCTTCCCAAAATGGCTGTGGAGTTTCATGTCCATGTTGATGCGTCATGTATAGCGCTGGGAGTGGTGCTCACACAAGAGGGTGGAGTGGGCTTGGATCACCCTATCACATTTGCAAGTTGTAGATTCTCCAAAGCCAAAAAGAACTATTCCACAACCGAGCACGAGGGATTGGCTATGGTGTACGCGCTCCAAAAATATTGGCACTATTTTCTAGGAGGAAATTTCAAGATGTATATAGACCATTCCATGCTAAAGTACTTGGTCAATAAGCCTATGTTGGGGGGGCACATATGTAGGTGGCTCTTATTGTTCCAAGAATATGACTTTGAGGTCGTGGTAAAACCTAGACGCCTGAATGTAGGACCAAATCATTTGTCACGTATTGAGAGGGGTGAGGAAACTACTAGTTTGGAGGAAGGATTACCTGATGCACAACTCTTTGTTGTGCGCATCGCAGATGGACACTTCGAAGATATAATCCACTTTTTGACAACAGGGACTGCGCCATAGGAATACTCCATCCAACAGAAGAAGGAATTGGTTGTGCACATAATGGATTTTTCTGTCATTAAAGGGCACCTATACAAAATGGGAAATGATGATATATTGCGAAGGTGCATACCTAAATTTGATTAGAGTTAGATCTTGGCGGAAGCACATGGGGGCACTATAGGAGGACACTATGCAGGATGAGCAACCACACAAAAGGTTCTTCGCGCAGGGTTGCAGTGGCCAACCCTTCATCGGGATTAAAAAGCACACTGTAAGGCCTGCGATATATGTCAAAGGATAGGTAAACCATTGTTATCGAGAAAACTAGTGTCTATGCAGAGCTGCTAGTCCCACTAAGGCTGGTAGCTACCTTAGAAAGAAATAAACTAAAAACTACTTTCGTTTTCCTTTATGAGAAATAGATAAGAGGGGAATAAGGAGACCAACCTCTGTCTTGCGCTTGGTTCCTTGCTCGATTCCTCTCCCTTCTGATAGGTCTTCGCCACTTGCTTCCACATCTACCCAACTTCAAAGAGCACCTGGAGAATCAAAGCAGCATAACACTATCCAAGAACATAGATCTGTTATCATAAACAATATAGGACCAGATATATATTGACCACACAAATGCATATAACATCAATCATACAAGAATGTGGAGGAAAACTTGAATAGTTTTATTGATAATCAAGAAAGAGAAAAGAGGATTACAACCAATTGTTCTGACCCAGCATCATCCTCTCAGTAAGAAATCCCTTCTTCACCTCATGAAAAGCTTAGATCACCCAACACTATGATATTGCACCAAGAAACCAACAACACTTCCTTACAAGATACAAAATTCCAGCCTCAGGATCTCTGGGATGAGGGATCCATATATAGATGTTTGCAAGGGGAATGAGTCCGATTTTGAGATTTGATTAGTGTCCTCTCTCTGATAGTTATTCATTCCACTTGGAGATTGTTGATCTCTTACTCATCCCTGGGCGAATGCAGAGAGGCAAGTGTCACAGGAGAAGTTTCTGGAAGATTCCATGCTCCTCCACCTTGCGGATTGACCCTGCCATTTGTCCACTCTCGCCCATCGCACCCCATAGAAGGGATTTTCAACATGCATCGCACCTACTGTGTGTATTCAGGTGGGATGCAATGCACTTTGACCATGGAGCAGTTGAAATGGTCCAGCTTTGACCCGTTCTGTGTAGCTTTTCATGGAGAACTTCTGGGAGATGCTGTAATCAATTGACCTTGTTCTTTTAGGGGTTGGAACAACACCTTTAGGGACTTAGGAGCCCTTGGTTTATGGACATTTATGATTGGGGTTGCAGTGCCCAAAAATGTCTATAACAATTGCCCCCTAAAGCATAAGGTCGTTAGTCTTTTGATGTCGGGTGAAATGCTTTATCATGAGGATCCGAAGTTTTTCAAGCTGGAAGGTGACCTGTAATAAGATACAATACAATACATTATCTTCATAATATTTTCATGATCTAGTTGAGGTGGGAATTTCCCATGCTCAGCTTTATAAATTCATTTTCATGTACATGAGATAGATAATCGTCTGAGTGTAGACTGATGATTCTGGTAGAGCCATCATCCCTTAGATTGGATGACTATCTGTGCAGCAACGATGTACATTTGATGTCTTTATTTTCCTGAATGTATATCGCAGCCCGGATGTATGAAACTAGATCTGGGGTCTTCAATCTCATTCGATCTTCACTCAAAGTACAAGTCGATCCATGTGAGAGATGTTTTGGAGTCGAACATGGAAAGACATCGCCTGATTACCAGCCAAAAATGATATCTAATGATGTAAGCTGTTAACAGGCGCAAGAGGAATCACCGATAATGATGATGACCCTCAAGGTACTACAGTACAATTCACGTGGTGTGAATAAGGGACTTGGCGTCGAACACCACACAAAATCTTTCGGTCGAAGGTCATTGATGTAAACCTGTTACCGGAAGTGAGAAACATGCCATTGAGGCATGCAAGCTTCAAAGTACTGAAAGGGTTGTTCCTAGATCGACTTCTTGGATAATGAGCTGATGTCGACAAGAAGCGATCCGTCATAGGAGGGCCTTAGTGAATCCCACATCAATGACATGGAATGGAGCAAATGATTTTAATGGAGGTGAAAATGATCTGGTGATATAAGGTTCAGGGTGGTGGTCATGAAAGAATGGAGCGTAAATGTATTGCCGTGGGTGAGACATAGGTGAATTCTCTGAGCGACTTCTCTTGAAAATATCGGTGACATTGACATGATGGATTGGTAGCATTAACCCCAAATGTGGATGGTGTGACGGAACAATGGTGATGTGACTAGTGAATGGAACAACCCAACCTGACTCGAATGCGGAGTGAAAGTGTCATGTTCAAGAGCGACTTGCTACCAACAAAGTTTCTTCAAGTTTTCTTCCCAATTTTTCCCCAGTCATTTCTGACCAGTACCTCTTTATTTTTTTCAAGCTTGAGGAGGATAACATATGCTTTTTCTATAATTTGCCCTTCGGGCAAACCCATCTCTATGTTTTAACGAGCCTAGCGATAGTGAAACTCGTTCTTGTCTGTTATGGACAAGTTTGTCGCTATTCTGTTTTAACGAGTTTAACGACAAAGATAACTCGGTCCTTTTCAATTTTAGAGAGTCTGAAAAGGGATGTAAAGGAAACTCCAAAAATCGTTTTTTGTCATCTAATCCCTTAAGTCTGAAAAAGTATAACACAATACAAAAGGGATGAATTTTCGGTATTTTTAACGAGCCGAACAAAACAAGCGCTCGATATTTTTGTGTAATAATCCCTCAGGTCCAAAAAGATTAAAATCTAAAGGAGGGATAACACTTCCGGTCACTTTAACGAGCTGGAGAGGCCAATGGCTCGGCGATCTTTTCATATTTTATGAGTCAGTTGAAAAGAGCTTAAAGGAGACTCGTTTTCTAAGGAACGAGTGATAGATTTGGGTAGCAGTTGATTCCAGGTAAGGTTTGGAATTTTCCAATCACGGCAGTGTCACAAGGATGGCTAACAGCATCACTCTTCGCAGCTGTTCCTCAAAAGGGTAAACAATCAAGTGGAGGTGAATGATCGGCCAATACAGAGTGGAGGTGATGATGAGAACACGACCAAGGCTTCAAAGGCTGATGATAATACATTCACGATGGTTATTTACCAGAAATGGTTCATTTTTTAATGAGCTTAAACACTGGGGGAACATTTTCTCATTGCTTATGTTTATTTTTTAACGAGCTTGAATTTCGTGTTAAAACTGCTCGATCTAGTCATATAATAAGGATGTCTCATCTAAGATGCCATTTTTATGGAGCTTGCACCTTACAAATCTTTGCTCTGCATCCTTTCGTTATGCAAGTTAGGAAATGATCAATCCTAGGAGTTTAAAGGGTTAGAGGACCTACAAATTTAAAAAAATAAATGGTCACTCTTCACTTGCATGCCAAAAGGTTTGCATGCCCCTAGGTATAGCGAAAAATTTCCAGGTTACCAAAGATTGTTCTATCTGTGCTACAGACAAAACACTTCCTCGGTGATGTCTACCAAAATAGACAAAGGTGAGTGGCATAGACACCTCCACCACATAACTTTGACAAGGGAATCTTATTCCAGCCTAATCCCATTTTCCTAGACGGACGGGTGTGTCATACTAGTCATATATCCTCCGCGGAAACCTACTCTATACCCAAGGTTTTCCTACCAAAACAGACCAGGGTGCATGCCCCCTGGGTTTCAATCATATCCTCTGAATCACTCGCGCTCATTAGGAGGACGGACTGGAGATTGATGAGACATTCCTTGCGTGAAAAGACCATTCAGGGTTGGTACATGACTATTTGCTATGTGTGAACCGGGGAATGAAAGCTGGTGTACGAGCTTGACCACTCTTCCTTCGTGTGGAAAACACATTACTCTAAAGAGTGAGGAGACAATGGCTCCCATGAAATAAATATAGTCTTGTCCAAGGAGTAGATTATAATCCAGGGGTCCTTGGACTACCATTATGTTCATGTGAACGGTTTTCCTTCTCAATGTTATCGGCACATTGGGAAGGATCCCTAACGGTCGACTGGTTCCTTTGTCAAAGCCTGTTAGATTTCTCATCTCAGGCAAAAGCGATGGCAAACCAAGCGCTTTCCAAGTAGTTGAGGAAAGGATACTCACAGAAGCCCCTTGATCTATGATGGTACCGGCCATGACCATTCTATATATTTGAGCAATGATTCGAAATGGTACACTAGCCAGTAAGCGGGGTCTACCTAGTAGATTCCAATCGAAGGAAACAACTAGGTTTCTTGGAGGTGGGACCAAATAGATGGCCAGATATGACTTTGACGAACTTCCTTCCTGTGGTAAAGGAACGGGTAGACTGCCCCCATGTTCATTAGAGTCTGTGCTTACATAGAGAATTTGAACGGTGTCGTTCTTGTTCTCTTCGGTGACTGTATCATCTGAAGATTGATCCTCTGAAGGGAAGACCGGGTCAACTGTCACCTCGACCTTTCGAATTTTGTCTGGTGTGGATTCAGATGGTTTATCTTCAATGATAGATGCTTTGGCCGACCACAAAGGTGTGTTAGCCGGATTTTCAACTAGCGACGGACTTGGCAAGAGTTTCTTATATCCAGGAGGAAGCCGTAACGGTGAAACTGGATGGTTGTCCAAAACTCTTTTAGCTTCGTCTAAGAAGGGACAACGGTGGATGGCGTGATCGCCTTCACACAATTTACAAGGAAATTTATATTTTCCTTTTTGTCCAGGGGTTTCACTTTCACTAGTTGACGGTGTACTTCCAACATGTTCATCAGAGGTTGATGACACCGGATTGTGCAAACGAGGAGACCAGTCCCTTAAGATCTAAGGGATGCAAGGACAATCTCGATGATAGTGGTCTCCTTTGCAAATGACACATGGCGATTTAGGCCTGGATGGTGCAGTGTGTGGATTTTCGCTAGACGATGCCTAGTCGCCCCTTTTCGCCTGTGGCTCCTTCTTCTTCTTCTCTTTCTTCTTCTTCTCCTTCTTCTTCTCGGTTACTTAATTTTTGGCTTTACCAGCTTCATCAAGTGAATAGGAAGGAGGAGAGGAAGAATTGGACGAAGTAGAGGGTTGGGGGGTGACTCTGGTATCGTTTAGTTGCTGACTTGATTGTTCATGAATCACGGTGTTCTGAATGACAAAAGTTGAGAAGAGCCATACAGGCAAACCGATTGTCAATCTTGGAAGAGACAATGTGGCCATATGGGGTGCACCAACATATCCCCAAGAGGAGAAGGGACTAGGATTTCCTCCAAGGGGAACTCCTTGGTTGGTGGACTCCATTTTTTCTCAACCTAAGACCAACGTAGGAAAGGTGATTTTTATTCCGATTAAAATAAATTTTAGACGCTTTGACACAACTTGTTTTTTCAATTTTTAAGAGTCGAAAAAAAACAAAAGATGACTCTAGTCACCTTCGATTTTTAATGAGCCTAAAGTGACAAGTGCTCAGATGGACCTTTTTCGTTAAGGAGTCTGAAAAGGAATGAAAGAGACTGCTCTAGAAATCTAGACAGAGGGATTACCAAACTAATCGCAAAACTGCAGAATACTTTTTACGGTACGGCAGTCAATCTTCCCGAATGTTGTATTCAGTGCATTGTGATCGATAGGCCGGCAAACACGACTTCCTATGGATAAAGGATAAAGCCTATTGTGGTCTCCCAAAATATACTCGATGGTACATGGGAGCACAAGTCCGTACCGACACTTGTCGTCTCAAAGTGGAAGAATCACCCAACCAACAGTGAAAACAACAGTTACCAGGCTTTACGACACTGGAATACGTCTCTAGCCTAGACTTCTAGATGTTGTGCGTTAGGTTCCAAAGCGTTTTTAGATTGATTAAATTTATCTTACAGTTGATCTTGCTTAAGAAATTTTCCTTTCAAGTTCACCGCGTGATGTAGATGTACAATTCCTAAAATGCAATCTAAGATGATAAACAGTCGTTTAATCTTCTTTTTGCAATGAAAATACTAGCTACTAAGGAAAGAGAGATGATTTTCTTTCAACATAGAGCAAAGAGCACACACTATATGCACTGTCCTAAATCAAACCAACAAATAGTCTAAATGAAAACGCACATGCATGTATTTATTTTTAGCCCTCTTAATGTGTGAATGATAAAAAGAAAGCTAAGTGCAAATCTAAATTATTTTTCAAAGCGACATTACTAACAAGTTTATTTTCAAGACAAAATGAGGACAATGACGACACTTTGCTATTCAGAATTGAAAACTTGCTTTCGACACTTGAAAAACTACCAATCCAAATCAAATACAAGAGTAACAGTGTAATCGACTATCAAGAATAATCAGATTCTCTCCTATGACTGAAAACGACACTTGCGACACTTTCAAATCAAGAAACGATAGTTCAATTACGCTACTTCTTTGTAAAGGAGAACTGAAAATGACTCAAAAATACATAAAAACATTTATAGTTCTTTGCACAATGGAGGCGGAATAACGGCAAGGAAGGGGGTTTCAACAGAGGTGTACTGACTACAGGCAGCAAAACTCCTGAATAGAGCTGAAAAGAGTGAACACAGAAGCTAAAATCTAAGAGCAGAAGAGGTCTGATCAGCGCACCTGTAGCACAGGGAAACTGAAATGCAATGCACCTACTACACTCTGGAAGTGCGATGCATTCAGGTTTCAAAGAAGACACAATGCGATGGACCAGGGACGAGACTTTAGCTGGGTTCTGGGTCACAATTTGCAGCTCAGTTCAGGGATTTAGGCCGAGCAAGTGGTAATCAGTAAATGAATCACAGGGTTAGATCTAAGGAGGTTACTAGAGCCACCACAAGGGCAATTAGAGAGCTTGTAAATAAACTGTTTAATTCATGAACAAAACCTGGAGATAGATTGAAGCATCATTGATCTACTTTGCACTTGCATAGCAAATGCAGTTCGAAGGCTAGCTGGCTTGAATTTAGGCTCCGTCTGTAAGTTTATAAAGTAAACAAATGTAGATAAACAAACAATCTATTCGCTCCCCAGTGGAGTCGCCATTTTGTTATCGAGAAAACTAGTGTCTATGTAGAGATACTAGTCCCACTAAGGCTGGTAGCTACCTTAGAAACAAACAAACTAAAAACTACTTTCATTTTCCTTTATGAGAAATAGATAAGAGGGGAATAAGGAGACCAACCTCTGTCTTGCTCTTGGTTCCTTGCTCGATTCCTCTCCCTTCTAATAGGTCTTCGCCACTCGCTTCCTCGTCTACCCAGCTTCAAAGAGCACCTGGAGAATCAAAGCAGCATAACACTATCCAAGAACATAGATCTGTTATCATAAACAATATAGGACCAGATATATATTGACCACACAAATGCATATAACATCAATCATACAAGAATGTGGAGGAAAATTTGAATAGTTTTATTGATAATCAAGAAAGAGCAAAGAGGATTACAACCAATTGTTCTGACCCAGCATCATCCTCTCAACAAGAAAGTCCTTCTTCACCTCATGAAAATCTTAGATCACCCAACACTATGATATTTCACCAAGAAACCAACAACACTTCCTTACAAGATACAAAATTCCAGCCTCAGGATCTCTGGGATGAGAGATCCATATATATATGTTTGCAAGGGGAATGAGTCAGCTTTTGAGATTTGATTAGTGTCCTCTCTCTGATAGTTCGTGATTCAATTTGGAGATTGATGATCTCTTACTCATCCCTGGGCGAATGCAGAGAGGCAAGTGTCACAGGAGAAGTTTCTGGAAGATTCCATGCTCCTCCACCTTGCGGATTGACCCTGCCATTTGTCTACTCTCGCCCATCGCACCCCATAGAAGGGCTTTTCAACATGCATCGCACCTACTGTGTGTATTCAGGTGGGATGCAACGCACTTTGACCATGGAGAAGTTGAAATGGTCCAGCTTTGACCAATTCTGAGTAGTTTTTCATGGAGAACTTCTGGGAGATGCTGTAATCAGTTGACCTTGTTCTTTTAGGGTTTGGAACAACACCTTTAGGGACTTAGGAGCCCTTGGTTTATGGACATTTATGATTGGGGTTGCAGTGCCCAAAAATGAATATAACAACCATCGCGAAGGGACATGATGCCTTGAATGTGTAAATGATGTTGCAACCCTTCGAAAAGTGGGCAATCAACTATGTGGGACCTATCAAACCCCACGGAAAAATAGGCGTGCGATACATCATCATCGTGACGGAGTACCAGATGCGTTGGGCAGAAGTGCGGCCAATCAAAGACTGCATGGCCGCTACAGCTGCAATGTTTTTGTTTGAACATGTGTTGACTCGATTTCTCTGTCTGAAAATCTTAATGAGTGATTACGGTACACATTTCTTGAACAAAACCATCAACGTGCTCACAGAAGAGTTCTAGGTGTATTATCAGAAAAGCACACCATATCACGCACAAGCCATTGGGACAGTAGAAGCCTTCAACAAAATACTAGAGACTGTGCTAACCAAAGTGTGCAATGCGCAACGAAGCGATTGGGACCTGCGCATACCTGCAGTACTATGGGCTTATAGGACAACGTGCAAGAAATTGAGGGGACAAACACCTTTCCGGTTAGTTTATGGCATGGAAGTTGTCATGTCGATGGAGTATATTGTACCTAGTATGCGCATAACAGTGCTCATAGGTATGATGGACCGTGAAGCTCTGGAAGAAAGGCTCATGTAATTAGAAGAACTTAAGGAGGAATAGTTCTTGGTTGGTTGTCATCAGTAGGTACAAAAGCAGCATGAAAATGCCTGGCACGATCGCCATATCAAGTTGCACACCTTCAAGGTAAATGACTTAGTGCTGCTGTATGACAGTAAGTTCAAAAAATTCTTAGGAAAGTTTAGAATGCATTGGCTAGGACCATACGTGGTTAAGGAGGTCATAGACGGAGGCGCGGTCCAGCTAGTAAAACTAAATGGAGAACCTTTCGCAGGCAAAGTGAATGGGAGTCGCTTGAAGCCCTACACGGGTGGGTCAGCTATCTGACTAGCTGGAAAAAGCACAGTCTTCACGCTCCAAGGCTTTGGACAAAGGCACAGGGCTATAAACATATGTAGCAGATACCGATATGTATGTAGAGAAGTAGTTCAGACACAAAGTTCTCAGAACAACGCATGCAGCAGATCCAGCAAGAAGCAGCTCAGTGCTCTGCTGACCTCCACGCAGTTCAAGAACAGCTGGAGGTACTCCATGCAATGAACTTCGCGCCAATAGAGTGACTCGAGGGTGAGTCACGATGTTTGTGCTAGGGGCCTATTGGGCATGGAATCCCCCCAAGGGATGTTTTTGGGCTCAAAGCCCAAGTTTTGACTGAATATTGTTGAAAATCTGCACGAATTGTGGGCACGAGGCACAAAAGTATGATAGAGTCACAGGGTTGTCCGCCCTATTTTTGTAATGTAATGTTGGCTGGATAGACCTACCCATGGTTTGTAGACCATGGGATTGTATAAACAGAGCAAGGCTCTAATTGTGAAATAAGAGGTAGAGGAACAAGTCTAAGTGACTGAGTCGAAGTCTAAAGTGTGTCTTTGGGTCGTAGAGTAGGAGAAGGCTCTGCAGCTGAGTGCGCAGAGGCCTAGTAGTCTGCATCTGAGTGCGCAAACCCCTACAGCTAAGTGCACAGGGCGAGTCGAGTCTGTAACCAAGGAAGGAATTAATAAAGAGAAGTTTTGTCATAATTCTATGTATCTGTTCTTGGGTTAATGCATGTTTGTTATGATTTGCAAATATACTGTTTATTTACTGCGCGCACCTATATGAATGGTTTATGTTGTTAAGTATAACTTAAAGCACGCAAGTAGGCTAAGATAATCAACTAACATTGGAATACCAGTAAGGTCTTGGGTAATAACACAGAGGCACGGCGTTCAGCCCCTTGGTAGCACTACATAAACGAAGTATATCAGATTTCGAGGTACGGGAAAGTGTGCAAAGCAAACTGCACGCAGGGTCAACCCGTGGACCACTTGAACTCATCAGACATCTCCAGGGTGTGGAAACCTGGTTCTAGTACCCTCCCATACTACTTTGGGCAAGTCCTCAGTCTGCTCCCCGTAGAATGTTTCCAAAAAGGCCAGTAGTACCAGGATTTGTTTGGCTAATATAAATCTGAACCTGGGTCAGGCCCCACTAAGCCAACAATTTCATACTCTCCTATTTGTGTGGTGAGCCTCATCTCATGCCCTGTTCTTGCCTTATGCTTACCAATTTTCCTGACCATGAGTGGTCCCTTAGGAGCATTACCAACACATTTATTGATCAACTCCTGTAATCCCTTTACAAGCTTTCTATTGCATAGCAACTTCATACAGGTCTCCAAGGCATCAACCCTCCTCCTGAACACAATTCATGAAGACAGGGAAATGATCTTTATCATGCCCTTGACTCTTACATTTCAAACACCAAACTTCTTTACGCACCTCTCGCTGAGCCGCTCTATCATTCTTCTGACTTTGTAATTCTAGGAAAAGGTTCTGCAACTCCATGTGAATCTACTGAACTCCCAAATTAGCATCTTGAATTGGTGTCTAATGCAATCTCATCGCAATTTCTAGGGCCTCCACCTGGGTCCCAATCTTTTACTGTGATAAAGCAACCCTCAGATGAGGCAAGAGCGAAGCCACAAACCATTTGCAGTTTTGTCCATCCATAAGATTCATGTTAGCTTTGCAGATATTGCACTTCAATCTTTGATCCAACACCCAGGATGTCTGGCTAGGCTTCATCATGATCTCTTTTAATCCAACGATTGATTATGCTTCAGACTTGGGCCTATTGAATTCCTTATTCAACGTAGTCTGAATGTTTGCCAACGTAGTTGTCGAGTTATTAATGTAGTACTTAATGTACCATGTTAGTGCGCATTCCTGCAAAGTGGTAAGAAATGTTGCTTTCTTCATCTGATCATTTGTAATGCCATGGGTTTCCCACATAGCATTCACAATGAACCAAAACTGGTTCGGGTCCTCATTCCCCAAGCCCTTGAAAATGAGAAATTTTACTAAATTTGCCATATTGAATGGGGGTGGAGGTGGTGGTGGTGTGGGTGAATGTGTATGTAGTGGAGGTGAAGATGGAGGTGGTGTGGGTGGATGTGGTATTCACGGGAACCCTCACCTTATTAACTGGACAACACTTTACGAAGAAGCATGCGCTACTTCTTCGTTGTCACTCAGAGGAGGCTCGATCAATGGGCTATATTCAAGTCTTGTTCCCCTTCTATCCTTGAATAACTTTCCACTTCATGTAGCTCTGAACATCAAGGTAATTGCATAACTTTCTTTTCACACAAGAGAATTTTAATCCAGGTATTCAAATATCTTAAATGCTTACCTCACGGTCCTTTGAAGAAGCATCGCTTTGCTTCGCTATAGTTGATAGAGGTATCAACCATGAACTCTATCACAAACCCTATGAGGATACGATCAAGCTAGTATTTGACAACATGTTTGATCTTATCTTCAGAGGCTTCCAATATTCGCACTAACCCGAGGGTCCAAACTATTGGATTGTCAAGCTTCCACCTTTCCTGGCCATCTGCCAATTTAGAAATCCACTCGTATAATTTGACTGAGAAGGAACATAAGAAAATTTCGTGTATCTCTGTGTATAGATACCTTTCCAACCACTGTTATTTTTTCAATCGCGGGTTCATGTTCTCTTGCGCCATGAATTTGTGGATCTTTCTATCCAACAAATCTTCAATTTCTTTCTTTATTGGATTCCAGTGATGTGACATCACACATCTCTTTATGTAGATCCTAGTCCCGATAGTGGAACCATTTGTTGGCTTAGGGGGTCCTAACCCAGGTTCAATGTTAAGTTGGCCAAACAAATCCCTACACCACTGGCCCTTTCAACATAAATCCATGGAGCGTGAATTGAAGTCTCACCCGAAGCAGTATAGGGGAATGTTGGAACCAAGTTTCCACACCCAGAGATTAGTGTAATGTCATTTTATTCCCTAACTCTACCTTCATGCAGATCTATAAGCCTTTTAGGGTTTATCAATATACTTCTCTTAATCAACCTTAGATCTTTGCAAAGGTCTACGAATATCTTTCGCGGACCTTAAATAGGTGAATCAACTACTTGCACACTTCTATTATTGCTTCTTTGTTTACCCAGATTGGCTAAATTATCTGATAAAGTTAATATGCATTAAGATATTCTTCGCATAAATAGATATTATGACTTGCATTCGTATAACTATGTAAAACACATAGATTCGTGCATCAACACAACATTAAATAATAAACCCATTATTCATCATAACATAATCACATTCATTCATAACAGAAGTAAAAGGGAAAAACACAGATATTTCTGGAACAATCTCTTTATTAATGCTTCAGATATTCATACAGATTCAAACTACCTTGCGCACTCAGCTGTAGGGGTCCGCTCACTTAGTTGTAGACTCTACTCTAGGCCTTTTCCCACACAACTGCAGAGTCTCTCTTTTACTCTAAGACTCTTCGCTTGTCACATCTACTGACTCATTACATTCATATCATTTGCTACCAAAAACTACCTTAGACTCTTCTAGGACTTTCTTTTTTATATAATCCCATTGTCTACAGACCATGGGTAGATTATCTAAAGCCGACAAATCTTACATAAAAGAAGGGTAAAAACCCTTTATGAGACTTTACATATATGCGGGCCGTGACCACATCTTGTGGAGACTTTACTCATTATGTACAAAAACTTGGGTTTTCAACCCCAAAACTTGGGCTTTTGTTCCAAAATTGACCTCAGGGTACCCTATCCCAACAACAGTGTAGGTACAATGGTTTCCAAGAGAGAAGAGTCAAAGACATTTTTCAGAGCATGCCAGGAGATGTAATCGATCAAATGTTATAATACAACAAATTGACCCCCTCATCAGATTAGAGGGGAAAGACATGATAGCTGAAGCAAAGACTAAGATCACATGCCTTGTTTCCACGCTAACACTGTCTATGCACTGACAACCTACTTTATCAAGCTTCTCTGCAAGCCTAAGGGTGCGTTAGTGACCCAACTAACTCTAGTTTCTAGTTCAGGAACAACATTTGTGGACCCTAATGAAGTTCTAAGGGTCAAAGGAGTGAATTGACTCATAAATATCTTTATATTTGCTCCTAGATCTACTTAAGAAACGTAAGGAAACATTTCAAGTTCGACCTATTTGGGGGATTTCTAATCCTAATGAAGGAGGCAAATGGGAAAGAGTTGAAAAGCATGGCAACTTTATTTCTTTTACCCTAAGGAACTCATGGAGGAACTTGGTAACCTTGACTCAATTGCTACATAAGCAAAGCTAGGGCTATGGTGACGGGGTCAGATCATTTGAAAGGATAACATACTTGATTGTCAAGCATTGTCTCAAATCTAAAGAAGTTGGTAAGAAGAGAGAGAGAGAGAGAGAGAGGTGGAGGGGTAAGGGAAGGCTGATGCAACAGATGGTTGTAATCACTCTTCCGACATTAATATAGAACTATAGTTATACTGTCTACCCCGTGGTGTTGGTACTATCATTCATCTATTTGTTTGCCCAATACCTTTTAGCATGAGTAGCTTAGTTATGTGCAACTAGATGTTCTTTTATGTATTGATGTATTAGTTATCAGAGTTATATGTTGTGATTATGCTTGTCTCTTCTATGTGTAGGACTTGATCTAGAGCCAGCTTAGGGGACTTCCACCCAGCTACATTGCACTCTCTAGCAAATCTACACGGAGGCTTGAGGTAATCTATTTGTCCTACTTTGATAGTTAGTTATTGTTTATGAACATCCATGTAACTTTGTGACAGTTGCAGATAATCTTACAGTCTGCCAAAGGTCTTGGGAAGACCTTTGAGGGTATCTCCATTCTCCATACACTGTGCATTTTATCATATAGCAAAATTGGCGACTCCACTAGGGACTATACATCTAGTTCCCATTTTACCTAGATAGTTCTCAGTTTCCTCCTCCTTCTAAGACCTCCCTATAATTCTGCATTCCCTTTTTGACCCACCAAAACCTTGTTTCATCCTACCTACATATATTCATCATTGAATCTGATCCAAGAAGCCCTGTTTTGAACTGTTTTCCCACACTAACGCAGGTTAGCAGACTACATAGTGCTTTATAAAGCACTGTGTCTACACACACAAAGTGTTAGTGGACCCAGTAACTCTCTGTGGCCACTGCTACAGAGCATTAGTCTCCCAAAATCTTGATTTCCAGTTGTGTGTGCAAACTCAAGGGGATAGGAAGCCTACTCATGGACTGAAAGAGGGTCTGCAACTGCATTTTGTTAGCAAGATCGGTGTCTTGAAAGAATTTTTTTTTTAGGAAATAAGTTTTTTTTTCTTTCTTAAAACATTTTTTATGAAAGAAAGATCCACATTTTTTATTCATTCTTCTATTTAGCTAGTTAAAAGTTGCTTTATTTTGGTTTCAAGTAGTTGTTAGGAAAGCATTGGAAATATTTCTGCTGGTTATGCATGTGTTATAATGACTAAGACGCGTGGAACAAATATGAATATGTGAAAGACTCTCACCTGTAGAATATAACTTATTTTCATCGAATTGAATATTTTTTAAAGCATTGTCTTGTGCATGATTTTTGAGTTAGAGTCCCATCATATTTCATACGTCAACTCCCCTAGTGAAGACAATAAAAAAGTACACATAAAATTTACCTAAAATCAATCAGTAACTCTTTGTTGAGCAAACAAAGATTAGTTCAATCTAGGATCTTGGGATAGGTAGTGTGAGTAAACTGCCCAAGATCAAAAACTAAAACTAGTGTCATTAAAAGAGAGAAAATTTCTTCCGCACTCATACTGCTGGGATCACTCCAGTCAAAGTGGAGCTAAATACGAGACAACATCGGACTATAAGTGAAGGTAGCACTCCTTCGCCTACAAATCCTATGGGTATTCTATGTATTGGGGATCCCTTCGAGGATTTCGGAGCTAAATTAGGGACTCAGGTATCCTGCCCACATAGCATATTGTTTGTGACTATGTCCCCCCCCAGTAGTGTCTGTGATTTGAGGTATCCTTAGTGGCCAAGCTTTTAGGGACTTACACAAGGTGACTGGGGCGGGCTGCCCTAGTACCTGACACAGACGGACCTACTCTATCTTCAGTTCTTGGGAGGGTGCTCATCTTCACGAGAGTACTTGGCCCCTCAATCTGAGGTTTGAGAAAAGCTCTAGAGTAACCGTAACTATACATTTGGCCAACCCTCTCTATTATTCATTGTGATACTGGGTTTCATCTCCAGTGATCGGTGCTTATCAGACAGGGTCATTTCCCTCTATTTGTTGATTGATCAACTTAGTGTATTTTTTATATTTTTTAGGTACCCATGTGTTATCATTGAGACTTTAACAAATATCACGATAAAATTTATTGATAAAAATTAATGGTCACCGTGGCTACATCCAACCCTCATCGTCAATCTAGATGATTGTTAGGACTTCCTCCACTCATTGTGGAAGATCTGCCAAGCTCCAGTGAACCGGATTCCCCATCTTTGGGGAATCAGTCTCCTAGATCTCACACGGAATCTGTTTGGACAACCAATGATTCAAGTTTGTCAGAGGATTTCTTTACCGAAGGATTTCTTCTTCCCTTTAACCCTCCGCTCATGAATCCGTTCGACCCACTCTTGGTCCCTATGGCACCTGTACTTCCTGTCTCTTTAGAAGGAGTATTTCCATCCATCTCATCAATGACTAACAGGTCGTGGAACTTTGTGGAAACTTTTGGTCCTCCATCACTTCCCCAGTCAATAGTCACCACCACACCATTGATGGTGAACCCCTCTATCCCATTTGTCCCATGTACAACCACTCACATGTCACCCTCCATGAGCCGATGCCAAGTTCCACTCCTTTAGTGTCAAACTGTATACCTTTGACAAGTGCTACATATAGCGCTCCTTATAACTCCCAATATAGCACTATTTGAGGGTTCTTGTCCACCAACAATATGGTCGGCAGCCATTGTATAGTTCAATCCCCCAGATTAAGTATCTGGGGGCATTCCCAATATGCACATATAGGTCAGGAATGTAATAGTTCCCCCTCCATTCTCAGGCATGCATGGTCAGTCATTGATTGACATGAGCATTCCTTATGTCAATCAAGGACATATGGTTAGTTCTATGGCAGGCGGGAATCCTCAAGGAGGTCCCAACCAATCCATGGGGGCACCCTACTCACAAATTCAAATGAGTAAAGGGGGCACTCCTTATCCTGGGGGAAATTCTATACCCAAACAATAGATTCCCCATGGAAATCCACACCACAATTCCATACCCCAAGGCAACTACTATACCTCGCAGCCTATGTATAATATTGGGACTCAAATAATGGAAGGACCGCAAGGTTCCTCAAGTCATATGTCATCACCTTGGTCCAAGTTGGGGGCACCACAAACTTTTCCTTTCTTGGCAATGTTGGATATCCTCGACTTGTACAAACTTACAAATGACCCCATCTACCACAACTTACTTTGGCCGTCGATCCTGCATAAGATACCAACAGACATCCCCAAGTTCAAAGGGAAATAAGGGGAGGATTCGGGCACTCACATCACTACCTATCATCTTTGGTGTGTTTCCAACTACATGGTGGATGATAGTGTCCAGTTACATCTTTTTCCCCGCACCATCACTAGCAATGCAGCAAAGTGGTACATTGAGTTACCACGCGCGTCAGTAAATACCTTTGACACTCTAGCGATGGAATTCCTAAAGCATTTCTAGCTACCCATCCGCTATGAGACTGGGACAGAGCTCCTCAATTCACTACATTAGGATACCGCCACCCACATCTCTGATCATATACATGAATGGAGATGTAGGCGGAGGTTAGTCAAATCTCCCCTCCTAGACTATCTCTTAGCACACTGGTTCTACAAGTCCCTACTCCCGCAAATCGATAAAGATGTCGCTTTAGGTGGTGCATTTACAGAAGACCAATCCATACGTCATGCCCAGCACTTAAATCTGATATATTCACAGTCTACCACTCTTTACGACATAATCCCCAATGGCCCTTGTAACTCTAATGCCTCCGCTACTCAGTACCCCGGAGCGCACGCCGATGGGATTATCGGCACAACCTCTGGGGCTATTGTAAAACAACTTAGTGGTCACATTTCCCAGATGTCAGTGGACCCCTCTACCAAATCGACTACTCCTCCTACCACCACAATAAACTTTGTGCAGTCTACGTAAAAACCTGGAGGTAAGAACAAGAAGAATAAGAAAAAAACCACTCCTTCTAAGGAGAAGTCAAAAAAGTAGCAAAACCCAAAATAGAAGGTTGTTGCACCTCCAGACGATGGAAAGCATAAACCTGCTAGATTCCCTTGCAAAATCTATGCTGAAGACCACATGACCTATCGTTGCCCGCGTCTTCAGGAATGCACAAAATAGATTGCTGAAAAGGATACTGGTAGGACCCCCGTTGTCCTTAATAATCCTTTCCCCGCTCAGCAGTAGAAAAACCTTATTGCAAGCCAAACCCAACCCCCACAAGGGGGCAACAGTGGTTCACAACATCCTTCAGCTAGTGAAGGATCTTCCACTGTTTACACCTTTGAAATGGTAGATCTACAAAAAAGAGCCAAATCCTATGGAGCTTCTGTTGCTCATGCAGAGGAACCTTTCTCAAGTCAAAACCCACCGCCGCCAAATGATTTGCATATCAAAAGGCTATTTGTTGACCTTGTGATTTCCCCCCCCAAAGGGGCACTTCAACACACAATGCACAATACATCTACACGTGCTGCCCAAAACTACATAATTGTAGAAGACTTCGCGCAAGTGGCGTCGGCTATGTCGGTGCTCGAAGTATTACAAAATGCCCAACACAAAGGAAAGCTTTGCTTTCGGCTATTGGTGGTATCAACCACCAAGATTCCATGCTTGCAGTTTTCAACATGGAAAAGTGTAAACCTCTCCTTTCCCACCAACTTGCATTTCAAGTGCAAATTTTTTCGAAAGGTAAAGGTATACACAGAACTGTGATAAATGAAGGTGCTTCTACTTGCGTCATGTTGGCTTCATGTTGGCTCACTCTGGGTTCTCCAACCCTATCCCCACCATTGAATTCCCTTAAAGCTTTCAACAGCCACACTTTCATCCCAAAATGCTACCTAGCTAGCTACCCCATCAATTTGTATGGGAAAATGGTAATGGTGGACATAGAAGTCGTAGATAAAAAACTCGACTATAATCTCTTGTTGGGTCGCAGTTGGACATATGCTATGACGGTTAGCATATCTACTGTCTTTCGAATCATCCTATTTCCATTGGATGGAAAGGTAGTTACAACAAATGAGTGTCTTTCTGCACCCTTGATTACTCCCCGTTACCAAGCAGCTTTGTACCCGTAGTAGATGGTGTACCTGACTCTTACATTAGTATCAGTATTAGTCTACTGAAGGCTTCTTCCCTCATGGGTTGTTTCGCTCTTTATCCATCCAAGGTTTCACAGATAGTCAACATGCTTTCATCTATTCCTCATGAATAGACTGATTCATGGATCCTACCGGCTCCTTTAGACATTGACATATACGGAGAACAAATGTCATTGTCACCAGCTGAATTGGCCTACCAAGCCATTCAATCTACATCTGCATCTCTGGTCACTTTGGTTACGGCCAACGATACCACTACCCCTCCCATAAATGCTCCTTCTTTCGATCCACTCAATCAAATCCTACCTACGGACGAAGCTATTCGATAAATCATGAGTTTAGAAGAGCGACCTTGGGAGGATTTGCACCATCGTGTTTTGATATCTGATTCAGACACGATGCCTCTTCAAATCCTGTCCCTTGACATACCAAAAATCATTTCCTCACCCTATACGACCATCCAAACTTTGGAAGCAGAAGGAAACATGGGCAATATTTCAAAGACAATGCTCATCGATATTCCAGTCAAGACAGGCATCGTGGAAAACATCCAGATTGGAGCAGATTACAATCCTAAGGAAATTGCAAGCTTCACCTACCTTTTTAAGGAATTCCGCAATGTATTCACCTGGTCTTATGAGGAAATTCCCGGCATCGATTCATCTATTATCGAGCATGAGATCAAGCTTCACGACAATGAAAAACCTATCCATCAAACACTTCGACCGGTCCATCCCCACAAAATGGAAGCCATAAAAAACAAAGTAGAAAAATTGTTACATGCTGGTTTCATCTATCCTATTCCTTTAATGGAATGGGTTTCCAATCTAGTTCCTGTCGATAAAAAACAAGGAACCATCCGCGTATGTGTCGACTATCGAGACTTGAATGCCACGTGTCCCAAGGATAATTATCTGACACCATTCATCGATCAAATCATCGACGACTGCGCCAGTTGTGAATCATTTTCATTCATGGATGGATTCTCAGGTTACAACCAGATTGCTATAAAACCCAAAGACCAGCATAAAACTGCCTTTGTCTACCCATGGGGCATCTTTGCCTATCGAAAACTCCCATTCGGTTTAAAGAATGTTGGAGCAACTTTTCAAAGAGCCATGGACTACACATTTCACAATATCAGGCATATCATTCAAGCTTACTTGGATGACCTTCCAGCCCATTCCAAGCAATGAACACAACACCTAAACCATTTAAGAGCAATCTTTCTAAGGTGTCAGTTTTACAACATCCACCTGAATCCACATAAATGCGTTTTCTTCATTGAGTCTAGACGCTTACTTGGATTCATTGTCTCCAAGTACGGGATTAGGGTTGATCCCAATAAGGTAAAGGTAATTACTCAATTACCTGAACCACAATCTGTTCTACAACTCCAACATTTGCAAGGGAAAGAAAACGTTTTACGATGGTTCATCGTAGATTATGCCGAATTGATGAAAGGCTTCATGCGCTTACATAAGAAGGGAGTGTCGTATTTGTTGGATGATCAAGCTCAACAATCATTTGATGCCTTAAAAAAGGCACTTATATCAGCCCCACTCCTTAGCACTCCTGACTATAGTCGCGACTTTCTTCTATACCTAGCAGCCTCACCATCTTCGCTTGGAATGGTCTTGGTTCAAACTCATGATGACTAGAGTGAACATCTGATCTATTATCTATCCAAAGGCCTGGCTGGGCCTGAACTCAGATATTGACATGTGGAAGAGCTATCATTGGCATTCACATTTGCTGTCAACTGATTCCGACACTACACAGTGTTGTGACAGACTACTTTCATCACCTTGGAGAATCCCATGAGACATATTTTGTCTCATCAAGTAATTGGAGGAAAATATTCAAAATGGATTGTGATCCTCCAACAATTTGATCTAGTTTTCACAACTACCAAGGCGAAGAACTCCTTAGTCTTCATTGAACTTTTGTCGAAACTTACTATCATTGATCTGAACGAGATAGCCCATGATCCTCTACTGGATGAGGCTATCTATCTTATCAACACCACTTACCCTTGGTACGGGGACATTCTTATCTACATTCAACCACAATGGTTCCACCCCGAACTATCAACAAGTGACAGTCGTCACATCCGCCACCAAGCACGACGCTATCTAGTGATTAACGATACGTTATATCATTGCAATGCAGATATAGTTCTTTGGCATTGCCTCACTCATGAAGAGGCGGAACACATTTTAAATGATTTCCATGCTGGCGCATGTGGTGGTCATCTTTCTATCATATCTATTGCACAGAAATATTGCGCGCAGGCTATTACTGGCTGACCTTGTTCAAAGATTGTGTCAAGACCATTCGACAATGCCATCCTTGTCAAGTATTCACAAAGAAAATGTGCGCTCCTCTGGCCCTACTGCACCTGGTGATCTTCGTTGGCCCCTTTGCGGAATGGGGGATAGACTTCGTAACTTGCAATCCCATTTCCTCTGCTGGACACAACTATATCATAGTAGTTGTGGACTATTTCATGAAATGGGCTGAAGCCCTTCCCACCTATAGAGCTGATGGAGAAACCATGGTGCTATTCCTATTCAATTAGGTTATCTGTCATTTTGGTGTACCCCGCACAATCGTTACAGACCCTGGATCTCATTTCCAGAACCATATAATGTCTGATTTAACATCGTTTCTTGGTTTTCGTCAAGATCAATCATCCTCCTACTACCCCCAAGCTAATGGTCAAGTAGAAGCCATCAATGGCGTCTTAAAAACCATGATCCGTAGGTTGGTAGGAAATCATAAGACCAATTGGCGCCGAATGTTATATTCAACACTATGGGCATACCAAACTTTAGTAAAAACTGCCACAGGCTTTACACCCTTTCAACTTGCTTATGGCTTGGAAGCAGTTTTTTATGAAACCAGCTCAAGAAAAGATAGAAAAGATAGATCAACGCCTTAGAATTCAGCCTCTTCGAGGGGGCAACCTCCTTTACATTACATAAATGAACAATTCTTGGATGATACAAATGACACAACCTCCTTTCTATATATAGGATTCTAAGGAGCCACAATATAATCCAGCTGACCTAACAATAATAATATAAAGCCACAAAAATAACAATAGAGGGATTCTATGGGGCAAAGAAATAACAATATGGGGGTAATAGGGGCACAACAATATAAATAAGGGTTATAACTACAATAGTAATGGGGTAATCACTAGTATTATAGGGACCCAACATGCCCCTCTCCTTCAAAAAAGTGTTGTCCTCAACGCTTGAGTAGTTCTGGATACTTCTGCATAAAATTCTCATCCTCCCATGTGGAATCTTCAGCGGATAAGTTCTTCCACTTGATAAGATACTCTGAAATTGATCGATTTCGTAGCTGTCGAGTTCTTGTTTCTGTGACTGCTTCCGGTTCCAATATAATTTTTCCTTCCTCGTCAAGTTCTGGCAATATTGTTTGAATTGGGAGCTTGTCACCTATAACCTTCTTTAAACATGAAACATGGAAAACTGGGTGCAATCGAGAAGCTGCAGGAAGCTCCAATTTGTATGCCATAGTACCAATCTTTTGCAACACCTTGTACGGACCATAATACTTTGGTGATAATTTATTATCCTTCTTAGCTTGCTTTAGGGACATTTGCTTATATGGTTGTAGCCGTAGGAATACCCAATCACCTACATCAAAACTTCTTTCACTGCGATGTTGATCTGCCTGTTGTTTCATTCTATTTTGTGCCAACACGAGGTTATCCTTTAAGAGTTGGAGGACTTGTTGTTGATGTTCGATGTGATGTTCCACTGCCTGAACCTTAGAATTTTCTCTTAAATATGATGTGATGGATGGTGGTTGATACCCATAAAGTGCCATAAATGGGGTCATTTTTGTTGCTGTATGGAAGGAAGTGTTATACCACCATTCAGCCAGAGGCAACCATTTGACCCATTGTGTCTGTTTATCAGATACAAAGCAACGAAGATATCCTTCCAAACATTTGTTTACTATCTCAGTTTGCCCATCAGATTGAGGATGATAAGATGAGCTATGAGCTAACTGAGTACCAAGACAAGAAAATAATTCTGTCCAAAAATTTCCAGTGAAAATGGGATCTCTGTCACTTACAATAATCTTTGGGTTTCCATGTAGCTTTTGAACTGTTTCCATAAATGCAGTAGAAACTGTACTGGCTTTAAATGGATGTGATAATGCACAAAAGTGTGCATACTTGGTAAGTCTGTCAACTACCACCATGATGACACTCTTTCCCTCAGACTTGGGTAAACCTGTGATAAAATCCATTGAAACCTCCTCCCAACGTTGGCTTGGAATGGATAAAGGTTGTAATAGACCCGGTGTCTTAATTGTTTCAACTTTATTTTGTTGGCAAACCAAACATTCCGCCACAAACTTTTGAATATCTGATTTAAGGCCATCCCAAAAAAATTCCTTCTTAACCCTGTGGTAAGTTTTTAAAAATCCTGAGTGCCCTCCTAAGGGAGAAGTGTGCAATTCCATAAGAATCTTTTGTTTTAGCTGGGAATTCTTACAGAGGTATAAGCGATCTTTGTACCATAACGAATCATTTTGCCAGCTAAATGTATCAGAAGTACTGGAATCTTGTTGTAGCTTTCGAATAAGTGCCCACACTTCTTCGTCATTCTTCCATTCCTCCCTTGCTTCGTTTATCCAATCTGGTTGGATAATAGAAATGGCACACAACAATGCTTCCACATCCTCATCCTTTCTTGAGAGTGCATCTGCCACCACATTTTGCTTCCCTTTTTTGTAGATGATTTCAAAGTCATAACCCAACATCTTTGTGACCCACTTTTGTTGCTCTTCAGAGGATAATCTTTGTTCTAAAAAGTATTTAAGGCTATCATGATCCGTTTTTACCTTGAAGTGTCTTCCCATTAGGTAGGGTCGCCATTTCTTAAGTGCATGGAGTATTGCCAACATTTCCTTCTCATAAATAGCTTTGCTTAAAAACTTTCCCTTGATTGGACGACTTTCAAAAGCAATGGGTCTTTCATCTTGCATTAGAACAGCACCAATTCCATTTCCTGAAGCATCACATTCCACAATAAAGGTTTTTGTGAAGTCCGGTGTAGCTAAGACCGGTGCTTGGCACATTGCCTCTTTAAGATGTTCAAAGGCCTTTGTTGCTTCCGGAGTCCATGAAAATGAATCTTTCTTCAATAATGTTGTTAGAGGTGCTGCTATTCTCCCATAATTCTTAACAAACTTGCGATAATACCCTGTCAACCCAAGAAATCCTCGCAGATGCTTTATGGATGTGGGGATTTTCCATTCCTTAATGGCTTTAATTTTGCTAGGGTCTACCTTAACTCCTTCATGAGATACAATATGACCCAAATATTCCACCTCCTGGACTCCAAAGAAACATTTGGATCTTTTTGCATATAATTGTTTCTCCTCCAATAGTTGTAGCACCCTGTCAACATGTTCAACATGATCCTTCCAAGACTTGCTGTAGATTAGTATATCATCAAAAAATACTAACACAAATTTTCTAAGGAATGGTTTGAAAATTGAATTCATCAAACCTTGAAATGTTGAAGGTGCATTGGTAAGGCCAAAAGGCATGACCAAAAATTCATAATGACCCTCATGAGTTCTAAATGTTTTTTTCGGAATGTCTTCAATCTTCATTCTGATTTGATGATATCCCGAACGAAGATCCAACTTGGTGAAGTAAATTGATCCATGCAATTCATCCAGTAATTCATCAATGACAGGAATGGGGAACTTATCTTTAATAGTGAGCTTGTTGAGCTCCCTATAATCTGGACACATGCGCCATGATCCATCCTTCTTGTGCACCAATACTACTGGAGCTGAGAAAGAACTTTGACTCGGTTGAATTATACCAGCCTCTAGCATTTCTGCAACCATACGTTCAATTTCACTTTTTTGGACATAGGGATATCTGTACGGCCTGATGTTTGGAGGAACACTTCCTGGAATCAGATGAATAGCATGATCATGATCACGCATAGGTGGGAGACCTTTGGGAGTCTCAAATACCCTGGAATGATTGTCCAGGACTTTTTGGAGATCTGGAGAAATAGATGATTCCAATGTGGAAACATCTAGCGAACATAATTGTGCAATTACACCTCTTTGCTCCTTTTTTAGAAGCTTTGTCATACCATTAGAGCTGATTATCTTTCCTGGTTTCCCTGCAATACCCCTTAATTCAACTTCCTTTCCTTCCAAGAAAATTTGATGAAAAGTTCTTGAAAATTAAAAGCTATTGTACCCAAGGATTGTAGCCATTGGACTCCTAGTACAACATCAGCACCTCCCATTGGAATGGAAAGCATTGGGCTAGTCAATACATATTCTCCCATGGATAGCTTGATATTATGGCACTTTCCAGAGCAATTTATTGTTCCTCCATTTGCAATCATCACTTGACACTCTGGTGCTGGATATAGGAAGCAATTCAATTCTTTTGCTACCCTACAATGAATAAAATTGTGGGTGCTTCCTGAATCAATCAACACTATTACCTTTTTCTTCTTGATTTGTCCTTCTATCTTGATGGTTTGAGGAGTGGTAATTCCCGCCAATGCATTACAAGATATGGTCGGATTTATTTGTTCTTCATCTAGGCTTTGTTCCTGGAATATATCCTCTTCTTTTGACCTTTCTTGCTCCTTTTCTTCTTCCTCTTCACAATCTATGTAGAATAATTTCTTCTCAGCACACTTATGACCTTTTGTGTATTTGCTATCACAATTGTAACAAAGCCCTTTTGCTCTTTTTTCTTCCAATTGTTGTGGTGTCAACCTTGTAGGTTGTGGAAGACTATGGGCAACAACACTTCCATCTTTATAGTTGTGAATGGTATGCTTCCTAGTTGCCATAATTTTGCTTTCCATTTTTCTTGCTAACCTGAATGCCTTCTCTAATGAATCAGGTTCCCAAAGGCGAACATCATGTTGGATATTATCCTTTAAAGACCCTATGAACACATCAATCCTATGCTCCTCTGGAATATCTTTTACCCTTATGTTCAATTTTTGGAACTCCTCAATGTGCTCCATTATTGAACCCTTTTGTTTGAGACTTATCAATTGGCTAAAAAAAGTGTTGCTTTTTGTATCCTCATAATGTGCTATCAATTCTTCCGTAAAAATTGCCCAAGTGATAAATTGTTTACGAGAACAAAGCCATTGATACCATACAAACTGATTTGGTTCCAAATATAAAGTTGCCATACGTACCTTTTGTGTGTTTTGCACATTATTGAGATCGAAGAATTGCTCCATCTGTAATATCCATGTGGCGGGATCCTTGCCATCAAACTTCCTCATATCGATTTTTGGAACATGGTGAGTCTTCGATCCAACATTAGAGTCTATGGAATCATGATTAACATTTCTTTTGTTCTCATCATGAGTTTCCTTTACTACCTTTTCACCATTAGTGACCCTTTCTTGTAGCAAGTTCTTCAATTCTTCCATGTCTGTCTTCAAATCTATCTTCAAATTTACCATCGAATCCTCCATCTTAGCTTCCATGCCCTTTATCTTAGATTCCACACCATTTATCTTAGATTCCACACCATTTATCTTAGATTCCACGCCACTTATCTTAGCTTCTGTTAGCTTTTGTGAGCGTGACATTTGTTGCACTTGTTCTTGTAATTTTGATATATCATGTAGCATTTCTTCCTCTTCTTCATGAGTCATGCTAGAGATTTCAGGTTCCTTACTAGGTGTTTGCATTTTCTTTCTTCGGGGCATCAGTTACCGATAATAATGCTTTACTATGCCCTTTGAATTCCGTTAAACCAAGCTTAGATAAAAAATAAAAAAAAAAAACTACACACCTTTTTTCACTTTATAGAAGCCTGATATTGAATCTGATGTATCTCTGTAATTTCGGATCATCCAGTTCTAAAATTGCTACCTGTAGTAGCCTCCTGCGTCCTCTTTCCAATGCCACAAGTCTGAGCCAAATTGGATTCTCCAAGTAAGAGTTATGTGAAATCTCCCACAGTGACTTGCTTTTAGACTGGTTCAGTAGAGCGAACTTGTACGACGTGCCACGAGTCACTGTTTCAACCTTTGAATCTGAAACACACATACAAGAAACTACAGTCCGTCCTCTTTTTGTACCTTTTTATGAAATTTCAATCCGATCCTCAGAGAGAGAGTTATGACGATTTTCCCCAGGTCATCTGTTTTGAATGTAATTCAGGAGTCTGCAAAAATGCCAACTTCCTCAGATCATATCTCCAAAAATATCACGCGAAAAGCTCTGAAATTCGGTCCCAAGGTTTAGCGCCAATTATTCTCAAATGGGTTTTTTTTGTGACATCTGCAACGTCACAGAAAAAAATTTATAGCGAAAATGACACGATGACCTGTTTGGAGCAGCGAAACCCTAGAATCCAAAGCTCTGATACCAAATGTTATGAAACCAGCTCAAGAAAAGATAGAAAAGATAGATCAACGCCTTAGAATTCAGCCTCTTCGAGGGAGCAACCTCTTTTACATTACATAAATGAACAATTCTTGGATGATACAAATGACACAACCTCCTTTCTATATATAGGAGTCTAAGGAGCCACAATATAATCCAGCCGACCTAACAATAATAATATAAAGCCACAAAAATAACAATAGAGGGATTCTATGGGGCACAGAAATAACAATATGGGGGTAATAGGGGCACAAAAATATAAATAAGGGGTATAACTACAATAGTAATGGGGTAATCACTAGTATTATAGGGACCCAACACAGTTTTACCCATCGAGTGTCAGATCCCTTCCCTACAAATAGCCATTGAACTCCTGCCCGACACTACTACCAAAGAAGAATTATTACTATACCTTAATCAATTGGAGGAAACTCGTCGAGATGCCAAATTGGCACTCGAGGCTCACAAGCGCCAGGTAAAAACCCAATACGACAAAAAGGTCAAGCCTCATTCTTACCAAGAGGGAGATCTTGTTTTGCTCTATGATAAAAAACATGACCTCTTGGGGGCAAGAACACTTCAACCCTTATGGCTAGGTCCCTATGTCGTCAAGAAAGTCCTCTCAAAAGGGGCATATGAACTATAGGACTGGGAAGGAGTCCCACTCACGGAGCCTAGAAATGGGCTCTATCTGAAAAAGTATTATGCCTAGTATTGCACTAGGCATGTGCTTTGTAATTTTATGTATTCATAAGTTTTGCTTCCCTTTTTGGTGTGATTGGATTGTTTTGATATTTATTGGAGTACTTGTCTCATACATTCTTCTTGCAATGCAGATGTCTTCATTACCCTTAGCATACATAGGATACGCGAATGGTGCCAGTCATCACACACGGCACATTGCATCAGCTGCTTGGGTCATCTACACACCTGAGTCGAAACTATTTTGTTCCGGAGGAGTCTTTCTTGGTACCGCCACCAACAATATTGCCGAGTACATGTCCGTAATTTCACTTCTCACAGAAGCGTCATCAAGGGACATCTCCAATCTGGTGGTCAGGTTAGACTCCTAGCTAGTTGTTATGCAATTGACAAATCGTTATCACATTCGTAATCCAACCTTGTTACGTCATTATTTAAGGGTACGACTCCTGGAACGTCGATTTCAAATAATCATATATGAACACATTCCTAGAGAATTTAATGCAGTTTCTAATTCATTAGCTAACTATGTATTAGATTGGAACCTATCTCATTCACTATAGAAGCATGCATGACAAGTAAATATTTACTGAGTTAATAATTTTACAAAAAACATTTACACATCCAAATACCAAAATTTTTGTATATATATATATATAGATCAAAATCCAGTATTTTACATCGAAATATTCCAAAACTTGGATGTTTTAAGTACAAAATGGCTACTAAGGCCAGCAACAAACACCCATTGGCTACGCCAAAAAAAACTGCTAAAAAGAGCCTATTGCTCCTGAAATGTTAAAACCGCTCTAGCTATCCTCCGAAGAGGAACCAGAAACTGCTCAGGTACACTGACTATGTGCCACTGCATATGAGTGGGAATCTACCTCATAGGAAGGGGGCGAACACCCATGCTCAAGCCCTCCAGGTTCCTCAGAACCTCACGAAGACTGTCGGCATCACCCTCCCAGCAGGTAGTTGGCCTCCTCATCGCATATGGTAGGGTTCACCTGCAACGTAATGGTGCCACATCTGTGTTAAGCATAAAGCTTCATGTCAGTACTTATTTTGCCTATAAAAGCATTACATAAACATTCAAAAGCTAAAAAATACTTGAAGTACTTTCAAAAATCATTCTCACCTTGAGGACCCCAGTTGATCCCAGGTGGTAGTGTTACACAAAATATTGTCACCATGACTATTTGCAGTCAGTATGGGTCTATCATCATTCATACTGTCCTCCTTAGCAAGTCTCAAACGTCAGCTCTTCATGTCAAGCTTTAAAAGTGAGAGAAAGACCTTAAAAATTAATAAAGCTCTACTTCTGCACTTTCTCTTACTGTTACCTGCAGTCTTGCAACCCTTGTTCATGTTACCTACGAACCTGCCCACTCTGTCTCTAAAGGAGTGGGTGCGGACCCCTGTGAAAGTCAAAAAGGCACAAGTTTATTCTTAAAAACTCACTTGTGGTTAATTCTAGATGATTCTAGAAGGAATCTTGATGTGGATGGTTCGCTCCTAGGTGGTTCATGCATCCCAAAACTAAAGGAGCTAATCCCTTTGAAGGAGGGCTTTATCCCTTTGAAGGTGGACCTAGTAACTTCCCTCCATTGCACTATAAATTAAGGCATTGGGCTGGTTGCTAGGGACGTTAGAAGCTAAACATTTTTGAGGGTAAATGTTGTTGGAATTGAGACTTCCTAGTTAAGCTTGAGAGGAGAGATTACATACCTTTTGGCTTCATTGGGAAGAGAGTGAAACTTGTCAAAGTAGAGGAGATTCTTGCTGGACCCTGGGAGGAGCTTGTACAGCATCAAGGCACCAAGGTTGTAAAGTTCTTCTTTGATTAAAGTTAATACAATCAGATTCATTTTTTCTCAACAAATTGTCTTATGTGATTTGTTTCATGAATTCCTTGATCATCATGATAAATATGCTTTATTATATTGGCTTTTCAGGTGCTATTTAATGTGTGTGCTTGTTTGTGTTTGCAGATTCTTTACAAGGGAGCTCATTTGGATCAACGGAGCGTGGCTTCCACAAACTTGCACTGGGCCTGAGGTAGGCCTAAGACACTTGTTTGCCTTTATTTATAAATTGCATATTTAGAGAAAGATAGAATTTGTTTGGTTTGCTTGTTGCTAGATATCATTAGATACTAGGGAGGTTGGTCTTGTCCGCAAGAACGACTTATCCGGCCGACAGGCCCATCAAATTGCTGGTACACGCAGGTCCCAGTCAATTCATCTCGCTTGGTGAACTTTGTTCATGATTCCACAGAGCTTTTTGAATGCCCCGACGTGGAATTGTTGTCGCATTTTCCTACTACCGTGTCTGGTTCTAATTTTCGATCCTTAGGTTGGGATATGCTTGCATAGAACACATCTGAACCCATCAACACAGGTGGGCGCACAAGTTGCTTCATCCTGGCTACCTGGCTCTCATTTGACACTGGGGACTTCCAAACAGTAAGCACATCCGTCTTCTACATTCGCGCTAGTTTCCAATAGTCTTCTGATGTGTACTCCACCATCATACAGGTGTTGCGCGCAGTGCCCATTCCAATGCATCATACCACTCCTATTCCGGTACTACGCTTTCAAATTTGTCTAGGAGTTCATCCACTGACGTTACTCCATCATATGTTGGTAGTTCCCTTTCTTCTGTGGTCACGGACCACAGTGATCTAATTATCATGTTACAATTCAGCGTTGTCACTTCATGCAACCAGTTCTGTCAGCGTTACTTGTTCATCTGAATCCAAAGTACAAAAGTTGTCACGTTCCTACGAGATTCTCCCATCTGTAGTCGGGTTCACCTGATCTTAGTCTTGCGCCGTTATCTAGTAAATGCAAGCTAGCTCATCGTCATTGTCATTATTGTGTGAAGGTTCAGTGTAGCACACTCCTTCGGCTGGACCTAGCGGGACTACTACATGTAGGGACTTTTTCTCGAATATCATCTTCCATTTCTTCAGGTTGATGATGCCATTCATATCAGTGGCCGGTCTATTCTTAGCAACATGGGATAAGTATTGATATCATCAACAATCCCTATTACTTAAAAGTCCATTTGCGTTCTCACGCCTTCGATATCAACTGTCACCCCTTACAACCTCCCCATGGGTAAAATCTTCTGTTGGTTCGCCATTCATAATTGAATAGGGGGCCACTGTAACGTGGGCTTGCCCATGCATTCCCTTGTCTACTTTGGTAACACATTCGCATCCAAACCCAGGTCTAGGATTACCTGATCCATTTCATACTCGCCAATCTATGCCATCAATCTCATTTCCCTCCTGGTGCGCAATGCATGCTTTCCTAGTTTTCAGACTACACACAGTTCTCTCAACCCTGTGCACCTAGTTATCAACTCCTGTAGTCCGTTGACTACCTTATTGTTGCGCAGTAGATTCATGCATGTATCTAAAAAGGTAGTAAGCATAGAAGGATCCATTCCTAGCTCTAGTTGATCCTTACCACCTGAAGTGGAGGCCTCCGTGAAGCTCTTCTTAGCTTCCATGAACGTCTCCTTTGTGCATTCTAAGTCAAACACAAATTCCTTCGTAGGGGCCTTTCTAACCCACGTATCTTCCTCGGGTTGCTTCCCCTTATCTTCCCCTATAGTCGTAACACTTGTGAGCACTATATATACATTTGGATCTTCTTTGTGCGGTTCAGACCTCATCATTTGAATATTTTGGGTCAGAGGAGGCTGGAGTACCCCCTTCTCATGCATTTGTGTGATTAGTGTCAGAAAATCTACCATTTCATGATCAAACTGAGCACGGTATGAACATGATACTCTCATTGGGTTGGTACAATCACGACTGTAGTGTCTTGGTCCTCCGCAATTGTAACAGATTAACTATCTGCAGCCCCTTCCTGGTCCCATGCCTCCTTGTCCTCGACCTCGCCGCTAAAATTCAACACGCGCCATCCCCATAACTGGGTCTAGGCCTCACGTTTTTATCTGCATTCTATAGGCTGAGGGCCACTCCATCATCAACTCATAGCTGTGACAAGTACGCTCGTCGTGGCCCACCGATCTACAAAAATTACAAAACAGTTGCTCGAGAGTCTGTGTATAGTTCTACAACAAATGACAGTTATCTGTCGTGTGCTTTCCCTCTATCTGGCAGATCATGTACCATAGCGCGAGTGCTGCACTTGGCCCTACTTGTGCCTCTAGTCTCAACAGCATTTTCCCCCCTCCTACTAAGTAGTTCGCAAAGACCGGACAATGGTCCTTGTCGTGGCCCTAGCATTTGCATTTTATGCACCACACTTCCTCGTGCACCTCCGGCCATGATGCCCTATCCTGCTTCAAGCTCTGCATTTCAAAGTAGAGATTTTATAGCTACGCGTGGATTTTTTAAACTCCTAGCCCCGGATCCTATATCGGGGTTTCATGCAACCTCATCGCCATTTCCAACACTTTAGCCTAGGTTGAAAGCTTCTGCTGTGATAACGCCATCCTCAGGTGTGGTGTCAAAGACGCCACAAACCATGCATGGTGTTGCACATCCATTAGCGTCATATTAGCCTCACGGATCATACTCTTTAGCTACTGATCTAGATCCCATGAGGTCTTGCCTGGAAGCATCACGATCTCTTTAAATCTGATGATTGACTATGTCTCTGATTTCGGCCAGCTAAATTCTCTGTTTAGTGAATTATGGATCTTTGTTATTCCTGCATTTGGGTGATCATTGGAATGCTTGATATACCATGTCAATGCATGATCCTTTAGCATGCTCACCAATGTATCCTTAGTAATGTTGTCGTTCATGACCCCTTGTGCTTCCCATACTGCTCTTACCATGAACCAGAATTGATCCGGATCCTCGTTTCCTACTCCTCTCAATATGAGTAGCTTGATCGTGCTCACCATGCTGAACTATGATGTTGGTGGAGGTGGGGTGAGTGAAGATGTAGGTGAAGGAGGTGAAACAGGTGGTGGCATAAGTGGAGGTGGTAACTGCGGAATTTGCTTCCTTATCAAACTAATCGCACTTCTTGGAGAGACCCAAGCGAGCTCTTCCTCGCTTTCTCACGAAGGTGAAATGAAGGGACTATTTCCTAATTCCCCATTACCTTTGTAGATCCTTCTGCTCCACGTCATTCCAAACATTAATGTATTCACATCACATGTTTTTCACATAACAACACCTTAATCCAGGTATTCAGGGACTTAATGTACCTACCTCATAGTCCCTTGAGAAAATGTCACTCTTCTTCTTTGTAGCTCACAGTCGTGTCTATCACAAACTTAGTGATAAATCCCCTTATTATCTGGTCGAGCCAATGGTCCATAGCTTGCGAAACCTTATCTTTTGATGTCTCTAGTTTGCGCACTAATTCTAGAGTCCACACTATCAGTTGATCGAGCTTATACCTTCCCTGGTTGTCGGCTAACCTTGCGATCCACTCATACAATTCAGAAGGGAAGGACGTGAAGAAGATCTTGTGGATTTCCATATATATGTAGCAATCTAGACACCTCTTCTCAGATATCTGTGGACTTTTGTTTTCCTGTGTCACGAACTCGTGAAGCTTCTTGTCCAACCACTCTTCAAATTCCTCCTTTGTAGGGTTCCAATGGCACAAAATTAGACATCCCTTAGGCAGATCCTAGTCCCAGCAATAGAACCATTTGTTCGCTACATTGGGCTTGACCCAGGTTCAGTAGTGAGTTTAGCCAAACAAATTCTGGTACTACCGGCCCTTTCGGAAACAGTCCGTGGAGCTCGGCCTAAGGTCTCACCCAAGGTAGTATGGGAGGGTGCTAGAACTAGGTTTCCACACCCTAGGGATGTCTTGATGTGGGAGATTAGTGCTTGATCCACCCTTTGCGCTTACTAGATTACACGTACCCGAAAGCTTCTGGTGTTCTGTGGAACTGACTTCGTGTAGCTTCCGCCGCAGTGCGATCAATGTTAATTACCCAATCCTTCCTTAACTAGGGTTTGTTCATTAATTACTAAGAAGATTCTCAACCCTAAGCATACATATAAGTGTGCACAGATAAATAAACAGGTATTATTCAATTACAAATCTATGAACCATATGCACAATATATCAAACCAACTGATCTTTATTAATAATTCCTTCAAAGCTTGACCCACTACAGACTCAACTCCTTCTTGTGCACTCAGCTACAGGGGTCTACACACATAGCTGCGGACTCTACCAAGCCTCTGCACACTCAACTGCAGAGCCTCTTACTACTACTATGACCCAAGACTCGGACTTACAGACTTAGAGCTAATTCATCATCCAAAAACCCTTATTACTTCTCAAAGCTAAGACTGACTTTTACACTTAGAGCCTCGCTCTATTTATACAATCCCATGGTCCGCGGACCATGGGTAGGCCGACACATTCTATATTAATTTACATTATTTTAGGGCAGACAACCCTAGACTCTCACACTCCGCACCTGCATTTTTTCGGGTCTTTACATTACATTGACCAAATCTCGGGCTTTAAGCCCCCAAAACTCTCTATGGGGGTGATCCGCTGCCCAACAACCATCTTAATACTAGTGGTCTCAGTGAAATTACTGGTAGTTGTTGTCCATGCACCATGCATGATTTGATCCAATCTTCAAAATGCATTTCCTTAATCCTTGAAAGTTCTGGGACTCGTTATGAAGTCGAAGATCTTTGACTTTCATTGATGGTTAATTCAAGTTCTCACAATCCTAGTAAGATCCTTGAACTAAGTTAGATGTAGATTTTCTCACAAATTTCTTCCTTTTGCATGGTTTCAGTGAATGCAAATTTGTTCTTAACAATCTCGTGGAATTTCGGATATAACTTTGTTGACATTCAAGATTCAACTTCAGTTGGTTCATCTTCATGCAACTCTCTTGTATCAAACTCAATTTTGGAATGTATCTCTTTGATGGAAACACAAAGTTGTAAAGCTAATCATTTTAAAGATTATCATTAGCTAAAAGATGGATACCTATTAGATACTTTTGAAAATATCCAACTCCTAATTTTTATTGTGAATGTTATAATGCTAATAATTTTCTTCATGGAACTATATTTCCTTTTCAATGTTAGTAAATGCTTGAGTTATTTGATGAATCAAGTTCCTCTTTTTCATTTAGTGCATCTTTACTTGTTTCATGTGTTTTTTATGCTAGCATTCCTTTTCAATTATTTTAATGATTGTGGTATTGATTTAGTTTGTAACTAGTCAGAAGGAAATATTCAACGTATGAGGAAGATGACTATATTGTTCAAAGTATTTGTAAATTTATTCAAACTAATATATATTTATTTTCCACTAAGAATTTCATGACTTAATCAGTCTATCTGATCATAATTCTCGTCCTAATAACTGTCATTCAATTTATCATTTTCCCACCACCATATCTAATGATTGTTGCCTTACATCCTTTGATCTTTATGATTTACCGTCTCATCATTTGGATACATTTCAATTATTTGAGGCACTTCAACCCTCACTGATGGTTATTCCAGGCCCTAACTATCTTGAAAAGCCTTTTGAATATGATCAAATTTATTTTCCCTTACAAGATTCTCATCTTCATCCCGTGCCTTTAATTGAAAATCTATCTTTTCAAAGATTTCAGGGTTTTCAAGATGATGATTTTGAATTTGATAATCCAATATATGATTAATTGGAAACATCATACTTAGAAATCCATTTTTATAATAACAAATCCCAATATTTATTGATTCTTGTTAAGGACAACACAAATCAAGGTGCATTCACAAGAATCTTTCGAGGTTTGCTTGATTATGGTTTTTGTTGAAAAGTTAATATTGCAAGTTGGTTAGAGGTAGTTTCTATGACACATATTTCTACCAACAAGAAAGACCTTCAATTGTTTGTGAAAGTTATTCAAGCTATTATCTTTTCTATTTCACATTGCTTTATATCGATTTTAATTTCTCATATCTTTGTGATTGTAGGTCGAGAGAAATTACACTGGTTACGTTCGAAATTTCATCACACTTGACCCTGACCTTCTAGACGGTTAGGTTAGGAGTAGGTCTCTTCGCATTGTAGTTTCCCTTTCTTGTACTCATCATGCACTTTCTCTCTGTTAGTCTTTCCTTCGTTTTATTACATTTGTCTTTCAAATTACTTTTAGTTTCAACCTCCGTTTTCTTTTGTTCTTTTAATTTATTTCAATGTTTTGCTATGTCTTTTGTTTAATAATATTGTGCATCAAAGATGCTCCTATTTGGCTCGAAAGACAAAGTGGAGAAACTTGAAAAGGGATATTGTGACAACAAGCAACTATAGGCTAATTAGTTACCATCTTCTCTATTTGGGTTTACATATCCTTTAAAGTCAATGATGTTTGAATGGAAAATAAGATCCCTTCAAAAAGGAAACTTTGAACAGAACCATGACACTCATATATATACTAAGATATTCATTCATTAACTTATTTTTGTAATTAAATGGTGTTTTTCATGTTGATTCAATTGAGTAGATAAGCGAAAGGGAAAAACCAATAACAAGTAAACAAATATTAGAGGTATAATGCTTGTCTCTAAAGGAGCAACCTCTCCTGCTCTCAATAAGTCAGGATCCCTCTTGTACCCCACTAAAATAAGCAAGAGCCTTAGCATAGTTCTATAAATAAAATAAATAAAGGGTGAAAGAAGAGAAAGGATTCATATGCAGAGAGGTGAAGCAAGTAACTTCTTCAGGTTACTTTTTAGGCTCGATGGCAGTGAAGAAATGCTTGTGTTCCTGTAGTGACTCTATGACATATTGTCTATCCCTGCTAGTAGAAGAGAAACATTAGAGATGAAATATAATACTCTAATTTTATTTAACTCACATTGCTATATTACCCTCTCATGAATTGAAACAATCATGATTTTGAAAACTTTGTAAATGTGTTTACCTACAAAAAGGAATAGAGGAGACTATATCCGTAATAGGACTGTATTAACTCCAAATCTCACTCTTGAGGTTTTTGATGCTGCACTCATGGCCTAGGGCAACCCCTCCTTCCAAACCTGGTCCAAAATTTAAAAAACAGTGTTTTATTCCCTATACGTGACATTTCCCTGTGCTAAACACGTGTGTATGCGGGTATGTGTATACCCAACCTACGTATATGTCTTAAAACACTTAAAAAAATTAAATCTCCTTAATTTCTGGCGGAGATCGCGGGTTTTACCTACAAATTACCTGTTAGTGCCCATGGCAAAACTGTTCCCATTGAATTCCCAACTAAAAAACTACTTTGGGAGAAGTATAAAAAGGATTCAATGGGAAGGCCTAAAGGAGGAGAGAAGAGAGAGAAAGGTTACTATGCTGAGATTTCCTTGACCATGTCTGAAGATCCTAGTGCCTCCTGCACTTCCCCCATTTACAGGAAACCCTTATTTCCTTGTGTGACGATGTCTATCTACTACTTGAGATATCATGGAGAAAGTCATGGAAGGAGTTTGTTAAAGGCTTGAGACTGAACGAATCCGAAGGACGGTTTTGCCTGGAGCCTGCTAAAGGGCGAATTAGGTGAAATATTCCTTTCTGTACTTTATTTGTCTATAATAAAAGAAACACTTGTCTTTGTTCCTGATATAAATCTTCTTCATGTTTATGATATCTATGTTATGATTCATATATGAATGGTTTTTTAATTGCATAACTACCTACCTTTCAATATATAATGAAGATTATTTCTTTACGATGTTTAGTCCATATACTGCTATACTTTCTTGAATTGATTGTTTTGTAGGTTGAAGGAGCAAAAGGAACTTCAAGAGGGTATGGACCCTGGTAGGATCTTCTCAAATGAAGGAGCCCTAGGTATGCCCCTTATCGTATAGTTTGCTTATATTAGCATTTTGGTTGTATGGAATGTGTGTTTCTCTATATAGACAACCTCTGATCTACTCGGGTATCAACCCAAGACCCTAGGGGAGCTTATCCCTTAACAGAATTGGCGACTCCACTGGGGATCGAACCCAAAATCTCTGGTTTTGCAAATTCTATTAAGGGATAAGTTCCCCTAGGGTCTTGGGTTGATACCCTAGCAGATCAAAGGTTGTCTATATAGAGAAACACACATTCCATACAGCCATAATGCTAATATAAGCAAACTATATGATAAGGGGTGTACCTAGAGGTCCTTCGTTTGAGAAGATCCTACCAGGGTCCAAACCCTCTTGAAGTTCCTTTTGCTCCTTCAACTTGCAAAACAATCAATTCAAGGAAGTACAGTAGTATATGGACTAAACATAATAAAGAAATCATCTTCATAATATATTGAAAGGTAGTTAGTTATGCAATTAAACAACCATTCATATATGAATCATAACATAAATATCATAAACATGAAGAAGATTTATATCAGGAACAAAGACAAGTGTTTCTTTTATTATAGACAAATAAAGTACAGAAAGGAATAATTTCACCTGATTCGTCCTTTCGCAGGCTCCAAGCAGAACCGTCCTCTGAATTCATCTAGTCTCAAGCCTTTAACAAACTCCTTCCATGACTTACTTCATGATATCTCAAGTAGTAGATAGACATCATCACACAAGGAAACAAGGGTTTCCTATAAATGGGGGAAGTGCAGGAGGCACTAGGATCTTCAGACCTAGTAAGGGAAATCTCAGCATAGTAACCTTTCTCTCTCTTCTATCCTCCTTTAGGCCTTCCCATTGAAGCCTTTTTATACTTCTCTGAAAGTAGTTTTTTAGTTGGGAATTCGTTGGAAACAGTTGGGCCACGGGCACTAACAGGTAATTAGCAGGTAAAACCCGCAATCTCCGCCCAAAATTAAGGAGATTTAATTTTTTTAACTGTTTTAAGACATATACGAGGGTTGGGTATACATAGACCCGGGTACACACATGTTTAGCTCAGGGAAATGTCGTGTATAGGGAATAAAACACTATTTTTTAAATTTTGGACCAAGTCTGGAAGGAGGGGTTGCCCTAGGCCATGAGTGCAGCATCACAAACCTCAAGAGTGAGATTTGGAGCTATAATAGATGCCCCCTAATATATGAGGTCAGAAGGGGTACATGATGGCTGAAATGTATTAAGCAAGTACATGGAAAGGAAATCTGTCAAAAACTAAGAAGGACTTCACCAGAGTTCAGCCTGCCAAGCCACAAAAGGAGATCAGAAAGAAACATTGTCTGAGGCAGGCACACCCATGCTCAGAGAAAGCAAAGCATGTCCACATATCAAGTACAAGCGGATCCACTAAGTATATAGGTAAAAAGAAATGGAAAATACATAATGGATCATCTGATCATGATTGAACAAGTACATGTTTGAATATCACATATAAGAATGTCAATGATGCTGAACAATGAACCGGATCACTGATATCAAAGACTGATCACAAAGGGTACCAAATGAACATGATGGAATAGGATGGTACTACACTACAAACTCAGGTGCCAGCATATAGAATGTCACCACGAATGACTGCAACATATAAGGTGGGGTGGTATCAACTAGCAGCAACAGGAGAAGCTGTCAAGTGAACCAATGAATGCTGATGCAACCTGAGGTCTTCACCGACTGCCATGGTACATTTCTATACTATGGGAATAAATGATCTGGAGTCGACCATGTGAGAAATTGTTTGATTACTGGTCATTGATGTATACCATTTACAAACGCGAGACTACTCACCGATAATGATAATGAGCATCAAGGTACCTAGTACAATCTAACAAGTGTGAACAGATGAGCTAGAGTCGAACACCTGTAAGAATCTATCAATCAGGAGACAATGATGGTTTCCCACTATCGATAGCGAAGAATCTACCACTAATGACTCGAAACCCCAAGGTACTGCCAAATGGACTCTAGATCTTTGCCCTAAAGCAATGAGTCGTAGTCGATGGGGAAAGATCTGCTTGAAAGAAGGCATTAAGGCATCCTTCATCAATCTAGTGCGAGTGTAACCCGTAGGCCAATAATGTGGAAGGAATTGAATGAAAAAGATGTAGTAACCCGATCGAAGTACGTTTCCGGTGTACACAAGATGTGGCTAGCGTACGACAGAAACCCTATGAACAAACCAATAATGAAAGCTGACACAGAAGCGAGGTATCCACCAATAGGGTCAAATGGAAACCAAGGTACTACATGAATCCCAATGTGTGATAATATAAGCTGATTTCGAACACAAGGGAAGCTACTCAGTCAAAGACCCATGATACTAATCAATGCTGAGCACAAGGTGACCTATCAATAATGAAAATAGGGTTAGGGTGCAACTCTAGGCCTGTCCTCAGAGCAAGATGTCATCGTCGATAAGGACAAGACCCGCCAGCAAGAAGTCAATGTGGACCTTCTCAAATCGGCACGAGTAAAGGACCAATATAGCCGATGTGATGATAGACATGATACTGACAACCAGGGATGGCCGACTAAAAAATGAGTCAAGAGACACCACAGAGAGGCCAACTTAGGCTAACATCCCTTGAACAAAAGCATGACTCAATGTGACTATGTGGCAGCATATGATGACTCTATATAAGTTCGTCATGCAGGGGGCATGAACGAACCCTCCATATGATTGGAAGATATAACCAATTGGGGGAGAACTTACTCAATAAGAAGGTTAAGGTGTACCTAAGTCAAACTAAATCCATCCCAAACATAGGAGACTTTGTTTTCGAGTGCTTTGTTCAAGGGCGACATGACTGACTCTAGCTACCAATAATAAATGGAAATATTGTCCCGTTCCCGCTATTTTTTGGAAAATATCAATTTTTTTGTCTTTTTCTTTTAAGCTGGAAAAAGAATAAAATAATGCTATAGTACAATGGAAAGAACGAGTGTCGATGAAACATATGATCTAGTTCCTGGGATTGGAACATTCCTATGCTCAATGCAGGGAGGTGAAAACTGGTCAATGACACTCAAAGGTGTGTTCCTTCCACGGGTCAAGGTGTGTCAAGTTGCAGAAGTTAAAGGTATGCAAGTTTGATTTTGCAGTCGTCATGGTCAAAAGTTGGCTTAAACACGAGTCCAAGTGAAGTTGGCTTAAGGCCAAAAGGGTGCAAATGGTCAAAATGCAATGTAGTAGTACAACTCAACACGAAGGAGCCTCTAGGGTATAAGGCCAGAATGAAACGAAGAAGCAAAAAGGAATGAGTCTTCATCGCATAAGTCATAGCGGGACTACAAAGGGCTCCCAAGCGTAGGGACAAAAAATCAGCATGAATGCCAAGTGACAAAAAGGTACTAACTAGGGCACCCATGATAAGGTAGGCTCTACCACACAAGTTATGATACTTCTAAGCAATGAGAAGATTCCGCACCATAACTTGGTGGGGTCGATCCTAAGGAAAAATGGGAAAGGAAACTGATAAGTGCACAATGTAGGTGGAAAAACCTAACCTATATGCGAGTTTCGAGAACCAATACCTATCAGAATGGACCAACCATAAAAATTTCCAAAGGAGAAATCTTCCAAGTTCTGTATACATAAATAGGAACACTAGATAAGAAGTTAGTACATCCCACATATAAACTTCATATAAAATCTTGTGTGATAGAACAAAAAACTTGAAAATACGTACCTCATATGTACAATATGGTACAGGGAACCACGCAACCTTGTGGCTTACACATAATGGTTCTTCAGAACAAACCCCTTGCAAGGCTCAGGCCAAGGACTCCTTTGGTAGTCAAAACTCATGGCTTCAAAGAGTCCCTCCTGTGAAGGCAAATCAAGTTCTAGAAAACCATGAGAACTACAAGGATCAAAAGAGGGAATTAAAGGGTACCATGTCCCTATAGGAAGAATCTCTCGGTCAACAGCCGAGACCAAGTCCCAAGAAGGAGAATAATAAGTCAAAGGATCCTTCTCAGAAGCATTTGAACATTGAGGATTCAATGCCACATAATTGACCCGTGGCGAGGTAGAGTCTACTTGAACACTTGGAACAAACCAAGGGGTATGCTGCAGTAAAGTCAAATTAGGGTGGTAATTATCGGATGCAAGCTGATCAATAGTGACAATATTCCCGTTATGAGGAAAGCACATTACCCAAAAGAGTGAAGACACCACAGCATTCATAGCATAGACATAATCACACCCAAGTAGCATATTAAATTCTAAATGGCTATCAACCACCATCATATCAATTAAGATAGTCTTCCCACCTAAAGTGATAGGCAATTGAGGAAGAACACCCATAGATTCACCAGGCCTTCTATCATAGGCTAACAACTGACTCTGAGCTCTCAACAACTTTGGGGAACCCAAATCTTTCCAAGTCAAAGAGGATATAATACTTGAAAAGGATCCTTCATCCACCATACATCGATAGACATTTGTGGAATTAACCCTGACCTTTATTTGGAAAGGTGCAGCGGAAGGAAGACGAGGCTCAACATGATTATCCCAATCAAAGGAAACACTCTTAGAACTTGGAGGGTGAACATCCAAAGCAATCGGAATGCCCCCTATATCAGAAGACTCTGTACTAGATATCAAACAGACTCTTTTGCTAGGAACTTCACCCCCAAAAGAGGAGTGTAATCAGCCAGCGATTACACTGGATCAACCACATTATCAACTAATGGTTGATGGGATTGATGAGAAACCATATCAAGTCTAGGAGTAGAAGTAATTTCAGACTCGGACCATATCCTTTGAACCTCTGGAATACCAGGGCATAAATGAGTAAGATGGTCTCCCTTGCATAGCTTACAAGGGAACCCAGGTTTAAAACTTCTACGTCCAGGTTTCTTATCAACCTCCATTCCGCCAACATAACTAGCAGTGGTTTGCGGAGAGTCCTGAACATGACTTGCAGAGGATCCTGACTCTTTGCTAGTATGACTTGCAGTGACTAGACTCGTGCCCCCGGCATGACTTGCAGCGGCTGAACGCTCATCTCCAACATGACTGACAGAGGTTGAAGACGAATGGATAGAATTATTCTTCTTATTTGACTTCCTCTTTCTCCTTGTTTTAGATTTCTTGTTAGAAGAAGGAGGAGAAAAAGGAATCCCAGATTTCTATTTGAAAGAAGATGAACAATTAGCACCCATGTGATTCCCCTGGAATGAAGCATTCATCTGAGAAGCTTCACGAGCATTGGGAATATTTGGAGTGGACCACAGCCAAACGGGTAGTCCAACATTCAACCCAGGAATATTCAAAGTGGCCATAAAGGGAGTACCAATGTTTCCATAGAAAGGAAAAGCACAAGGATCTTCTTTTGGAAGGGTACCTTGGTTGGCTTCCATAGGAATATTGGCCATATCTAACTGATTTGCAGACCATTCCCTTATGGGAATGTAGAAATTTATTTTCAAGGAAGATAGATACGCAATCAAAACCTTTTCCCTTGAGGAGGCAACTCCATAACTTTAGAAAGAATGACCAAATGCCTTTCAAGATCAGCGGAGTGGAAAGTTAGTCACTTAGGATACAAAGTCCAAAAAATGACTAGACAAAAAATACCTAAAGCCAACTATATACAAGGAGCAAAGAGCACTCACTAAAAGTCCCTAAAAGAAGTCAGCCAGTCAAACAACTTCCAAGTATTTCCGCTCCGGGTAATTAGGACCGGACACTAAAATACAAGAAAGTGAAGTAAGGGGCCTTTCGAAGATAGTCTGGGATAATGACAGCCCAGTCCTATCAGCAAAGGTAACAGAGGAAGTTAAGCTGACCTCCTAACAACAGCCTGTGTCGGTGTAAGCACCCAAGCTTCGCAAGGGTGCCCTCCAGTAGTACCGTTGAGAGTGATACAACGTTGACCTCAGGTGCCATGGGATTCCCCTCCACAGCCACTTGTGTAGATCCCTAGGAGTAGCAACTAAGGTTACCAACTCGTATCAGAAGCCAGGCGGAACAATCTTGAGGTTAGATCCGACAAGTAGGAGAGGGGGTGTCTCTCTTCCCTGTCTTCAAAATCCCTCGTTCTTAACTCCCAAATCCGGAGCTTTCCTTGTCTCCCTAACACTATTGGATTTTCACTCACTATTTATAATCTTATGTTTGACAATTTAAATGGCCTTGGAGAGTTATCTCTCCACTCACCTAATCCAAGGCCCTAAAATATCCTAAAACTTGTTGGTGTGTCTATCTTGACAATTATAAAAAGTTCTAGTATATTTTAATTAGCACTTGTTTTTAAATGGGATGTTCTTTAAGTCAAGGGATAAGAGGAAGTGAAACTAGTGGTGTTTTGACGCAAAAGAAATTAATAAAAACCAAACTACATGCAAATGCACTTGTTTTCATTTTTCGATGAAAGAAATTTCTACCGGGTTCAAAGGAACTTCAAAAAAAGCAACAAAATTTTCTTTTCTTTTCTTTTACTCATGCTCCACACTCACAAAAGTTAACAAAACTATGGATGTCCTAAAAATATGTGCAAATTTATCCTAATGCAACACGTACATGCTGATGCAAGACTTAAGACTACTCTAATTCAAGAAATGAAAGTTACTTGTTTATCAATTTTTAATTTGCCACTTAAAATGTTTAGATGGAATATGAGTTGCTAATCGTTCATTTCGTCTAAACACTAAAAACAAGTTTCAAGACAAACAAAAATGCACTTTCATTCACTAAAAGAAACTAAATCAAAACAAAGTTCAAGAAAGCAAAACCAAGTTTTTGAAAAAGTTTTCTTCAAAAGAAAAAGCAAAAATGTCTTTTCAAAAGTGCTCTCAACAACACTGAAACTTTATGATTGAAAAATCGACACCAAACACTTTGCAAGCTGAAAACACAAAATGAATGAAAACTCAACAACAAAAATGTGTTTCGAGATGCTCTTAACAATCAAAAGCAGCAATGAGAGCTTTGGGAACAAAGACCAAAAGATCAAAAAGACAATTTTCAAGAAAGACTCAATCAACAACTTTCAAAAGCAAGAAAAGTAGATGGTCACAAAAATGTAGTTTTGATAAGCAAACAAAAAAGGTCACCAAAACAAGATTTGACACAAAGATTGAGATCAATCTTTCCGCCCTGACAAAACAGAGCACCCAAGACTCCTAACAAGAAATCTTGTGTGGTTAACAAAAATGATGACGCTTGCAAATAAAACCAATAAGACCAACACTTTCCAAAATCAGAGAGAATTTGAAATCAGATACTTGCTGTAAAACTAAAAACCAGCATAGAAAAGTAATTGTTCAGGACTGAATCAAACCAGCAGACAGACCTTTAGAATAAAAAATATTTGAAAAATCTCGAAAATTACAAGATATACGTGACTGTATTGATGTACAGCTGCATGTATACATGACTGAGACAAAGGAAACCTGTGTATACGCAGATTAACTTAAGGAAACATGCGTATATACGCTTCTGTAAACAAGAAAAACAACATATATAAAAGATTTCAAGAAAAAACAAAAAACATTCTGAAGAAACTGACCAAACTTACAATTCAAGTTCCTACAGGAACAGACTACACAGTAACAGCAAGCAAATAGACAACTCAGCCCTGATTGGCTCGAATAAACCCAAACTAGGAACAACAATACTGTTGTCCCCAGTGGAGTCGCCAATTCTGTTAAGGGATAAGTTCCCCTAGGGTCTTGGGTTGATACCCTAGAAGATCAAAGGTTCTCTATACAGAGAAACACACATTCCATACAGCCATAATGCTAATATAAGCAAACTATACGATAAGGGGTGTACCTAGGGGTCCTTGGTTTGAGAAGATCCTACCAGGGTCCAAACCCTCTTGAAGTTCCTTTTGCTCCTTCAACTTGCAAAACAATCAATTCAAGAAAGTAAAGTAGTATATGGACTAAACATAATAAAGAAATCATCTTCATAATATATTGAAAGGTAGTTAGTTATGCAATTAAACAACCATTCATATATGAATCATAACATAAATATCATAAACATGAAGAAGATTTATATCAGGAACAAAGACAAGTGTTTCTTTTATTATAGACAAATAAAGTACAGAAAGGAATAATTTCACATGATTCGTCCTTTCGCAGGCTCCAAGCAGGCCCGTCCTCCGAATTCATCTAGTCTCAAGCCTTTAACAAACTCCTTCCATGACTTACTTCATGATATCTCAAGTAGTAGATAGACATCATCACACAAGGAAACAAGGGTTTCCTATAAATGAGGGAAGTGCAGGAGGCACTAGGATCTTCAGACCTAGTAAGGGAAATCTCAGCATAGTAACCTTTCTCTCTCTTCTATCCTCCTTTAGGCCTTCCCATTGAAGCCTTTTTATACTTCTCCCAAAGTAGTTTTTTAGTTGGGAATTCATTGGAAACAATTGGGCCACGGGCACTAACAGGTAATCAGCAGGTAAAACCTGCAATCTCCGCCCAAAATTTAGGATATTTAATTTTTTTAATTGTTTTAAGACATATACGTGGGTTGGGTATACATAGACCCGCGTACACACACATTTAGCTCAAGGAAATGTCGCATATAGGGAATCTGGAAGGAGGGGTTGCCCTAGGCCATGAGTGCATCATCACAAACCTCAAGAGTGAGATTTGGAGCTATAACAAGGACCAAGTGTGAAATACAAAGTAATACATGAAATGGATTAATACTTCCTGAAGGAATAATAATTTGTGCTCGAAGGAAAACCTAAATAGAGAAACTAGATTTCTACTAATGTGTTGCCAAGTGTTGTCGTTACGACAAATACCCTCCAACATTTCAACTACACTTGAATTTTGGAGCCTACTAAGGACCTTGAAGTCTATCATTCCATGGTCACTTCGTGGTTTTCTAATGTTTTTCAAAAAAATTATCCTTCTTCTAAGTGTGAAAGCCACTTTCTCACACATGCTCTGTCTTCAATGAATTCACAAATACACATCTTTCTATGCAAGATCAGATAAGCATTACATAACTCTTGAATGTAAGGCTCGAGCAATCACTAGTGACAGTGAATGTGCAATACATAGGCACAATGTACTATGTAACAAATGTTGATAATTAGTTCACACTCTCCATTGATATTATTCCTGCCTTCAATTGTAATTGTACTATTTTGGTGAGTTTTCTCAACTGTCACTCTGGTGCATCTTTTTATTTTGCAAGTGACACTTTCACATTTGGAACTCTCAATTTTTCTTGCATTCACTTTAATAACTTTAATTTTCATGTTATCTTCACTCTAGCATGTATTGATTTCACTTTCCTTATGCCTTTTCAGGTTTCATTTTCACTTTTCTTTTACTTTCGCAAGTGTCGTCTTGTGGTTAAGAAAGTGTCGCACCTAGTCAAACATAGTCATTTGTACAATCTCGAAGGGAAGTTCTGATGCATTCTCCTACACTACTATATTATATATATCTATATATATATATATATATATATATATATATATATATATATATATATATATATATATATCATATAGACATGCATTACAAACTTTCCCCAAGTCTTTAGCACTAGTTCACTAGTGTCGTTACTTGTGTCGCAAAGTGTATCTTAAGTGTCAAACTTGGAGGAAAGTATTTTACTGATGTTGTTTTAACATGAACATGTTGATTGTTGGTGGTAAATTCTTCCATGTCGAGTGTTCAGTCATCTATAAGTGTGTGATAATGCTCATTTCATATTATGATTCCAAATCTCAATTATTTTATCCCACACTTAGCCATTTTTTGCAATTGATCCTTCTCCATTTAACCTCGGCCCAAACTTCCTCCTTGAAATATGAATTGCGTAGTCTCAGGCCACAAGAAGCCTGTCCTACCCTCAGGAAATACGAAATGTGTAGTTACTACCTTATAGGATTGTGCATTATGTAGTCACAATGCTCAAGTATTTCTATTGCTCCCCATAACTGTGCACTCTTTCCTCCAAGTCAGCTTCTTTTTGCGCATTGTGTTGTTGCAAGCAACAATATGTCTCCCCGTCTCCCTGAAATATGCAATTGTGAAATCCAATAGATCTCTCTCTCTCCCATAAATTAAAAATTGTACATTTATAGTGTGCAAGCCTACCTCACCATGAAGTTGAACTACGCAGTCTTTCTTCTCAGGCCTCTAGGTCCTACGCATTGTGCAGTTGTAGTCATCAGTCCCTCATCCCTATCCTCTAGAACTATGCACTACATAATCCTTGAGCCTTCCTTCCTGTCCAGTACCCAGTTCCAGGTCATTTGATGGATTACATGAAGAGATTTAGACTAGGATATTTCTAGACTGGTGTCATCTACTCATGATTAGATTTCACTTATAGGTACTATATCTGGACATGACAAGATGATTACTTAGAGAGGAGGATAAGGAGACTGTGCTAAAAGACACTTGGAAATTTGTGAAGATAAGATGATCACTAAACACGAAGATGAAGGGACACTAGATCATGAAAAAAACTATAAGATGCATATAACATATAATACTCTATATATTTAAGCCTTTTTTAGGACAAAGAGGAAAAACATGCAACATCTATCTTGATGATACCAAGAAAGCAGCAAGAAGAGTAGCTTGGAATTTCCAAATCATCATGAAGTTCAATGTCATCATTGTCAAGTCATGGCTTCTATAAGTTTCATCACATTGTTATATGTGTTAGTGATTCCTTCCATATGATGTGCAATGTAATTATGTTCTTCCAAAAATGATAAAATGTAAATGTATGGAAGTCCAAGAGTCACATGTGGAATATGAAAAGTCACATGTGAACTAAACAATCACTAGGAAAAGTAAACGATTCATGAGGGAATCTCAAGAGTCATGAGGATATGAAATGTCATTCCTCTTGTTATAAATACACCCTCATTAGTCAAGAAAAGGGATTTTGGAGGCTTAATCTTTTGGAGAGCTAGCATTGCCTTCTCTATCTTGGCATAAGAGAGAATATCATTCTTTGGAGAATTAAGAAGTGACCCAGTGTTCCACTATTGGACCTAGTGGCTTGCCATTGTAACTATGTACTTGGATCTTTCACCTAATAATCAAACGATTATTGAGCTGACACATTTTCATGCATGTATCATGAATAATTTAAGACTATTCTTTGTATGTTTATGGTAGATGTTATGTTCATATGTACTAAAGAAATTGAACTACGTCATTGGCTCTGGTACTTAACTTCTTGAATATGTGTTTTATTCACTTTAATGATTATTGTATATAGGTGGAATATTTCTCTAGATAACTTATTTGCTGATTTTGAAGGTTATGTGCATACTCTCTTATGTGATTCATTGTAGCCAAGGAAAATATTAGAGGTATGGTGGTCAAGACGATACAATGGATGGGTATCCTATGCCAGATAGGGTGAAGTATAGTTGGGACTTCACATTGGGGATATCCCCTTGGTTGATGGATTTTTAGCACCGTCAACACCACCATAAATCATTGGTGTCTCATGTGTTGATTTTTTTTTTATGGTTTTTTTTTTTATGTTTGATGCTCCAATCCCTCATGTGTTTCAAACTGTAAACAGTTAAAATATTAATCAATTCATGAAATCTTTATAAGTGCCATCACTATTGATTCAAACCCCCTGTCAGTAGAGATCTGCATTTCCAACAATTAAGTCTCGGTGAAGTTATGGGCTTCATTTAAAGATAACTCAAATTTATAAATGTTTGTTGGCTTATTTTTTTTTCCTTTACATCATTGTTATGTGAAGTCTCTACATTGCTATACTTTGTGTGTTATCTGTCTACTTGGGGTAAATTTCGCATTGTCATTGTTAAATAAGATAAATTGTTTGAATCAGGTCGGACAAGGGCATGGAACTAGGTTTTCATTTGTGCTCTTAGGGCCTGAGAGAATAGGGACCAAACCGGAGAAAATCATAATAATGTGGAGGAATGTTAAAAATTGAAAAAAAATGAGTAATTGTATGAGAAGTCGAGATGGTCAGGACCTTTTGAGGTTAGTGATCCAGGAGGATCTTGTTAGATCAATTGCACAAGTTCATCGTCAGTGTTCAGTGTCGTTGTCAACAATTCAGTCCGGTGTCGTTCAGTTTCGAGAAGTGTTGTTTATGGTTCAGGTTGTTCAGGTGATGTCTATGGTTTTTCATGGTGTTCAGTTGATATGGTTTTGTACCTGGCTGTCGACATGTGTTTGTCATCAATTCCACCAGGATTTTGTCGATGACATGTGTTTGTCATTCACCTCATAGGATTTGGGTTATCAACATGAGGTTGTCATCCACTTTGTAGGGTTTGGTGTCAACGTGGGTTTTGTCATCCACTCACAAGTTTTGATGTTGACAGGTTTGTCGTCATGTGACAAATGTTGCTAATGTCACCTTGTGACATTAGGTCATAAATGGGTATTTTAAAAACCTAATGTAAAACCCTAAACCTAGAACCTAATGCAAAACATTCAAAATTCATTAAGAAACCATTAAAACCTATGCTAAAAGGGCCTAAACCTCATCCTATACCTATCAGCCCTCATTGCATTACAAACTATGTGTTAAAATACATATACACCTAAGTCTAAACCTATTCAGACCATTACAAAGCAATGCAAAACATTGTAAATACATTAACACAATCTTAAACCACTAGTTTGACCACACAGGCTTCAAACCACAACAAATACATGTGATTGGATGAGACCGTCAGGTTATGTAATGATGGCTTGGAGTTAGTTGTGTGGAGAGTTAAACTTAACTATGGACATGTGAGCAGGTAAGTGGATAATATTTTCAGTTAACCATTAGCTTGGAAACCATGCAGGGAATTGTTAACCATGTGACAGGGCAGTGTTAGTTAAACAGTGGAAAGCCACCAGGTGTAACCGCAGCGGAACCGCTAGCATTAACGATAACATGTGAGTAGAAATGTTAACCGTCGGAGCGTTAGTAGTCGGAACCACCAAGGAAGACTGCAGAGGTGGTAGTTGGAGGTTAGACCATAGCCTATTCACATGGGTGGTCAACCTCCTCTACCCAGTTAACAAGCTGCTAGCAGTTAAAGATTTAATACAAAGTCTTTTTATGGGTTTTTCTTGAGGCTTTTTTATTATTAATATAACCACCATGTGACTAGGTAGAAAGATGTCCTCTTGTAGCAAGATCGAGCCACTAAATCATTAGTGCAACAACATTCATGCCTATATGAGCCTAAGAGAGCTTGAATGAACCGAAACAAACTATAAATTCACCTTTTTGTCATGGAGAAAGACATTAGAGTGATTTTGGTTTTTGTATGCAGATTCTAGAGGTTAGAGGTTGTTTTTGTTTTCAGTGTAACAGGAGCATTCAGAATTGGAATTTGGAACCATGACAGGCATTGGAAAGATGGCTCAAAGAGATATCCTTTGATAGTGACTAAAAGTTTCTGCGTGCACACTCAGTTTGGTCAAATCGTTGTGTAATCCACCTATTATGTTTCAATCCTAATAAAGCGGTCGCCCATCTTGAAAGCAGACCCAGAGATGTAGTCCATCAGGGACAAACTCCGTAATCAATTTCGTTGTCTGGTATCCCTGTGTTTTTGTTGTTTTCATGACTGTTTTGCATCTTACTTATGTTTTATCAGCTGTCATAAAGTCTTTATTCTCAAGCAGTTCTCCCGGTTTCCGCACTTTCAGTTAACATTGAAAATCATTAATGGCTAATCAATTCTACATCAGTTTTAACTTATGATCATTTCAGATCATATAATTTGGTATTAGAGCAGGTTGCATTTGTAGAATTTTCCATTGAATTTTAACTATGTCAAAGTCACAATGTGGAGAAGGAATCCTTGAGCAGATTGATCCAGAGATTGGAAAGTGATGAGTCATTCATAAGTTGACCATGACAAGATCTGATGTAGGTAAAAACACTGAAACTAAGATGAGTGATGAACAGTTTCAGCAAGCATTCTTGACTATGCAGTAGATGTTGGGAGAACTGTACAAAGACAAGAAGGTGAGAGATGCAGCTTCTTCTTCAAAGACATCGAAGAAGGACAAAGGTAAAGGCAAGGCTGATAAACCACCTTCATCTCCATCATCTCCATCATCATCATCCTATTCTTCTTATTCCAGTGCAGAATCTGAAATAGAAAAGAAACCTAAGAAAACATCTCTTTTGAAACTTGATTTAAAATTTGAGTTACCTATTTATAATGGTGAAATGAATCCTGAAAACTTAGATAACTGGATTAAGCAATTAGAAGTGTATTGTCGTATTCAGAAAATTTCTGATGATAAAATGAAAATTCATTTAGCTACACTTGGAATGGGTAGAACAACTTTAATCTTGTGGGAAAGTAAAACTCAAATTGATGTAAAGCGGAAAGGAAAAGTAATCTCTTCATGGTCTAAGTTCTTAAAAGCTCTTAGGAAATAATTCTATCCTTTAGGATACATGGAGAAAGCTGTTATTGATTGGAAACATCTGAGGCAAGGTAAAGGGCAGAGTGTTCAGGAGTTTACTCAGGAGTTCAAAAAGAAAGCATTGGCACTTGGTATTTCATTGGATACACGTGAAACTTTATTAAAATACATCGGCAGTTTACATTCATATTTGTAGCATACATTATTGATGTTTAATCCTGATGATTTCAATGAAGTGTGTGTTTAGGTCATACATATTGAATCAAGTGGTAGACCATTCAAGTCTTCATTGTAGTCATCGAAATAGTTGGAAATCAAAGATTCCATTGACAGTAAAGAGAAGAACAATTTGAAGAGAAAGAAATCAGTGATAGCTCAAAAGGAAATACCTACTTGTTCTCATTGCCAGAGAATCGGTCATGATGAATCTAAGTGTTGGAAACTTCATCCATAAATTAAGCCCAAAAATTTCCTTAAGGAGAAGGATGAAAAGAAGGCAATTGCAACAGTCCAGCAAGATCTAGGTTCAGATCCAGGTGATGGAAGGAGGATAACTGCTATGGTTATGACATGTAAAACTTCTGACATTGGTTCAAGTTCGAATACTATTGCATCTTCATCAAACATAAATCCTTGAAATGAGGATAAAAGAGATGAATTTTTTAACATAAGGATAACTTCTAAGCACACAAAGATAGATACAATGTTTGATAGTGGATCACATGCCAATCTAATATCTAAATATTTAGTTAAAAGTTTGGGTTTGGAAGCACGGAATCATCCAAGACCTTACCCATTAGGATGGCTAAATAAATCATCTTAGATAAAACTCACCAAATAGTGTCGATTAAGACTTTCCATTATAGTTAATTACATTGATAAAGTGGAATTAGATGTGGTTCCAGTAAACATATGTGGAGTTGTCTTAGGAAGTCCTTATCTTTATGATCGTGATGCAGTATTTTATAGGAGGGAACATAAATATCACCATAAGAAATATGGGGTTGAATTTATTGTCAAGGAACATCAAAACAAAAATCACTTGAATATTGTTGCTAATCAGATGAAGCAATTAATAAGTTCAAATAAAATATTTGTAATCATGTGTGTAGGGAAACAACATAAGAAACAATAGGATGCTTATTCAAGTTATGAGACTCAGCTTAAAGATAGTTTTATCAAAGAGGTAGAAACTATTCCAGTTCTATGTAAAAACAAACATCTTACTCATAAGCAGGGAATACAACATGAATTATAGTTTGTGCCTAAAGCTCCTCTTCCTAATGACAAAATGAATCAATTCAATCAAAGTTTGGAAATTAATAGTTATAGGAATGTAGGTTAGTATTGGGGTAAGTCAGTGTTAAATGCTTGTATTGTGTCACCTATTTGTATTTCAAACAGTTTGGAAGCCTCTTTTCAATTGGAGAGGAAACCTATTTGTTTTCATCTCAAAGCCTTTTCTAAAGCATTGTCAAAGTATTTAAGGGAAACTGATGCATCAGGGGAACATGATAATCAATGGAAACATCATTTAATAAATAAGGAAAACGTGATTCAAACAAATCAAGAGCCAATTCAATACATTCAGAATCAAACTAAGTTGCAGCAATTTCCATATAACAGTTTGATGGGTTCATTGCAGCAAGTTCACTTAGTAATTAGGAATCAGGAAAGTATGCCAAGTCAAGTAGCTAGTTTGATGTAAAAAACATCTTTGATTGTCTCTGTTATTCTGCAAAATAGATTGCTAATACCTGTCAATGGTATTGAACAATATCCTGTAGAGACTGTTTTCAAAGATGACTATGAATCACTAACTCATGGTATTTTGTGGAAAGAAATCAATTGCCATGTTCATAATAGGTTGTTTTAGCATCATTGCAAGTTGTTCATACTGTAGATGGATGGAACAGGTCACTCAATCAAAAAGTGCCATGGTCAGCATCATCAGGATCATCACTTGCATATTTTGATCGAATGTATTGGTACATGATCAAGTCAAGGTGGAAAGTGAGGGAGCTCTACCCTCATCAACTATTTGTTTAGTCAAACTTTTGTGTTCCAAAAGCTTTCAAGTGGAGAGGATTGATCCAAGAGGATCTTTTCAGATAATTTGCATAGGTTCATCGTTAGTGTTTAGCGCTGTCATCAACAATTCAGTCTAGTGTCGTTCAATTTCGACAAGTGTTGTTTATGGATTAGGTTGTTTAGGTGATGTCTATGGTTTTTCATGGTGTTCAGGTGATGTCTATGGTTTTTCATGGTATTCAGTTGATATGGTTTTGTACCTAGCAATCAACATGTGTTTTTCTTCAGTTCCACCAGGATTTAGTCGACGACATGTGTTTTTCATTCGCCTCACAGGATTTGGGTTGTCGACATGAGGTTGTCATCCACTTTGTAGGATTTGGTGTCGATGTGTGTTTTGTCATCCACTCACAGGTTTTGATGTCGACAGGTTTGTTGTCATGTGACAAATATTGCTAATGTTGCCTTGTGACATTAGGTCATAAATGGCTATTTTAAAAACCTAATGTAAAACCCTAAACTTAGAACCTAATGCAAAACATTCAAAATGCATTAAGAAACCATTAAAACCTATGCTAAAAGGGCCTAACCCTCATCCTATACCTATCGGCCCTCATTGCATTACAAAATATGTGTTAAAATACATATACACCTAATTCTAAACCCATTTGGACCATTACAAAACAATGAAAAACATTATAAATACATTAACACAGTCTTAAACCACTAGTCTGACTGCGCAGGGTTCTAACCGTAGAAAATACATGTGATCAAATGAGACCGTCGGGTTATGTAACCATGGCTTGGAGTTAGCCGTGCGAAGTGTTAACCTTAATTGTGGACATGTGAGCATGTAAGTGGGTAAGAGTTTCAGTTAACTGTTGGCTTGGAAATCGTGTGGGGAATTGTTAACCATGTGATAGGGCAGTGTTAGTTAAACGATGGAAATCCACCAGGTGTAACCATAGTGGAACCATTAGCATTAACCATAACATGTGAACAATAATGTTAACCATTGGAGTGTTGGTAGCTGAAACCGCCGAGGAAGACTATGGATGTGGCAGTTAGAGGTTAGACCATAGCCTATTCACATGGGCGGTCAACCTCCTCCACCTAGTTAACAAGCCACCAGTAGTTAAAGATTTAATAAAAATTCTTTTTATGGGTTTTGTTGAGGTTTTTCTATTATTAATATAAGAACCATGTGACTAGGTAGAAATATGTCCTTTTGTGACAAGACCGAGCCAATAAACCATTAATGTAACAACATTCATGCCTATCTGAGCCTGAAAGAGCTCGAATGAACCCAAAAAAATTATAAATTCACCTTTTGTCATGGAGAAATACATTAGATTTATTTTGTTTTTTGTATGCAAATTCTGGAGGTTAGAGGTTGTTTTTGTTTTCAATGTAACAAGAGCATCTAGAATCGGAATTGGAACTGTGACAGGAGTTGGAAATATGGTTCGGAGAGCTATCCTTTGACAGTGACCAGAAGTGCCTGTGTGCATATTCAGTTTGGTCAAATACCTGTGTAATTGACCTATTCTGTTTCAATCCTAATAAAGCATTTGCCCATCTTGAAATTGGACCTGAAGACATAGTCCATCAGGGATGAACTCCGTAATCAATTTTATTGTCTAGTATCGATGTGCTTTTGCTGTTTTCATTATTGTTTTGCATCTTACTTATGTTTTATCAGCTATCGTAGAGTATTTCTTCTCAAGCAGTCTTCTCTGTTTCCTCACTTTTAGTTGACATTCAAAATCATTAATGGCCAATCAATTCTACATCATTTTTAACTTATGATCATTTCAGATCAGTTAGGGAAGATGTTATGATATGAAAATCATACACTCACCTGAATGCATTAAGAGACACTCAAAGTGAGTGATTAGCACATACATGGGTGACATTTTCAGAACGAAACACTATGAAAACGAAATATCAAAAGTATTTCCTAAGGTTCAAGTTAAAAAATTGCACTATGCAGGTGCACCATTATGAGCAATTAACGATCACATGGTTATTTCTTTGATAGGTGTCTGATCATAAAAAAGTCCAATCAATACCTTAGGCCACAAAATTTCTTGAGAAACACTCCAAATATTGATATGATGGGTTAACAAAATTGATATTTGAGCCCAAATAAGCCTTAAAGGTAAGGAATTGCTAGCTATAATCTCATTTATGAGGTGAACCACCACATTGATGAACCAAGAGGAGGAGTTTCCAAGAAACTCTATAAATACAAGTTCTAGGAGAGCTAAGAACAACAAGAAGAAAAGCATTATTATTCTTGCAAAATTTCCCCCTAGCAATCAAGAATTCCATTGAGAAGATGATTTCATCATTGAGAGAGTCTTCATACTTCTTTAAGAGAGAGAGAGAGAGAGAGAGAGGAAGCTTGCAAGGATATTGAAGAAAGGAAATTCCTTGTTGAGGATTTTTTAGCACATTTCTCAAACAATTCTCTCCAAGTTTCTTTTATTCATCTATTGTATCTCTTCTACATTCAATAGTCAATAAAGGGAACTCTTTTCCATTACTTTTTTTTATGTGTTTTCTTCATTAAGCATTGTTCATGTTTTTATTTATTGGTTTCTAGCTTATGTTTATGTATGCATTGCTTATAATACTTTTAGTGCTTTTTTTACCTATAGTTGTCAACTAACAACAACCAATTGATTGTGTTTTCCTTGTATGGAACAACCAACTCCAAGGAAGGTGTATTTGGTACTCCATAACAACAAAAACACTACCACACGATACCAACCCCACTAGTTTCCTTTCTTTAATATAACAATTTTTTGGGCAGGACTTTCTCTCTGAATTTTCACTCCATTGTGCTTCTATCACCTCTCTGGAATTTTTGCAGGCCCTCCTGGACTTGTTTCCAACCAAGGAACCTGACTTTTCAAACTTTTTCGCTAGTTGCATGACCTTTTCTGCATGCAAACATGCGATCCATGCACTTATGTATAGGAAAACATGTATTGTCTATAGAGAGCACAAAAAACCATCGTAATTTTTCTTTCCTCGGTGATTGACATCCTTTAATGAATTTCCTTCACCTTTGGATATTTTTTCCTGTTAGTTCATCTTCCTTAGTTGCTTTACTAATCATTATTAGTAGAGTAACTACATGATATTTAATTTAAATTTGTATTACACACAAAGCTTAATTAGGAGGAGAATTAAGTGGCCATAATCCACATATATTTCTCAAATTATTTTTCAATATTTCACAAGTCATATAGCTTAATTATTAAAGGAATAAGTGGCCCATTATCCACACATCTTGTTTACTAACCAAAGAATTTTTATTTCATTAGTTTTGGGACTAGGGCCAAAGTGTTACTAAAGAAATTAAGTAGCCACTACTTCTCTTGTATCTTTTAGACGATCATGGTCTTGCATATTAAATATTTCTTAAAGCACTTGGTTTTTCCATCTCCCTTTAGGCACAAATAGTCTAATAGAAAAAGAGTAAGTGGCAGAATATCCACATATTATATCTTTTCATTCAAGGAACAATAAAAAATTAGTGTAAAAAGAGGATATGGTAAAGGATCATCACATATCCACATCTTTTAGCACTTTGCATGTTCATTTTACAGCTTGCACATAGATTACGCATCACACACTAAGCTTCTCTAAACTTTGTACAAAGATCATCTAGTTTCCAAAGATTTTTTAATTAGTTTATTTTATCTTACATTCTCACACCATAAGTGAAGAAATACTCCTAAAAATCAACCATAACTTGAAAAAAGTAAATTCGCCCACATGGGCTATAAACAAAATTATAGTCCAAGTTAGCACCATTGGGAGTTGGAATCCCATAAGCCTCCATGGTCATATTACATTTTCGAAACATAGAAGTTGAATTTTTAGGGTGCTTAAAATCCTTCATTATCTAATGGAAAATACTACCCGAGCACGTCGCAAACCTAATTTAGAGGGGATTTAGACTAGGTCAAGTGTGTGCGATATTATATGAGGCTACTTGACCTGTGTAGTGCTCGATACTAGTAACTGATTACCAAGAAGCCAAAGAATTGACTTATCACGTGGGATGAAGGTATCTTAGTAGCCAATATTAGGGAATGCTTTCTCTATAGGTGGAGGTGTGGGAAGCATTAAACCCTCATTCATTAACTTGGTTGATTCTTTTGGTTGTTAAAAATGTCATAAGTTATTTGGGGATATATCCCCCATACCTAACATAAAATATATCTCCACAAGGCCTAGTTACTTTGAGAGTTGTAAGTATGAGTAGGTCTTCATAAGGCCTTTTATCATATGAAAAAACAAACAAAAACCATTTTTCTTCTTGATTGATCACATCACATAGCTTAAAGGGAAAGTTACCACTTATTTTTCACTTTCTTTTACGTATGTTATTTATTTTCTTTGATACATATCCACTTCCCTCATCTTTTATGTATGTTATTTATTTTCTTTGATACATATCCCCTTCCATCATCACAAGAAGTGACACACACTCCACTTGACACTATAAGGGACCCCGTGACTCCTCGTTGCTCTAGGAACCTCCAAAACCTCCCCCCGTTACCCAAAGGTGTGCTAGGTCTCTTCCCACTTATGCATAGGAGACATCAAAAAACCACCATTATAGGATCATCCTTTATCAATGCAACTTTGATTAGGACCCCTCCCCCTCAAAGTATTTGTTTCACCACCCCTTAGTGGACTCCACATGCTACCCTTACGGGAGCCCACACACCACCCCTCAAGAGAGTCCATGTGGTTTTGACTAGGGTAACCCATCTCACTCTTTCCCACAGGGAACTCCTTTACAAATTTCTATTCAAAATCATTTCTTAATGGAAAGAAACTCAAAAGTCCCATTTCTAGATTCCGTATATCTCCCAGATTTAAGTGACTTAACAAATAACCCCATTGCACATGGTCATAATTAGTCATCCATGCCAACCAAGTTACCTTCGGATATTCCAAAAATCAGAGGGAAGAAAGGGAAGATTTAGGAAACCATTTGATGACCTTTCTCCATTGGTGTTCATCCAAAAAAATCACTAATGAATCTATTCACCTTTGACTATTTCAACACACCCTCATAGGTCCTGTAGTGAAACGATATATAGGAGAGGCCTTAGGATCCCAGGAAAACTTTGACTCTCTTTCCAAGGTGTTTCTCACATTTTTCCAACTCCCAATCTGCCAAGACTCTAGATTGGTGCTTCTCTGCCATTTCAAGAAAACGTCAACCACACATATTTTAGACCATGTCCATGAATGGTGAAAATGTTATATCTTATGCAAGGATCATATAGAAGAAAACCTCCTCCTTGAATTATTTTTGAAATCCCTCATTCATAAATATCAAAGGACATTGCTTCTATGTACGCTCAAAATGAGGAAGATGATATCAACAAAGATATAGCTCATATACACTCAATATGGATACCTCTACCATGTCCTCCTAGATTCACCTTGCCTCTAGTCCTTTAGAGCATAGTTACCAAGAGAATTTACTACTATAAATGGATTGATCAGAAAAATAGCCCATAATCAACCTAGAAACACTTTCAAACAATTTGGAAGTGTGTATGGTGGCCAAACCACCTACAACCCATATGGTCCCATGCCTGTAGTGCGAACACCCCTTAATACAGGATATTATCCCAGTCAACCTACACCTATAAAGAATCCTGCTACGCAGGGAAAATAATACCCTACCATGAAGGGTGGCCAATACCCTCCCATGCGGGGTGGTTAGTACCCTCATACATAAGGAAATCAGTACCACCTCAGGTTGCAGGAATTGTTTCCGCTCCCAAAGCACATACGCCAACCCAAGACAAGGTGATCCCTACTTCCCTTTTCCAACACTCCAATAGAATAACCCACTAGCACAGCCTAATGTTGGGGTAAATTTTGTTCAACCTTATTTCTCTCAACAAAATCAATTGTTTGAGTAGATGAACATGGATAACCCATCTATTTCCACTAAGAAGAAGGGAAAGAACAAGAAAATATGGGAACCTGGATAGAGTGGCAACAAACTCTACAGGCACTGGCCGGGGGCAACCACAACCAGAACCAAATCCAGGTTTATACCAATAATAATCCAAAAAAGTAAAATAATAACACTAGTCTACAGACTAACCATGCTTGCATTACTTTGAGGAATATGGCCATTATACCCATCATTTCCCTCAACTCCTAGAGTTAAATAGGATGGAAGATATCAGGGGGAAAGGGGGGAAACAAACAATTTGTAGTAATGTAGAATCCCTTAACCCACCGAGTGCTAAATACCTAGCATGAATGCTCCCAGCAATAATATTAGAATCCTCTTAAAGAAAGTTCCCAAAATACCTCAAATCATGACATTGCATGGTAGGGAAAGAAGCTCTCCTGCAAACATGAAACCGAGATTACATAACTCTACCATAGACCAACCCAACCACCACAACCACTTCAACACCTACAACACCTTTGATGATCCCTTTACCCCTTGTAGAAACCAACCCACGCATGGTCAAACGACCTCCACATCCAACTGAACATAACTTGAAGGCTTCTCATAGCTACATCATAGTTGATGACCTAGCTCAATCACCATCATCTATGTCAGAATTCGAAGTTTTACAAGCATTCCCAACCCAATAAAATTCCCTACTTTTTGCATTATGCACAAATGACCCTACTGATTCTTGATCGATGCATTTTGATCTGGATAAATCCACCCCACATCTTCCATCGATAGTCACTTTCCAAATTCTGGTCACCATTCAAAATATTAAGATCCTTCGCCACATAGTTGATGAGGGAGCATCCACGTTTATCACGTACAAAATAATTTAGCATAAACTAGGATCCCCTAAGCTCAAAGCATCACCTATCACCCTTAAGGCATACGATCGGTGCCCCTCAGCACCTGTAGGCCTTTTCCAGGATGTTTTGGTGGAGCTCATCGACAAAATTGTGATCATAGATATAGAATCCCTAGATGCCCAGTTGGATTATAATATCCTTCTTGGCTATAACTACATGTAGGCAATAACTACAATTGCATCTTCAATATTTCAGATTATGATGTTCCCTCATGATGGGAGAATCATTACAATTGACCAACTCACATACTGTGAGAAAAATACATCAACCACCCCTGATGGTGTGTTACCTTTCATAAGATCTTCCCTAATTTTGACCACAACCTTTACTGAGCATAGAATAGGGGTATTCAATCCATTAAAACTTCTCAGTACATACCCTGGAGACCCATCTTTGTTGGAAGCCACCACTGTAATCCTAGTAGATCTAGTGTTCATGATGAGTTCATCTAACACCCCTCAAAATCAGGAACCTATTCTAGACACCCCCAATGATCGGATTCCTAACTCTATGTTTGTTACGAAACCAGCGCACAGAAATATAGAAAAGATAGATCAACGCTTTAGAATTCAGCCACTTCGAGGGGGAAACCTCCTTTACGTTATATAAATGAACAATTCTTGGATGATACAAATGAAAAAACCTCCTTTCTATATATAGGAGTCTATGGGGTCACAATATAACCAAGCCGACCTAACAATAATAATATAAAGGCACTGTCGAGCGGATAAATCGTTCTTGCGGACAAGACCGATCTCCCTAGTATCTATGGATATCTAGCGACAAGAAAACCAAACAAATTCTATCTTTCTCTGAATATGTGATTTATAAATAAAGGTTAATAGGTGTTTTAGGCCTACCTCGGGTCCAGTGCTAGTTTGTGGAAGCCACGCTCCGTTTTTCCAAATGAGTTCCTTTTTGAAGAATCTGCAAACACAAATAGGCACACGTATCAAATAACACCTGAAAATCCAATATAATAAACCATATTTATCATGATGATCAAGGAGTTCATGAAATAAACCATACAAGACAATTTATTGATAAAAATGAATCTGATTGTATTAACTTTAATCAAAGAAGAACTTTACAACCTTGGTGCCTTGATGTTGTACAAGCTCCTCCTAGGGTCCAGCAAGAATCTCCTCTACTTTGACAAGTTTCACTCTCTTCCCAAAGAAGCCAAAAGGTATGTAATCTCTCCTCTCAAGCTCAAGTAGGAAGTCTCAATTCCAACAACATTTATCCTAAAAAATGTTCAGCTTTCAACCCCCCTAGAAACCAACCCAATGCCTCAATTTATGGTGCAGAGGAGGGAAGTTACCAGGTTCACCTTCAAAGGGATAGAGTCCTCCTTCAAAGGGATAAGCTCCTCTCATCAAGGGGTTAGCTCCTTTTGTTATGGGATGCATGAACCACCTAGGAGCGAACCAGCCATGTCAAGATTCCTTCTAGAAGCGTCCAGAATTCACCCAAAGTGATTTTTTAGTAATAAACTTGCGCCTTTTTGACTTTTACAGGGGTCTGCATCCACTCCTTTAGAGGTAGAGCGGGAAGGTCCGTAGGGAACATGACCAAGGGGTGCAGGACCACAGGTAATGGTAAGAGAAAGTGTGGAACCAGAGTTTTATAAATTTTCAAAGACTTTCTCTCATTTTTAAAGCTTGACATGAAGAGATGAGGTTTGAGACTTGCAAAGGAGGACAGCATGAGTGGTGATAGACTCACACTGACTGCAGAAAGTCATGGTGACAATATTTTGTGTAATAGATTGCCCCCTAAAGTGCGAAGTCTGTAGTAGATGAGGATTCCATTTATCATCTAAGAAGAGTGAAGTACTTTATCATTTCGAGGATCATCTTGTGGAGAGCCTGATTGGAACCTGTAAAAACATTCAATGCAAAATATATATATGAGATCATATCATCGTTGAGGTAGGCATCCCCATACTCAGATGAAAACTGACTAGAAGACTAACTAAACTTCTCTAATATAGGAATGATCTTGTAATACATCACAAGTATAGACACATGTAGACACAGTATGGGTGCAGCCATCTGTTTATGAATAGTCCACTGTATAATGAGTAACAAAATTCCTCGCAACCTGGATGGTGGAAACTAGATCTAGGGTCTTGATTTCTACTTCCCGAAATAGTACGCTTATATCCATGTGAATGAATGTGTTGAAGTCTAACATGGTAGAAACCATTTGATTACCAGTCATTGATGTAAATTGTTAACAAGTGTGAGAGAAACCACCAGTAATGTAAATGACTCTCAAAGTACTCAGTACAATCCATGAAATGTGAATAGATGTGTTGATGTCAAACATGTCACAAAATCCTTTGATTGAATGTCAATGATGTAACCTGTCGTCGAAGGCGAGAAACCTGCCATTGAGGCATGCAGATCCCAAGGTACTGATGATTTCTAGATCATCTTTCTAGATAATGAGCTGAAGTCGATAGAAAGCGATCCGTCGTAGGCAAGCCCGCAACACGAAATCATAGGTAAAGTTTGAAGAAATATAGTTGCAAGGAATGACTCAGGGATGGTCAAGATGGATGACAAATATTTTGTAGATGAATGGTTTATTTGCACTAACCTCTTGAAGACATAACGACACTGCAGATGGTTTGGTGACAATTGACCCAAAGCTAATACCCAGAAACCAGCTGAAGGCTTTCAATGTGGTTTGATTAACTGTTAGGCAAAGGATTTCCCAACCCAGGTGAACAAAAAGTGTCATGTTCAAGAGTGGTTGAATGCTTTTCTGAGACACAAAGTATAACAAATAGGTTCATTTTTCTCTCTTTTCCCCCACCATTTCTAGCAAGTACCTCTTTATTTTTTACAAGCTTGAGGAGGATAACATTTGCTTGATTATAAGCTCATCCTTCGGATGAGTCCAACTTAGTTTAAATTCGAACCCTAAGAAGGAGTGGTCCGTTCCTGTTTGTAATTGAACAGCTCCTTTACTGTTAAATTTTAAAGAGTCTAGTATAGGAGAAACTCGGTGTTTTTCAATTTTAGGGAGTCAGAAGAAAAACTTAAGAAAACTCCATGGTTGTCCTTTTTCGTAAATTTGTGTCTCCCAAGCTCCAAAAAATATAAAATAATACTTGATAGAACCGCTGACCATTACGATCAAGGAGTACTTTTCATCATTAGTGTCTCTGATCCGAACAAGTAAAAAAGTGACCAAAGACACGTCATTTTATAAACAATATCGAATTTGAAATGACAAAAATCCAGCAATCTTTTCATGTTTATACGATCATAAAAGAGTTGTAAGTGGACCGTCTTTCTAATTCTGTTTTAACCAGCTTAAAAAGAAAAACTCGACAATCTTTTCATATTTTAGGAGTCAGAAAAGAGCTTAAAGATGACTCTACCTAGAGGAACGAGTGGTATAAAGGGTAGCAACTAGTTCCGGAAATGGAGGAACTGCTCAAAACATGTAATGGTTAAGAGGCTGGCTAATAAAACCACTCATAGATGCGGTCCCTTAGGAAGGGTAAACAACCAAGTGAAAGCATATGATCAGCCAAAGAGATGGTGGCGATGGAATGAAAACAACCAAGGCTCATCTAACAGAATTTAGCGGATAAAAAAGGCAATCACGAGATGTAAAACGGGTATGGGTTCATTTTTACACAAGCTTGAACCATAGAGAACTTTGCTTGGATTCAGTTTCATGTTTACACAAGCTTGAAACAAAAAACTATGCTTGTTATAAGTTCGCATGCCCCCAGCATAATGACGCAAAACGAGGTACATGCCCCCCAAGCTTCATTGTATTCATCCAGGTGGATGAAATGAAGGTTTAATTTCAAGATCTTGGATAGACTCGAGGGAGTTGTTTCATTTTTTAGTGAGGTTGACACAGGAAAAGAAGTATCCTCAAAACCCTTGTTTCATTTTTTAAACGAGCTTGACACAAGATAAGGAACTATGCTCATGACTCCTTGTTTCATTTTTTAACGAGCTTGACACAAGACAAAGAACTATGCTCAAGTCTACTCTCTACAATCTACCTAACAAGGAACTATGCTCTAAAATCCTTGATTCATTTTTTAACGAGCTTGACACAAGACAAGGAACTATGCTCAAGTCTCCTTCTACAATCTACCTATATAACGTACTGATTCGTTTTTGTTTTTAAAGAGGTTGACATAGGAAAAGAACTGTCCTCATACCTAATTCATTTTTTAACGAGGTTGACTCAATAACACGAACTATCCTGTGACCAACTGATTCATTTTTTAATGAGGTTGACACAGGAAAAGAACTGTCCTCATACCTGATTCATTTTTTAGCAAGGTTGACTCAGTAACAGGAACTATCCTCTGACCAACTGATTCATTTTTTAACGAGGTTGACACAGGAAAAGAACTGTCCTCATACTTATTGATTCATTTTTTAACGAGGTTGACACAGTAAAAAGAACTTCCCCCAAACCAGCTGATTCATTTTTTAACAAGCTTGACACAGGAAAAGAACTGTCCTCATGGACACCTGTTTCATTTTTTAACGAGGTTGACTCAGTAACAGGAACTATCCTCTGAAATCTTTGATTCATTTTTTAACGAGCCTGGCACAAGACAAGGAACTATGCTCTAAAATCCTTGATTCATTTTTTAACGAGCTTGACAAAAGACAAGGAACTATGCTCAAGTCTACTCTCTACAATCTACCTAACAAGGAACTATGTTCTAAAATCCTTGATTCATTTTTTAACGAGCTTGAAACAAGACAAGGAACTATGCTCTAAAATCCTTGATTCATTTTTTAACAAGCTTGACCCAAGACAAGGAACTATGCTCATGGACACCTGTTTCATTTTTTAACGAGGTTGGCACAAGAAAAGGAACTATCCTCGCAACACCCTGTTTCATTTTTTAATGAGTTTGACACAGGAACAAAACTATCCTTGCTACAGCCTATTTCATTTTTTAACGAGGTTGATGCAGGAAAAAACTATCCTTGCCACCCTTGATTATGGCTTCCAACTAGAAGAAAGGCATGTCAATGGACACACCTTGATCATAGCTTCCAAGAGGTCTCCATCAGAAGGAAGAATAGTTCTCTGGAAGGAACACATGTCAAGGGACTCGAAAGGGATAAGAACATCGCGTTCAAGTAATCCCATAGAGTTTTCCAGTCAATTACCGGATCTAAATCAAAGGAAGATGAGAAAACAGTGAGAGGCTCACTTACATCGATAACTAAAAACATGGGACCAGTTGCCACATAATTAACTCATGGCGAGGTAGATACCACTTTAGAATCATGAACAATTAGGGGTGTCATATTATTGGTAGTTGAAACAAGACTATGGAACGAAAGCTGGTCTACAGTAACAATATTTCCATTGTGAGGGAAAGACATCACGCAAAAGAGTGTCGATACGACAGCTTTCATTGCATAAACATAGTCACGCCCAAGGAGTAAATTGAAATCCAAGGGACCTCAAACTACCATAAGATCAATATAGACAGTTTTACCTTCCAAGGTAATAGAAAACTTAGGGAGGATCCCTAAAGGTTCACTAATGGTTCTGTTAAAAGCTTTCAGATTTTGCATAATAGGCACAAGCTGAGGGGAACCCAAAGCTTTCCAAGCAGTTGAGGATAAAATACTAACAGAATCACCTTCATCTACCTTTGTGCGATGTATGTCCCTACCACCAGCCTTGACAATGATTTGGAAAGGGATGGAGGAAGGAAGATGAGGTTCTGTCAGTCTATTCCAATCAAAGGAAAAGACCTCGATACTTGGAGGGGGTTCTGTAGAAATAGGTGAAATGGCCCTCGGAGTAGAAGAATCTGATTTAAGAAGAAGAACCTGAGCGGTATGAAGTTCAGTCTCTAAATGGAGAGTGGGATCGACCAAATGTGAAATTGAATCGACCACTTCATCAACTAATGGATCATCAACCTGATTGATATGAGTTTCACTCTCCAATGGAAGAGTGGGATCGACTATACTTGAAATTAGATCAATCACTCCGTCAGTTGACGGTAGGTTGGGAGAAAGTTTACGGTAACTAGTTGGAAATTCTGGCTGTGGAACAGTAAGGTTTTCCAACAATTTTGAGGCTTCATCCATGTGAGGGAAAATGTGAGTTTGATGACTCCCTTTGCATAACTTATAAGGAAACCTAACTTTACCCTTTTTCCTAGGAACGTGACTATCACTGGTTGATGGATCAATGGAAAGTTGATGAGATTTTTCTAACCATACTTCCAAGACCTTTGGAATACCAGGACAATTGATAAGGAAGTGGTCACCCTTACAAAGCCTACAAGGGTATTTGGGTGTACGATGCATGTTGGAGGTTTCCTCAACACAACTAACACTTACAGCCATGGTTGGTTGGTTGACTTCTTTCTCATCTTGCTTCTTCTTCTTCTTCTTCTTCTATTTCCCTTTCTTCTTCTTCATAGCCACCTGGTTACTAGCGTCAAGGCTTTTACCAAGTGAAGAGGAAGAAATGGAGGAAGAAATATTAGGTGAAGAAGGTAAAGGGTCAAAAAAAGGTTGGTGATGTTGAGATGGTGAACTCTGTTGAGGTGAAGCATTCGGTTGAGGTGGAACAATTGGAGTATTTGGGGCCAACGAAGTTGAAAATAGCCATCTCGGTAAACCTATTATAAATCATGGTAATGACAAAGTAGCCATATAAGGAGGACGAACATTTCCAAGGTAAGGAAAAGTACTAGAATTCTCGTTAAGAGGGGTTCCTTGGTTGGTAAATTCCGTAACAGTTGCCATTATATTCAACATCAGTGAATTTTATTAACAATTTAAAATTAAAATTAACAATTCACAATTCACAGCTAACAATTAAAATTTACAATTCACACCTATGGTCTCTAAAAGTAAAAACAAAAAAATTAACATGTGCTATCAAATCTAGGTGTCAAACCACACACAAACAGTGACTTTCCGTACTAAAAACACTAGTTGGTGATGAAATCCAACGTCACAGAATTCAATACAGAAAGGGCGGTTGGAACAGTTACCCCGACAACCTGCTTAATGAAATAGACTAGCACAAGTTTCTTCACAAAACTGTCTCGAGTGAAGAGAACCCCCCAGAGTGTCCAAGTGAGTCTAGTCGACGTCTGCTCCAAGTAAAGTGGGATCTTCCCTCCACCATCACCTTGGGAAAGAATCCTATAGATTTTGGCCACTAAGGTTACCAACAGAAACAAATATACCTGGGTGAACAATCTATGATCCGATACACATGAAAGGGAAGAGTAACAAAGCTCAATCCCCTTGAAGGATCCTTGACATAATCCAAGGTTTACCAACAAGTGACCCCAGGCTCCTCAACAATGGTTAATCTGAGGTTTACCGTTTTTAATACGTGTGTATTTTCTATCGTTCCCAATGAGGAAGGATTGATTACCCCACTGGTTCAGATATGACCTCGTGCTTGACTCCTTTAAGAGGAGCTTCCCAGAGCATATATGTAACAATTGGAATTTCTTTCCTACCGCAAGATATAGCTACTTGTTTGTTTTAACTATATTGGAGAGTTAATTACTCCCTACTCCAAGATACTAGCCTAAGCTATGTTGGTGATAAAGAGCCCTAGAAATGTAAAAATTACTAGATGAATTTTAATTAAGCGTTGTGTTATTTAGGCTGTTATTACTCAAAAGGGTAAATCGATATGAAACCAATGATGTTATGACTCGACCCAAAACTGAATGCAATCAAATATGATAATGTAATCTTTTCAATTCGATGAATCCTAACTAAAGTAAGGAGAGAGTTTCCATTCACTTCCAACAATGCAAAAAAATTGATCACTAAGAGAAAATATAACAAATTCTCTAACGCACTAATTTCATCAAGAAAAACTAATGCAAATCAATTCCAAAACAGTTTTTATTTTTATTTTTATGTGTTAAAAACAAGCATAAAAATATGTAAATTCAAATCAAAGAAAACTAATCTAAATCCATGATTGATTTTTCAGAATGTAAACTATGCAATTGTAATCTATGCACAATTCACTTGAAAAGTATGCAAATGTAATCTATGCACATTTTTCATTCATATTCTGAAAATGAGAATTCTAATTTTGCAAATGTGATCTATGCAAGATAATTCTCAAACACAAGATGATTCTAATGTAATCTAAGAACCAATCAAGTGCAAGTTAAGAAAATTGGGTGAGAGTTCCAAAGATCAAAAAATAAAAACACTCAAAGGCGATTAACACTCATACACAATTTAGCAAAAGCAAAAGCAAAAAGATGCAAAATTGTGAAAAGACTGAGACAAACCTCCAAGTAATGACCAAAGGAAATCAAATTAAGAATTTCTCAAAAAAGAGACTCAAAACACCCAATTAACTTAATGGAGATTGATGAGATGAAGAATTTGCTGAAAGAAACTCATAAACAAGGTTTTTTGACAGAACACATGCAGATTTGGGTAGACACTAAAAGCTAAAAATAAAAACTAAACTAAACTGGACAAAAACAATTTAGGTTTTTCAAAAAAATTAACAGGGTCCGCAGGCTTCTAGTAGAACCAGTTGCGGTACCACTATGTGCAATAAAGCAACAATGCGGGGATGTCTGCACTATACTGTAAACAGAACATGCGATCCTCTTAAAAATTAAAAAAAAAAATTAAAAAACAAATCCAGAACCTAAAAAATACCCATTCCCACACACATCAAGCAAAAACCAGAAACAGGGATAAGTCTCTCAAGTCAAAGTAAAAGTAAAGGAAAAAACCAAAATTCAAGTCCCCAACGGACTCGCCATTTTGTCGGGCAGATAAATCGTTCTTGCGGACAAGACTGATCTCCCTAGTATCTATGGATATGTAGCGACAAGCAAACCAAACAAATTCTATATTTCTCTAAATATGCAATTTATAAATAAAGGTTAATAGGTGTTTTAGGCCTACCTCGGGTCCAGTGCTAGTTTGTGGAAGCCACGCTCCGTTTGTCCAAATGAGTTCCCTTTTGAAGAATCTGCAAAAACAATAGGCACACATATCAAATAACACCTGAAAAGCCAATATAATAAACCATATTTGTCATGATGATCAAGGAATTCATGAAATAAACCATAGAAGACAATTTCTTGAGAAAAATGAATCTGATTGTATTAACTTTAATCAAAGAAGAACTTTACAACCCTGGTGCCTTGATGTTGTACAAGCTCCTCCTAGGGTCCAGCAAGAATCTCCTCTACTTTGACAAGTTTAACTCTCTTCCCAAAGAAGCCAAAAGGTATGTAATCTCTCCTCTCAAGCTCAAGTAGGAAATCTCAATTCCAACAGCATTTACCCTAAAAAATGTTCAGCTTTCAACCCCCCTAGCAACCGGCCCAATGCCTCAATTTATAGTAGAGAGGAGGGAAGTTACCAGGTCCACCTTCAAAGGGATAGAGTCCTCCTTCAAAGGGATAAGCTCCTCTCATCAAGGGGTTAGCTCCTTTAGTTATGGGATGCATGAACCACCTAGGAGCGAACCAACCACGTCAAGATTTCTTCTAGAAGTGTCCAGAATTCACCCAAAGTAAGTTTTTAGTAATAAACTTGCGCCTTTTTTACTTTTACAGGGGTCTGCACCCACTCCTTTAGAGACAGAGCGGGCAGGTCCGTAGGGAACATGACCAAGGGGTGCGGGACCATAGGTAATGGTAAGAGAAAGTGCGGGACCAGAGTTTTATAAGCTTTCAAAGACTTTCTCTCATTTTTAAAGCTTGACATGAAGAGCTGAGGTTTGAGAATTGCAAAGCAGGACAACATGAGTGGTGATAGAGTCACACTGACTGCGGAAAGTCATGGTGACAATATTTTGTGTAACAGGCACAAAAATAACAATAGAGGGATTCTATGGGGCACAGTAATAACAATATGGGGACAATAGGGGCACACCAATATTAATAAGGGATACAACTACGATAGTAATGGGGGAATCACTAGTATTATAGGGACCTAACATGCCCCTCTCCTTCAAAAAAGTGTTTTCCTCAACGCTTGAGTAGTTCTGGATGCTTATGTATAAAATTCTCATCCTCCCATGTGGAATCTTCAGCGGATAAGTTCTTCCACTTGATGAGATACTCCGAAATTGATCGATTTCGTAGCTGTCGAGTTCTTGTTTCTGTGACTGCTTCTGGTTCCAATATAGTTTTTCCTTCCTCGTCAAGTTCCGGCAATATTGTTTGAACTAGGAGCTTGTTGCCTATAACCTTCCTTAAACATGAAACATGGAAAACTGGGTGCACTCGAGAAGCTACAGGAAGCTCCAATTTGTATGCCATAGTACCAATCTTTTGCAACACCTTGTATGGACCATAATACTTTGGTGATAATTTATTATCCTTCTTAGCTTGCTTGAGGGAAATTTGTTTATATGGTTGTAGTCGTAGGAATACCCAGTCACCTACATCAAAACTTCTTTTGTTGCGATCTTGATCTGCCTATTGTTTCATTCTATTCTGTGCCAACACGAGGTTATCCCTTAAGAGTTGGAGAACTTGTTGTTGATGCTCGATGTGATGTTCCACTACTTCAACCTTAGAATTTTGTCTTAAATATGATGTGATGGATGGTGACTAATATCCATAAAGTGCCATAAATGGGGACATTTTTGTTGCAGTATGGAAGGAAGTGTTATACCACCATTTAACCACAGGCAACCATTTGACCCATTGTGTTTGTTTATCAAATACAAAGCAACGAAGATATCCTTCCAAACATTTGTTTACTATCTCAGTTTGCCCATCAGATTGAGGATGATTAGATGAGCTATGAGCTAACTGAGTACCAAGACAATAAAATAATTCTGTCCAAAAATTTCCAGTGAAAATGGGATCTCTATCACTTACAATAATCTTTGGGTTTCCATGTAGCTTTTGAATTGTTTCCATAAATGCAGTAGAAACTGTACTGGCTCTAAATGGATGTGATAATGCACAAAAGTGTGCATACTTGGTAATTCTTTCAACTACCACCATGATGACACTCTTTCCCTCAGACTTGGGTAAACCTGTGATAAAATCCATTGAAACCTCCTCCCAACATTGGCTTGGAATGGATAAAGGTTGTAATAGACCTGGGGTCTTAATTGTTTCAACTTTATTTTGTTGGCAAACCAAACATTCTGCCACAAACTTTTGAATATCTGATTTAAGGCCATCCCAAAAAAATTCCTTCTTAACCCTGTGGTAATTTTTTAAAAATCTTGAGTGCCCTCCTAAGGGAGAAGTGTGCAATTCCATAAGAATCTTTTGTTTGAGTTGGGAATTCTTACAGAGGTATAACTGATCTTTGTACCATAACGAATCATTTTTTTTGCTAAATGTATCAGATGTACTGGAATCTTGTTGTAACTTTCAAATAAGTTCCCACACTTCTTCATCATTCTTTCATTCCTCCCTTGCTTCATTTATCCAATTTGGTTGGATAATAGAAATGACACACAACAATTCTTCCACATCCTCATCCTTTCTTGAGAGTGCATCTGCTACAACATTTTTCTTCCATTTTTTGTAGATGATTTCAAAGTCATAACCCAACATCTTTGTGACCCATTTTTATTGCTCTTTAGAGGATAATATTTGTTCTAAGAAGTTGTTATCTCAAAATCAGACCCTGGAAGGCTGCTGACCAGGAAGACCTTAAGTAACTATTTCAAACCTACTTTAGGCTGAGGCTTAGCCTCCCCAACCTGAGAGGGCTCTCTCAAAGGATTAATGATTTTTTGATTATGATTAAGATGGCTAAATCTTATGAAACAAATATAAAAATGTAAGTGGTGGAAACACAATTAAAAAGTATCCATTGGGCTTATGGAGTTAAAATCATTTCAGTATAACAATGATATCAACCTTACATAGAAGTCAGGACATTTAGATTTCAACCATTCAGAACACACCGGAAACATATAGGACAACACAGTTTATAAATATGTGAAGAAAATTAGAGAAAAATCAGTGATTTCTAAGTAATCACATATCTATACCACTGCAAATACTGAGCAGAAGATAATACACAACATTCTGAACAGTAAACTCCTTCTGATTCCTGAGAAGTAAAGCCAAGTATTGTATTACTAAAACTGAGTCATATACATAGCACAATAGTTCCAATTTCTCTGAAATTTTCCAACCACAAGTACATTGTTGTTTCTGCTATATATAGAATTCTTTACAAGGCTGAGATTCCTCCTCCAGCATGAGGGGAACTCAAATTCTTCTTGCTATGACACCTATTCAAACTTTAACTACTTATTAAATGCAACAAACTGCTAACTAGAAGTTTTAGAAACCTAAGACAATTAGGAGTCTAATTCTACATCATGCTGATAATAACATTAATTACAATCAAATCTCATTCTCTGACAAGTGGTCTCCTTCAATTTAGTTGTGGTGGATGTTCGAAGCTCCTTACTGGTCCTTAATGTCTTATCCCTTTACTGCTGCTGAGAAGTAGGAAACTGCCCTGTTTTTATTCTTTTGGTTTCCTCAAAGATATTCAGAACCAATTAACCATGTTGATCTTCTTTAATTACCCAACCCTCTATTTTAGTGCCATGTTATTCATGTGCTATAAGCCTTTCCCATATACATGTGTGACGACAAAACCATTTTTAAAGTTGCTTGAAAAGTCATTTACAATACTATCATTTGTATAATAAAAAGTTTAAAATTCATATAACTTCTTTCTGCTTATTTTGCCATGGTTGATTGCTTGCATATTGTAAATGATCTTTTCTGAACTTTCCTTTCAAAAATGTCCCCTTGGTCCCTCAAAATTTGGTCGACTGAGCTTTAATTATGCAGCTACAGCAGTTTCGTAGCGCGCTACGAAACTGCTGTGCATTATGCGTTCTTTTTAGCAATTTTGTAGCGTGCTACGAAACTGCTATGTAATCACAAAACACAATTTAACACCAAAATCTGACTGACTTGAGCCTCTTTTATCTTGACATATCCCTTTCAACTCTCCTCAAGCTATCAAAACTGAGTAGAGATGTATCATTCTTCAAGAAACTGTAACAAGGTAAATCATCAAAATTTTGAATATAACCTTACTTGCTGTGTGGTTTCCTTAAGGAGATCTTTCCCGCTGGCTTAGCTGCAGCTTCAACTCTTGAATTTGTCTCTTCAGGACCCTGATCCCAGCTCTAAGTTTCATATTAACTCTTCTGATGAACTTTGTTTCTTTTATTGCGGGGATTGTCTAGGTATAATATTGTGCATTACAGTCGACCAGCTCAGGTATTTGAAATGTTTTGTCTTCCCACAGAGCTTGCATTTTGTCAAAATGGGCTTCCTTGATTGCATGCTTCCTAGAGGCTTTCTTCAATCTAGCAATTTCAAGATTTGCTAATCTCAACTTATCTTTCAATTCTTCAACACTATATTCCTTTTGCGGGGTAATTGCCTTCCCTCTATCTTCTTTATGTAGCTATGATGATGTTTCTAACGAAGTCACAGGTCCATCATGAGTTTTCACGATTTCCTCTGTTTCGCCTGCTTCTGGCAGTATCTCCTGAATCTGTTTGAAATTCCTCATTATGGGTCTTCTTGGCTTAAAGACAAATTGAGAAACCTGATCATCAAACTTGAGCTTTTTCGAGGCTTTGATTCTCTTTGTCTTGTCTTTACCTGATTCTATCAAATCTGCTTGAACCAGGGGAGATTCTTCAATATCAATGGCTTGTAGTAAGTCATTCAAGTTTCCCTTTGAAACATGGTTTTCCTCAGCAACCACCTTCTTGCCTTTTTACTTAGCTAATTGACTCCTGGTCATTCTTCTCTGAACTACTTCTCCTATAGATGATTCACTTCTACCTTCTTTGATCTGAGTTTTCTCTTTCAGGGACTACTGGGGTGTTTCTTAGATAACCATTGATCTGGTGGGCTCCCTTACTTGTTTCCTACCTTTCAATTTTGTGAGTCTCTTGGATCTTTTTTCTGTATGATGACCAGTTGTTGGTGGAGAATTTTTCACAGCTTGGGGGCTGAGACCACTTTCATTTTTAAAACCAGACATAAACATAAACGTGGGCCAGTCCCTACCTACTCTCTGGACTTCATGCAGAATGATAAACTTAACTAAGACGTGGTGAAACAATGAGGTCTCACAGGCTTCTTTCCTTAGCTGCACCTTGTCACACATTTTGCTTAGGCTACGAAATAAGTAGAAAGGTAAATCAAGAGATATCTTTCCTGTGAAATGATGCAGAAGCTTGAAATGATATGAATACACCTTATTATATCTCCCTTCATAGGTAAGGTACCTCTGTATGTAGGTAAGAAAATTTTCATATGAGTCCTTGACATAATTTCTAGGCACATAATTGTTTAAATCTAAGTCAATGAAATACGACTTCAGAAATTCTTTGCAGGGGGTCATATCAAATTTGAAAATTTTAAACCAACTTTCTTGTCCCATTGGAATCTCAGTAATTGTGCATATTACCTCTGGAGAGATTGCAATTCAAGCATCCCAACCTTTGAATTCAGTCCTGTAAAATTCAAGGCAAATTCCTTGGTGATTTGTGCATGACCTCCTTGGAGTTTCTCGCAAAAATTCCAACATCCAACCTGCTTGAATGCATGCTCAACTTCTCTGTTCTTCAAGATAATTTCTAAACCTTCAGGTTCATTCCTCAAACATCTCCCTGACCCGTGCTCTTTTATTTCTGTAGATCCTTCCATGAGACTTCAGCATAATGAAGGTTTTGAAATACTGGCACTGCTCAATCTTCGATCCCTGCTTCGCTTGATGACTGCCTCGCTTGATAACTACCTCGCTTGATGTATAATGAATTCAAATTGAAGGCTTGTATATTTGTTCCTCATGCAATGAATACAATCATAATTATGACTGTGAATGTCTGGCTCTTCTTGAAACTTGCAATCCGAGTGTACCAAGGTACCTAACGACTGTAATAATGAAGATAAGCGGTTGGACATGATATGTGAAGTGTATAAGCTGATAGTGGATGATGCAACCATAACTGAACTTGAAAGATCTGACAATTAAGAAAGATTTGCTACGGATTGCACGAATCTTTGATTTCGTAGCACAACCAGTGTAAAATCTGGGCTATGCGCTACGAAATCACCTAAACTGCACTGCGCTACAAAAACACCTAAAGCATGTCATAAAATTTAAGAACCTTTACAACGAGCTTGATACAGAGAGTCTATGTAAGTTATGGGACCAATGGTGAATGATAACAAACAATTAACCTTTATTTAACCATCCTACCAAGACTCTTAAGGCACTAAGACTTAGATACTAAAGCAAACATGGAAACACTGAACTCGGACTAACACCTAATCCTCACAATCAAACTTGATGTGAACATTTTAGAAATTGCTTCTTTAAGTGATAACAGAAGTATTTAACGCTATCATGATCCGTTTTTACCTTGAAGTGTCTTCCCATTAGGTAGGGTCATCATTTATTAAGTGCATGTAGTATTACCAACATTTCCTTCTCATAAATAGCTTTGTGTAAATAATTTCCCTTGATTGGACGACTTTTGAAAGAAATGTGTCTTCCATCTTGCATTAAAACAACACCAATTCCATTTCCTGAAGCATCACATTCCACAATAAAGGTTTTTGTGAACTCTAGTGTAGCTAAGACTGGTGCTTGGCACATTGCCTCTTTAAGATGTTCAAAGGCCTTTGTTGCTTTTGGAGTCCATGAAAATGCATCTTTCTTCAATAATGTTTTTAGATGTGCTACTATTTTCCCATAATTCTTAACAAACTTGCGATAATACCCTGTCAACCTGAGAAGTCCTCGCAAATTCTTTATGGATGTGGGGATTTTCCATTCCCTAATGGCTTTAATTTTGCTAGGGTCAACCTTAACTCCTTCATGAGATACAATATGACCCAGATATTCCACCTCTTGTACTCCAAAGAAACATTTGGATCTTTTTTCATATAATTGTTTCTCCTACAATAGTTGTAGCACCTTGTCAACATGTTCAACATGATCCTTCCAAGACTTGCTGTACATTAGTATATCATCAAAAAATACTTGCAAAAATTTTCTAAGGGTGGGTTTGAAAATGGAATTCATCAAACCTTGAAATGTAGAAGGTGCATTGGTAAGGCCAAAAGGCATGACCAAAAATTTTTAATGACCCTCATGAGTTCTAAATGTTATTTTCGAAATGTCTTCAGTCTTCATTCTGATTTGATGATATCCTCAAAGAAGATCCAACTTGGTGAAGTAAATTGATCCCTGCAATTCATCCAATAATTCATCAGTGACAGGAATGGGAAACTTATCTTTAATAGTGAGCTTGTTGATCTCCCTATAATCTAGACACATGTGCCATGATCCATCCTTCTTATGCACCAATACTACTGGAGTAGAGAAAGAAATTTGAGTAGGTTGAATTGTACCAACCTCTAACATTTCTGCAACCATACATTCAATTTCACTCTTTTGGGCATAGGGATATCTGTATGGCCTGATGTTTGGAGGAACACTTCCTGGAATCAAATGAATAGCATGATCATGATCACAAATAGGTGGGAGACCTTTGGGAGTCTCAAATACCTTGGAATGATTGTCCAAGACTTTTTGGAGATCTCGAGAAAAAGATGATTTCAATGTGGAAACATCTAGCAAACATAATTGTGCAATCACACCTCATTGTTCCTTTTTTAGAAGCTTTGTCATACCATTAGAGCTAATTATCTTTCCCAGTTTCCCTACAATACCCCTTAATTCAACTTCCTTTCCTTCCACAGAAAATTTCATGAAAAGTTCTTGAAAACTAAAAGCTATTGTACCCAAGGATTGTAGCCATTGGACTCCTAGTACAACATCAGCACCTCCCATTGGAATGGAAAGCATTGGGCTATTCAATACATATTCTCCCATGGATAGCTTGATTTTATGGCACTTTGTAGAGAAATTTATGGTTCCTCCACTTGCAGCCATCACTTGACACTCTGGTGCTGCATATAGGAAGTAATTCAATTCTTTTGCTCTCTTACAATGAATAAAATTGTGGGTACTTCCTGAATCAATCAACACTCTTACCTTTTTCTTCTTGATATGTCCTTATATCTTGATATTTTGAGGAGTGGTAATTCCAGCCAATGCATTACAAGATATGGTCGGATTCATTACTTCTTTATCTAGGGTTTGTTCCTGGAGTATATCCTCTTCTTTTGACATTTCTTGTTCCTTTTCTTCCTCCTCTTCGCAATCTATGTAGAATAATTTCTTCTCAGCACACTTATGACCTTTAGTGTATTTTCTATCACAAATGTAACAAAGCCCTTTTTCTCTTTTTTCTTCCAATTTTTGTGTTGTCAACCTTATAGGTTGGGGAAGGCTAGGGGCAACAACACTTCCATATTTATAGTTGTGAGTGGTAGGCTTCCTGGTTGCCATAATTTTTCTTTCCATTTTTCTTGCTAACCTAAATGCCTTCTCCAATGAATCAGGTTCCAAAAGGTGAACCTCATGTTGGATATTATCCTTTAAAGTCCCTAAGAACATATCAATCCTATGATCCTCTAGAATATCTTTTACCCTTATGTTCAATTTTTGGAAGTCCTCAATGTGCTCCATCATTGAACCCTTTTGTTTGAGACTTATCAATTGGCTAAAAAAGGTGTTTCTTTTTGTATCCTCATAATGTGTTGTCATTTCTTCCGTAAAAATTGCCCAAAGTGACAATTTGTTTATGAGAGAAAATCCATCAATACCATACAAACTGATTTGGTTCCAAATATAAAGTTGCAATACGCACCTTTTGTGTGTTTTGCACATTATGGAGATCGAAAAATTGCTCCATCTGTAGTGTCCATGTTGCGGGATCCTTACCATCAAACTTCCTCATATCAATTTTTGGAATATGTTGGTTCTTCGATCCAACATTAGAGTCTATGGAATCATGATTAACATTTATTTTATTCTCATTATGAGTTTCCTTTACTACCCTTTCACCATTACTAAGCATTTCTTGTAGAAACTTTGTCAAATCTGTCTTCAAATCGTCCATCTTAGCTTCCATGTCATTCATCTTAGCTTCCACACCATACATCTTAGATTCTACATCTTTCCTTAAACCATCCATCTTAGATTCTGTTACTTTTTTTACGAGTGACATTTGTTGCACTTAGTCTCTTAATTTTGATATATCATGTTGCATTTCTTCCTCTTCTTCATGATTCATGCTAGAGATTTCAGGTTGCTTACTAGGTGTTTGCATTTTCTTTCCTCGGGGCATAAATTACCGATAATAATGCTTTACTATGCCCTTTGAATTCCTTCAAACTATTTTTTCAAACCAAGATTATGCAAAAATTAAAAAAAACTACACACCTTTTTTCACTTTATAGAAGCTCGATATTGAATTTGATGTATCTCTGTAATTTCGAATTATCCAGTTCTGAAATTGCAACCTACAATAGACCTCTGTGTCCTATTCCCAATGCCACCAGTCTGATCAAATTTATATTCTCCAAGAAAGAGTTATGCACAATCTCCCAATATGACCTGATTATATACATTTGCGGAAGAGCGAACTTGTATGAAGTGCCACGTGTCACTGTTTTGACCTTCAGATCTAAAAAATATACACAGGAAACTACAGTCCATCCTCTTTCTGTAACTTCTTATGAAATTGTAATATGATGCTCAAAACAAAAATTATGATGATTTTCCCCAGGTCACATGTTTGGAATGTAATTCGGGAGTCTACAAAAAGGCAAACTTCCTCAGATCATATCTCCACAAATATAGCGCGAAAAGCTTTGAAATTCAGACCCAAGGTTAAGAACGATTTCAGACCAAATGTGTTTTTTTTTAGAATCTGAAACGTCGCAAAAAAAATTATAGCACAAATTCCACGATGACCTGTTTGGGGCAGCGAAACCCTAGAATCCAAAGCTCTGATACTAAATGTTATGAAACCAGCTCACAAAAAGATAGAGAAGATAGATCAACGCCTTAGAATTTAGCCACTTTGAGGGGGAAACCTCTACATTACATAAATGAACAATTCTTGGATGATACAAATGACAAAACCTCCTTTCTATATATAGGAGTCTATGGGGTCACAATATAACCAAGCCGACCTAACAATAATAATATAAAGGCACAAAAATAACAATAGAGGAATTCTATGGGGCACAGTAATAACAATATGGGGACACTAGGGGCACAAAAATATTAATAAGGGATACAACTACAATAGTAATGGGGGAATCACTAGTATTATAGGGATCTAACAATGTTCCTACCATACGCTATCATGAAAACACCCTTCTTATACCCTCCACCTAGTTTTGTTGCGCACCAAGTCATCGAAACAGTCACATTTCTGAACATGGATTTCATGATTCCTGTCTTGTATCTAGCTCCATATGCCATGTCAGCAAACATAGGTATTACCTCGATTGGAATCATTCATGTACCTACTCCTCAGGAAAGCACCCCAAAATGAGCTACACCTGCGTTAGCACTAACAGATGCGAACAAAATGGATAAGAAAAAATGGGAGAAGGTGGAAGCCTCAAACTTGTCCTCATCTAAGGTACCTCCAACCTATTATTTATGTGAAGTATCAGATCACCCTACGAACATGTGGTTCAAGTTAGAGGAGTTGAAAGCTCTTCTACATGCCCCAAAAATGCTAGTGGTCCCACCTCCACCTGTAGGAGAGAATGCCACAATATCACGTAATAATTCCTTGCACACCAACCATGCATGTGCCATATCCATGGAGTATGACCATTACACCCATCACATCACATAAATACTTTGGTATCGAGATGTATTAGGAGCACATTCTCAAGGCAATACTGTGACCCCATCACTTCCCTTGCATCGGTGGTGGATGATAGGTCCAAAACCATATTTTGTGTTTCGAGGAAGATTTACTACACATAATTCATCGATGCACCCATAACAATTCTACCTTATACCAGTGGTCATTCTCTAGAATAATGGAAAAAAGGCCTTAGGCAGTGTTTTTGAAACCTCCCAATACATGTGCCTTATGTGATAGACCCGACGACATGGTCAATCAATGTCAAGAATTGAGAAATATTAGCGATGTCTTTCTCTTATTGCTCCACATCCCTAGACCTACTTGTTAAAATCAAGTTACATGCTTATTGATGAGTGCCAGTATCGCAGCAAGGATGCTGCAACTCCTAGGCTACCATCTTTACTTATCAACCCGAGGTTTGTACAAAATTGGAGGTGACAATGCTATATGCACAAGTAAAAGTGAAGGTCTTGCCTGTTGTCACTGTTCATTTGGATAGAGGACCCAGGGGTTCCAAGCTGGACTTCTACAGAGTCAGAAGAAGCTTGATGCTTTGATGGAAGAAGAGAAAATATATTCTAAGAGAGCTACTCTACTGCAGTAATGAAGAAAACAACGTGTAGTGCTAAATCACACCATATCCTAATTAACCATTTAAACAACTATGCTAAGCTGAATTGCTAAATCAACACTAAACTAATGCTGCTATCTAAGTTACAGAAGTAAAGAGCATCAAACCATACTAATGTGTAAGCAAGGAAACTAAGCTAAATCTATTTTCACTTTTTTTGGTAAAATCAAGCATGAAATTTAATTATTCTTGTGGATGTGACAGGTGGATGGAAGGTAGTTGAGGATGGCTAGAAGATCTATGGAGTGTTTAGGTTGTGTGGAAGGGTCCTAGGAGGCCTTTCATGAAAGGAAAGGCCACTGATATAGAAGATCAGGCCAAGAATGAACTCATTGTGTAAATATTTATTTATTAATGCAGAAGTGCAATTTTTGAGTTTGTGTGGTGTGTATTGAGTAATTGAATTATGAACTGTGTGTGGATTCAAGTAATTCTGCATAACATAAGTGTTCAGGGAATTCAAAAAGAATCTGAGAGAGAGGGCAGTAGTCAAAGGAGTATTGTGATGGTCAAACAATGTTGGAGTCTAATTGAATAACGAAATCAAAGCTCAGGAGTGGTAGCGTTTAAATAATACGCAGAACAAAGTTCAGGAAGGAGTCAAGCAGAAGAGAAATAAAAGATCGAAAGCAGTGAAAGGAAGAAGTAATGAAGTAGCATTGCATAGGAACCATTGGATCATTCGAATCAATGAACATGATTAACAGAAGATGAGTGGTAGAGATCTTATCGCAGGAGATTAAGTTAATATATGGATGGATCACATCATGTCACGTGTCGATAGAAGGGTGGAAAATGTGCGGAATGATGGAGTGGTATTCGTAGTTGGTAAGCAGTATCTCGTGCGCCCTAAGATTTGTAAGCGGTATTCCTAAATTTCATATGATTAGCCTAAGTGGGTGACACGTAGCATGGGAAAACCACTTTTCTTGTGCGCTCTCGATCGGATATCGGTCGTGCAAGAATTCATGCGAGATTTCACGATAGCTGTTGGATCATGCGGGATTGATAAATGGTGGAGATCGGCCAAGCTAGTTGGCGAGCGCATGATGCGATAGCTATTGGATCAAGTGAGATATATTGATGGTGGAGATTGGCCAGCTAGTTGGCGAGCGGGTGGCACGATAGCTGTTGGATCACAGATCGACGGTGGAGATTTAGAGCGCCTAAAGTAAAACTTTGAAATGAATACGTCAGCTATGCGACACGCGATTGACAGTGATTGGTCAAGTTTGTTGTGGATCAGACGATAAGGAAATCCATGGGTATAATCTGATTAAGATGTGATTTATTAGCTTCCGCTTAAGTATTTCAATGTGCCTAGGGGAATTTCAATGAAAAAGGTCGAAAAAAACTAGTGAGGGTGAGGGTGGACCAAGAGATGGTTGAGGTGGATGAGGTGAAAGATGGATGTTGGTCATGAAGTCTAGACCTCCTCCTGAAGTACCTGCAATGTTTAAAACGTGTGTGTCTTCCAAGAACTATGCAACAAGATACATTCTCATAAACTAGAAAAACATGAATCAGTTGCCCATATTATGCATGAAGAAAGTGCTGAAGGAAATGAGAATATAAGTGATATCTTAATAGAGAAAGAGAGTGATGGAAAAATATGACAATGAAATGAACCAAGTATTGAACCAAGACAACAAACTCCAAAGCTCATGCAAGAACTAGAAATCTGTATTTTTGGGGTTGCTAAAGGGTCTCTTCCTCAAGTCATCGTCCCAGAGGGAGGAGTTGAGGCCAAGACACCTACTGACAACCTTACAGTGATATTTTTCTCCTTTCTAGCCTGCTAATTGAAAGAAGGCACAAATGGAAGCAAACTAAAACACAACCAATCTACTCTACGTTGTTGTAATGGAAATGTAGCTACTTAAGAAAACGAACAATTAAACCATGAATATATGCTAGCATACATGTACAATAAAGAGGAGCCTTGGTTTCTAGGGTTGGGCCCTAACCCAAGAGCTTCAACCCTCTGAGTTAACTCAGTGCTTGCTCAAAACAAAAGTCATTCTTATTATCAAAACCATGGGTTACATAAAAAACTGTCACAAGTATTGCAGCTCGAAAATAGAGTAGAGTTTTACAATCAAAAATATGAATCCTACTGAGGTCCTAGGCCTCTCTACTTATACATCTGAAGTCTCCAACAATTTTCTTAAAATTAGGGAGGCTCGGCTCCCAAACTCAAGATAAACCAATGCTCTAACTTTCACTTGCTTGGTTGCCTTCTAGTCCTCATGATTTGGTTGTTTGCACTCTGAGCTGATGGAGTAATATTCGAATGGGGGGGTAGTAAATGAAGAGGATTTACCTCCTATAATTCCTCTCCCTTGTCCCATTCGAGTTTTGACCAAGGTCTTTGCCAAGATTCCTTGATTTTATCCTTTAATCCTGAATCAAATGCACATTAGACCACAAAGCAAAATATCCAACTCTAACTCATCTCATAAACAAAATATAATCAAAATTATGTAATAATTTGTGAGAATTGTTAGTTTGACTAAGCTATGAGGTGAATTAAGGCCCATATAATTACCTAATGATGAGGCTCATCATCACCCCCTAATGAAAGTGTTGCTCATACTCTGAGCAACTTAGTCAATGTCCATGTCCTTCATGGCTCTGGTAGCCTCTCTGACATCCCATGCCTCTGTTGTGGTCTCTTCATCTTGTTCATAGAAGCCTGCTTTACTTTCTACTTCTTCGCACTGCCTCTTTTCCTCTTCTTCTTTTCTCCCTTCTAGCATCCCTAGGAGTAGTGGTGGACTAAGTTTTAGGCCTATCCAATTGACCTTCAACCTTTGCATTAATTTCTTATACATAAGTGTCCTATTCAGTGCCTCTCTCAACCTTTGAGGGGAGTTATATTCTCTGATCTTCAAGCTGTGTGGCAGTGTGTTCCATCTCCTTAAGTAGGCATGTACACTATCATCTCCTAGCAACCTAAACATATCCTCAAAATGTGAAATTTCTTGCTCTTGGGTAGCAAGATATCTATGTGCCAGCTGAGGATCATTTGCAATTAGATTATGGGTGCTGATTAGGGCCATGGGATTTGATTGTTCAACTTTGATGAAAAGAGGTTCATTTTGCTCTCTCGCCAATATTCTTTTCATCTCTACAGCCCTTGACTCCTCATGGTTCATCCATGATTCCAAAGCCATTAATTGTAGATCTCCTAGCTCAGCATTAGGATCCCAAACATTCATGTCTATGAGGGCCATGTTGTGCAAGTAAAACTCAGCCATTTTGGCCCTATCCTCTAGCGTACTTTGATCCCAAAGATAAATAAACTGCCTGTAGTCCTGAAATGGCATGGTGCCCCTTTGTGCTAGTGTTTTAATATGAAATTGCAACCATTTTTCTCTGAGGTAAAGAGCATAGGATTTAGCTGGCATCCTAAACTAGATGGTGTCCAAGGAGAGGCTAGCCATACATTCTAGTTGGTTTTCCCTTTTGTGCAACTGTACTCTCAGCCATACATTTTCCCTCTCGAGTTGATCTCTCATTATTGCTTATTTTTCCCTTAAGCCACTTAGCTCTTTGCCCATTTCCTTGAGCTTCTCTTCCATGTGCCTAATGTCTTCCACCCCTTTTGACTTGGTGATTTGCATCCATCTATGGGTTCTGGCCCTCTCCTTTCTTTCCAATTTCTGTGCTTCCTATACTTTTTGTTCTAGATCTTGTAGGATGTCCTTACCCTTTAAGGAAGTTGATCTGGTACTAGGCCTCCTTACATAAGTGATTGGTGACTTAGGGGAAGTCATTTTGTCTCCTAGTGTAGGGGAATCTTCAATCTCAATAGGGATTTTTGTTGATATTTGTGGCTTCCCTTGTTTGATTCTTGTGCTCTTTCTTGTTCTGAAATATAGAGGGGTTTGCCTCCTTTTTTTCACTTTTTGCTTGACTGGGGTGCTGAGAGCAGTGAGGGCAGCTACTGCCTCCCTCTCAAGGGCCTCTAGAGACACCTTAGGTGACTCCTCCTTGTGTTCTTCCCCTTCTGTTTCAATGCCTTCTTCCTCTCTATTTTTCTTATCTTCTTCCTCTTGTTGCTCTTTCTCATCTCCATCATTTTCTTCCTTCGTTTCCTCCTCTGTTTCGACATCATCCTCCTTCTCTTCTCCCCCTTCTTTTTCTACTTCATCATGTTCCTATGTATTAGTTTCTTCTTCATCCATCTCATCCCCATCTAGCTTTGTATCTTCTTCTTCTTGTTTTGCCTCCTCCTCACTGACAGAAAGACTAACATCATAGGTGAGGGTTTTGATGTCATCCTCTACTGGTAAGTATCTGAAGACTTACCATGTTATAGGGATAATGAGGTTTTGGAGGGCATCCTCAATGAGGATCCTGATAAACACATGCTAAGCCAATTGTTGGGAATTCCCTTCCTTTACTTTGTTGCTGGAGTCTATTAGTGATTGCATCAAGAAATAGGGTATGCTAAGTCTTTGGTGAACTGGTGTTTCTACCCCAGATCTTAATTCTTCAAGCATCCTAAAATGGTAGCCATAAACAACATTATATCTACCCTCACATGAGATATATTTGATGAGTTGCTAACCTACCTCACTCCATGGGTATGGCAGAATATCCCTCCTTACTCCATTTTTATCCTTTGTGGGTTCTTCACCTTCTAAAAAGAATTTTCTTTTTGGCACCTAACTATCTGCTTTGTCTTCCATGGAATTCCTAGGAGAAGTGTAGTGACCCTACAAATGAGCTCTGGGGTGAGATCTATAGTGAGCCCTCTAACTATAACAGTGGAATGGATTCTGTTGTGTGGAGTGAGGGGATGAGCAAATTCTTGAGCCACCTCATCATCATACCCTGTGAATTTTTCGAAAAACCCCATCCATTGGTGTCTTACAAAGATTTCAAGCACTTGAGGGTGTTGTTGTATCCTCACAGTGTTTGTGGGTTCTCTCCTATTAAACCCTCTTGTCATCTTGCTTATGAGGCTTGAGGAGGAAATGAGAGGTTTGACACAAGAATTTTAAATTCATGAGAAAACAGAGTTTCCTATGTATGTAATTCACCTCCCATATTTGTTATAGCCACTAGATTTTAGAGCATTTCTACTTCATTTGCTTGTAAATGGGGATGGATTTTTATATCCTACCTCTTTAGAATGGTGGCAACGGACAATTCTCATGATATACCCTCTTGAACCCGTCTCTGCCTATCCTGTAGACTGCTCCTATAGACTGTTCATGTAGGAATTCTTGTGCATGCTCCTATAGAGATTCTCTTGTAGAATGATGGATCCTTGCTTTCGGCGGGTGGCCAGAGTTATGAGAGCGACATGAGTGAGGGAGTTCGAGGAGGTGGAATGCATGAATGCATGCAAACGATGTTTTGTTTCCCTTTATGGCTTTTCGGGGTGAGGTGGCGTGCTAGCAACAGAGGTACCTTGGCTTTTTTGGACCATTGGTCCCCACTACAACCTCATCATTCCCACTCCTTGTAATCAGCTCCCACCTCATAGATCGGTAGTTAACCACTTCTCATCGTACTACTCCTCTGTCTTTGAGTTGACTGCAGCCACGTGTTCGAGGACACTTGATTTTGTATGTGATGACTAAATGAAGGTGGCCAAGTTAACTGGCCACCTTTTCACTTATAAACCAACTACCTCATAGCCCTTACAACTTTTGATCAAATGATGCATATGAGTAAGTAAGTGGGATACTTACCTGTGGTCTTGATGCCATGCTGCAGTTGTTGAAGATCAGAGGTGTTGTGTTGTTTATTTGTTGAATGGTCATTCTTCTTCCTCCTCAACTATCTACTAATGATTTCTTGGATTTTGCAGGTGTTTATGACTGAAGATCTGATGCTGCTACTATTGTGGAGCTCTTGGATCATCCTATTGAAGACCTGTAGCTGATGATTGATATTCTATGGGATAGGCTGCTATAGGATTTCCTACAGGATGTTCTATAGCTACTTCTCCCTTAGAATTTCTTAATCATGTTGCTGGATGGGGATGTGTGGATGCTGCAATGAATGGACAGAGGAAGTAGGAGTGTGTGTGGAGCAAGGGGCATTCAGGTAAGCTATTACTCTCCTCTATTTTCATTTTTTTTTTTCATAACTGGAAGAAACTGATCTCTTTCTGTTTTGAATGGTGAGTGTAGGGATGATGGTAATGGATGAGGTGAGGATTTAGATAATGTCTAGAATGAATTTTTGGGACCTAACCAACCTACCATTTACCCTCGGATTTCTTCCTATAGGTTTTCCAAGCCACTGTAATTCCTACATGATCATCCTGTAGGTTTTCTGGGGATCCTGTAGAAAACACAGTCTTCACCTAAATTGAAGCAATAAAAGTGAAAAAACAATGGAATTGATGGAGGGATGCATGTTAAGGAGTGGAGGAGATGAATATATGTGGGGCAGGGTTCCCTTTGGATCTTCTCTTTGCTCTTTGATTGTCTTTCTCGCCAACCTACAAATAACAATTATGTCTTTTTTTTCTCTCTCTCTTTTTTTTCTTTTTTTCTTTTTTGAAAAACACCTAGGCTACCTCAAAGAGGTTTTCACCCTAGATGTTTGCCCTGGGCACCTCAAGGAAGGTTTTCACCCAGGGATCTTCTTATTCTTTTTTCCATATTTTGTTCTTCATCATTGGGCTGCCTCATGAGGTTTTCAACCCAAAGATGGGACACAGGCACCTCATGGAGGTTTTCACCTAAATCCTTATTCTTTTTTGTCTTTTTCAGTGACCTGATGATGGAGGAGCTGGAACTTGCTCCACCCTCATCACTGTCTTATTGATATTGTCAATGAACTCTTGTTTTGATAAAGGCCTCTTGTACATTTTCAATCAGTGTCCATTAACAGGCAATGGAATGGCTTCTTCATCTATAGTTTTGATTTGCATTGAAACATTATCATGGCATCTTTCCACCACATAAGTTCTGAGCCATCTTGTCCTTACCTTGCCCTTGAAGTCTTTATACCTAGAATCATATAACAATGCCTAATCACCCTCTTGAAATTGCTTCTCCTTAATATGTCTATCATGCCATATCTTCCTCTGAAGCTGAACTATCTCTATATGTAGGAGGGTATGCATTATGAATTTATCCAAGCCATTCAAATGGGAAAATCTTTCTTTCTGTGCATGACTAAGATGAAAATCTAGTTGGGTTGCCATCCTCAATGTGTGATATTCAAACTCAATGGACAACAATTCCTTTTTCCCATAGACCAGCTCATAGGGTGTAAATCTAGTGGTGGTCTTCCATGTTGTATTATAGGCCCAAGTGGCCTCAAATGGTCTCTCTGCCCAATCCTTCCTATTGCTGCTCACTACCTTGGTTAAGATGCTCTCCAGTGCCCTGTTGGTCACCTCTACTTGCCCATTAGCTTGTGGATTATAAGGATTGGAGGTCCTATGCTTTATTTTGTGATGGATGAGCAGTTCTTCAATCATGTTGGAGGTAAATTGGCTGCCTTGGTCCGTGACTAGCTCTCTAGGGTACCCAAATTTGTAGAATACATTCTCCCTTAGGAACTCAGCCACTTTCTCTCCTGTTGCTACCTTAACCACATTTGTTTCAGCCTACTTAGTCAAATAAGCAGTGCACACAATAATGTACTGTTTTTGCTTTGAAGGAGGGTTGATAGGCCCAATGAAGTCCATGCCCCACTTGTCAAATGGCTCGAAAGTCACTTGAGGTTGTAGGGGAATTTCATCTCTTGGAGTAGGCTTTTCCATCCTCTTGCACTGATTACACTGACTAATGTAATTTTTCACATCCTGATGAAGAGTGGGCCAATAATAGCCCGCTCATAACACTTTGAATGTTGTCCTCTTTGCTGCAAAGTGACCTCCACAAGGCCCATCATGATAGGTCAGAAGGATGTCAAAAACTTCCTCTTCCCTTACACACCTTCTCAAGATTTGATCTAGGCCAAGTTTGAAAAGATTTCCCCCAATCCGTGTGAAGGGGGCACTTTTCTTGACTATCTTGCTCTTTTCTTTTGAGGGAAAGTTTGGTGGGAACTGTGCTGATACCAAATAGTTTGCTATATCAGCAAACCATGGGTAGAGAACTAAAATAGAAAACAAATGCTCGTCTGGTAACTGGTCATCCACCATTCCTTCTTTACCTGTAGGCAGATTCATCCTAAATAGAAGGTCTGCAACAAAATTTTCCTTACCAGGCTTATCAACAATAGGTAGATCAAACTACTGTAATAAAAGAAACCATCTTATAATTCTAGCATTCACATCTGGTTTGTTCATTAAATATTTGATTGCAACATCGTCAGTATGCATAAATGTTTGGTAGCCTGTAATGTAATGCCTAAATTTGTTTAATGAATGCACAACAGCTAGGAGTTCCTTTTCGGTCACAGTATAATTTAGCTCAGCCTTTGACAGGTTCTTACTAATAAAATAGATGGCATAGGACAATTTCTCCTCTAGCTAACCTAAGGCTGCTCTTATGGCTTTGTGTGAGGCATTAGCATGAATATGAAAATGGAAGGCCTAGTTTGGGCCTCAAAGAATTGGTGCAGCAATTAACTTACCCTTTAAAATGTTTAAGGCTTCTTGACATCTTTTTGACCATATAAACTCTTAATATTTGGCAAAAAACCCAAACAAAGAAGAGGCCAACTTGCTAATGTCCTTTATGAACCTTCAATAGTATCCATCTAATCCTAAGAAACTCCTGACATCCCTCTACTTTTGCGGAAGTGGGACCCTTTAGATGATTGCTATTTTGTTCAGGTCCACCTACAGTCCTTGCTGAGATATTGAATGTCCTAGCACGGTCCCTTCAGTCATTAAGAATTCACATTTTTCCGGACTAAGAGACAGGTTCATTTCAATGCATTTGTGCAATACTTTTCTTAGGTTAGTTAGGGCTTCTTGAAAATCACAGCCATAAGGTGTAAAATCATCCATATAAATTTCCACTGCATCATGTACTAATTTGGTGAAAATACTCAAGACTGCTCTCTAGAAAGTGGCAGGAGCATTGCATAGGCCAAAAGGAAGGACCCTATAGGAAAAAGTACCCCAAGGATAGGTGAATTTGGTCTTATCCTGGTCTTCTAGGCAGATTTCGATTTTGTTGTACCCACTGAATCCATTTAGGAAAGAAAAAAACTTCTTCCCTGCCAGGCCATCTAGCACTTGGTCAATGAAGGGTAGGGGAAAATGATCCTTCTTTGTGGCTTTGTTCAACTCCCTGTAATCGACACAAATCCTCCACTTACCATTTTTCTTGGGAACTAACACTAAAGGAGAGACCCACTCACTGTTGGAGATAGGGTAAATGAACCCTGCATTTAGCAGTTTTTGTAGTTCTTCTTCTACTATATCTTCAAGAGCTGGATTCATCCTCCTTTGTGGTTTCTAGACTGACTTGCAACCTTCTTTGATGTATATGTGGTGAGTACACACTAAGTGGTGTACTCCCTTCATTTCCTTGTAACTCCAAGTGAAGGCCTCTAGGTTTTCTCTCAACATGTTGCATAGCTTTTCCTCTTCGAGAGCAGAAAGAGATGGATTAATTTTCAAAGTTTTCTTTGGGCTGAATTCTATGGTTTTGGCACGGAGTGGGTTGGAATTGTCCAAGCATAAGTCAATTCGATGATTTTTCTGGGTTTCCCTTACTTCTTCCTCTAATGGAAATGAACTAGGAGTTGGACTTTAGAGCAAGTGTTCAATTAATTCATCCTCATCTTGCTATCCTCCTCCTATGGCTGCTTCCAAATCATAAAGTTGGGCGAAATAAACCTCATCTTCTTCCTCCTCCTCCAACCATAAAGGTAAAACATACTCTAGAGAAGGTTGAGCAGGAGGGTATAGGACTAACTGCTTGGACATATGCTCATTCTTGATGGTCATATTCCCAACTCTGCAACTAATGTAAGCATCAGTTGTGGCCAACCATGGCCTCCCAAGGATGAGAGGGTAATCAATAAGCTTAGCCTTAGGCTGGAGAACAAGAAAATCTACAGGGTGCTCCCAGGAGTTAATGGAGACCATCACATCCTCCACAATTCCCTCAGGGGTGACTGTGGAAGGGTCTGCAAGTTGCAGAACTATTTTGGTCTTCCTCAATGACCCTTAGAGGTTGAGCTTGAGCATGGTGTCCTTGGTCATCACATTAATGGAAGCCCCAAGATTGATCAGAGTGTGTGGGACGATGGTTCCATTGATGTACACATCTACTATAGGGCTTCCAAGGTCCAAATATTCCAGACATATTACCTACCCCAGCATTAAGTCAGACAACTACCCAATGACATTAATGGTAGGGGCATCCCTTTTTCTTCTACTTGGATGCTTGAAGCACTTCTCCGTAATCAACTTATTGTAAATGGGGACATCTTTTATTTCTTGGAGAAGGGGGATCTTTACACATAGATTTTTCAATTCTCCTAGAAGTTCAGTTTCTTCTTGGGTAGGCTAGAGTCGTTGGGATAATCTCTTAGGAAAGGGTGGATTTAATATAAGGTTGCTTTCCTCTCTTTCTTCCTCAACCTCCATATGTGGAGAGGGAGGTTGGTTATCCGGGAGAATTCTCCCAGATCTTGGGTTGATCTCTTGGATTTCTACAACATAAGCTAGGTATGATGTCTCTCCACTATATACTTGTTGAGCCTGCCTATTTTTTGGGTTCGAATTTGGCTGGGCAGGCATCTGGGGTTGCTTGGGTGTAGTAGAGTGTATGATTTGTGGTTGGGTAGGTGGTGGAGGCAATAGAGCTATATAATTGTTGTATTGGGGCCTCCACCCCTGGAGTGGTGGAGTCCACTGAGGTTGTGGCGGAGCATAAGGTTGAAATGACTGGCTGGCTAGCTGAGAATGATACTAAGATGCATAAGACCAAGGAGGGGGTGTGGACCTGGAAGGATGAGCAGGGGGTCCCAAAGAAGGTATACTTGTGGTTTGGTTGGGGTTGTAATATGCATGGGATGACCCTTGCATACCCTGTTGGTATGGTCTAGGCCCAAGAGGTCTCCTTTGGTTGATTTGGCAAAGCTGGTCAGTGACCCCTTCAGCTCCTTGATATACAACTTTGAGTCCGGGTAAAGAAGGGAACTTGTCTATGGAGTGGTTTTCTTCATAGACCGAGCAAATTTCAATGCAGTTATTCATTCCTAGGATGCCTCCTGCTGCATCTAGGACAAAATATGGCCAAGTCTCTCTCTTCTTCCTCTTTCTTCCTTTTGATATTCATGGTGTCCAATTGCAATGAAAGGGTTTGCAACATCTCACTTTTGAAATCTTCCAGCATATTTCCAATTTTACCCTTGATCGCTGAGTTGGAAGATGATGTACTGGCCATAGGTTGACTACCCTTACCCTTTTTCCGAACTGCCCTAGAATGGTTTCTAAAGACAATCTTGATATCCTCATAGGGTAATTGGTAGATATCTCCTCTCGCTAAAAAATGTAAGGTATCTAGAAGATCTTCCCTTAATCCTCTGAGCAGGACTAGCTTTAGTGACTCGGGGTCAAGTGTGCACCTAGCCCTTTTGTAACTCAGCTAGAATATTTCTTTGTAGTCTTCTAAGGATTCATCCTGGCCCATGATCATCCTAAAATTTCTTCTTTAGTATCCTTTTACCTATAGTAGTCCTGATATTTGTTGTTAAAAGCCTGCTACATTTGAGCCCAACTTGTGATGCTATCTCCAGGTAAACCCATCAACCAGTGCAATGCTGCATCCTTGAGGGTAGATGGAAACAGTTTTAACTTTTTCTCATCATTTGTATAGTCATAGGTTTAGCATATAACAACAAACTCAAATAGGAAAGTGTTGGGGCCCTCCGTGGTCAGGCCATGGAAATGAGGTTGGGGCCCTCTATCATTTCAATTTTTAGCCATTGGTTCAGTAGGAATGGGTTCCTCTTCTTCTTCTTCCCCTGTAGGTTCTTCAAATATGTCAGGTTTCTGACCCAAAGGTTCCTCCAGTTCACAGCCACCGAAGAAGAGAGAAGGTTGGTTGTTGGATGTAGTGGGGGTATTTAGCAAGAATTTCCCTAAATTGTCCCTATTCTTATGAGGCATGAAAGGAAAGGCTTTTGAGTTGGATTTTATAAGATTTTTTTAAGCTGGAAAGTACTTTGGAGAAATGAAATTGCTGATTGAATGAAAACTACTGACAAAAAAAAAATTACTTACTGAATTGAAATTCTACTTGCAAAATGGAAAGGAAAGAATATAATGACAACTGAAAGAAAGGAAGCTACTAGATTACTTTTGCAGAAATAAACTAATGGTAGAAAATTGGAGACTAGAAATAGAAGAAAAGAAAGCAGTAATCACATTCTACTCAAACACCTCCCCAGCAATGGTGCCAAAAAGTGATGAGCACCAGTATTGCAGTGAGGATGTTACAACTCCTGGGCTACCAGCTTTACTTATCAACCTGGGGTTCATACAAACTTGGAGGTGACAGTGCTATATGCACAAGTAAAAGTGAAGGTCCTGACTATTGTCATTGTTCATCTGGTGAGAGCCCCTAGGGGTTCCAAGCTAGACTTCTATAGAGTCAGAAGAAGCTTGATTCTTTTATGGAGGAAGAGCAAATCTATTCTAAGAGAGGTACTCTACTGCAGTAATCAAGAAAACAACATGTAGTGATAAATCACACCATATCCTAATTAATCATTTAAACAATTATTCTAAGAAGAATTGCTAAATCAACACTAACCTAATACTGCTATCTAAGTTATGAAATTAAATAGCATCAAACCATACTAATTTGTAAGCAAGGAAACTAAACTAAATCTGTTTTCACTTTTTTTGTTTTTTTGTTAAAATCAAGCATGCAATTTAATTGTTCTTGTGGATGTGACAGGTGGTTGAGGATGGCTAGAAGGTCTATGGAATGTTTGGATGGTGTGGAACGGTCCTAGGAGGCCTTTTGTGAAAGGAAATGCTACTGATATAGAATTTCAGGCCGAGAACAAAATCATTGCATAAATATTTATTTATTAATACAGAAGTGCGATTTCTAAGTTTGTGTGGTGTGTATTGAGTAATTGAATTATGAACTGTGTGTGGATTAGAGTAATTCTACATAACATAAGTGTGCAGGTAATTCAAAAAGAATCCAAGAGAGAGGAAAGTGCTCAGAGGAGTATTGTGATGGTCGGACATTGTTGGAGTCTGATTGAATAACCAAATCAAAGCTCAGGATTGGTAGCATTTACATAATACACAAAACAAAGTTTGGGAAGGAGTCAAGTGGAAGAGCAATCGAAGATCGAAATCAGTGAAACGAAGAAGTAATGAAGCAGTAGTGCACAGGAACCATTGGATCAGTAGGATCAACAATCAGGATTAACGGAAGATGAGCAGCGTAGATCTTATCACAGGATATTAAGTTAACAAATGGATGGATCACATCAAGTCACCTGTCGATAGAAGGGTGGAAATGTGCAGAACAATTTAGCGGTCTTCATAGGTGGTAAGTAGTATCTCACGTTCCCTAAGAGCTATAAGCGGTATTCCTAAATTTCATACAATTAGCCTAAGTGGGTGACACGTAGCACGGGAAAACCACTTTTCTCATGCGCTCTCGATCAGATATCGATCGTGCAAGAATTCACATGATATTGGACAATAGCCATTGGATCATGCGGGATTGATCAACTGTGGAGATCGACCAAGCCAGTTGGTGAGCAGGTGACCCGATAGCCGTTGGATCAAGCAAGATAGATTGACGGTGGAGATCTGCCAACCTAGTTTGCAAGTGGGTGGTGTGATAGCCGTTGGATCAAGCGAGACAGATTGACGGTGGAGATTTGGAGCCCCTAAAGTCAAACGTTGAAATGAATACGTCAACTATGCGACATGTGGTTGATGGTGATTGGTCAAGTTTGTTGTGGATCGCATGGTAAGGAAATCCATGGGTATAATCTAATTAAGATGTGATTTATTAGCTTCTGCTTGAGCATTTCAATGTGTCTAGGGGAATTTCAATGAAAAAGGCTAAAAAAAACTAGTGAGGGTGAGGGTGGATGAAGAGATGGTTGAGGTGGATGAGGTGAAATATGGATGTTGGTGATGAAGTCTAGACCTCCTCTTGAAGTACTTGCGATGCTTAAAACATGTGTGTATTCCAAGAACTATGCAATAAGATACATTCTCATAAACTAGAAAAGCATAAATCAATTTCCCATATTATGCATGAAGAAAGTGTTTAAGGAAATGACAATATGAGTGAGATCTTATTACAGAAAGAGAGTGATTGAAAAATATGACAATGAAATGAACAAATTACTGAATCAATACACAAACTCCAAAGCTCATGCAACAACTAGAAATCTATTTTTTTGGGGTTGCTGAAGGGTCTCTTCCTCAAGTCATGGTCCTAGAGGGAGGAGGTGAGGCCAAGACACCTGCTGACAACCTTATGGTGATCGTTTTCTCCTTGCTAACCTGCTAATTGAAAGAAGGCACAAATGGAAGAAAATTAAAACACAACCAATCTACTCTATGCTACTGTAATGGAAATGCAACTACTTAAGAAAATGAACAATTAAACCATGAATTTATGCTAGAATACATGTACAATAAAGAGGATCCTTGGCTACTAGGATTGGGCCTTAACCCAAGAGCCTCAGCCCTCTGAGTTAACTCAGTGCTGGCTGAAAAAAAAACTCATTCTTATTATCAAAACCATGGATTACATCAAAAAATATCACAAGTCTTGCAGCTCAAAAATATAGTAGAGTTTTACCATCAAAAATCCAAATACTACTGAGGTTCTAGGCCTCTCTACTTATACATCTGAAGTCCTAAACAACTTCCTTAAATTAGGGAGGATCGGCTCCCAAACACGAGATAAACAGATGCTCTGACTTTCACTTGCTCGGCTACCTTCTAGTCCTCATGATTTGGTTGTTTTCACTCTGAGCTGATGGAGGAATATTCGAATGGGGGATTAGTAAATGAGGAGGATTTACCTCCTATAATTCCTCTCCCTTGTCCCATTCAAGTTTTGACCAAGGTCTTTGCCAAAATTCCTTTGTTTTATTCTTTAATCCTGCATTAAATGCACATTAGACCATAAATAAAAATATCCAACTCTAACTCATCTCATAAACAAAATATAATCAAAAGTATGTAATAAGTTGTGAGAATAGTTGGTTTGACTAAGCTAGGAGGTGAATTAAGGCCCATATAATTACCCAATGATGAGTCTCTTCACTTGTACAATCATTGTCACATGCATTCCCAAGTGCATGATACACACAATTTCCAATACCTTCCTCATTTTGGAGACGCAAGAGCAATATTGCGACAATAGACATCGAGGGTACACATCCTTCTACAAACACTAATAATAATCTCTGGAGGTGGCTTACACCCATGAGTGCCCATCTCATGACATTAATCACACATCATCATCTCATGCTGTGAGACTCACTGATACCTATACCATTTACTACATTAGTGCTAATGTTGCGTTGAATATTTGTACCAGTGACTCTCATAGTTTTGAGACATGTCCTATGTTATGAACATTTGGATAGCTTACAATATGACATTCACCAATTCATAAAATCATTGAACACTTTCCTCCCATGGAGGATGATGCATTGGCTCCTAGAATGCCAATGTTATCGTGGGAACCTACTCCCACTCAATAGCAATCCACCATGATGAATATTCTCCCACTTCCTGGTGCTAACAGCACACACCATTATATTCAATTCATTTCCTCAATCATAGTAACCTGATTCAAGTAGTTTTCTCAACAATTCTTGGTGTCAAGACTACTAAACCCACCACATCGGTGGTACCAACACTAATTTTGTAGACTCATCCAATATGCACATTTTCAAATTCATTAGGTTCTATGAAATCAACCATCAAATCATTTTCATACTTGTCAACCAGCATAGCTAGGTCCCAATCCCATCCTGATGACCTTACACAACCCATTTAACCATTAGATAATAATTTTGACTGAGATGAAGATATTCTAGAGGTCGTGATGGAACTAGAATGTCTACGGGATTCCATGCATCATTGTTCTTTCTTTTTACCAGAGAAAGACTTTTCACCTATTTATGCAACAAGTCATGATATTTGCACAATAGAATAAAAGGAATTTATACTCTAGGACAAGTATATTGGTTTAAAAATCCCATCCTGACATTAGATGCATTTGAGTAAGGGAACATGTCAAATATATCACCTATAGTTAAGGTAGATATTTCAACCAAGCCTGTCATATTCGAAGAATTCTTGCTGGCAGTAGCATGCTCCCCAGATGAGGTGGCCTCATACAAAGCTCTTTTTCAAGAATATAGGGATATCTTTGAATGGGCTTATTTTAAAATGTTAGGAATTAGTCCTACCATCATAGTGAACCATATTGAAACATGACCTTATGTCTAACCTGTTAAGGCCAAAGCGATGAAACAAAAAATCAACAAGATCATAAAAATTGGTTTTGTATTTCCTATCACTTACACCTCTTGGGTTTCTAACCCTATAACCTTCATGAAAAAATAGGGCACCATTTGCATCTATACTGATTTTAGAGATATGAACAAAGCATTTCCCAAAGATAATTAGCCTACACCCTTCATCGACTAGGTCATCAATGCATGTCTCGGTCACAAGGCCTTATCCTTCATGGATGGATTCTCAGGGTATAACCAGATTCAAATACGTCATATTGACCAATACAAAAAAACCTGCATAACACCATGGGGCACATTTGCATATCGTGCCATTCCCTTCCTCCATAAAAACATTGGTTCCACCTTTCAACGGGCCATGAACTATATCTTCCATGATCTAACTGATCCAAGTGGCTCCAGACACATGGAGAAGTCCCAGAGGACTCAGAAAGGGTCAAAATTCAAACTGGTCATATTTCTCCCAAACAAGCACCAGATCAAACTGCTCATTGCCCTGATTCCAACAGTGTGAATGACACTCACATCTGAGCTTGTATGGAGGAGATAGAACCCGTCAAAGTTGCGGTCAAAGTTGGGTTGTGGGCCAGGTTTAAGTGTCCTACAAATTCACCATCAACCACGTGGTAACTTAGCTCACAAAAGCGAGAGAAATTGTGGCCTATTTAATTTGCCCAATATCCCTTATTTTTGTGAAAGTTAAAAATGACCATTTGTTTTAAAAAAAATTAAAAATTAAAAAATTAAAAAATATATATAAATGAGGTGGCAGGCCATGACCCCCACCACTGCACCCCCCCCCCAAAAAAACAATGTTTAAAAAAAATATGTTAATTAAAAAATGAGCCAGTGGCCATGATCCCCCACCAGATCCTCCAACTTCCAACCCAAACCATACCATATATATATGGTGGTGGGTGGTCAAACCCCGCCACCACCAGAACGATACAATCCACAAACCGTTGCAACCAAATGAAAAATTTAAATATAAATGGTTTTGTATGTATTTTTGGTAGGGCCAGGATCTGATCCCCCAACCTCCCTACCTTGAACCAAACAACCCAACTAACTGGCCAAACAACGCTTCATTTTTAAATCCATTGCCCATTGTGTATAAGACCCTCATACATTCATTTGCATGAGGGGGCGTGTAGAACGAAACGGGGAACGAAGGCTGAATGGAATGGTGGAACCGAAGCCAGGCTAGAGGTGGAACCATGACGCAATACCAGAGGGTGGAACCATGATGGCACGCTTTTTGAGATAGAATTTTTGCAGATAATCTTAGGATGCTAAAAAGATTCTTTGGGAGGTAAAAGATCATTTTGTCAGAATGTAATAAAGTTTATTGTCACTTTTCTTAGATTTTCACAGGGAATGCAATGGTGAGGTCAGATTTGCCTTTTGAGCAGTGGATTTGGAGATTCCCAGCAGAGGAGAATCTTTGAGAATATTGAGGGAATCTTCTAGATTCCTTGGAGGATGAAATTTCCCAAACTCAGAATGCAGTGAACTTTATACTCATTCTTCTCAGAATTTCACAAGGATCTCAATGGTGAGATCAGTTTTCTGATTTGAGATGCATATCTCCAGTCAATCCAGAGGAGGGAATCTTTGGAGAATCACGAGGGAGTCTAAAAGATTCCTACAGGCCCAAATTTTTCCTGTGTTAGAATTCGACAAATGGATAGTTAATTTTACATGTCTCGACAACACAAATTCAGTGGCGTAGCTAGTTTTTCCAACTAAGCCTTCTATTTTTCAATTACTTTCTAGATTGGAGTGATAGTGCCAGATTTCAGAGTGTGGACAGTCGATCTTATTCCATGCGACGCCATGATTTGGATGGTGCATTCAGATCTGGCAACTGAGTATTTTATTCTTCAGCCAACATCACAGTTGAGGTATATGAAGTTTTGTTGTCATGCACTTCTTTGATCATTTTTTATGAGATGTACTATGTTGTTTCAATTCCTACTTGATGTATGATGTGGAATCTTTATGTCCATTTCATGTGATATGTATTCATCATGGATTATTATGTATGTTTTGGTTGAGATCCCTTTGATGCCATGATGGTAGGATACTCATTGTCACCATGTGTAAGTTTATGTCATGCTGATAGGACGTTTGTTGTGAGTGATAGTTCCTGTAGCGGAATGTCTCGTGGAGAGACTTTGCCACTCATCTAGAGGGCACATGTCCTTGTATGACAAAAAACATAGTCCATGTACATCTTCACCATTTCCAGCACTGAATGAAGCATCCAACACCATCTTGACACCGGGTCTGGAGACATAGTCCACACTGGACGAACTTTGTTATCAATGTCTCTTGTTTATGGTTTGTTGATCGTCATTATGTTTCCATTTTCTTAAGCATGCATATATGTTCATTTATTCTCTTATAAAATGCAATTCTAACTACATCATGGAAGAAAAAGATCTTGGTTAAATGCGGGAGTTGAGTCAACTCAAATCAAGTTTGGTATAAGAGCGGTCTTCACGTGGATGTGATTTGCGAGCATGAACAATGGAATGTGGAGCAATGGAGGATGACAAAGAAATCTATGAGACCATGCTCAGACTGTCCAAAAATATGAACATAGTTTATGAAGATCTATAAGAAGAGACATAGGAAATGAAGTGATTGCAGCTGCGGTTGTGAACCACGGAAGAGGCCCTGGAAGAACTGAAGCACAAAAACTAGAGTCTTAAAGCAGATAACACTAAATTGAAGATGCTTCTACAAGAAGAGAAAGAGGAGAAACATAGTTTTCTACAATAACTGCAAGCTAAGGATGAGGCCTTGGAAAAGATGCAGTGTGACCCATGTGAGGTAAAAAGTAATTCTTTGGATTCATGTATGCTTCTTGATGATGATTTTGATGTTTTTGAAAATCATACCATAGGAAAATGCTCCAAACTATTGAGGAAAATAGGGTATGAAGGAAAAGGCTTGGGCATTAATGGCAAAGGCATTGTCAACCCCATCAAAGTAGAGGAATTACCTCATCAGGCAGTACTTGGTTATGTTGGGAAGGAAGTTGGGGAATGTGCCAAGACAGCTAGCGAGCCACCAACAACAAATGATGAGAAGTCCTCATCAGTTCTTTCCAACTCGACAGTGGAGGTAAAAGATGTTGATTTCCCTTCAGTTTCATCTTCACATAGTATAATTTTTGTTGGAAATGTGGAGATACCAATTACAGGGACAAACATGAGGCTCCTTACCAAGATGAGGTACAAGGAAGAAGAAGGACTTGGTGTTAATAGCCAAGGCATAACTCAGCCATTGGAGGTTGAGCAGAAACCTCGATTTGAGGGCTTGGGATATACCGAAGGAGAATGCTCAAAGGTGTCAGAGGCTTTCGAGACATCATTGAAATAATTAAGGAAAGAGAATGATGGGAACACATCACCATCATTCCATGGTAGTTCCCATTGTAGGGAAAGAGTTGAGGAAATCTCTCATTTCCATATTTACACTAGAGACAACAAGGAAAGGTATAACAAGTCTCAATATTCAAATGTTCATTTCAATTACAATCATGTTGTTAATGATGAATGTAAAACATGGCATCGAAAAACATGTACTTTTTGTGGTTTACATAACCATACATTTGTTGAGTGCTAGAAAAGAATGGCAACATGAAAGAGGATGAGGCATGAAAGGCCTTCTCCATCGCAGAGGAAGAAACATGTTAAGCAGATCTGGAGGAAGAAGACTTATTGTAGTCATTGTGACAGAGGTGGCCATCAAAGGGCCACATGTTAGAGGCTCCATCCAGAGCAACATCGTAAGGACAAAGCATCCATGCATGAACCAGATGAAGTTGTTGTTGACCAGCAAATGCGCCACAAGGAGATGACCCATTCACTTTGATAAGTGATAAATGGTTCTTCTAGGCATGGTAGAATGTCATGGTCTTATTTTTGCCAATCATGTATTGAATTTTAGACTGTAAAAGTGATGATGTGTTTTCCATCACTTCTTGTAGCAACAATGATGTGTGGACGTATTTTGTGCTACATTTTAAACTGCGAAAGTGATGATGTGTTTTCCATCAGTTGTTAAAGCAAAAATAGTGTCTCGCCTTATTTTTGTAAATTATGTGTTGCAGTGATGATGTATTTTCCATCACTTGTTAAGCAACAATGATATTTTGGCCTTGTTTTCATAGCTAGGATATTATTTCCATTTTGATGTAAACTTGACCACTAAGTATGTGTTATAAACTCATGGCAAGTATGGGATGCTTGGGTCATTAGTTGGTCATGTGAATTAAGAATGTAATTTGTAGAATTGTACTAAAAGTTTGTAGAGGTTGTAGGTGTTGGTTCATCGCTTATGGCTCCAAAGGACAAAGGTAAAGGAGAAAGAAGGGTGACTTATCGGATACTTAGAAGTGCAGATAAGGTACAAAGAAGTTGCAGAGTACTTTCATGCTTTTGGAGGACCAAAATCTCCTCAGTGGGGAGGATTGTTCTAGGTGGCTCGAGACACATACATAAGTCCTAGAGGACTCAGAAAGAGTCAAAATTCAAAGTAGTCAGATTGCTGCCAAAGTAGCACTAGATTGAAGTGCTCGTCGCCCTGATTCTAACGGTGTGAATGACGCTCAAATCTGAGCTCTTATGGAGAAGATAGAGCCACTCAAAGTTGCGGTCAAAGTTGAGCTATGGGCCAGGTTTAAGTCTCCTACAAATTCATCGTCAACCAGCGTGGGAACTTAGCTCACGAGAGAAGGTGAAATTGTGGCCTCTTTAATTTTCCCAATATCCCTTATTTTCATGAAGGTTAAAAATGACCATTTGTTTATAAATAAAATAAAAAAATTTAAAAATATATAAATGAGGTGGCAGGCCATGACCCCTGCCAACCCCCCCAAACGATGTTAAAAAAAATATGTATTAAATAAAAAATGTGCTGGTGGCCATGACCTTACCAGACCCTCCAACTTCTAACCCAAACCATACCACATATAGATGGTGGCGGGTGCTCAAACCCCGCCACCACCAGAACCATACAATCCAAAAACCATTGCAACCAAATGAAAAAATTAAATATAAAAGGTTTTTTTATGTATCTTTGGTGGGGCCAAGATTTGATACCCTAACGTCCCTCCCTCGAACCAAACAACCCAACCAACCGATCAAACAACACTTCATTATTAAATTTGCCACCCATTGTGTATAAGACCCTCACACATTCATTTTCACGAGGGGGACTGTAGAACGGAACGGGGAATGGACGCCAAACGGAATGATGGAAGCACGAGCCAGGCTAGAGGTGGAACTGTGATGTAGTGCTAGAGGGTGGAACTATGATGGCACACTTTTCGAGACAAAATTTTTGCAAAGAATCTTAGGATGCTAAAAAGATTCCTTGGGAGGTAAAAATTCATTTTGTCAGAATGTAATCAGGTTTACAATCATTTTTCTCAGATTTTCACAGCAAATGCAATGGTGAGGCCATATTTTCATTTTGAGCAGTGGATTTGTAGATTCCCAGCGTAGGAGAATCTTGAGGGAATCTTCTTGATACCTTAGAGTGTGAAATTTCCTAGGTCTAGAATGCAACCAACTTTATACTCATTCTTCTCAGAATTTCACAAGGATCTCAATAGCGAGATCATTTTTCTAATTTGAGTTGTAGATCTCTAGTGAATCCAAAGGAGGGAATCTCTATAGAATCACAGTGGAATCTAAAAGATTCCTACAGGATCAGATTTTTCCATTGTCAGAATTCGACAAATGGATAGACGATTTGACACCTCTTGATGACACAAATTCAGTGGTTGAGTCAGTTTCTATAGCTGAGCCTTCTATTTTTCGACCATTTTCTAGATTGGAGAGATAGTGTCATATTTCAGAGTGTGGACAGTTGATATTATGCCATGTGACGCCACGATTTAGATGGTGCATTTAGATCCAACAACTGAGTATTATATTCTTTAGCCAACATCAGAGTTGAGGTATGTGAATTTTTTTTGTCATGTACTTCTTTGATCATTTGTTGCGAGATGTACTATGTTGTTTTGATTCCTGCATGATGTATGATGCAAAATCTTTATGTCAATTTCATGTGAGATTTATTCGTCATGGATTGTTATGAATGTTTTGGTGCAGATCCCTTTGATGCCATGATGGTGGGATACTCATTGTCACCATGTGTAATTTTATGTCATGCTGATAGGAGATCTGTTGTGAGTGATAGTTCCTGTAGTGGAATGTCTCGTGGAGAGACTTTTCCACTCATGTAGAGGGCACATGTCCTTGTATGACAAAAAACATAGTACATGTACATCTTCACCATTTCTAGCACTAAATGAAGTGGCCAACACCATCTTCACACCGAGCCTGAAGACATAGTCCACACTGGACGAACTCTGCTAACAATGTCTCTTGTTTATGGTTTGCTGATCGTCATTATGTTTCCATTTGCTTAAGCAGGCATATATGTTCATTTATTCTCTTATAAAATGAAATTCTAACTAAATCATGGAAGTAAAATATCTTGGTTAAATCCAAGAGTTGAGTCAAATCGGATCACTTTCTCATCTTAAACCATCCTATTTGGATGACCTCACAATACAATCCAAAAAGTGATAAGATCATTTGTAAGATATATGCTTAGTGTTTCAGATATGTCGATAATATAACCTGCGCTTGAACCCTCTCAAGTGTGTCTTTTGCTTCAACATGGGAAGGCTACTAGGATTCATTATTTCCTAACAAGGTGTTTGAGTTGACCCTCTAAAGGTCTAGGCCATTCGAAAAATAGCACCTCCAAAAATGTTGAAGAAGCTATAAAGCCTATAAGGTAAGGTCAATTTCTTACGCCGCTTTGTTCCCAATTATGCCACTTGTGTACATAGCTTATTGCACCTTCTTCATTAGGATATTCCCTTCCATTGGGATGAACAATTCTAAAAATCATTTGAAGCCCTCAAAGATACATTATCTCAAGCTCTGTTGATTAGCCCTCCTAACTATACTAAGGATTATACCCTCTATTTATGAACATAAGAAGTAGCCATTATGGGGGTAGTAGTCTTAGAATGACTAGATAATAGAAAACATGTCATATATTACCTCAACAAGAGCCTCTCCAGGCCTACATTAAAGTATGAGCCAACAAAGAAGACAGCCCTAGCCCACGTACATATAGTACAAAATCGTCAACATTATATCATCTTACAGACCACCACCATAATAGAAAAAATTGGTCCCATGATATATTTTCTCACTTGTCATATCATGAACCATAAGTATACCTGATGGGCTATTATTTTTCAAGAATTCAACCTACGGTTTTCTTCCCCTAAAGGCAAGAAAGATCTTATCCTTGCATATTTCATCGCAAATATCCCTACAGAGTCCCAAGGGTCCCTTGTCAATGATTCTTTCCCCGCAGAACATTTGTTCCACATATCTACAGATGACCCCTGGCACACTGACATCATCCTCTTTCTTGTAACCAAGAAGTTGAACCCTGAGCTTACTCATGACGATCATTAGTGCATTCACCATCAAACCCCCCATTACCTTATTATAGGGTACATTCTTTATCATCAAGGCATCGACACCATTCTATGTCAATGTATTACTCTTGAGTAATCTGAGTAAGTATTAAATGATTTTCATAGTGGAGCCTACGATGACAACCTATTCAGGATGGCCACTGCCCAAAAGATCCTATGTGCTAGTTTCTTTTGGCCCACCATTTTCTGGAACAACATTCAAGCATTCAAGCGATGTGAGTGTTGTCAAAGATATGCTCACAAGGTGTGAGCTCCACCAACTCCCCTACACCCAGTATTTATCGTGGACCCTTTCTACAAATGGGGCATAGACTTCATGAATTGTAACCCTCAGTATTCATGCATATATAAGTTCATCGTGGTCATCATTTCCTACATTAGAAAATGGGAAGAATCCATGCCCACTTATAATAACAACGCAGAAATGGTGGCATGGTTTTTCTCCAACCATTTCATAACACGATTCGGTGTTCCCAATGATTTGGTATTGGATCATGGAAAGAACTTTGAGAATGAGATATTTCAAGAACTATCCCAACATCTTGGTTTTTCTCAACAAGTTTGCTTCCCCATACTACCCTCAGCCCAATGGGAAAGTAGAAGTAGTCAATAAAGTTATCAAAACAATGTTGCAATGCATGGTGAAAAATCACAAATCCAATAGGCACCACATGGTTTTCTCAGCCCTATGGGCATACCACACAATATTCAAAGCATACATAGAGCTCACACCCTTTCAATTGGTATATGGGGTCGAAGTTTTTCTCCCCATTTAGTGCAAGGTCCCTAAATTACACGCAACCATTGAAATCCTCTAAGATACCTCGCCTTTAGAGAAAAGTCTAGTACAATTGGAGCACGTCGATGAAATCAATGGGAGTCTCTCTAGCATAACAAAGCCCATAGAAAGAGGACTAAAGCCTCCTTTGAACATAATAGCACCCCTCATTCATATATAGAATGGGAGTTATTCCTTCACTACGATGTTGGTAAATAAGCTTTAGGACTATAGAAGTTCGAAATATTATGGAAGGGGCCATACATTGTTAAACATTGTCTCCTTAAGTGGGCATACATGTTAGCAGAGCCTCATGGGACCTGCATCAAAAATCCCATCAATGGGATCAATCTCAAAAATTTATATCCACAACATTAAAAAAAAACTATAATGTAAATGTATGCACCATGACTTATTTTTATGATGATCACCTTATCACAAATGTACACTAAAATCACTCTCTCATATGGATCATTCACTAGCCTATCATCATGAGTTCACTAATGGTGCTTCTCGATTGTTGCAAAACCTCACTGCAACAGCCTAAGCCATATATTCTCATGACTTGAAATCCTTACACTAGAATGGGATTTGCATCAGGTCAACCATCAATAATCAAGTTGAATATGATGTCGTCATAAGCCTCTTGGTTGATTCCTCCCACTTAGGTATCAGTCACCTACATGTGTTCCTTGAACGTCAGCTTGTTGTACCACAGTTGAACAAAACCTTCAGGGGAAGTGACCCTTTCCTTTTTCATAAATACATGCACGCACAAAGGTTAGCTTGTGGTTTTTATCATATCATATTTTCACATATGGAAAGAGATAAAAATCATGTAGTAGATTGCATCACTAATAAAATCCTAGACTCCCTTGTATCACATATGTTAGTCCTTACAATCTCCTAGGCTAAAAAGGAAATCGAGAAGAGTAACCTAAAACCACTTTAGCTCAATAGCTAGCCCTATTGAGCATGAGAGGGATCTATCTAAGTCTCTTATTAGGGGTATGACTTTAAAGAAAATTAATTTTAGGCTAGATATGCGTATTCTTTTGTTTGTTTGTGAAAATTTGAGTTTTAGGGTTTGTTGAACTTAGTGTTTCGAGCCACAAATAGGTCTAGGTTGTAGGATTGCAGGAGCAAATATGAGAAGGAGCTAGATAGCAGAATCCATGGTATATTTTGAATATTTTCAATGTAGTATAGAGGCGAAAGTGTAGAAGAAACTAATGAGCATAAGTAAACATGATTTCATTAGCTTAGGAAGACTTAAACATAACTATGAAAACCATATAACATAGCTTGAAAAACAAGAATTATGCATATTTCACTGAAAGGAATCCATAGAAAGAAGAGATATCATGTAGATGAAGATTTTTTAAGCATTAAAATACAAAAAGAATGAATTACAGACACCATGAACTCACTGGGCTAGAGTTCCTTGAAAATAGATGCAACTTGTCTTTGTATTAGCTGAAAAGATGATTACATGCAAGCCTCCTTCACAAAAAGTTAAACCCTCTTCTCCTGAAGAGAGATGATACATATAGAATCTCCTAGACCACTTTCCCACCTTTAGGAGTCGAATTCCTTGGTGAAGGAACTGACTCCAAAATTCTCTCAACCAACAGGTGAGAGTGAGAAGGTGAAGCTCAAACACTTCATGGAGAGTTTGTTTAGGAGTTTGCTTCTTTTATGAGGCCTAATAAACATAAAAAACAACATATTATGTACATATATTCATGCCTACATCACCTATCCTCGAAACTATTTCTATTACATAAAGAAGTTTGATTTTATCCAAGTCAAACTGGAAACTAGAAATTTTACACAGTGAAATTTACAAATTAAAACACAGAAAAGTGCAGAAGCACAGCACCGATTTGGAGCTGATTTTGAGGTACCTTCCAGGGGTCAAAATGAAATATTGATAGAGTGGTCATCTATCCCTTCAATTATATTTTCCATAATAGTTTGAATATTTGAATTTGGACCATGGGAAGGCCTTCAAATATCCATTCTCCCAAGGTCGCTCCAGGAGCGCAGCGCCTGTCAAAAAAGGGTCCAGAATGCTAGTGTTTTGCCACTTTTTTGAATTTTTCTTCACAACTAAGCCACCTGTGAAAAATATTCGAAAATGGGTTTTTAGAGGATAGAAAAATATTTCCAAAAATGTACACCTTTCCTCAAATGGAGGCTTGAGGAAAAAGCTGGCAGGGTCAAAATTTTGGGTTTCTCTGCAAACATATGGATTACATATGGAGTTATATCTCTCTAACCATACGCATTTGTAGAAAAATGAGAGAGGTTTTTGTATATAAGGAAGTTTTTAATAAACACCTCTCTCCGTTTTGGGAAATTCATTTGCATTGGCTCGTACTTCGTGCAACAAAATCATGACTAAAACAAGAAATTAACTTGAATTTTTTTTATTTTCTGACATAGGTCTCCAAGAAAGTTCATATATCCAAATATATGATACCTGTGTAAAACATGAAGGAGGTTTTTTTCCCTTGGTATATTATTGGAAAACACCTCTTCCACTTTTGTCAATTTCATCTCCATTTGGTCATAAACACACTTTGAAGAAAAATCGTCCTTGTGTGCCGCAAATGACCTCTTGATGAGTTTGTGAGGCACTGATGTCTTTGATGTTAGATGGCTAAAATATTAAGACATGTCCTCCATTATTTTACTTCTTATTTTTAGTGTGTGTGGCCTCTTCTTCCAATGTGAAACTCTAGCTCACTAGGAAGAAGAATTAGGGTTTAGGTTTAGGAAAACAAGGGATTTGAGACAATCTTGTAGATGGAGGGGAATGAAGGGGTTAGGGGATTTATAAATTCTTGGGAAAATTTTTAGTGGTAGGAATAGATTTTAGGGAGTGTAAGGAGGTATAATTGATTAAAAAGAGTTAGGGAAAGGTGTGGAAAAGTCCAAAACACAGTCCTAACCTAGAAATTTGCAAAAACGCAACATTGAGCTAGGGTTTAGGGAAAATGAGGGGAAATGAATGGAATGGGTATGGGAAATGGTTGGGAGGGGTATATAAGGTATTTTTGGGGGTTATGGAACATAAAATCTATGATTTTTCTCACCGTAATGAAGCAAAATAATTTGGATACCAAAAGCACAATGAAACCCTAGGAGAGGGATTTTCACCGAGTTCTTTAAAATGAAGGATGCATAAGAGGTGCCAGATGTTTATTTAGTTGCCAAGGAGATGCTTAAACTTGTGAATGATGAAATGAAACCATTTTGATGCTTTGGATGGTCCTTTGTAGCTTGAAAGTTGATTTTTTCTTTGGTAGTGGCATGACATCATATGTCCCTTTGAGAAATGATCAAACGAGGTAGTGTACTGCAACATTTGCTTATTTGAAATAAAACATTACCTTTACCTTTATTTTGCTTTCCCTAAGTTGCTAACTCCCTTTATCCACTACCTCACATGATGGACATGTTTTTGTTTTTACATATGGTATCATGACGACACATGGAGTTAAACCCTAAACCATGACCTAAAATGAGGAATTTAACCATTTCATGACCCAAGACACTTAAATGAAGATATGATACCTTGAAGAAGACAATGACCATGATGAGTGATGAAGACCATGAGTAAGTGAAGGGAGCAGCAATGACATGGACATCAACAGCCAGTGACCAAATTTTTATTTGAAGATTCACTGAAATGACAAAAAATTGACTTGACACCCTAACAAGACCTTGTAAGAGCATATTTGATCACTGGTGATAGCCTGAACTGAATAACACTAACATTGGCTCCAACTGGGGATGGTAGCTCCTTGGAGGTGTCAAAATAACTGTAGACCAAGTAGCCTTTTCCATTGGGCATGGAGTAAAAATGCAAAGAATAAATTCAAACTAAAAACTGACTAACTGAAGTGACTTGACTATAAAAACCACCCTCACTGAACTTACTTGTGGCAGCAGACCATCGAGATATTAGGGCCTTCACCTTGGGATTCAAATCCTGATCATAACTGTGCACCTGCTGAAGATGTATATATAATCATGTGTAATGATCCCTCTAGTGTAGCCAATCCAGCAAGTGGCTACTTACTTGAATTATGCTTGTACTTTCCTTGAGCAGGTAGAACAAAAAAAAGCTAGGAAACTCTGAGTGTCCACTGGACATGTTCTCATGATCCATAAATACAAGAAAATTCATCTTTCCATATGGCTGCAAAAAATTAGTAAAAGGATCTTGAATAATCTGAAATGTTACCATGTCTTGAAATTCAGTAGAAATATAAGCACACCCTTCATTTTCCAATGCAAATTTTTTGCCAGGATGAAAATGTTCATAATTTTTTTCATTCACATTAGGAAAATAGCAGTTTGTTCTTGAAAATCTACAATTGAGGAAACCATATAATCAATAGAAAAGAAGTGCACATCCATAGGATCTGGGACAATATACTCTTCTTCAAAAGACTCCTCATTTTCTGTTCCTAGAAGAAGATGATCATGTGCATGAGGCTCTAAACAAGCTCTCCTTTATCGTTGCTCTCCTCTTCATCATCTGCTTGCAATGTTTGATGACAATTGTCTAGCATAATTACATTGTCTGAAACCTTCGGACATGCCATTTCAAAATTATGATTTGCACAAATCTACCCTTGAAATACTGCTTCAGAAAATGGATGAGCTGGAGAGACATATGAGTGGTGAATGTCTAGAGATCCTTGTTCATAAATTTCGTTAGAAACCTCATCTTGGTCTTCACAAACTTGATCTTGAAATAAAAACTCAGAGAGGAAAAAAATCTGAAAAAACAAGTGAATCACTCTCTTCATACCTCTCATCCAAAAGACACGGTTTTGGATGCTCATGAAAAACTTTAAATGCAGAAACCACTTCAAGTATATTTGATTCCTCATGTGCTTCAATAGGAAGCATATCAATTTGATTATCACAAGAATCAAGGAAAACAACTTCTTGTTCACTATTTCCTTTCAAAAGTATATGATCATTGTCATAAGATGGTTCACTGCTTAAGTTTTCTATACATGCAATTTCATAATTCCAACTTGGACCAATTTCTTCCTAACTGTTAGAATGCAGATCTGTTTCATCTTCAAGTAAAGAAGAAGTTGTTGTGTGTTGCGAATGATCCTTTGTATCAAAGCAGATAATCTTTGTTATATTCTATTGGGAATAATATTCGTAAAGGGCCTCTATGATCTCATAATCTAGACATTCTTCATCACCAAAAGTATCTTCAAGGTATTGAATGAAATTTCCACAGGATTCACAACAATCTTCGAACAACAAGAATGAATGACATGACATTTTCCATAAAACTCAAAGAATGTTGTGTGGAATTCTTTAAGAGAGAATAAGCTACATGGCTTCAATCCTTCATACCATGATATTGCTTTTCCTTCTAGGTTAGCCATAAACATTTTCATCAAAAAATCCTCATGAAATTTAATCCCAAGCTTATGTATATGCCATTGAAATTTGATTAGATGCAGAATAGTCTCATCCTCATTTCCATCTATGAATTTGGGCAGATTAGTTTGCCAATATATGTAAGGAATATGATTAAGAAAAACAAGAATATGAGCTCAATTCATAGGATCATACCTTCGAGCAGTTGAATCCATTTTGAAAATAGTTAAGCCACCAAGAAGTTCTTCAAACTACCTATTTTTTTGAACAGTGGAGTCGCGATGAGAATTCTAAATGTCTGGATTCTTCGACACTAGAGTTTCCAGGTGAAAGATGCACAACCTTTCTTGTGCCTAATCATTGTTCACCACCAGTAATCAAATCTGATCTTTGTCATCATTTCCTATAGAAGATATGATCTTTTTTCCCCGGCAGCAGCGCCAAAAATGTTAGTCCTTACAATCTCCTAGGCTGAAAAGGAAATCGAGAAGGGTAGCCTCAAACCACTTCAGCTCAATAGCTAGCCCTACTGAGCATGAGAGGGATCTCTCTAGGTCTCTTACTAGTGATATGACTTTAAAGCAAATGAATTTTAGGCTAGATATATGTATTTGCTTGTTTGTTTGTGAGAATTTGAGTTTTAGGGTTTGCTGAACTTAAGGTTTGGAGCCATAAATAGGTCTAGGCTGTAGGAGTGCAAGAGCAAATATGAGAAGGAGATAGATAGCAGAAGTGATGGTATATTTTGAATATTGTTAGTGTAGTATAGAGGAGAAAGTGTAGAAGAAACTAATGAACATAAGTAAACATGATTTCATTAGCTTAGGAAGACATAAACATAACTATGAAAACCAGATAACATAGCTTGAAAAACAAGAATTCTGCATATTTCACTGAAAGGAATCCATATAAATAAGATATATCATGTAGATTAAGATGTTTTAACCATTAAAATATAGATAGAATGAAGTACAGACACCATGAACTCACTGGGCTAGAGTTCCTTGAAAATAGCTGCAACCTGTCTCTGTATTAGCTGAAAAGATGATTACATGCAAGCCTCCTTCACAAAAAGTTCAACCTTCTTCTCCTGAAGAGAAATGATAAATATAGACTCTCCTAGACCACTTTCCCACCTTCAGGAGTCAAAATCCTTGGTGGAGGAACTGACTCCAAGATTCTCTCAACCAACAGGTGAGAGTGAGAAGGTGAAACTCAAACACTTCATGAAGAGTTTGATTCTTTTATGAGACCTAATGAAGATCAAAAACAACCTATTATGTACATTTATTCATGCCTACGTCACCTATCCTCGAAAATAGTTCCATTACATACAGAGGTTTGACTTTGACAAAGTCAAACTGGAAACTAGAAATTTTACACAGTGAAATTTACAAATTAAAACATAGAAAAGTGCAGAAGCGCAGCGCCAACTTGGAGCTGATTGTGAGGTGCCTTCCAAGGGTCTAATTGCAAAATAGAGAGAATGGTCAACTAGCCCTTCAAGTCTACTTTCCAGAATAGTTTTAATTCTTAAATGTGGACCATGGGAAGGCCTTCAAAAATACATTTTCCCAAGGTCACTCTAGGAGCGCAGCGCATGTCAAAAAAGGGTCCAGAATGCTAGTTTTTTTCCACTTTTTTGCATTTTTCTCCAAAACCAAGCCACCTATGAAAAATATGAGAAAATTGGTTTTTATAGGATGGCAATATATTTCTAAAAATGTACGTCTTTCCTCAAATGGAGGCCTGAGGAAAAAGCGCAGCACCTTGGCAGGGTCAAAATTTTGGGTTTTTTTGCAAAAGTATGGCTCAAATATGGAGTTATAGCTCTCTAACCATACGTATTTTTGGAAAAATGAGAGAGGTGTGTGTAGATAAGGACGTTTTGAATAAAACCCTCTCTCATTTTCTTGAAATTTATTTTCATTTGGTCGTAATCCATGACACCATATCATGACTAAAACAGGAAGTTAACTTGAAACTTTTGATTTTTTGACATAGGTCTCTAAGAGTGTTTCATATCTCCAAATATATGATACTTTTATAAAAAATGAAGGATTTTTTTGTCCCTTGGTATATTATTGACAAAACCCTCTTCCACTTTTGTCAATTTCATCTCCATTTGGTCAGAAACAAACTCTGAAGAAAAAACATCCTTGTGTGCCACAAATGACCTCTTGATGAGTTGGTGAGGCACTGATCTCTTTGATGTTAGATGGCTGATAATGTACCTGAAACTCTGAGCTCAATCTGCTTTTATTACAAACAACAGATCTTAGTATACATACATATCAATATTCTTTACTTCTAAAATCCAGAACTACCAAAATAGAAGCTCTGTTTCTCTTAAACATAAAACTGGATTCTTCCTTGTTTCATACTGGCGTAGCCCATCACATTCTTTTACCAACGCATAATAGATAACAACCATTGGTTTTAAACAAAGAAAAAAAAAACATTTCCGTCCATTTAGTATTTGAAAACGCAGGTCCTTATTCGACAGACATGATTATCTGAATAAAAGAATAACTAAAAACGTTGGTTTAAAACAGCTTCAGGCATATAAAGATTTCAATATATAATCATTAAAAAAAATATCACTCTCTATCGACCAATGAGCCAATTCAAGGCTATAACACACAATTACAAAATGCGCCTTTAATCTGTAGAATTCCTTCTACATTTCATCACCGAATGCAGATCATAGATTACTGTGTTTTTTTTTTAAACAAAATGTTGCCGGTCTCTCTCAATTCCCCCTTGACCGCAATTTTTCAAATGAATACGCGTCTCCCCGCCATATCTCAGCTGGATTTTTTTATTTCACCCCCTATTCACCTTCTTCCAGCTCATTAATACAGGTTTGATATATGTGAATATCGACTGACCGATATTCTGGTCCAACACAGCTATATTTGCCACAATCGGCAGTCAAAACAAATATATAACATATATATATATATATATATATATATATATATATATATATATATAACAATTTATCAGATTTCATGCGATCTGAACCAAGATTGCCCACGAGGAATTGGCGTTGATACGCTCCAAGGTATTAACTATCAGAGATCTTCAGTTTACAAATAATTGCCACCAGAATCACCCCTTCTTTAACTCCTGTTATAATAGTTACCGAATATGTCTGGTGGTAAGGATTTGTTTCGATGCTGTTGTGGATTCCATTGCCAATTCTTCTACGCAGAATCCCCTCGCTGGTTACAATTTCTCTATATATTTTCCACTAATTACTCTAACAAATAGATAAGTTAATCTTCCATAAATTTATTCTAACAGAAATATTTTGATGCGCCTAACAAATCTGATCACTAAATGGAGAGATTTCACTTATTATAATAACAAACTGATTATGAAATCGACTCTCATAGTAATACTAAAATCAACAGCAAATGAAATCCACTTTGTCAAGCCACAACATGTGGACAATTTTCCACATTGCTGGCCACTTTTGATGCTCCTGCATTAGACTCCCGGAGAAGAAAAGATTGGTTCTTTAAATTTTCAGGATTTATGCCGTATTTCCGCAATTCAGTTGCTGTCAACCAACTAGAATCTTCCATTGGCTGCTTTGTCCACTTGACAAGATATTGAAAATATGTCTGTCCTCGAGTTTTCTTGGATATCCTTTGATGTAAAATAGCTTCAACTTCTTTCTTGAATGTTTTTGGTACCTGTTCTTCCCAATCCACAGTTTGAACTTAATCATCTGTAGCTTCAGTCTGCAACTCTGTTTCTGCCTCTTTAAATGGATACAAGTCTGCAATATTAAAAATGGGAGATATTCCAATCCCTTCTGGCAACTCAATCTCATATGCATTGGCTGAAAATTTCCTTTTGATTTTACAGGGTCCTATCTTCTTCAGTTTCAGCTTATTGTAAGTTTTTGTAGGAAATCTCTCTTTCCTCAAATATGCCATGACCAAATCTCCTACCTGAAACTCTTTTTCTCTCCTTCTCAAATTTTCTCTCTGCTTGTATCTCTTGCTGCTTTCCTGTAGTTTACCTTTATCCTCTTCCTGTAGCTTCTGCATTTGTTCAGCAAAATCTTCAGCACTTGCACTTCTGGCTTCTTGTTTCCCCAAGTCTCTTAGCTCATATACTCCTCTCGGATGCATTCCAAAGACAATCTGAAATGGACTCATTCCAGTGCTTTGGTTTGGTCTGTCATTGTAAGCAAATTCAGCTTGAGCTAATGTCAAATCCCACTGTTTGGGATTCTGATGTACTAAACTTCTTAATATATTCCCCAAGCTTCTGTTTACAACTTCAGTTTGACCATCCGTTTGAGGATGGTAAGCTGAACTAAAACTGAGTTTAGTTCCCAGTTTCTTCCAAAGTGTCCTCCAGAAATTCCCTACAAATTTAGTGTCTCGATCTGATACAATACTTACAGGCAAACCATGCAATCTTACAATCTCTGAAAAGAACAAATTTGCTGTGTGTGGCATCATTAGTCTTCTTACAAGCAATAAAATGAGCCATTTTAGAAAATCTGTCTACAACAACATAAATAGAATCGTTTCCTCTCTGAGTTTTTGGTAAACCCAAAACAAAGTCCATACTCACTGCATCCCATGGTCGATCTGGTATGGGCAATGGCTGATATAGTCCGGTATTTTAACTCCTTCCTTTGGCATACTGACATACCCTGCATTTCTCAACAAACTTTTTAACATCAGTTTGCATTTTAGGCCAATAATAAAAAGCATTCCCCTTAGCGAAAGTTTTGTCTTGTCCAAAATGACCAGACAATCCTCCACTGTGCTTCTCTTTAATGATGTTCTCTCTCATTGAACATTTAGGAATGCATAATTTGTTGCTTTTAAATAACAGGCCTCCTTGAATAAGGTAATCCATCCATTGACTTCTGTTATTGCTCACTGGATTCTGCACTGTTGTGTAGATGTCTTTAAAATCCTCATCATCCTTGTACATTTCTATCATTTCATCAAAACCTACAACACCCACTCTAAATTCTTGCAAAAGAAAACTTACTCTGCTCAATGCATCCGCCACTCTCTTAGACTTACCACTTTTATGCTTTATTACAAAAGTGAAACTTTTCAAAAATTCCACCCACTTGGTGTGCTTCTGATTTAGCTTTGGCTGATTATTAATAAACTGAAAAGCATGGTTGTCTGAATATAAGATGAACTCCTTCGGTAGCAAGTAATGCCTCCACTTTTTTAATGCCTGCACAGTAGCGTAAAATTCTTTATCATAAGAAGAATATTTTTTCTTTGCATCATTTAACTTCTCGCTGAAATATGCTATCGGCCTTTGCTCTTGACTTAGCACCGCACCGACTGCTTCTCCACTTGCATCGGTTTCCACTTGAAAGACTTTCTCGAAATTTGGTAAGGCTAGAATAGGCTTTTCTGTTATCTTTCTTTTCAACAAATTAAAATTCCTATCAGCTGCTTCTGTCCATTGAAATGGCTGATTGACCTCCTTGATTGTTTCAAGGATTGGTGCACAAACTTGACTAAATCCCTTTATAAATTTTCGGTAGAAACTAGCAAGTCCATGGAAAATTCTTACCTCAAAGACACTCCTGGGAGTAGGCCAGTTTTTGATTGCTTGTACCTTTTCCGGATCCATTTTCAAACTGTCTCTGGAAATCACAAATCCCAAATATACCAGCTCCTCTCATGAAACTACATTTCTTCAGATTGATTAGCAGTTTCTCTTTCTGTAGAGTTTTCAAAACTAACTTCAAGTGTTCCAAATGCTCCTGTTTACTTTTGCTGAAAACTAGAATATCATCAAGGTAAACAACAACAAATTTACCTGTATATTCTTTCAGAACCTCATTCATTAGTCTCATGAATGTGCTGGGTGCATTAGTGAGCCCAAAAGGCATCACTAACCACTCATACAATCCGCTGTTGGTTTTGAAAGTTGTTTTCCACTTATCGCCTTCCCGAATTCTGATCTGATGATACCCGCTTTTTAGATCTATCTTAGTAAAGTACCTGGATCCACTTAAACAATCCATTAAATCATCCATCATGGGCAAAGGAAATCTATACCTGACTGTTATCTTGTTGATAGCTCTGGAATCGGTGCACATGCGCCATTCTCCTCCCTTTTTCGGACTAAGCACCGTTGGCACAGCACACAGACTCATACTTTCTCGAATCAGCCCCTTGTCCATCAGTTCTTGAACCTGTCTTGCAACTTCTGCATTTTCCTGAGGATTTAATCTATATGCAGCTTTATTAGGTAGACTTGCTCCTGGTATTAAGTCGATATGGTGACTTATACTTCTAATCTGTGGTAATTCATTTGGCAATTCATCCACAATGATATCCATGTAACTATTTAACACAGATTGAATTTCTTCAGGCAAATCATTTAAATTTGTGGAGGTTAAAATTACCTTTGGCCTCCCCACGATAGCGAAATGCATCTCTTCGCTTTTATCCACCTCTTGTAGCAATTCTTTGCCACTTATTAGCATAATATTGTTTTCAGGCAGTTCTTTATCAGCATCATTCTTTACTGGCAGCAACGTATGTTTAACTCCATCCTTTTCTATGGTGTATGTATTTCTTCTTCCATCATGAATTGCCTTTCGGTCGAATTGCCATGGTCTCCCCAATAACACATGACATACATCCATGGGCATTATGTCACATAAAATCACATATCTGTATGTACCAATCTACATTTCCACATTACACTATTCTGTCACGATGACTTGATGACCCTTCTGAAGCCAAGATACTTTGTAAGGTGCAGGATGTGCTCTCCTTGTTAACCCAAGCTTTTCCACCATTTCTGTAGACACAAGATTGTCAGTACTCCCACTATCAATTATAACCTTACAACACTTACCCTTTGATTTGCATGTAGTTCTGAACAAGTTCTTCCTTTTCGCAGGTTCTCCAATCTCTTTTTCTGATCTCAGCAAAGTTCTTCTGAGCAGCAATGATTCACCTTCTTCCGGTGGTTCTTCCTTCTCTACAAGTCGAGGTGGTTCCGTCTTTGCCTCAGCCACATTTGCACCCCTCTGGCTTGCTGATTTGTTATGAGGATAGTCCCGCGACATATGTCCCCATTCTCCATAGGTATAACACCTAACATCTCTTCCTCGCCCTATTTCCTCTGTTTCTTTGACTCTGTTTCCGCAATATTTTCTCCTCTGCTTTCAAACTTGCTTGATAGGCATCTTCAACAGTTTTCAAACTTAACAGGCTAATCTCGTCTTGGATCTCATACCTTAGCCCATTAACATATCTGGCTACTTTCTCCAGATCATCTTCTACATGCCCTGTTCTGATGCTTAACCTGTAAAATTCTTCAGTATATTCTTTAAGAGACATTCCTTTTTGCTTCAGATTTTGCATCTGCTTAAAAAGATTCAAATGATAGTCTTTAGGCAAAAACTTGGCTTTCAGTTTGCTTACCATTTTATCCCACTACTTGATCTTAGATTTCCCCTTTCTTGTTCTTGATGTCTGTAACACGTCCCACCAGATGGCTGCATGGCCCTTCAGTCTAGTGACTGCAAACTTCACCCTCTTATTCTCCTCAACCTCTTCATAATCGAAATACTAATCTATGGATCTGATCCAATCCATGAGCTCTTCTGCATTCAAACTCCCTTCATACATAGGAATTTCTATCTTGGGCTTGCTTCCAACTTTTTCTAGCATCTTGAGGACTTTGGTAGTTTCGTTTTCTTCTCCTGCTTCCGCTTCTTCATCAGATTCTTCTGAAGAACTCTCAGCTCCCTCATCAGGTGCTCTTCTCTGGGCTGTTTCCATTGTCTCCATTCGTTCACGCAGTCTTCGCACTTCTTCTATCAGGACTGCATTTGGTTCTGGTCTTCCTCGACCAATTCCTCGCCTTGGCGGCATCTTGGCTGCAAACACCTGTATCTTTTGGCTCTGATACCAAATAATGTACCTGAAACTCTGAGCTCAATCCGCTTTTATTACAAACAACAGATCTCAGTATACATACATATCAATCTTCTTTACTTCTAAAATGCCGAACTACCAAAATAGAAACTCTGTTTCTCTTAAACATAAAACTGGATTCTTCCTTGTTTCATACTGGCGTAGCCCATCACATTCTTTTACCAACGCATAATAGATAACAAGCACTGGTTTTAAACAAAGAAAAAAAAACATTTCCATCCATTTAGTAATTGAAAACGTAGGTCCTTATTCGACAAACATGATTATCTGAATAAAAGAATAACTAAAAACGCTGGTTTAAAACAGCTTCAGGCATATAAAGATTTCAGTATATAATCATTAAAAAAATATCACTATCTATCGACCGATGAGCCAATTCAAGGCTATAACACACAATTACAAAATGCGCCTTTAATCTATAGAATTCGTTCTACATTTCATCACCGAATGCAGATCATAGATTACTATGTTTTTTTTTTTTAAACAAAATGTTGCCGGTCTCTCTCCATTCCCCCTTGACCGCAATTTTTCAAATGAATACGCGTCTCCCCGCCATATCTCAGTTGGATTCTTTTATTTCACCCCCCATTCGCCTTCTTCCAGCTCATTAATACAGGTTCGATATATGTGAATATCGATTGACCGATATTCCGGTCCAACACAGCTATATTTGCCACAGTCGGCGGTCAAAACAAATATATAACATATATATATAACAATTTATCAGATTTCATGCAATCTAAACCAAGATTGCCCATGAGGAATTGGCATTGATACGCTCCAAGGTATTAACTGTCAGAGATCTTCAGTTTACAAATAATTTCCACCAGAATCGCCCCCTCTTTAACTCCTGTTATAATAGTTACCGAATATGTCTGGTGGTAAGGATTTGTTTCGATGCTGTTGTGGATTCCATTGCCAGTTCTTCTATGCAGAATCCCCTCGCTGGTTACAATTTCTCTATATATTTTCCACTAATTACTCTAACAAATAGATAAGGTAATCTTCCATAAATTTATTCTAACAGAAATATTTTGATGCGCCTAACAAATCTTATCACTAAATGGAGATATTTCACTTATTATAATAGCAAACTGATTATGAAATCGACTCTCATAGTAATACTAAAATCAACAGCAAATGAAATCCACTTTGTCAAGCCACAACATGTGGATAATTTTCCACATTTCTGGCCACTTTCGATGCTCCTACATCAGCTGAACTCTTCAATCTTCTAGAAACTACTAATTTGACACTTGCCTCTCTGAGTTCGCCCAGGGATGAGTAAGGGATCTAAAATCTCTATGTGGAACCAAGAACTATCAGTGAAATGGCACTAATCAAAATCCTAGAAGTTGACTCACTCCCCTGTAAACATCTATATATGGATCCCTCATGCAAGAGATCCAAAGGTTGGAATTTTTTAATTTGCAAGGAAGTGTTGTTGGTTTCTCTTTGAAGACGTTGTTGGGTGATGTTGCTTTGTATGAGGTGAAGAGGGCTTTCATGCTGAGAGGATGGCATTGGGTCAGGGCCAAGTGGTTGTAATTCTCTCTTCTACTTCTTTTACTAATAAATCTATTTGAGTTTTCCTCCATATTCTACGTATCTCTGAATATTGTGTTGATATATGCATTTGTATGGTCAATATATATCTGATCCTATATTGTTTACAATGATATATCTCTATGCTTTGATGGTATTATGCTGCTGTGAATCCACAGATGCTCTTTGAAGCAGGACAAGTAAGGAAATAGTGGCGAGATTCTGTCAAAGGAGAAAGGAAACAAGCAAGAAGCCAAGCGGAAGACTGAGGTTGGTACTCTCTGCTTCTTTCTCATCTCTCTCTCGTAAAGGAAAAACAAGTGACTTTAATCTGTTTGTTTCTAAGATAGCTACTCGTCTTAGTGCGACTAGCATCTCTACATAGACACTAGATTTCCCGATAACAAAATGGCGACTCTGCTGGGGAGTGATTAGTTTGATTGCTTGTCTCTATTTGTTTGATTCATAAACCACACACGGAGCCTAAAGTCAAGCCAGCTAGCCTTCGAACTGCATTTGCTATGCAAGTGCAAATTAGATCAACACTGCTTCAGTCAATCTCTGGGTTTGTTTATGAACTGAACAATTGACTTGAAAACATACTAAATTCCCTAGAGGTAGCTTAATTAACCTCATTAAATCAGCCCTATAATTTGTAGTTACTGACTATCATTTTCTCGGCCTAAATCCCTGAACTAAACTGCAAACTGTGACCAAAAACCAAGTTAAAGTCTCGTTCTTGGACCATCGCACCCTCTCCTTTAGGCAGACTGGATGCATTGCACCTCCCGTGTGCAGTAGGTGAGATGCATCCCTATTTCCCTGTGTTACAGGTGCGATGATCAGGTAAGACTCTTTCTACCTCCAGATTTTGGTTTTTTCTTCACTATCTTCAATTTTATTCAGGAGTTTTGTTGTCTATGATCAGTAGACCATTGTAGAAACCCCCTTCCTTTGCATCATTCAGCCTCCATTGTACAAATATTTGTGAATGTTTTTATGTATTTTTCACCATTCACAACTCTCATTTACAAAATAGTAGCTTAATCGAACTGTCGTCTTTTGATTTGAAAGTGTCGCAAGTGTTGTTTTCAGTCAAAGAAAAGAATACTTCTCCTTTTGATAGTCGATTACACTGTTAGTCGATATGGACACATTGTCCCTCCCCGGATTGACAATTGGCCTGCCGGTATGGCTTTTCTCAACCTCTGTTGTTCAAAACACTGTGATTCCTGAGCAATCAAACCAGCAACTAGATGATACTAGAGTCACCCCACAACCTTCTACTTCATTTGTTTCTCCCTCTCCATCTTCCTCCTCGCTTGGTGAAACTAGTAAAACTAAAAACCAAGTAACTGAGAAGAAGAAGAAACGGAAGGAGAAGAAGAAGAAGGAGCCAACGGTAAAAAGGGGCAACCATGCATCATCTAGCAAAAATACACACACTACACCATCCACACCTAAATCTCCATGTGTCATCTGCAAAGGAGACTACTATCATCGAGATTGTCCTTGCATCCCACGGATCCTAAGGGACTAGTCTCCCCGCTTTCACAATCCAGTGTCGTCAACCTCTGACGATCATGTTGAAAGTACATGTCAACTAGTGAAAGTGAACTCACCGGGCAGAAAGGAAAATCTAAATTTCCTTGCAGACTATGTGAAGGCAATCATGCCCTCCACCACTGTCCCTTCCTGGACGAAGCTAAAAGATTCTTGGATAACTGTCCTGCATTACCGTAGCAACTTCCTCCTGGATACAAGAAACTCTTGTCGAGTCCATTTCTATTTGAAAATCTGACTGACACACATTTGTTGTCAGTCGAAGTGCCTATCATTGAAGATGAACCCTTTGAGTCCACATCAGACCAAAGTCAACAGGTCAAGACAGCAGTCGACCCCATCTTGTCTTCAGAGGGTTTACCTTCAAATGATACAGTAACCAAGGAGAATGAGAACAAAATTGTTCAAATTATTTTCGTAAATACAGACTCCGATGAACATAGGGGCAATCTACCTATTCCTTTACCGTAGGAAGGAAGTTCGTCAGAGATGTATCCAGCCATTTATTCGGTCCCACCTCCGAGCAACCTAGTTGTCTCCTTCGATTGGAATCTACTAGGCAGACCCCATTTACCATCTAATGTACCATTCTGAATCATAGTGCAAACTTCCAGAATGGTCATGGTTGGTACCATCATAGATGAAGGAGCTTCTCTAAGTATCCTTTCCTCAACTACTTGGAAAGCACTTGGTTCGCCATCGCTTCTACCTGAGATGCGACATCTGACAGGGTTCAACAAAGGAACCAATTGACCGTTAGGGATCCTTCTAGATTTTCCTATAACTTTGAGAAGGAAAACCATTTATCTGAACGTAATGGTAGTCCAAGGACCTTTAGATTACAATCTACTCCTTGGACATGACTACATTTATAGCATGGGAGCCATTGTCTCCTCACTCTTTCAAGTAATTTGTTTTCGGCATGAAGGTAGAGTGGTCCAGCTCGTAGACCAGATTTCATTCCCTGGTTCACACATAGCTAATAGTTAAATTCCATCCCTGACAGGTCTTTTTTCACAAGGAATGTCTCATCAATCTCCAGTCCATCCACCTGATGAGCACAAGTGACTCGGTGGTCATGACTGAAACCCAGGGGGCATGTACGCTGGTCTGCTTCGGTAGGAAAACTTCAGGTATAGGGTAGGTTTCCGCAGAGGATATATGACTAGTCTGACACACCCTTCCATTTAGGAAAATGGGATTAGACCGGAATAAGATACCTCTGTTAGAAGGTAGGCCTTTCCCGATAAAACGAATGTTTTGTCTGTAAGTTGAAGGGTAACTTGGAAAAGGTAGGCCTTTCCGGACAGAACAAATGTTTTATCTGCAAACTGAGGGGTAACCTAGGAAAATCTACTTCGCTATACCTGGGGACATGCAAACATTTTTGCGTGAAAGTGGAAAACAACAATTTATTTTCTTATTTTGTAGGTTCTTAACCCTTTAAACTCGTAGGATTGGTCGTTCCTATCTTACATAATAAAAGGAGTCGGAGCATAGTTTTGAATGGTACAAGCTCCCTCGAAAATGAACCTATCGATGAGACATCCTTATTATACGATTGGCACGAGTAGTTTTACATGAAGTTCAAGCTCGTTAAAAATTAAACCTAGCAATGAGCATATGTTCCACCAGAGTTTAAGTTTATTAAAAAATTAACCCACCACCGGTAAATAACCATTGAGATCAAATTATTATCATCTTTTGAGCCTTGGTCGTGTTCTTACCATCACCTCCACTCTTTTTTAGCCAATCATATGCCTCCATTTGATTGTTTACCCCTTTTGAGGAACAACTGCGACGAGTGATCCTATTAGCCACCTTCTTTACACTACCATGATTGAAAAGTTCCAAACGTTACTTGGAACCAGCTGGTATTTGAAAACATCACTCGTTCCTCAAAAAACGAGACTCCTTTAAGCTCTTTTCATCTGACTCGTAAAATATGAAAATGTCACCGAGCAATTGTCCTCTCCAGCTCGTTAAAGTGATTGGAAGAGTTATCCCTCCTCTATATTTTAATCTTTTTGGACCTAAGGGATTATTACACAAAAATATCGAGCGTTTGTCTTGTTCGGCTAGTTAAAACTATCGAAAAGTCATCCCCTGCACATTGTTTTATACTTTTTCAGACTTAAGGGATTATACTACAAAAAAGGAATATTGGAGTCTTCTTTCCATCTCTTTTAAGACTCTCTAAAATTGAAAAGAACCGAGTTATCCTTGTCATTAAACTCATTAAAACAATAGTGACAAACTTGTCCATTCAGACAAGAGTGAGTTTCACTGTCGCTAGGCTCGTTAAAACATAGCGACGGGTTTGCCCGAAGGGCAAATTATAGAACAAGCATATGTTATCCTCCTCAAGCTTGACAAAAATAAAGAGGTACTGGTTAGAAATGACTAGGGAAATTGGGAAGAAAACTTGAAGAAACTTTATTGGTAGCAGGTCGCTCTTGAACATGACACTTTAACTCCATCACCATGATTGAGTCGGGTTGGGTTATTCCGTTCACCGGTCATATTACCATTGGTCCACCATACAATCCACTTTTGGGGTTAATGCTACCAATCCATTTCAGTGTCGCCAATATGCTCAAGAGAAGTTGTTCAGAGAATTCACCTACCCAGCTTATGTCTCATCCACTGCAATACCTTCACGCTTCATTCTTTCATGACCGCCACCCAGAACCTTGTATCATTAGATCGTTTTCACCTCTATGAAATCATTTGTTCCATTTCGTGTCATAGATGTGGGATCCATCAATGCCCTCCTACGACAGGTCACTTGTTGTCGACATCAGCTCATTATCCAAGAAGCCGACCTCGGAACAACCCTTTTAGTACTTTGAAGATTGCATGCCTCAATGGCAAGTTTCTCACTTCTGGTGACAGGTTTACATTAATGGCCTTCAACCAAAAGAATTTGCGTGGTGTTAGACATCAACTCATGTATTCACACCACGTGAATTGTACTATAGTACCTTGAGGGTCATCATCATCATTGGTGATTCCTCTTGTGCCTGTTAACAGCTTACATCATTTGCTGGTAATCAAGCGATGTCTTTCCATGTTCAGCATCAGAACATCTATTCACATGGATCGACTTGTACTTTGGGCAAAGATTGAACGAGCTTTGAAGATCCCGGATCTAGTTTCATCCATCGGGGCTGCGATATATTCAAGAGAATAAAGACATCAAATGTACATCAGTGCTACACAGATAATCATCCAAATTAAGGGATGATGGCTCTACCAAAATCATTAGTCTGCACACAGACGGTTATCTATCCTATGTACATGAAAATGAATTTATCAAAGCTAAGCATGTGAATGCTCACCTCAGCTAGATCATGAAAAATATTATGAAGATAATGTATTCTATTGTATCTTATTATAGGTCACCTTCTAGTTTGAAAAACCTCGGATCCTCATTATAAAGCATTTGACCCGACATCAAAAGGATTTACAACCTCATGCTTTAGGGGGCAACTGTTATAGACATATTTGGGCACTGTAACCCCAATCATACATGTCCATAAGATAAGGGCTTCTAAGTCCCTAAAAGTGTTGTTTCATACCCTAAGGGAGCAAGGTCAGCTGATTACATCATCTCCCAGAAGTTCTCCATGAAAAACTACTCAAAACTGGTCAAAGCAGGACCATACAGACTACCCAGTGCAAAAGACGCGATGCATCTCACCTGCTACATGCAAAAAGTGCGATGCATACTGGAAGGCCCTTCTATAGGGTGCGATGAGCGAGAGCAGACAAATGGTACAAGCAGCTTGCTAGGTGGAAACCACGAGAATCTTCTAGAAACTACTCATTTGACACTTGCCTCTCTGAGTTCGCCCAGGGATGAGTAAGGGATCTAAAATCTCCATGTGGAACCAAGAACTATCAGTGAAATGACACTAATCAAAATCCCAGAAGTTGACTCACTCCCCTGTAAACATCTATATATGCATCTCTCATCCAAGGGATCCAAATGTTGGAATTTTGTAATTTGCAAGGAAGTGTTGTTGGTTTCTCTTTGAAGACATTGTTGGGTGATCTTGCTTTGTATGAGGTGAAGAGGGCTTTCATGCTGAGAGGATGGCACTGGGTCAGACCAAGTGGTTGTAATTCCCTCTTCTACTACTTTTACTAATAAAGCTATTTCAGTTTTCCTCCATATTCTTGTGTATCTCTGAATATTGTGTTGATATATGCATTTGTATGGTCAATATATATCTCATCCTATATTGTTTACAGTGATAGATCTCTATGCTTTGATGGTATTATGCTGCTATGAATCTACAGATGCTCTTTGAAGTGGGACAAGTAAGGAAGCAGTGGCGAGATTCTGTCAAAGGAGAAAGGAAACAAGCAAGGAGCCAAGCGGAAGACTGAGGTTGGTACTCTCTGCTTCTTTCTCATCTCTCTCTCATAAAGGAAAAACAAGTGACTTTAATCTGTTTGTTTCCAAGATAGCTACCCGTCTTAGTGGGACTAGCAGCTCTGCATACACACTAGATTTCCCGATAACGCTAGGGTTTAGGGGAAATGAAGGGAATGGGTATGGGAAATGGTTGGGAGGGGTATATAAGGTATTTTTGGGGGTTATGGAACATAAAAACTAGGATTTTTTTCACCGCAATGAAGCAAAAACATTTGGAGACCAAAAGCACAATGAAACCCGAGGAGAGGGATTTTCACTGAGTTCTTCAAAATGAAGGATGCATAAGAGGTGCCAAATGTTTATTTACTTTCCAAGGAGATTCTTAAGCTTGCGAATGATGAAATGGAACCCTTTTGATGCTTTGGATGGTCATTTGTAGCTTGAAAGTTGATTTTTTCTTTGGTAGTGGCATGACATCATATGTCCCTTTGAGAAATGATCAGACGAGGTAGTGTACTACAACATTTTCTTATTTGAAATAAAACATTACCTTTACCTTTATTTTTCTTTCTCTAAGCTGCTAACTCCCTTTATCCACTGACTCACATGATGGACATGTTTTTGTTTTGACATATGGTATCATGCTGACACATGGAGTGAAACCCTAAACCATGACCTGAAATGAGGAACTTAACCATTTCATGACCCAAGCCACTTAAATGAGGATATGATACCTTGAAGAAGACAATGACCATGATGAGTGATGAAGACCATGAGTAAGTGAAGGGGGAAATAATGACCTGCACATCAATAGCCAGTTACCAAAGTTTTATTTGAAGATTCACTAAATTGACAAAATTTTGACTTGACACCCTAACAACACCTTGTAAGAGCATATTTGATCATTAGTGATAGGCTGAAATGACTAACACTAGCAACGTATACGTCATCATTGAGGCATATAAAACATGAATATCATATCCACCTAATAAATGAAATTAAATCACATTTATAAAATCATATCATACAAGACATATCATGGGAGCCACAAAAAATCATCTCAGATATATATATATATATATATATCAAAGATTATATGTACAATAATACATCCACAAGCTAACACCAAGAGAAAATGAGTCATCAAAAGGGGAGCATCCTAATAATGGGTGCTTCCCCTAGCACATTAATACATAAAAATACATCTAGGGCTAGTGTCAAACACCCCCATCATGCCTTGCATCCCCTACTCAAGGATATCTGGCCTCACTTAGTGCTGAAACCAAAATCGGTTGAGCAATGACACTGCCACTACAAGTCGATGAAGGACAGGATGCCTCAATCTATCTCGAGCCATAGTCCTTGCCATCATGGTATCATTTAGCATTGCCCAACCCATCTCAGGAATCCCTTGTAGTATGGTGGTCACGTGATCCCATGCATCCTCAGCAATCCCTACTCATGCCTCTGCAACATTTTCTTGATCCTCTATTGCCTCAGCACACTCCCACAACCTCTCCACCTTAGTGTGAAGAAAGGAGCTCCCCCCCTCTCTTGTGGGGTCACCTATCTCTAGATGTTGGCACTGAGTCAACCTCTCAAGGTCCTCATGCATCCTATCATCTCTTTGTTATTGTGGCACTCGTGCTGCATGAGCTCCACCTGGACGATGAGGATCATTACCCACCAGACGAGTGAATGGACATTGGGTAGGTCCTACATCTATAAGAAAACATACATGGTATTAGTATAGAAATAAATATACATCATTAATACATGTAATTAAGCACAATAAAGAACAAAAAAATTAGATACCTTCTAGGCCCCAAGCATCACCTCGGGGTTATCCCATCTCTAGATCATCGTGGAAATCTACGCCAACATATGACAAATCTAAACTCATCTGAGTATTGGACAACCACCAACACTCCATCGTGGGCGTCCAATATAACAACACCTCTCCTCCACTTTCTATGGGCATCACTGGTTGCCATCTACTGATTTGATGCTCCCTAGGAGGCCCTATCGGCACCACACGCACTGGGTGAATCATCATGACCCTCTCATAGAGAATGCTGAAAATGACATTGTCATAGAAAAATCTTTGTGCCTCACCCCACCGAACTTGCGTGATTTTTGTCGTCATCCTCCTATGGAGGTAGACTACCTACTCATAACAATATTATCCCTGAAGCCACTGAAGGATGGATAGATGTGGCCCAAAAAAATGATGTGGGGATACTATCCCCACCATTCATATGATCATAACCAAGCCATCTTTCTCAACTATATTGAGGATCACATTAATGCGGATACAATGATCCTTAATAGGATTGGGTCTGTAGTAGTCCTCAGCCCATCTAGACAGGTCCACCTCCCCTCGAGGCACAAATAGAGTCACAAAATAGACATCTACCTTGGTCGTGAATGTCACATCATGGCTTCGTATGTCAAAGGCCTCTTGATCGGGCAGTCATCTCCAGATCACATAGTGCAATAAGTCCTCTTGCGATATGAATATGGGGGTTATGAACAAACTTTAGTAACTTGCATCTAACAAAAAAATCCCTGACTCGGGCATCTCTGCCACCACTATATGAATGTGATCCCAATCATGCTCTGTCCATGCCATAGCCATCCTGCCAAAAGCATAAAGAAAACCAAATATTAGCCTCAAAGGCTTAATTTTTTTTATTTATGTCAGTCCGCATTCTAGTTTCAAACACAGGTGTGCGACCACACATTTTTTCTTCAAATAGGCGCATGGTTTCATGTTAATTTTCCATATATAGTCATGGACCCGCACGACTATTAGCCCCTTACCTATGAGGAAGTCAGCCCCTCAAAAACACATATGTTTTGTGTGCAGACACATGAACCATTAGCCCCTTACCTATGAGGAAGTCAGCCCCTCAAAAACACATATGTTTCATGTGCAGAACTTTGCACCTATTACCCCCAAAGGCACAAAGTACTGGGCATGAAGACCTTGCATATTTTTCTACAGCGATCATGTGATTGCATGACTAATGTTTCATTACCTATGCACCTCTGTGCAACTGTTTTGCATTCCCCTGCACAAATTTTCATTTTCTCTCTAAAAAAGGTTCGTAAAGGCCATCTTGTACAACCTATCTACCCTAAGCTAGAAAATTCACCAAGTTCAGGTAGTGACCTCTTACTTGGTTATCCTTAGATGTTACCCAGGTGCACAAGATGACCGCAAGATAAGAAAGAATATCTTGGACCCAACTCTATAGTCCACATTGTTTTCACCTAAAAAATGATCACCTAGTCATTTCTAACTAGGTGGATCGAAATACATTATGTAGGATTAATTTTACCATAGTAAAATAATTTTCACCATGGGAAATAATTTAGTAAACCATTTTTAATAAATTATTTCTGATTAAAATTGAAAAACCCCATGAGAATAATTGAATAAATCATTATTTATGTAATTTTCTCTAGGAATAATTATTTAATAATTATTTCTTGTCACATTTGACTAAATCATTTATTTATTATTCCTTAATTATATGTTTGGAATAATTGTTAAATCACTATTTAATAATTATTTTAACTTCACACCTTTCTTAATCTTCACAAAATAATTAATAAATAATTTTATTTGTTAAATATTTCTAAATAAATATATTTGACCATTTTGAATATCTTTTCCCTCTCCAAAAAATATAATAAAGTATTCCCAATGGTTACAAATTGATTTGGTCAATCTTATTTTATTATTTTCCATTTTTTAGATCAAACAAATAGTTTGTTATAAATAAGAAGGTTTTCCATTCATTCTTCACCATGATCATTATCATCGTCACCATTATCATCTTCTCACATCTAAGCTCCCACTTGAGTTCTATTCTTTGTTTTTTTTCTCACATACTAAGAGAGAGAATAGATAAGTGGAATACAAGTACATCAAAGGAACCATCCCATGAAGAGGGATTTGCAAACCCTTGTTGTATATCTCCTTCACCAGGTGTTTTAATAAAAATATTATTCATATACAAGTCTTATTCTATTGGGTTATTCCATCAGATATGACTTATTCTTTTCCATTTTGGGTCACATACAATCTTTTTACTGTAAGTTTTCTCATTTTATTATTGTACATCTTAAGCGTAAAAAACCACATCTTGTTGTTAGGGTCACTTGTCACTAGTGACTTAAGTGAAGTATTTTTGGTACACATTCTAAAAATTTTCATACTAACAAATGATGACTCCATTGCGTTTTTACCTACATGGTTTTCAAAAAATGTGACTCCACTAGTGTAGTAACTCAGATCATCCGTGACTATAATCTTAGTGGTTTTCAATATTTTCTTCAGCTATTTTTATCCTCTTAATTTCTATTTTTTGCTCTCCTTTATTTTTTTATCATTTTTTATATTCTAGTGGTTTTCCGGCTTTTTCCCATAGGTAACAAGTACCATCTGAGAAGGAGAATACCCAATATATGCATTCTAGAATGCCTTTTTCGGCCATATTACTATGTTTTCCACTGATTCTAGGTCAAACCTACATCTTGCATTTGTTCATAAAATTCTTCATAATTTTCTCAGATTTACCAAGAGTGTTGTGTGTGGACTCCAAAGATTTTATTTTCTCTTCTTAGTCTCCCATAGGCCTATATTCTATTAGTTTTTCTCTTTTAGGAAGGGAAAATCCCCCTAAGGTTTAGAGTACACTTCCACCTTTTTAGGAAGAGTTTGGCTGGGTTGAGGAGTATAGGGTATAGAATTTTCAAGCACTTGTTTGCGGGGTCTAATCAATTAATTTACAACCCTTTTGAATAGGTTTATTCACCCTTTTTCTCCCTTTAGAGTTTGGATTTTCCCTTTCCCCCTTAGGATCCCCTTGAGTATCCTAGGTTTTGGAGCTTCTTGCCCATCCTTTACAACATTTTTCACCTCTAATTTTTTCCGTGTGTCTACACCATTTAAATTAGCTTAGTGCCTCTAGATCATAGTCCCTTTGAATTTATATATTTTTGGCCATTTATGTGGCTTTGAGTAGCTTGCTTGTATTCTCCTGCTTAGTTGTTTGATGGCCTTTTTTGGTGGGGTTTTGTGTGCTTCATTTGTTGTTTATTTTCAACATTATTTACAGTATTTCAACACCTTATTTTTAGCATCACATGGTATCATAAATCATGCACAATTAACTCATCCACTTGACACATCATTTTTGCACTCTCACACCTTATGCAAATGTGAGCTTGGTTAACACCGCCAGCCCTAGAATTGAAACACTACACCTTAATAATTCAACACACATAGATTAATCCCACTTGAGCACCAAGGCCAAACAATCTATGTAGTTTACGTATACGATTGATGGGATAGGCTTCTAATAACACCGATCGATCTCTTACACTAAGACATAGATGTTGACATATTAGGGAGCTTAAAATCCTTCACCTTCCCATGGTCCAAAGTCGAAGTGCATTAGAAACCAAATTCATAAGGGGCTAGGCTAGGTTATCATGTGAGTGGTTCTCCTTGGGGCTACCCAACCTGTGGTAGGGAATCTTATGTAGTGGCTCATCACCAAGAATCTTAATACTTGACCACCCTCGCAGGATGAAGGTAAATGTGGTGACCAATCTTAGGAAGATTGAAGAACGTACTCCTTAACAAAGATTGAAGAACGTAATCCTTAACAAATATGGAAGAGATATCCATTTTTCTTATTTGTGTCATCCTCAAAAATCACAATTTTGAGTTTGAATGCAGACTTGGAGTTTGAGTGAAGGACGAACATTCTCCCTCTAGTGATTGCTATGACGGATTCGAATGGTTCTCCTCATATGTAGCTACAATTTGCTTAAGCCTTTTTCTTTGCATGCTTTCTCTTCTCAATTATTAGAAAAAATAGAACACAGCCAATGAAAGCATGACAACCACAAGAAAGAAAGAAGCCCTAATAATGGCGAGCATGTTATCAAATATCTGTGAGTACACACAATTAAAACACCTCGGCTTCAAACAATTGCATATATGTGATTGAATTTCATTGCTTGGAAATCAATTTCTAAAAAAAACATTCTATAGGTCTCTATTATTTCGCCATTTCTTTTTAATAGCACCACCACTCACTGCATTTTTAAAATAAATTGATTCTGGGAAGGAAAACCATCATAAAAAAATGGTGACCATGCATTTCACACACCTATAGCTTCCGCACAGCCTTCTAGTGCCACTGCGTAATTGAGAACTTGAACTTGCCAACACATTTGTCAATGTAAACTGAATTTTGTCAAATACAAATGTAAATGTGAACTGGAGTTTGTGACCTACAATGACAACCATTTATGGATTAATTTTTTTTTTTAATCTGGATCTCATTCCTATTCGAACTCAAATTGTTGTCTCTACAAATTTCAAGTGATTTGAATTGAGATTTCAACATTTTAGTTGGCGGGGTTATCATTAATGAAACACAACATTCCTTTCTTCTCTTTATCAAGATTTTTAGCATAAAATCTATGCATCCTCTATCCTCTGTTTTCCATTTCAAAATTTGCTTCTTGTTCTTTTTTTGGGTTGTGTTTCCTAGCTGAGCTGAGGTCCAATACTTCCTGTTGAGTTCTTTCTTTTCCTGTGTGAAGGTTCCCTTCGTGTATACTCTACATAGGGAATGAATTCTCTTCTAGATGAACACCTGTCCCTTCACCCTTGTCATTTTCTATGACCATCACTTTGCATGATTTTTTCTTTATTTCAAAACAAATCAATTTCAATTGAAGCTCATTGCACTCCTTTTTGTATTATTGTTATTTGCACCATACACCATAACTTTGCATGATATTTCAAAAAAATCAATTTGAATGATTTTTATGAGCCCTTTGGTATTATGGTTATTTGCGCCATATGTTGTTTTAATTAAATCTTATTTCCTTTTCACATATGCGCACTCATTCAATTGTATGCATACTTTGTATTTTTCATCATTGAAACCATTGTGCACCTTCATTACGTACTCATATCCATTAAAATCATATTGATGCATATTGTATTTAATGTTTTTTGCAAAGTCTTCTTGGTCATAATTTATTCTTCCTCGTCCTTTTGATGCATGTTTTTTCATGATGCTCATATTTTCTCATGTTGCATTTATTACTCTTTTGAAATGAAAATTTTAAGGTCATTTCAAATCCAAACATCATAGATATATTATTGAACCATGCATCATTTTCTTTCATGATACTAACCCTCTTTGTTCTTGTTTTGTAGGCATATGAGACTAATCCTTCTTGTTTTGTAGGAAATTTTCCATGAGGCAAAAAAAAAAATTGGCCCAAAAAGGAGATGTGGCCAAAAAATTTGGTCAAAAATGAAAATGAATGTGGTTGAGTGAATGATGAATTGATGAATGTAAGGTTATAATAAGGTTAATGAATGTAATAAGGTGAATGAATAATGTAAGAGGTAAATGTATATAATGTAGGGTGACGTAGGATATAGGGTAATGTTGGATAATGTAGGATGATATATACATGGATAGGGGTACTACATATTCAAGTTTAAACTAATTTATCAATCTTAGAAAACATTTCAAAATCGAATGCATTAAGAATACTTTAAACTTACAATACTTTCCTTTCGCTTGATAGCTCATTTTCTTCTATTGATGATGACCTTAGCTCTTTTGTCAACACTTGAACATCTGCTAATGATGACGATACTTTGACCTCAAAATGAATTCTGCTGAATGGTTTTGTTGGATTTTAGATGCTTGTATCTGCTTCTCAGGTCCCTTTGATGTTGATTTTTAAGATGAATAATCAGGTCCCTTCTATAATAACATATGACATTGATATTGTTCAGGTTCGTTACTGATAAATATTAATTATGATGTCTCAGGTCCCTTCTAAAATACAACTGCTTTACATTAAACCAGTTTCATAGTTTGTTGGTTTATTATGAATCTTCCCCCTTGCTGATCTTGAGACTTGTCCTCGAGTTTTCGAGTTTTGGAGGAGGATTCTGCAAAATGAAATTGAAAAACATAAAAGAGAATTCATATTAGACAAACAAGTTGGTTTTCTGATATGAATTCGAGTTTGTATTGTGCGAGTATCTTGGATTTTCACAACCAAGCTCCTTTATTATTATTTTTTCTTTTTCTTTTTCTTTTCTAGATGGAGGTGGGTTATAATGGTGTAGGGAAATATGGAAATCTTATGAAAGTAAGATAGGCCGAAGTCATGATCTAGGAGTAGATGGATATATAGATAATATATTTGGACTTCAATATGGTAGATCTTAATTATTATGAAGCTTACCATATAATATGGTAGATGAATGAAATCATGAAAAATATGGCTTATGAAAGGCTTCTTAGGCAAGGGATGTGAATTTTCATGGTACAAAACTTGACTTATTCTTCTGATGATTAGCTTCATGCCTTTTAATTCGATTTTGATTCATGTTGTAGGGTTGTTGGTGTTGTTGGTCAGCAACTGAAAGAAAGCTTCAAGAGTTTTGAGTTTCTTTGAATGAACTCAACATCAGGTGAATTCCACTTTACTTTGACTTGGATATTTTCATTTCATATTCTCATATATGAATTTTTAAAGATTGACTTTGAAAATCCTTCATCCATGTAGTTCACTCCTTAATTCTTCTTATGACTTGCAAAAACATAACATTTGCTTGCAATACAATATTAGATGATGGAGGAAGAGAGGTGTACAGTCTCTCTTTGTCCAATAAATATGTAAAATAATTACAATAAATTCTTAACAACAAGTCCAAATATGATATACAAAGAAAATGCATTTGTTTATGCCTTGAGGAATGGTGGCCAACCTAAACCTCCTAGAGGTATTGTGTTCACAAAATATTCGTTTTATTTCCAATTAGAGTGGTTCCAAATCCAAGTTGAATTAAATTAAAATGGTTACTTCCAATATAAATAAGGCTTCAAAATGATGCACTAAAAATGATAAGGAGTACCATGTTTAATAGAGCTGCTTGTGAATTTTTTACTAGACCAACAATCACTATTTGGAGTGTAACATTTTTGTTAAAGATCGTATCGATATGATTCCACTTAGAGATTAAACTAGATTCCCTTTTTTCTATCTAGTAGAAACAAGTTTTTAAAATTCTTAGGTTTGATATCACAAAATTGTTCATGAACATACCTAGGAGGCTGAGTTTTACTATACTGATTTGAAGACATGCAATCACTAAATGTGGCATAACTTTTTCATTTGTCCTAAAACTGGGATGATTCAAATTGTTTATTGATCCATACTTGAACATATGTCTCCCATATAAACAGGTTTTGAAAATAAAATGATTTTTTATGTTAAATATTCTAATGAACAGTCAAGGCCTAGAATTGTGACCATGCAAATTGTTCGACAAGCAGTTAGTATTTTGAGTATAACTTTTTCATATGATGTTGGATTGAGGTGATTAAAATTGATTTGGAAACTATATTCCAAAGGAAAAAAAGGGATCAAAATATCATGTTAAAATGTTTCCATTAGACCCCTAAAATCAAGGCTTTACTAACTCTGTCCTCAAAATTTCACTTGAGACCTAGTTTTTATTTTGATCATATTTTTTATTTGTGATCCAAATTGAAAATTTCAAAATGGATTTAAAAACTAGATTTCAAGAGATATATTATTTAAAAACATGCTTTGAAAATGATCATATATGGTTACCCAAAATAGGATTGTTCTTACTGCATTTTTCCATAACATCCCTTCCAAATGAGTATTGAACAATGATTGAATAATTATTCATGAGAGTTTGAACAAAAAGTGTTATTGTGAACTCATTCTACCTATTTATTTATTTATTATATTCTATACTACTCTATTGTATAAAAATAATTCATTCTCTCAAGTATACGAGAATTTCCAATGCATCCATTTGGGTAACAAGATCATAAGTAGACTCACATATAAGTTGGAACAATATACCTTAATGAATACTTGGACTTGAAAAAATAGTTGATCATAAAGATTTGATGCTAAAGAATGTTGAAAAATGGAGTGGTATTGAGGCCTAATGTTTAGTTGAAACCAAGTTTTGAAATGTTATTTGTTTGTTTGGTCCTCCTTAATTGTCATATCACAAAGTTTTTATTGGGGAATGTATTCAAAATCATGAATGCTTAATGAATCATATGGTAGATATTCTTAAATTTCTAGATCTGTTGTTTGAACTTCATAGCATGTAATCCATAACTCATTAATCTCCTCACAAACATAACTAGAAGAATCTTCTCGGTTCCCTTCTTGTGGATCCTCCTCATGGATGCTTTGTTCCTCTTCTATATTTTTCAATGAAGATTCATCCCTAGTGACCATTATAAATTGTGGACAAGGGTTTTCTCTAAATGACTTCTTTAACATCATGTATTGTAGATTTTTGTTTTTCAAATGGATTTTGTATTTAATGATTTTTTATTAGTTGGTTGGGGGTTTTGTTTTTGGGATCTACCTTTCTAATTTCTATATCTCAGCATGAATAACCATAATGAAAAGTGTTTTGTTGTTGTTGTTGTTGTTTTCTTTTTTATGTGTTTTCTAAAAAATCTTCCTAACCAACTCTATCTGAGTGTGCTTCCTCGGCAATGGTGCAAAAAATGTCAAATCAATTTACTAAGTAAACTAACGCAGTTGTTTTACTTGTCAACTCGGGTTTGTAGACTTGGAAGCACGTCCAAAGTATATGGATTTTAGGTAAAGTCAATTTCAGAAGGCAAGGCTCAAAGGTTAAAGGAAATTCATATTACAAATAAGTTCTAAGTTTAAATAAACTAAAAAGTCTCTGATTCAAGATGTAGTAAGCAAAGGAAGAGGCTCTTAACTTAGGAGGTCTTGGTTGTCCTTCCCCACAGTATTGTCCTCAAGAAGAGAAACTAAAGAGCAGCAGTTTGTGATGTGTAGAAAGGAAGAGAAGAGGGTCCTAACTTAGGAGGTCCTGGTTTTCCTTCCTCATAGGTCTACTCCAACAACATTACCATTGCATCAAATCATAAATTGTAATTCAAGAAATAATTTAGGAAATGCAAAAGGATGATTTTCAGTTGTGATTCATAATTTGATGGAAAGAGAATTTAACTTAAATCCTTGGTTGTCCTTTCGTACACAAATTAAATTTTAAACCAAAATCATCCAAAAATCATACAGAAACCATAACACATCTAAGCAACTGAATCATAAAACTGAAACAAGAAACATTGAATCAAAATTATGCCAATTTATACAAAATTTAGCCAAAGTGTACTTAGCTTCCTATGGGGTCCCTCTAACCTTACCTTGTACACCTAAAGAACTCTTCAGCTACAAGTAACTTAATAAAGCATCCACATCATAAAAAATAAATAGAACACTAGAAATGATTCTTCAAATTATCTCAAAAAATCTCCAATAATCTTAATACAAAATTACACTCTTCTTCACACCTTTAAATGATCCATAAACTTTGTTTAAATAATAAAATCATAAAAAAAAACTTTTTTATAATGGCTCTAACAACCTTATCAATCTTAATCCATCCATACAGGTTGAACTCATCAAGTCTGGTTCACAAAATTAGGAAAAATCCCACAAAATAATAAATCTTCCCTTTTTACTAGGGATTCCTGAGTGACAGGTCAAGTTTTACCAACATTGATTGGGCATGTCTTTGTTCAGTTTGACTGAACCAATAGGTGTTCCTTCATCTATGGTTCTATTGAAGCCTCAAAAATCATTGGCTCAACACGATGGAAAACCACCCGGTCTGGACCTTGAATGGAAGCTCCTTTTCCGTTTGGAGTAGTGGCTCCGACTGCGGATAATGGGACTAGTTTCCCAATCTATTTAATGCTTGTGCTAAATGGGGTGATGTGTGATGTCTTTAGAGTAACGTTTAAGCTAACGGTAATCTAGTTGAAACTAATCAATCACAAATGCATTTAACTTCTAATTTCTAAAAGCTATCAAATCATAATATACCTGGGATAAACTTGATGTATGCGATCTACAATAATTTCTAAAAGCAATTGGTAATAAAGATCATTCAATTATGATTAGAAGTGAATCTGTTTTAACAATAATCATTTTGTATAAAAAGTTAGTGTTATGAAACCAGCTCAAGAAAAGATAGAAAAGATAGATCAACACCTTAGAATTCAGCCTCTTCGAGGGGGCAACCTCCTTTACATTACATAAATGAACAATTCTTGGATGATACAAATGAAAAAACCTCCTTTCTATATAGGAGTCTAAGGAGTCACAATATAACCCAGCCGACCTAACAATAATAATATAAAGCCACAAAAATAACAATAGAGGGATTCTATGGGGCACAGTATTAACAATATGGGGATAATAGGGGCACAACAATATTAATAAGGGATGCAACTACAATATTAATGGGGTAATCACTAGTATTATAGGGACCCAACATGCCCCTCTCCTTCAAAAAAATTTTGTCCTCAACGCTTGAGTAGTTCTGGATGCTTCTGTATAAAATTCTCATCCTCCCATGTGGAATCTTCAGCGGATAAGTTCTTCCACTTGATAAGATACTTCGAAATTGATCGATTTCGTAGCTGTCGAGTTCTTGTTTCTGTGACTGCTTCCTGTTCCAATATAATTTTTCCTTCCTCGTCAAGTTCTGGCAATATTGTTTGAACTGGGGGCTTCTCGCCTATAGCCTTCTTTAAACATGAAACATGGAAAACTGGTTGCAATCGAGAAGCTGCATGAAGCTCCAATTTGTATGCCATAGTACCAATCTTTTACAACACCTTGTACGGACCATAATACTTTGGTGATAATTTATTATCCTTCTTAGCTTGCTTGAGGGACATTTGCTTATATGGTTGTAGCCGTAGGAATACCCAATCACCTACATCAAAACTTCTTTCGCTGCAATGTTGATCTGCCTGTTGTTTCATTCTATTCTATGCCAACATGAGGTTATCCTTTAAGAGTTGGAGGACTTGTTGTTGATGTTCGATGTGATGTTCCACTCCTTGAACCTTAGAATTTTCTCTTAAATATGATGTGATGGATGGTGGCTGATATCCATAAAGTGCCATAAATGGGGTCATTTTTGTTGTTGTATGGAAGGAAGTGTTATACCACCATTCAGCCAGAGGCAACCATTTGACCCATTGTGTTGTTTATCAGATACAAAACAACGAAGATATCCTTCCAAACATTTGTTTACTATCTCAGTTTTCCCATCAGATTGAGGATGATAAGATGAGCTATGAGCTAACTGAGTACCAAGACAAGAAAATAATTATGTCCAAAAATTTCCAGTGAAAATGGGATCTCTGTCACTTACAATAATCTTTGGGTTTCCATGTAGCTTTTGAATTGTTTCCATAAATGTAGTAGATACTGTACTGGCTTTAAATGGATGTGATAATGCACAAAAGTGTGCATACTTGGTAAGTCTATCAACTACCACCATGATGACACTCTTTCCCTCAGACTTGGGTAAACCTGTGATAAAATCCATTGAAACCTCCTCCCAACATTGGCTTGGAATGGATAAAGGTTGTAATAGACCCGGTCTTAATTGTTTCAACTTTATTTTGTTGGCAAACCAAACATTCTGCCACAAAATTTTGAATATCCGATTTAAGGCCATCCCAAAAAAAATCCTTCTTAACCCTGTGGTAAGTTTTTAAAAATCCTGAGTGCCCTCCTAAGGGAGAAGTGTGCAATTCCATAAGAATCTTTTGTTTTAGTTGGGAATTCTTACAGAGGTATAAGCGATCTTTGTACCATAAAGAATCATTTTGCCAGCTAAATGTATCAGACGTACTAGAATCTTGTTGTAACTTTCGAATAAGTGCCCACACTTCTTTTTCATTCTTCCATTCCTCCCTTGCTTCGTTTATCCAATCTGGTTGGATAATAGAAATGGCGCACAACAATGCTTCCACATCCTCATCCTTTCTTGAGAGTGCATCTGCCACCACATTTTGCTTCCCTTTTTTGTAGATGATTTCAAAGTCATAACCCAACATCTTTGTGACCCACTTTTGTTGCTCTTCAGAGCATAATCTTTGTTCTAAAAAATATTTAAGAAAATCATGATCTATTTTTACCTTGAAGTGTCTTCCCATTAGGTAGGATTACCATTTCTTAAGTGCATGGAGTATTGCCAACATTTCCTTCTCATAAATAGCTTTGTGTAAAAACTTTCCCTTGATTAGACTACTTTCAAAAGCAATGGGTCTTTCATCTTGCATTAAAACAGCACCAATTCCATTTCCTGAAGCATCACATTCCACAATAAAGGTTTTTGTGAAGTCTGGTGTAGCTAAGACCGGTGCTTGGCACATTGCCTCTTTAAGATGTTCGAAGGCCTTTGTTGCTTCTGGAGTCCATGAAAATGCATCTTTCTTCAATAATGTTGTTAGAGGTGCTGCTATTCTCCCATAATTCTTAACAAACTTGCGATAATACCCTGTCAATCCGAGAAATCCTCGCAGATGCTTTATGGATGTGGGGATTTTCCATTCCTTAATGGCTTTAATTTGCTAGGGTCTACCTTAACTCCTTCATGAGATACAATATGACCCAGATATTCCACCTCTTTTACTCCAAAGAAACATTTGGATCTTTTTGCATATAATTGTTTCTCCTCCAATAGTTGTAGCACCCTGTCAACATGTTCAACATGATCCTTCCAAGACTTGTTGTAGATTAGTATATCATCAAAAAATACTAACACAAATTTTCTAAGGAATGGTTTGAAAATGGAATTCATCAAACCTTGAAATGTTGAAGGTGCATTGGTAAGGCCAAAAGGCATGACCAAAAATTCATAATGACCCTCATGAGTTCTAAATGCTATTTTCGGAATGTCTTCAGTCTTCATTTGATTTGATGATATCCTGAACGAAGATCCAACTTGGTGAAGTAAATTGATCCATGCAATTCATCCAGTAATTCATCAATGACAGGAATCAGAAACTTATCTTTAATAGTGAGCTTGTTGAGCTCCCTATAATCCGGACACATGCGCCATGATCCATCCTTCTTGTGCACTAATACTACTGGAGCAAAGAAAGAACTTTGACTTTGTTGAATTATACCAGCCTCTAGCATTTCTGCAACCATACGTTCAATTTCACTCTTTTGGTCATAAGGATATCTGTACGGCCTGATGTTTGGAGGAACACTTCCTGGAATCAGATGAATAGCATGATCATGATCACGAATAGGTGGGAGACCTTTGGGAGTCTCAAATACCTTGGAATGATTGTTCAAGACTTTTTGGAGATCTGGAGAAATAGATGATTCCGATGTGGAAACATCTAGCGAACATAATTGTGCAATTACACCCCTTTGTTCCTTTCTTAGAAGCTTTGTCATACCGTTAGAGCTGATTATTTTTCTTGGTTTGCTTACAATAACCCTTAATTCAACTTCCTTTCCTTCCGCAGAAAATTTCATGAAAAGTTCTTGAAAATTAAAAGCTATTGTACCCAAGGATTGTAGCCATTGGACTCCTAGTACAACATCAGCACCTCCCATTGGAATGGAAAGCATTGGGCTAGTCAATACATATTCTCCCATGGATAGCTTGATATTATGGCACTTTCCAGAGCAATTTATTGTTCCTCCATTTGCAACCATCACTTGACACTCTGGTGCTATATATAAGAAGCAATTCAATTCTTTTGCTACCTTACAATGAATAAAATTGTGGGTACTTCCTGAATCAATCAACACTATTACCTTTTTCTTCTTGATTTGTCCTTCTATCTTGATGGTTTGAGGAGTGGTAATTCCAACCAATGCATTACAAGATATGGTCAGATTCATTTCTTCTTTATCTAGGCTTTGTTCCTGGAGTATATCCTCTTCTTTTGACCTTTCTTGCTCCTTTTCTTCTTCCTCTTCGCAATCTATGTAGAATAATTTCTTCTCAGCACACTTATGACCTTTAGTGTATTTGCTATCACAACTGTAACAAAGCCCTTTTGCTCTTTTTTCTTCCAATTGTTGTGGTGTCAACCTCATAGGTTGTGGAAGACTAGGGGCAACAACACTTCCATCTTTATAGTTGTGAGTGGTATGCTTCCTGGTTGCGATAATTTTTCTTTCTATTTTTCTTGCTAACCTGAATGCCTTCTCTAATGAATCAGGTTCCCAAAGGCGAACATCATGTTGGATATTATCCTTTAAAGACCCTATGAACACATCAATCCTATGCTCCTCTGGAATATTTTTTACCCTTATGTTCAATTTTTGGAACTCCTCAATGTGCTCCATTATTGAACCCTTTTGTTTGAGACTTATCAATTGGCTAAAAAAAATGTTGCTTTTTGTATCCTCATAATGTGCTATCAATTCTTCTGTAAAAATTGCCCAAGTGATAATTTTTTTACGAGAGAAAATCCATTGATACCATACAAACTGATTTGGTTCCAAATATAAATTTGCAATACGTACCTTTTGTGTGTTTTGCACATTATTGAGATCGAAAAATTGTTCCATCTGTAATATCCATGTTGCGGGATCCTTGCCATCAAACTTCCTCATATCGATTTTTGGAATATGGTAGGTCTTCAATCCCATATTGGAGTCTATGAAATCATGATTAACATTTCTTTTGTTTGCATCATGAGTTTCCTTTACAACCTTTTCACCATTAGTAAGTATTTCTTGTAGAAAATTTGTCAAACCTGTCTTCAAACCTGCCATGTCTGTCTTCAAATCTGTCTTCAAATCTATCTTCAAATTTTCCATCTTAGCTTCCATGCCCATTATCTTAGATTCCACGCCATTTATCTTAGCTTATATTAGCTTTTGTGAGCGTGACATTTGTTGCACTTGTTCTTGTAATTTTGATATATCATGTAGCATTTCTTCCTCTTCTTCATGAGTCATGCTAGGGCTTTCAGGTTGCTTACTAGGTGTTTGCATTTTCTTTCCTCGGGGCATCCGTTACCAATAATAATTCTCTACTATGCCCTTTGAATTCCTTCAAAATAAAATTTCAAACCAATCTTAAGAAAAAATTTAAAAGAATCTACACACATTTTTTCACTTTGTAGGAGCTCAATATTGCCTCTGATGTATCTCTGTACTTTCAGATCATCTAGTTCTGAAATTACAACCTGCAGTAGCCCTCTATGTCCTCTTTCCAATGCCCCCAATCTGATCCAAATTGGATTCTCCAAGGAAGAGTTATGCAAAATCTCCCACAGTGACCTTCTTACGAAATTTCAATCAGATGCTCAGAGAGAAAGTTATGACGATTTTCCCCAGGTCACCTATTTGGAATGAAATTCAGGAATCTGCAAGAAGACCAACTTCCTCAGATCATATCTCCACAAATATAGCATGAACAGCTCTGAAATTCGGACCCGAGATTCAACGTGATTTCTTCTCAAATGGGTTTTTTTTAGATTTTGAAACATCACAGAAAAAAAGTTATAGCGAAAATTCCATGATGACCGGTTTGGAGCAGCGAAATCCTAGAATCCAAAGCTCTGATACCAAATGTTATGAAATCAGCTCAAGAAAATATAGAAAAGATAGATCAACACCTTAGAATTCAGCCTCTTCAAGTGTGCAACCTCCTTTAAATTACATAAATGAACAATTCTTGGATGATAAAAATGACAAAACCTCCTTTCTATATATAGGAGTCTAAGGAGTCACAATATAATCCAGCCAACCTAACAATAATAATATAAAGCCACAAAAATAAAAATAGAGGCATTCTATGGGGCACAGTAATAACAATATGGGGATAATAGGGGCACAACAATATTAATAAGGGATGCAACTACAATATTAATGGGGTAATCACTAGTATTATAGGGACCCAACAGTTAGCTGAAATGATTGTGATAAATATATCACATAAAGAGTTATTCATATATTCAACATAAAATAAAGATCGTCATCATACAAAAGTGCAATAATGATAATCGAAATTCAAACTTTCAGACATAAATAATTCAAAAAGAAAATATTTCTTAATACATAAGTAAAAAGGATTACAAGATAAAAGTACCATTTATAATATGTCCTACTCATGTGTTTCAGCAATATTGGTCTATCTTCAATCGATTCAACATCATCTAAGAGTACAAAAGTGCAATTTCAATAGAAGATGCTAAGTTAGATAAAAATAAATCTTGTTCCATATATTTCACTAGAACTTCCTCAAAGGGACAAAAGTGCATGTTTTGAAGAAGGTTTCTAATAAAATTCTAGACCCCTCTCTAAATGCATGAGAGGCGTTTAAATACTAAAACTATAAAACTAAAAATAGATTATTACAAAAATAGTTGAGGAGGTTTAAACGACCTGCCTCAATTTATGCAAAAATAAAATCAAAATTAAAGTAAACAGGGTGACTAACTATGTTGCATTCGATCCTTTAGATCACAAATATCCACCATATGCTTCAGCTGTGTAGGCCGGACGACTTCAACTTTCAACTGTCCATCGAATACGTCATCGGTCAGTGTTGGCGCCATTTTCTTGGCATAAGTGGTTAGGCATCATAGTGTCTTCCATTGGCTGTGAGGCTTGACTAGATGTTGCCAATATGCCTCCCAGTCTATCCTGGTCATTTTCCTTATCACTTCTGCTTTTTCCTCCGCTACCTATTTCCATTGTTGTTTGAGTTGTTTCACATCTGGAAGGAACCGTGGAATGGACTCTGCTACTATATTGGCACCATGCAAATTCTCATTGATATTTTCTATGATAATGTTTACTACTGCTACCGTGTCCGTTGTTGCCTTTTTTGCTTCTCTTAGCCGAGAATCCCAGCTTATAAACATAATTTCCTTATGTGATTCTTTTAGCTTGGGCAGGTCGGCTTTTATCCCTTCCTCTGTATTTTTCCAAGTGATGTGATTAGATACCTTTTTAAAGATCTCATCATATTCAAGTCGCATTTCTATGACTTGACTTGTCATTTTATCACTTGTTTCGCAATAGGATTTCCAGTGTGAAATCTTCTGGCACAGTAATTCTTTCTGATCTGTCAACTGGGAATTAAGTTTGAGTGCTTCGATAATAAACTAATCAATTTTTGGATCATCTTTATGAATATCATTTATTTCCTGCACCTATGCTTCCTTCTCGGCTAAGATGATTCGATGTTCTATTTGCATCTGTTCAAATTCTTGTTAAATCTTGGCCAACTATATCTCTGTCTATTGGTCGGATTTGACTTACTGTAATTGTTGCTCAAGCAATGTTATTTTATTTTCCTTTTCTCTAAGCAACATTTGGACTTTTGTTGCTTTTTCTATGGTCATTGTAGCATAAGCACCTTCAAACTACGAGAGTCTAGTTAAGTTGGCGGATGGATCGATAGACGAGTCCTTCCATAGAACATCAATTAGTTCATTTTTGGGGGTAGTAACAGCTATAGAGTCCAATTTTCTTTTCTTTATTTGCCTTTTCACCGCGGCCTTATGCTGTGGGCTATAGAATACACCCATAGGGAGTATTTCTTTAATTCTTAGAATTATTTCGGAGGTGGGGGTAGCAAGGATGTGCTCTACTTCTGGTTCATTTGTAGTTTCTTCCACTGTAATTTCCAGAGCTATCTTCTATTGTGGAGTTTTCAACTCTGGCACCTATTCCTCTATATTGATACTTTTATTAAAATTATCCCACTTTGCCTCTAAGTCAATTATCATGGGTTTTATTGGTTGTGAAGAGGTAGTGGGGATTTCAACTTGCTTGCTAGTTGAAGCTTGTTTAGCTATCCTCTGTGTAGATTGGGTTGTATCCTCGATGCTCTTGCTTTTGCCATTCTGTGATGAATGTCGTGATTCCCCGATAGATTTTTCTTGAGACTCTACTCTAGAATTAGATTTGGAGCTTTCTTTGAAGTCACCTTCTATAGTCACACTCGGAGTAGGCTCCCTTATTGGTTCAATTAACAATTGGTCGAATGGGACCATTGCCAGCCTTCTTTCTCTGTAACTGTAAAACTTTTCTAGATCGTCTTGGTCAAAAATTAGTTGTGCCATATGCTTCATCTCTTCAAAGGTGTTTTTCTATAAAAAGATATGATCAAAACATCCTCCTCATTAGTGAATACTTTTATTTTCACCAGAGTGGTGAAATTCTTGATAGTGCCAAACAGGTCATACCGTCGTCTAGGGAATTTGGGTAACTGAAAATATAGCATGTTTTATGCTTCTTTGAATGCATGTCCCAGTTCGTGTAGTGAAAATTCTCCGCACTGTACAGGGAATGCAAGACAAATGGCCTTCTTTGACTCTTTCAGTGTATGGCTCATTCCTCCCTAACTAGCTGTCTGATAGGATATCTCCCTAGCCATCAATTTATCTATAACATAGTATGGGAGGATGTGGGGGGACGTGATGTTTCCAAAAACTCTGATATATGTAAATTTTTCCTCCTCAAACCATCTGGCCACTAGGAGGATGTTAACTTCAGCTTCTTGGGAAAATCTGGGGGCGTCTCGTTTATATAGCTGCTTGTAAATAGGGAGCATAACTCCATCTCAAATCTTGAAAACATGTTGTTGAAAATTGGATTCCCACATGACCTTGTGGTACATGTGAATGGGAAGTGGATTCCGAATAGTCCATTTCCATCGCATAATAGGGAACTTTGAACTAAAACAAATAGCATCCATAACATAGGTGCTCATAAAAAATGGAGGGTAAACCCTCGAAGCAATACTTCTTATCCTTCTATACTCGATAATTATTTTTTCCAAATTGTCTGACAAGATTTGGGCCCAATTCATAATAGTTGCGTTAATGACTGCGTCTATTAACGACAACCACTCTGGCAAGAACTTGGTACTATCAGGTCTACCAGATAGTCTACACAACATAGCTGCAACACAACTGTAAGGGGGACAAATAGATGCAGTAGTGTACATACCATTTTTGTCTTTCTTGATTTTCTCTTCATTATTCGACTAGGTGTGGGTGCAATCCATTGGGTCATTGTTCTCTTTAGAAAAAATTTCTACGAATTGCCTATTGTAGATGACTTGTGGCTTTGGTAGGTGGTACATAAGCCGTAAATTATCCAAGGTAAAAGATTCAATGACCCCTTGGCTTCTCGTCTTGAATTCCCTGTCTGAGATCTTTGCTTCATCGATAACCCATTTTACCATGCCGATATAAGGGATTATCTTCGGACGAGTGACCATGCAGTGCAAAAATGAGCAAGACGTCTCTAAAGTTGAAGCGTCTAAGGAATCTTGTCTGTCAACTGTAAAATTTGTTTCCATAATCCTCGGTTGTTCCTCCTCCAGTATGTTGTACATAGTCTCCCATATAGAGGTTCCTCCATCTCTACTGCATGTGGTGTTTGTGAGCAAGGGATTCATGTCTATCTTCTCAAAGGCTACAACCTTGCCTTTCTTCCCCATTGTTCTCAACACTCTGCTCTGCAGGTTTTTCCTGAAATAAAGAACAACAACTATCAGACACTCAAAGATGAATGTAAAAAATGAAATAATACAGATATATTGTAAAGGTGATAAAAGAAGCATTATTTTAACGGACGTAACAAGATATCGTATCAAGCCAAATGGATTTTCACACATAAATGTAGTTATTTCCCACTAATGCCCACTAATGATTCGTTATCCCTTAGCTTTATTGCTTGTAAATGTTTGCGTTGAAAAACGGGATGAAAGATTCTAGGGTGGCAAGCCATTATACTGTGATGATAGGGAATCCCAGATCGCAATATCGAAAATGTGCCTTTTAGCATTCTTACCTCCTACTGTGTGTCTGCGAGATGCAAGATGCAAGACATCCATTAGCTATTTCACGTATGCTTAATTGTTAGCTTGATCCTGTTGATGAGCCTCAAAATTACTCTTTCCCTAGCAACTCTTCTCATTCCTTTTCTTTTTTTTCCATAAGAAAGATGCATTCTCATCAGTAATAACTAGTATATACTATCTTGAGGAGGACATTTAGTTATTTACATATTATGCTTTTTATGTTTTACTGTTTGAATAAATTTTTGTATATTAGCTATGGAACAACCTATTCTATAGCTAATCGGCTGTTCTGCAGCTACTTCCATGCTCTAATAGGTTCCAGGTGTTAGAAGGGGAAACTAGCCATATGGGTAGCTTTGAAATCATCATGACATGGACCCTATCCTATTCATTCAGCCCAGGTCGACAAAGAAGATGGCATAAGACTACGGTCAATGGATAAGTCAAACGCAAAGAGACCGAGGGTAACAAGACTCTATTTCGTGGTTAATTAATACGTTTCACAGTGATGGGAAGCGTTATTCAGAGAAGCTACTTGTACCTACGGACTCCAACAGCCACCATGTCTTGGATTTATGTCTCCAGCAGTTGAGGAAGAAATTCTGCATATCTGTCTTCTACGTGTTTGACTGTAGCATGCTTTTCGCCACAAACAGTTATATGATTTTTCTTATAAATACTTGTGTAAAGGACCTAAGAAGTTAGTAGTAATAGTAACAGTTTTTATGTGAAATCGAAGTTCCAAACTCTGTAATTTTTGGATGTCTCGTGTCCCTATTTTAATATGAGAAGATCATATGCTTTTATGAACATCTGAAGGAGTTTTCTTGGAGTTGATTGAGCAAGCCTAGCCTAATCAGTTGCAGAGGGCACTGCACTGAAGAGGTTTTATTTTATTTATTTGTCTTCTTCTTGTTAACTATAAATTCATCATTTTCTTTCTAAAATAGTGTTTATAATCATGTTTCTTACTAACGGTGTTTATAATTTAGAGTAGTTTCCATTAGCTTGATTTCTATTTAGTTCTTATTAGTAGTTTAGAAGATAGAACTCAATAGTGTAATATTGTTTCTTCAATCAAAAACTAATCTTGTTTCAGGATGAGAGTAGGATTGAAGAAATGATAAAGATACATTGTTGAATAGTTTACTTCATTTATTATTTTTCTAGTTTAAATTCTCAGTAAACTGATCAATTTCATTTACTGTCTTTGCCATTTCATTTTTAGTTCAAAATACTAACTCATGGTGTTAATGAATGTTTATGGAAAACCTTTCAAGTTTATAATTCATCCTTAACTAAGTGGTTGAACATTTCATCTAAGCAATGATTTATTTCTGCATCTCTGTATTTGCTTTCTCTTAGATTAATGAAGTACATAATTACTCAAATGTCATCCCATGGAGACTTTCTCGCAAAATTGAGAGGCAGAGTAACCAAGTATTTCATTTAGTTTTATTTCTGTAATTAGTTAGACATCAATTGCAATTTTCACTTTCAGTTTTAATTCATGATTTGGAAATAATGGTAAAATAAGAATAGAAACTTTGTTTTCATTTATTTCTTAGCTTTCTTTTCATTTTTAGATTTTGAGCAGTCTTTACAAAAATTAGATTTAGTTCTAATAATTACACTGTAAATCATTAGGAATTAAAAGACCAAAACCCCCCCAAAACAACATAAAACACAAAAACAACCAAGCAAGAAGGGTTAGCTAGCACAAACAGTGCACTACACTTCATCAGTTTATGATACTTGGATTGATAATTTATGTAGAGCAATTTAGGACTGTTATAGACATATTTGGGCACTTCAACCCCAATCACATATGTCCATAAACCAAGGGCTTCTAAGTCCCTAAAAGTGTTGTTTCATACCCTAAAGGAGCAAGGTCAGCTAATTACATCATCTCCCGGAAGTTCTCCATGAAAAACTACTCAAAACGGGTCAAAGCAGGACTATACAGACTGCCCAGTGCTAAAGGTGCAATGCATGTCACCTACCACATGCAAAAAGTGTGATGCATACTGGAAAGCCCTTCTATAGGGTGCGATGAGTGAGAGAAGACAAATGGCACAAGCAGTTTGCTAGGTGGAAACCCAAAGAATCTTCTAGAAACTGCCCATTTGACACTTGCCTCTCTGAGTTTGCCCAGGGATGAGTAAGAGATCTAAAATATCCATGTGGAACCAGGAACTATCAGAGAGATGACACTAATCAAAATCCCAAAAGCTGACTCACCCCCCTGCAAATATCTATAAATGGATCCCTCATCCAAGAGATCCAGAGGTTGGAATTTGGTAATTTGCAAAGAGGTGTTGCTGGTTTCTCTTTGAAGACATTGTTGGGTGATCTTACTTTGTGTGAGGTGAAGAGGGCTTTCAAGCTAGGAGGATGGCGCTGGGTCAGACCAAGTGGTTGTAATCCTCTCTTCTGTGACTTTTACTAATAAAGTTATTTGAGTTTTCCTCCATATTCTTGTGTATCTCTTAATACTGTGTTTGTGATATGCATTTGTATGGTCGATATATATCTGATCGTATATTGTTTACAGTGAAAGATCTCTATTCTTTGATGGTATTATGCTACTGTGAATCTACAGGTGATCTTTGAAGCTGGACAAGTAAGGAAGCAGTGGCGAGATTCTGTCAAAGGGGAAAGGAAACAAGTAAGGACCCAAGCGGAAGACTGAGGTTGGTACTCTCTGCTTATTTCTCATCTCTCTCTCGTAAAGGAAAAACAAGTGACTTTAATCTATTTGTTTCTAAGATAGCTACCCATCTTAGTGGGATTAGCAGCTCTAATTAGACACTAGATTTCCCAATAACAAAATGGCGACTCCATTGGGGAGCGACTAGTTTGATTGCTTATCTCTATTTGTTTGATTCATAAACCACAGAGGGAGCCCGAAGTCAAGCCAGCTAGCCTTCGAACTGCATTTGCTATGCAAGTGCAAAGTAGATCAACGCTGCTTCAGTCAATCTCCAGGATTGTTTATGAACTGAAAAATTGACTTGAAAACATCCTAAGTGCCCTAGAGGTAGCTTGAGTAACCTCATTCGATCAGCCCTATACTTTGTAGTTACTGGCTATCATTTGCTCGGCCTAAATCCCTGGACTAAACTGCAAATTGTAACCAAAAACCAAGTTAAAGTCTCTTTCCTTTACCATCCCACCCTCTCCTTTAGGAAATCTGGATGCATTGCACCTCCCATGTGTAGTAGGTGGGATGCATCCTTGTTTCCCTGTGTTGCAGGTGCAATGATTAGACAAGACTAGATCTACCTCCAGATGTTGGTCTTTTCTTCACTGTCTTCAGTTTTATTCAGGAGTTTTTGTTGTCTGTGATCAGTAGACCACTGTTGAATCGCCTTTATTTGCACCATCCAACCTCTATTATACAAAGAATTGTGAATGTTTTTTATTTATTGTGTGCCATTTACAGTTCTCTTTTACAAAATAGTAGCTTAATCGAACTGTCGTCTCTTGATTTGGAAGTGTCGCAAGTGTTGTTTTCAGTCAAGGAAAAGAATACTTCTCTTTTTAATAGTCGATTACTCTGTTACTCTTGTAATTGATCTGAATTAATAGTATTTCAAGTGTCGAAAGCAGTTTTCAATTCAAAATTGCAAAGTGTCATCTTGCCTTCCTGTCGTTTTTTGAAAAGAAAATCGTTAGTACTGTTGCTTTGAAATAAGAAATAATTCAAATTTGTATTTAGCATTCTTTTTATCATTCAAACATTAAGAAAGTGGAAAAAAAAATACATGCATGTGCATTTTCATTTAGACTACTTGTTGATTTTTTATTTAGGACAGTGTATCTAGTGTGTGCTCTTTGCTCTATGTTGAAAGGATTTCATTTCTCTTTCCTTAGTAGCTATGATTTTCATTGCAAAAAGAAGATTAAACGATTGTTTATCATCTTAGATTGCATTTTAGGAATTGTATATCTACATCACGTGATGAACCTAAAAGGTACATTTCTTAAGAAATATCAACTGTAAAATAAATTTAATGAACATAAAAACACTTTGGAACCTAACGCACAACATCTAGAAGTCTAGGCTAGAGACGTATTCTGGCGTCGTAAAGCCTGGTAATTGTTTCTTTCATCGTAGGTTGGGTGATTCCTCCTCTTTGAGACGAAAAGTGCTAGTACGGACTTGTGCTCCCACGTACCGTCGAGTATATATTGGGAGACCACAATAGGCTATATCCTTTATCCTTAGGAAGCCATGTCTGCCACCCTATCGATCGCAATGCACTGAACACAGCATTCGGGAAGATTGACTGTCGTACCGTAAAAAGTATTCTGCAGTTTTGTGATTGGTTTGGTAATCCCTCTGTCTAGATTTCCAGAGCAGTCTCTTTCATTCCTTTTCAGACTCCTTAAAGGAAAAGGTCCATCTGAGCACTTGTCACTTCAGGCTCATTAAAAATCGAAGGCGACTAGAGTCATATTTAGCTTTTTCTCGACTCTTAAAAAGTGAAAAAGCAAGTTGTGTCAAAGCGTCTAAAATTTATTTTAATCGGAATAACGTCACTATTCCCTCGTTGGTCTTAGGTTGAGAAAATGGAGTCCACCAACCAAGGATTTCCCCTTGGGGGAAGTCCTAGTAATTTCTCCTCTTGGGGAGATGTTGGTGCACCTCATATGGCCACATTGTCCCTTCCAGGACTAACAATTGGCCTACTGGTATGGCTTTTCTCGACCTCTGTTGTTCAAAGCACCGTAATTCCTGAACAATTGAATCAACAACTAGATGATACCAGAGTTCCCCCCCAACCTTCTACTTCGTTTGTCTCTCCCTCTCCTTCTTCCTCTTCACTTGGTAAAGATAGTAAAACTAAAAACCAAGTAACTGAGAAGAAGAATAAGGGGAAGGAGAAGAAGAAGAAGGAGCCAACGACAAAAAGGGGTAACCATGCATCGTCTAGCGAAAATCCACACACTGCACCGTCCAAACCTAAATATCCATGTGTCATCTAAAAAGGAGACCACTATCACCGAGATTGTCCTTGCATCCCACGGATTCTAAGGGACTGGTCTCCCTGCTTGCACAATCTGGTGTCGTCAACCTATCACGATCATGTTGAAAGTACACCGTCAACTAGTGAAAGTGAAGTTACAGGACAAAAAGGAAAATCTAAATTTCCCTGTAGATTGTATGAAGGTGACCATGCCCTCCACCGTTGTACCTTCCTGGATGAAGCTAAAAGAGTCTTGGATAATCATCCTATGTCACTGCAGCGACTCCCTCCTGGGTATGAGAAACTCTTGTCGAATCCATTGCTAGTTGAAAATTCAACTGACCCACCTTTGGAGTCAGTCAAAGCACCTATCATTGAAGATAGACCCTCTGAGTCCACATTGGACCAAAGTCAATAAGTCAAGACGACAGTCGACCCCATCTTGACTTCATAAGATTTACCTTCAAATGATACAGTCACCGAAGAGAATGAGAACAACATCATTCAAATTCTTTTTGTAAAAACAAACTCCGATGAACATGGGGGCAATCTGCTCATTCCTTTACCACAGGAAGGAAATTCATTGGAGTTGTATCCGGTCATTTATTCGGTCCCACCTCTAAGCAACCTAGTTGTTTCTTTCAATTGGAATCTACTAGGCAGACCCCATTTACCATCTAATGTACCATTTCAAATCATAGTGCAAACTTACAAAATAGTCATGGTTGGTACCATCATAGATGAAGGGGCTTCTGTGAGTATCCTTTCCTCAACTGCTTGGAAAGCGCTTGGTTCGCTATCGATTTTGCCTAAGATGCGATACCTGAAAAGCTTCGATAAAGGAACCAATCGGCCGTTAGGGATCCTTCCAAGTTTGCCTATAACCTTGAGAAGGAAAATTGTTTATCTGAAGGTAATGGTAATCCAAGGACCTTTAGATTATAATCTACTCCTTGGGCGTGACTACATTTATAGCATGGGAGCCAACGTCTCCTCAGTCTTTCGAGTAATGTGTTTTTCGCATGAAGGAAGTGTGGTCCAACTCGTAGACCAGCTTTCATTCCCTGGTTCACACATAGCTAATAGTCAAATGCCATCTCTAACAGGTCTTTTTGCAAAAGGAATGTCTCATCAATCTCCAGTCCGTCCACCTAATGAGCACAAGTGATTCGGTGGTCAAGACTGAAACCCAGGGGGCATGCACCCTGGCCTGCTTCGGCAGGAAAACTTAAAGTATAGGGTAGGTCTCCACAGAGGATATATGACTGGTCTGACACACTCATCCATTTAGGAAAATGGGATTAGAGCAGAATAAGATACCTCTGTTAGAAGGTAGGCCTTTCCCGATAGAACAAATGTTTTGTCTGAAAATTGAAGGGTAACTTGGAAAGGTAGGCCTTTCCCGATAGAACAAATGTTTTGTCTGCAAATTGAGGGGTGTTGGAGAGGTAAATCCCCTCTGCGGATAGAGGCGATCCCACTAGCCCAAAATGGGTCTAGCAACAATCAATTAACACTACCATGCAAGTTCCTAGTTGCAAATTGAAAGTGGATTATGAGAACCAACCTGGAGTCCAATGCTAGTGTCGTAGACGAGTTGATACTCTCGTTCCCTTGCTCCGGCAAGTCACGATCCTCACGATCTCTGTGAATGGATACCTGCACATGCAAAGAACGAAGCGAATATAAGCATAAAATCCACTAAATACAACTATACATCGGTCAGAAAAGACATAGATCAAACATCATCATAATGAACAATAAGATCGGAACCATAACGATAGTCGTTTATTAATGAATAATCAACAAAGAAAAATACAACCAAAGTTCTGACATTGAATCTCTCCTCTGGCTGGGCGAGCATCTACATATGTCTTGCAATAGACCTTTCTCTCTCTTTGATTATGACTACACAGCTCAGACTTCTGGCAGCATAACCTCCCTATGCTTCAAGACTCTTACTATCACTCAAGACAAGCGTTATCACTACTACTCAAAAACTAGCTTGTCAAATGCATGAGGACAGACTTTTATAGATGGATAAGGGGAGGAAGATACAATGCATCAAGACACCCATTATGGATTGGCATTATCTCCAAAAAGCCATTGTGGATAGATGTAAGGGATAGATGATGAATCTTGACATCTAGAAGATCAGCTTTATCCTCAAAAGACTTCATGACTGGAAGGGAAAAAACATCCAGGTGCGCGTTTGTGTAAAAATATTTTCCAAAATTGGTTGGCACGGGTGTAACTCTAAGACAGAGCGCCAATCGGTGCGCCTTCTTTTGAGGATCTCCCTCATTGGCACGGGTAGTACATTGTGGACCCGCGCTTATGGAAAAAAGGCACCTTTCAGGGATATTTTGGAGGAGGTGTCTTCAGGGCACATGAAGTCCATACTTAGGGGAACATAATGCAAGTGTTTTTAAGTTATGTCACTGCTCACAAGTCCCAGAATGAGTCCTCCAAAGTACGAGAAAGGGGTAATAGGGACGGTGACCAATGGTGACAAATTACTGTTTAACAAGGGGTAACCTAGGAAACTCTACTTCGCTATACCTGGGAGCATGCAAACTTTTTGCGTGAAAGTGAAAAGCGACCATTTATTTTCTTAGTTTGTAGGTTCTTAACCTTTTAAACTTGTAAGATTGGTTGTTCCTAGCTTACATAATGAAAGAAGTCAGAGCATAATCTCGAATGGTGCAAGCTCCCTAAAAAATGAACCTATTGATGAGACATCCTTATTATACGACTGGCACGAGCAGTTTTACGCGAAGTTCAAGCTCGTTAAAAATTAAACCTAGAAATGAGCATATGTTCCACCAGTTTAAGCTCATTAAAAAATAAACCCATCTCCGGTAAATAACCATTGTGAATGCATTATCATCAGCTTTTGAGCCTTGTTCGTGTTCTTACCATCACCTCCACTCTATTCTTGCCTATCATTTGCCTCCATTTGATTGTTTACCCCTTTTGAGGAACAACTGCAACGAGTGATCCTATTAGCCACCGTTTTACACTACCATGTTTGGAAAGTTCCAAATCTTACCTGGAACTAGCTACTATCTGAAAACATCATTCATTCCTCAAAAAATGAGTCTCCTTTAAGTTCTTTTCATCTGACTCGTAAAATATGAAAAAAATGCTGAGCGATTGGCCTCTACAGCTCGTTAAAGTGATTGGAAGTTCTATCCCTCCTCTAGATTTTAATCTTTTTGGACCTGAGGGATTATTACACAAAAAGATCGAGTGTTTGTCTTGTTCAGCTCTTTAAAACTATCGAAAATTCATCCCTTTCACATTGTTTTATACTTTTTCGGACTTAGGGGATTATGTTACAAAAAAGGAATATTGGAGTCTTCTTTCCATCTCTTTTCAGACTCTCTAAAAGTGAAAAGGACTCAGGTATCCTTGTCGTTAAACTTGTTAAAACAATAGCGACAACCTTGTCCATTCAAACAAGAATGAGTTTCACTGTCGCTAGGCTCGTTAAAACATAGCGATGGGTTTGCCCGAAGGGAAAATTATAGAACAAGCATATGTTATCCTCCTCAAGCTTGACAAAAATAAAGAGGTACTGGTCAAAAATGACTGGGGAAAATTGGGAAGAAAACTTGAAGAAACTTTATTGGTAACAGGTCGCTCTTGAACATCACACTTTCAATCCATCACCATGATTGAGTCAAGTTGGGCTATTCCATTCACCGGTCATATCACCATTGGTTCATCGTACCATCCACTTTTTGGGTTAATGCTACCAATCCATTTCAGTGTCGATGATATGTTCAAGAGAAGTCGCTCAGAGAATTCACCTACCCAGCTTGTGTCTCATCCGCTACAATCCCTTCACGCTTTATTCTTTCATGACTGCCATCCTGAACCTTGTATCATCAGATTGTTTTCACCTCTACAAAATCATTTTCTCTGTTCCGTGTCATAGATGTGGGATCCATTAATGCCCTCGTACGACGGGTCACTTCTTGTCGACATCAGCTCATTATCCAATAAGCCGACCTAGGGACAACCCTTCCAGTACTTTGAAGCTTGCATGCCTCAAGGGCAAGTTTCTCACTTCCGGCGACAGGTTTACACCAATGGCCTTCGACCGAAATATTTCGCATGGTGTTCAACATCAACTCATGTATTCACACCACATGAATTGTACTGCAGTACCTTGAGGGTCATCATCATCATCGGTGATTCCTTTCACGTCTGTTAACAACTTACATCGTTGGTTGGTAATCAGGCGATGTCCTTCCAGGTTCGACATCAGAACATCTCTTCACATGGATCGACTTGTACTTTCGAGTGAAGATTGAACGAGTTTTGAAGACCCCAGATCTAGTCTCATCCATCTGGGCTGCGATATAATTAGGAAAATAAAGACATCGAATGTACATCATTGCTGCACAGATAATCATCCAAATTAAGGGATGATGGCTCTACCAGAATCATCAGTCTGCACACAGACGGTTGTCTGTCCTATGTACATGAAAATGAATTTATCAAGATGAGCATGCAAATGCCCGCCTTAGCTAGATGATGAAAATATTATGAAGATAATGTATTGTATTATATCTTATTACAGGTCACCTTCCAATGTGAAAAACCTCAGATCCTCATTATAAAGCATTTCACCCGACATCAAAAGGTTTACGACCTCATGCTTTAGGGGGCAACTGTTATAGACATATTTGGGCACTGCAACCCCAATCACATATGTCCATAAACCAAGGGCTTCTAAGTCCCTAAAAGTGTTGTTTCATACCCTAAAGGAGCAAGGTCAGCTAATTACATCATCTCCCAGATGTTCTCCATGAAAAACTACTTAGAATTGGTCAAAGTAGGACCATACACACTGCCCAGTGCTAAAGGTGCGATGCATCTCACTTTCCATATGCAAAAAGTGTGATGCATACTGGAAAGCCCTTCTATAGTGTGCAATGAGCGAGAGCAGACAAATGGCACAAGCAGTTTGCTAGGTGGAAACCCAAAGAATCTTCTAGAAACTGCCCATTTGACACTTGCCTCTCTGAGTTTTCCCAGGGATGAGTAAGAGATCTAAAACCTCCATATGGAACCAGGAACTATCGAGAGATGACACTAATCAAAATCCCAAAAGCTGACTCACCCCCTTGCAAATATCTATAAATGGATCCCTCATCGAAGGGATCCAGAGGTTGGAATTTGGTAATTTGCAAAGAGGTGCTATTGGTTTCTCTTTGAAGACATTGTTGGGTGATCTTGCTTTGTGTGAGGTGAAGAGGGCTTTCAAGCTGGGAGGATGGCGCTAGGTCAGACCAAGTGGTTGTAATCCTCTCTTCTATGATTTTTACTAATAAAGCTATTTGAGTTTTCCTCCATATTCTTGTGTATCTCTGAATACTGTGTTTTTTATTTGCATTTGTATGGTTGATATATATCTGATCCTATATTGTTTACAGTGAAAGATCTCTATGCTTTGATGGTATTATGCTGCCGTGAATCTACAAGTGCTCTTTGAAGCTGGACAAGTAAGGAAGCAGTGGCGAGATTCTGTCGAAGAGGAAAGGAAACAAGTAAGGAACCAAGTGGAAGACTGAGGTTGGTACTCTCTGCTTCTTTCTCATCTCTCTCTCGTAAAGGAAAAACAAGTGACTTTAATCTGTTTGTTTCTAAGATAGCTACCCGTCTTAGTGGGACTAGCAGCTCTGAATAGACACTAGATTTCACGATAACAAGGACACTAAATTGACGAAAATTTTTGGCACCATTGTTGGGGAAGTGTAACTAGGTAACCTTATCTCTTACATTCAAAAAAAATGATATTCATAGAGAAATAGACTCTAGAGGTAGATTTATAGGTAGGGGCAGTTGTTCAATTCCTGCAACACCACCTACTCAACCAAGAATAAGAAAAGATACACCTCCATCCCAAACTCATATTCCCAGCCATGGAACTCCTAGAATTCCAGGGGAAAAAATCCAATCAAAAAAATCTCCTACTTCATCTACCAAGTCAGTCCTAGGGGAGAAAAATTTCAAATCTCCAACAACAAGAATAGCCTTTTTCACCTTCACAGGAGAGCACATTTTAGTTGAAGAATTAGGAATACTTGGTGAGGAAGAAGAAGTAGAACCTCTCTCCCATATTCCATTAATGTAAGAACCAGAGGAGGAGGAAGTAACCTTGTAGGTTGAACCCTATACTGACTCTGAAGAAACTATAATGGCAAAAGAAGAACAAGATGGAGAACTCTCACTATTTGGAGGAGGGGGTAGAGGAAATAATGGAGAAGGTAGAGGAAATAATCGAGGAGGCAGAGGAAATAGGGAAATAGATAATTCTTTTGGATTCCCTATAGTGGATGAAGAAACAAATGCCACAATGAAAAATATCTCACCTTTTGTCCTCTCAAAATTCCATGGGTTAAAAAGTGAGGATCCTAAAACATTTTTATTTGAGTTTGAGGTCTTGTGCAGAACCTATGATTATCTAGAAGACTCTCAAAAAATTAAGTTGTTCCCTTCAACATTGAAAGGAGTTGCTTTGAAATGGTTCATGGGGTTAGTCACTCAGTCCATTAGAACATGGAATGACATGAAAAAAACGTTTTTGGATAGGTATTTGGATTATTGAATGCCTACCAATCACAAAGATGAAGTGTTCAAAATGATGCAGAGAGAGGATGAAAATTTAGAGGATTTGATTGAGAGATTCAACTATAATATGAAAAGAACAAAAATGAACAATTTAGATGAAGATACCTTGAAAGCTCTTTTATTAAAAGCCATTAGAGATGAATGGATAGATATCCTTAAAATGATGGGGAAGGGAGATATCTCTCAACTCCCATTAAATGATATAGGAGAATTATGTGTTCATCTCTCAAGAGGGAAATCTAAAACTGGGAAAGGTCCAGGAGATCCTTCTCTTGTTAGACTATACAAATCTACAACTACATCTGTAAGTAGGGAAGAAATTGGTAATATTCTTGATGAATTCAAAACAGATATCCTAGGGAGTCTTAGTGAGCAATTAGACACCCTTAAAATTCAAAACAAGCAAAAAACCGAGGTTGATGCTTTAGCCATTTTTTGTCCAAAATGCAGAAAAAAAAAATGCTCTAAGAGAATTTCCTTTGGATGCAAAAGTTGTAGAAACTTGTATGATTTTCTCAGAAAGCCATGAGACCAAGGTTTGTCCTTCAATTACAGGTCTTAAGTCTGTCTTACAGGAAGAAACAGTCCCAAATTCTGCAGAACCTCTTTGTTTTGTTGCTAGAAGACCTTGGTAAGGGCCACAAAATCATGGATTTAACAATCAAATGTATCTTCAGCCACCACCAAATTGGAATTATTGGCAGCAACCTTGACCTCAACCTCAATCTCAATCTCAACCTTGGCCTCAACCTCAATCTCAATCTCAACCGTGGGCACAATGTGTACAAAATCCTTATGGGAGATTTTCTCAATATTATCAATATCCTCCATCATATCAGAATTATCCTCCCCCACACATTCCATAACAAAATTAGCAGCCACAACTTCAAAATCAGAACCCTCAACTTTCATTACCATTTCCACAACAAAATCCACAACCAAACCAAAGTTCTCAACTCTTACTGCCATTTCAGCTGAAACCAAATCAGCTACCTGCCCAACCATTTCCAAACCCCAAAAATAAAAATCCTCAGAATGCTTACATGGTAGAAGAACAACAATTTTCAACTTATATGGTTACTCCTCTAGATATTAATGATGTTCAACTAAGATCTAGTAGGATATTAGAAAAGGAAAGGCCTTCTGTAGTTATTCAGGAACAAGACAGTTTTGAGGAAGATTCTCTAAAGGTCAATAAAATTTTTGAGGGAACATTTCTCCAAAACCAAAACATTGAAAAATAAAAACAAAAAGAATATGTGAACACAACTCCTATTAATGAGCAACCAACATCTACTTCTGCACCTCCTTTTCCTGAAAGAATACAAATTGATAGATGAATAGAAAAGCAGATTATGTGGCCCAATTATGATTTTCTAAATGAATTGAAGAATGTCTTTATCAAAATCCCTTTGCTACAAGCCATTAAAGAAATTCCAATTCTAGCCAAAACAATAAAGGAGTTGAGCATAAAGAAACCAAGAAAAAAAACAAAGGCAACAAAAAAAATTTACCTAGTAGGAAAAATAGCAGACATAATGATGGGAAAAATTGCCATACAAAAATATGTGGATCCAGGAAGTCCAATTGTGAAAACACATATCAACGGAATTGAAATTCCAAATACATTGATTGACTTAGGGGCAGCAATAAACATCATGATCAAACAAACTATGGAGCAGCTCAAGCTTCCTAATCTTCTCTACACACCTACCTTACTGCAACTAGCAGATAGATCAATAATCAAACCAGATGGAGTGTTAGAAGATATTTCAGTATCCTTAGATTCTTGGGAATACCCTATTGATTTCATGATCTTAACTCCCAAGAACAATCTAGGAGGACATCCACTCATATTAGGAAGACCTTGGCTGGCCATAGCTGATGCTTTTATTAGCTATAGATCTGGTCACATGTATATTTCTGATGATAATTCAACAAAAAAATTTACTTTATATCCTCCGGCAAAATCAATCACAGAAATACATGACAAAGAATGGATTGATGATGAAGATGATATTCAGCCTCTCTTTACTATTTCAGATATTAGTAAAGATAGTCAAATTTTAAATATATTGGAAAATTTTGAATCATATTCAAAATATGACCATGAGCAATTTCAAGAAAAATCTAATGTTGAATATTTTTCATCTAGGTAGATGTCTCTCTATTCTATGGAAGATTTTAGTAGCTCTACAATTGAAATTTTTCCTAGTAGGACATTGAACATAAACAAAAACTTGGAGAAACTACAACAAGAAGAGCTAACCAAAACATTACAAAAACATTCTGCTGCATTTGCATGGGAATACACCGACATGAAAGGCATTGATCTTAAGACTTGTATCCACCACATCTATATTGAGGAAAATTGTAGACCTATCGGACAACCTTAGAGAAGGATGAATCCAAATCTTAGAGAGATTGTGAAAGAAGAGCTCCAAAAATTACTGAATGTAAACTTCATTTACCCATTTTCAGATAACCAATGGGTTTCTCCTTTAGTGATTGTGCCTAAAAAGAATGGTAAATGGAGGGTGTGCATTTATTACCGAGAATTGAATAAAGAAACCCTTAAAGATCATTTTCCTTTGCCTTCTACAGATCAAGTGTTAGATACATTAGCAGGCAAGAAGTATTTCTCATTCTTCGATGGTTTTAGTGGTTATAATCAAATTCAGGTAGCACCTGAAGATCAGGATAAAACCACATTCACTTGTCCATGGAGAACTTATGCCTACCAAGTACTCCCTTTTGTGTTATGTAATGCGCCTGCAACATTCCAAAGATCAGTACTAGGAATTTCTTCTGATCTAATACAAGATTGTGTAGGAGTATATATGGATGATTTTACAGTCTATGGGAATACATTTGAAGAAGCTTTGGAAAATTTGGAAAAAGTTCTTAAAAGATGTAAAGAAACAAACCTTTCACTAAGCCATGAAAAATGTTTTATGATGTTTATAGAAGGTATTGTTTTAGGACATCACATTTCAGGAGATGGGATTAAAGTTGACAAATCTAAAGTTGAAGTCATCTCTAAATTATCAATTCCAAATTGCCAAAAGGATGTTAGAAGTTTTCTAGGATTTACAGGATACTATAGAAGGTTTATAGAAAATTTCACTAAAATAGCATCCTCACTCCTCAAATTTCTTACCAAAGATTGTGAATTTAATTGGAATTCTGGTTGCTAGTTGGCATTTGAAACCTTGAAAACAAAAATTTCTGAAGCACCCATTTTAACAGGTCCAAATTGGAAACTCCCTTTCCATATTTCAACAGATGCTTCAGATACAGCTCTGGGAGCTGTATTGGGACAAAACGCTTTGATTCCTTATGCCATTTACTATACAAGTAAGAATTTGACTCCCATTGAGTTAAATTATACTATGACTGAAAAGTAATTTTTAGTTGTAGTTCATGCAATTAACAAGTTCAGACACTATATAACAGGCTATGAAACCTTTGTTCATACAGATCACTCTGCAATTAGATATTTAATGAATAAACCTATTACTAATGGAAGAGTTACAAGATGGCTTTTACTTTTGCAGAATTCAATATCACTACGCTAGATAGACCTGGAAAACAAAACACAGTTGCTGATTTCTTGTCCAGGATTCAAAATATCAAAGAAGATTCTCCAGTTGAAGACAAGTTTCTTGATGAATATCTTTTTGCAGTAACTATTCAAACTCCTTGGTTTGTAGATATTGCTAAATATTTAGTCACAGAAGAGTTACCCTCACATTTGTTTCCTAGAGAGAAAAGAAAAATTATTCAAGAGAGTGTAAGATATTCATGGATCACTAACGAATTGTATAAAACAGGCCCATATCTTATGATTAGAAGGTGTGTCAAGGAAGATGAAATTCCCGAGATTCTTAAAGCATTTCATGATGAGCCATGTGGTGGAAACTTTACTGACAAGAGGACAACCTATAAAATCCTTTCTTTAGGATATTATTGGCCATCCATCTTCAAAGATGCTAAAGAATATGTCAGGAGATGTGACAGCTGCCAAAGGGTAGGGAAACCTGCTCCTTCAAATGAAATGCCATTAAAAATTTAGGTACTCATTGAACCTTTTGAAAAATGGGCCTTAGACTTTGTTGGGCCAATTAATCCTCCATCTAAGTAGAAGAAGTATATATTAGTATGCACTAATTATGTCACTAAATGGGTAGAAGCCAAAGAATTACCTTTTGCTAATGAAAAATTTGTATTGAATTTTCTTTTTGAGGACATCTTTACTCATTTTGGTGTTCCAAGAGAAATTGTAACATATCAGGAATCTCAATTTACATCTAACATGGTCGAAGGGATTGTGGAAGAATACAAGATCAAACATACGAAATCTACTCCTTATCATCCTCAAGCAAATGGTCAAGTGGAATCTACAAATAAAGTGATTGAAGGAATCCTCACCAAGACTGTGCATCTAAATAGAAGAGATTGGGCTGAAAGGATTCCTGAAGCCTTGTGGGCCTATAGAATTACATGGAGGAACACAACGGGACATACACCCTATGAACTTGTTTATGGGAAACAAATCTTGTTCCCTATAGAGTTCCAAGTCAGAACTTTCAAGATGGCAGTCCAACTGGGACTAGATTTATCAGAGGCACAAAAGCATAGGCTGGAGCAATTAAATGAACTTGATGAAATTAGGCAAGAGGCAGTCCAAAGGACTAGTATAGTCCAACAACATAGCGCTAAATGGAATGAAAAATATATCAAAGACAAGAGGTTTCAAGTGGGAGATTGGGTGTTGTTATTTTATTCAAAATTCAAGGATTTTCAAGGGAAGTTTCAAACTCATTGGCTTGGGCCATATGAGATTGAAAAAGTATTTAGTAAAGGAACAGTGAGGATAAGAACAATAGATGAAAGTAAAACTCCTCTTCTTGTGAATGGTCATAGATTAAAGATATATCAGAAACCAATTTCAAAAGAGGAGGTCATTAATATTTTCGAAGACAATTCTAAAATGAAGCTAGTGAAGACGAATTCTTCTTCTCCACTAACTTAGTCTTTATTTTTCCTAAAAAAAAAACCAAGAAACAAATAAAAAAATTTGTATAAGGTTGAAAACCAATCATTGATTGGCATATTTATACAGAAAATATACGGTGAAAATCAGAGGTTTCTGACACCCTATATTTTCCATTTTCTTTCTGTAATAAGTAGTGACAAAAAGCTACAGTCACTCTGCAGTTTAGATTCTGCAAATTCATCATCTCATCTCACCTCACTCCATTTTATTTTTGCAGTTTCACTTCATCTTATTTTCATATTCAATCAATAAATTTTTCAGTTTTCCTTTTACAACTTGCATTTCATTTATCATCTTGTCTTACATCTCATTTCATTTCACTAACATAGCCACTTCCATTTCATTCATGATCCATAAGCCATATTTCACTTTCTTTTTCACGTTCTGCAATTGATTCTGTTCTGCAGCTCATCTGATTCTTCATCTACAATTTGTTTATCAGTTTAGGCACAAGTTTACAACTAATAATAAAATCATATATGCAGGGAATTGAAATAAAAATCAATTTTTGAAGGCCAACCATGCTCAAAGTACCTGTGGATCAACATCAAAAAAATTCGCAAGTGAAAGGTAAATTCAAAGATTTATTTCAAAAAGAAATTTGAAAACATAAGTTTGTATAGTATGTATAATCACATGTCTCCTTAATCAACCATCATTTGATCTGATTGCCACTACATCTCTGCCATATCTTCCATATTTAATGACAAATAGTCTCAATGATTCTTTCATAACAAATCTCCACTTCAAACTCCATAACCTATACTTAAACGGTCCTCCACAACTCCACCTGTTAACGGTCAAGATGATGATGTGACCTACCTATCTACGACTCTCTAAACCCTTACTGTCTATTTATTACACATAAACAATTAAGTTTATCTCTCCTATATACGCAGTCATTCCACTTCCATACACACAGTCATTCCATTTCTTAATAGCACTTGTTTTATAGACAGTAAGAGTAATTTTCAAGGTTAACCAAAAACAGGGGATATGGGGCTTATTGTTAGGACAGAGCCATAGGGGTAAAATATATGGAGGGGTATCCACAGCTTAAAGGCTGCTACAGAAGGCCGGATGGTTAAATTTTATTGAGAAATTTGACGGCTACCACAAGGAAATTACCAAGTCTTTTGCAAGGTCATTTGATGGCACAAAAGTGGAGATAGGAGATATTAAATTTGCAGTCACAAAATCCTTCATAACAGAAGCAACAGAGCTGTCGAGACAAGGAGAAAGATGGTTTAAAAACAAGAAATTTCATGGTGAATCTTGGAAAGTGATCCTCAGAAACCCAGGTATGGATGTTATAGTATTTAGAAAGGGAATTCCTATTTTAGCACTCAAGAACAAATGGGGTAATATGTTGTCGATACTACAAAAACTCATTACATGTGAAGGAAGATTCGGGTCTATGTATGTTTACCATATACGCTTATTAATGAATTTCTTAGAAAATGGAACCATCAACCTTCCCTTCTTCCTTCTAAACTATTTAAGAATAGCTACAAAAATCCAAAAGAAAATTGAATCCATAGAAAAAACTATGTATCATCACAGATTAGTGAAGATACTAGTTGAATTCCATTTGAAAAGTATAGGGGATACCTGGGAAGATTTCTTGGTATGAAATTTTTTCCAGGATGCTCCAAAGTCACCTGGGGAGAATCATGTTAATAAAATTAGGAGGAGAAAGATCAGCATTAACGTTCAAAAAAAATCTGGAACCTCCTCACAAGAGAATGATGCAGAGACAGCTTCTAAACCAGAGGTTAGAAAGCAAACTAAACAGAAAGGAAAAATGAAAGAGAGAGCTGAAGAAATCAATGAAGACATTCCTGAACCTTCATCACCACAAGAAGATGAACAGTTACTCTCTGAAAGAATGACCAAGATTAGGGAGCAAATTGAGAAAAAAAAGGAGATATGGAAGAGGAAGAAGGACACAAGAGAAGAAACCATAAGCTTCCAAAACCTGAGAAGGAGCTCTAGACTCCGAGGTAAGGTGACGAAGGTAACATCAAAAGGAGTCCACTTCATAAACTTAGAGGAAGAAACCCCAATTCAATCTCCTGAAAAAAGCCCACAAAACTCTCCTCAACAAAATTTTGAAGGCAGTCCAAGCAGAGCTTCTCCTGGCATAGTGTTTATGGGAAAACTAGTATTCCTAAAGAATGCTAGCCCTCTAGGTTTGGAAGCTACCCTAGAAACAACAGTTTAAAGTAATTCAATGATTTCTTCTATATGTAATAGATAAGAGAAAGATAATGGGACCAACCTGGAACTTCCGCTTAATCCCTTACTTGCTCTCTCTCTCCTCTGATAGAACCCGCAACTCCTCCCTGTAATTAACATGCTTGGAGAGTACCTGCACAAGTACAGCAACAAAGAACCATCAAAGCATCATGATCTATTACAACATAAACATTACAGAATCAGATATATAATGAACAAATGATAGCATTCACAAATGATAACATTCACAATTGCACATTCATATGGAAGAAAAACTTGAAGAATTTTATTAATAGAAGGGAGAATTACAACCCAGTTGTCTGATCTAGCATCATCCAACCACCTTCAATCCTTCTTCACCTCATGAAATAGCAAGATCACTCCAACAATGCTATGCTCTTTCCTCAATTACAAACTATCAGCACTTGTAATTCACAACATTCCAGCCTCTAGATCTCTTTGATGAGGGATCCATTTATAGATATGTGCAAGGGTGTGAGTCATCCATGGGGTTTTATTAGTGTCATTCCACTTGTTACATTTGGTTCCATAAGAGAAGGGATAACTAAAGTTTAGATCCCTTATTCATCTTTGGGCAAATTCAGAGAGGCAAGTGGCATAGGAGAAGTTTCTAGAAGATTCTATGAGCATCCACTTAGAAAATTGTCTCGGACATTTTTCCATCCTCACCCATTGCACCCTACAGAAGGCCTAAACAGTATGCATCACACCCTGGCAGTGTACCACTCAGTATGCATCGCACTTTGCTAATGGAGCAGTTAGTATGGTTCAATTTAGGCAATTTCTAGATGGTTTCTCAGATGGAACTTTTGGGGAATGATGTATTCAGATGACTATGTTCCTTTAGGGTATGAAACAACTCTTTTAGGGGTTGAATGAGCCCTAGTTTATTGACATATAATTTTGTGGTTGATGTGCCCAAATATGTCTATAACAGTTGCCCCCTAAAGCATGAGGTCGTAAATATTCATGACGGGTGAAATGCTTTATCATGAGGATCTGAAGTTTTGAACTAGAAGGTGACCTGCATAAGTTACAATACAATACATCATCATAACACAATTTCATGATCTAGCTGAGGGAGGCATTCCCTTGCTCAGCTTTATAAATTTCATTTCATGTACATAGATCAAATAGTCATCTGCAAATACAGATTAGTGATTCTTCAGATATAAAGTCATCATCCATGGTTAGGATGACCATCTGTGTAGAGCCTTTGTACATTTGATTTATATTCCTCAATATATCGTAGCCTGGATGGATGAAACTAGATCCGAGGTCTTCAAACTCGTTCAATCTTCGCTCGATGTGCAAGTCGATCCATGTGAAAAGATGTTCTGAAATCGAACATGGAAAGACATCGCCTAATTATCAACCAATGATGTAAGTTGTTAACAGGCGCGAGAGGAATCACCGATAATGATAATGACCCTCAAGGCACTACAATACAATTCACGTAGTGTGAATATATGATCCGATGTCAAACACCACGCAAAATCTTTCGGTCGAAGGCCATTGATGTCAACCTATCGCCGGAAGTGAGAAACTTGCCCTTGATGTATGCAAGCTTCAAAGCACTAAAAGGTTTGTTTCTAAGTCAACTTCTTGGATAATGAGCTGATGTCGACAAGAAGCAACTTGTCACAGGAGGGCCTTGATGTATCCCACATTTACAACATGAAACAAAGCAAATGATTTCTGGAGGTGAAAAATGAACTAACGACATAAGGTTTTAGGAATGGCGGTCATGAAAAAATGAAGGTTGGAGGTATTGCAGTGAATGAGACATTAACTGGATTGTGATTTCTTAACTGAATGACTTCTCTTGAACATGTCAGTGACACCGAGATGAATTGGTAGCGTTAACCCCAAAAGATGGATGGTATGAAAGACCAATGGTGAGATGACCGGTGAATAGAATAACCCAACCCAACTCAATAATGGAGATGAAGTGAAAGTGGCATGTTCAAGAGCGACTTGCTACCATAAATTATTCAAGTTTTTTCCCTTTTTCCCCAGTCATTGTTGACCAGTACCTCTTTATTTTTGTCAAGCTTGAGGAGGATAACATATGCTTGTTCTATAATTCGCCCTTCAGGCAAACCTGTCACTATTTGATTTTTTAACGAGTCTAGCGACAGTGAAACTTGGTCTCGTCTAGAATGGACAAGTTTGTCGCTATTGTTTTAACAAGTTTAATGACAAGGATAACTCGGTCCTTTTCATGTTTAGAGAGTTTGAAAAGGGACGAAAAGAAAACTCCATAAGTTCTTTTTCGTAAAATAATCCCTCAGGTCCAAAAAAGGATAAAATAATACAAAAGGGATGAATTTTCCAATCACTTTAAAGAGCTGAAAAAGACAAGCACTCGACAATATTTTCATATTTAATGAGTCTAAAAAGGGTTTAAAGAGGACTCTATATTGAGGAACGGTGGTATATTGGGTAGCAACTAGTTCCGGTGAATTGGAACTTCTCAAAACATGTTGAATTCTATGAAGAGGCTAGCTAATAAGACCACTCATTGCAACTGTTCCTCAAAGGGGTAAAACAACCAAGTGAGAGCATATGATCGGCCAAAGGGATGGTGGTGATGGGAAGTACACAACCAAGGTTCAAAAGGCTGATAGAATGGCAATCACAAAGGTTAATTTTGAAAATGGGTTCATTTTTTGACAAGCTTGAACCATGGGGGAACTATGCTTAGATTCGATTTCTTTTCTACACAAGCCTGAAATGAAAAAACTATGCTTGAAGTCAGTTTCATTTTTACACAAGCTCTAAATGACAAAACTATACTTGAATTTAGTTTCATTTTTACACAAGCTCGAAATGACAAAACTATGCTTGAAGTCAGTTTTATAATGTTTTCTTATTTTTGATGTTACCAAGACTAAACATACTCATATATGTGTGCAGATATTGGACCAGTGCGACCAGTGACATGCCCATGGGAGGCAGATGACGCTTCAGCAAGAGAGGCTATAGGGAGGGCTGTCCTTTGGGATTTGGACATATCAGATACCCTAGCAGTGTTGCAGGATCAGATTGAGGGCCTCACTCTCAGTATTCAGGATGTTAGGACTGATGATTTACCTTTGAGGTTACAACGCTATACTACTGGTGTACCGAGTCATTGGACTAGGCTCCTACACATGAAGGCACAGGCAGTGACATGTTATCACCAGCATCTCTAGTCTAGGATGTTTTTCTACATTCATTTTGAGTTCCTTGGTCAGATGACCGATTTTGTCTTGGACATAAAACATTTTGTGAAAAACTATAAACAACTATCTATTTTTTATTTTTGGAGTTTTATTTTGGCTAAGTGATGAAATCCTAATGCAAATGCTCATGTGAAATGCTTTCTTTACAAATGTTGCAAATGTCTATTTAACACATAGTTTGCTAATGAATCAGTCAACGTGTTTAAGTTTCTAGAAATTTGTTGATATTGAATAGAATCAAAATGTCTTTCGAAAATCCTAACTCTTAAGAACATGTGATAAATAGTTGGGTTCCAAATGGAATAAATGCCAGTAAGTTGCAGAATGATGAGTTGTGAATTTAGTCTGACAATGAGTTGGCATATGCCATGTGATATGGCATCAAAGAAAAGTTCAATAAATGCACTATACTCAGTGATGTTGTTCGTCGATCGACCAATACATATTCCCCTAAAACTCACTAACTCGCCGCTTGGAGCGAAGATGGCCCAGGCTGCAGAAGATAAGTTCTGCATACTACGAATAGCTCCGTCAGCATACCCAACGAATGGTTCCCAAAAGTATGACATCTGCAACAAATTCAAAGTGGATTACCTAACCAAAATGACAACTCTAAAAGAAAACACTCAAAAATGCAATAAAATCATATGTACAATGAGTTTACTACACTCAATTAAGCATAGTAACGTTTAAGATACAACCCGTTTTGGGGCTGCGATAGTGGAATCCCATCATAATTGACTAGCTCATAGGCTCCTTTTGTCAATACACGTTTAACAATGTAAGGGCCCATCCATAATGGTTCAAATTTACTTGCTCCTAATTTGTCGGAATCCTGATTGTAAAGCAAGACCAGGTCACCTTCCGAGAAGACACGAGGCTTGACATTTTGGTCATATTGTGCCTTGATGTGTTTCTTATGTGCTTCGTTAGCCAACGCGGCATCACGATGGGTTTCGTCCAGATGGATTAATTCCAAGAAACGAGCCTCTTCTTCAAAAGTTTCGGGAAGCAGATCGATTGCGAGCTTGAGAGATGAGATTTCACACTGAATTGGTAGGAATACTTCCAGACCATACACCAACTGAAAGGGCATAAATCTAGTCGCATTTCTCACTGAAGTCCTATATGCCCATAGAGATGAGTACAGGATTAAGTGCCAATTCTGTTTATGGACTCTAATCATTCTCTGCAGCATGCGATTAAGGACTTTGTTGGTTGCCTCAATTTGTCCGTTATCCTACGGATAATATGGAGTAGAAATATCATGGGATAGTCCTAATTTGGTAGCTAATACGATCATCATGTGATTGCGAAAATGCAACCCATCATCTGTGACTATAGCCTGTGGTACACCAAATCTAGAAACTATTGAGAAAGAAAATAGCAGTCGTTTCGCCATTGTTGTTCAATGTAGGCATCGCCTCGGCCCATTTGGTAAAATAGTCGATAGCGACTATAATATACCCATGCCCCCCGGCCGAGGTGGGGTTACATGTCATGAAATCAATTCCCCATTTAGCGAATGGGCCAACAACAATGACTGGATGCAGTGGTGTAGGTGGTAATCTAGTTTTGCAATCAAAAATCTGACAAGCATGGCAACTTATGACTGCAATTATGCAATCTTTGAATATGGTGGGCTAGAAGTAACCAACTCGTAAGATCTTTTGTGCAGTAGTGTAGCCAGATAGATGCCCCCCACAAGCACCTGAATGACAATCATTCAAAACTTTTTCGGCCTCCTCATGCATGAGGCACCTTCGTAGAACCATATCGACACCACGACGGTAAAGTGTATCACCAACGATCAGATAGTCTTTAGCTTGGTATCGAGTACATCATTGTTCATATCAAGAGGTGTTAGGCCTAAAATTTTGGGTCTAGAGATAGACTAGTATATCTCTGTACCATGGATCGCTTGACGATATCAGAAATACAGTCTCATCCACGATTGATGCTTTTGATGTTAAATCGTTGGAGGATGAGGGAAAGTCACAAAGTAACTCTGAAAAGATGAGAGACTTCTTTGATTTGGATTTGGTGAATTCCAAATCAAACTCCTGCAAAATGGCTATCCATTTGGAATATTTTCCCCCAGCAATTGATGTGACAAAATGTACGTCATTGGGTTGCAATCTGACACAATGGTAGTTTTGCGAAAGAGTACATAGTGTCGAAATCTCTGTACTGCTTGAATGGCTTCTAAAGCCAATTTTTCAACATATGAGTACTTGCTTTCTATATCATTAAGATTATGACTTAAATAATATATAGGATTTCAATTCCATTATCTTGTTGCACTAACACCATAGCGATGGTTGTATCTGCAGTGGCGAGATACAGGTTGAAGTCTTTTTGATAGTCAGGAGCGTACATTAATGATGCTTTTATCAGGGAATCTTTTAAAGCATCAAAGCAAGCTTGCACAACTTGATCCCAGTGGAAGGGTACCCCTTTTTTCAAAAGACGTGTATAACATTTAACGAGCTTAGCATAATGCGAAGTGAACCTCCTCAGAAAGTTAGCTTTCTCTTCGAGTTGGAGTTTTTGTATTTGAAGCAAATTTGAAGGTGGATGCATGTCAAGGATTGCCCGAACCTTAAATGGGTCGAGTCAAATTCCGTCCTTAGAAACTAAAAAACCAAGCAGTCGACCTGAAATAACACAAAACACACATTTTTGTGGATTGAGTCATATCTTGTAGTGTCGGCAACGTAAAAACATGGCTCTCAAATGCTGTGGATGATCAGTCCGTTTTCGCGAATGAGCAGGCAGATTGTCGAGATACGGTTGAACGATGTGTTTAATGTGATGGAAGGCGTAATTCATTGCCCTCTAAAATGTTTCCCCTGCACTCTTCAAATCAAAAGGTAATTTACGATACGCGAATGTGCCCCACAGACATATAAATGCAGTTTTTGACTAGTCCTGTGGGCGGATATTGATTTGATTATAGCCCGAAAACCCATCCATGAATGAAAAGATTTCGCATCTGGCACATTCGTCAATTATCTGGTCGATGAAGGGTGTAGGATAGTTTTCCTTCGAGCATTCTTGATTTACATCCCTATAATCGACGCACACTATTATCATTCCTTGTTTTTTCATCATAGGAACAATATTTGATACCAAATCAGTGAGAGGTACAGGGTAAATGAAGCCAAAATGAAAAAGCTTTTCAACCTCTACTTTAATGGTAGTAGCTTTCTTCGGATGAAGAGGTCGAACCCATTGTTGTACTGGTTTGACATCTGGATACATCTTTATTTCATGTTCAACGATTCTCGAGTCAATGCCTGGCATTTCTTCATATGACCATGCAAAGACATCTCTGAATTCGTGAAGAAAAGCATAGTAGTTATCTAGTTCTGATGGAGAACAAGATTTTCCAATGTGAATATTCTCTACAATATTAGGTTTGGTCGAAATATTTATGGCTATAGTTTCTTCAATGTTGGACAGATTTCGCTCAGAATCTACTGTATTTACAGAATTTAATAAAAAATCAAAAATTGAAGGGTGACTAAGGTCATTTGAATAATCTTCTTTTCCATCTCGAAGGTGGGAACGATGATGATAATTTTCCCACAGCTTCTCTCCTATCATCTTTGACTGGATGATTCCTTCGTTTGTAGAATGTATACAATACCAAGGATCAGAAGAGGTACCATATTCTAAAGACCTATCTACCCAAATACTTGTTGAGTGTAGATTTGGATTTTCCGCACAAGCCCAAAAAATTGATTGCTACAAAGCTTCAATGGGGCTTGGCGGCAACTCCTCACGATGATCCTCACTATCAAAATAGTCGGAACTCTTCTTAATTTCAGATGATGTAGAAGAGATCATACGACAGGTTTCCACTGTGGCCACTTCCGCAAAACCAGATGGAGATGGGAGGGCAAAAGTACCCATTAAGGAAGGGTCTTTTAGGAGACCTACTCCAACATTTTGAAGCAATTGTGAACTTCCATGGATCAATGGAATGCTTCCAGTAGCTTGTGAACTATTATTAAAAAAGGCTAGTTGGTCAATGATTGTGATTCCACCTTGGAAGGGAAATGCAATCTTTCTAAAATATGTAGACATAATGGCAGCCATAGCATAAATCCAGGGCCTTCCAAGTAAGATATTATAATCAAGGTTTCCATCAATGACCTCGACTTCAATCTCTACTTTCTTGCCCCCCAATTCAACTTGCAAGTTACTTAAAATCCCATACGGAGTGTACATTCTTCCATCGAATGCTTTTAATGTTGTTGGTGATCATGACAAGGGTGGCGAACCAAGAGTTTTCCAGTAACTCATCAACATAATACAGGTAGATGCCCCCTCATCAATGATGGTTCGATGAACATTTTTATTGAGGGATTTTACCTGTATAAGAAAAGCGATTTGGGCTGGTAACTGTGGCGTATATCCTTTATGATCAAATGCCACAAGATTGGAATCCGTTGGATTGATTCCACCTGTTTCTGATAACAAAACCTTGCTTTTGGGAGGGAAAATTCTGCAATACCTCAAGTGTCGACATAGCGGATGGCGATTGAGCCAGATCCTCCACTATATTATAATTCTGAGCAACTCGAGCATGAGGATTAAATGTCGATTTATGTATGAATCCCTTTGGCGGATTAATGGTTAATTCAGGAATAATGGGTGGAACAACTTCCTTCGAAGTCGTTGTCGAAGCATTAGGTTGATCAGTAGCCTAATTGTTCGACAATGATGGATTCCCATAATCTTTACTCCTTGTCAATACCAAAGCATCATTTTTCTTTTTTGCGATGGATAGTGTTACACTAAAATTTGTCACCATGACTATTTTTAGTTAGTATGGCTCCATCAACTGCCATACTATCCTCCTTGGCAAGTCTCATACCTCTGCTCCTCATGTCAAACTCCAAGAAAGAGAGAAAGTCTTTAAAAATCTATATAACTTTGGGTACGCAGTTTCTCTTAGCCTTACCTGCGTGTACGCATCCCAAGTTCAAAATACCTGCGTACTTGTATGCTCTGTCTATAAAGGGGTGGGTGTGTACTCCTGTAAAGGTCAAAAGGCACAAGTTTCACTTCAAAAAACTTACTTGTGGTCATTTCTAGAGCATTCTAGAAGCTTGTTTGACGTGTATTGAGTGCCTCTAGATGGTTCATGTATCCCTATGAAAGAGGAACTTATCCCATCAAGAGGGGAGCTATCCCATTCAAAGAGGGGCTTATGCCATTGATGGTGGACCTGATTAACTTCCTCTAGAGAACTATAAATACAGGCATTGGGCCAGAAGGAGGGGAGGTTGAAAGCTAAACATTCCTAAGGGTAGATGCTGCTAGAATTAGGACTCCCTTATAGAGCTTGAGAGGAGAGATTCCCATCCTTTCCTAGCCTTATTTGGAAGTGGGTGAGCTGATCAAAGTAAAGGAGAACACTTGCTGGACCCTAGGAGGGACCTTCACAACACCAAGGCTCAGGTTGTAATGGTTTCTTTTGTTTCCACTTAATACAATTAAGCTCACTTTTCTCAATAGATTGTAATACATGATTTGTTTCATATACTCCTTGGTCTGTATGATGAATATGTTTTATCTTATAAGTTTTTCAGGTGCTATGTAATATTTTGGCTTGTTAGTGAATGCAGGTTTCGAAGAGAAGGAGGAGCTCATCCGGATCGGCGAGGCTGGACTACTACAAAGCGTTGGACTAAAGGTATGTTATAAACACCTGATTACTTGTATTCTAAATGCATATTTAGAGAAAGGTAGTGCTTACTTGTCTTGTTTGTCACTAGGAAGCCTTAGCTTCTAGGGAGGTCGGTTTTGTCCACAAAATTGGCACAACATGTTATTTTCCGCGCTTTGGGTGTACCAAACCTCATTGAAAACATCAACAGGTTTCACTCCTTTCCAACTAGTTTATGGTTTGGAAGTTGTGCTACCCATTGAATGCGAAATCCCGTCACTTCAAATGGCTGTCGAATTACTTCCCGCTACTTCTGAAGAGGAGAAGCGTTTATTATACTTAGCTCAATTAGATGAGACTCGACGTGACGCTGCATTGGCAATCGAGACTCACGCAAAACGTATGAAAGCTCAGTATGATCGAAATGTGACCCCTCAAAATTTTTTGGAAGGAGACCTAATGCTATTATATGATCAAGCTAACGATAAATTAGGTGCTGGAAAATTCGTTCCTATGTGGCATAAGCCGTACATTGTCAAGCGTAAGTTATCAAAAGGGGCCTATGAGCTGGTAGATTTTGACGGGGACTCTTTGGGTAAACCCAGAAATGGACTTTACCTAAAGAGGTATTATGCTTAAATGATGGGTATGGAGATTTAGTTAGGTTAGATTTTTCTTTCTAGCTGGTGTGTTTGTTAGTATAGACAGTGTGCTTAGCTTAGAGAGTGTGTTTTTCGTCATTATTCTGGCTTATCTTGGTTTTACTCTTGATATTGCAGATGTCGACGCCTCTCCAAACGTACATTGGATTCGCTGATGGTGCTTGTCGTAGTACACGGAATATCTCTTCCGCAGCTTGGGTTATCTATTCACCCTCTGACGAGTTAGTTTCTATGCATGGGGTGAGCCTCGGTCAAACAACAAACAACATTGCAGAATACAGTGCAGTGATTGAATTATTGTCTGAATCTATTTCATTTGGGATTCGGAGTTTGATAGTGAGGTTAGATTCTGAACTCGTTGTATTACAGCTTAATAGAGTGTATGCCATTAGAAATCTAGTGTTATTAAGGTTATTTTTGAGAGTGTGCCTCTTGGAACGTGAATTTGATTACATTGAATATCAGCATATTCCAAGGTCTTTATATACATTAGCAGATGCAATTGCTTCTCGAATGTTAGACAGACATTTGCGATAATCATACATGTAAATTTAAAAACATTTCATCACACATGTTTAACAAGATAAGCTGGTAATAATGATATATATATATAGGAGTGTGTCAAAAAATACATCGTCTTCGATCATAGGTTGAAAAACACCTTATGATCGGCAAAAATGATAAGTACAAAAAACCAAAATGTCACATGTGTCTACAAAAGTGACCACCCAATCACTGGTGATGCTCTGCACGGGCTACCCTACACAAGAACCTCCTAAAAGGTCCTGGGACTGTGACCACATAGCGCTGAAGTCTGATAGGAATATCATCTATAGTCGTCTCTAGTATGTCTGCCGTAAGACGCTCTAGGTGTTGTTCCAACTCAGCTAAGGTCTCTGCGGCCGCGTCCTGTGGGGCCGGTGCTGGTGCAACTGGTACTCTCCTCTCGAAAGGCCGGAGATTGGCTGGACGTTGTGGACCTACATATGCATTTTGAAACTTGTCAATTTCAGCTTTGAGACGATATAAAAACAAAAAAATAGATAATTTAAAAACTTGTGAAAAATGAAGTACATGTGTCATCCCACTGTTCTCCCGGTGGAAGAATCATGTCCAGATCTCCACGAAAATCAACTCCGGCATAAGGAAAATCCTGTATCGAGAAGATCTAGTTCTCCAACCAGTGAAAATACCCCGTCTAAATCGGACAACCTCCGTGCCCTCGTCAGGATGACAGGCCATCACCGCAACCCATCGCGTCAACTTAGGCTCTCGGGGAGGCCCAACCTCAACAGTGAGCTGCTGTGGGATTAGCATTGGAACCCTCTCTAGGGCAAAACTCACAACTAAAGGCCCATAACCAAAAGTCTTCAGTTGTCCATTTTTGGTCCTAGTCAGTTGGCCCTTTAAGTTGGCCAACACAGCATTGCACCAGTTGAAAATGGTGCCCCGATAGCAATCAATCGCCATTCGCATCTGGGATCCAGTGGCAATGTGCAAAGCGGCAGCCCTGCAAAGTCTGGTAACTGTAAAGGCAATTACCATAAGTTCAGGTCGGGATATCTTTTTAATCTCTATCCCCTTATCCTGGTTTTGATTATTGCACCACTCTAGTCGGAGACTAGCAATGGACTGGCCACCCGGCCTAGTCCCGGACAGAGTCAATTGTTTGCCCCTCTTGGGAAAACCAGTGAGAAAGTAAATATCTGAGGGCTCTATCTCGAGCTGGTGCCCTCCAATGTAAAAGCACTGATCCTGAATGTTCCACCTTTCAACCAGCCACTCTAGAAAGCGCACCTGGGCCCTCATGCCAGGTATGGCCCAGTATTTGTAAAGACCGCATGCCTTCAAAGCATCAATGGAAGGTTGGTGATTAATCGCGGCCAAATCAACATCTTCGTGTTCTCTCTCGCGCCAATCAAGCATGGTGGGAAATCTACACACCATAAAACATCTGTTAGAGTCCATAAATTTAAATTTTTTTGGTTCATTTTGGAGAAATGGGAGTTTGAAAATCCTCTCCACGGTGTACGCAGCCCGCCTTTAGAGACAGGGCGTATGTACACAGGTTCTCTTAAGGCAAGCTGCGTACGCCCGGCATTTTCCCAACTGAGAAAATGTCGGCGTACGCAGGTCACCCATGGGGCACCTGCATACCCCGAAAAGCGGACCTTGAAACCCCCAAGGCCTCCAAAAAATGAAACTAAAGCTTAAAAATAAATTATAAACGGATGGAAATGAAGAGGAGGATGTTGTAGAATACCTGATGAGACGGCGTTCGGTTTCGACGGTCGGATTCTCCGCAATGTCCACGGGAAGTTTCTTGCCAAAAGCCCTTTTTCTCTCCTCAATAGTAAAATGGTAAAAATGAAATGGTAAAAGCCCTTTTTATAGGTTTTTTGAGTAAATAAATGTCAAATTTGTTTATTTTCCACCATGAAAAGGTATTTTTCAAAGTATTTTTATCTATCTTTAAACAGGTATGAGTAATGTGTTGGTTTTTGTGCAGGATAAAAGTATTTTCAGGGAAAATTGTCATTTTTCACAAACAAAAACATCAAAGTCATGTTTTAAGCCCTTTTCTGACTCCTAAAACATGAAAAGATTGCCGAGCGTTTCTTTTACACTCGTTAAAACGGAATTAAAAGATGGTTCCCTTATAGCCCTTTTCTGACCGTAAAAACAGGAAAAGATTGCCGGAATTTTGTCGTTTCAAATTTGATACTGGAAATAAAACGATGTGTCCTTGATCGCTTTTTACTTTTCAGGTCAAAGACACTAATCATGAAAGTACTCCTTGGTCGCAAGATCAAGCGGTTCTCTCAAGTATTATTTTATACTTTTTCGGGCTTGGGAGACACAAATTTACGAAAAAGTTCAACCCTGGAGTCTTCTTAAGTTTTTTCAGACTCTCTAAAATTGAAAAACGCCGAGTTTCTCCTATACTGGACTTGTTAAAATTTCACAGTAAAGGACCTGTTCGATTACAAACAGGAACGGACCACTCCTTCTTAGGGTTCGAATCAAAACTAAGTTGGACTCATCCGAAGGATGAGCTTATAATCAAGCATATGTTATCCTCCTCAAGCTTGTAAAAAATAAAGAGGTACTTGCCAGCAATGGTGGGGGAAAAGAGAGGAAAATGAGCCTTTTTGTTATCCTTTGTCTCAGAAGAAGCCTTATCACCACTCTTGAACACGACACTTTTCATTCACCTGGGTTGGGAAATCCTTTGCCTAACAGTTGATCAAACCACATTGCAAGTCTTCAACCCGGTATTAACTTTGGGTCAAATGTCACCAAGCCATCATTTGTGTCGTTATGTGTTCAAGAGGTCACTGCAAATAAACCATTCATCTGCAAAATACCCGTCATCCATCTCGACCATCCCTGATTCAGTCCTTACAGCTACATTTCTTCAACTTGATCTATGATTTCGTGTTGTGGGCTTGCCTGCAACGGGTCGCTTTCTATCGACATCAGCACATTATCTAGAAATAAGACCTAGAAATCATCAGTACCTTGAAATCTTCATGCATCAATGGCAGGTTTCTCGCCTTTGACGACGGTTTACATCATTGACTTTCGATCGAAGGATTTTGTGAAATGTTCGACATCAACTCATTCATTCACATCTCATGGATTGTACTGGGTACTTTGAGAACCATTGACATCACTGGTGGTCTCTCTCACACTTGTTAACATTTTACATCATTGACTGGTAATCAAGTGGTTTCTACCATGTTCGACATTGTTATAGACATTTTTGTGCCTTACAGCATGAAGCATGAAATGTCAATAATCTAAGGGATCCAAAGTCCCTAAACATGTTGTTCCTACCCCTAGAGGAACAAGGTCAGCAAACCACAGCACTGAATATCAGTTCTCCACCTGAAAACACTCAAAAACAAGCTAATTCTGGATCATGTCAACTGCTCCACTGAGCATCTGCGCCGAATGTCAACTGCTCCACTGTGTACCTGCGCTGAATGTCAACTCCAAAGAAGGCTACCTGCGCTGGGCGAGTTTGGCCAAGTGGCACAGTCATTCCTCAAGGTGTCAATGCCCAGGAAGCTTCCAAAATGACACTTGGATCAGAGAATTCGACTGGTGATGAGTAAGAGGGTCTAGATCTCCAAGTGGAAGCAAGAACCTCCAAGTGGACTCAAGAACTGAAGAATAACTGAAGTGGGAGAGGACACTAGTCAGCTTCATGCCAGCCTCAAGCTGACTCATCCTTTCTCCAAAACTCCTATATATAAATCCCTCTCATGAGGTCTAGGGAGGCTGGAATCTTGTGAATGTAAGGAAGTGCTGTTGGTTTGAGTATAGAACTATTGGGTGATTTGCTTGAAGGAGGTGAAGAGGAGATTTATTTCTGCTGGGAGGTGATGCTGGATTGGGCCTTTTATGGTTGTATTACTTCCTGAACTTTAATTCTTCCATTAATAAAGCATTTGAGGTTCTTCTATATGCATGTGTCTCAATGGTGTATTGTTATACTTGTGTATTTGATTTATTCTAATCCTTGAATCAATTATGAATGTATGCTTCTTGTAGTTTCCCTCTCTTGTTATTTTGCAGGATCTTGGTGTAGCTGGGCCAGTGAAAGAGCAAGGATCTGGGAGCAAGCAGCAAAGAGAGAAGATTGGATCAATCATTAGCGGAAGACATTGGTTAGTGGATCTCTTCCTCCTCTCTCTTACATCTCATAAAGAAGTAATCTCAAATAGCTTTGCTTTGATTGTTGCTGTGGTACTATCACCCTTAGAGTGGGATAGGGTCATTCCGTATTGGATACTTTTCCCAACAACAAATTGGCGACTCCACTAGGGAACGTATCTTGTTGGTTTTTTGTGTTTTTGCTATTCATTTCATAAACACAGGGAGTACCGAATCGAACTGCATTTGGAGCTTTCAAATGCAAAGTAGAGGGCAGCTACTCTAGCTCAGTTTCTGGGCATGTTTATGATTTTAAGAGCTGATCCACAAGGACTCTGAATAGCTCTTAGTGATAGCTTTTCATCTTCCTTTTCATCCCTTAGTGTGTACTTGATTGATAGTTTCTGATTTGGCCAAAAACTGTGAATTTTTGAGCAATTTGTGACCCGGAAACTGAGAAAAACGAAAGTTTATCTCTTCAGTGCAGGCACTGTGAAGGCAGTCTGCATTTCAGCGCAGTTCCCGAAGGGGCTACCTGCACTGAAGGTCAAACTGCCAGTGTACTACCTGCGCTGAACCAGTTTTGCCTAGTGCTACTGGGGTTCCCTCCTGTTTATTGCCCTGTTTTCACCCTTGTTTTTGCAGCCTGTTATCAGTCAAGGTACCTATCTGAAACCAACTTTCCTTGCCACTATTCCGCCTCGGTTGTATAAAGAAACTGTATTTGTTCTTTGTGTATTTCTTATATCATTTGCAGTTTCCCATAACGAAAAGTGAACTAGTCTTGTTGTGGCCTCTTAGATCTAGACCTGTGATAAGTGTCGTTTTGATCTTGAGAGTTAGTTTGTTTGCTGTTCATAGCTGATTGAGCTTTCGCTTTTGTCATATGGTTTGAATTTATGTATTTCTAGTGTCGAAACAAGTAAATCTTAAAGTGTCTTTTGATTTTGGACAAGCTTGTTTGCTTTCACTTGAAATTGAATTCAAAGTTATACAACAGCTTTCTTTTTTGTATTACATCAACATTAAGAAAGAGAAAAGAAATACCTGCATTGTGCATGTGCATTTTGACAGCTTGCATGTTGATTTAGGAAAAAGTGCATTAGTGTGTGCTCTATGATCTGTGTGAAAAGATGATGTCTTGCTTTTCCCTCAGTAGTTAAGATTTTCAAAGTTGAAAGATTGAAAAGCTTGCTTATCATCTTAGACTGCATTTAGGAGTGTTATCATACATCTCGTGGTGATCCATAAAGGAAAACTGCTAAACAAGATCAACCTTAAAATAAATTGAATTTACATAACAACGCATTGAAACATAACGCAAACACATAGAGGTCTAAGCTAGAGACGTGTTCCGGCGTCGTTAAACGTGATATCTTAGCGTTGAGTGGTTGGGTGATTCCTCCACGGTGAAGCGATAAGTATCAATACGGACTTGTGCTCCCACGTACCGTCGCGTATATATTGGGAGACCCCTATAGGAACAAAGCCTTTATCCATAGGAAGCCGTGTCGGCCGCCCTACTGATCGCAATGCAGTGAACACAGCATTCACGAAGATCGACCACTCGTACCGTAAAACGTATTCTGTGGTTTTGCGAAAGGTTTGGCACACCCTCTGCCTAGATCTCCAGAGCAGTTTCTTTTGGCCTTTTTCAAACTCTATAACTGAAAAAGTCCATCCGAGCATTTTTCACTTCGGGCTCGTTAAAACATCGAAGGAGACTAGAGTCATCTTTAGCTTTTTCTCGACTCTTAAAAAGTGAAAAAGCAAGTTGTGTCTAAAGCGTCGTTATAAAATTTATTTTAAATGGAACATAATCACCTCCTATTCCTGCGTTGATCTGTAGGTTGAGAACATGGAACGCCCCAACCAAGGAATTCCACATGATGGAAATCCTAGTCCTTTCTCCTCTTGGGGAGAAGTTGGTGCGCCCCACATGGCCACATTGTCGCTTCCAGGACTGACAATTGGCCTGCCAATTTGGCTATTCTCAACCAATGTAGTTTAGAACACCATGGTTCCTGAACAGTCGAGTCAACAGTTAGATTAGTCTAGAGCTGCCCACCAGCCTTCTACTTCCTATAACTCTTCCTCCAATCCTTCATCTTCGCAAGGTAGAGCCGGCAAAAGCCAAGCTCCCATGGAGAAGAAGGAGAAGATGAAGAGAGAGAAGAAGAAGAAGGAGCCTAAGGCGCCTGGGGGCAAGCAAAAGACATCTGACAAAAATCCACACACAGCACAGACCGGGCCCAAATCGCCATGTGTCATATGTAGAGGAGACCACTTCCATAGAGATTGTCCCTGTATTCCCCGGATACTAAGGGACTGGTCCCCTCGTTTGCACAATTCGGGAGCATCAACCTCTGATAGCCATGTTGAATGCTTACCATCAACCAGAGAAAGTGAAGGTTCAAGACAAAGAGGGGGAGCAAGATCCCCCTGCAGACTGTGTGAAGGCGATCATGCCATCCACCGTTGTCCCTTCTTAGATGAAGCGAAGAGAGTTTTGGAAGATCGTCCGGTTTCACCGTTGAGACTTCCTCCTGGATACAAAAAACTCGTGCCAAGTCCTTCGTCGGTTGAAAATACAACTGGCCCGCTCAAGTGGTCGGCTGAAGCGTCAGTCATTGAAAATGAACCTATTGAATCCAGACCGGACGAAAGTCCAAAGGTCGAAACGGCAGTTGACCCGGTTCTGCCTTCGGAGGTTTCATCTTCAAATGACACCGTCAATGAAGATTCATCTTCAAATGACATCCTCACTGAAGAGAATAAGGATGACACCATCCAGATTCTTTTCATCAACACTGACTCTGATGAGCATCAGGGCAATGTGCCCATTCCTTTATCGCAGGAAGGAACATCGTCAGGGTCATATCCGGCCGTGTATTCGGTCCCACCACCAAGCAACCTAGTTGTGTCCTTTGATTGGAACCAACTAGGCAGACCCCGGTTGCCAGCAAGTGTACCATTCAGAATCATAGTCCAAATTTATAGAATGGTAATGGCTAGCACTATCATTGATGAAGGGGCATTTGTGAGTATCCTTTCTTCTGTTGCTTGGAAAGCACTGGGTTCCCCGGCGCTTTTGCCTGAGATAAGAAATCTCTCGGGTTTTGATAAAGGAACCAGTCGGCCATTAGGGATCCTCCCCAATGTGCCTGTTACATTGAAAGGGAAGACCGTTCAAATGAACGTGATGGTCGTTCAAGGACCCTTGGATTATAACCTACTCCTTGGACGAGACTATATATATTGCATGGGAGCTGTAGTCTCCTCACTCTTTAGAGTAATGTGTTTTCCACACGAAGGAAGGATGGTCAAGCTCGTAGACCAACTTTCATTTCCAGGATCACGCATAGCAAATAGTCAAATACCAACCCTGAATGGTCTATTCAATCAAGAAATGTCTCCACCCCCAGTCCTCCTTCCCGATGAGTGCGAGTGATTCGGAAAGATGGGACTGGAACCCAGGGGGCATGCATCCTGGTCTGCTTCGGGCAGAGGAAACCCTGGGTATAAGGTAGAATTTCCGCGAGAGAATATGACTAGTCCATACCCCGTCCGTGGATGGAAGAGGGGTTGTTCTGGAATAGGATTCTTTTGTCAAGGTTACTTGTTTGACAAAGGTCATTCACCATTGTCTACTTCGGTAGACAGTGCCGAAGAAATGTTTTCGTTTGAAGAAGTTAACAAAACAATCTTTGGGTAACCAGAAAGAGGCAAGACTCCCTCAATAACACATATGTTTTGTCTTTGAGTAGTGTTCTTCTCTTGTCGCAAGTAGCTGCTGTCTTGTCGTAAGTAGCTGTTCTCTTGCGATCTTGCAAAAGAGCTGTCAAAAGTTAGGCTGACGGGAAGACAAGTACCGCATAAGACCTGTTAAAAATAACGAGAAGACAAGTATCGTTAACATTAGACTAGCAAGATGACAAGCAGCTGTGAACACCCAAAGAAAAGCAGAGGTGGGGGAGAGGAGGGGCAGCCTTGAAATTGTATTTTATACCTGGGGGCATGCAAACCTTTTGGAATGCAAGCTAAGAGCGGTTATTTATCTGTTTTTGGGATTAGCCGTTTCCGAACTTGCATAAAGAAAGGATGAGAGGGAGCATAGCTTATGTAAGGCGTGAGCTCTATAAAAAATGGGATCTTACAGGAGACATTTCTTATCTTATGACTGGTATATCGAGCAGTTTTACCGCGTAATTTATGCTTGTTAAAAAATAGAAAAGCGAGATCCGAGCAGTTTTAGCACATAGTTCATGCTCGTTAAAAAATAAACATAAGATTGAGCAGTGTTTTTGGTGCATTCAAGCTCGTTAAATAAAAAATGAACCTATCCCGGTAAATAACCATTGTGATGGTAAATTTGTTATCCATAAAAAGCCTTGGTCGTGTTTTGCACCTGCCACCTCCATTCCATTTGGCCGATCGTTCACCTCCATATGATTGTTTACCCATTTTGAGGAATAGCTGCGAAGAGTGATTTCACGTAGCCATCCTTGTGACACTGTCGTGATTGGAAAATTCCAACCTGTACCTGGAATCTGCTACTATCCCTGTTTATCACTCGTTCCTCAAAAGACGAGTCTTCTTTGAGCTCTTTTCATCTGACTCGTAAAATAGAAAAGTTTGCCGAGTTTTGGCCTTCCAGCTCGTTAAAAGGACCGGAAGAGCTATCCCTCCTCTAGATTTTAATCTTTTTGGACCTGAGGGATTATTGCACAAAAAGGTCGAGCGCTTGTTTTATTCGGCTCATTAAAATTATCAAAAACTCATCCCTTCTGTATTGTTTTATACTTTTTCGGACTTAAGGGATTAGATGACGAAAGAGGAATTTTGGAGTTAACTTTTTGTACCTTTTCAGACTCTCTAAAAATGAAAAGGACCGAGTTTTCCTTGTCCTTAGACTCGTTAAAATGATTAAATAGCGACAAACTTGTCTTTAGACGAGAATGAGTTTCCCTATCGCTAGGCTCGTTAAAACATAGCGATGGGCTTGCCCGAAGGGCAGGTTATAGAACAAGCATATGTTATCCTCCTCAAGCTTGACAAAAATAAAGAGGTACTTGTCAAAAATGACTAGGGAAAAATTGGGAGAACCTCAAAGCTTTAATGGTAGCAAGTCACTCTTGAACATGACACTCTTCCTCCGTATCACATCGGGTTGGGTTGTTTCATTCGCCGGTCTCATCACCATGGTCTTCGCCAAACCATCCACATTTGGGGTAATGCTACCGATCCATCGCATCAGTGTCGTTATATGTTCAAGAGATGTTGTTCAGAAAGAGTCAACCGTGTCCCGTCCACTGCCATACATTATCCTTCATCCACCCATGATCGCCACCCTGAATGATATTTCACAGATTGTTTTCACCTCCACTAAAATCATTAGCTCTGTTCCTTGTCACTGATGTGGGATTCATTAAGGCCCTCCTTTGACGGATCGCTTCTTGTCGACTTCAGCTCATTATCCAAGAAGTTGATTTAGGAACACCCCCCTCAGTACTTTGAAGCTTGCATGCCTCAATGGCAAGTTTCTCAGATCCGGCGACAGGTATACATCAATTACCTTCGACCAGAAGATTTTGCGTGGTGTTCGACGCCAAGTCCTATATTCACACCACGTGAATTGTACTATAGTACCTTTAGGGTCATTATCATTATCGATGATTCCTCTCGCGCTTGTTAACGGTTTACATCATTGACCGGTAATCAAGCGATGTCTTTCCATGTTCGACTTCAGCGCAATTCTCACATGGATCGACTTGTACTTAGAGTGAAGATCGAACGAGTTTGAAGACCCCGGATCTAGTTTCATCCATTCGGGCTGCGATATATATTCAGGAAATATAAAGACATTTGACATGTACATCATTACAGCAGATGATCATCCTACTCAAAGGATGATAATTTCAGCAGAGAATTATCAGTCTACCATCAGACGATCGTCTGTTCTATGTACCAAAATGAATTTATAAAGCTGAGCATGGGAATGCCCACCTCAGCTAGATCATGAAAGCAGAATGAAAAATAATGTATTGTATTGTATTTTATTACAGGTCACCTCTCAACGATTGAATGAACTTCGGATCCTCCTGATAAAGAATTTCACCCGATAAACGACGTCATACTTTAGGGGGCAACTGTTGTAGACATTTTTGTGCCTTACAGCATGAAGCATGAAATCTCAATAATCTAAGGGATCCAAAGTCCCTAAACATGTTGTTCCTACCCCTAGAGGAACAAGGTCAGCAAACCACAGCACTGAATATCAGTTCTCCACCTGAAAACACTAAAAAACAAGCTAATTCTGGATCATGTCAACTGCTCCACTGAGCATCTGCGCTGAATGTCAACTGCTCCACTGTGTACCTGCGCTGAATGTCAACTACAAAGAAGGCTACCTACGCTGGGCGAGTTTGGCCAAGTGGCACAGTCATTCCTCAAGGTGTCAATGCCCAGGAAGCTTCCAAAATGACACTTGGATCAGAGAATTTGACTGGTGATGAGTAAGAGGGTCTAGATCTCCAAGTGGAAGCAAGAACCTCCAAGTGGACTCAAGAACTGAAGAATAACTGAAGTGGGAGAGGACACTAGTCAGCTTCATGCCAGCCTTAAGCTGACTCATCCTTTCTCCAAAACTCCTATATATAGAGCTCTCTCATGAGGTCTAGGGAGGCTGGAATCTTGTGAATGTAAGGAAGTGCTGTTGGTTTGAGTATAGAACTATTGGGTGATTTGCTTGAAGGAGGTGAAGAGGAGATTTCTTTCTGCTGGGAGGTGATGCTGGATTGGGCCTTTTATGGTTGTATTACTTCCTGAACTTTACTTCTTCCATTAATAAAGCATTTGAGGTTCTTCTATATGCATGTGTCTCAATGGTGTATTGCTATACTTGTGTATTTGATTTATTCTAATCCTTGAATAAATTATGAATGTATGCTTCTTGTAGTTTCCCTCTCTTGTTATTTTGCAGGATCTTGGTGTAGCTGGGCCAGTGAAAGAGCAAGGAGCTGGGAGCAAGCAACAAAGAGAGAAGATTGGATCAATCATTAGCGGAAGACATCGGTTAGTGGATCTCTTCCTCCTCTCTCTTACATCTCATAAAGAAGTAATCTCAAATAGCTTTGCTTTGATTGTTGCTGAGGTACTATCACCCTTAGAGTGGGATAGGGTCATTCAGTATTGGATACTTTTCCCAACAACAGACATCAACTCATTTATTCACATGGATAGAATCGTACTATTTCGGGAAGTAGAAATGAAGACCCTGGATCTAGTTTCCACCATCCAGGCTGCGAGGAGTTTTGTATTCATTGTATAGTAGACCAACTATAAACAGATGGCTGCGTCCATACTGTGTCTACACAAGTCTATGATTATGATGTACTGCGAAATCATTCCTGTATCAGAGCAGTAGTTAGTTTGTTAGTTAAAGTTTTTGATCTGAGTATGGGAATGCCTACCTCAGCGATGATATGATCTTATATATGTATTTTTTGTTGAATACTTGCAGGTTCCGACTGGGCTCTCCACAAGATAATCCTTGAAATGATACTGCACTTCACCCTTCCTAGATGATATGAAACCCTAATCTACTACAGGCCTCGCACTTTAGGGGGAAATCTGTTGCACTAAAATTTGTCACCATGACTATTTGCAGTTAGTATGGCTCCATCAACTGCCATACTATCCTCCTTGGCAAGTCTCATACCTCTGCTCCTCATGTCAAACTCCAAGAAAGAGAGAAAGTCTTTAAAAATCTATATAACTCTGGGTACGCAGTTTCTCTTAGCCTTACCTGCGTGTACGCATCCCAAGTTCACAATACCTACATACTTGTACGCTCTGTCTGTAAAGGGGTGGGTGCGTACTCCTGTAAAGGTCAAAAGGCGCAAGTTTCACTTCAAAAAAGTTACTTGTGGTCATTTCTAGAGCATTCTAGAAGCTTGTTTGACGTGTATTGAGCGCCTCCAGATGGTTCATGTATCCCTATGAAAGAGGAACTTATCCCATCAAGAGGGGAGCTATCCCATTCAAAGAGGGGCTTATCCCATTGATGGTGGACCTGATTAACTTCCTCTAGAGCACTATAAATACAGGCATTGGGCCAGAAGGAGGGGAGGTTGAAAGCTGAACATTCCTAAGGGTAGATGCTGCTGGAATTAGGACTCCCTTATAGAGCTTGAGAGGAGAGATTCCCATCCTTTCCTAGCCTTATTTGGAAGTGGGTGAGCTGATCAAAGTAAAGGAGAACTCTTGCTAGACCCTAGGAGGGACCTGCACAACACCAAGGCTCAGGTTGTAATGGTTTCTTTTGTTTCCACTTAATACAGTTAAGCTCACTTTTCTCAACAGATTGTAATACATGATTTGTTTCATATACTCCTTGGTCTGTATGATGAATATGTTTTATCTTATAAGTTTTTCAGGTGCTATGTAATCTTTTGGCTTGTTAGTGAATGCAGGTTTCGAAGAGAAGGAGGAGCTCATCCGGATCGGCGAGGCTGGACTACTACAAAGCGTTGGACTAAAGGTATGTTATAAACACCTGATTACTTGTATTCTAAATGCATATTTAGAGAAAGGTAGTGTTTACTTGTCTTGTTTGTCACTAGAAAGCCTTAGCTTCTAGGGAGGTCGGTTTTGTCTGCAAAATTGACTCTTTCCGCATGACAGATAGCATTAGTACTTGGGATGTGGAAGCATTATCGGTAGCAACCATATTAGTTTCTGGGTTTGGAAATGGATCAGTCAACACCGCTGAGGTATTCGAAGCCTTCAAAAATTTTGAAACCTCAAATCAATGTGGACACTCTCTTGTATAATGCTCCTTGTTACTGATTAAACATGGATACTTAGGAGGTTTCCTTGCTGTAGTAGGGTTTTTAGATGATTTTTCAGGAGTGATATTCTCCTGTTTCTTCTTAGTATTTTTTCCTTTCTTCTTGCCCCCTGGTTGCTTTGGATTTTTGCCTTTGTCAGATGTCACAGAATTAATCTCTGAGGCAAGAGAATTGTCATTTGCATTTTCTTTAGAAATAGAAAGAGCTTGACTAGATGGACCTCTTGCAGTTTGCGTGCTTGAGGCACCGATCACACCGTCACCGGCATGAGAGTCCCTATTTGATTTAGGAGGAGGTGGAACGGAGAAAGCTGGTCTAGGAGCGTCAGGAATTTTGTCGTAGAGTGTGCTAGACTGAGTATATATCAAATCTAAATATTGGGCATGAGCAATGACTTGCTCTTCGGTGACAACTCCTCCTTTCACCACATCCTCAGTGATAGGTGGTAATAAGGACTTAATAAACCACTCAACTAATAGCTGATCAGGAACATACGTCTTTACCATTCGATGACGACGCCGCCACTCATGAATATGATCAGATATGTGAGTGGACGTGGTCTATTTAAAACTGGTAAGGAGTTATGTTCTAGTTTTGTACCTGATGGGTAACTGGAAGTGGATTAGAAAAGTACCGGCAAGGAAGGTGAAATTATCAAACAAAGATCTAGGCAATTCAATATACCATTTCACTACCAGACCAGTGAGAATTCTTTGAAAAAGGCGAAGTCTAATTGAATCATCATTCAGGGTGTTAGATGAGCACCATAAATGAAAATTCATTACGTGATTCGATGGATCTTCATCTGGATTTCCATTGAACTTAGGAATATCAGAGGGGAGTTTATGAGGAATCATCAGCCACCAAGGGGCATATGCAATTGGATCATTCGTTAGCCTATTCAAATTTGGTAATTCTAGAGTTGCCACAAAAGGCAACTGTTGATTCAGGTTGGGTGGAGCATACCCAGGATAAGATGGAATCGCCTGAGCAGTAGGTCTTTGCATACTAGCATAATGCATCTGCTGCTGGTAACTTTGATAAGGTTGTTGGACATAACCAGTATAGTGTGGTTGTTGATAACCATTTTGAAAATGCGATTGTCCATAACCTACAAAGCTTTTTTGCTTATGTCCTCGGTAGGCTTGATATTAACTAAATCCAGTTTGAGCTTGTAAACCAAGTCCACACTGGGGTTGGGTTTTCTAGAATTGTGGTTGTTGGTATTCTGGCCACCATGGTTGTTGGACCATTTGCTATTGCCCAATACTACAAGATTGACCAAGCTGCGGATTGACAATACCCGTCGATGCCTGAGTCGTTCCATATAAAGGAGCACTAACCTGAGGTTACGGTTGAGCTGTTGAGACAAGTGGCTGTTGTACCATGACCTGAGAGATTTGAGGTTGAGACACAACAGGCCATGTTTGTGTTTGCGACACAGTCATAATAGCAGGTGTAGCGGGAATATTTGACACAGGTTGGATTGGTTGTATTTGATATACAACCCTTGTTTGTTCTGGCAGTATTGGTATTCGACCACTAGATGTAATTCCAGCTTGACCTGAATATTGTTGGAAACTCTCATATGGTTGTTCCCTAGGAGGAAACAGTGAAAAGGCATACTGCTCTCCATATGGCGGCAGTCTAGTATTTAAAGTATATATCGGTCTTTGAAAACTGGTTTGCCCAAATTGATACTAGTATGTGAGATCAAATTGTTGAGTTTCAACATAAGAAAGACGAGATGGGAATCCGGATGAACAAATAGGAGAAGACCATGGTGCCAAAGTAGCTAGGATAGACAGTGTACCAGAAAACATTGTAGGAATAGCAACAGGAGGTTCCACCGCAGCTGCATCAGATGATACATTCCTAGATGTTGATGGTTGCTCGGACATGTTTAGTCTATCCAAAAGATCTCCTAGTGATTCGATAGGAATTTGCGATGAAGGAGGATTAAAAGAACCGAACTCAGGAGTAGAGGGATAAAAATGAATCCCAGTTCCAAAATGAAACGGGGCACTAGATGGGGGATCCCCTGATATCTCCTCTATAGCAATCAAACCAGGCGGAAGAGGTAGATCGTCAGGTCCGTAAAAGATTTCTGGAGCCGAAGAAGGTGTAGCTTCTGCAATGACAGATACTGGAGGGGCAACACCTTCTGAATACTGAAACATAACTTCCAGATGTTTAGGTAAATGAACTTCAGCCTCAAGGCGAGGTTCTTGAACAACTACTGGTTCAAATGTAGCCTCAGTTTTAACTGAGATCAGTTCTGGATCAACTCTAGATGGAGTTATTTCAGGTATAGAAGTGTCCACCGTTACAGTAGGATTAGTTCCAATGTCCCCTTGTAACTGCGGAGCTTCTTCTCTTAAGGCAGATGTACCAGAAATAATTGGAGTAACTTTAGTCTCTAACAATGTTGAAACAAAAGTTTCAAATAAACCAGATGAATTGGACTCAGTTAAACGAGACCGTTTTGTCTAGATTGGCTTCGCTTCCAGAGTCAAAGACGGTTGACTCGCTAGTCTCCACGAACGATGGGGTTTTGATTGACTTTCTTCCACAATTGCAGATTATTTGATCAACTCAAAATTAAAGGGAAAATAATGTTATTCCGAATTCAATTAATTTTAATGATGCTTGGACACAACTTTGCTTTTTCAGTTTTAAGAGTCGAGAAAAAGCTAAAGATGACTCTAGTCTCCTTCGATTTTTAATGAGCCTGAAAGGACAAGTGCTTAGATGGAACTTTTCTTTTAAAGAGTCAAAAAGGAACAAAAGTGAATACTCTAGAATATCTAGACAGAGGATTACAAGATTAATCGCAAAACTGCAATATACACCTTGGTGATAAATTAAAGAGAAATTACCAAGGACTTATGTATGGCAGTCAATCTTCCTGAATGTTGTGTTCAGTGCATTGCGATCAATAAGGCGACAGACTCAGCTTCCTATGGATAAAGAATTTAAGCCTATTGTGGTCTCCCAATATATATGCGATGGTACGGGGACCACAAGTCTGTGCTAGCACTTGTCGTATCAAGGAGGAGGAACCACCCAACCTTCAATGAAAATGATAGCCACTAGTGTTGATGACGTTGGAACACGTCACTAGCCTAGACTTCTAGATATGTTGCGTTAAGTTCCAAAGCTTTGTTAGATTCATTGAAATTCATTTTAAGGTTGACCTTGTTTAGAGTTTTCCTTTCAATGGTTCACCGCGCGATGATGATATGAAATTCCTAAGATGCAATCTACAATGATAAATAATCTTTGTTTATTTTGAGCAATGAAAATCCTAGCTACTAGGGAAAGCAAATTACAGTGCTTTTAAGCAAAGAGCAAGGAGCACACATTAGTGCATTTCCCTAAATCTTCTTTCTGCACACAAAATTAAAAAAAATTCTAAATGCAAATGCATGTATTTTTTTCGTTCTCACTAATGTGAAAAATGCCAAAAAAGAAAACTAAACGCTGCAAAGATCTGAAATATTTCACTCAAAATGACATTTTTGACAATTTCTTCTTCAAAAGAGAAAGGAAGACTCAATGACACTTTTCAATTCTAAATAAAAATGCTTTTGGCACTTCGAATATAAACAAATAAAACCAAATACATGAAGAAAATTTCAATCGACTATCAAGGGAAGGAAGAATCCATGACACTTCTCTTTTTGACACAAAATGACAATTACGACACTTTTTGTACCAAAGCGACAAATCGATTTAAACAACTTTTTGACCAAGGATTGTAAATGGTGAACAAACACACAAAAAAATTCACTAATCCTAATGTAATTGAGCTTAATATAAGTGATACAAGGAAGTTTTAGTAAAGAGGCACTATTCATTTGCAGCAAAACAACCAAACAAAACTAAAAACAAGGTAAAAACCCCTACATTTCTAGAATGGAAAAAGAGCTCAGTCAATCACCATACCTAGGCTTCACAGAATATGAGATGCATCAAACTTACTACACTCGGGAGGTGCTATGCATACTGAGTCATAATGGGAGATAGTGCGATGGTCTAGGGAGCACAACTGAGATGGGTTTTGGCTCAAATGTGGAGCTGTTTTGAATGAGTTAAGGTGAGTTTTGATGAACAATAAAGAGAAAAGTATTAAGGAATTTCTTGAGAGGTTAGTGAGCTACCAAAAGGGCATATAGATGTGCTTTCAAGTAAGATGTTCAATTCATAAACTAAACCAGAGATTGACTGTAGCAGCATTCATATACTATGCAATTTCAAAGCAAGAGTAGTTCGAAGGCTATCTGGATGACGTCAGGCTCTATCTATAGCTTATCAAATTGAACATAAAACAAACAAACAAAAAACAAACATCTAATCATCCCCCAGCGGAGTCGCCAATTTTTTTATGGGAAAACTAGTATTCCTAAAGAATGCTCTCTAGGTTTGGCAGCTACCCTAAAAACAACAATTTAAAGCAATTCAATGATTTATTCTATATGTAATAGATAAGAGAAAGATAATGGGACCAACCTGGAACTTCCACTTAATCCCTTACTTGCTCTCTCTCTCCTTTGACAGAACCCGCAACTCCTCCCCGTACTCAACACACTTGGAGAGTACCTACACAAGTACAACAACAAAGAACCGTCAAAGCATCGTGATCTATTACAAAATAAACATTACAGAATCAGATATATAATGAACAAATGATAGCATTCACAAATGATAACATTCACAATTGCACAATCATATGGAAGAAAAACTTGAACTTTATTAATAGAAGGGAGAATTACAACCCAGTTATTTGATCCAGCACCATCCTCCCAGCTTCAGTCATTATTGACCTCATGAAATAGCAATATCACTCCAACAATACAATGCTCTTTCCTCAATTACAAACTATCAGCACTTACTTGCAATTCACAATATTCCAACCTCTAGATCTCTTGGATGATGGATCCATTTATAGATATGTGCAAGGGTGTGAGTCATCCATGGGGTTTGATTAGTGTCATTCCACTTGTTACATTCGGTTCCATAAGAGAAGGGATAACTAAAGTTTAGATACCTTATTCATCTTTGGGCGAATTTAGAGAGGAAAGTGGCATAGGAGAAGTTTCTAGAAGATTCTATGAGCATCCACTTAGCAAATTATCTCAGACATTTGTCCATCCTCACCCATCACTCCCTATAGAAGGCCTAAATAGTATGCATCACACCCTGGTAGTGTACCACTCAATATGCATCACACTTTGCCAGTGGAGCTGTCAGTATGGTTCAATTTAGGCAATTTCTGGATGGTTTCTCATATGGAACTTTTGGGGAATGATGTATTCAAACGACTATGTTCCTTTAGGGTATGAAACAACTCTTTTAGGGGTTGAATGAGCCCTATTTTATCAACATATAAGTTTGGGGTTGATGTGCAAAAATATGTCTATAACAATAGATCCAGTACAGCAGCAAATTTATGATTACATAGAATCTCTAGAAAAGAAAAGTACCTCAATGGATCTAGGATCCTCAGCCAATCCAGAACAACCTGTCAATCCACAAGAACCTCTAACTAGCTCTCTCAAACAAGAAATCTATGAGTTGGAGATATTGAACAGGCATATTAAGAAAGAAAATGAAACAAGGAACAAAGCAAACGGGATAAAGCCATTCATGACAATACAATACTGCACCTAGGGCTGTGGTACAAGAAGAATAGGAAGTTCAAGAAGAAAATAGGAATTTGTGTAGAACGCTTATCAACCTCAAATACAGACTTCTTATGATGAATCCCAGGATGGCAGTCAGTGCAAGGAGAAGTAAGAAAAGGAAGTTGGATGTGTTGGCAGAAGTTTCAAAACAGATGCAATAGGAGAAATAAGTTCACATTTTTGAAAATTGCATGGGGACATGAAATGATTTTACAGTGGGGGTATGTTGAGCCTCAAAATTACTCATTCCCTAGCAACTCTTCTCATTCATTTTCTTTGTTTTTCCATAAGAAAGATGCATTCTCATCACTAATAACTGGTATATACTTTCTTGAGGAGGACATTTAGTGATTTACATATTATTTTTTTATGCTTTGCTGTTTGAATAAATTTTTTCATATTAGCTATGGAACATAGCCAATTCTATAGCTAACTGGCTTTTCTGCAACTACTTCCATGCTCTAATAGGTTCCAGGTGTCAGAATGGGAAACTAGCCATATGGGCAGCTTTGAAATCATCATGAGATGGACCTTGTCCTATTCATTCAGCCCAGGTCGACAAAGAAGATGGCATAAGACTATGGTCAATGAATAAGTCAAATGCAAAGAGACCGAGGGTAACAGGACTCTGTTTCGTAGTTAATTAATACATTTCGCAGTGATGGGAAGTGTTATCCGGAGCAAATACTTGTACCTAAAGACTCCAACAACCACCTGTACAAATGAGTCCAATAGCCACCATGTATTGGATTTATGTCTCCAGTAGCCGAGGAAGAAATTATGCATATCTTTCTTCTACATGTTTAGTTGTAGCATGCTTTTCTCCACAAATAGTTATATGATTTTTCTTATGAATACCCGTGTAAAGGACCGAAGAAGTTAGCAATAATAATAATATTTTTTATGTGAAATCGAAGTTCCAGACTCTGTAATTTTTGGACGTTTTGTGTCCCTATTTTAATATGAGAAGACCGTATGTTTTTATGAACATCTAAAGGAGTTTTCCTGGAGTTGATTGAGAAAGCGTAGCCTAATCAGTTGTAGAGGGCCCCTGCACTGAAGATATTTTATTTTATTTATTTGTCTTCTTCTTGTTAACTATAAATTCATCATTTTCTTTCTAAAACACTGTTTATAATCATTTTTCTTACTAACATTGTTTATAATTTATAGCAGTTTCCATTAGCTTGATTTATTTTTAGCTCTTATCGGTAGTTTAGAAGATAGAACTCAATAGTGTAATATTGTTTCTTCAATCAAAAAATAATCTTGTTTCAGGATGAGAGTAGGATTGAAGAAATGATAAAGATACATTATTGAATAGTTTACTTCATTTACTGTTTTGCTAGTTTAAATTCTTAGTTAAACTGATCAATGTCATTTACTGTCTTTGCCATTTCATTTTTAGTTCAAAATACTAACTCATGGTGTTAATGAAAGTTTATGGAAAACCCTTCAATTTGATAATTCATCCTTAACTAAGAGGTTGAACATTTCATCTACGCAATGAGTTATTTCTCCATCTATGTATTTTCTTTCTCTTACATTAATGAAGTACAAAATTACTCAAATGTCATCCCAAGGAAATTTTCTCCCAAAATTGAGAGGCAGAGTAACCAAGTATTTCATTTAGTTTTATTTCTGTAATTAGTTAGACATCAATTGCAATTTTCACTTTCAGTTTTAGTTAATGATTTGGAAATATTGATAAAATAAGAATAGAAAATTTGTTTTCATTTCTTTCTTAGCTTTGCTTTCGAATCTTTCTTAGCTCTGTTTTCATTTTTAGATTTTGAGTAGTCTTTACGAAAATTAGATTTAGTTCTAATAATTACATTGTAAATCATTAGGAATTAAAAGACCAAAACCCCCCCAAAAAACCATTAAACACAAAAACAACGAAGTAAGAAGGGTTAACTCGCACAAACAGTGCACTACACTTCATCAGTTTACGATACCTAGATTGATAATTTATGTAGAGCAATTTAGGACACTAAATTAACCAAACACCTATCCAGTAGACTTGACAGACTCAAAATATTTGCTTTTAATACGCTAAGGTGTCAGTCCGGCCGTGAATCGCATTTCATAATATCGGCTTATGGTAAGTGCAAATTGTTTTCTTGAATACCCGAAATGAGATACAATAAAAGTCAAATCACCATCGCAGTTTCGCTACTTGCAAACCTTGCTATATCATATTTAAGAGAGAGCTCTTTATGAGTCATGATATGCGATGCAAGACTTAAGCCTAAAAATCTTAAGGACTTCCATTTTCATTAGATTTTATGATAATCTAGACCATGGAGCCCTTATTTTAAATGCTTTGCTTGATTTTTGAGGTTTTTTAGAAAGGTCTTTTAGTAGTTCCCAAAAAGGTTTTTGATTGTTATCTTTGATTTATTCAAAAAATAAAGAAATGACTAAATGCTAAGTTTTGTTTTTTGAATGAAAAATTTTAAAGGGTCCCCATTTAGTTAATGTAACATTAACTACTATTATTGACAAATGGGGGTTGTTGAATACCACAACAAATTGGCGATTCACTTGAAAGAACCAGTTATCTCTGAGAGTTTTTTGAAATTTCCGAAACTTCCAAAAGAAAGATAGTTTTGAAAATAAAACAAATTATATGGAATATAAGGTAAGATTTATTGCTTTCGTAATAAAACAATCATCTACCTAACTACCATTCTTTTCACTATTCTTTTCTTATAAAATGTAACATTGTCTACATCATCCTTTACTGGGATTTTTAAAGATTAATTCCATGAGTCTCTACCCAGATTGGTTTTTGGTTTACTCCGTTGTCGTAGGTAGAGCCTCTGCTGCCAATAGGCGTTCATAGCCTCAACAGGTTTATCTTTTAAGCAATAACGACCCAATATTCCACTTAAATCAGAATGCAATTTTAAAGATAAGCTCATAAGTATACTTATTGCTCTTTTTATTTTCTAAAGTAATTCATTTGTTGCTTCAGCTTTTCATCTGTATTTCCTAAAGGACAATGTCTTGATTTGGTGACCAACATTGACAATGCCATTCACTTGATTCATAAATTAATTGAACAAGTTGGCTTGTGATGAGATGCATTGTCTTTTGATTATTATAATCATAAGCCATTACCCTATTTTGATATGCAGTTTTGGTAATGTCAGTTCAATTATAATCTTATGATCATGGTAAGCCAGCTCTTGATGAGACCTCTTATCCTTTAAGTTAGGTATATTTTAGAATTACACTCTAAAAAATGAAAAATGACTAAGTGGGGAGGATCATTTGCCCATTAAGAGCCTCTAGACGATAGTTGTAGAGTTTTTGGAGATGCCTTTCTGGAGAGAGACTTTGCTTTTTATAGATACTTTTCTAGACTGATATAAAGGAGTAGTTTCTCTTTTAAAGTTAAGCTTCATCAAAATCAGATAATTAAGGAGGAAGACAGTCAATTTAAAAGCAATCAAACTTAACTATACATTTCATATGTGAAGATTACTTTCATAAAAATCTTTACTTATACAAGCGAAAAGTCAAAATTGAAAAGAGACTATTCTTTGTAAAATCAAAAGTGAATGCTTTTGAATTGGTATTATTATTTCTAAAGAAAATTTTTAACTATGGGCAATAATATACAGTGAACAAAAGAGATCATCTTCTATGGAAAGTATTTCTTTAGGACCTATCCATTAACAGGTAGAGATTCTCTCTTACCTGATAAATCTTGTACCAAAAAAGTTGATGGGCCTAACTATTCCACAATCTAAAATGGGTCAAGCCACATTTGTTGGAACTTGGTATGCTTACTGTTTTGGGAAAATTTAGTGTTTCTACAAACACCTAACCCTCTAGACCTAGTAGGTAGTCTAGAAACAAGAGAAAACGTAATTCACTACTTTTTCTATAATCAACAGGTAAGAGGAGGAAAAGAAACCAACCTATAACTTTCGCTTGCTCCCTCTCTCCTTTGACCGATTCCACTACTCCTTTCCATACTTAACTCTCTTGGAAAGTACCTACACACAAGCCGAGATAGAAACCCATCAAAGCATACAATAAAGATCTATTAATTAAACATATCATAGAATCCAGAATACGATATACATCATATAAGAACATGAATGGAAAAAGCTTTGAATTCTTTATTGATAAAAGGAAAGATTACAACCCATGAATGTTCATGCTTGATTCAGTGTCTTCCTTCCAATTTTGATCCCTTCTCTCCTCATGAAGCAACAATTTGACATCATTACAATACTCTTACTAATCTCATTCAAACAAAATTTCTTTAGCTCAAGAAATTCCAACATAGATCAGCCTTTGAATGCTTGGTCAATTTATAGTTGAATGGAGGAGGTTAAGCCATTAATGGCCTTCTTGAATGCTCTGCCAAATTTGGGAAGTGGTTCCATGGAGGAAGGGATAATGGATTGAGGTTGATTCATCCTCTTCCTCATCCAAATGCGAGCTCAATCAATCTGGAAACTTCTAAAAGTATCCATTGGATGAGGAATCCAATGGATTCATTTAAAAAATTCGATGAATCTCGCTCAATGCAGGTGAAACAAAGGCTAAGTGCGCTACAGTTCACCTAGTCAATGCATTTCCTGCATTGTAATGCAACCTGATAGAAGGCTACCTGCACTGATCTCCTTAGGGGCATTTTTTGGATGAATGGTGTCATGGAAACTCTTGGGTGGAAAGCATGATGTAGGTTGACTTCACCAGGGAATGAAAACAACTAAATTAGGGATTGATGGACCCTAATAATACAGATTTGGAAGTCGGGGTTGATGTGCCCAAATTGACCTATAACAGTTGCCCCCTAAAGCATGAAGTTGAAAATAAACATGTTAAGTAAGATGCTTTACCATTTGGAGAGAAGGTTTCGAAGTGGAAGGAGACCTGCATCAGTTACAAAACAAATATCATGATAATTTGATTTTTTCTCACAAACTAGCTGAGGGAAGACATACCCATGCTCATATAAACTTTCATTACATGTACAAATATAGTTGTCTATAGATATAGACCCATGAATGGATGACCATGAATGTAAGGCCATTGTACATTTGATATAGTACTCGTGAAAAATATATCTCAGCCCGGATGGATGAAACTAGATCTGGGGTCTTCAATCTCGTCCAATCTTTCACTCAAGTACAAGTCTAACAATGTGAATAGATGATTAGAGGTCAAACATGGAGAGACATCGTCTGATTACCAGCCAATTATGTAAGCCATTAACAAACGTGAGAGGAATCACTGATAATGATAACGACCCTCAAGGTATTGCAGTACATTTCGCAAGGTGTGAATAAATGATTTGATGTCGAACACCATACAAAGTATTTCGGTCAAAGGCCATTGATGTCAACCTATCGCTGGAAGCGAGAAACCTACCATTGATGTATGCAAGCCTCAAGGTACTGAAGGGGTGTTTCTAAGTCAACTTCTTGGATGATGTGCTGATGTCGACAAGAAGCGACTCGTCGTAGGAGGGCCTTGATGTATCCCACATCAATGACACGAAACGAGGTAAATGATTTTGGAGATGAAACATCGACTAACGACATAAGGTTCAAGAATGGTGAGCATGAAAATGAAGGTTTATTGTATTGTAAAGGATGAAATTTTAAACTGAATGATTTCTCTTGAACATATCGCGGAAACTGAAGTGAATTGGTAGCATTAACCCAAAACAAAGTGATGGATGGTATGATTGACCAATAGTGTGATAAGCATCAAGATGAATGACCCAACCCACATAGTCATGGTGATGAGGTGAAAGTGTCATGTTCAAGAGCGACTTGCTACCATAAAGTGTTCTCAGCTTTTTCCCATTTTCCCCAGTCATTTCTGACCAGTACCTCTTTATTTTTTATCAAGCTTGAGGAGGATAACATATGCTTGTTGTATAATTCCACCCTTCGGGTGAATCCATCACTATTTGATGATTTAAAGAGTCTAGCAAAGGTGAAACTCGGTCTTGTCTAGATGGATAAGTTTTTTGCTATTTGATGTTTTTTAACAAGTTTAACGATAAAGATAACTCGGTCCTTTCCACATTTAGAGAGTTTGAAAAGGGACTAAAAGGAAACTCCACAAGTTCTTTTTCGTAAATTTGTCTCTAAAATTTGAAGAAGCATAAAACAATACAAGGGAGAACCTATTGATCATGTTCAATCAATGAGTACCTTTTTTATAGTTGATCTACCTTAGCCTAAAGAAGGGGTAAAACTATACTGAGTAGATATCGATTCTAATCCGTTTAACGAGCTAGAAATGACAAGTGCTCGGCAATATTTTCATGTTTAGAGAGTCTGAAAAGAGCTTAAAGAGGACTCCAATTTGAGGAAAGAGTGGTGTCTAGGGTAGCAACTGGTTGTAATGATGTTGGAACTTCTCAAAACATGTTGATTTATGTGAATAGGCTAGCTAATAAGACCACTAATTGCAACTGTTCCTCAAAAAGGGTAAAACATCCAAGTGAAAGCATATGATCGACCAAAGAGATGGTGGTGATGGAATTAAACAACCAAGGCTCATCTGATAGAAAAGGCTGATAGAATGGCAATCACAAGGGTTAAAATGGAAATGGGTTCATTTTTAGACAAGTTTGAACCATAGGGAACTATGCTTGGACTCAGTTTCATGTTTACACAAGCTTGAAATGACAAACTATGCTTGGATTCAGTTTCATTTTTACACAAGCTTAAAATGAAAAACTATGCTTGAATTGGTTTACATGCCCCCAGTATGATGAAAAGGAGAGTCTCCGGTAACCAAATGGAAGTCGTTGCGATGAAGCAGGATGATTATCGAACACCTTTTTGGCTTCGTCCAGATAGACAAATGTGAATTGGATGATTCCCTTCACATAACCTATAGGGAAACTTAACTTTTACCATTATGTGCATGGCCCCCAAGCTTCATTACATTCACCTAAGTAGACTACTCATGGCTATCAGGTGGATGGAATGAAGGTTCTTTTACGAGATCAAGTGAAAGACTCCACTGGGATTTTACGAGATCTAATCAAAGACTCGACTTGGAACATTTTTAGGGGACCTTGTTTCATTTTTTAATGAGCTTGACACAAGACCAGGAACTATGCTCATGGACCTGTTTCATTTTTTAATGAGGTTGACACAGTAAAAGAACTATCCTCATAGACCCTTGTTTCATTTTTTAATGAGGTTGACACAAGACAACAAACTATCCTCGGACCCCTTGTTTCATTGTTTAATGAGGTTGACACAAGACAACGAACTATCCTTGGGGGCATGTTTCATTTTTTAAATGAGGTTGACACAGTAAAAGAACTACCTCATGGTCCTTGTTTCATTTTTTAACGAGGTTGACACGAGACAAGGAACTATCCTTGATGACCATGTATCACAACTCATAAGAGGTCATGAAAGAGAAATCTAGTTCCAATGCCCCCAGTACATGATGTACAACATCACTGAATTGATCATCAGTTGATGTAGGTATGGAACAAGTTGCCACATAATTAACTTGTGGCTGGGATGATACCATTGGTACAAAAGGACCACTTAGGGAACATGGTTGACTGGAAGCCATATTTGGACCGGGAAATGAAAGCTAGTCAATGGTGACAATTCTGCCTTCATGCGGGACACACATCACTCGAAAGAGTGTGGAAAAAATAGCTCCCATGCCATAAACATAGTCATGCCCTAGAAGTAAATTGTAATCTAATGGGCCTGGTACTACCATCACATTCAGATAAATGAGTTTTCCTCCCAAAGTAATAGGTAACTGAGGGAGGATCCCTAATGGTTGACTGGTTCCTCTGTTAAAACCCAACAGATTCTGTGTAATAGGCACAAGCAGTGGTGAACCAAGTGCTTGCCAAGAATTTGAGGAAAGGATACTCATAGATGCACCTCCATCTATAATAGTGCCAAATATAATCATATTACAAACTTGTAATATGATCTGGAAGGGCATATAAGAAGGAGGATGGAATCCTGCCAGTCGATTCCAATCAAAGGAAGTGATTGTCTACTTGGAGAGGGTCCCATAGAAATAGGAGAATTAACTCCTTGAGTTACAAGAACTAGAGGATTTTCCTCATGTCTTGATGCAACAAGAGGATTGCCCCCAAGCTCATTAGAATCTAAAGAAACAAAAATAACCAGAGTGGTATCATATTCACTCTCTTCGGGAAAAGTACGATTTACTGAAGGTGAAATCGGGTCAACTGTTACCTCGATTTGTTGATTTGGGTCGGGTATAGACTTGTAGGATTCACTTTCAGAGAGAGTGGTTTCGATTGACGGTTGATTTTGGTCAGTCAATTCATCAACTAGTGAAGGATTTAGGGAGAGTCTCTTGTAACCAGATGGAGGTCGCTGCGGTGAAGCAGGACGGTTATCCAACACTTTCTTGGCTTCATCCAGATAGGGACAAAGGTGAATGGGTTGATTCCCTTCACATAACCTACATGGAAACTTGACTTTTCCTTTCTTTCCATGAACTTTACTATCACTAGTTGATGGTGTGTCACCAACATGATCTCCAGAAGCTGATGACATAGGATGATGTGAATGGGAAGACCATTCTTCTAAGATCTAAGGAATATTAGTACAATTTCGAAGAAGATGGTCTCCCACACAATGTTTGCATGGATATCAAACTTTGTGAGGCTTAACAGATAGTTTCTCATCAGATGTTGCATTCAAAGCAATGGTTTCTCAGTTGCCCCTTTGTTGAATTTTCTTCTTCTTTTTCTCCTTCCCTTTATTCTTCTTCTTAGCCACCTACTTACTAGTACCAATACTTTCACTAGGTGAAGAGGAAGAAGGGGAAGAAAAAACAATCGAGGAAAAAGGCAAAGGATCAACTTTAGGATCAACTGGAGGTTGATTTTGTCCAGTTGGAGGTGTACTCGATTACAGAGAAATCACGACATTTTGAACCAAGGAGGTTGAAAACAACCATACTGGCAAGCCAATGGTAAATCCTGGAAGGGACAATGTAGACATATATGGAGCACCAATATTTCCAAATGGAGGAAAAGGACTAGGATTCCCATCAAAAGGAATTCCTTGATCGGTGGACTCTGGATTTGTCGCCACATGTTTCAACCTAAGATAAACTAAGGAGCGAGCGTGGAGGATGTTATCTGCGGTCAATAAATATTTTATGACACTCGAACACAACTTTTCTTTTTAATTTTTAAAGAGTCGAGAAAAAACAAAAGATGACTCTAGTTGCCTTCAATGTTTAATGAGCCTGAAAGGACAAGTGCTCAGATGATCCTTTTCTTTTAAAGAGTCGAAAAGGAATGAAAGTGACTACTATGGAGATTCTAGACAAGAGCGTTTACCAAACAGACCACAAAATTGCAATATACACTTTGGTGATAAATGAAGGAGAAATTACTAAGGATTTTACGTATGACAGTTAATTTTCCCGAATGCTGTGTTCGGTGCATTACGATCGCTAAGGCAGCAGACTCGGCTTCCTAGGGACAAATTATTTTAACCTATTGGGGTCTCCCACCATATACACGACGGTACGTGGAGCACAAGTCCGTACTAGCACTTATCGAATCAGAGAGGAGGAATCACCCAACCTCAGTGAAAACAACAGCCACTAGGTTTAAAGACACCGGAACAGGTCTCTAGCCTAGACCTCTAAATGTTTTTCATTAAGCTCCAATGCATTATTAGATTAATTGATGTAAATTTTAGGTTGATCTTGCTTAAAATTTTCCTTTGAAGGTTCACCACGAGATGTTTTCCGAAATTCCTAAAAATGCAACTACAATGAGAAGCACTCCTTCCATTTAATTTCAGCAATGAAAATCCTAACTACAAGGGATAGAGCATACAAGTACTTTTTAAACAAACAACAAAGAGCACAAGCTAATGCAATTCCCTAAACCATTCCTTTTAAGCATTCACAAACTTTAATATGCACAATGCATGTTTTCCTTTTCAGTTTCTCTTAATGTGAATGATGCAATAAGAAAAACTAATGCACAAACAATTTAGAACTCTTTTCATAAAAAATGACGATTTGTGACAATTTCTTTTAAAGGGAAAGGAAGACTATATGAAACTTTTGATTTTAAAGAAATGAAGATTTTCGACACTTTAAATGAAAATACAGATCAAATGCACAAATAAATCAATCGATTATTTATGAAGGAAGACTTTATGACACTTCATTTTTTCGAAGAAAATGATTATTTTACGACACTTTTCTATCAAAAAAACAATCGATCAACTATATTTTAACTTTGATTATAGATTGATAATGACAAAGAAAACATTAAAGAAACATTAATCAATCCAATCAAAGTAGGGCTAGATTAAGCAGATGAAAAAACTGTTTTCAGAGATAAGACATCATTGATTTTCAGCAAGCAAGAAATCAGAAGAATTTTGGCAAAAACTCAATCCAAAGGTGAGAATTTAAACTAAGGTTGATCAACATAGGTCACAGAGGGGCTAACTGTGCTGCAGAGCACTATCTCTCACTAAAGACTACGCTGATTTCAATGGTTTCAAAACTGATCAGCGCAGGTTAAAGAGGGCCAATCTGCACTTATCAGCATAGGTCAAAGAGGGCCAAACTATGCTGATCAAAATATTCCAATCTTAATCAACACAGGTCAAAGAAGGCCTAACTACACTATAGCGCACTGTCTCTAAAGCTAGCCTGCACTGATTCCTATGCGGCCACTCAAGAGTCATCTAACCTCAAATTTTGAACCAAATTCAATGCAAAAGGCTAAATTACAACAAGTAAAGTATGTCAAGGTGTCTAAGGAGGTGATAAGCTACTAAAAGGGTTAATATTTCTCCACAGAAAAGTCGCCAATTTGTTTTGGGAAAATTTAGTGTTTCTACAAACGCCTAACCCTCTAGACCCAGTAGCTAGTCTAGAAACAATAGACAAAGTAATTCGTTGCTTTTTCTATAATCAACAGATAAGAGAATGAGGAAAAGAAGCCAACCTGTAACTTTCTCTTGCTCCCTCTCTCCATTGACCGATTCCACTGCTCCTTTTCATACTTAACTCGCTTGTAAAGTACCTGCACACAAGCTGAGACAGAAACCCATCAAAGCATACAATAAAGATTTGTTAATTAAACATATCATAGAATCCAGAATATGATATACATCATATAAGAACATGAATGGAAAAAGCTTTGAATTCTTTATTGATAAATGGAAAGATTACAACCCATGAATGTTCATGCTTGACTTAGTGTCTTCCTTCCAGTTTTGATCCCTTCGCTCCTCATGAAGCAACAATTTGACATCATTACAATACTCTTACTAATCTCATTCAAACAACATTTCCTTAGCTCAAGAAATTCCAACCTAGACTAGCCTTTGAAAGCTTGGTCAATTTATAGTTGAATGGAGGAGGTTAAGCCATTAATGGCATTCATGAATGCTCTACCAAATTTGGGAAGTGGTTCCATGGAGGAAGGGATAATGTATTGAGTTTCATTCATCCTCTTCCTCATCCAAATGCGAGCTCAATCAATCTAGAAACTTATAGAAGTATCCATTGGATGACCATCCAATGGATTCATTTAAAAAATTCGGTGAATCTCGCTTAGCGCAGGTGAAACAAAGGCTAAGTGCGTTGCAGTGCACCCAGTCAATGCATTTCCTGCATTGCAATGCAGCTTGATAGAAGGCTACCTGCGCTGATCTCCTTAGGGGAATTTTTTGGATGAATGGTGTCATGGAAACTGTTGGGAGGCAAGCATGATTTAAGTTGACTTAATTAGGGAATAAAAACAACTGAATTAGGGATTGATGGACCCTAATAATATGGATCTAGAAGTCAGGGTTGATGTGCTCAAATTGACCTGTAACACTTACCTTTCTCTTCATGGGCTTTATCCCATTTTAATACTAGGTCTCCGAGTTGGAAAGATTTTGAAGCTACAAAATTTGAATCAAAGGAGGCTTTGACTAACTACTGATGATGTGCATGCGTGGTCCTGGATTTTTCCCTTTCCTCTTCAATCTTAAGAATATGTAATTGTCTATCCTGCATAGATGAGGAAGGGGTTTCTCCAATGAATTGAACTAAGGCTAAGGAGGGAATGGCTACATTTGTTGGTAATATTGCTTCTTTCCCATAGACCAAATTAAAAGGAGAAGTGTCGATGGAGGCTTTGTGAGTTATTTGATCTGCCCATAGAGCAAACACTAAAGACTTATGCCAGTTCTTTTGGCCTTGGTCAATAGTACGTTTAATGATCCTGATGAGATTTTTGTTTGTGGATTCGGCTAGTCCATTTCCTTGCAGATAATAATTTTCCGAATACTTAAGCTTAAAACCTCTTTTAAGAGAAAATTTTGTCATAGCATTTCTTGAAAAATAAGATGCATTATCAAACATTAAAGCAGATGGTAAGCCAAATCTAGTGATGATAAATTGATCTATAAATTCAATAATATTTTCTGAATTGGCTACCTTCAGTGGGATTGCCTCTACCCATTTGGTGAAATAATCAGTGGCTGTAAGAATGTATCTATGATGTTTAGAAGAATGAGGAACGATCTCACCTATTACATCCAATCCCCATTGTTCAAATGGTTGGTCAATGTTGACAGGTTGTAATGGTAGTGCAGGTTTTCTCTATCTTCTAGCAGTTGTTTGACAAACCTTACATCTTCTTACATAACTGTGTGCATCTTTGAACAGAGTTGGCCAATAATAGCCGACATGCAGGATTTTATGTGTCGTTGTGTTACTGCCAAAGTGACCACCATCTAGTCCATCATGAAGTTCCTACAACACCTTCTCTGCCTCAGATTTTTCAAGACATCTAAGTAAAACAAAATCATAATTTCTTCTAAAAAGTACATCATTGACAATCTGATATTGCCTTGCTTTTAATCTCAGGGCTCTTTTCTTTGTGTAATTCAATTGGGTTGGTGCATATCCATTTTTCAAGTAAAATATGATATCAGCATACCTTGATTCTGTGTCATTGAGGCTTACCTCATAGATTTGTACATCATCACCTAAATGCTGCAACTCTGGTAGATTTGAAGTGCCTTCCAACATCTTGCAAAAACCTTGACCTTTTAAAATTTTAGCTGGTTTAATGTCTATGTTATATTCTTGCAGGGCAATAACCTAGTTTGATCTCTTTTCTCCTACGTCCATTCGTATTAAAAGATTTCTTACTACTGAGAAGGGTACTATGACTTTAGTGTGGGTCTTGAGGAGAAAAGGTCTGAAGTGTTTTATAGATTTGAAAAAAACAAAAGCATGTTTTTCAACATCTGAGTAATTTAATTTAGCTCCTTGCAAATTGGAGCTAAAGAAGAAGATTGGAGCTTCAACCTTATCTTGATTTTCTTGTGTCAATATGGCCACATATGATTTCTCGGAAGCGAAAGTATTTAAAATGAAATGATTGGAAAAATTCAGGGTTGCTAGAGATGAGGCATTAATAATTTCATGTTTTATCAATCCAAAAGCTTCATGTTTCGAATGTCCCCATTTAAGCAAAGAATTTTTCTTTATCATGGATTGAAGAGGTAAAACAATTCTTGAGAAGTCAGGGACAAATCTTTTAACAAAATTTATTTGACCTAGGAAATATTGCATTGATTTCTTGTTATGTGGTAAAGGTATTTCAAAAATTTCTCTAATTCTATCAAGGTCAATATGAATTCCTACTTTGAAACAATGAATCCAAGGAGATTAGACTTTTTGGGGTTCAAAGAAATTCCATACCTTTGGCAACATTCAAAGATTTGTTTCAAGGCTCTTAGATGATTACTGTGATTTTTGGAGTATACTGTTATATCATCTAAGTAGATTAGTACTGATTTATTTACCAAACCTTTGAAGGCTATATCCATGGCTCTCTAGAAAGTAGCACCAGCATTGATCAATCCAAATGGCATCTTCTAATAAGCATAAGTGCCTCATTTTGTCTGGAATGTAGTTTTCAGCTCGTCATCTGGATGTACTAAAATTTGGTTATAACCTAAGAATCCATCCAAGAAAGACATTAGTTCAGAACCTGCTACTGATTGCAAAATATACTCCATAGGAGGTAATGGGAAATTTTCATTTTTGCAATCTTTATTGAGGTTGCGGAAATCTATGCATATCCGAATATTTTCGTTCTTTTTCCCGACTAGGAAAAGATTGGAAACCCATTGGGAGTGTTTCACAAGAAAAATAATTTTGGCTTTCAGCAGTTTATTCAACTCAGATTTAATTCGACTTTCTAAATTAGGATGGATTTTCCTCAATTTCTACTGAATAGGTCTTTCATCAGATATCATAAGGATAGTGTGTTGGATAATAGAGTTGTTGTATGTTTTGAGATCTTCATAGTTCCATGCAAAGACACTCTTATATCTTTTTAACAAACTTATAAAACTTATTTTTTCGTCTGACGTAAGACCTAGACCTAAGTTAATGTTTTGAAGTTTTAAATCAGTCCCAAGATTGATCAATTCAAACCTCATAATCGAACTCCAAAGTTTTGAATTAGTATATCGTTTAAATTTTTCTTTGAGGTCATATAAATCTTCCAACTTAAGTATGGACTTTGGTATAACATTAATGGTCGTTTCTTGTTTACGTTGGTTATCATGTTGGTATTGATCAACTATCTGGTCGTCATATGAGCCTCCGGAGGTTGGGAAGCTTATGACATCTGGATCATTATTAAAGACTCTCCAATTGGTGATATTATCAGGGATGGAAGGCCTAAATATTAATTTGATGGAGAATCGATCTGGGCTATAATCTTCTAGAGAGATAAGCTTGGAAGCAACATTAGCTAGAAGATCAGCACTAGCATTCTGGAGTCTTGGGATAGGGGAAATATTAAATGCAGTAAAGTGGAGAGTTAGATCTTGAACTAATGACTCATAATGCTTCAAGTGCCTTGATAAACAATGTATAGTGTTTCTTACTTGTTTTATGACAATTTATGAATCCCCGAACACTTGGAGGTATTTTATGTTAAGGCCAATTGCCTTATACAGACCTTGAACTAGTGCCTCATATTCAGTAGTATTATTGGTGCAATCAAATTCAAGTCTGCATGCTAGCATGGTTTTCTCCCCCTCTAGGATAACTAATATGCAACCTGCTCCTGCTCCATCATTGGATTTAGATCCATCAAAAAATAATTTCAAAAATAAATATTTAACTACAGGTTTATTTACAAAATTTAGACATTTAGAAGTGTCTGTTTGGGAAAAATTTTCAATTTGAGAGACAACAGAGTTTTCTAAGAAAGGTGAAGTATGAGCATTGAAATTCCCTATAAATGATTCTACAGAATAATTTCCGATGATATTGTTTCTATATGCAACTGGTTCGTTTTCTCCTTCTAATTCTATCACTATGAACTTCTAATGTTTCTCGCGATCAACCCTTATTTGATTTGGTTTAATGTTATAGGGAAGCCACAGGTTAGACCAGTTAGTTGCAAAATAACCATGAAGATTTTCTGACCAATATCTACTAAGGATTAAATCGTAGAACTCGGGAATTTCAGCTACAACTATTTCAATGACTTGGAAAAATTTGGGGTTTGATGAAAGTTTTATGGTTACTTGATTAAGTTCCCCGACGACTTCAACTTGAGAGCGATCTAAATGAACTATTCATACAACAGATTTATGCAGCTGAACATTCAACTTCTCACAAATTGTTTTGGATAATATGTTAGATGAAGCTCTGGAATCAACTAGACAGTTGTGTAAGTTTTGGTTAAAGACTTCAAAAGTAAGAAGAAAAGGCGGAGTGTGTGATTTTGATCTTCCTCCAATTAAAGCTATATCAATTGGATCTATTTTATTAAAAGAAGCACTAGGGGGTCTTCCCATTTCTTGGGAATCTTGCGCTATTACAGCAGCAGGAAATGGTGCAGTAGGTACTGCTTTAAGTTCTTTCAAAAGTAACTTTTGTTGATGTTGCAATTTGCTAAGCTCATGAAATGTAATGTTTTCCCTAGTTTTCTTCATATCATCGATAATATTATATTCCATTTCATCAGAAGCTATCAAATTTTTAGATGAAGGAGAAGGATCCAATTGAGTAGTTATTGTCTAAGTGGATTTTGGTACAAATTTCTTACCTATTTCTTTATTCCAAGGGGGTGGCATTGAAGCCTTCTATTTCATATTTGTTTGTGACAATTTGAAAGGATTTTCACTTCAGGTAGTGACAGGTAAGGCTTCTTGAGTTTCTTCATTGGGAAGTATAAGATCCCACATCCCTTGTAACTATGCTACTTCCTCCTCATCTGTTTGTTCTTCGCTAGGTGAAACTTCATTCTCATCTGACTCAACATTTGATATGGCATTTGGAAGCTTAGAATTCCTTTTGAATGGTCTAAAAGGTTTTTTAGAGGAAGTCTCTGCTACCTGTTTCTTAATATCAACCATTTCATTAGACATGGTTTTGAGGTCTTTTTGTAATCCTTCAAGATCAAAAGGATCTTTTGGTGGTTTATGTTGTGGAGGTAAATCCCCTCTGTGGACAGAGGCGATCCCTACTAGCCCAAATGGGGTCTAGCAACAATCAAACAATGCTAACACGAAAGTTCCTAATTGCAAATCAAAGACCGATGATGAGGGCCTACCTGGATTCCAAAGCTAATATTTGTAGAAGAGTCGTCGCTCCCATTCCTTTGCTCTGACTGGTCACAATCCCCACGATCCTCATGAACGGACACCTGTACATGCAAAGAACGACACAAACACAAGCATAAAATCCAATAGATGCAACTATATATCAGTCAGAAAGGATATAACTCAATCATCATTACAAAAGACAATAAGAGTGGAACCATAATGATAGTCGTCTATTATTGATAAACAACAAAGAAGAATACAACCATAGTTCTGACGTCAAATCCTCCTTTGGTTGGGTGATCAGCAGCACATGCCTTGCAAAGCTTGTTGGGAATGGGGAACAAGCCTCTCTCTCCTTGGTCACTTGGATAAGAATCTCCTCACTTAAGATTTAGCCTCATGGGAATGAATAAGGCTCCTTGTAGCATGAACTTGGCAATTCTCAGACTTTGAGACTTAGAATTTGGAACTTGGAGAATAACTTGTCAAAGGAAAAAGGACAAACTTTTATAGATAGAGGAGAAGGAGTTAGGGTCATCCACAAGACTCATGGGATTGGATTTATCACTCAGAAGCTACCATGAGAGGTGGAGAACTAATTCCCTTCTATGGAGATTCAAAGCCCAACTGAACTAACTCAAGATGGAATCAGTTCATGAATAGGTTAGGAAGAACCTTCATAAGTTTGTTTGTTAAAAACTTTACCCAACTGGGCTAGCGCGAGTGCGACTCTGAGACAGAGCGCCAGCTGGCGCGTGCCCTCTTTGGATGATTTCCCCCATTGGCGCGAGTGATACATAGTGGAACTGCGCCAAAGGAAAAAGGGTTATTTTTATAGGTATTTTGCAGAAGGTGTCTTCAGGGCATATGAAGTACATACTCAAGGGGATATAATGCAAGTGTTTTCAGGATATGTCACTTCTCACAGGTCCCGGAATCAGTCCTCCAATGTGCGGGAGAAGGGGTAACAGGGACAGTGACAAATTACTGTGTAACAAATGCCCCCTAAAGCATGAGGCACGAGAGAGAGAGACGGGTGAAATGCTTTACAAGAACATGGCCAACTGAAAACAGTGCCGCCGGAGAACCTGCATAGAGAAGTACAACTGATATCTCAATTACATGATATATGTGGTATGGGCGCAACCATCCATAGTAGAGTACATAGAAATCTGAATCCAAGGTATGGATGCAGCCATCTAGTGAGGATCGATAAACAGACTCAGGCATGGTCGCAGCCATCCAGTGAATGAGTCATGTAATGATCATAATAATCCACAAAATCGCAACCTGGATCTCAACAGACAAAATCCAGGGTCTTGCACTCCATCTCGACCTGAACAAAGTACAAGTTCAAGCATGCGAATATGGGAGTCGAAGTTGAACATGCAAGAACAACGTCTAATTACCATTCAATGATGAAAACTGTTAACAGATGCGAGAGGTACCACCAATAATGACAATGGTCCTCACGGTACTATAGGTACAATCTACAGCATGCGAATCAGTGAGCGGGTGTCAAACACCCATAGAATCATTCGATTGGAGGCCAATGATGAAAACCATTGAGGCATGTAGGCTCCAAGGCACCTGAAGGGAGTCTCTGGGTCAACTTCCTGGATAATGAGCTGAAGTCGACAGGAAGTGACCTTGATCAAAGGTGGGCCATAATGTTTCCCACATCATCGACACGAGACAGAGAAGGATAAGATGTTTTGTGTGAGGTATCAAAGGGAGGTTGAGTATTCTGCAGAGGTCAACTTCTCTTGAACATATTGGTGGCACGACAGTGGACTTGGTAGTATTTGACATCAAATGATCAAGGGTCATGGTGACGAGGTAATGAGAAGATGAGAGGTCAAACATGATAACCCAAACCCACGGAGGCAAGTGTAAAAACAAGATGAGATGTCCCCACCCAGACACGAATGCAGACAAGTGCCATGTTCAAGAGTGACATACTACCGACATGACAATAATTGTGGTTCCATTTTCCCCACCATTTCTGGCGAGTACCCCAGTTATTTTTATCAACAAGCTTGATGGGGATAGCATATGCTTGTGAGCGTCATTTCGACGGAATCCAATGCCATCACATTTTAACGAGCCTGATAGAGGAAGAACTCGATGTCCTTTCATGTTTAGAGAGTTTGAAAAGACAGTAAAAAAGGAAACTCCAGGGGTTTCCTTTTTCGTAAAGTTGTGTCTCTCGAGCCCGAAAAATTATAAAACAATGCTCGAAAGAACCACCCGACCATTACGATCGAGGAGTACTTTTCATGATTAGTGACTTCGACCTGAAAAAGTAAAAAAGCGATCGAAATCACGTCATTTCATAACCGTTAACGAGCCTGAAATGACAAGGGCCCGACAATCTTTTCGTCTTTACACGGTCGGAAAAGAGTTTAAAGACGACCGCCTCTTATTTACGTTTAGCGAGTCAAGAGGAATAACTTGGCAATCTTTTCATATTTAGATGGTCAGAAAAGAGCTAAAAGCAGACCTCCATTTTTATTCTCTTTAACGAGTCAAAAAGGTAAAAATACTCAGCAATCTTTTCATATTTTATGAGTCAGAAAAGAGCTTAAAGGTGACTCATCCTAGAGGAACGAGTGGTATAAAGGGTAGCAACTGGTTCCAGCAATGGTGGAACTGCTCAAAACATGTAATGATCAAGAGGCTGGCTAATAAAACCACTCATCGCTGCGGTTCCTCAGGAAAGGGAAAACAACCAAGTGAAAGCATATGATTGGCCAAAGAGATGGTGGTGATGGAATGAAACAAACAAGGCTCATATAGCAAAATTTAGCAGATAAACGAAAATCACAAGATGTAAATCAGCTGTGGGTTCATTTTTTACACAAGCTTGAACCATGGAGAACTCTGCTTGGATTCTGTTTCATGTTTACACAAGCTTGAAATGAAAAACTATGCTTGTTATAAGTTCGCATGACCCCAGCATAATGACGCAAAACGAGGTACATGCCCCCCAAGCTTCATTGCATTCAACACAGTGGATGGAAAGAAGGTTCACTCTCGAGATCTATGAAAGACTCGACTTGTATTTTACGAGATCTTAATCAAATACTCGATTTGAAAAGGGTGTTGTTTCATTTTTTGATGAGGTTGACACAGTAAAAGAACTACCCTCATAACCCTTGTTTCATTTTTTAACAAGCTTAACATAAGATCAGGAACTATGCTCGAGGATCAGTGTTTCATTTTTTAACGAGGTTGACACAGGAACAAACTATCCTCGGACCAGACCCAGTTTCATTTTTTAAGGAGCTTGACATAGGAAAGCGAACTATGCTCCGACGGACCCAGTTTCATTTTTTAAGGAGCTTGACATAGGAACACGAACTATGCTCCGAACGAATTTCATCATAATGAACAGGAAGTCACTACTTCCAAGAGTGTCACTCTCGATGGAAGGAAAACATCTTGGAAGTCAGGGCCCAATGCCCCCAGGACATCATGCACGACGGCATCATCACTGGATACAGGCACGAGATAAGTAGCCACGTAGTTGACCTGCGGTGGGGCAGATACAATTGGTGGATAAAAACCAGGAGGGGATGGTAGCTGTGCAAGAGGCACTGGGGGACTAAAGAACGATAATTGATCTATAGTGACAATTCTTCCGTCATGTGGAAAACAAACCACATGGAAAAGTGAAGAGACAAGGGCCCCCATGGCATAAACATAGTCACGGCCAAGGAGAAGATTGAAATCTTGAGCACTTTGGGTAACCAGTACATCTATATAGACGATTTTGCCTCCCAACGTAAGAAGAAACTTCGGGAGGATCCCTAACGGTTGACTGGTTCCTCCGTCAAACGCCAACAGAATCTATGTGATTGGCACAAGCTGTGGGGAGCCCAAAGCTTGCCAAGTAGTGAAAGGCATGAGATTGACAGATGCACCCTCATCCAAGACAGTGCCAGGTACTGCCTTATCATAGGCATGTACTGTAATCTATAAAGGCACATGGGATGGAAGGAGAAATGTAGTCAAATGATTCCAGTCGAAGGAAACGACTGAACTACTTGGTGGGGGAATCATATGATTGCCCCCCTGCGCTACAAGAGACGAAGAAGGACCCTCTTGATCAGCAAGGATAGGAGGGTCGTTCTGAGACTCAGGAGAATCTGACGAGACGAGAAGAACATGAGCAGTAGAATCATGATGCTCCTCCGGAACAGAGTAATCAACAGGTGGTGAACCCAAGTCAACACTCTCTCCGACCAATGGTTGGTCTGGAGCAGGCTTGGCACAGCCAGGTTCGGGAGGAGGAGCCTGGACAAGAGAAGAATCTAAATCAATCTCTTTGTCAACAAGGAGGGGGTCAGAAGAGAGCTTCTGATAACCAACAGGAAGTTGGGGTGAAGAAGCTGTAAGACTTTCCAAAACAGCGGAAGCTTTATCCATGAGCGGACAAAGGTGAAGGGGATGATTTCCTTCACATAGTCTATAGGGGATTCAAATCTTCCCTTTCTTCTGAATGTTTTCAGTTGATAGGATGGCATCGCCATGAGCTTCAGAGGACGATGAGGGATGAGCCAGATCGCGAGACCATACTTCAAGGATACTAGGAATACCGGGACAATCACGAAGAAGATGGTCACCCTTGCACAACTTACAAGGAAATTTGACCTTCCACGGAGGAGCAGAAGGTGGCTCGACTTGAGTTGTACTTTTAACCTCTCGCTTAGGAGACTTCTTCTTCTTCGTCTTCTTCTTCTTCTTCTTAGCCACCTGGTTACTTGAATCCAGACTTTCACCAGGCGAAGTAGAAGATGAGGACGCAGAAACAGGCGAAGAAGGGGAGAGGTCCACCTTAGAATCAACATGATGTTGTTCGAGTGGAGGAACTGATTGACCAGCAGTTGAGACGGTAGGGACCAGAGAGGTTGAGAACAACCAAACAGGAAACCCAACAGTTAACCCAGGAAGGGACAACGTTGCCATGTAAGGAGCACCAACATTTCCAAAAGGAGGGAAATGACCAGGATTCCCATCATAGGGGATGCATGGGTTGGTAAACTCTGGAAAAGTTGCCATCACAAACAAAAAAGAACCCTACTCAAACTAACGCAAACAATATCTAACCAGGTAAATGTGAATCGTGGCCGAATAAATTTTAAGACACAGGAAAAAAACTTGACCTTTTCATTTGTAAAGAGTCGAGAAAAGGACAAAATATGACTCTAGTCACCTTCGAATGTTTAATGAGCCTGAAGTGACAAGTCCTCAGATGGACCTTTTCTTTTAGGAAGTCCGAAAAGGAATGAAAGTGACTACTCTGGAGAACTAGGCAAAAGGTTTCCCAGACAATCCGTAAAACACACCTTGGCAATCATATGAAAACCAAGGACTTTCCGTACGACAGTCAATCTTCCCAAATGATGTGTTCGATGCGTTACGGCTTGTAAGGCTGCAGACACGGCTTCCTATGGATAAAGGATGATAACCTAGTGGGGTCTCCCCATATACTCGACGATACGTGGGAGCTCAAATCCGTGCTAGACCACTATTGAGTCACGGAAGGAGGAATGACCCAACCTTGAGTGAAACAAAAGTGACTAGGTTTAACGACGCCGGAGCACATCTCTAGCCTAGACCTCTAAAAAGTGTGCATTATGTTCCAATGCGTTGTTAGATTTATTCAGTTCATTTTAAAGTTGATCTTGTATTAGGTTTCAGTTTTCAAGCCTTACCATATGTAATCTCTCAAAATTCCCTAAATGCAAACTATATGCCAAAATATGTCATTTCATTCGATGAATGTTAGTTACGAGAGGGTTTGAGAGCTTTCATGTAAACAAAATGATCACAAAACAACAAGGAAATTCCCTAATGCAGCTAATGGAAATTAACAAACTTTTCTTTAAGATCACTAATCACTAATCAAAATGAAAAGTTCTAATTCTCATTAACTAATACAAAGAAAAAGAGATTTTTTCTTTTGTTGATGGAAAAACGCACTAAACAACTTTGAGAAATGATAACAAACAAATTCTATTCAATACAAGCACATTCAGTTCCCTAAATCAAAAATGAAAACTCCAAAGAACAAGAAAGATCCAAAAGACACCAATGAGCCGTGTAATATAGGCTCAAAGTGAGACGAAGCGGAATTCAAGTGAAGACAAAGCAAGTCACCCAAATAACGCAACAAAATGATTTACAACCATCAAACAAATGCAAGGGAGTAATCAAAGAATCAACTGGACCACTAGAAGATCAGAACACCTGAGGAAGGCTTGACACACAAAGCCACTAGATGCCCTAGGGCTAGAAATGTGAAATCGATAGAAAAAAGCAAACACCCAAAGGGTAAAGATCAAAGCCAGTCAAATCACACTCCAACACACTCAAGTAGTCTAAAAAAGGTACCCAGAACAAAAACTAAGCTCATAGGGCTCACAGCCAAGCAAACTTCAAAAGTTCCCAGGCCTGGCGCGACTGTCAGGCTGAAACTAGCACCTTTCAGGTATTGGCGCGGGTTGTCAATGTGCAACAAGCACTAACTAGCACGACTGTAATGCTATAAAACAGCGCCAGATGATTTTTCTATGGAAAAATAAAAAACAAACGAGTCAATGCTAAGTCAATAGTACCCAGGTACACCAAGGGGCAAGAAGCAACACAGGGACTCAACCCAGAAAGCTAGTCAAGCGGGAGAAACCAAGAAACAACCAAGAAACAAGGCAAGTTCCAAGCCATTCAGCTCGTAAACCAAACTGGAGATGGATTGAAGTGGCGTTGATCTACTTTGCTAATGCAGAGAAATAGCGTTTCGAAGGCTACCTGGCCGTACTTCAGGCTCCATCTAAAGTTTACAAATCAAACAACAAGACAAAACAAACAACAAGGAAAAAAGCCAACTCCCCAGTGGAGTTGCCAAATTGTTGTGGAGGTGCGATCCCTACTAGACCAAATGAGGTCTAGCAACAATCAAACAACGCTAACACGCAAGTTACTAATTGTAAATCAAAGACCGATGATGAGGGCCTACCTGGATTCCAACGCTAATATTTGAAGAAGATTCGTCGCTCCCGTTCCTTTGCTCCGGCTGGTCACACTCCCCACGATCCTCGTGAACGGACACCTGCACATGCAAAGAACGACACAAACACAAGCATAAGATCCAATAGATGCAATTATATATCAGTCAGAAAGGATATAACTCAATCATCATTACAGAAGACAATAAGAGTGGAACCATAATGATAGTCGTCTATTATTGATAAACAACAAAGAAGAATACAACCATATTTCTGACGTCAGAAAGGATATAACTCAATCATCATTACAGAAGACAATAAGAGTGGAACCATAATGATAGTCGTCTATTATTGATAAACAACAAAGAAGAATACAACCATAGTTCTGAGAAGGGGTAACAGGGACAGTGACAAATTACTGTGTAACAGTTTATTCTTAGAATCATCTCTGAAGGTTAATTTCTTAGATTTCCGTTCTTCTAATGCGTTTCTTTTTTCAATAGCAAGGATGTGTTTTTCTACAGCTATTTCCTCTTTCTTATTTTCTGCCAAATTTGGTTTGGCAGCTCTATCAACAAAGATAGCTGTGTTTGATGGTAGAGCAGAGATGTACCACTCATTTTGGACCTCATCACTAGGTTTAGATGCCACTGGTATTTTATTCAATAGTTTATTGAAGCAAGAGTTGAAGTCCTTGATAAGTTCTCTTGGCTCAACTTCCAGATTGGAGGGATCATTAATTAAGGTAACTGTAGATCTATCATCTACAAAATTTGTTAAAACTTTCTCTTGAAAAGCATCCAAACTGTTAATATAACTTGATGGTAATAAAAAGTACCATGATCCTGCTACTCCCTGCAAAGTATATGTGAATAGTCTTACAACTGCGTCTTCCTCCTCTAGTTGATTCAAGTTAATGGACAACATAGCATTATTTATATGTTCCTCAGCCAATAGGCCATTATCAAGATTGAATTTGGGCAACCATTTTTCTAGATGCGCTGGTAATTGATGTAAAGGAGTAGCCATCCTAACAGCCCCTAGGTTTGTCTATGGCCTTGGAGGATTTTGTGGGTGATTCTGTGCCATTGCTGGTATGTGGGTAGGGGAAGGTGTTGGCTTATATGGGCCTAACCCAGGTTCGGAAGAATCATGTAACCAAGCAAATCCTGTAGCTACTAGCCCTTTCGGCAACAGCCCGTGGAGTGCGGACTGAGGTCTCACCTGAGGTAGCAGGGGTGGGTGCTAGAAACAGGTTTCTGCACCCTTGGGATGTCTAGATGTAGTTTGGATGTTTCACGCTCTATTCTGCAGCTTCATGTTGTGCTGTGTTCGCGCAGATCCTAAATACCTCATGAAGTCTACTGATCTAATCGACTGGAAGAAGTATCGTAGCTTGGATCTACTCTAGAGTGGTCTTTAAGCAAACATTTATCACATTTATCCAGTTCGCAGGTTAAGAGTAAACCCAGATTCACAAGTATTCAATAATGCGCATAAATCAAAATAGTCTTATTAACCATACAAAATTCCAGATTCGCAATAATTCAGAGATCACAAGATTTATAGAAGAAACCTATCTTTATTTCCACTTTATCACCAATACATCCAGATCCACCCTGCGCACTCAGCTACAGGGGTCCGCACACACAGATACGGGCTCTTTCAGGCCTCTTCCCACACAGTTCTAGAGCCTCTATCCACTACCTGTTGGCATTATGACACAGGTTTGGCACTATGACACAAGTGTTGTCCTTGATGGCAACACACTCAGATGGAAAAACACTGTTTAGGCTCTCAGAATGAAAGAAAAATATATATACGTAGGTTTCCTTTGACTAAGTCGCTATACATGTGGGATTGCCTATCAAAAGTCACATATGCGTATGCACGCACTTTCATACACGAAAAAGCGCATACGTGTGGGAAAACTTATTTTTGGTCCATGGCATTTAGTCCTTGGTATTTGGACCTATGGTTTTGGACCATAGTATCTCGTCTGAAGTGTTGAACCTAGGTATTTGGTCCAAGGTATTGATTCTTTATGGTTTTGGACCATGGTATTGTGTAAGGCCTAAGTCTATAAAAGGGGAAGAAGATCATTAGGCATGAATATTGACTTAAGCATTGAAGATCTGATGAAGAGCTAAATCTGAAATATTGGTCATTGGGTTATTGTGCATAGCTAGATCTAAATCAAGGAGGAACCTGAGAGCAAGAAGAAGGATAAGTACTATTGATTGGTCAAGATCTTAAGGCTTGAATAGTAGTATCTTTGTGTGATTTTGATCTGTTATTTTTGGCGCATGACTTGATCTATAAATCTGATAATTTGGGTATAACTGATGTCTGAATAAGTGAAAAGGATAAATGATCTTTTATAGATCTGTACGCAGGTTCATCGAAGCAAAGGCACGTATACACACTGGTTCTATAATTAAAAATAGCGTATACGTAGGTTGGCCTTAATTTAGAAGCATATGCACACAGGTTGTACACATTGAAGTAGCGTACGTCTCTTGATATATATGTTTTAGCTACTTTTATTTATTGCTGCAGTGGTCTGGGTTCAGAATTGGTGTCTGGTTACTGGTACTGTTTTCTGGGTACAGCATTCAGAGAAGTGACTATTTGATTCAGTTTTGTTTGGTGCAAAGGAGATTGGTTGATGCAGATATACTTGATGGTTGATTGATGTTATTCATGGATCCAGTCTGAAAATTTATGAAATGTGGTCCCTAAAAGAAAAGAGAAGGTTGTAGCCTTCTATAGGTCAGCACCTACGTACTAGTACCTCAGCTAGTACAATAGCTAAGGGGGTTGTAGCTCCCTTCCAGGAGAAGTTGGAGAATGAGAGAAGGTTGTAGCCTTCTATAGGTATCAGCCTGTGTACTGGTATATGACTGCACCAGTACAGAATCATTGTAAAAAGAAGTTTCTAATTAAAAGAAGATAGAGACAAATTGCAGCAGGTAGCTTTCACCCACACTAGGTTTCCACCTTATATCTTTGTGTCCATGTGTATGATTATCTGTTCTATTTTACTGCTCCTGCTTACTGTTCTTATGATTAGTGAAGTCTTGATGCACTGATTAAAGATCAACAATTAATGAATCTTAAGATTTCTGATATACGCTGGTTTCTTTAGACACAGTAGAGTATATATGCAGTTTCCCATAGTTGAAGTAGCATATACAAATCTGATTGTGAAATGAAAAATAATTGATTTAATAATACTGATTCACCCCCCCCTCTCAGTATTATTTCCAACACTACCCAGACACCTGACTCGGACTTACGGATGCTTTTAGACTCCTCTTCTTAAAAACCCATTACAATTCCAATCCAAGATCATACCCAAAAAGAACAGCCTTTCCCTCATAGAGCTGCACTTTATTTATACCTTCCTATGGTCCGCAGACCAACTTACTCCCTATCATTTTATATCATTTCTTGGGTGGACAACCCTTTGACTTGACCTTTTACATTTTGCGCTCCACATATTTCAGAGGTTTATAATATTTTTATCCTACTTTCTCTGCTACTAGACCCAAAAATATTACGCGGGACCTCTGCGAACCAACAGTCCCCCAACACAATCATCATGACTCGTCCTGAGTCACTTGTTGGTGCGGCGAGATTCACTACCGTGGATTTGCGGTTCGCTTGCCTCTGAGTGACGCTCATCATCCTACTGCTTCTTCGTTGTCTCCTACAACGCTACATTCGGCTCCTGCTTTGTTGTGTCTACCAATTCTTGTGACCGATAATGCTCATTCTGCTCTGCTCGGTTAACACGGAACACCCCCTCATGGGATTTTAGCTTTAGCAGGGAAGCCACATATAGGAATTCCTTATACCACTGCATCCATTTTCGGCCTTCGTATCTATTCCTTGCACTATCTGTGGCAGCTTGTGTTGCAATTTTGCAAGACGTGTGCAACTGTCCACAAGATCCCACTCCTCAAGGTCCTTCAGAGACGACTTATTAACTTCGTTTCTTCCCATGGTCTCGATTTTCCATCCTTTTGCCTTTCTGCTGTGGTACGCCGACCTGCTCCTGGGCGAGGCGACGACATCCGGACCAATTCTGCTTTGTGATTCCCCTTTTCCAGTACATCCCATACCACTGATGCTACACACTGTGGGACTCCTACAGTTGTCACGCCCATATTCCTTAACGAGTCTTGTGTCTTCATCGACCATGTCACCACCCTCGGGCTTACTCCAGGTGCAAAGATAATGAAAAGCTCCATATTGCTAACCATCAGGTGTTTTTCCAAAGTGTAGATCGCCTATTGGATGCTTTTGGTGATTTATAAGCGATTTGACTTTCAAATTCACTGGTTCCCACCTAGTTTAGCGTCCTCGTGTGAAATTTGTGGCAGCTCGTTCCATATCTGGCTCATACTCCCTCTCTTAAATGCCCGCCGCCCACTCCCTTTTGCCATAATGCAGACATCTTGTCATGAATAGTGATAGGAATGGTCACCTCGCTTCTTAGCAATGCATCAATGCACTTATTATCGTGCAACCACGATCTTGTCGATGAGCCAAATCAATGCATAGCCTAGTACTCATGCCTCTTTCCCCTCTCTCTTTCAACTAGCTCGAGCAATGAGACTGTCCTTTGAACAGTTAGTCAGGCGGCCTATCCACCCATGTAGAGCTTCAGGCGACTGCCATTCACCCGACTCAGGAAGGGGTCTCCATTGAGTTTGGAAAGTTGAACCGTGCCCCCATTGGTAATTTCTTTGATGACATAGGGTCCCAACCAATGCATTAGGAGTTTGCCAAGGAATTTCTCGAACTTACTGTCATATAGCAATATGAGATCATTTGCCTTGAAGGTGCACACCTTGATATGGCGATCATGCCATGCTTTCTCGAACTGTTTCTGTACTTGTTGATGGAATCCAGCCAAAAACTGTTCCTCCTCTAGTTCCTCTAGCTGCGCAAGTCTTTCCTCCAAATCCCCGTGGTCTGCAATACCTATGATTGCTGTGATTCGCAGACTAGGCAAAATATATTCCATAGGCATAATGGCCTTCGTGCCATAGACTAACCGAAAAGGTGTATGACCCGTCAACTTTTTGCACGTGGTTCGATATACCCATAGCACAATATGGATGTGCAAGTCCCAATCATTTCATCATGCATTATAGACCTTGTTCAATGCTATCTCCAAGATTTTGTTGAATGCCTCAACGGTCCTATTTGCTTGCGGGTGGTATGGCGTTTTATGACCCTATACCAATAGGTGTCATATATCATGATTATCTTGATGAGCTATGTAATATGTTCATACCTTTAATTGTTGCAAAGACTTTCCATATTTTCAAAAAATCAAAAAAATTAAAAATTGTAAAGAGGGTATACCCTAAAAGAAAAATCAAAGGGTAAAAAGAATAAAAAGATGGTCAAAAAAATGAAAGAAAAGGAACCCCACCAAAAAGAAAGACCAAGGAAATTGTGCAAGCCTAAATGCCACTATTATTTACTTTATGTATAATAAAAAATTATGTGTAGATTGTCAACTTATGCCACAATTTATGAATAGTCAAAAAGTGTAATCTTGGCTAGTTCATATTTCAATTTCATTGGTGTAAAAATAGAGAATAAATATCTGACCAAACAAGTGTAATCTTGGTAGATAAGTAGATAGGTAGAGTGAAAAAGGGAGCTCAACAGTTTAATTTGAGCGCTTGGATGTAATAAGTGTAGACTTAGGTTGGCATTTCCATGTAAAAGAAAAGAAAATTTGATAAGGTTTTGCCAGTCTAAGTGCACCCAAATAAAGAAGTGAAAATGCTAGGTTAAAGTAGGTAGGGTAGATAGATGATCGTTGCAGAATTATATGTGGTGAATGATGACTCTAAATGTGTTAATATTTTACTTTCATCACAAGGCCAAGGCATGTATCAACAATTAATGAATCTTAAGATTTTTGATATACGCTGGTTTCTTTAGACACAATAGAGTATATATGCAGTTTCCCATAGCTGAAGTAGCATATACAAATCTGATTGTGAAATGAAAAATAATTGATTTAATAATACTGATTCACCCCCCCTCTCAGTATTATTTCCAACACTACCCAGACACCTGACTCAGACTTACGGATGCTTTCAGACTCCTCTTCTTAAAAATCCATTACAATTCCAAACCAAGACCATACCCAAAAATAACAGCCTTTCCCTCATAAAGCCGCACTTTATTTATACCTTCCTATGGTCCGCAGACCAACTTACTCCCTATTATTTTATATTATTTCTTGGGTGGACAACCCTTTGACTTGACCTTTTACATTTTGCGCTCCGCATATTTCAGAGGTTTATAATATTTTTATCCTACTTTCTATGCTATTAGACCCAAAAATATTAAGCGAGACCTTTGCGAACCAACAGTCCCCCAACACAATCATCATGACTCATCCCGAGTCACTTGTTGGTGCGGCGAGATGCACTACCGTGGATTTGCGGTTCACTTGCCTCTGAGTGATGCTCATCGTCCTACTGCTTCTTCGTTGTCTCCTACAACGCTACGTTCGGCTCCTGCTTTGTTGTGTCTACCAATTCTTGTGACCGATAATGCTCATTCTGCTCTGCTCGGTTAACACGGAACACCCCCTCCTGGGATTTTAGCTCTAGTAGGGAAGCCACATATGGGACTTCCTTATACCACTGCATCCATTTTCGGGTATCTATTCCTTGCACTATCTGTGGCAGCTTGTGTTGCAATTTTGCAAGACGTGTGTAACTGTCCACAAGATCCCACTCCTCAAGGTCCTTTAGAGACGACTTATTAACTTCGTTTCTTCCCATGGTCTCGATTTTCCATCCTTTTGCCTTTCTGCTGTGGTACGCCGACCTATTCCTGGGCGAGGCGACGGCATCCGGACCAATTCTACTTTGTGATTCCCCTTTTCCAGTACATCCCATACCACTGATGTTGCACGCTGTGGGACTCCTACAGCTGTCACCCCCATATTCCTTAACGATTCTTGTGTCTTCATCGACCATGTCACCACCCTCGGGCTTACTTCAAGTGCAGAGATAATGAAAAGCTCCATATTGCTAACCAGTAGGTGTTTTTCCAAAGTGTAGATCACCTAGTGGATGCTTTTTGGTGATTTATAAGCGATTTGACTTTCGAATTCACTGGTTCCCACCTAGTTTAGCGTCCTCGTGTGAAATTTGTGGCAGCTCGTTCCATATCTGGCTCATACTCCCTCTCTTAAATGCCCGCCGCCCACTCCCTTTTGCCATAATGCAGACATCTTGTCATGAATAGTGATAGGAATGGTCACCTCACTTCTTAGAAATGCATCAATGCACTTATTATCGTGCAACCACGATCTTGTCGATGAGCCAAATCAATGTGTAGTCTAGTACTCATGCCTCTTTCCCCTCTCTCTTTCAACTAGATGGAGCAGTGAGACTGTCCTTTGAATGGTTAGTCAAGCGGCCTATCCACCCATGTAGAGCTTCAGGCGACTGCCATTCACCCGACTCAGGAAGGGGTCTCCATTGAGTTTGGAAAGTTGAACCGTGCCCCCATTGGTAATTTCTTTGATGACATAGGGTCCCAACCAATGCATTCGGAGTTTGCCAGGGAATTTCTCGAACTTACTCTCATATAGCAATATGAGATCATTTGCCTTGAAGGTGCGCACCTTGATATGGCGATCATGCCATGCTTTCTCGCATTGTTTCTGTACTTGTTGATGGAATCCAGCCAAAAATTGTTCCTCCTCTAGTTCCTCTACTTGCGCAAGTCTTTCCTCCAAATCCCCGTGGTCTGCGATACCTATGATTGTTGCGATTCGCAGACTAGGCAAAATATATTCCATAGGCATAATGGCCTTCGTGCCATAGACTAACCGAAAAGGTGTATGGCCCGTCAACTTTTTGCACGTGGTTCGATATACCCATAGCACAATATGGATGTGCAAGTCCCAATCATTTCATCATGCATTATAGACCTTGTTCAATGCTATCTCCAAGATTTTGTTGAATGCCTCAACGGTCCTATTTTCTTGCGGGTGGTATGGCGTTTTATGCCCCTATACCAATAGGTGTCATATATCATGATTGACTTGATGAGCTATGTAATATGTTCATACCTTTAATTGTTGCAAAGACTTTCCATATTTTCAAAAAATTTAAAAATTGTAAAGAGGGTATACCCTAAAAGAAAAATCAAAGGGTAAAAAGAATAAAAAGATGGTCAAAAAAATGAAAGAAAAGGAACCCCACCAAAAAGAAAGACCAAGGAAATTGTGCAAGCCTAAATGCCACTATTATTTACTTTATGTATAATAAAAAATTGTGTGTAGATTGTCAACTTATGCCACAATTTATGAATAGTCAAAAAGTGTAATCTTGGCTAGTTCATATTTCAATTTCATTGGTGTAAAAATAGAGAATAAATATCTGACCAAACAAGTGTAATCTTGGTAGATAAGTAGATAGGTAGAGTGAAAAAGGGAGCTCAACAGTTTAATTTGAGTTCTTGGATGTAATAAGTGTAGACTTAGGTTGGCATTTCCATGTAAAAGAAAAGAAAATTTGATAAGGTTTTTCCAGTCTAAGTGCACCCAAATAAAGAAGTGAAAATTCTAGGTTAAAGTAGGTAAGGTAGATAGATGATCGTTGCAGAATTATATGTGGTGAATGATGACTCTAAATGTGTTAATATTTTACTTTCATCACAAGGCCAAGGCATGTATTATATTGAAAACATCTCAAGCAAAGCAAAGTCAGAATAATTAACTCCCCTTCTCATTTTCCCTAAATTTTCACTAATTTCCCCTAAGTACTAAGGTATTTGCTAAATTAGAGGGGCTCAGAGCATTTCTCTGACTTCTAGAGGGACCAAACCCTCGGCCCAATAATTTATAAAGCCTAAGTACTTAAAACCATTCATAAATCATTCATTCCCCTTCATAAGTCTTTTCCTAAGTAAAATTCTATTTTACTTAGGAAAATTACAATATTTCTCATAAAAAACCTTTTTCACTTTAAGCCTAAGTTTAAATACACACATAAAATGTTTTTATACTTAGCGTTTTTCGTTCATTATTACATATTAACTATTAACTTGTATTAATTTATAAATCCCTTATAAAATTTACCCTCTCTCGTATTACTGTAATTATGTAATAATCATGAAATATTATATATCCTACCCTCGGTTAAATATAACCATAATCTGTGTTAAAATAGGATTAATGAGTTAATCAGTAACCCATTAAGAACCTCAACCCTCTGCTACATTATACGGGATTAATTAACCCTCATGGTTAATTAATAACCTCACCAGCCAATCCCTCCTCGCCCAATGTGATTAAATAATTTTTAAAATATATGGGGCCCATCACTCACTTCATACTGTCACTCGCTTCATACTGTCACTCACTTAAAACCCTGTCACTTCATACTCCCCGACAACCATCTGATCACTCCTTCCATATCCGATGGCCATAATCCCTATCGCACGGCCCTTTGTAACAGCACGTTAGCGTGCGATCACAAAGTGGTTTCATATACAATACCCCGCCATGCATCAACTGATCTATAGAATCACTAGCCCAACGCTATATACCGCCTTTCTCCATAAGTGGTGCGATATAAAACCGCTTACCGCCTTCCCACAAAAAACAAAACATCATGTCGTTTGCCACTGATGGCACCCATCTAAATCCAAAAACCTGCCAATCTTTGACTTCGTAAATAAAACAAAAACAAATCATTTTCACTGTTTTATTCGATAAACCTGTGCGCCCATGCAAATGAATGTCAAGGTCAACTAGTTTGAAGTTTTTAGTCGCCAACTTGCTCCAAACCTTGGAGATGACACCGCCTAGAACCCTCCAGCCACACCCAGTACCTACATTTCATTTCTCATCCCCCAAAAACAGGTATTTATCCAATTCCTGACAAAAACCCTGCAAATACTTGTTTTCCACTGTAAATGGATGAAAAAGGCCCAAATTCATTATAATTCAGTTGTTACTTTTGTCAGTTAAGCCCCCAGACCCTTTGTTTTGCCCATTTCACAAAGAAAACCACAGTTTCCTTCTAAATCCACAAGAACCAGAAATGGAAACCCTGGTGGCTTTGAATGTTGCACCCATTAATACCCCTCATCAAGATTTAGACTATCTGCCTTTGGTAGATAAGAACTTCCAAATAAAAGACTTAACCACTCATAAAAATCACCTCAAAGTTTTTTGTCAAAGTAGAGATAACTACTTGAATGGCTATGATGCCATAGGGCTATGGGAATCCAATCTTCCCATATACTTTCTCCCCTCTGTCCATGTTTTCCCTAATATAATCCATCAATGCCATGCAAACTATGACTCCATCTGCAGAGCAGTTATGTCTCCCAGCGAAACAATCCTCTTCCCAATAACTGCTGAATCAATCAATGAGATGTTGCAATTTCACCCCAGTCAAGCTCTTACTCCCATTTCCATTGCCAATTTACTTGAAAAATCAACCAAAATGTCCCAACCCGAACTTAATCACCTCTGCCAGAATTTCATACAAGAGAAATATTAGGCCACAAGTCACCCTCCTTATGGATCAGTTTTCTTCACTGATATGGGTAAACTCATTGTTGATATGATTTCTGATATTATGGGATTCAACACCAGTGAGTATGTAGATGAGTTAACCCTAGTGTTGATGTCTATTTTTACGCTTGGTCAACCTCTTTCTATCAAGTATGATTATGCCTCATTCATTGCTGATAAAATTCATGACCAGTTCATAAGACTGGAAAATGAAAGGGTTTTCAAATATACCACCTTCATATATCACCTCATGCTCTATTATCAGTCAGATAATTTCCCATTCCCTATCATGAAACTTGATACCAAGGGTAATCCAAGGTCTGTTATCTTTTGGACTTCCATCTTCCATAGATCCTTTGATACCCCTTACTCATATAATGAGTTCATTGATCAGTTTGTTCATCCAGCAACTACCTTATTGACAGGGATTTCCCCTCCCAGGATCAGTGGTGACATTAAAAGGATCCTTCAACTCTCCAAACAGTACAGAATAGGTGACTAGTATTTATACCAGAATTATATAGAAATTAGGATATATGGGTGTGAGCTTTCCCCTTTCAAGTTACCAAAATATGTTCCAATGAGACTGTTTGCACTGGAATATTTCATACAAATGATAAATTTAGACTTGGTTCATTTTCACAAAGCCAAAAAGAAAGCACAACTCAGAATCAAGAATCAACTATGCCCTTTCATCTACAACACTAGGGAAGCATGGAAAGAAGCAGAGCAAATTCTAGAAGATCATCTCAAATTACACAAAAGTTTTGGTTGGATCCCATATGACCCTCACAGCTTCATATGTGATAGAAGGATGAAAAATAGACTATCACCATATATACATCATAGAATTCCAGATATTGAACAATTTGCTAATATGGATGAATGGAGGGAAGGTACCTTAGTAGAAACTAATAGTGACCAGGTCAATATAGAAAATGTAATTAAGGATCTTGAAAAAACACTCGACCTAGATTCTTTTGGACAGGTACGTTTTGAGTCTTCTCAAACATCAGCATCAGAGATAAGTGCCTCAATAGATGGGACCTCTAAAAGGCACTCACAGCAGACCAATACACCACTTATAGGGACTTCCAAAGGTAAAGAAACAAAGACAAGCACTCAGGCCACAAAACAGTCAATAATGTCTAAACAGCCTGAAACTTCTAAGGAGTAGGCCCAAACACACACTCTTCCAACTCAAGTCAATGTGGGAGAACCTCCAATCTTGCAGACTCCTCTGAATGAGGAAAAGAACAAAAAGAGAGATATGGAAGTAGCTACCCCTGCCAATGGTCCATTAGGCTAGCCTGGTGCTAAAAGGCACAGGCTAAATCCTCTTTCAGAAGAGGAATATTTTGAGGAAACTACAGAGAGCCAAAGAAAAGAAGGTGTAGATAGTCATCAAACTTTCCCAGCAGGTGGGACACATTCTAGCTCATAGAGACAAGAGCTGGAGAGACAACAGAGTGCAGACGTATCATCCTTTAAGCCTCCAGGAAGTGAGAATCTGGATTTTAAAAAGCAATTCAAGGCAATAAAAGCCAAGAATGAGCCATTAAGGATCCCAATTTATAATCAATATTTAAAAATGGATCCCACCAATCAGAATAGGTTGATGTTAGCCTATGACATCAAGGACAGAAAAATGGAAATGAGCCTCTTCAAGCCCAAAGTACAAAAACCTCAGATAGCTGCAGTTTACCTTCAAACAAATTTTGAGGTCCTGGCAAAACATATTCATCCCTTGGACCAAATTGAGTTACACAGACAAACAGGTGAAATGATCTATTCTGCATTGATTGGTAAGGCCATGATGGCCCAAAGACTAGAAAATTCTTTGAATAATATAGCTGCCCAATTACAGCTGCAGAAAGCCTCCTCATAGGCTAAAGATAATAGAAATAAATCTTTAGAAGAATTTATCATTGGATTGGGTCGTGATCCAAAATATGTGAAGGCTACAAAAGCCTTAATTAAAAAGAAAGATGAAGACATAGCTGCCTTAAGAAAGCAGCTAAAGTTGCCTCCTTCAAGGCATCCATAGACTACTGAGGTCATATAACAAAGGTCTGAAGAAGAGCTTATGGACTTAGTCCTCAAGCTTAATGAACAACTGAAGGAGACTGAACAAGAACTAGAAAAATCATTGAAGGACAAGTAGGGAGAGTCGACCTCTTAGCCTCCCAATGTGATTCTAGTAGTTTCCACTGTAGTCCCCTCAACACTTGGAATAGCTCTTGCACCAAATGTCCCAGTGGTCACAATAGAAGTAATAATAGGAAAAACAACACCAAGAACATCACAGGCATGTACTTCAAGTTTGAGTACAGAGGAATTGATAAAATCAATAGAGGAGATGAAACTCCAAGTCTCTAAATTACAGAAGGTAAAAGAACAATATGTTACCTTAGAACAGAGATATGATCTCTCAAAGATAAATTTTGCAGAAAAGGTAAGCGAAAATAAAGGGTTAGAACAAAAGGTGAAATCATTAGAGAAAGACCTCACATTTGACAAGCCCTTGGCAGACATTAAGAAAATTCTTTGGACCAACATCACTCAGTCAATAAATGATGTTTGGCCATCAATACAAATAATATTTGAACAGATTGATTTAGTAAAAGTAGCACTGGAAGAAATTCAAAGGATAAAGGAAGAATTAGGAAGGATGCCTGAGGAAGCCACCAGGCTTATAAATTTTTTGAATAGCAAGAATAAGTACCAGCTTGAAGAAATTGGCATTGAAGACAGAACAGGGACTATTCTGGAAGTAAAAAAGGTATTGACTAAAAGGTCTCTGATGCAGAATTTGGAAAGAAGATGCCAAAACATGCAGGAGGAAATTAATGTTTTCATGGAGAAATTTGATATTTTGCAGAGCAAAGGACTCCCTAGTCCTTTAGTTATAAATGATAAATTGATGAGACACATAGATTATGTTGACAAATTGGATCAATATGCAGATAACTAGGCAAGTTCATCAACCAGCACATAAGCACCAAAGGCACTGCCTACGGGCAAAGTTCTCTATGACAATCTAGAGAACCTTTTCTATGTTGAACATGAGTTAAAACATCTATTCCAAGTTCAACCTAATTTTTTCAAATACACCGAGGCTGATGAGATCCTTAGAAAACTTCAAAGGACTAGAATACCACAGGAAAAATGGTGGAATGAAATGCTAGACATTTTGTAATTTATCCTTGGTAAAAAAGTAAATTTTCATTATTTACTACAGTCAATGATGGTAAAAGAGGATAGATAGAGATCAAACAGGTAAAGAGTATCAGAGCAGGTCAAAGTGTATCAGTGAGAAAGTGAAAAGCAGAACAACCAGCACTAATTTACAAGGAAGATAGCAAGATGCTTCATCATAGGGCCTGCCTCCAGCTCATTCACAAAAAATAGGGACAGCAAGCCATCAGTTTACTTTATCTTCTATCTTCGAGACCATCTATCTCTACTTTCATGTAACTTATAGTTATTCACCCTAGAATATATCTCTCTTTGTTATGAGATATTTTATTGTAAAACTTTTGTATAAATACTCCCTCATTTAGAGTATTGAGGGTGGATTCTTAGACATTGTTGTAAAACTGATTACTTTGGAATAAAGTGTTGTTGGACAAATCTTGCATGGCTAGCTAGATGAAGAATTAATACAGAGGACTTTTCATAGGATTCATGTGTCAAACAAAAGACAAATAAGTATTCTGTATCTCATGTGTTATTGTTTTATTGTTTTTATATCAATTGTGTTTCATATCTGAATATTAAAATGAAAAAGAATAATTCAGAAAGTGCTTAAGTGAAATCTGTCTTCAATCATTTTTATTCTAAATTTTTTCTTCTAAACTAGCATAAGCAGTGAATTCTTAATTGCTCCTGTTTCCTAGTTTACTCATTTATGATCATTTAGTAAAAAATCCTTAATTTCTTTTTATTGGTGATCAGTCATTTTCCCTCTCTTAAAACATGTTGAAGGATTCTTAATTTCCCTTCATCCCTTTTAAGTCCATTCCATCTTTTCAAGTCTTTATTTGCTCCCTGTTTAGCTATCTTGCCCTGTGAAGCCATCCTTTATTGAAAAACCAAATCCAGTTGAGCCATCTTCTTTGACTCCATTAGCCCAATGGCCTAAAATATTCAGTCCTACCCCTCTGCTACTGAATTTCACCACCAAATACAATCAAAACCCCCAAGCTTTCATAACTAGCCTAATATCTTCCAAAACAAAGCTAAACCTTAAAGAGAGAGCCCTCTCTAGATATAGATTGGCTAGATTTTGTACCTAAAAGTCAGTTTATGGTTACCTCGGACCCCTTTCCCTCTTCTTACAACTTCTGGGAAAATCTGAGTGATAACATAGTGGCGACTCCACTGGGGATCGAAAAACTTTGTTTGTTTGTTATTATTGTTTTCTTTATAAACTACAGACAGAGCCTGAAGTTAGCTAGGTAGCCTTTGAACTGCTCTTGCTTTGCAAGTGCATACTAGATGAATGTTGCTTCAGTCAATCTCCGGTTTAGTTTATGAACTAAACATTTGGTTTCCAAACATTCGACCAGTTCCTCATGTCAAATAAATCTTTAAGAAAATCTAAATCCCATATCTAAAGCCTCTTAAAGAAACCATAGAAGTTGTTTGTTAATACCAATTAAGAAAAACCAAAAAAACAACCTAAAAATCTGGCTTCAGAAAGGACTCGTTACACTAGAGCTAATCTTGATCCCAATCCACCACAAGTGTTTGAAAATCCTAATCTGATCCCCAGAATTCTTGGGAGACAGGAAAGTCAAGAAAGTTCTGCTAGTTCTAGGCCCATCTACAGATCAACATCTTGTCCTGTTAGGTGGATCTATCTTGAAGACAAACCCTTTGATGAACATTTTGAAACCTCTCTGTTTAGGAAATCTTCTGATTCTGAATTAATTAACCTAATCCCAGGCCCATTGTTCATTGAAGAATTACAACATGAAGCTATCAATTTGTCAATTGATAGACATTTGTAGAACTCAATACAATCTGATCTTATCACTGAAGGAACACCCAATCCCTTTGTGATCATTATTGCCTCTACAAGTTCATCACCATTTCCTCATACATCTCAACCTCAAACCACCCCTTCTACCCCTCCATCTACCACTCAGAAACCTATCATTATCCCAACCTCATCTGTTGTTTCATCACTACCTACTGCAATGGCAAACAGATATGCTCCCTTGGTATTACCAGCCAATTTAGGTGCCATGCCCCAAGACTACCAAAGTAAAATCACTCCATTTGATGGTATTGGTACCTACACAGCCCAACAACATACCAAAAGGATGACTGATTACTTTGAAATATATGAAATAGATGTTGATGATGTATGAATGAGAATATTTGTTCAGAGTCTAACTGGGGAAGTTAGAACCTGGTTTAGAGCCCTAGCTGCAAATAGTATAGACAGCCTAGAAACTCTCTATAGACAATTCTTAAACCGATGGGAGAAAAAGAAAGATCCTCTTCAAATCTTATCAGAATATGAAAACCTAAAGAGAGGAACACAAGAAACTGTGCAGGATTACTGCACTAGGTTCAACAATGTCTATAATGCTATCCCTCAAAACCTCAGACCTCCTCCTGATTTAGCTTTAATCAAATTCCCTGATGGATTTGATTCTAACATGGCCTTCCAGCTTAGAGAAAGAGCTCCTCGCACTTTGGAAGATATGCAAAGCATAGCTGTCAGTGTTGAAGCCAACCTGATGTCTAAAAGAGCCAAGGTTAGAAGTGAAAGGAGAATACCATTAAAAGAAGAGTCCTCACCCTTTCAACAGAAATTAGATGCTATAATTAAAGGGATGGATAGGCTAGGGGATAGGGTGGAAACAGTTGAAAGGAAAGCCCCTTGGGATGGTTAGCTAACCAATATAGGGAGAAATCCCAATTTCAGAAAAAATCAAAATTAGAACACTGGGAAGACTGGTCCAGACCAAAACATTAGGCCCCCTTTCCAAGAGAATTATGCAGAAGCCTCAAACTCTGATGAACCAGTAGAAGACACTCAAATAAATTTAATGGAACTTAATAACTAACAACAAGTCTTCTTGACCCAGGAGGATCAAAAGGCTCAAACAATTTCAAACTCAGTGAGGTGAATCATTTGACTTCAGGGAGGGATATGACACAGCCATCTATGAAGTGCATAAGAAATATAACCTGAGGAGTAGAAGAATTGATGTTCCTGAAGCCAACAAACAGAAAACTACAAAATAGCCCATCAAAGGTAAGACAATCACTACACCTGTACATATTCTTTCTAGATCAGACCCTAATCCTTCTAATCCAATAATTGAAGATGTCTCCGACAATCAACCTAATAACATACAACCCTCCACTCCTCCTCCTCCCAAAGGAAATGTGGAAGAACCTCTAGAAGTTGATTTAGGAGAGACTTCAACTCATAACCCCACTCCTGAGAAGGAGAAAAATACAGAAAACACAGAAAACAAAGAGAATCCCACTGTTTGAAACACAAAAGCTCAGACAGAAAAACCTTTCAATCTGGAGACTGAAGTAGGCAAGCTAAAGATTGTTGTTCCATTATCCGAATTAGCTAAACATGATGTCTACCAAAGTCAAATCAACAGATCACTTAAAATCACTGGAAATGAAGACTCAGTTAATGTTTTTGATGACCAACCAGAATTGATCTTTGGCCCTGAAGTAAATGGAAAACCCTTAGAAGGAGGAATTCCTCCTTTCTATGTAAGCTTAAATATACATGACAAAATTCTTCACAATGCCATGTTTGATTTTGGGGCATCTCACAACCTAATGCCCAAGTTTGTAATGGAAAAACTAGACCTAGATATCACCAGGCCATACAAAGACCTTTTTTCTTTTGATTCTAGTCAGGTGAGATGTTTAGGATTGATAAAAGACTTGTGTGTTTCATTGGTTCAGTACCCTGCAAAAAAAAATTTAATGGATATAGTAGTAGCAGATATTCCACCAAAATATGGCATGTTATTGTCCAGTTCCTAGAGTGCAAAGCTTCAAGGATCTCTCCAACTGGACATGTCCTATGCTACTATATTAGTTTTTAGCCAACCTAAGAAGCTATACAGAGAAACTTTGATGAAATATGTAGTAAGTAGTCAGGAAAAACCACAAAATTTTCCCATCTACTCAATACACTATGATATGGACTCATTTATTCTTTATAATGCTGAAATCAATCCTTCCAATGACTTAGAAGTTTTAGCAGTAGAACCAAAAAAATAAAAAAGCAAAATCTAGTGTTCAAATTCAGGAATTATCCAAAAACAATGAAATATCAGATACCCAAGGAAAACCAGATGAAAATGGAAAGCCAGATCTCACAGTTAAATAGATTCCTATCACTCCTGATACCAACTATGAGCATGAAATTCTTTGGCATTTAGAATTTGATGGCTCAATCAATAAATTAGGACTAGGAGCTCGAGTTTGGGTGTACAATCTAGAAAATGACCATGCTGAAGGCCATGCCTACTGGTTAAATTTAAGTGCACCAATAATATGGTAGAGTATGAGGCTCTCTTGCTAGGTCTCAAACTTGTTAAAAGATTAGGAGCAATTAGAGTATCTGTCATAGGAGATTCTGAATTAATCATTAAACAAATCAAAGGGAAATATCTAACTAAGGATCTTAGATTAGGATACTACAGAGGAACAATCATAGAGATTCTTAATACTTTTATAGAAACTCAGCTTGCTAAAATTCCTAGAAAACACAACTTGCAAGCCCACAGCCTGGCAATGTTTGCCAGCACCTGCAAATTACCTTTCGAACCTAATCATCAGTTTACAGCTGAGATTAGACACAAACCAGCCATACCTGATAATCTAAAGAACTGGCAAGTGTTTGATAGTGATGAGCAGATAAATAACTTTTTAACTTTAGATCAAGAGTTTACTAACAGTCACATAGATGTAGATACAATTATTGAATTTAATCAAATAAATGAGGTAGAAATAAGCATTTCAGAAGAGAGTTCAATTCAAATGCTTAATCCCACAAATTTCACTAAAAAAGAAGTGCAAGACCTTAAACAAATGGATCTTGATGAGATATTTGAAGGAGAAATAGAAGTCATTGATTTGAAAGATAATCATCTACCTAAAGGATTAACTCCTCTAGAAGACCTCTTTGATTCTAATGACATTCCAAAGAAACCAAATATGGAACCACTAAAAGCAGACATTGAAGAATATAACTTAGGAACAAAGGAAAATCCAAAAACGATAAAATTATACAAGTCTTTGCCTCCTGACCGAAAGTTAAAATATGTTGAACTCGTGAGAGAATTCCAGGATGTTTTTGCCTGGAGTTATGAGGATTTAAAATCATATGACACCTCTATAATTCAACATACAATACCTTTGAAAGAAAACCATAAACTGTTCAAACAAAAACTCATAAGAATCAACCCTGTGTTGTTACCACTGATTAAAAAAGAAATTAAATGTATGTATGAAGCAGGGATAATAGCCCCAATTAGATTTTCAGAGTGGGTGTCTAGTCTAGTGACTACTAGGAAGAATACAAGGGAAATAAGATTATGTGTTGATTTAAGAAATGTCAATAAGGTTTCCCTAAAAGATAATTACCCTTTACCTAAGATGGATCATATTTTTCAAAGGGTAGTGGGTTCTTCTAGAATTTCACTTTTAGATGGGTTCTCAAGGTAGAACCAAATTCTAGTTCATCTTGATGACCAAGAGAAAACTGCTTTTACAACACCATGGGGCACTTTTATGTACATCAAAATGAAATTTGGACTCAAGAATGCAGGAGAAAATTTCCAAAGAGAAATGGACATTGCCTTTGCCAAAGAGATTCATGATTTTCTTGTTATATATCTAGATGACTTTTCTAAATCAGATCAGTAGCATTTGGACCATCTCAGACAAGTATTCCTAAAATGCAAAAAATATTGTATCTCTTTAAATCCGAAGAAGTCCTTGTTTGTCCTGGAGGAAGATAAACTCTTGGGTCACATCATTTCCAAAGATGGCATCCGAATTGACCCTACTAGAATAGAAGCTATTCTACAGATACCTCATCCAAGAAATATCAAAGAACTTCAAGCTTTCCTAGGAAAGATAAATTTTTTGAGAAGATTCATATCTAACCTAGCTAAACTCATTAGATTACTTAATGATATGTTAAAAAAGGATTCAAGTATCAAATGGACAATAGAAGCCAAACAAGCATTTGAAGAAATCAAAATGGCTTTAACTAGAACACTGGTCCTAACTAGTCCTCAATTTGATAGAGACTTCATAATATTTTCATTTGCATCAGAACACACTATAGCAGCTGTTTTATTACAAAAAGATGATCAAGGATGTGAGAAACCCATAGCCTTTTTTAGTAAAGCACTCAGAGATGCATCATTAAAATACAAAATCATGGAGAAACAAGCTTTTGCACTTGTAAAAGCCATTAAAGACTTTAGAGTCTATATATTATACTCTCATGTGATAGCCTATGTACCAAATGCAGTTGTCAAGGACATCCTGACTCAGGATGGAATTGAGGGCAAAAGAGGTAAATGGATTGCTACCATCTTAGAATATGATATTGAAATAAAACCTACAAAACTGATAAAAGGACAGGGATTGGCCAAAATCATGGCAAAAACCAATTGTCAAGCCTTGGACATAAATGAACTGGATGACAAACAGGAGATGGTGACTCCACAAATCAGCTAGGCCTTTTTAGGCTCACCTTGGTATGCTGATGTAATTTATGTGTTACTAAACCTGTAGGCTCTTCCAGGGTTATCCAGAACAAAGAAAAGGTTTTTAAAAATGAAAGCTTCAAAGTTTTGTATTTTAGATAGTGCTCTCTTTTGGAAAAATCATGAAGGAATTTTATTGAATTGTTTGCTAAAATATGAAGCTGACAAGGCTCTCCAAGAATTTCATGCAGGAGACTGTGGTGGACACCTGTTACACAAAAATATCATCATAATGATTATTTGCAGTCAGTATGGGTCTATCATTACTTGTACTGTCCTCCTAAGCAAGTCTCAGACCTCAGCTCTTCAAATCAAGCTTTGGAAATGAGAGAAAGACATTAAAAATCAATGTAACTCTGGTTCCGCACTTTCTCTCATGGTCACCTGTGGTCCCGCACCTTCTGTGTACAAAAGCTGCGTACCTACCCGCTCTGTCCCTAACGGTGTAGGTGCGGACCCCTGTGAAAGTCAAAAGGCGCAAGTTTTATCTTAAAAAACTCACTTTGGGTTAATTCTAGAGGTTTCTAGAAGGAATTTTGACGTGGATTGTTTTCTCTAAGGTGGTTCATGCACCCCAAAAGAGAAGGAGCTAATCCCTTGATGAGAGGAGCTATCCCTTTGAAGGAGGGCTTTATCCCTTTGAAGGATGACTTAGTAACCTCCCTCCATTGCACTATAAATACAGGCATTGGGCTGGTTGCTGAAGAGGTTAGAAGCTGAACATTTTTGAGGGTAAATGCTGGTGAAATCAAGACTTCATAGTTAAGCCTAAAGAGGAGAGATCACATACCTTTTTGGTTTCATTGGGGAGTGAGTGAAACTTGTCAAAGTAGAGGAGACTTCTTGCTGGACCCTGGGAGGAGCTTGTACAGCGTCAAGGCAAAGGTTGTAAGGTTCTTCTTCTTTTGAATTAATACAATCAAACTCATTTTTCTCAACAAGTATCTTATGTTATTTGTTTCATGGACTCCTTGACTTTCATGTTAATATGTTTTATGCAATTGGATTTTCAGGCAAGGAAAATTTTAGGGGCTAATGTTCGCCCAATGGGCTAATTTTCCATGATTTTTCCACAAAAAAGATTCGCCAATTTCCAATTTTATAAAAGACGATTCGCCCATATTTTAGAATATAAAATTATTTTACCTTAAAAATCGCCAACATTATATAGAGACTATATATAAAATAATTATAAATTTGAATAATTTTACAAATATAACAATAAACATTTATAATTTGCATATTAGAGATTAGTGAGATTCGCCAATGTTTTAAACTTCAAGAAAATTTTCCATCCTTAAAATTTTCCTTGTTTTCAGGTGCTATTTAATTTGTTTTCCTTGTTTGTGTTTGCAGATCCGCGAAAAGGAGCTCATTTGGATCGAAGGAGTGAGGTCATCCACAAGCTAGCGTTGGACCTAAGGTAGGCCCTAAAAACACTTGTTTGCTATTGTTTATTAAAGCATATTTAGAGAAAGATAGTGTCTGGTTGGTTTGCTTGTCATTAGGCATTCTTTAGATTCTAGGAAGGTCTATCTTGTCCGCAAGATAGACATATTCTGTGTGAAAAAATGGCTACCATACTGGGGACTTGATTGTTTTCCTTCTTTATACTTTGACCTGAGAAACTGTATTTTTTGTTTCTGTTTTTGGCTTGATGATTGTGGGATTGGGTGATTTAGTTAATTTTGAGTTAGTTTTTATTTTTCATAGTTTTGGGAGAATTACGCACCCTCTGAGTTAAGCATAGTGCATACCTGTATGCGCTTTTGCTTTGTGAACAGAGCGTGAACGCGCCTGTGTAAACAGGCTGCCTGCGTACCCTGTCAAAATTTTGAGAAATTTTAAATTTTCCGCTTTTTTATCAGTTTAGAATTTGTTTATAGGTTTTAACCATTGCCCAAACCTGCGTGTACTCTGTCGAAAACTTTCTTTGGATTGATTTCGTTAGTGTTAGGGTTTTAGGTGAATTTCCTAGGAGTTCTGCTTGTTGGGTTCGTTTTTCATTTTGGTTGTGTAGTGGCTCTGAGCTTAGAGGTTGTAGGGACTTTAGATCACCTTAGTGTCTACCAGCTTTCTTATGAGTCTGACCATGTATGAAATCTCCCCTTGTTGAGGAATTCGCTTTGTATTTTCTCATTTCAAAACTTCGAAAAGCTTGTGTTTGAGAGTTTGGATTTTCATTTTCAAAAAGGAAACGAAATTGGTTGTTCTTGACTGATTTGTGATTTTGCATAAATTAGTCCTTAGCCTGCATCTAGCTGAGTAAAACATCCTTAAAAAAGACTTTTAGTAGGCTTTGACTTCAAATAGGTTTTTATAATTTGTAGCTCTCAAAGTTAGTCATTTTCAATAGTTTGGAGTGTTTTATTTACAAAATATAAAAAATCTGTTTTGAGAAAAAGTTTGTTTTTTGTAGTGATTGAGTGCTTTGAAACGAAAAAGGGAAATTTTTGTGAAATAATTAGTTGTCTCGTTTTGAGTGCTTTGGAAAGGAAAAGCTCTTCTTTTAATTTGTTAAATTGAGAAAGATTTGTGTTTACAAAGTATTTGCATTCTCAAACTCTTTCTTAGTTTTAGAAGTTCATCGAAGAGAAAAAGATTGTTTAGATCATCTTAGGTGCATTTTTAGTGATTTTGAGTCGAGTCTTCATACCACGAGTTTCATCTCCGCACCTTTGGACTTAAATAGAAAACCACTAAAATTAACGCTTAAAGTAAAATTCACCTAGTAACATTTTTATTTCTAGGGCTCTGATACACCAACTTAGCTTAGGCTAGTGTCTTGGAGTAGGAGAGTAATTAACTCTCCAAGACAGTAAAAACAAACAAGTAGCTGTATCTTGTGGTAGGGAAGAAATCCAATTGTTGCATTTATGCTCTGGGAAAGCTCCTCTTAAAGGAGAAGCATGAGATCGTGTCCGAACCAGTGTGGGAATCAATCCTTCCTCATTGGGAACGATGCCAGATATTCACGTATTAAAAACGGTAAACCTCGGATTAACCATTGTCGAGGAGCCTGGGGTCACTTGTTGGTAAACCTTGGATTATGTCAAGGAGCCTTCAAGGGGATTGAGTTTGCTACTCTGCCCTTGAGTGCGTATCAGATCGTAAACTATTCCCCCATGTGTATTTGTCTCAGTTGGTAACCTTAGTGGCCATATTCTTTAGGACTCTTCCTGAGGTGACAGTGGTGGGAAGATCCCACTGTACCTGGAGCAGACGTCGGCTAGACTCACTTGGATTTTCTGGGGGGTTCACTTCACTCGAGACGGTTAAGTGGAGGAACTTGTGCCAGTCTATTCATTAAGCAGGTTGTCGGGGTAACTGTTCCAACCGCCATTTCTGTACTGAACTCTGTGACATTGGATTTCATCACCAACTAGTGTTTTCGGTCCGGAAAGTTACTGTTTGTGTGTGTTTGATCTCCTAAATTCTTTAGGCGTGTGATTCAAATTTGTTTGGTTCTTTAGAGACCTTAGGTGCTTTTCATTGAGATTTTACTTTGTTTGCATGTGAAGTAGTTAAAAGTCTTTAACTGTGGCTGAATTACCAAGACAGTCCCATAGACTTCGGGGCCAGTCTCCTGAGATTATAAACGTGGCTAAGTTACTGAGGAAGTCTCGTAGACTTCGGGGCCAACCTCCTGAGGAAGTACCGAGCCAACTTGAAGGCTTAAAAGTCCTTGTAACTCCTAGAGCCAGTAGAGTTGGGTCACCGGAAGAAGGAGAATCTTCTTTGATAGTACATCCTGATTTTCAAATGCCAGTAGTAGAATATAATCCATAGTCAGTGTCTATCTCTGAAATCACTGGTAGTTTTTCATCTACTAGTGATATAGGTCAAGAACCCAAAATATTCGAGCCTGAAAGTGAATTTGTTGCTACTCGGACATCGGGGTTTGTTTCTCCAACTTTTAGTGGTCCTGGTTCACCTAGGGTAGAAAGAGTCATCACTCAAGATCTTCCTTTTGGACTTATTTCTATTGAAGAACTTGCTCCAGAAGAAGAAGAAGTAGGCATCCCTATCCCTAAAAATCAACCTGTCATTGAACTAAGGGAGCGTGAATCAATTTTTTACAGTCCACCTAGGAGTAGTTCTTGGTATCCTTCTTTGACTAATTATTTAGAAAACTCAGGGTTAAGTTTTTCACCACCTCGTGCTCCTTATCACTCAACACCTAAAGGATTTTATACTCCCATAAATATGTCAGGACAGTCGTCCATGTTTACTCAATCGCCCAAATCCTTTTTGTATGGCTGTCCATCTGTTCCCTCTGGGTATTAGTCTCTTTCTGGTACTTTTTTGGGAGCATCTCCTCAACCCATTGAGCAAGGGCTATTAACTAGAAGCAATGGTAACAAACCGTTGAGCATAGAAGACATTCTTATGATGTCAGGTTCTGTTCCCAATCCTCAACTTCAAGGTGGCCAGTTACCGCCTGGGGGGCAACCTCAAGGTACACAATTTGCATCTGGGGCGCAACCTCAAGGACAGTACATACCTACGGGACAGTACGTTCCTCAAGGTCAACCCCAGACTCAATATGTACCCCAAGGTCAACCCCAGTATCAATTTATACCTTAACTTCAACCCCAGTATCAGTATGTGCCTCAAGGGTATCAACCCCAAGGTCAATACTCGAACCAAGGTTTCCAACCACCCCAAGGTCAAACATTTGTTCAAGGAATGGGAAATGTACCTTTCAATTATCAATCCTACCCTCAACCCGGTTATGGTCGTCAATATTCTCAACCAGTTATGGGTCAGTACCCCGGAATGAATATAGTGTGGGATCCATCGAAAACCCAATAGGTGTTGCAGCCAAGTGTACAGTTGTCATCTCAAACTGGACAACCCTTAGTTTCTGGTACATCCCAGCAACCGATCCAGTCTAACATTCAAACTTCTGTACCTTCGGTAGTTTCTCAGCCTGGGCCTAGTACACCTCGTACTCCGCCTCAAACAACTGCTACAACTGCCGCTACATCTGTTCAATATACCCCACCTACTTCTGGAGTATCGACAGCTCCGGTTTCTACTGTTCCTGTATCTACTCCTCGGACATCTTTACCACCGTCTGGATCTACGATTCAAACTTCGGTTCAGATGCCTGTAGGACAATCTGGTTTAAGTACGGTTGTCACAAGTCAACCAAAATTCACCTATCAACCGTAGCAGGGACAGTACCAATTCGGTCCTGATGTTCAACAGCCAGTTTATCAGTATCAACCGTATCCTGGGTACACTTATCAACAACCTCAACAACCCCAGTACGGTCCGGTTAATCCTAGTTTTCCGGGAGGATACAATATCCCGAACGCGATTCCTATTCCTAGTTATCCTGGATATCCTCCTCCTGGGGCTGGTCTCATGACCCAGAGTTTTAGGGATCCTAATCGGCAGTTACCATTTATCGCAACTTTGGACTTACTTGACTTGTCACGCCTAACGAACGATCCCATTAATTATCTTCCGTTTTGGCCGCCAATGCCGAATAAGTTGCCCAGTGACATTCCCAAGTTCGAAGGTAAATCAAGAGAGGACCCGTCGAACCATGTGATGACTTACCACCTCTGGTGTGCATCTAACTCCATCACAGATGATTCGATCTGTCTTAGACTTTTCCAGCGCACTCTAATTGGTCTCGCGGCCAAGTGGTACATTGAGTTACCACGAGGCACTTTTTATAATTTTAGTCAGTTAGCTACCTCGTTTTTAACTCATTTCCAGTTGCCAGTCTGATATGACAATGGCACGGAATTGTTAACTTCGTTAAAACAATCGACATCCACTTACATTTCAGATCATATTCATGAGTGGAGACGTCGACGTCGTTTAGTGAAGGTATTTATTCCGGATCAGATCTTGGCTGAGTGGTTTGTAAAATCTTTGTTGCCAAAGATCACTGAAGATGTTGCTAAAGCCGGAGTGGTTACTGAGGAGCAAGTCATTGCTCAAGCACAGTACCTTGACTTGGCCTATACTCAGTCAGGTACGTTACACGAAAAAATATCCGATCTTCCGAAGTCAAATCAAATCGCTGCAGCTCCTTCGGGATCTCATGCCGCTGACGGTATGATTGGTACAGTTAAAACTAAAAGTAAGAAGAAGTCTTCCAAGAATTCTTCTCCTATCATAACCTTACTTGATTCCCCAACAGGAGATTCTTCTGCAGAGATTTCCGCCGATATTCACGTTGTAGAGTCATTTACAGCCAAATCAAAATCTGATGGGAAGAAGAAAGGAAAGAAGAAGAATAAAACGGACAAAAGTTCAAAGGAGAAACCTGAAAAGGCGGAATCCAATGACGAAAAATGTAAACCTCATTATCCTTGTCTCATTTGTTATGATGAACATTTTACAAGAGACTGCCATCATCGTGCAGAGGTTGCAAAAATTGTCAAGGGTTCCCAAACTCTTGCTATTTTGAAGGATCCTTTTCCGGCTCAAGATAGTAAGATGATAGGTTCATCCTCGAGTGCCAATGAAGAACCCATACTGATGATGTCCCATGTTAGGATTGCGACTCGATTGCAAGATTATGGTAGTAAGAGTCCTGTTGATGGTAAAGAAGCAGAATCTTCTCATGCTAATCCATCAACCTCAGCTCCCGGTTTCGATCCACTACAGATCGAGAAACCTAATCCAGACTTGGTAATCAAACTGCCCGCCAAGGGTATACTTTGAAAGTCAGCTTTCAATCCACATGCGAGAGCGGCTCAGAATTATAACATTGTTGAGGATTTAGCTGTTTCACCCTCAGCAATGTCGGCTTTGGAAGTGTTGCAATCATGCCCAGCACAACGTAAATTACTTTTTTCGGCTATAGGAGCTGTTAATGTTCAGGACCCGAACCTAATAATTTTCGATCTAGAAAATATTACACCACGTTTGCCTCATCAAATGGCTTTCCAGATTCCATTGATAGTAAAAAACAGGCCTATTCATCAGACTGTAATTGATGAGGCAGCCTCAACGTGTATTATGTCGATACAGTGTTGGAGATCGCTTGGTTCTCCTTCACTAAATCAATCCCCGACGATTCTAAAGGCCTTTGACGGCCGTGGGTTTCATCCTTTTGGCATTCTATAGGATTTTCCTATAGGGGTTGAAGGAAAAACCGTTAGTTTAGATGTGGAGGTGGTTGATGCCCCTCTAGACTACAACCTTCTCTTGGGTCGAAGTTGGTCTTACGCTATGACAACGGTCGTTTCATCGGTCTTTCGAGTAATAAAGTTTCCACATAATGGAAAGATCGTAACAATAGACTAGCTGGCTTACTTTTCATCCGACCCAGTCTCTTCGGAGAGTATTCAGCATGTTGGTAAAACGACTATCCCATATAAGGATGTTGGAGTAGGATTAGTTAAAGATGTCGGTTTACTGGGAACTTTTCCCTTTCCTCCAATCAACACATCATCTTCATTTGCAACCATTCATATGATTACATTAGACACCATTATTTATGATGATCCTTGGATCGTCCCTTCTGAATTTGAGATAGACTCATTTGGTAATTCCATGCCTTTGAGTCCATATGAAATTGCCTATGAAGCCGTGCAGTCTTTTTTCGACTCGTGTTCAACCAAAAATGACTTAATGAATGTGGTCCGTGAGGAATCACTTTTCCCATCAACCTCGGATTTAACTACGTTTCCTGAACTTGTTCACTCTGATGAGAAAATTCGTGAAATCCTATGTGTAGATGATTTACCATGGGAAGATCTCCATCACAGATCTTCATTTTTACCTGAGGATGATCGTTTTCAAAATGATTTCTCATCAATTTTTACAACTGAATATGTCAAGGAACCTCAGAATCCAATGAAACATCCCGATTCAGAGTTAAATTTGGGAAACATATCTCGAACTATTCCTATTGACATTTCGGTTAAGCCCGGAATTGTTGAGAACATTCATATAGGTGCCTCGTGTAGATATAACAAAATTCAATTATATAAGGCCCTATTTCAAGAATTCCACGACGTGTTTGCTTGGTCCTATGAGGAAATGCCAGGAATTGATCCCGTGATTGTTGTTCATGGGATCAAGACTTACCCGGACGCTAAACCGGTCGGCAACGTTTGCGTCAGATTCACCCACAAAAAGCTGTTGCAATTAAAGCAGAAGTTGAAAAACTATTGAAAGCAGGTTTCATTTACCCAATCCCGTTAACGGATTGGGTATCGAATATTGTTCCAGTTAATAAAAAGCAGGGAACAATAAGAATATGCATCGACTATAGGGACATTAATCGAGCCTGTCCAAAGGACAATTACCCAACCCCCTATATCGATCAAATCATTGATGATTGTGCCGACAGCGAAATATTTTCCTTTATGGACGGTTTTTCCGAATACAATCAAATCAAAATTCTACCTGCCGATCAACCAAAAACGGCTTTCATTTGTCCATGGGGGACATTTTCTTATTGCAAATTACCTTTTGGGCTTAAAAATGCCGGAGAAACTTTTCAAAGGGTGATGTCTTATGCGTTTCATGACATCAAGCACATTGTGCAACCGTATCTCGATGATTTGCCTGCTCATTCATTACATCGAGATGATCACCTCGTCCATTTACGAGCAATGTTTATGAGGTGTAGGAATTATCGTATTCGGTTGAACCCACACAAATGTGTCTTCTGTATAGAAACGGGTCGATTGCTGGGATTTGTAGTTTCGAAAGCCGGCATTCGCTTTGATCCCTCAAAGGTCGAAGCTATCATCAAATTTCCTCCTCCTTCGAGTCTTCGCCAACTCCAAAGTTTGCAGGGGAAAGAAAACTTTTTACGACGATTCATTCCTAACTACGTCGAGGTTACAAAGGGTTTTACCCGGTTGTTGAAGCAAAACACTCAATTCCATTGGGATGAGATAGCTCAGAAATCTTTTGATGCACTCAAACACGCGTTGACCTATGCACCGTTGTTGCATCCTCCCAACTACAACCAGGATTACTTCTTGTATCTTGCCGCTTCTCATTCCACCATTGGAATGGTCTTAGTTCAGGAAGACGAATTCAGAACGGAACATGTTATATATTACCTTAGTCGAACATTAAATCCAACTGAGCTAAAATACTCACATGTGGAGAAATTGGCATTGGCAGTCGTCCAAGTTGTCCAACATTTTCGTCACTACATTCTACTACGTAAAACTACAGTCATTTCCGTTTGCAACCCTATGATCTACATTTTGACCAAGCAATTGCTAGGGTGTAAGTACTCTAAATGGATCGTTATCCTTTAAGAGTTCGACTTGGAATTTGAGAAATCTAAGTCTAAGAAATCTTTAGTTTTTGCGGAGTTAATGTGTGACTTCCCGCGTGCTCACACGGAAACTGTGGCGGAAGAGCCCATTGCGGACAAATCCTTGTTTCTAATCAGCACTTTAGATCCGTGGTATGGGGATATCATCATTTATCTCCAAACCCAATCCTTTCGGCCGGAAATTTCAAGGTCAGAACGTCGGAAAATTCGATTCCAGTCCCAACAACTCAGAATTATTGGAGATACTCTTTATCGCCGTGGGGCGGACTCTGTTTTTCGACATTGCTTAACTCACGAGGAAGCTGAAAGGGTTCTAAATGACTACCACTCTGGAGCGTGTGGCGGTCATATGTCTGGGTATGCCACATCCCAAAAGATATTGCGCGCTGGCTACTTCTGGCCGTCCTTATCTAAAGATTGTATTACGGCGGTCCGAAAATGAAACAACTGCCAGATTTTTTATCGTAAGATGCGCGCTCCACCTGCTCCTCTCCACCCAATAATTGTCGTTGGTCCTTTTTCCAAATGGGGTATCAATTTTATTACATGTAACCCTCACTTGACCGGGGGGCATGCGTATATCATCCTCGCGGTAGATTATTTTACTAAGTGGGTCGAGGCGATGCCTACATTCGAGGAAGACGGCAAAACAGCTGCAATTTTTGTGTTCAATCATATAATTGCTAGGTTTGGTGTCCCGCAAGCGATAATCACTGATCATGGGCGTCATTTTCGAAATGTTATGATGACCAAACTTACAGGCCAGCTTGGTTTACGTCACGATAGTTCAACCCCTTATTATCCACAAGCGAATGCTCTGGTTGAGTCCATCAACAAAGTTTTAGTTATCATGATCCGACGAATCATTGGGATTCATCGGTCGAATTGTCACAACATGCTATTTTCAGCGCTTTGGGTATACCAAACTTCAGTAAAAACATCAACAGGGTTCACTCCTTTCCAACTAGTTTATGGTTTGGAAGCCGTGTTACCCATTGAATGCGAAATCCCGTCACTGCAAACGGCCATCGAGTTACTTCTAGCCACTTCCAAAGAGGAAAAGCGTTTGTTATACTTGGCTCAATTAGATGAGAATCGACGTGATGTTGCATTGGCGATCGAGACTCATGCAAAACGGATAAAAGCTCAGTATGATCGAAATGTGACCCCTCGAAATTTTTCGGAAGGAGATCTAGTCTTAGTTTATGATCAAGCTAATGATAAATTAGGCACTGGAAAATTCGTTCCTATGTGGCATGGTCCCTATGTTGTCAAGCGAAAGCTAGCCAAAGGGGCTTATGAATTGGTAGACTTTGATGGGGACTCTTTGGGTAAACCCAGAAATGGCCTTTACTTGAAGAGGTATTATGCTTAAAAGAATGGGTATGGAGATTTTTTAGTTAGGATAGTTTTTTCTTTCTAGCTGGTGTGTTTTAGTTTAAATAGTGTGCTTAGCTTAGAGAGTGTTTTTCGTCATTATTCCTGCTTATCTTGGTTTTACTCTTGATATTGCAATGTCGATGCCTCTCCAAACATACATTGGTTTTGCTGATGGTGCTTGTCGTAATACACGGAACATCTCTTCCGCAGCTTGGGTTATCTATTCGCCCTCTGACGAGTTGGTATCTATGCATGGGGTAAGCCTCGGTCAAACAACGAACAACATTGCCGAGTACAGTGCAGTGATTGAGTTATTGTCTGAATCTATTTCATTTGGGATTCGGAGTTTGATAGTGAGGTTAGTTTCTGAACTCGTTGTATTACAGCTTAATAGAGTGTATGCCATTAAAAATCCAGTGTTATTAAGATTATTTTTTAGAGTGCGTCTCTTGGAACGTGAATTTGATTATATTGAATATCAGCATATTCCAAGGTCTTTAAATACATTAGCAGATGCAATTTCTTCTCGAATGTTAAATAGACATTTGCAATAATCATACATGTGAATTTAAAATCATTCCATAACATGATTTACAGGATAAGCCGGTAATAGTGATATATATATATATATATATATATATATATATATATATATATATATATATATATATATATATATATATATATATATATATATATATATATATATATATATATATATATATATATATATATATATATATATATATATATAGGAGTGTGTCAAAAAATACATCGTCCGCGATCTTAGGTTGAAAAACACCTTATGATCGGCAAAAATGATAAGTACAAAAAACAAAAATGTCACATGTGCCCACTATAGGCGATCATCCTATGACTGGTGATGATCTATATAAGAAACCACTGCACGGGCCACCTTGCAAAGGAACCTCCTAAAAGGTCCCGGGACTCCAATCACATAGCACTAAAGTCAACGAGGGATGTCGTCTATAGCGGTCTCAGGAATATCTCCTGTCAAGCGCTCAAGATGACCCTCCAACTCGGCCAAAACCTCTGTTGATTCGTCCTGTGGGGCTGGCACGAGTGCAACTGGTTGCCTCCTCTCGAAAGGCCGGAGAGCGGCTGGTCGCTGTGGACCCACATCTACATTTTAAAATTTTTACTATCAGTTTTGAGACGATGGAAAAATAAAAAAATTTAAAATAGGAAAACGTTGGAAAGGATTTTACCTGACTCGTCCCACTGCTCTCCTGGTGGAAGAACCATGTCTGGGTCACCACAAAAATCTATCCCAGCGTAAGGGAAGTCCTGAATAGAAAAGACCTGGTTTTCCAGCCATTGGAAATACTCAGGTTTGAATCGAGCAACCTCTGTCCTCTCGTCCGGGTGACGGGCCATGACTGCGACCCATCGCATCAGTTTGGGCTCTCGAGGAAGCCTAGCTCCAACAGTAAGGTGCTGTGGGATCAGCACAGGAACCCTCTCTAGGCCAAAACTCACGACCAAAGCCTCATAACCAAAGTTCTTTAGTCGTCCGTTCTTGTCCTTGGTCAGTTGGCCTTTCACATTGGCCAACACGGCATCGCACCAGTTGAAGATGGTGCCTCGAAAGCAATCAACTGCCATACGCATCTGGGATCCGGTGGCAATATGTAATGCGGCAACTCCGCAAAGTCTAGTGACAGTAAACGCAATCACCATGAGTTCAAGACGGGATATGGTCTTTATGTCTATCCCTTTGTCTCTAGCCTGGCTGTCTCAGTACTCTAGCCGGAGGTTATCGACAGACTGGCCACTTGGCCTACTCCCGTGCAGAGTCAAGTCTTCGCCTCTCTTAGGAAAACCAGTCAAGAAATATATGTCTGCCGACTCGATTTCGAGCTGGTGGCCACCAATGAAGAAGCACTGGTCCTATATGCTCCATCTTTCAACTAGCCACTGTAAGAAATCCACCTGAGCCCTCATGCCAGGAATGGCCCAGAATTTGTACAGTCCGCACGCCCTCAAAGCATCAAGTGAAGGCTGATGATTCCATGCAGCAGCATCCACGTCCTCATGCTCTCGTTCACGCCAATCTAGCATGATGTACTCTCTGCATCAAGTATAAAGATTAATCAAATTGCTAGAAAATATTTTGATTGGTCCATTTTTGAGAATTTTGGGTTCAAAACCCTTGCGGCGGGGTACGCACCCTCCGGGTTAGACACAGTGTGTGGGACCGCACTTTGTCTACACGGAAGGTGCGGACCCCGAGCTTTTTCCTAATGGAGAAAAAGTCGGGGTCCGCGGGTCCGCAATGGTAAACCTGCGGGCCCCCGCGCGCGGGTTTTGCGCCTAAAAACCCTCCCAAAAATGAATTAAAGGACTAAAACAAAAAATTAAACGGTTAAAAATGAAGAGTAGGATGATGTGGATTACCTGGAGAAGACGGCGCTCGATTCCGACGGTTGGATTTTCCGCAATCTTCACGGGAAGTTTTCTAAGCAAAAGCACTATTTTCTCACCCAAACTCAAACGGTAAAAATGATTTGACAAAGGCCCTTTTTATAAGTTTTTTGAGTAAATAAATTGCAAATTTGTTTATGTTTCACTTTGAAAAGGTATTTTGCGATGTTTTTATCCATTTCAAACAGGTATGAGTAATGTTTGTGTTTTTGTGCAGAATAAAGGATTATTCAGGTGAAATCTACCATTTTCGACAGAAAAACATGTAGAGTCATCTTTAAGCTCTTTTCTGACTCCTAAAACATGAAAAGATTGCCGAGTGTTTCTTTTAAACTCGTTAAAATGGAATTAAAAGACGGTCCACTTACAGCTCTTTTCCGACCGTAAAAACATGAAAAGATTGCTGGGTTTTTGTCGTTTCAAATTCGATATTGGTTATAAAACGACGTGTCATTGATTGCTTTTTTACTTTTTCGGGTCAAAGGCACTAATGACGAAAAGTACTCCTTGGTTGTAAAAGATCAAGCGGTTCTCTCAAGTATTATTTTATACTTTTTCAGGCTTGAGAGACACAAATTTACGAAAAAGGTCAACCCTGGAGTCTTCTTAAGTTTTTTCAGACTCTCTAAAATTGAAAAACGCCGAGTTTCTCCTATACTGGACTCGTTAAAATTTCACAGTAAAGGACCTGTTCAATTACAAACAGGAACGAACCACTCCTTCTTAGGGTTCGAATTTAAACTAAGTTGGACTCATCCGAAGGATGAGCTTATAATCAAGCGATTGTTATCCTCCTCAAGCTTGTCAAAAATAAAGAGGTACTTGCCAGAAATGGTGGGGGAAAAGAGAGAAAAATGAGCCTGTTTGTTATACTTTGTAACCACTCTTGAACACGACACTTTTATTCACCTAGGTTGGGAAATCCTTTGCCTAACAGTTGATCAAACCACATTGAAAGTCTTCAACCGGTTTCTGGGTATTAACTTTGGGTCAATTGTCGTCAAACTATCTGTTGTGTCGTTATGTGTTCAAGAGGTCACTACCAATAAGCCAATCATCTGCAAAATATCTGTCATCCATCTTGACCATCCCTGAGTCAGCTCTTGTACCTAAATTTCTTCAACTTGATCTATGATTTCGTGTTGTGGGCTTGCCTACGACGGATCGCTTTCTATCGACATCAACTCATTATCTAGAAAGGTGATCTAGGAATCGTCAGTACCTTGAGATCTGCATGCATCAATGGTAGGTTTCTCGCCTTTGACGACAGTTTACATCATTGACTTTCGATCAAAAGATTCCATGACATGCTCGACATCAGCACATTTATTCGCATCTCATGGATTGTACTGGGTACTTTGAGAGCCATTGACATCACTGGTGGTTTCTCTCACACTTGTTAACAGTTTTCATCATTGACTGGTAATCAAGTGGTTTCTACCATGTTCGACATCAAAACATTCATTCGCATGGATAGAATTGTACTGTTTCGGGAAGTAGAAATGAAGACCCTGGATCTAGTTACCACAATCCAGGCTGCGAAGAATTTTGTATTCATTATATAATGGACTATTCATAAACAGATGGCTACGTCCATACTATGTCCACATGAGTCTATACTTGTGATGTTTTACAAGATCATTCTTGTATCAGAGCAGTAGTTAGTTTTTCTAGTCAGTTTTGATCTGGGCATGGGAATGCCTACCTCAGCGATGATATAATCTCATATATATATTTTTCATTAAATGTTTTTACAGGTTCCAACCGGGTTCTCCACAAGATGATCCTCGAAATGATAAAGTACTTCACTCTTCCTAAATGATAAGAAATCCTCATCTACTACATACTTCGCACTTTAGGGGGCAATCTGTTACAGAAAAATATCGTCATCTTGATTATTTGCAGTCAGTATGGGTCTATCATTACTTTCACTATCCTCCTAAGCAAGTCTCAGACCTCAGCTCTTCAAATCAAGATTTGGAAATGAGAGAAAGACATTAAAAATCAATGTAACTCTGGTTCCGCACTTTCTCTCATGGTCACCTGTGGTTCCGCACCTTCTGTGTACAAAAGCTGCGTACCTACCCGCTCTGTCCCTAACGATGTAGGTGCGGACCCCTGTGAAAGTCAAAAGGCGCAAGTTCTATCTTAAAAAACTCACTTTGGGTTAATTCTAGAGGTCTCTAGAAGGAATTTTGACGTGGATTGTTCGCTCTAAGGTGGTTCATGCATCCCAAAAGAGAAGGAGCTAATCCCTTGATGAGAGGAGCTATCCCTTTGAAGGAGGGCTTTATCCCTTTCAAGGAGGACTTAGTAACCTCCCTCCATTGCACTATAAATACAGGCATTGGGCTGGTTGCTGAAGAGGTTAGAAGCTGAACATTTTTTAGGGTAAATGCTGGTGAAATCAAGACTTCCTAGTTAAGCCTAAAGAGGAGAGATCACATACCTTTTTGGTTTCATTGGGGAGTGAGTGAAACTTGTCAAAGTAGAGGAGACTTCTTGCTGGACCCTGGGAGGAGCTTGTACAACATCAAGGCAAAGGTTGTAAGGTTCTTCTTCCTTTGAATTAATACAATCAAACTCATTTTTCTCAACAAGTACCTTATGTTATTTGTTTCATGGACTCCTTGACTTTCATGTTAAATATGTTTTATGTAATTGGCTTTTCAGGTGCTATTTAATTTATTTGCCTTGTTTGTATTTGCAGATCTACGAAAAGGAGCTCATTTGGATCGAAGGAGCAAGGGCATCCACAAGATAGCGTTAGACCTAAGGTAGGCCCTAAAAACACTTGTTTGCTATTGTTTATTAAAGCATATTTAGAGAAAGATAGTGTCTGGTTGGTTTGCTTGTCATTAGGTCTTCTTTAGATTCTAGGAAGGTCTATCTTGTCTGCAAGATCGACATATTCCGTGTGACAACACCTTTACTAGAAACCAACTACAGACAAGATCCTAAGGGTTGGATTCTATTGCCCAACCTTTTTCGCTAATGTGAAGAAATTTGTCACTTCTTGCCATAAATGTCAAATTTTTGAGGGCAAGAGAAAATTGTTACCTTTACCCCTAAAACCAATTTCCACCGAGAAACCCTTCCAACAATGGGGCCTTGACTTCATTGGAGAAATCCATCCACCCTCTTCAGGCCAACACAAATGGATTTTCACTGCCACTTGATTGTTTTCCTTCTTTATACTTTGACCTGAGAAACTGTATTTTTTGTTTCTGTTTTTGGCTTGATGATTGTGGGATTGGGTGATTTAGTTAATTTTGAGTTAGTTTTTATTTTTCATAGTTTTGGGAGAAGTACGCACCCTCTGAGTTAAGCACAGTGCGTACCTGTATGCACTTTTGCTTTGTGAACAGAGCGTGAATGCACCTGTGTAAATAGGCTCCCTGCGTACCCTGTCAAAATTTTGAGAAATTTTAAATTTTCCTCTTTTTTATCAGTTTAGAATTTGTTTATAGGTTTTAGCCATTGCCCAGAACTGCGTGTACTCTATCGAAAACTTTCTTTGGATTGATTTCGTTAGTGTTAGGGTTTTAGGTGAATTTCCTAGGAGTTCTGCTTGTTGGGTTTGTTTTTCATTTTGGTTGTGTAGTGGCTCTGAGCTTAGAGGCTGTAGGGACTTTAGATCACCTTAGTGTCTACCAGCTTTCTTATGAGTCTGACCATGTATGAAATCTCCCCTTGTTGAGGAATTCGCTTTGTATTTTCTCATTTCAAAACTTCGAAAAGCTTGTGTTTGAGAGTTTGGATTTTCATTTTCAAAAAGAAAACGAAATTGGTTGTTCTTGACTGATTTGTGATTCTGCATAAATTAGTCCTTAGCTTGCATCTAGCTGAGTAAAACATCCTTAAAAAAGACTTTTAGTAGGCTTTGACTTCAAATAGGTTTTTATAATTTGTAGCTCTCAAAGTTCGTCATTTTCATTAGTTTTGAGTGTTTTATTTACAAAATATAAAAAATCTCTTTTGAGAAAAAGTTTGTTTTTCATAGTGATTAAGTGCTTTGAAACGAAAAATGGAAATTTTTGTGAAATAATTAGTTGTCTCGTTTTGAGTGCTTTGGAAAGGAAAAGCTCTTCTTTTAATTTGTTAAATTGAGAAAGATTTGTGTTTACAAAGTATTTGCATTCTCAAACTCTTTCTTAGTTTTAGAAGTTCATCGAAGAGAAAATGATTGTTTAGATCATCTTAGGTGCATTTTTAGTGATTTTGAGTAGAGTCTTCATACCACGAGTTTCATCTCCGCACCTTTGGACTTAAACAAAAACCACTAAAATTAATTCTTAAAGTAAAATTCACCTAGTAACATTTTTATTTCTAGGGCTCTGATACACCAACTTAGCTTAGGCTAGTGTCTTGGAGTAGGAGAGTAATTAACTCTCCAAGACAGTAAAAACAAACAAGTAGTTGTATCTTGTGTTAGGGAAGAAATCCAATTGTTGCATTTATGCTCTGGGAAAGCTCCTCTTAAAGGAGAAGCATGAGATCGTGTCCGAACCAGTGTGGGAATCAATCCTTCCTCATTGGGAACGACGCCAGATATTCACGTATTAAAAACGGTAAACCTTGGATTAACCATTGTCGAGCAGCCTGGCGTCACTTGTTGGTAAACCTTGTATTATGTCAAGGAGCCTTCAAGGGGATTGAGTTTGCTACTCTTCCCTTGCGTGCGTATCGGATCGTAGACTATTACCCCAAGTGTATTTGTCTCAGTTGGTAACCTTAGTGGCCATATTCTTTAGGACTCTTCCTGAGGTGACAGTGGTGGGAAGATCCCATTGTACCTGGAGTAGATGTCGGCTAGACTCACTTGGATTTTCTGGGGGGTTCACCTCACTCGAGACGCTTAAGTGGAGGAACTTGTGCCAGTCTATTCATTAAGCAGGTTGTCAGGGTAACTGTTCCAACCGCCATTTCTGTACTGAACTCTGCGACGTTGGATTTCATCACCAACTAATGTTTTCGGTCCGAAAAGTTACTGTTTGTGTGTGTTTGATCTCCTAGATTCTTTAGGCATGTGATTCAAATTTGTTTGGTTCTTTAGAGACCTTAGGTGCTTTTCATTGAGATTTTACTTTGTTTGCGTGTGAAGTAGTTAAAAGTCTTTAACTGTGGCTGAATTGCCAAGACAGTCTCGTAGACTTCGGGGCCAGTCTCCTAAGATTATAAACGTGGCTAAGTTACTGAGGAAGTCTCGTAGACTTCGGGGCCAACCTCCTGAGGAAGTACCGAGCCAACTTGAAGGCTTAAAAGTCCTCGTAACTCCTAGAGCCAGTAGAGTTGGGTCACCAGAAGAAGGAGAATCTTCTTTGATAGTACATCCTGATTTTCAAACGCCAGTAGCAGAATATAATCCACAGTCAGTGTCTGTCTCCGAAATCACTGGTAGTTTTTCATCTACTAGTGATATAGGTCAAGAACCCGAAATATCCGAGCCTGAAAGTGAATTTGTTGCTACTCGGACATCGGGGTTTGTTTCTCCAACTTTTAGTGGTCCTGGTTCACCTAGGGTAGAAAGAGTCATCACTCAAGATCTTCCTTCTGGACTTATTTCTATTGAAGAACTTGCTCCGGAAGAAGAAGAAGTAGGCATCCCTATCCCTAAAAATCAACCTGTCATTGAACTAAGGGAGCGTGAATCAATTTTTTACAGTCCACCTAGGAGTAGTTCTTGGTATCCTTCTTTGACTAATTATTTAGAAAACTCAGGGTTAAGTTTTTCACCACCTCGTGCTCCTTATCACTCAACACCTAGAGGTTTTTATACTCCCGTAAATATGTCAGGACAGTCGTCCATGTTTACTCAATCGCCCGAATCCTTTTTGTACGGTTGTCCATCTGTTCCCTCTGGGTATCAGTCTCTTTCTGGTACTTTTTTGGGAGCATATCCTCAACCCATTGAGCAAGGGTTATTAACTTGAAGCAATGGTAATAAACCGTTGAGCGTAGAAGACATTCTTATGATGTCAGGTTCTATTCCCAATCCTCAACTTCAAGGTGGCCAGTTACCACCTGGGGGGCAGCCTCAATTAACGCCTCGGGGGCAACCTCAAGGTACACAATTTGCATCTGGGGGGCAACCTCAAGGACAGTACATACCTACGGGACAGTACGTTCCTCAAGGTCAACCCCAGACTCAATATGTACCCCAAGGTCAACCCCAGTATCAATTTATACCTCAAGGTCAACCCCAGTATCAGTATGTGCCTCAAGGGTATCAAACCCAAGGTCAATACTCGAACCAAGGTTTCCAACAACCCCAAGGTCAAACATTTGTTCAAGGAACGGGAAATGTACCTTTCAATTATCAATCCTACCCTCAACCCGGTTATGGTCCTCAATATTCTCAACCAGTTATGGGTCAGTACCCCGGAATGAATATAGTGTGGGATCTATTGAAAACCCAATAGGTGTTGCAGCCAAGTGTACAGTTGTCATCTCAAACTGGAGAACCCTTAGTTTCTGGTACATCCCAGCAACCGGTCCAGTCTAACATTCAAACTTCTGTACCTTCGGTAGTTTCTCAGCCTGGGCCTAGCACACCTCGTACTTCGCCTCAAACGACTGCTACAACTGCCGCTACATCTGTTCAATCTACCCCACCTACTTCTGGAGTATCGACAGCTCCGGTTTCTACTGTTCCTGTATCTACTCCTCAGACATCTTTACCACCGTCTGGATCTACGATTCAAACTTCGGTTCAGATGCCTGTAGGACAACCTGGTTTAAGTACGGTTGTCAAAAGTCAACCACAATTCACCTATCAACCGTACCATGGATAGTACCAATTCGGTCCTGCTGTCCAACGGCCAGTTTATCAGTATCAACCGTATCCTGGGTACACTTATCAACAACCTCAACAACCCCAGTACGGTTCGGTTAATCCTGGTTTTCCGGGAGGATACAATATCCCGAACGCGATTCCTATTCCTAGTTATCCTGGATATCCTCCTCCTGGGGCTGGTCTCATGACCCAGAGTTTTATGGATCCTAATCGGCAGTTACCATTTATCGCAACTTTGGACTTACCTGACTTGTCACGCCTAATGAACAATCCCATTAATTATCTTCCGTTTTGGCCGCCAATGCCGAATAAGTTTCCCAGTGACATTCCCAAGTTCGAAGGTAAATCAAGAGAGGACCCGTCGAACCATGTGATGACTTACCACCTCTGGTGTGCGTCTAACTCCATCACAGATGATTCGATCCGTCTTAGACTTTTCCAGCGCACTCTAATTGGTCTCGCGGCCAAGTGGTACATTGAGTTACCGCGAGGCACTTTTTATAATTTTAGTCAGTTAGCTACCTCGTTTTTAACTCATTTTCAGTTGCCAGTCCGATATGACAATGGCACGGAATTGTTAACTTCATTAAAACAATCGACATCCACTTACATTTCAGATCATATTCATGAGTGGAGACATCGACGTCGTTTAGTGAAGGTATTTATTCCGGATCAGATCTTGGCTGAGTGGTTTGTAAAATCTTTGTTGCCAAAGATCACTGAAGATGTTGCTAAAGCCGGAGTGGTTACTGAGGAGCAAGTCATTGCTCAAGCACAGTACCTTGACTTGGTCTATACTCAGTCAGGTACGTTACACGAAAAAATCCCCGATCTTCCGAAGTCAAATCAAATCGCTGCAGCTCCTTCAGGATCTCATGCCGCTGACGGTATGATTGGTACGGTTAACACTAAAAGTAAGAAGAAGTCTTCCAAGAATTCTTCTCCTATCATAACCTTGCCTGATTCCCCAACAGGAGATTCTTCTGCAGAGATTTCCGCCGATATTCACGTTGTAGAGTCATCTACAGCCAAATCAAAATCTGATGGGAAGAAGAAAGGAAAGAAGAAGAATAAAACGGACAAAAGTTCAAAGGAGAAACCTGAAAAGGCGGAATCCAATGATGAAAAGTGCAAACCTCGTTATCCTTGTCTCATTTGTGATGATGAACATTTTACAAGAGACTGCCCTCATCGTGCAGAGGTTGCAAAAATTGTCAAGGGTTCCCAAACTCCTGCTGTTTTGAAGGATCCTTTTCCGGCTCAAGACAGTAAGATGATAGGTTCATCCTCGAGTGCCAATGAAGAACCCATACTGATGATGTCCCATGTTAGGATTGCGACTCGATCGCAAGATTATGGTAGTAAGAGTCCTGTTGATGGTAAAGAAGCAGAATCTTCTCATTCTAATCCATCAAACTCAGCTCCCAGTTTCGATCCACTACAGATCGAGAAACCTAATCCAGACTTGGTAATCAAACTGCCCGCCAAGGGTATACTTTGAAAGTCAGCTTTCAATCCACATGCGAGAGCGGCTCAGAATTATAACATTGTTGAGGATTTAGTTGTTTCACCCTCAGCAATGTCGGCTTTGGAAGTGTTGCAATCATGCCCAGCACAACGTAAATTACTTTTGTCGGCTATAGGAGCTGTTGATGTTCAGGACCCGAACCTAATAATTTTCGATCTAGAAAATAGTACACCACGTTTGCCTCATCAAATGGCTTTCCAGATTCCAGTGATAGTCAAAAACAGGCCTATTCATCGGACTGTAATTGATGAGGGAGCCTCAACGTGTATTATGTCGATACAGTGTTGGAGATCGCTTGGTTCTCCTTCACTAAATCAATCCCCGATGATTCTAAAGGCCTTCGATGGCCGTGGGTTTCATCCTTTTGGCATTCTACAGGATTTTCCTATAGGGGTTGAAGGAAAAACCGTTAGTCTAGATGTGGAGGTGGTTGATGCCCCTCTAGACTACAACCTTCTCTTGGGTCGAAGTTGGTCTTACGCTATGACAGCGGTCGTTTCATCGGTCTTTCGAGTAATAAAGTTTCCACATAATGGAAAGATCGTAACAATAGACCAGCTGGCTTACTTTTCATCTGACCCAGCCTCTTCGGAGAGTATTCAGCATGTTGGTAAAACGACTATCCCATATAAGGATGTTGGAGTAGGATTAGTTAAAGATGTCGGTTTACTGGGAACTTTTCCTTTTCCTCCAATCAACGCATCATCTTCATTTGCAACCATTCATATGATTACATCAGACACCATTATTTATGATGATCCTTGGATCGTCCCTTCTGAATCTGAGATAGACTCATTTGGTAATTCCATGCCTTTGAGTCCATATGAAATTGCCTATGAAGCCGTGCAGTCTTTTGCCGACTCGTGTTCAACCAAAAATGACTTAATGAATGTGGTCCGTGAGGAATCACTTTTCACATCAACCTCGGATTTAACTACGTTTTCTGAACTTGTTCACTCTGATGAGCAAATTCGTGAAATCCTATGTGTAGATGATTTACCATGGGAAGATCTCCATCACAGATCTTCGTTTTTACCTGAGGATGATCGTTTTGAAAATGATTTCTCATCAATTTTTACAACTGAATATGTCAAGGAACCTCAGAATCCAATGAAACATCCCGATTCAGAGTTAAATTTGGGAAACATCTCTCGAACTATTCCTATTGACATTTCGGTTAAGCCTGGAATTGTTGAGAACATTCATATAGGTGCCTCATGTAGAGATAACGAAATTCAATTATATAAGGCCCTATTTCAAGAATTCTGCGACGTGTTTGCTTGGTCCTATGAGGAAATGCCAGGAATTGATCCCGCGATTGTTGTTCATGAGATCAAGACTTACCCGGACGCTAAACCCGTCCGGCAACATTTGCGTCAGATTCACCCACAAAAAGCTGCTGCAATTAAAGCAGAAGTTGAAAAACTATTGAAAGCAGGTTTCATTTATCCAATCCCGTTAACGGATTGGGTATCGAATATTGTTCCAGTTAATAAAAAGCAGGGAACAATAAGAATATGCATCGACTATAGGGACATTAATCGAGCCTGTCCAAAGGACAATTACCCAACCCCCTATATCGATCAAATCATTGATGATTGTGCCGGCAGCGAAATATTTTCCTTTATGGACGGTTTTTTCGGATACAATCAAATCAACATTCTACCTGCCGATCAACCAAAAACGGCTTTCATTTGTTTATGGGGGACATTTGCTTATTGCAAATTACCTTTTGGGCTTAAAAATGTTCGAGCAACTTTTCAAAGGGCGATGTCTTATGCGTTTCATGACATCAAGCACATTGTGCAACCGTATCTCGATGATTTGCCTGCTCATTCATTACATCGAGCTGATCACCTCATCCATTTACGAGCAATCTTTATGAGGTGTAGGAATTATCGTATTCGGTTGAACCCACACAAATGTGTCTTCTGTATAGAAACGGGTCGATTGCTGGGATTTGTAGTTTCGAAAGCCGACATTCGTGTTGATCCCTCAAAGGTCGAAGCTATCATCAAATTGCCTCCTCCTTCGAGTCTTCACCAACTCCAAAGTTTGCAGGGGAAAGAAAAAATTTTACGACGATTAATTCCTAACTACGTCGAGGTTACAAAGGGTTTTACCCGGTTGTTGAAGCAAAACACTCAATTCCATTGGGATGAGATAGCTCAGAAATCTTTTGATGAACTCAAACACGCGTTGACCTATGCACCGTTGTTGCATCCTCCCAACTACAACCAGGATTACTTCTTGTATCTCGCCGCTTCTCATTCCACCATTGGAATGGTCTTAGTTCAGGAAGACGAATTCAGAACAGAACATGTGATATATTACCTTAGTCAAACATTAAATCCAACTGAGCTAAAATACTCACATGTGGAGAAATTGGCATTGGCAGTCGTCCAAGCTGTCCAACGTTTTCGTCACTACATTTACTACGTAAAACTACAGTAATTTCCGATTGCAACCCTATGATCTAGATTTTGACCAAGAAATTGCTAGGGGGCAAGTACTCTAAATGGATCGTTATCCTGTAAGAGTTCGACTTGGAATTTGAGAAATCTAAGTCTAAGAAATCTTTAGTTTTTGCGGAGTTAATGTGTGACTTCCCGCGTGCTAACACGGAAACTGTGGTGGAGGAGCCCATTGCGGACGAATCCTTGTTTCTAATCAACACTTTAGATCTGTGGTATGGGGATATCATCGTTTATCTCCAAACCCAATCCTTTCAGCCGGAAATTTCAAGGTCAGAACGTCGGAAAATTTGATTCCAGTCCCAACAATTCAGAATTATTGGAGATACTCTTTATCCCCGTGGGGCGGACTCTGTTTTTCGACATTGCTTAACTCACGAGGAAGCTGAAAGGGTTCTAAATGACTACCACTCTGGAGCGTGTGGCGGTCATATGACTGGGTATGCCACAGCCCAAAAGATATTGCGCGCTGGCTACTTCTGGCCGTCCTAATTTAAAGATTGTGTTACGGCGGTCCGAAAATGCCACAACTGCCAGATTTTTGATCGTAAGATGCGCGCTCCACCTGCTCCTCTCCACCCTATAATTGCCGTTGGTCCTTTTGCCAAATGGGGTATCGATTTTATTACATGTAACCCTCACTCGGCCGGGGGGCATGCGTATATCATCCTTGCGGTAGATTATTTTACTAAGTGGGCTGAGGCGATGCCTACATTCGAGGCAGATGGCAAAACAACTGCAATTTTCATGTTCAATCATATAATTGCTAGGTTTGGTGTCCCGCAAGCGATAATCACTGATCATGGGCGTCATTTTCGAAACGTTATGATGACCGAACTTACAGGCCAACTTGGTTTACGTCACGATAGTTCAACCCCTTATTATCCACAAGAGAATGGTCTGGTTGAGTCCATCAACAAAGTTTTAGTTATCATGATCCTACAAATCATTGGGATTCATCAGTCGAATTGGCACAACATGCTATTTTCAGCACTTTGGGCGTAACGAACCTCAGTAAAAACATCAACAGGGTTCACTCCTTTCCAACTAGTTTATGGTTTGGAAGCTGTGTTACCCATTGAATGCGAAATCCCGTCACTGCAAACGGCCATCGAGTTACTTCCAGCCACTTCCAAAGAGGAAAAGCGTTTGTTATACTTGGCTCAATTAGATGAGAATCGACGTGATGCTGCATTGGCGATCGAGACTCATGCAAAACGGATAAAAGCTCAGTATGATCGAAATGTGACCCCTCGAAATTTTTCGGAAGGAGATCTAGTCTTAGTTTATGATCAAGCTAATGATAAATTAGGCGCTGGAAAATTCGTTCCTATGTGGCATGGTCCCTATGTTGTCAAGCGAAAGCTAGCCAAAGGGGCTTATGAATTGGTAGACTTTGATGGGGACTCTTTGGGTAAACCCAGAAATGGCCTTTACTTGAAGAGGTATTATGCTTAAAAGAATCGGTATGGAGATTTTTTAGTTAGGATAGTTTTTTCTTTCTAGCTGGTGTGTTTTAGTTTAAATAGTGTGCTTAGCTTAGAGAGTGTTTTTCGTCATTATTCCTGCTTATCTTGGTTTTACTCTTGATATTGCAAATGTCGATGCCTCTCCAAACATACATTGGTTTTGCTGATGGTGCTTGTCGTAATACACGTAACATCTCTTCCGCAGCTTGGGTTATCTATTCGCCCTCTGACGTGTTGGTATCTATGCATGGGGTAAGCCTCGGTCAAACAACGAACAACATTGCCGAGTATAGTGCAGTGATTGAGTTATTGTCTGAATCTATTTCATTTGGGATTCGGAGTTTGATAGTGAGGTTAGTTTCTGAACTCGTTGTATTACAGCTTAATAGAGTGTATGCCATTAGAAATCCAGTGTTATTAAGATTATTTTTGAGAGTGCATCTCTTGGAACGTGAATTTGATTATATTGAATATCAGCATATTCCAAGGTCTTTAAATACATTAGCTGATGCAATTGCTTCTCGAATGTTAAATAGACATTTGCAATAATCATACATGTGAATTTAAAATCATTCCATAACATGATTTACAAGATAAGCCGGTAATAGTGATATATATATATATATATAGGAGTGTGTCAAAAAATACATCGTCCTCGATCATAGGTTGAAAAACACCTTATGATCGGCAAAAATGATAAGTACAAAAAACAAAAATGTCACATGTGCCCACTATAGGCGATCATCCTATCACTGGTCATGATATATACAAGAAACCACTGCACGGGCCACCTTGCAAAGGAACCTCCCAAAAGGTCCCGGGACTCCAATCACATAGTGCTGAAGTCGACGAGGGATGTCGTCTATAGTGGTCTCTGGAATATCTCCTGTCAAGCACTCGAGATGACCCTCCAACTCGGCCAAAACCTCTGCTGATTCGTCCTGTGGGGCTGGTGCGGGTGCAACTGGTTGCCTCCTCTCGAAAGGCCGGAGAGCGGTTGGTCGCTATGGACCCACATCTGCATTTTAAAATTTTTACTATCAGTTTTGAGACGATGGAAAAATAAAAAAAAATTAAAATAGGAAAACGTTGGAAAGGATTTTACCTGACTCGTGCCACTGCTCTCCTGGTCGAAGAACCATGTCTGGGTCACCACGAAAATCTATCCCAACGTAAGGGAAGTCCTGAATAGAAAAGACCTGGTTTTTTAGCCATTGGAAATACTCAGGTTTGAATCGAGCAACCTCTGTCCTCTCGTCCGGGTGACGGGCCATGACTGCAACCCATCGCATCAGTTTGGGCTCTCGAGGAAGCCCAGCTCCAACAGTAAGGTGCTGTCAGATCAGCATAGGAACCCTCTCCAGGCCAAAACTCACGACCAAAGCCTCATAACCAAAGGTCTTTAGTCGTCCGTTCTTGTCCTTGGTCAGTTGGCCTTTCACATTGGCCAACACGGCATCGCACCAGTTGAAGATGGTGCCTCGAAAGCAATCAACTGCCATACGCATCTGGGATCCGGTGACAATATGTAATGCGGTAGCTCCGCAAAGTCTAGTGACAGTAAACGCAATCACCATGAGTTCAGGATGGGATATGGTCTTTATGTCTATCCTTTGTCTCTAGCCTGGCTGGTGCAGTACTCTAGCCGGAGGCCATCGACAGACTGGCCACCTGGCCTACTCCCATGCAGAGTCAAGTCTTCGCCTCTCTTAGGCAAACCAGTCAAGAAATATATGTCTGCCGACTCGATTTCGAGCTAGTGGCCACCAATGAAGAAGCACTGGTCCTGTATGCTCCATCTGTCAACTAGCCACTGTAAGAAATCCACCTGAGCCCTCATGCCAGGAATGGCCCAGAATTTTTACAGTTCGCACGCCCTCAAAGCATCAAGTGAAGGCTGATGATTCCATGCGGCAACATCCACGTCCTCATGCTCTCGTTCACGCTAATATAGCATGATGTACTCTCTGCATCAAGTATAAAGATTAATTAAATTGCTAGAAAATATTTTGATTGGTCCATTTTTGAGAATTTTTGGGTTCAAAAACCTTGCGGCGGGGTACGCACCCTCTGGGTTAGACACAGTGTGTGGGACCGCACTTTGTCTACACGGAACGTGCGGACCCCGAGCTTTTTCCTAATGGAGAAAAAGTCGAGGTCCACGGGTCTGCAATGGTAAACCTGCGGGCCCCCGCGCGCGGGTTTTGCGCCTAAAAACCCTACCAAAAATGAATTAAAGGACTAAAACAAAAAATTAAACGGTTAAAAATGAAGAATAGGATGATGCGGATTACCTGGAGAAGACGGCGCTCGGTTCTGATGGTTGGATTTTCCGCAATCTTCACGGGAAGTTTTCTAAGCAAAAGCACTATTTTCTCACCCAAACTCAAACGGTAAAAATGATTTGACAAAGGCCCTTTTTATAAGTTTTTTGAGTAAATAAATTGTAAATTTGTTTATGTTTCACTTTGAAAAGGTATTTTGCGATGTTTTTATCCATTTCAAACAGGTATGCGTAATGTTTGTGTTTTTGTGTAGAATAAAGGATTATTCAGGTGAAATCTACCATTTTCGACAGAAAAACATGTAGAGTCATCTTTAAGCTCTTTTTTGACTCCTAAAACATGAAAAGATTACCGAGTGTTTCTTTTAAACACATTAAAACGGAATTAAAAGACGGTCCACTTACAGCTCTTTTCCGACCGTAAAAACATGAAAAGATTGCCGGGTTTTTGTTGTTTCAAATTCGATATTGGTTATAAAACGACGTGTCATTGATCTTTTTTTTACTTTTTTGGGTCAAAGGCACTAATGACTAAAAGTACTCCTTGGTTGTAAAAGATCAAGCGGTTCTCTCAAGTATTATTTTATACTTTTTCGGGCTTGAGAGACACAAATTTACGAAAAAGGTCAACCCTAGAGTCTTCTTAAGTTTTTTCAGACTCTCTAAAATTGAAAAACGCCGAGTTTCTCCTATACTGGACTCGTTAAAATTTCACAGTAAAGGACCTGTTCAATTAAAAACACGAACGAACCACTCCTTCTTAGGGTTCGAATTTAAACTAAGTTGGACTCATCCGAAGGATGAGCTTATAATCAAGCGAATGTTATCCTCCTCAAGCTTGTCAAAAATAAAGAGGTAATTGCCAGAAATGGTGGGGGAAAAGAGAGAAAAATGAGCCTGTTTATTATACTTTGTAACCACTCTTGAACACGACACTTTTATTCACCTGGGTTGGGAAATCCTTTGCCTAACAGTTGATCAAACCACATTGAAAGTCTTCAATCGGTTTCTAGGTATTAACTTTGGGTCAATTGTCACCAAACCATCTGTTGTGTCATTATGTGTTCAAGAGGTCACTGCCAATAAGCCATTCATCTACAAAATATCTGTCATCCATCTTGACCATCCCTGAGTCAGCTCTTGTAACTAAATTTCTTCAACTTGATCTATGATTTCGTGTTGTGGGCTTGCCTACGACGGATCGCTTTCTATCGACATCAACTCATTATCTAGAAAGGTGATCTAGGAATCGTCAGTACCTTGAGATCTGCATGCATCAATGGCAGGTTTCTCGCCTTTGACGACAGTTTACATCATTGAATTTCGATCAAAAGATTCTGTGACATGCTCGACATCAGCACATTTATTCGCATCTCATGGATTGTACTGGGTACTTTGAGAGCCATTGACATCACTGGTGGTTTCTCTCACACTTGTTAATAGTTTTCATCATTGACTGATAATCAAGTGGTTTCTACCATGTTCGACATCAAAACATTCATTCGCATGGATATAATTGTACTGTTTCGGGAAGTAGAAATGAAGACCCTGGATCTAGTTACCACAATCTAGGCTGCGAGGAATTTTGTATTCATTACATAATGGACTATTCATAAACAGATGGCTGCGTCCATACTATGTCCACATGAGTCTATACTTGTGATGTTTTACAAGATCATTCCTGTATCAGAGCAGTAGTTAGTTTTTCTAGTCAGTTTTGATCTGAGCATGGGAATGCCTACCTCAGCGATGATATAATCTCATATATATATTTTTCATTAAATGTTTTTACAGGTTCCAACCGGGTTCTCCACAAGATGATCCTCGAAATGATAAAGTACTTCACTCTTCCTAAATGATAAGAAATCCTCATCTACTACATACTTCGCACTTTAGGGGGCAATCTGTTACACAAAAATATCGTCATCATGATTATTTGCAGTCAGTATGGGTCTATCATTACTTGTACTATCCTCCTAAGCAAGTCTCAGACCTCAGCTCTTCAAATCAAGCTTTGGAAATGAGAGAAAGACATTAAAAATCAATGTAACTCTGGTTCTGCACTTTCTCTCATGGTCACCTGCGGTGCCGCACCTTCTGTGTACAAAAGTTGCGTACCTACCCACTCTGTCCCTAACGGTGTAGGTGCGGACCCCTGTGAAAGTCAAAAGGCGCAAGTTTTATCTTAAAAAACTCACTTTGGGTTAATTCTAGAGGTTTCTAGAAGGAATTTTGACGTGGATTGTTCGCTCTAAGGTGGTTCATGCATCCCAAAAGAGAAGGAGCTAATCCCTTGATGAGAGGAGCTATCCCTTTGAAGGAGGGCTTTATCCCTTTGAAGGAGGACTTAGTAACCTCCCTCCATTGCACTATAAATACAGGCATTGGGCTGGTTGCTGAAGAGGTTAGAAGCTGAACATTTTTTAGGGTAAATGCTGGTGAAATCAAGACTTCCTAGTTAAGCCTAAAGAGGAGAGATCACATACCTTTTTGGTTTCATTGGGGAGTGAGTGAAACTTGTCAAAGTAGAGGAGACTTCTTGCTGGACCCTGGGAGGAGCTTGTACAGCATCAAGGCAAAGGTTGTAAGGTTCTTCTTCTTTTGAATTAATACAATCAAACTCATTTTTCTCAATAAGTATCTTATGTTATTTGTTTCATGGACTCCTTGACTTTCATGTTAAATATGTTTTATGCAATTGGCTTTTCAGGTGCTATTTAATTTGTTTGTCTTGTTTGTATTTGCAGATCCGCGAAAAGGAGCTCATTTGGATCAAAGGAGCAAGGGCATCCACAAGCTAGCGTTAGACCTAAGGTAGGCCCTAAAAACACTTGTTTGCTATTGTTTATTAAAGCATATTTAGAGAAAGATAGTGTCTGGTTGGTTTGCTTGTCATTAGGTCTTCTTTAGATTCTAGGAAGGTCTATCTTGTCTGCAAGATCGACATATTCCGTGTGACAACACCTTTACTAGAAACCAACTACAGACAAGATCCTAAGGGTTGGATTCTATTGCCCAACCTTGTTCGCTAATGTGAAGAAATTTGTCACTTCTTGCCATAAATGTCAAATTTTTGAGGGCAAGATAAAATTGTTACCTTTACCCCTAAAACCAATTTCCACCGAGAAACCCTTCCAACAATGGGGCCTTGACTTCATTGGAGAAATCCATCCACCCTCTTCAGGCCAACACAAATGGATTCTCACTGCCACTGACTATTTTACGAAATGGATAGAGGCCATCCCCTCTAGACAGGCCAATGATACAGTAATCATAGGTTTCCTAGAAACCAATATATTGTACAGATTTGGCTGCCCTGACAAAATCATAACTGATAATGCTGCAGCTTTCAAATAAAAAAAGATGATTAGTTTTTGTAACAAATACCACATCAACTTAGGTCATTCCATAACCTATTACCCTCAAGGAAATGGACTGGATGAATCTTCCAATAAGAGCCTCATTAATATCATCAAGAAACTGTTAGAGGAAAACAAGAAAACTTGGCACAAGAAAATGATAAATGCACTATGGGCAGATAGGCTAACAACCAAAAAATCCATTGGTACTAGTCCTTATGAGTTAGTATATGGCATGGAAGTTGTATTTCCTTCATCACTAGGTGTTCCTGTTATGAAACTACTCCAAGAAGCTCAGGTGGAACCCAATGATATTCAAAGAAGGATAAACCAGACCATCAACTTACAGCGGACCAGAGAGGAGGTGTATCAAAGATCCCAAGTGTTGCAGGAGAAGCTCAAGAAGATATTTGACAAAAGGACCAAGGCAGATGATTTCTACCTTGGAGATAAAGTATTAAGATGGGATTCCAGAAGAGAGGATAAGGGGAAACATGAGAAGTTTGACTTCCTATGGAAGGGACCTTATATTATCTATGCCCTACAATGAAATAATACATATTTATGAAAAACTTGGATGGCACAGAAGCAGAAGAAGGACCAGTCAATGATCGGATGTTGAAACATTACTTTGATCCTACTTATTAATGTTATCCTGATTGTTAACATGTGCATATTATATCCTTTGTACTGTCAAAGTTTTGATTAGACAGTAACTTGTTGGAGTTGAAGCCCGAAGAGAAGGCCCTAAGCTTCAGGAGTATCACTATCATACATATAATAAATCAACAAGCTGAAGAAGATTATAGAGTGTAGTCAAATTCATTTAGAAGGCCCTCTAATCTATTGTTCTTGACTTTCCACCAGGAAAAACCATCCCAAAGTGGAGCCACTGTTATGCCCCTATACCAATAGGTGTCAAATATCACGATTGACTTGATGAGCTATGTAATATGTTCATACCTTTACTTGTTGCAAAGGTTTTCCATATTTTCAAAAAATAAAAAAATTTAAAAAATGTAAAGATGGTATACCCTAAAAGAAAAATTAAAGGGTAAAAAGAATAAAAAGATGGTCAAAAAAATGAAAGAAAATGAACCCCACCAAAAAGAAAGACCAAGGAAAGTGTGCAAGACTAAATGCCACTACTATTTACTTTATGTATAATAAACAATTGTGTTCAGATTGTCAACTTATGCCACAATTTATGAATAATAAAACAGTGTAATCTTGGCTTGTTCATATTTCAATTTCATTGTTGTAAAAATAGACAATAAATATCTAACCAAACAAGTGTAATCTTGGCAGATAAGTAGATAGGTAGAGTGAAAAAAGGAGCTCAATAGTTTAATCTGAGCCCTTGGATGTAATAAGTGTAGACTTAGATAGGAATTTCCATGTAAAAGAAAAGAAAATTTGATAAGGGTTTGCCAGTCTAAGTGCACCCAAATAAAGAAGTAAAAATGCTAGGTTAAAGTAGGTAGGGTAGGTAGATGATGGTTGCAAAATTATATGTGATGAATGATGACTCTAAATGTGTTAATATTTTACTTTCATCACAAGGCCAAGGCATGTATTATATTGAAAACATCTCAAGAAAAGCAAAGTCAGAATAATTAACTCCCCTTCTCATTTTCCCTAAATTTTCACTAATTTCCCCTAAGTACTAAGGTATTTGCTAAATTAGAGGGGCTCATAGCATTTCTATGACTTCTGGAGGGACCAGATCCTCGGCCCAATAATTTATGAAGCCCAAGTACTTAAAATCATTCATAAATCATTCATTCCCCTTCATAGGAAAATTACAATATATCTCATAAAAAACCTTTTCCACTTTAAGCCTAAGTTTAAATACACACATCAAATGCTTTTATACTTAGCGCTTTTCGTTCATTATGACATATTAACTATTAACTTGTATTAATTTATAAATCCCTTATAAAATTTACCCTCTCCCATATTATTGTAATTATGTAATAAACCCGAAATATTATATATCCCGCCCCTGGTTAAATATAACCATAATCTGTGTTAAAATAGGATTAATGATTTAATCAGTAACCCATTAAGAACCTTGACCATCCGCTACATTAAACGGGATTAATTAACTCTCATGGTTAATTAATAACCTCACCAGCCAATCCCTCTGCCCCCGCTGTGATTAAATAATTTTTAAAATATATGGGGCCCGCATTGTTAAAACCCTGTCACTCCATACTCCCCGACAATCGTCCGATCACTCCTTCCATATCTGACAACCATAATCCATATCACATGGCCCTTTGTAACCGCACATTAGCATGCGATCACAAAGTGGTTTCATATACAGTACCCTACCATGCATCAACCGATCTATGGAATCGCTAGCCCAACACTATATACCGCCTTCCCCATAAGCGGTGCGATATAAAACTTCTTACCACCTTCACACAAATGACAAAACATCATGTTGTTTGCCACTGAAGTCACCCATCTAAATCCAAAAACCGCCCAATCTTTGACTTTGTAAATAAAACAAAAACAAGTCATTTTCACTGTTTTATTTGGTAAACCTGTGCTTCCATGCAAATGAACATCGAGGTCAACTAGTTCGAAGCTTTCAGTCACCAACCTGCTCCAAACCTTGCAGTGGACACTACCCAAAACCCTGCAGCCGCACCCAGTACCTACATTTCATTGTTCATCCCCCAAAAATAGGTATTTATCCAATTCCCGACAAAAACCCTGCATATACTTGTTTTCCACTGTAAATTGATGAAAAAGGCCCAAATTCATTATAATTCAGTTGTTACTTTTGTCAGTTAAGCCCCCAAACCCTCTGTTTTGCCCATTTCACAAAGAAAACCATAGTTTCATTCTGAATCCACAAGAACCAGAAATGGAAACCCCAGTGGCTTTGAATGTTGCACCCATTAATACCCCTCATTGAGATTTAGACTATCTGCCTTTGGCAAATAAGGACTTCCAGATAAAAGACTTAACCACTGATAAAAATCACCTCAAAGTTTTTTTCCAAAGTAGAGATAACTACTTGAATGGCTATGATGCCATAGGGCTATGGGAATCTAATCTTCCCATATACTTTCTCACCTCTGTCCATGTTTTCCCTGATATAATCAATCAATGCCATGCAAACTATGACCCCATCCGCAGAGTATTTATGTCTCCCAGCCAAACAGTCCTCTTCCCACTAACCGCTAAATCAATCAATGAGATGTTGCAATTTCACCCCCATCAAGCTCTTACTCCCATTTCCATTGGAAATTTACTTGAAAAATCAACCAAAATGTCCCAATATAAACTTAATCGCCTCTGCCAGACTTTCATACAAGAGAAATATCATACCACAAGTCCCCCTCCTTATGGGTCTGTTTTTTTCACTGATATGGGTAAACTCATTGTTGATATGATTTCTGCTATTATGGGATTCAACACCAGTGAGTATGTATATGAGTTAACCCTAGTGTTGATTTCTATATTTACCCTTGGTCAACCTCCTGCTATCAAGTATGATTATGCCTCATTCGTTGCTAATAATATTCATGACCAGTTCATAAGAGTGGAAAATGAAAGGGTTTTCAAATATACCACCTTCATATATCACCTCATGCTCTATTATCAGTCAGATAATTTCCCATTCCCTATCATGAAACTTGATACCAAGGGTAGTCCAAGGTCTGTTATCTTTTGGACTTCCAGCTTCCATAGATCCTTTGATACCCCTTACTCATATAATGAGTTCATTGATCAGTTTTTTCATCCAGCAACTACCTTATTGATAGGGATTTCCCCTTCTAGGATCAGTGGTGACATTAAAAGGATCCTTCAACTCTCCAAATAGTACAAAATAGGTGACTGGTATTTATACCAAAATTATACAGAAATTAGGATATATGGGTATGAGGTTTCCCCTTTCAAGTTACCAAAATATGTTCCAATGAGACTGTTTGCATTGGAATATTTCAGACAAATGATAAATTCAGACTTGGTTCATTTTCACAAAGCCAAAAAGCACAACTCAGAATCAAGAATCAATTAGGCCATTTCATCTACAACACTAGGGAAGCATGGAAAGAAGCAGAGAAAATTCTAGAAGATCATCTCAAATTACACAAAAGTTTTGGTTGGATCCCATATGACCCTCACAGCTTCATATGTGATAGAAGGATGAAAAATAGAATATCACCATATATACATCACAGAATTCCAGAGATTGAACAATTTTGTAATATGGATGAATGGAGGGAAGGGACCTTAGTAGAAGCTGATAGTGACCAAGTCAATATAGAAAATGTAATGAAGGATCTTGAAAAAACATTCGACCTGCATTCTTTTGGACAGGTACATTTTGAGTCTTCTCAAAGATTAGCATCAAGGATAAGTGCCTCAACAGCTGGGACCTCTGAAAGGCACTCACAGCAGACCGATACACCACTTACAGGGGCTTCCAAAGGTAAAGAAACAGAGACAAGCACTCAGGGTACAGAACAGTCAACAATGTCTAAAAAACCTGAAACTTCTAAGGAGCGGGCCCAAACACACACTCTTCCAACTCAAGTCAATGTGGGAGAACCCCCAATCTTGCAAACTCCTCTGAATGAGGAAAAGAACAAAAAGAGAGATAGGGAAGTAGCTACCCCTGCCAGTGATCCATCAGGCCAGCCTAGTGCTAAAAGGCACAGGCTAAATCCTCTTTCAGAAGAGGAATATTTTGAGGAAACTACAAAAATCCAAAGAAAAGAAGGTGTAGATAGTCATCAAACTTTCCCAGTAGGTGGGATACCTTCTAGCTCACAGAGATAGGAGCTAGAGAGACAACAGAGTGCAAAAGTATCATCCTTTAAGCCTCCAGGAAGTGAGAACCTGGATTTTAAAAAGAAATTTAAGGAAATAAAAGCCAGGAATGAGCCATTAAGGATCCAAGTTTATAATCAATATTTAAAAATGGCTCCCACCAATCAGAATAGGTTGATGTCAGCCTATGACATCAAGGAGGGAAAAATGGAAATGAGCCTCTTCAAGCCCAAAGTACAAAAACCTTAGACAACTGCAGATTACCTTCAAACAAATTTTGAGGTCCTGGCAAAAGATATTCATCCCTTGGACCAAATTGTGTTACACGGACAAACAGGGGAAATGATCTATTCTACATTGACTGGTAAGGCCATGATGGCCCAAAGACTAGAAAATTCTTTGAATAATACAACTTCCCAATTATAGCTGGAGAAAGCCTCCTCACATGCTAAAGACAATAGAATTAAATCTTTAGAAGAATTGATCATTGGATTGGGTCATGATCCAAAAGATGTGAAGGCTGCAGAAGCCTTAATTAAAAAGAAATATGAAGACATAGCTGCCTTAAGAAAGCAGCTAAAGTTGCCTCCTTCAAGGCATCCACAAACTGTTGAGGTCATACAACAAAGGTCTGAAGAAGAGCTTATGGACTTAGTCCTCAAGCTTAATGAATAGCTGAAGGAGACTGAACAAGAACTAGAAAAATCATTGAAGGACAAGCAGGGAGAGTCGACCTCTCAGCCTCCCAATGTGATTCCAGTAGTTTCCACTGCAGTCCCCTCAACACTTGGAACAGCTCTGGCACCAAATGTCCCATTGGTCACAACAGAAGTAATAACAGGAACAACACAAGCAAGTACTTCAAGTTTGAGTACATAGGAATTGATAAAATCAATGGAGGAGATGAAACTCCAAGTCTCTGAATTACAGAAGGTAAAAGAACAATATGTTACCTTAGAACAGAGATATTATCTCTCAAAGATAAATTTTGCAGAAATGGTAAGGAAAAATAAAGGGTTAGAGCAAAAGGTGAAATCATTAGAGAAAGACCTCACATTTGACAAGCTCTTGGTAAACATTAAGAAAATTCTTTGGACCAACATCACTCAGTCAATAAATGATGTTTGGCCATCAATACAAATAATATTTGAACTGATTGATTTAGTAAAGGTAGCACTGGAAGAAATTCAGAGGACAAAGGAAGAATTAGGAAGGATGCTTGAGGAAGCCACCAGGCTTATAAATTTTTTGAATAGCAAGAATAAGTACCAGCTTGAAGAAATTGGCATTGAAGACAGAACAAGGACTATTCTAGAAGTAAGAAAGGTATTGACTAAAACATCTCTGATGCAGAATTTGGAAAGAAGATGCCAAAACATGCAGGAGGACATTAATGTTGTCATGGAGAAATTTTATATTTTGTACAGCAAAGGACTCCCTATTCCTTTAGTTATAAATGATAAATTGATGAGACACAGATTATGTTGACAAATTGGATCAATATGGAAATGACCAGGCAAGTTCATCAACCCGCACATCAGAACCAAAGGCACTACCTACAGGCAAAGTTCTCTATGACAATCTAGAGAACCTTTTCTATGTTGAACATGAGTTAAAACATCTGTTCCAAGTTCAGCCTAATTTTTTCAAATACACCGAGGCTGATGAGATCCTTAGAAATATTCAAAGGACCAGAATACCACAGGAAAAATGGTGGAACGAAATGCTAGACATTTTGTAATTTATCCTTGGTAAAAAAGTAAATTTTCATTATTTACTACAATCAATGATGGTAAAAGAGGATAGACAGAGATCAAACACGTAAATAGTATCGAAGCAGGTCAAAGTGTATCAGTGAGAAAGTGAAAAGTAGAACAGCCAGCACTGATTTATGAGGAAGATAGCAAGATGCTTCATCATACGGCCTGCCTCCAGCTCATTCACAAAAAATAGGGACAACAAGCCATCAGTTTACTTTATCTTCTATCTTTGAGACCATTTGTCTCTACTTTCATGTAACTTATAGTTAGTCACCATAGAATATATCTCTCTTTGTTATGAGATATTTTATTGTAAAACTTTTGTATAAACACTCCCTCATTTAGAGTATTGAGGGTGGATTCTTAGACATTGTTGTAAAACTGATTACTTTGGAATAAAGTGCTATTGGACAAATCTTGCATGGTTGGTTGGATGAATAATTAATACAAAGGACTTTTCACAAGATTCATGTGTCAAACACCGGACAAATAAGTATTCTATATCTCATGTGTTATTGTTTTCTTGTTTATTATATCAATTTTGTTTCATATCTGAATATTAAAGCGAAAAAGAATAATTGAGAAAGTGCTTAAGTGCAATATGTCTTCAATTGTTTTTATTCTAAATGTTTTCTTCTAAACTATCATAAGCAGTGAATTCTTAATTGCGCTTGTTTCCTAGTTTACTCATTTATGATCATTTAGTAAAAAATACATAATTTCTTTTTATTGGTGATCAGTCATTTTCCCTCCTCTTAAAACATGTTGAAGGATTCTTAATTTTCCTTCATCTCTTTTAAGTCCATTCCATCTTTTCAAGTCTCTATTTGCTCCCTGTTTAGCTATATTGCCCTGTGAAGCCATCCTTTGTTGAAAAACCAAATCCAGTTGAGCCATATTCTTTGACTCCATTAGCCCAATGGCCTAAAATATTTAGTCCTACCCCTCTACTACTAAATTTCACCATCAAATACAATCAAAACCCCCAAGCTTTCATAACTATCCTAATATCTTCCTAATCAAAGCTAAACCTTAAAGAGAGAGCCCTCTCTGGATACAGATTGGCTAGATTCTGTACTTAAAAGTTGGTTTGTGATTACCTCGGAACCCTTTCCCTCTTCTTACAACTTCTACGAAAATCTGAGTGATAACATGGTATACTCTGTTGGTGATATATTTGGAATTCCTTAGTGAGTGCGATGATTGTTTCATTTAGGAAATGTGTTCCCCGATTGCTCATGAGAATTTTGGGACAGCCAAACCTTGTTAGTACTTTTTCAAACAAAAAATTCGCAGTTGTTGCAGCCGTACAATCCTTAACCGGCTATGCCTCTGCCCGTTGAGTTAAATAATCTGTCGCGGTGATGATATAACGCGTGCCCGTCTTTCCTCGCGGCTCGATAGGTCCTACAAAATCAATTGCCCACTTCTCGAATGGTTGTAGCGTCATCTGTGGCTGGAGTGGAATTTCATCTCTCCGCGATGGTTTCCCTGTCCATTGACATACGTCGCAGGCTCGACAGTATAATTTTGAATCCTGATGCAAAGTGGGCCACCATAATCCTACGCGGATAATCTCCTGGGCTATGGCACGGCCCGCATAATGTCCACCAACAACCCCCCCATGTGCTTCAGCCAGGATTTTTCCTCGCTCGAACTCTGGGACATATCTACGCAATATTTCGTCATTGCCCATTTTCTAGAGGTGTCCTGTAATCACGGTGAAGTCTGCTGCACCTATCACCAATTCCTTCTTCTGCTGAATAGACTATCCCTACGGTGTGGTTCCTATAGTTAAGAAATGGATTATGATGATGATGATGATGGTTAACATCCACTGAGACCAAATTGGTCTATCGGACCTGTAATTTTCTTAGTTTTTAATTATCTGGCTCCTCATCTTTCTTGGCGAGATTGGTGCTCTAGCTTTCTTTTTTTTCTCTACAGTCTTCCAACTTCCTTTATCTTGCATCCCCTTCATCTCTTCTAGTTCTTGGGACATTGGTTCTTAGCTTCGCGATCTATTGTGTTCATTCTTTTGAAGATAGTCGAAGAATAAGTTTGGTCTAGGAGATCTGCTTTGCTCTTAAATGAAGATTTATTTTGTACAGTCAAATCCTCATAACTATTGATTTGTTGGGCGGGGCTTTCTCCTTGCCTGTCTTAAGAGTTGTTTCTTTCCTACCCGATTTCTTGTGACTCGAAGTTTTCTCTAGAGTATTCTTCTTTGATGACAGTGTAGTGTTCTTTTTGTGCTCCTTCCCACCATGTAGAACTGTGGTGGTTATTTCTAGCTGAATTTTTCTAGGAGGCTTTTAGGCAATTTTTGGCTAGATGCCCTGTCTCAAAGCAGGATGGACATCTGAAGAGGAAACTTTCGTAATCGAGTTTCTAGTTCCACACATAGTCTTTACTTGTTAGGTTTATTTCAGCTGGGAATCTGGCGTTGAAATCCATTTCCACATAGATGCGTGCATAGGTGGTTCTGGCATATTCCTCTGTTTCTGGGCACCTGCAGTAAAATTTCCTAATTTCATTTCCAATGGCTTTTAGTGAGGAGAGATTCCAGAGATGCAAAGGTAGGCTTGGAAATCTCACCCAAACTGGTGCTGAGGTTATGACTGCTGTAGAGGGATCGAATGGTGGGTTCCATGGCTTCATGAATAGGCCTAATTTTTCCCAAAACGAAGGGCTGGAATCTAGAATACATTGTTTTCTTTCAGGATTTTCAAAATCTACTATAAGAAAAGCCCTAGCACAGGGGTAGATATTAATTTCATTAGAAATGACAGGCTTCCATACCTCCGAGATCCAGTTGTGGAGAGCTGTCAGCCGCGGCCAAAAACCATTGAACTGGCAGATTAGGGCACTTTCGGAAAACTTCAAAGCCTCACCGAGTGAAGCCTGGACCACCTAGACAGTGAGAGCTAGGGCTTCACTGACAATATGGGCATGAGCTTGCCCTCCAGAAGCGGATGAGCCAACAACTATTTTCGCGAAGCTGGGAGCCATATTTTACTTGCCTGTAGAACCCAGCCATAGAGAAATAAAGTAGAAGATAAGATTAGATCTAGATCTAGCTGTAGAAGATTAGATCTAGAACCTAGCAGCCTAGATCTAGATCTAGCTGCAGAAGATTAGATCTAGAATCCAAAATGTGAAAACAAACTTATTCACTCAAAATTTTCAAATGCCGGTGACTAACCAGATCTCACCTAAACAGCGAGTGCAGATCAGATCGCCACATCCACTATAAATAAATAAGATCGCCACAAATCCCTTTCACAACCATCCAATTCTCGATCCTTATTGTATCACAATGGCCGCGAACAAGGCATGGAGCACGCAGTCATCTGCGTTTGCATTTGGGCATGCATGGGGGTTTTCCTCCACCAACAAGCTTCGGCTGTAATGGACTACAACATCGTCACTCAATAGATCACATCCTGTGCCATGTATCACACCCAGGGAATAGATCGCCTCGCAGTGGAACCCAGAATAGTAGATCACAGCAGAACCCTTCGTGGAAGATCAAAAATTGTAGACCGTGGTAGATCAAAAATCGTAAATCCTATATCCTCAAAGTGACCATCTGCCAGTGCACCGCATATAGCTGTGCATCCGGGAGTCCATCCTCTAGATTTTTTAGTTCTTCACCATTCTCAATTCGGGACAGGTGGTCGGGGCCTGCATTTAGACATCTCGGCTTTACGCTGACCTCAAAGTCATACTCATGGAATAACAGCAACCATCTACAAATGTGCCCCCCCAACACAAGGTTGTTCACTATGTATTTTAACGTTGAGTGATCGGTATACATCTTAAAGTGGCCTCCAAGCAGATAGTGGCGTAATTTTTGAAGCACGTATACCATCGCTAATCCCTTGTGCTTAGTAGTGGAGTAATTATTCTCAGTTTTTAACAACCGGCGACTTGCGAACACAATCAGGTGGTCAATTCCCTCCACTCCTTGTTGAGTAAGTACTACCCCCAATGCGATACATAACATGTCGACATGCACATGAAATTCGATGTCCCATTTCGAAAAGACCAATATAGGGGCTGATGCCATCTTTTCCTTAAGCGTCTCCAGACTTTTGTTGCATTCATCATTCTAGCAATAAGTAGTATCCTTCTTCAGAAACTGCTCCATCTGAGCTGTGATATGAGCGTAGCTTTTGATGAAATTCTGATAGTAGCCCATGTGTCCCAGTGTGGCGTGTAATTGTTTGACACTTGCAGCGCTTGTAGATTGAGTATAATGATGATCTTTGTCGAATCCACCATCAGGCCTTACTTACAAACCACATGGCCCAGCAGGTTTCCGAATGGGACAAGAAAAGTACACTTTTTTAAGTTTAGCACAATCTCGTGTCAGTGGCAAGTATAGAGCATCAACTGTAAGCTCGCTACGTGCTTCTTAACTAGTCCAAACATAGTCCAGTCATCAAGATAGACCTCAAAGAACTTGTGGATAAATTATTTGAATGCCACTACCACTATTATTGAAAATATCATCGGCACATTCTTCAGTCCAAAGGGCATCACCGTGTACTGAAAGCAACCCCATTCAGTGGCGAACATTGTTTTACTCCTGTCCTCTGGCGCGATCTTGATCTGGTGGTATCCAGAGAACCCATCCATGAAGGAGTATGCTTCCTGCCCCCCCACATTTTCCAGTACCTCATTTGTAAAAGGTGTTGGAAACGGATCGTTAATGTAAGCATCATTGAGCTTCCTGAGATCCATGCAGATGCGAATCTCACCCTTCTATTTCTTCTCTTGCATAGCCATCGGACTTATCCAATTGGACTCCTCGACTGGTTCAATGATTCATGCTACCAGCATCTTATCCAATTCTTCACGGACCTTTGCTTTATATTTTGGATTCAATCGGTAGGGTCGCTACTTCACACGTTTCACATCTGGATTCAACATTATCTTCATCATTCCCACGTCTCCTAGGATCCCTTTTAGCTTCGTGATCTTTATTGGGAACAAATCTCAATATTCTCGAAGCAATTTGACGACCTTCTCCACTGTGGAATTGTCCCAATAGTCCCCCAGCATTGTGTACTTTGGCTCTTCTTCGGTTCCGATATTGACTTGTTTCATTTTCAATGGCACCATGATATTTGGATCTCTGATTTTGGGTCTGCGCACCTCACGGCTCCCCTCTGATTCCAGAATATTGATGTTTCGGGCTACACAATTTCCTTTGGTTCTAGTGGTGCCTTGAAAATGGCGGCCTTTACCAGCTGTAATGCATCCTCCATGGGATCCATCCATTGATCTTCAAAGAGGAATGTCGACAAAAACACTTTGCACAAGATATCCCATTCGCTTGTGTCGTGTCGAAGCTCTGCCTGAATATACCAGTTTCTGGGAATGATGTCCAGGGTGTGATAAAATAAGTGCACCCATTCTGGCTGAGGTTCCTCTCCATAGGCTCTGATCCATTTGGTAAGGTGCATGCACGGGTCATCACATCCATCGTATTTCTCTATTATGCATAGTTCCGGTTTCCCAAATCTAATCTTCATCATGCGCCTGCAGGCGTGCCAATCTTCAAATGTCCCTTCATGTGTGCCCCACCATCATGCAGGCGTCGCACATAACACCCACCTCATCGCATCAAATTGTTGGTGCTCTGGTACTATGATTTCAAATTTGGTTAGGAATTCATCTATTATTTTCAACCCATCATACTTCGGCAATTCGCGATCCTGAGCCCTTATGCAGTACAGAGATTTAGTCACCATGTTGCAGTGTAGCGTGGTTACTTCGTTCAACTTGTTGCGCCACCGCTCGTCTTCCTCATCTGAGTCAGAAGTGTAGGATTCTCCATCACCCCATGATATTCTTCTATCCTCCATTGTCTTGACCCCTCCTCACCTTTGGACAGACATTCTGTAGCTACAATCTACGTCGTCGTTGCATTCTCTATCGTGCACAGGTTCAATGTAGCGTGGTCCTTAAGCCAGATCTAACGGGATGACTACGCGGAACAACTTTGTTTAAAATATCATGGTCCACTTTTTTAAATTAATAACCCCATTCATGTCGATGGCCCAATATATTCCTAACAATGCAGGGTAAGGCATACTTTCATTAATGAGCTCAATCACTTTAAAGTCCGTTTAAGTACTTGCACCGTCAAGGTCTACCATAAATCCTTGCAGCCTTCTCCATCTCTGTTATAGACATTTTTGTGCCTTGCAGCTCCAAGCATGAAATGTCCATAAACCAAGGGCTCCTAAGTCCCTAAAAGTGTTGTTCCAAACCCTAAAGGAACAAGGTCAACAAATTACAGCTTCTCCCAGAAGTTCTCCACCAGAAACTGCTCAGAAGAAGTCAAAACAAGATCATTTCAGCTGCTCCACTGGCTAAGTGCATTGCATAGCACCTAAACACACTAGCTGGGTGCGTTGCAACGCACCTAAATGCACTATGAGGGTGCGTTGAGCGGGAAATGACAAATGGCAGTGCCATTCCGTGAGGTGGAGAGACAATGGAAGCTTCCAGAATCTTCTCCTATGACACTTGCCTCACTGAATTCGACCAAGGATGAGTAAGAGGCCTTCAGTCTCCAAGTGGAAGCAAGAACTGACAGAGAGAAGACACTAATCAAATCACAAGCTGACTCATCCTCCTTGCATACATCTATATATGGATCCCTCATCCCAGAGATCCAGAGGCTGGAATTTTGCACATTGTAAGGAATTGCTGTTGGTTTTGAGATAGATATCATAGTATTGGGTGATTTATGCTTTGTTGGAGGTGAAGAGGGGATTCTTTGCTGGGAGGTTGATGCTGGGTCAGGAATCATCGGTTGTAATTCCTCCTGGATCTTCTTGTATATCAATAAAAACTATTTGAGTTTCTCCTCCATGCTTTTGTATCATTGATGCTTGTTACATTTGTATGGTTAGCTTAAATCTGATCCTAAGCTGTTTATGAATATAGATCCATGTCTTTGTATAGTTTTCTTCTTCTATGATCTTACAGGTACTTGGTGAAGCTGGGCAAGTAAGGGAGCAAGTAGCTGGAAGCTGTCAAAGAAGAGAGGGATTGGATCAAAGGACTGGCGCTAGACACAGGTCGGTTCTTTCTATCCCCTTCTATCTTTAATTCATAAAGGAAATACAAAAGTAGTTTTTCTCTGTTTTTTTCTAAGGCAGCTGTCACACCTTAGTGGGATAGAGCAGTTCTAAATAGACACTTTTCCCGGTAACAAAATGGCGACTCCGCTGGGGAGAATGTCTAATTAGCTTGTTTGTGTATCTCTTTGTTGTTTGTTTCATAAACTTATAAGTAGCATTCGAACTACATTTGCCATAACAAATGCAAAGTAGACATCTGCTGCTTCAATACATTCACTGGATCTATTTATGATTTGAACAGCTGATTCACAAATGAACTGATTTCCCTTGTGATAGCTCTTAGACCCTCCTTAGATCTACCCATGATTGTGCATTACTGATTGATTTTACTCGGCCAAAAACCAAAGACTGAACTGCAAACCGTGACCCAGAACCCGGACAGATTCTCGTTTCTGGCCCAACGCAGGCACTGTTAAGAGTCCCCGCATTTCAGCACACTTCCCGAAAGGGCAACCTGCGCTGCAATCCAGTTTCTCTGTGTTACAGGTGCGCTGATCATACTATCCCTGTGCAGCTAAGGTTCTTGTGCTTCATTCTTTCCAGTTTTGTCTCTAAATTTTGCAGCCTGTGATCAGTATATGTCTGTTTAAAAACCCCTTTTCCTTACAGTTATTCCGCCTCCTTTGTACAAAAGAATTGTAGATGTTTTTGTGTGTTTGTTTCATCGTTTACAGTTTTCCATTGAAAAAGTAGAATAGTCGTATTGTCGTCCTTTGATTTAGATCTGTCGCAAGTGTCGATTTCGATCATAGGAGAAAGTTGATTATTGTTGATGGTCGATTATACTTTTACTATTGCCTTTGGTCTGAATTTGTGACTTTCTAGTGTCTAAAAACGAGTATTTATTTCAAAATCTTAAAGTGTCGTAATCGTCTTTATCTTTTGATTTCGAAAAGAAGCTTGTTTGTGTTTGTCGCTTGAAAGCAAATTCAGATTTGTACATCAACTTTCTCTTTAGCATCAATACTAAGAAAGTCGAAAACAAATACATGCACATGTGCATTTGCATATTGACAGTCTGTTTGGCTTGATTTAGGAAAGTGCATTTACAGTGTGCTCTTTCCTCTTTGTGAAAATATTGTGTCTTTCTTTTCCCCTAGTAGCTAGGATTTTCATTGCACAAAAGAGATAAAAGTTTTCTTATCATCTTTAGATTGCATTTTAGGAATTACATCTACATCTCGTGGTGAACCCAAAAGGCAAACTTCATAATAAAGATCAACTTAAAATAAATTCAATGAATCTAACAACGCTTTGGAACTTAATGCACAACATTTAGAGGTCTAGGCTAGAGACGTACTCCGGCGTGGTAAAGCCTGGTAACTGTTGTCCTCACTGATGGTTGGGTGATTCCTCCACTTTGAGATGATAAGTTCCAGTACGGACTTGTGCTCCCATGTACCATCGAGTATATTTTGGGAGACCCCTATAGGCTTAAATCCTTTATCCATAGGAAGCCATGTCTGCCACTCTATCGATCGCAATGCACTGAACACAGCATTCGGGAAGATTGACTGTCGTACCGTAAAAAGTATTCTGCAGTTTTGCGATTGGTTTGGTACTCCCTCTACCTAGATCTCTAGAGCAGTCCCTTTCGTTCCTTTTCAGACACCTTAACGGAAAAGGTCCATCTGAGCACTTGTCACTTCAGGCTCATTAAAAATCGAAGGAGACTAGAGTCATCTTTTGTTTTTTCTCGACTCTTAAAAACTGAAAAAACAAGTTGTGTCAAAGCGTCTAAAAATTTATTTTAAACAGAATATTCATTACCCTTTCCTACGTTGATCTTGGGTTGAGAAAATGGAGTCTACCAACCAAGGAATTCCCCTTAGAGGAAATCCTAGTCCCTTCTCCTCTTGGGGAGATGTTGGTGTGCCCCATATGGCCACATTGTCGCTTCCAGGACTGACAATTGGTTTGCCTGTATGGCTCTTCTCAACCTCTGTCGTTCAGAACACCACTATTCCTGAACAATCGAATCAGCAATTAGACGAGTCCAGAGTTGCCCACCAGCCTTGTACTTCCTCTAATTATTCTTCTCCTCCTTGCTCTTCGCTTGATGGGGCTGGTAAAGCCAAAAGTCAAGTTCCTAAGGAGAAGAAGGAAAAGAAGAAGAAAGAGAAGAAGAAGAAGGAGCCAAAGGCAAATGGGGGAAAACGAGTGTCGTCTAACGAAAATCCACACACTGCACCGACCAGGCCTAAATCGCCATGTGTCATTTGCAAAGGAGACCACTTTCACAGAGCTTGTCCTTGCATCCCTCGGATATTAAGGGACTGGTCTCCTCTTTTGCACAACCCGGTGTCGTCAACCTCTGATGACCATGTTGAAAGCACACTGTCGACTAGTTAAAGTGAAGCCCCAGGACAAAAAGGAAAATATAGATTTCCTTGTAAACTGTGCGAAGGCGATCATGCCGTCCACCGTTGTCCCTTCTTAGATGAAGCTAAAAGAGTTTTGGATGATCGTCCGGTTTCACCGTTACGACTTCCTCCTGAATATAAAAAACTCTTGCCCAATCCATCACTAGTTGAAAATCCGGCTGGCCCGCTCATGTGGTCGGCTGAAGCACCTATCATTGAAGATAAACCATATAGATCCATACCAGACGAAAATCAAAAGGTCGAGGCGGCAGTTGACCCAGTCTTGCCTCCAGAGGTTTCACCTTCAGATGATACAGTCACTGAGGAGAACAAGGATGACACCGTCCAAATTATCTTCATAAGCACAGGCTCCAACGAACATGGGGGAAATTTACCCGTTCCTTTACCGCAGGAAGGAAGTTCATCAGAGTTGTACCCAACCGTCTATTCGGTCCCACCTCCAAGCAACCTAGTTGTCTCCTTTGACTGGAATCAACTAGGCAGACCCCGTTTACCGGCAAGCATACCATTCCGAATTATCGTTCAAATATATATAATGGTTATGGCTGGTACCATCATAGATGATGGGGCTTCTGTGAGTATCCTTTCCTCAACTGCTTGGAAAGCGCTTGGTTCGCCATCGCTTTTGCCTGAGATGAGAAATCTGACAGGCTTTGATAAAGGAACCATTCGAACTTTAGGGATCCTTCCCGATGTGCCCATAACATTGAGAGGGAAAACCGTTCACCTGAACGTAATGGTAGTTCAAGGACCCCTAGATTACAATCTACTCCTTGGACGAGACTATATTTATTGCATGGGAGCCATTGTCTCCTCACTCTTTAGAGTAATGTGTTTTCCGCACGAAGGAAGAGTGGTCAAGCTCATGGACCAGCTTTCATTTCCCGGATCATACAGAGCAAATAGTCATATACCATCCCTGAGTGGTCTTTTCAAGCAAGAAATGTCTCAATCTCCAGTCCGTCCTCCCGATGAGCGCGAGTAATTCGGAGGGATATGACTGAAACCCAGGGGGCATGCATCCTAGTCTGCTTCGGCAGGAAAACTTCGGGTATAGAGTAGGTTTCCGTGGGAGAATATGCCTAGTCTGTACCCCCGTCCGTGATTGGAAGAGGGGGTTATTCTAGTACAAGATTCTCTTGTCAAATTTATGTAAGTTGGCGAGCACCGCCACTCACCTTTGTTTATCTCGGTAGACATCGCCGAAGAAGTGTTTTGTTTGCGCCGCGAAGAGAACAATCTTTGGGTAACTTGTAAGAGGTAGGCCTCTCTCGATAAAACAAATGTTTTAACGGACTAAAGAAGGGGTAACCTTGAAACTCTGTTTTATACCTGGGGGCATGCAAACCTTTTGGAGTGCAAGCAAAGAGCGACTATTTATTTTTTTAAATTTTTAGGACCTCTAACCCTTTAAACTCATAGGATTGGTCATCTCCTAACTTGCACAAAGAAAGGATGTGGGGCAAAACTCTAAAAGTTGTCGTTTTATATGAGACATTCTTATCATACGACTGGATTAATCGAGCAGTGTTACTGCAAGGTTCAAGCTTGTTAAAAAATAAACCCGCACCGAGCAAATGTTTCCACCCGCGTTTAAGCTCGTTAAAAAATGAACTATTCCCCGGTAAATAACCACCGTGAATGTAGTACTTCAGCCATTAAAGCCTTGGTCGTGTTTGCACCGTCACCTCCACTTTTACATTGGCCGATCATTCACCTCCATTTGATTGTTTACCCATTTTGAGGAATAGTTGTGAAGAGTGATTTCACTAGCCATCCTTGTGACACTGCCGTGATTGGAAAATTCCAAACCTTACCTGGAATCAGCTGCTACCCGTTATATCACTCGTTCCTCAAAAGACGAGTCTCCTTTAAGCTCTTTTCAACTAACTCGTAAAATATGAAAAGATTACCGAGCCATTGGCCTCTCCAGCTCGTTAAAGGGACAGGAAGTGCTATCCCTCCTCTAGATTTTAATCTTATTGGACCTGAGGGATTATTGCACAAAAAGATCGAGCGCTTGTTTTGTTCGGCTCGTTAAAACTATCGAAAATTCATCCCTTCTGTATTGTTTTATACTTTTTTGGACTTAAGGGATTAGATGACGAAAAAGGAATTTTGGAGTTACTTTTACGTACCTTTTCAGACTCTCTAAAAATGAAAAGGACCTAGTTATCTTTGTCGTTAAACTCGTTAAAAAGATTAAGAGCGACAAACTTGTCTTTAGACGAGAACGAGTTTCACTATCGCTAGGCTCGTTAAAACATAGCGATGGGTTTGCCCGAAGGGAAAATTATAGAACAAGCATATGCTATCCTCCTCAAGCTTGACAAAAACAAAGAGGTACTAGTCAGCAATGACTAGGGAAAAATTGGGAAGAAAACTCAAAGAATCTTTATTGGTAGCAAGTCGCTCTTGAACATGACACTTCCACTCCGTGTCCGAGTTAGGTTGGGTTGTTTCATTCACCGTTCACATCACCATGGTCACGCCATACCATCCATATTTGGGGTTAATGCTACCAATCCATCACATAAGTGTCGCCGACATGTTCAAGAGAAGTCATCCAGAGAAGTCACCTGTATCCCACCCACTACCATACATTATACTCCATTCTCTCATGACCGCCACCCTGAACCGTATATCATCAGATCGTTTTCACCTCCATCAAAATCATTTGCTCCATTCTGTGTCATTGATGTGGGATTTATTAAGGCCCTCCTTTGACGGATCACTTCTTGTCGACATCAGCTCATTATCCAAGAAGTTGGTCTAGGAACACCCCATTAAGTACTTTGAAGCTTCCATGCCTTAATGGCAAGTTTCTCACTTCCGGCGACAGGTTTACATCAATGGCCTTCGACCGAAAGATTTTGCGTGGTGTTCGACGTCAAGTCCTTTATTCACACCACGTGAATTGTAATGTAGTACCTTGAGGTTCATTATCATTATCGGTGATTCCTCTCGCACTTGTTAACAGTTTACATCATTGACTGGTAATCAAGCGATGTCTTTCCATGTTCGACTTCAAAAAATTTCTCACATGGATCGACTTGTACTTCGAGTGAAGATCTGACGAGATTGAAGACCCCGGATCTAGTTTCATCCATCCGGGCTACGATATATATTCAGGAAAATAAAGACATTAAATGTACAACATTGCAGCACAGATAATCATCCTACCAAAAGGATGATGGCTCTATCAGAATCATCAGTCTACACTCAGACGATTGTCTGTCCTATGTACATGAAAATGAATTTATAAAGCTGAGCATGGGAATGCCTGCCTCAGCTAGATCATGAAAAACAGTATGAAGATAATGTATTGTATTGTATCTTATTACAGGTCTCCTCCCAGCATTGAAAGAACTTCGGATCCTCATAATAAAGCATTTCACCCGATTAACGGCCTCATACTTTAGGGGGCAACTGTTATAGATATTTTTGTGCCTTGAAGCTCCAAGCATGAAATGTCCATAAACCAAGGGCTCCTAAGTCCCTAAAAGTGTTGTTCCAAACCCTAAAGGAACAAGGTCAACAAATTACAGCTTCTCCCAGAAGTTCTCCGCCAGAAACTGCTCAGAATAAGTCAAAACAGGATCATTTCAGCTGCTCCACTAGCTAAGTGCGTTGCATAGCACCTAAACACACTAGCTGGGTGCGTTGCAACACACCTAAATGCACTATGAGGGTGCGGTGAGCGGGAAATGACAAATGGCAGTGCCATTCTGCGAGGTGGAGAGACAATGGAAGCTTCCAGAATCTTCTCCTATGACACTTGCCTCACTGAATTCGACCGAGGATGAGTAAGAGGCCTTCAGTCTCCAAGTGGAAGCAAGAACTGACAGAGAGAAGACATTAATCAAATCACAAGCTGACTCATCCTCCTTGCATACATCTATATATGGATCCCTCATCCCAGAGATCCAGAGGCTGGAATTTTGCACATTGTAAGGAATTGCTGTTGGTTTTGAGATAGATATCAGAGTATTGGGTGATTTATGCTTTGTTGGAGGTGAAGAGGGGCTTCTTTGCTGGGAGGTTGATGCTGGGTTAGGAATCATCGGTTGTAACTCCTCCTGGATCTTCTTATATATCAATAAAAACTATTTGAGTTTCTCCTCCATGCTTTTGTATCATTGATGCTTGTTACATTTGTATGGTTAGCTTAAATCTGATCCTAAGTTGTTTATGAATATAGATCCATGTCTTTGTATAGTTTTCTTCTTCTGTGATCTTACAGGTACTTGGTGAAGTTGGGCAAGTAAGGGAGCAAGTAGCTAGAAGCTGTCAAAGAAGAGAGGGATTGGATCAAAGGACTAGCGCAAGACACAGGTCGGTTCTTTCTATCCCCCTCTATCTTTAATTCATAAAGGAAATACAAAAGTAGTTTTTCTCTGTTTGTCTCTAAGGCATCTATCACACCTTAGTGGGGTAGAGTAGTTCTAAATAGACACTTTTCCCATGGGTAGCACCTTTTGCTGGTTTTCCATCCACAGTTGGATAGGGGACCATTGTAGTGTAGGCTTACCCATGTGCTCCCAAGTCTGTTTCGGCAGTACGTTGGCATCTGAGCCCAGATCCAGAGTGACCTGATCCATCTCATAGTCACCGATCTGAGCTATTAACTGCATTTCCCTCCCAGTCCGTGATGCATGTCTTCCCAACTTTCGAACAACGCGAGGTTCACTCCATCCTATGCATCTATTTATCAACTTCTGTAAGCCTTTAACTGTCATGTTGTCACGAAGCAATTTTATACGTCTCTAAAAATTTATTTATCATCGAGGGATCCTTGTCCGACTGCGACTGATCCCTACTACCTGGGGTAGAGACCTCCCCAAAGCTCCCCTGAGCTTCCAGATATGTCTCCTTACCGGTCCCTAAGTTCCTTCCATCCGCTCTAGTGGCCATGCCACGTCTCAGTACCATGTTGACTTTGGGGTCTTCCTCGTGGGGTTTAGACCTCATCATCTGCACATTTTGGGTCGTTGTTGGTTGTGCTGCATTTTTTTCGCGAATTTGTGCTATCAGCGTAGGAAAATATATCAAATCATGATCGAATTGCTCACAATAACTGCACGAAATTCTGATTGGGTTGGTGCAGTCCCGCACGTAATGTCGTGGTCCCCTACAGCTGTAGCAGATTAGCTGCCTGCGACCCCTTCCTGGCCCCATTCCTCCCCGTCCTCGTCCTCGACCTTTGAACCCACCGCGCGCAATCACCGCGGCTGGATCCTAACCCCATGCCTCAGTCTGCATTCTATAAGCAGGTGAGTGGTCCATTAACAATTGGTAGCTATGACAGTATTTTTCCTCATGACCTACCGACCTACAAAAGTTTCAAAATAGTTGTTGGGGGGTCTGGTTGTATTTTGGTAATAGATGACAGTTATCAGTGTTGTGCTTTCCTCCCACCTGACAGATTGTGCACCAGAGTGGGGTTGTGGTGCTCGGTCCTGCCTATGCCTCTGGTCGCAATATTGTTGGTCCCCCCATTGCCACAAAGTTCACTGAGACTGGGCAGTGATCTTTATCATGTCCCTGGTTTCTGCACTTTATACACCATACTTGCTCCTGGACTTTTGGTCGCAGTACCTTTCCTTGTTTTAACATCTTCATTTCCAAACACAAATTTTGGATCTGCGCTTGGATTTGCTGAACTCCCAACCCCGAGTCTTGTAATGGAGTTTTGTGTAACCTCATCACTGTCTTTAGCACTTCGGCTTGGGTTGAGATCTTTTGTTGTGATAAAGTCGTCCTCAGATGTGGTGTTAAGCATGCCATAAACTAAGTGCAGAGTTGCACATCCGTCAATGTCATGTTGGCCTCGCGAATAGTACTTTTCAGTCTTTGGTCCAAATCCCATGGGGTTTCACTAGGCATCATCACAATCTCTTTGAACCCTATAATTGAGTATGTTTCTAACTTCGGCGGGCTGAACTCCTTCTTCAATTCAGTCTGGATTTCTGTTGTCCCCGCTGTTGGGTGATCGCTTAAGTACTTTATGTACCATGTCAGTGCTTGGTCCTGCAGCATGCTGAATAAGGTAGCATTTCTGATATTATCATCCACAATCCGCTGCACGTTCCATACTGATGTTAACACAAACCACAATTGTTCCAGGTCTTCGCCTCCTGCTCCTTTGAATACTGGTAACTCGATCGCGCTCGTCATTGTTACCCTTGAACTACTACTATTCCTGGTCCCTTCGATCCTTCAATTTTCTGTTCTATAGAGTCATCGCGTTCCACACCAGACACCCGTTTGGTAGATCCTGGTCCCAGCAATGGAACCATTTGTTGGCTTATATGGGCCTGACCCATCTTCAGAAGAATTATTTAGCCAAGCAAATCCCGCAGTGACCGGCCCTTTCGGCAACAGCCCGCGGAGTGCGGACTGAGGTCTCACCCGAGGTAGCAGGGAGGGTGCTAGAACCAGGTTTCTGCACCCTTGGGATGTCTAGATGTGGTTTGGAGGTTTTGCACTCTATTCTGTAGCTTCGCGCTATGCTGTGTTCACGCAGATCCTGAATACCTCATGCAGTCTACCGATCTAATCTAGTGGAAGAAGTACTGCAGCATGGATCTACTCTAGAGTGGTCTTTAAGAAAACAATTATCACATTTATCCAGTTCGCATGTTAAGAGTAAACCCAGATTCACAAGTATTCAATAATGCGCATAAATCAAAACAGTCTTATTAACCATACAAAATGCCAGATTCACGATAATTCAGAGATCACAAGATTTATAGAAGAAACTTATCTTTATTTCCACTTTATCACTAATACATCCAGATCCACCCTGCGCACTCAGCTGCAGGGGTTCGTGCACATAGCTGTGGACTCTTTTAGGCCTCTGCGCACACAGTTGCAGAGCCTCTATCCACTACCCAGACACCTAACTCGGACTTACAAACGCTTTCATACTGATCTTCTCAAAAACCCATTACAATTCTGATCCAAGATCATACCCAAAAAGAACTACCTTTCCCTCATAGAGCCGCACTCTATTTATACCTTCCTAAGGTCCGCGGACTGACTTACTCCCTACTATTTTATATTATTTCTTGGGTGAACAACCCTTTGACTCGAACTTTTACATTTCGCGCTCCACATATTTCAGAGGTTTACAATATTTTTATCCTACTTTCTTTGCTATCAGACCCAAAACTATTACGCGGGACCTCCGCGACCCAACAAAAGGTGTTGCAGTAGGGTTTGAAGGTGATTGGGTAGAGGAAGATATAGCTCCTATACCTGTGTGAATCATGATTTGGAGTGGTGAGATGGATGATTGATATTGTGAGGGCATAGATGGGATGGATGAAGATGATGATAGAACCTCGCTGTGAGTTTCAGATGGTGTCTTCTTAGCTTTCTTCTGGCTTGGAAGAGGAAATTCAAACAAAGGTATTCTGAACTTTTCTCTTTGTGCTCTAGTTAACGGTCGAGATGGAGTGAACTGAGAAGTAACACTATCCTAAGATATCTGAGATCTTTCTTGTGATAGCGAAATCCCCTGTAATTTGTGAATCAAATATTGAACTTCAGGGGCTTCGATAAGAGAAGAAAGCTCTAGAGCGATTGGGTTTTCAACAACGGTTTGTATAATATCTTATGCAACATCTCACTTGGGATCATGGGATTTAGAAGACCTTCAAGAAGTTGGAGGAGAGGGTGAAGGAGTTTTACTCTTAGAATGGCCTGTTAATTTGGATTTACTTGCCATTGACAGTTCATGCCCTCCTTCTAGCGCCAAAATGTTGAAGCCTTGGAAATCGTTGCCTCAACATGGGGGAAAACCACCCGATCCGGAACTTGATTGGTAGCTCCTTTTCCGTTTGGAGTAGTGTCTCTGACTGCGGATAATGGGACCAGTTTCCCAATCTGTTTAATGCTTGTGCTAAATGGGGTGATGTGTGATGTGTTTAGAGTAACGTTTAAGCTAACGGTAATCTAGTCTAAACTAATCAATCACAAATGCATTTAACTTCTAATTTCTAAAAGCTATCTAATCATAATATACCCGAGATAAACTTGATGTATGCGATCTACAATAATTTCTAAAAGAAATTGGTAATAAAGATCATTCAATTATGATTAGAAGTGAATCTGTTTTGACAATAATTGTTTCGCATAAAAAGTTAGCCGAAACGATTGTAAGAAATATATCACATAAAGAGTTATTCATATATTCAGCATAAAATAAAGATCATCATCATACAGAAGTGCAATAACGAGAATCGAAATTCAAACTATCATACATAAATAATTCTAAAAGAAAAGATTGTTTAATACATTAGTAAAAAGGATTATGAGATAAAAGTACCATTTATAATACATCCTACTCATATGTTTCAACAATATTGTTCAATCTTCAATCCATTCAACATCATCTAAGAGTACAAAAGTGCAATTTCAGTAGAAGATGCTAAGTCAGATAAAAATAAATCTTGTTCCATATATTTCCCCAGAACTTCCTCAAAGGGACAGAAGTGCATGTTTTGAGGAGAGTTTCTGATAAAATTCTGGACCCCTCTCTAAGTGCATGAGAGGGGTTTAAATACTAAAACTATAAAACTAAAAATAGATTATGACAAAAATAGTTGAGGAGGTTTAAACAACTTGCCTCAATTTATGAAAAAATAAAATCAAAATTAAAGTAAACAGGGTGACTAACTATGTTGCATTCGATCCTTCAGATCGCAAATATCCACCATAGGCTTTAGCTGTGTAGCCCAGCCGACTTCAGCTTTAAACTATCCATCGAATACGGCATCGGTCAGTGCTGGTGCCATTTTCTTGGCAGAAGTGGTTAGGCATCGCAGGGTCATCCATTGGCTATGAGGCTTGACCAAATGTTGCCAATATGCCTCCCAGTCTAGCCTGGTTGTTTGCCTTATCACTTCTGCTTTTTCCTCCGCTACCTGTTTCCATTGTTGTTCGAGCTGTTTCGCATCTAGAAGGAACCCTGGAATGGACTCTGCTACTAGATTGGCACCATGCAAATTCTCATTGATATTTTCTATGATAATGTTTGTTGCTACTGCTGCATCCGCTGTTTCCTTTTCTGCTTCTTTTAGCTGAGAATCCTAGCTTGCAAAAAAAAATCCTTATGTGATTCTTCTAGCCAGGGAAAATTTTAAGAACCCCCCCTAAATTTATAAATATAATAAATGGGTGAATCTCCATGGTATATAGGAAAAATGGAAGGCGATTTTATCAATAATATAATATGTATATATAATTTTTTGGTGAATCTCTCACCAGGCATGGCGAATATTTTACTCAATTATAAAATCTTGTAAGATCTTGGCAAGTCTTTCACTAAATAATATAACTTTGTAAAGTCCTAGTGAATCTTAGCATAGGCTACATGCTGGTTTAATTCCCCCATTTAAATAGGCTACATTCCAGGTGAATACCATGGGTGAATACCATGTGCGATTTTGGTGAATACCATGGGTCAATACCACCTGCCATTTTTATTTTTATTAATTCTAATATTAGGGTTAATAATGGTTTTTTGCATGGTATTAATAACAATCTAGTCCATGGTATTTGTCCCATAGTATTTTGGCCATAGGTTTCACCTAAATATAACCCATTTTTTGAGTGTTCGTAAATATAAGGTGACTTATGGAGTAAATATAAAAAAATGTTTTATTTGTTTACCATACCTCTCGTTTATTTATATTTTTACTAATTTACCATACCTCTTTTACAAATATGGTATTTGGCCCATAGGATTCACTTAAATAAAACCTCTTTCTTGAGCCTTCATAAATAGAACGAGGGTTATGGACTAAATACAAAAAGAGCTTTTATTTATTTACGATACGTCTAGTTTATTTATATTTTTATTTATTTACCATACCCTTTGAGTAAGTATAAAAAGACGTTTTATTTATTTACCATACCTCCACTTTACTTATATTTTTATTTGTTTACACCGTTACATGTATATAAGGTGACTTATGGAGTAAATATAAAAAATGTTTTATTTATTTACCATACCTCTCATTTATTTATATTTTTATTAATTTACCATACCTCTTTTATAAATATGGTATTTGGCCCATAAGATTCACTTAAATAAAACCTATTCTTGAACATGGGCGAATGGATTCACTTAAATAAAACCTATTCTTGAAAATGGGCGAATGGAAGGTTGTAAGTCCTAATTTCAAGGGCTAAATTTACCTTTTTTACCCTCTCCCTTAAAATAAGGTGGGCTATTTGAGGTGATTTGTAAAAATGTACTATGATACAAAATATTCGCCCACTAAAAATTTAAAACCCCTTAATTTTGCCAAAGGGCGAACATTCGCCCCTAAAATTATCCTTGCTTCTAGCTTGGGCAGGTCAGCTTTTATCCCTTCCTTTTTATTTCGCTAGGCGATGTGATCAGAGACCCTTTTAAATATCTCATCATATTCAAGTTGCATTTATATGACTTGACTTGTCAGTCACTTGTTTTGCAATAAAATTTCCAGTGTGAAATCTTCTAGCACAGTAATTCTTTCTGATGTGTCAACTGGGAATTAAGTCCAAGTGCTTCAGTAATAAATTGATCAATTTTTGGATCATATTTATGAAGATCAGTTATTTCATGCACAAGTACTTCCTTCTCAGCTAAGCCGATTCAATGTTCTATTTGCATCTGTTCAAATTCTTGTTGAAGCTTGGCCAACTGTATCTCTGCCTGCTGGTCGGATTTGACTTGTTGTAATTGTTGCCAAAGTGACGTTATTTTATTTTCCTTTTCTCTAAGCAACATTTGGACTTCTGTTTTTTGTCTATGGTCATTGCAGCATAAGCACTTGCAAACTGCGAGAGTCTAGTTAGGTTGGCGGATGGATCAACAGGCGAGTCCTTCCATACAACATCCATTAGTTCGTTTTTGGGGGTAGTAAAAACTATAGAGTCCAATTTTCTTTTCACCATGTCCTTATGCTGTGGGCTATAAAATACATCTAGAGGGGGTATTTCTTCAATTCTTAGAATTATTTCGGAGGTGGGGGTAACAGGGATATGCTCTACTTCTGGTTCATTTGCAATTTCTTCCACTATAATTTCCAGAGCTGTCTTCTATTGTGGAGTTTGCAACTCTGGCACCTATTCCTCTATATTGATACTTTTATTAAAATTATCCCACTTTGCCTCTAAGTCAATTACCATGGGTTTTATTGGTTGTGAAGAGGTAGTAGGGATTTCAACTTGCTTGCTAGCTAATGCTTGTTAAACTATCCTCTGTGTAGATTGGGTTGTATCCTTGGCGTTCCTGCTTTTACCTTTCTGTGATGAATGTTGTGATTCCCCGATATATTTTTCTTGAGACTCTACTCCTTCTATAGTCACACTGGGAGTAGGCTCCCTTATTGGTTCAATTAACAATTAGTCCAATGGGACCATTGCTAACCTTCATTCTCTATAACTGTAAAACTTTTCCAGATCTTCATGGTCAAAAAGTAGTTGTGCCATATGTTTCACCTCTGCAAAGGTGTTCTTATGTAAAAATATATCATCAAAAACATCCTCCTCATTAGTGAATACTTCTATTTTCACCAGAGTGGTGAAATTCTTGACAGTGCCAAATGGGTCATACTGTCGTCTAGGGAATTTGGGTAATTGCATAGATATCATGTTCTCTACTTCTTTGAATGTGTGTCCTAGGTCATGTAGTGCAAATTCTCCGCACTATACAGGGAATGCAGGCCAAATGGCCTTCTTTTATTTTTTTAGTGTATGTCTCATTCCTCCTTCACTAGTTTTCTGATAGGCTATCTCCCTAGCCATCAATTTATCTGGAATATAGTATGGGAGGTTGTGGGGGGAGGTGATGCTGCCAAAAACTCGGATATATGTAATGTTTCCTCCATGAACCATCTGGGCACTGGGAGGATGTCAACTTCAGCATCTTGGGAAAATCTTGGAGCATCTTGATTATACAACAGCTTGTAAATAGGGAGCATAACTCCATGGCAAATCTTGAAAAAATTTGGTTGAAAATTGGATTCCCACATGACCTTGTGGTACACATGAATGGGAAGTGGATTCCGAACAGCCCATTTCCATCCCATAATGGGGAACTTTGAACTAAAACAAATAGTCTCCATAACATAGGCTCTCATAAAAAATGGAGGGTAAAACCTCGAAGCAATACTTCTTCTCCTGCTATACTCAATAATTATTTTTGCTAGATTTTCTGACAAGATTTGGGCCCAATTCATAATAGTTGCATTAACGACTACGCCTATTAACGACAACCACTTCAGGGAGAACTTTGTACTATCAGGTCTGCCAAACAATCTACGCAACATAGCCGCAGCAAAACTATAAGGGGGGAAAATAGATGTAGTAGTGTACTTACTATTTTTGTCTTTCATGATTTTGTCTTCATTATTCGACCAGGCATGGGTGTAATCTACCGAGTAGCTGTTCTCTTTAGCAAACTATTCTACGAATTTCTTGTTGTAGATGACCTATGGCTCTGGTAGGTGGTACATAAGCCGTAAATTGTCCAGGGTAAAAGATCTGATGACCCCTTGGCTTCTCATCTTGAATTCCCTGTTTGAGATGTCTTCATCGATAACCCATTTTACCATGTCAGTATAAGGGATTATCTTTGGCTGAGTAGCTATGCAATGCAAAAATGAGCAAGCCGTCTCTAACATGGAAGCATCTAAGGAATCTCATCCGTCAACTGTAACATTTGTTTCCATAATCCTAGGGTGTTCCTCCTCCAATATCTTGTACATAGTCTCCCATCTAGAAGTTCCTCCCTCTGTTTCATGTGGTGTCTGTGAATAGGGGAGTCATCTCTATCTTCTCAGAGGCTACAACCTTGCCTTTCTTCCCCATTGTTCTCAATGCTCTGCTCTGCAGGTTTTTCCTAAAATGAAGAACAACAGCTATCAGACACTCAAAGATGAACGTAAAAAATGAAATAATGCAGATAGCTTGTAAAGGTGGTAAAAGAAGCATTATTTGAACACACGTAACAAGATATCATATCAAGCCAAATGGATTTTCACACATAAATGCAGTTATTTCCCACTAATTCCCACTAATGATTTGTTATCCCTTAGCTTTATTGCTCATAAATGTTTGCGTCAAAAAACGGGATGAAAGCTTCTAGGGTGGTGAGCCATTATACTGCGATGATAACGATTGTGTGATTTGTGAAGAAATATCGCAGATTGCAATATTGCAAGATGTACCTTTTAGAATTCTTACCTCCTGCTGTGTGTCTGCGAGATGCAAGATGCGAGCCATCCATTAGCTGTTTCACGTATGGTTAATTGCTAGGTTGATCCTATGCAATAGACTTGATGGACTCGAAATATTTGCTTTTAATAATCTAAGGTGTGCATCCAGGCACGAATCACATTTCACAATATCGTCTTATGGTAAGTGCAAAGTGTTTGCTTGAATACCCGAAATGCGATGCGATAAAAGTCAAAGCGCCATCGCAATTTCGCAACTTGAAAATCTTGCTATATCATATTTAAGAGAGAGCTCTTTATGAGTCATGATATGTGATGCGATACTTAAGCCTAAAGAGCTTAAGGACTTCCATTTTCGTCGGATTTTATGATAGTCTAGACCATGGAGCCCTTATTTTAAACGCTTTGCTTGATTTTGGAGGTTTTTTAGAAAGGTCCTTTACTAGTTCCCAAAAATGTTTTTGATTGTTATCTTTGCTTTATTCAAAAAACAAAAGAAATGATAAACGCTAAGTTTTGTTTTTTGAATGAAAAATTTTAAAGGGTCCCCATTTAGTTAATGTAATGTTAACTACTATTATTAACAAATGGGAGGTTGTTGAATACCACAACAAGTTCCCAAGATTTCCAAATATACGCTCATATCTCATCCAGGTGTCCTGCACATCTGACTTTAATGGAGCTATTACGGGAAGTTTTAATGCACTCCAAATTTACTCTTAAAACCCAATTTTTACAAAAAATTCCAAAAATTGAAAAAATTAATTTAGTTACATGAATATGAAAAATATGACTACAATGAGGAATATATGAGTGAAATAGGATGAAATATGGTGGTAAATAAATGGATTTAGGATAGGCAAAGATGATCGAAATTGAGGGCCAACAGTGGCTCATCACCAAGATGCTCAATACTTGACCACCCCCATGGGATGAAGGTAAATATGGAGACCAATCTTAGGAAAACTCCCTATAGGACTAGCTGTGGGTAGCAGTTGGTTCTCTACCCCACCTTTCTCTAGAAAACATTGTTTTTAGGGATTAGATTTCGTCCAATAAGAACTATTTTCGAAGGTCATCTAAAACAATATATTTAGGACTTGTTTGAGGATTTACATCACCTATAGACTAGAGGTCATTTTTCTTTGATAGGACGTGTTTGCTTGAATTATGGTAGCATCTTAATATAATTAGTTTACACTTCGAACCGCTGCATTAGGTGTTTTCTTGTTGTTTGTTGCTCATTTTCTCCTATCATCACCCTTTAGTTCATTGAGTCAGATTTTTCTTGACATCATTTCACCCCCTTATAGTGTCCTATATTATAGTAGTCAAAAACCAAGTTTGGTCTTTTAAAATTTATTTTGGTAAATGTGTATAGGTTTTTCTATGATCTCTTAGAGATCAAGTCATTAGTCTTTGTGAATAATGTAAGATTATATTATTGATGTAATTATGTTAGAATGGTGAGAGTGATAATGCCAAGGTAGTCATCGTTTCCCTAAAAGATTGAGTTCAATGAGCCTAGGTTCAATGTCTCATACAAAATCATGAGTGAGGTCATAGTGAATCTTGCTTTCTCATCATCGGGACAAATTAGTAGGGTTACAGTAGTCAGTTAGGTAGTCAAATAGAATTTGTGTTATGACATCACCCTCGAGTACAATGGTTAGGAGACATCTTGGGCGTCTTTCCTTTGTTGTGTTTTCATGATTGAAGCTTCAAATCACAATGATTGTTCTTGAAAGATAGGTTTGGTAACCTTGGGACTTCAAAATTGTGTTTTAACATCTAAGAAAATGGATATCCACCTTTTATTCCATCGAAATCATTTTGGACATCGCTTGGAGCTTGTTGCACTTTGTCTGCAGGTGTTTGTTGTTCTTCTGCAAATTGGAGTATTTCTTGTGTGTGATCACTCTCCAATTCCAAATTTCTCTTATCTAATATAATTAATTTTGTATTCTATCATTTTCATCTTTAGTAATTGAGAAAAATGCCCAAAAAAGCTCGCAACCCTCATTAACTGAATGTGTTGTGATTTCTTGCTACACTACTATCAAAGGCATGATGTTTTGATAGAAGATCAAGGTTTTGGTATTATTTCTCATGTATGGAGGTTCAATGAGATATTTTTGAATGTAAATATCATCAATCAACCACTTTTCTAAGTGAAAAACTTCAACACCTGGTAAAATTCAATCAAATGAAATTTGATGCACTAAGGCGTTGCGCTTCTACTGTAAATAATGATTTTCAAAGTAGGGAGGTTTGCAGTTTGGTCAGGTGTTTCTTAATAGGTATCTTATCATTTAGGAGTCATTTTACACCTATTTTTCACATTTATAGGTACAGGAGATGATCAAAATTATACAAATGAAATTCGTTATTCTTTGGTGTCGCGCTTCTGCTATAGGTGATGTTTTTTAAGGATGGAAGGTTACAATATGAAAAGAGGTTATTCAAAGGGTATATGATGATTTTCAGGCTATATTTCACATTCATGGTACATTCATATCCTAGGTGGTGATCAGGAGCATGAAAATCATGAATTCCCTGCACTTCTGAAGTAGCGCAATGAATGTGTTGTGCTTCGACATAGTCAACAGTTTGACCATGAAATTCATATCTAGAACTCTTGTAATTAACTCTCATGATTATGAAAAGTGTCCTTAATTTTATTTTAGGTTCATCACTCAAGAATTGATCATATAATATGAAAAGGAATCTCGTTTCACTTTTAATGCAGGGGATCTAGTTCGTTTTTTACTATTTTAGAAGTTAACGCCAAAATTGGTTTCTAACCAAATGGAGATGCATTTTGAAAACATGAAAGGTTTTTGTCAAGAAATAGGTAAGTTACAATAACATCCTTCATTGTTTTAATAGGTTTCATATTTTGGAATATTCGAATGAATCTTTACAACCTATTTTTCATATTTCCTCATTTCTTATTTCAGTCGTGATAGTTGGGTGCAGATTATCAAGTAATGGAGAAGCATTTTCAAAAACCGAGAGAGGTTTCTCTCAAGCACAAGCGCATAAACAAAAATCTCATTATGTTTTGTAATAACTATCATGATTCAAGATATATGATCTAATATTTGGACCCTTTTTTCAAGAAATTCGGTCCCTATTTCTTAGCAGGAAATTTCTAAATCTAATGTAATTGACTCTATCTTTTCAGAAATGGTTGAGTTCAAACTCCTAATTCCAAGGATAAGATAATTGTATATATTTCATGAATTTCAATGTGAAAAAGGTTGGTTGGTTGGTCTAATGGTGATGTGCTATATTGTGTTGTAATTTTTCTCTCTTGTTATCATCATACTTGAATGTTATGTCTTCATGTTTAGTTAAGAAAGGATTTATTTCAGAATTCACTGTTAAAGTGCTCTGTCATATCCTGATGAACATTTAATGTTTTCCTTCCATTATGAAATTTAGAATTCATGCTTAGTCAAATGATTTGATTTCATTATTCCACCATTCCTCTCCTCACCACCTCTAAAACGAATTTTACAAAAAACTCCATAAGGATTGCCTATCTTGCCCCTGTCTAAGGTTTCCTAAATTTCCCCATCATATCACTAAAAAAAATTAGCTTTATATGACTGTATGGTCAATATATTTTCCCTCTTCCCAGCCTTCAAGTTGTTAAATATTTTCCTCTTCGATATCAATACGTAGCCTAAGACCTAAGCGACTCAAGATCCATATCAAGAGAACCCTCTATGAAGCTAAAAGGGCTATATCCTAGTTTTAAAGTGGTTTTTCGTTACCTTTGGGTTCCTCTCCTCAGAATGGAGAAATTACAGAGTGTTAACATAGTGGTTTCGTTTCCAAGGAGCGAAAAGTTCCATCTTCCCTGGGGAAAAACAATCAAGTTTTAGATATGATTATTGATGGTGAACAGTGATTAGACACAAGAAGGTTGTGCATTATTCATTGGGAAACTCCATTTCCAAACAATCCAGAGTTCAGAACATCTCTAGTGACTCCACTGTCTAAAAAATTCAAAGTTTAAAGTGGAGAGCCAATTTCCTAGCCAAACGAGATGACAAGGTATGTTGAAGATACTTTGCCTATTGAATGTTTTATAGACTATTTTGATATGTTTGATGATGATCAAGTGAGAGAAAATTTCTCAATTTTTTTACATAGGAATTCAAAACTATGAAAATGTTATGAGGAGAAGAGTTATTTTTTATAATCATTTGTTGAAAAAATTGAGAAAGATATTGAATCCTTAGAGATTCAAATTTAGTCCCACAATTTCCAATGTCAAAATCAGTCCTTTGAGAACCTTTTCTAGCTTAAACGATCTAAGGTAGTGCTACCCTATCATTTTTAGATTGATGAATGTTCTGATTTTGAACACAAGTTTAACAATTTACATTTGAAGTCATGGTTTGACATAGTGAATACGAAAATCGAGGATGAAAATCACTTCCTCTTAGAGTGGCTTGCGTACAACCACATTAGATCTCAGTTTCAAAATATTTGTTGCAATACTGACCTTGCTAGCCTTTTACGTTGTCAAAACTACAGTGAGCTCGGGAGGCTTCTCTCCAAGCTTTTTGAGCATAGGAATAAAATCTTAAATCAAACTAAATAATTCATTTCTTTAGGTCCAATAGACCAAAGTTTGGTCTCAGTGGACGTTAACCATCATCATCATCATATATATTGTTTTAAATAAATGATGTATATATCATATACAGTTATTGAAAAAAAATAAAGTTTTATGGTTAAAACTTTTTTTTTTTTTTGGTAAATCACATTGATGATTTTCAAATAGAACACAAAAATATGATTCACCATAAAGAAGATGGAAAGATCAGTCTAAATTCTAAAAAGAAAAGTATCAAATTAAAATATATATATATATATATATAATTTGATAAATAACTGGAAAGGACCAAAATAATAAACAATAAAAACTATTTTTTTATTAATAAAAATATTAATAAATATAAGATTATTTACCAATAATAAATAAATATATGTTTAAATAAGAATAGATATGTGTTAAAAATAAGTCAAGAGTTTAAAAGAAAATATTGATATAAATATAAAAATAAAATGAATAATATATATATATAGATAGATATTGGTAATTTAAGTTATGTATTTTGTATAGTATTCAAAAATACGAAAAATTACCAATTGTATTTTATATTCGGGAAAAAATTGAATTTGAAATCCATGATTAAGATTAATACTGGTTAACAATAACATAAAAGCATTCCATAGTCATGTTATCGTCACTTTCTATTTGGAACGGATGGCGGGCTGTTTTGATGATGATCGAGCGTTCTTTTCATGGCTTACCTTAAATCCGTAATGCAAGGAATGCGTACGTTAATGGCAAATGGAACACTTCATGATGCTCCCCCATTTTAGAACTGCGCAAAATGTGACACACGTAAACCTTTTAGAAAAGTGTTGGTTTCGACTATCTCTATAATATTCGAAGGACCTGATATATGCATATCGTGGCAAAGAAATCAGTTATTTTGAAAGCGTTTTGAAACTATCGAGGGTTCAAAAAAATTGAGCCTCAAGAAATTGGATCTGTATCGGGTCATGTTAGATTTATATTTATGATGAATTTATGTCATTTTTATAGCAAAGCGCGAGGGGATGTTTATGTCTATTGGTGCATCGTAAGTTTATGGAATTGACATGTGTTTTTTTAAAATAAAAAATAAATTATGCTTACATTAGAAAAATAACGTCCTTAATTATAATAAAAATGAGTATGTTGTAAAATAATTAGAAGTAAAAAAAATGTGTGAGTAAGATGTTTAAACTTTATACTTTCCAAAAATATTTAAACAAGTGATTTAAATAACTTATTTGAAGATCTATGTTAACTAATATATGTAGATGTCAACTTCATATATATCTATCAATTTTCTTTTTTTGTTAAAATATAATATTTTAATACTATATACAATAAATTTTTCTATATAAGTTATCATTAAAATACTTTAATACTATTTAATATTGACATATACTTAAAAACATATTAATAATAAAAAAATCATTTTAATTTGACTTAATAAAATGTCTTTATATACATGTACAATATTTTAATATCAACTATATTTATTATGTATTTATAATAAAAATAAATTTTAATAATTAAAACTTTTGTTAATTCTACATATAACATTTAAAAATATAATTTAAACAATATAAAATTATAATTTAAACAATAAAAAATTACACATTCAAAAACGATATTCAAAAACGATATTAACGATATTCCAAAATAATTAGGAAAAAGTTTTCACTATTTTCCAGCTGTGAAAAGTGAGTTTAGAGGAGACTTGGGGTTGGGAAAGAAAAACTGTATCGAATTCTAGAAAACCATGTAGTATTAATAGGCCTATAAAGGGGAACTACTCTCTTTCTAATATCTCGAAATCTTCACCAGATTTTAGTTTTTAGTTGTTCTAGAGGATTAAATGACTGTAAATGTGGTAAACTTATAACTTTCATAAATTATTTCATATTTATAAAAAAATTAACTATCCCATACGAAGGGGAAGGCTAGAATTAAATTAATTATCCCATACGAAGGAGAAGGTTAGATTTAAAGTTAATGGTTGCATTTTTATTTTGAAAGTTTGCATCATATCTTTATTTTCAATTTCTTTGTTAGAAGTGGACATGGGATAATTTTACATTTATGATTTTTAAAATCAAATTTTAAGAATGTTTTGTTCATAATATCAAAGAATTTATGGCCAACCTATTGTAAGAGTTCAAAAAGTTTATTTAAATAAAATTAAAATTTTATGTAGAGGTGTTTTTAATGAAAGCATAGTTTTTGTTAAGAAAATTGCTTAGCTTGAATTATATTTTGTCGAACTCTTTTATATCTCATTTTATATAGGATTTAATATCTCATATCTCATATTATATAAGATTTAATATTTTATATTATATAAGATTTTAATATCTCATATCTTATGTTATATAGGATTTAATATTTCATGTTATATAAGATTTTAAAATTTTCACTGTAGATGATATCTATGAGTGGTGAGATATTGTCATCTGTGAAAAATATTAATTAATATTTGAGAGATATAATAGTAAATACTTAGAGAAAATTTTAAATATTGTTAAAATTTAGTGATGAGCTAACCAATGATGCAAAAATGTTTTAATGCACTTACATAAATTGGTATATCATGTTATAGGTTGTCTAGGTTATTTAAGTCCAAGGGACTCAAGATTGAATTTAGAGATACATGTCATGCTAGTAATATAAGTTAGCAAATTTGCCATGAAAACTGAATCTATGTAACGTTTTCTAGTGATTGTCATTGTCTTAGTGTAAAGATAGATGAAAAAGCATGGGTTTACCAATAACCATTCCACTCGAAATCAAGCCATCATTCATTAATCTCAAAAGAAAGGAAGGTAAAAATAACATAGAGTAAACACAAAAAATATTTTTTTTTGAAATCAAAAGAAAAGTCTTATGTTAATGGATTAGGGACAATGCTCAGGGCTCAACAAGTGTTGACACATTAAACAAATTAAAATCTTTGAAATCTTGTTTCTCAAGTCTTATGGAAACTTAGAAGAAGTAATGATAATTTCTTATTGAAAACATGTCCATGTCAAAAGTGGGTTCCAACTTGACAATTTCTTGTCTATTAGCTTCATAACAATATAATCCTTAACACGAATAAGTTGTTAGTTCAAATTGAGGGGCCAACTCTATGGAGTTAATTCCTTGCATATCCATTCATGACCTTAAGTAACAACCGCAATTATAGAGTTGTTATAGATCTAACATTTTAATATTTCTCGAGGTTAGCTTATCATGCCCTCATGGTGTTTCTCCACTTCCAATGAGAATCCACAACCCCAATGAAGTTACCTTGATATCATATAGCTTGACTTATTATTAGCAAAGCTCTGTATCCCTAGCAAAAATACCAATATTTCCCATTATCAATTTAATTTCCTTTCTTGATCTTTTACACTTTGATTTTTCTTTAAGAAATTGGTAGTGTTAAGGAGGTTGCAAGATGGTTTTCATTGATGTCAAATTTTGTCACTAACATATAAAAATATCAAACTCACAAGAGTTTGTTGTAATGTGTCTCCTTAGATGGAATTGGAGCCTTGGTAAGAGTATTAATGGATGTTTCTACCTAGCTAAAGTGAAGGATGGAGATTATATATTTGAAGGCATTTATTTTGAGTATATGAGCTTAGGTGCCTAAAAAAATTCCAACCTATTGACTGGCCAAAATGCATGACCAACAATTACGGTTTAGGGGTCTCCCCATTTTGAAGCCCTAAACAAACTTCAAAATTTTTGGGATAGGAGATCCATCTAGTATGTGGGCCCAACTGCCATCGTGTATGTGTTACTCTTGGTTATCAAACGCAGATGTTGGCTTATTGGGGCTTGGCCCAGGTTCAGAGTTAAGTTAGCCAAACAAATGTTGGTACTATTGGCCCTTTTGACAATAGTCAGCGGAGCGCAGACTGAGGTCTCACCTGAAGTAGTATGGGAGGGTGTTAGAACCAGGTTTCCGCACCTTGAAGATGTCCGAGGAGTTCAACTGGTTCACAGTTTGACCCTGCACGTAGGTTGCTTCATGCACTTTCCCGTACTTCGCAGCTTGATATGCTGCCATCACGCAGCCCTACCCAAGGGCTAAACGTCGCGCTCTGCATTTTTACCCAAGACCTTACTGGAATTCCATTGTTAGTTAATTAGCTTTGCTTACTTGAGTGCTTTAAGTTATACTTACCAATATAAACCATTCATACAGGTGTGCGCAGTAAATAAACAATATATTTGCATATTATATCAATCATTCATTAACCCAAGAATAGATACACATAATCATAACAAAACTTCTCTTTATTAATTCCTTCCTTGGTTACAGTCCCGACTTCACCCTACGCACTCAACTGTAGACTACTAGGCCTTTGCGCACTCAGATGCAGAGCCTTCTCCTACTCTACGACCCAAAGACACACTTTACACTTTGACTCAGTCACTTGGACTTTTTTTCTTCCTTCTTCCTTCTCTCCTTTTACACTTAGAGCCTCGCTCTATTTATACAATCCCATGGTCCGTGGACCATGGGTAGGTCTATCCAACCGACACTACATTAGAAAACTAGGGCGGACAACCCCGTGACTCTATCATACTTTTGTGCCCCGCGCCCGCAATTCGTGCAGCTTTACAACAAGATTCAGACAAAACTTGGGCTTTGAGCCCCAAAACATGCCTTGGGGGGATTCCATGCCCAACAGGCCCCCAACGCAAACATTGTGACTCACCCTTGATTCACTTTGTCAGCACGGTGATCTTTGCGTGGAGTCTCTCAACTATTCTCGAACTGCGCGAAGGTCAGTAGTGCACTGAGCTGCTACTTGGTGGATCTGCTGCATACGTTGTTTTGAGACCTCTATGTCAGGAGTGCTTCTTTGCATCAATGTGTTCATCCCCTACATGTGTGCGAGCTTTCCTTCGATGTCTGTCGTGATGGTGAAGGCCTTGTTGATCCAAAGCTGGACGTGCGCTGTTAGGACTGCTTCCTTATCTCGTGCTGCATCCACCTGCTCCTTCAGTGCTTTAACCTACTACATCCACGCAAGCCTCTGGGTGAGGATCACCATCTGTGCACTTCCTCGGACATTGTCATACTATTGTTGGAGTTCTCGTGCCTCTATCTCTAAGCGTTGGATGTTGGGGGCCTCCTGTAGAGTTGTGAGGACCCCAAGTGATGCTTCCAACATGCTAGTGGAGTCTCACACTGCACCTCCGATTTCCTCCAATCACGTTGGGATAATGCTAGCGTGTTGTTCTCTGACTTCCGGGGGAGTGGATGGCTACGCCTTTAACCGTAGCTCGGCGATCTGAAGATTCAGCTCCAGCTGAACCTTTGTCATTTCCTCCCTAGCCTCACATACCCCTGCTGCTAACCTGTGGATCCACACCTCCGCTGGTATATCTTCTAGGATGGCTAGCTCCAGGACGCTTTGGCAAGCATCATCTATCACATGTACCAACTGTTGACTTTGCAACACCAATTCGTCGCACTGCAAGCTTAGTTGTTCCATATTTATTTTTTGCTCATTGAGGACTTGGAGCGCATGGCTCTCCCTAGCTCACAGCTCTGCAGTTATCCCATCCTGCAACACATATAATGTCTCACGCGGGAGGGTAGCTATATTAACATCGAGACTTTTCAGCACACAAACTGAAGCCCTGTCAGCCTCATTTAATGTCACTAGTGCCCCTTTCGGCAGCACTATTGTGCTCGTCATCCGTGCACACAACACTTGCTTTGCTGTCATGGATCCAACTATGAGGTTGGTAAAAAGGGTACCAACCTAAGGGGGGCGCGCCTATAATTCCTACAACTGTGCTCTGAGGGCCCTCAACACAATCTGGTTCTCCTACATGAAATCTTGGATAGCCTCATTGGTGACATCGCGCACCGTCTCGCCGATGTCATGTAGTTCACCCTCGGTTAGGGTGATCGGGTCAATGGACAATTTCAAGGCCTTGACCTTCTTCCGCGACCCTGCTCGCTCTACTAGGTGTTGGCTCTTCAGTTGTGTTGACGTAGTTCATGGGTCCATGCCTCCTTCTTCTATTTCATCTTCCTCTGCTTCCTGCCCCTGCGAAGGCATTATTTGTCCCTTGCCCACCTTCGCAGCTGCTTCCTATGCTGTTGCTGCAGCGAAAACCTTTTCCTGCTCAGCTGCTTTCTGTGTCACATCCCGTGCTGCCCGCACTTCTACTTCTGTTGTTTCCTTCCTTCGTTTTTCGGCCAACTATGTGATGCGCAGCTTGGCCTCGTCTTTCTTCTTTTGTGTTGCTGACTTCTCGATTTCTGCAATGTTTGTGGCACGCCATTCCGATGGCCATGCCTCCAGGACATTGAAAATGGTATCATCAGTGGCTACAAAGGGTAGCTTTGTCCACTGTTTAGTCAGGTCCTTGTGCGCCCTGATATATATGTTATGGATGTCTGCCTTAAATTCTGCAAAACTAAGCAGACTGTTGTAAACCGTGAGTGACAACTGCGACTTACGGTTGATCCCCATTCTGAGGTTCATCTCCATAAACGCCCAGAATATTTTGTTGTCGCATATCCTTTTAGCATCCTTCATGGCCCAGAGTGAAGCATACTTCGCGACCTCCAGTAAATCTCTGCCAGTTATGGGGAATTGACTATCCTCCAACAATTCCCTAGCTACGATCACTGTGGACAACAACAGCCATGCATAGTGGAACGTTTTTCCTTTTTCTTGGGCTTCGCGACAATTCTCCAAAAATTCGGTGCAAAGGAATTCGAACCAATTAAACTGGACCCCCTCCGTGCACTACTTGACCAGTGTGACCATCAGCGCGGGTACATTGTCTGTGTGGCACTTGAGCATAACTTTTCATGCCAGGATTTGGGTTGCCATGCTTATTTCTTTGTCCTTGATGCTAGAGATGGCGTAGCCCCTCTTATTCTTTTCCATCTTGTACTTTTTCTTCATGACCTCTGCGATGGCCAAATCACTACCCTTCCCTTCCCATATGGCCACGGGGTCCTCTCCTTTATATGGAAGCTGGGAGACACGATGAATCAAGTCTGCCATGATGGGGATGGGCTCCTCCAACCATAAAGACCCATCATGCATGAGTCATAGAAGCTTCTTGATGACGAAAATGGTCGTTGGGGCATAGTGAAAATGCGGCACCCAAAGTAGGTTCAGCAGCCCGACCTTTTCCACCCTGCGCAACCACTTCCACGACTCTAATGCTGTCACCCCCCCATAGTGTTTTGCTTCATGCGGTTTCCGGTCTTACGGTGAGGGAACTTCCCCTAGGTAGCGAGGTCCTAATCTTCGAATTTCAGGCTCAGCACGTGGCCCAGGTGCATGCCTTCAAACATAATGCCATTTGGGAGGAGCGGGGTCTAGAGCGAGCTCTTGGTCTCGTCCAAGTCCTTGGGCACTTTGGCCTTCCCTTTTCACCGAGGGACATAGGCGGGTAGTTTTGTTGCAGAGTGCGTAGGCTGAGTATCCACCTCCATGCCTTCACCTTCATCTGCGATGATAAGATCCCACATATCTTCTTCTTCTTCGTCTATTTCTATAGTGACGACTTTCCCCTTCTCCTCCATCAATAGTTTTGTTTGCAGTGGGTTCCTTAGGGACACGCGTACAGGATCCATTACTTGTTTGTCCTTCTTGGGTCTTGGCGTGCATGGTGATTTCAGGTTTTTGCCACAATCTCAGCACCTTCTGGAACATCCCCCATAGTTAGGGCTTATGCAGCCTCCTCGATGGTCACTTATGTTATCTCCATACCATCCTTAGTTGTTGCCATTGTATCTGTGCAACAATCTATCACTCGCGAATTCAGGGGCTTAATCAATGCTCGGCTCACAACAATCAGGGTTCTGCTCAACCGCTCAATTCGCAAATGACCAAGTGTTGTTTGCTGGGCAGCCCTTTGTATTTTATAGTGCTTTTGGAATTTGAATTCGATCGTTCCCCCCAAATCCAGTTCATTAATGCTCCCTTGGCAGCAGATTTTCCCAGATTTTTCCCATAAATCGCGTCTTAAATACCTACCTCCCGCTCCATTTGGCCTCAAGTCGAGCATCCCATCATGAATAGTGACTTCAATGGTCACTTTCTGGCCAACTGGCACGGCAGCGCAGCCCCCCGTGTGCGGTCGCGGACCTTGTGACTCTTTATTTTTGTGCACATCTCCAATATCGCGCATCTCCTGAGCAGAATAGTTTATAGTCCCATGCTCCCTTCCAACTTCCTGGAGTGCTAAGACTGTCCTTCCCTCAACTAGTCAGGTGGTCGCACCACCCGTGAAAAGTTTCATCTGATCATTCATCATGTTTCCTGGAGAATCTATACCTTTTACTATTATGGTCGGCATCACGTACTTTATTACTTGCAACACGCTACCCTGATCATTATGCTTAGAAATATGCAGTCCAATCCAAGGCATCAGACTGATCAATTCATGGCAATAGGCCTTAACCCTATGATCGTGATCACATGCACCCTACTTTGCCATTCTGGTCTTTTTGCCAAGAAAATATTTCTTTATTTCGTCCTCCATGTTACACAGTAACTTGTCACTGTCTTCATCCCAGTCTTCCTACTGTGTCATGTGTCCAAGTCAAACATGCTCATATGAGACAAATGCTCTTTGATGTTGCCAAATGACCCACTTTTCCTACGTTATCTGTCTCATTGCGTCTGTTGGCTAAATATACGCACTGAAGGACGCTCCAAAGCAGTCCAGAAGCGCTGCCATCGCGGAAGTACACCTGATTCTCGCGATGGTCCAATTTTATGTGCCAGTGCGAGGTTGCTTGTGATCTTTAGCGATGACCTGACTAGCTACGTTATTCAATAGCGATGTCAGCGCAGAAGATCAATTATGTGCCCACGATGATCAAAATTAGGCGAATTTGTTCCAACAATCGGCCTTCCAGATGACTCCAGACCTGGTTTTTGGCCTAGTTTGTGTCGCCCTCCTTTCTCTAGCATGGCTATTCCGTCATTTGTGCTACCTTCCTTGGATATAAGCTCACTCTTCCACCTTTCATGGAGACTCCTTCTCCTATTTAAACTCTCACCATTGCTATGTGCTGCTAGTTTTTGGATAGTTTTTGGAATGGTTGCTGATAGTTGGCTAGTGGAGCAGTGTTGTTAGTGTTTGTGAGTTTGCTAGATAGCTGGTGTGAGTGTGACAAGTGTGGGATTATTGATAGCTTGTGGAAGGTTGTGAAGTGCCCTTAATCTTGTGTAAAACTTGTGAGTGAGAGAAACTTATGTCGGGAGATCCATCTTCAAAGAGTGAATGCTTGAGGAACATGCTGGCTGGACCCTTCTGAGAAGGCTTGTGACATCAAGAATTTGGTTGTAAGCTTACTCTTATTTCATTATTAATGCAATCAATGATGTTTTCCTATGTCTTGTATGTAAGTTACTTGATAGCTCATGACTTCTTGACTTTGTGAGTAAATAGATCATTGTTGTTCCGATTATGTGCTTTGTTGTATTTCCTTTGCATTATTTCAGGTTGATTACTCATTAAGAGAAGGAAGCGGAAGCTGGAGCAGCGCAATGGAACTCCATCGACCACCGGTTGAGGTAGGCCTCCAACTATGACTGTTTAAGGAAAGTTATTTTTGATCTATCCTTGCCTGTGACTAGACCCACTCTAGGGCTATAGGGGTTGCCTCTGTCCATAGAGGGAACACTTTCCTGCATCACAAAATGGTGACTCCACTGGGGAGTTTGGCCTATGTTCTTCTCTTGTTTGCTCTTGTTTTGATTTTGATTTTGGCCTCTATTGAAGTTTGGGGATTAATTATCAGTCTTTTGAGTTTACTGGGTTGATCTGGGAAATACCTCTATTTGATTGAAGGGTTGACTGGTTTTGGTTCGGGAGTTTTTGTTCATTTTTCATTGCTTTTTGCATCATCACAGAAAAAAGCCTAACAGTCATGATGTCATCACCACTTTGTAGCTTTTTACCCGCGATGATCTCGGGTTGCTAGCTTAATTCCCGCAACGACTCTTGAAATCGCATCATCGCAGAAAATAGGTGTATTTCCGCGATCATCTCGGGTTGTCAATGTAAAACTTGCACTGACATCTCTAGTTGTCTATCCATCACCAGCGATGGTATCTCATTTAGCGATGACATCTCTAGTTGTTAGTGTAACACTTGCGATGATTCCTGTAAAGTTGTTTTTATGACTTTACCTCCTGAATTCATCAATCTTGTTTATCCCCTGTTGTTTCTTGTCTCTCATTAGCTTGTTTTAAATGCTTTTGGTTAGGGTACTGTCTCTTTGATTTCATTTGAGTGAGTCTTGTGTTTTTTAGACCATGTGACCTAGCCCTTTAGAAGTTTCGTCAAGAAACCGTTTTCTTGGGTTACTTGTCTATTCAAGGTTCATCCACAACCGTCTTATTGATTTGCTTGAGGCTTTTTCACTACTTGTTTCTGGTTGATTTTTAGTGTCGATTATTGAACCAATTTTTTTATGTTGATTCGTTTTCATCACTACAAAGCATAGATCACAATTGTTTGGATTGATCAGTTCACACTTGCTTGTTTACAAAAAGAAAATCAAAAGTTTTCATTCATTTAGCATATGAAAGTGAAAGGACATTTGCATTACGAATTTTCATGTTTGAGAAATTGGAAAGCAAATTTTAAATCTTTCATTAGTAGTATCGATGCATCATGAGATTAGTGGATTGATGCATTGTGTTTTTTAGTGTTTGCATTCACTTGTCTTGGTTTGGGAATGAACTCTCTACCTTTCTGTAAGTAGGTCTTCATAAAAAAGAAGGATATTTCATTCATCGTAGCTGCATCCTAGGATTTGTTATATACATACGGTAAGGCCTGAAAACTGAAACATAATCCAAGATCAACTCTAAAATTAACTAAATAAATCTAACAATGCATTGGAACATAATGCACACTATTTAGAGGTCTAGGCTAGAGATGTGCTCCGACATTGTTAGACCTAGTCACTTTTGTTTCCACTCAAGGTTGGGTGATTCCTCCTTCTGTGACTCAATAGTAGTCTAGTACAGAATTGTGCTCCCATGTACCATCGAGTATATGTTGGGAGACCCCACTAGGTTATATTCCTTTATCCTTAGGAAGCCATGTCTGCCACCTTGCAAACTGTAACGCACTGAACACAACATTCGGGAAGATTGACTGCCGTACGGAAAGTCCTTGGTTTTCATATGATCGCCAAGGTGTATATGCAGTTTTACGGGTTGTTTGGTAAACCTTTTGCCTAGTTCTCCAGAGTAGTCACTTTTGTTCCTTTTCAGACTCCTTAAAAGAAAAGGTCCATCTGAGCACTTGTCCTTTCAGGCTCATTAAACCTCGAAAGAGATAGAGTCACCTTTTCATCCTTTTCTCAACTCTTGAAACATGAAAAGGTCAATTTTTGTTCCCGTGTCATAAAATTTACTGCCCACGCAACATTCCTGGTAAAATTTCGAGTTCTTAGTTGTGATAAGAGTGCTTTTCAGGATTGTTCTTGATGGCAACATTCCCTGAGTCTACCAGCCAAGGTCTTCCCCCGGATGGAAATCCTGGTCCATTTCCTCCATTTGGAAATGCCGGTGCTCCATATATGGCAACATTGTCTTTTCCTGGGTTAACCATCGATTTGCTCATGTGGTTATTTTCAACCTCAGTGGTCTCGAGTGTCATGACTCCTGTTCCATCATCTCCTTCATTTGAATCACGACATGATGATTCCAAGGTTGAGCCTATGCCTTCTTCCCCTGTTTCTTCCTCCTCCTCTCCTCCTTCGCCTAGTGAAAGTTTCACATCTAGTAACCAGGAGACTAAGAAGAAGAAGATGATGATGATGAATAAGAAGAAGTCTAATAAATGCAAGGCCACCTATGCAGTTACTGCTCCAAGTACATCTCAGGTTGAACCACCTTTGGCTCCTCCACAGAAGGATAAGTTTCCTTGTAAATTGTGCAAGGGTGACCATCTTCTTCGTGATTGTCCTGGAATTCCTAGGATCTTAGAAGTATGGTCTCATGATCCAGCTCATCCCTTATCGTCCTTTGAAGCTCATGGCGATGCTACCCTATCAACTGGTAACAATAAGAAGAAAGGGAAGAATCAATTCCCCTGTAGACTGTGTGAAGGCAACCATCCCCTTCACCTTTGTCCGCTCATGGATAAAGCTTCCGCCATTTTGGAAAGTCTTACAGATTCTTCACCCCAACTTCCCATTGGTTACTAGAGGCTCTCTTCAGACCCTCTCCCCATTGACAAAGAGATTTCCTTAGATTCTTCTCTTTTCCATCTTCCTCTTTCCGAACCTGGCTATGCTCAGCCTGTTCCAGACCAACCATTGGTCAGAGAGAGTGTCGACTTGGGTTCGCCACCTATTGATCACTCTGTTTTGGAAGAGCATCATGCTCATGTTCTTCTCGTCTCGTCAGATTCTCCTGAGTCTGAGGACGACCGTCCTATCCCTGCTAATCACGAGAGTCTTTCTTCGGTTCCTGTAGAGCAAGGGGGCAATCATACGATTCCCCCACCAAGTAGTTCAGTCATTTCCTTTGACTGGAGTCATTTGACTACATTCCGCCTTCCATCCCATCTACCTTTCCAGATTACAGTACATGCCTATGATAAGGCAGTACCTAGCACTGTCTTGGATGAGGGTGCGTCTGTCAGTCTTATGCCTTCCACTACTTGGCAAGCTTTGGGCTCCCCACCGCTTGTGCCAGTCACACAGAATCTATTGGCGTTTGACGGAGGAACCAATCAACCTTTAGGGATCCTCCTGAAGCTTCCTGTTACCTTAGGGGGGAAAACTGTCTATATAGACATTATGGTTGTCCAAGGTGCTTTAGATTTCAATCTTCTCCTTGGCCGTGACTATGTTTATGCCATGGGGGCCCTCGTCTCTTCACTTTTATGTGTGGTTTGTTTTCCACACGATGGAAGAATGGTGACTATAGATCAATTATCATTCTTTAGTCCTCGGTGCCTCCTGCGCAGTTGTCATCCCCTCTCGGTTCTTGCTCGCAAGCAGTGCCTTCCTTGCCACAGGTCAATTATGTGGCTACCCGTTCTGTCTCTGCCTCTGCTGATGATCATGCAGATGGTCTTGTACATCATGTACTGGGGGCATTGGAACCCGATCTGTCATTGGTGCATCATGACATGTATTCCTCCGAGAGTGCATTTATTCCATCCAACGAAGACCTCTTGGGAGCCATGTTCTCATGTGGCCCATGAAAAGGAGTTACGAGGATAGTTTGTTCCTGTGTCAACCTCGTTAAAAAATGAAACAAGGCGTACTGAGGATAGTTCTGATCTTGTGTCGACCTCGTTAGAAAATGAAACAAGGTGCCCGAGGATAGTTCTGATCTTGTGTCGACCTCATTAAAAAATGAAACAAGGAGTCTCGAGCAGAGTTCCTTCTCTTGTGTCAAGCTCGTTACAAAATGAAACAAGGGTTATGAGGATAGTTCTTTTACTATGTCAACCTCATTAAAAAATGAAACAACTCCTCCTTTTCCAAATCGAGTCTTTGATTAAGATCTCGTAAAATCCAAGTCGAGTCTTTCCAAGATCTCGAAAGTGAACCTTCATTCCATCCACCTCGTTGAATGCAATGAAGCTTGTGGGGCATGTACCTTGGTTTGCAACATTATGCTGGGGGCATGTGAACTTATAATAAGCATAGTTTTTCATTTCAAGCTTGTGTAAACATGAAACCGAATCCAAGCAGAGTTCTCCATGGTTCAATCTTGTGTAAAAATGAACCCATACCCGATTTACATCTCGTGATTGCCGTTTATCCACTAAATTTTGCTAGATGAGCCTTGGTTGTTTTATTCCATTGCCACCATCTCTTTGGTTGATCATATGCTTTCACTTGGTTGTTTATCCTTTCCTGAGGAACTGTAGCGATGAGTGGTATTATTAGCCAGCCTCTTGACCATTACATGTTTTGAGTAGTTCCACCATTGCCGGAACCAGTTGTTGCCCTTTATACCACTCGTTCCTCCAAGACGAGTCTCCTTTAAGCTCTTTTCTGACTCGTAAAAGATGAGAAGATTGCTGAGTATTTTTCCCTTTTTGACTCATTAAAGAGAATAAAAATGGAGGTCTACTTTCAGCTCTTTTCCAACTATTTAAAGACGAAAAGATTGCCAAGTTTTCCCTCTTGACTCTCTAAAAGAAGTAAGGGCGGTCACCTTTAAGCTCTTTTCTGATCGTGTAAAAACGAAAAGATTGTCGGGCCTTTGTCGTTTCAAGCTCGTTATCGGTTACAGAATGACGTGATTCCAACCGCTTTTCTACTTTTTCAGGTCAAGGTCACTAATCACGAAAAGTACTCCTCAATTGTAATGGTCGGGCAGTTCTTTCAAGTATCATTTTATACCTTTTCGGGCTCGAGAGACACAAATCTACAAAAATGGACCCCCCCAGAGTTTTCTTTTCCATGTCTTTTTCAAACTCCCTAAACATGAAAAAGACTCTGAGTTTTACCTGTGTCGGACTTGTTAAACCTTGACAACATTGGACTCGTCACTATGATGAGACTCGAGCTTCTCCTTCCTAGGGCTCATTAAATTATTACTATGTTGGATTCATGACAGGTTTATCATTGATTTTCTATGGCAGCTAGTCACTCTTGAACATCGACACTTTTGCTTCTTGTCAGGTTGGGACATCCATACATCGTCATTTGGCCTTCCGTGGGTTTGGGTTGTCATTTAGCCTCATTCCATTTGATTCATGTTGTCTCCATCGAGCTTCTGATCTCTTGGTATCTGAATGTTGCCACCCTCCGGAGTCATATCACCGACACGTTCAAGAGTATAATCCTTCTGTAGTTTACACCCTCACCTTCTCCTTTGACATTCTGTTTCGCCATCTACCACTTGTTCCTTATCTCATGTCATTGATGGGGGAAACATTATGGCCCTCCTGCAATGGGTCGTCTCCTATCGACATTAGCTCATTATCCAGGAGATTGATCTAGAGATCCCCTTTGGTACCTTAGAGCTTGCATGACTCAATGGCAAGTTCTTCGCACCTGACGGTCGACTTTCATCATTAGTCGTCACTTAGGTGATTCCACGAGTGTTCGACTTCAGCTCCTTTTTCACACTTCGTGGATTGTGCTGGACAGTACCTTAAGAACCATTGGCATTATTGGTGGTTTCTCTCGCGCTTGTTAACGGTTTTCATCATTGACCAGTAATCACGCGATTTTCCATCATGGTCGACTTCAGCACATCTATTCGCATGTTAGGATTTGTACTATGATCGGATGGGTTCAAGACCCCAAACTCAGATTACATAAGTTTTGGCTGTGTGGATTGGTTTATAATTACATGACTCATTGATGGATGGCTGCGACTATACCTGAGTCTTCATGGATGGCCGTGACCATACCTTTATCATCATCATGGTCTCATTAGCTAGATGGTTACGTCCATACCACAGACCTATTTCATATGTCTTTTGGATGGTTGTGCCCATGCCTAGACTACATGTACTTCATTATCAGAGATATTAGTTGTACTTGCGTGCAGGTTCTTCCAGATGGTGTTCCAGCTCAGTCAGTTTCATAAAGCATTTCACCCCTCCCACTATCTCGGGCTTCATACTTTAGGGGGCATCTGTTACACAGTAATTTGTCGCTGTATTCATCCCAGTCTTCCTACTGTGTCATGTGTCCAAATCAAACATGCTCATATGAGACAAATGCTCTCTAATGTTGCCAAATGACCCACTTTTCCTAAGTTATCTGCCTCATCGCGTCTGTTGGCTAAATAAACGCACTGAAGGGCGCTCCAAAATAGTCCAGAAGCGCTGCCATCGTGGAAGTACACCTGATTCCCACGATGGTCCGATTTTATGTGCCAGCACGAGGTTGCTTGTGATATTTAGCAATGACTTGACTAGCTACGTTATTCAATAGCGTTGTCAGCACAGAAGATCAGTTATGTGCCCGCGATGATCCAGATTGGGCGAATTTGTTCCAACAGTCAGCCTTCCAGATGACTCCAGACCTGGTTGTTGGCCTAGTTTGTGTCGCCCTCCTTTCTCTGGCATGGTTGTTTCTTCATTTCTGCTACATTCCTTGGAGATAAGCTCACTCTTCGACCTTTCATGGAGACTCCTTCTCCTATTTAAACTCTCACCATTGCTATGTGCTGCTAGTTTTTGGAATGGTTGCTGATAGTTGGCTAGTGGAGCAGTGCTGTTAGTGTTTGTGAGTTTTCTAGATAGCTGGTGTGAGTGTTACAAGTGTGGGATTGTTGATAGCTTGTGGAATGTTATGAAGTGCCCTTAATCTTGTGTAAAACTTGTGAGTGAGAGAGACTTATGTTGGGAGATCCATCTTCAAAGAGTGAATTCTTGAGGAACATGTTGGCTGGACCCTTCTGAGAAGGCTTGTGACGTCAAGACTTTGGTTGCAAGCTTACTCTTATTTCATTATTAATGCAATCAATGATGTTTTCCTATGTCTTGTATGTAATTTACTTGATAGCTCATGATTTCTTGACTTTGTGAGTAAATAGATCATTGTTGTTCCACTTATGTGATTTGTTTAATTTCCTTTGCATTGTTTCAGGTTGATTACTCATTAGGAGAAGGAAGCGGAAGCTGGAGAAGTGCAACGGAACTCCATCGACCACTGGTTGAGGTAGACCTCCAACTATGACTGTTTAAGGAAAGCTATTGTTGATCTGTCCTTGTTTGTGACTAGACCCACTCTAAGGCTAGAGGGGTTGCCTCTGTCCATAGAGGGAACACTTTCCTGCATCAAAAATTAAATTTGTAATGCAGGAAAGTGTTCCCTCTATGGACAGAGGCAACCCCTCTAGCCCTAGAGTGGGTCTAATCACAAACAAGGATAGATCAAAAATAGCTTTCCTTAAACAGTCATAGTTGGAGGCCTACCTCAACCGATGGTCGATGGAGTTCCGTTGCGCTACTCCAGCTTCCGCTTCCTTCTCCTAATGGGTAATCAACCTGAAACAATGCAAAGGAAATACAACAAAGCACGTAACTAGAAAAATAATGATTTATTTACTCACAAAGTCAAGAAGTCATGAGCTATCAAGTAAATTATATACAAGACATAGGAAAACATCATTGATTGCATTAATAATGAAATAAGAGTAAGCTTACAACCAAAGTCTTGACGTCACAAGCCTTCTCAGAAGGGTCCAACCAACATGTTCCTCAAGCATTCACTCTTTGAAGATGGATCTTCCAACATAAGTCTCTCTCACTCACAAGTTTTACACAAGATTAAGGGCACTTCACAACCTTCCGCAGACTATCAACAATCCCACACTTGTCACACTCACACCAGCTATCTAGCAAACTCACAAACACTAACATCACTGCTCCACTAGCCAACTATCAGCAACCATTCCAAAAACTATCCAAAAACTAGCAGCACATAACAAAGGTGAGAGTTTAAATAGGAGAAGGAGTCTCCATGAAAGGTGGAAGAGTGAGCTTATCTCCAAGGAAGGTAGCACAAATGACAAAACAACCATGCCAGAGAAAGGAGGGCGACACAAACTAGGCCAACGACCAGGTCTGGAGTCATTTGGAAGGCCGACTATTGGAACAAATTCTCCCAATCTGGATCATCACGGGCACATAAATGATCTTCTGCGCTGACATCGCTATTGAATAACATAGCTAGTTAGGTCATCACTAAAGATCACAAGCAACCTCACGCTGGAACATAAAATTGGACCATCCCGGGAATCAAGTGTACTTCCGTGATGGCAACGCTTCTGCACTGTTTTGGAGTGCCCTTCAGCGCATTTGTTTAGCCAACAGACACGATGAGACAGATAACTTAGGAAAGGTGGGTCATTTGGAAACATCAGAGAGCATTTTTCTCACATGAGCATGTTTGACTTGGACACATGACACAGTAGGAAGACTGGGATGAAGACAGTGAAAAATTACTGTGTAACACTCCATCTTCTTGACTTCCGCGTCCATCAAAATGCTTTTCTTCCTTAACCGTACCATTTCTTCTTCAAGTTTGTGGAGTCTAAGGTTTTGCCGTTGCATTTCTTCCTCAAGTCCCATACGTTCTATTTCTTGTGGCTATGTGATCCCTTCTTTCTGGGCTTCGTGAACCATCATATCTACTGGTGCTACTATGCATGGACTAGGTTTTGCATGCTCCATGGGGATTACAACATTCGCTTCATACTTTTTCTTCGAAAGTGCCCACGCGGTCAGGGTTTTGCACATGGTCCTATAAGCCCAAAGAACCACTGGTATGCGTAGGTCCTATTCAGTTCGTTTCACATGGTGGACGTGTTCAGTGCTTCGCGCACTTTGTCAAAAGCTTCTGCATGAATATGCTTCTACGTACTTGGTCTTACCATATCTCCTAGTCCCAACTACAGGGGTCATTCGTGCCATTGTCTTGCTCGCTCCTGCTTGTCGGTCATGTTTCCTATCATAGGGATGGTGTGCATTCGTGCAGGTTGCGCACCATACCCCTATACCCATCTAGAAAGGTGGGCACGCGGGCTATTTCATCTGCCATACTTGGCTTTCATCCACATCTGAGGCTTTTCAAATTGCATCCGCATCATCCTTCTACATTCACGCCAGTCCTCAAAACTTCTTTGATGCATACCCCACCATCTTGTGGGTGTAGTGTGTAGTACCCATTTCAAAGCGTCGAAACACTTCTGTTCCGGTACTTCTCTTTCAAACCTTTTCAAGAAATCATCCACCTCGCTCAACCCAACATACATAGGTAGATCTCTTACCTCTCTTGCCACGCAGTAGCAATCTTGTCATCATGTTACAGTTGAGCGTGGTTACCTCGTGTAACCAATTTTGCCATCGTTCTATTTCCTCGTCCGAATCTGAGGTGCAAGAGCTTTTGTGCTCCCACGAGAGTCTTCCATCCGTTGTTGGATTTACCCAGTCTTGATCCCACGTGGTTATCTTGTAGATACAGTCTAGATCATCGTCACTATCGTAGTCATGCACTAGCTCTGTGTAGCATGATCCTTCCATAGGGTATAAAGGTACCACTACGCGTAATGACTTTTTCTTAAAAATCATCTTGCCTTTCTTTAGATTTATCACTCCATTCATGTCAGTGGCCCAATCTATTCCCAGTAGTGTGGTATAGGGATTGCTATCATCAACAATCTCTATCACTTCAAAATATGCTAGTGTTATCACACCTTTGATATCTACCATTATTCCCTACAATCTTCCCATAGGTAGGATCTTTTGCTGGTTTGCCATTCACAATTGAATAGGAGACCATTGCAGCACAGGCCTACCCATGCGCTCCCATGTCTACTTTGGTAGGACGTTCATGTCTAATCCTAGATCCAAAATCACTTGATCTATTTCATATTCCCCGATCTACGCGGTCAATCTAATCTTTCTTCGTATTCGCGTTGTGTGCTTCCCAAGCTTCCGGACTACGCGTGGTTCTCCTGGTGTGGTTCCAACACATCCAGTGATGAGTTCTTGTAGCCCCTTCACAACTTTGTTGTCGTGCAGTAGCTTCATGCATGTCTCCAAAAATGCAGGGAGCATTGGTGGGTCTATTCCCAGCTCCAGTTTGTTTTTACTTCCTGAAGTGGAGGCATCCATGAAGCTCTTCTTAGCTTCCATGAATGTCTCCTTAGCACACTCTGAATAAAATTCTGGTTCCCTTGTTGGAGCCCTACGAACCTAGGTACTCTGTTTGGGTTGCTTGCCTTTGTCATCTCTTGTCGTGATACCACATTGGAGCACGATATTTACATTCGGGTCTTCCTCAGGTGGCTCAGACCTTATCATTTACAGATTCTGAGTTGGGGGAGGTTGGAGTGCTCCTTTATCACGCAACCTCGCTATCAACATGGGAGAGTCCTCGGTCTCATTATCAAACTCAGTAAAATATAACCATGATGGTCTCGTTGGATTTGTACAATGGCGGGCATAATGCCTTGGCCCTCCACAATTGTAACATATCAGCTGGCTGCGACCTCTTCCTGGTCCCATTCCACCTCGACCTCATTCGAGCCCCTAAAATCCAGTGCGTGTGATCCTGCATTTTGATTGAGGGACCGTGTTTCAGTCTGAAATCTGTAGGTAGGAGTCTGATCCATCATCAGTTCATAACTTCTACAAGTGCACTCATCGTGGCCTACTGACCCATAGAAATTGCAGAACAACTGCTGGGAATTATGCATATACTTCTATAATAGATGGCAGTTATTTGTAGCATTCTTCCCTCCTATCTAACAAATTGCACACCATAATGCAGCCGTCGTACTTAGTCCTGCTTGTGCCTCTGTGTTATATAAATATTTAGGCACTGCAACCCCAATCACATATGTCCATAAACCAAGGGATTCTAAGTCCCTAAAAGTTTTGTTTCATACCCTAAAGGAGCAAGGTCAGCTGATTACATCATCTCCCAGAAGTTCTCCATGAAAAGCTACTCAGAACCAGTCAAAGCAGGACCATACAGACTACCCAGTGCTAAAGGTGCGATGCATCTCACTTACCACATGCAAAAAGTATGATGCATATTGGAAAGCCCTTCTATAGAGTGCGATGAGTGAGAGCAGACAAATGGCACAAGCAGTTTTCTAGGTGGAAACCTAGAGAATCTTCTAGAAGTTGCTCATTTGACATTTGCCTCTCTGAGTTCACCCAGGGATGAGTAAGAGATCTAAAATCTCCATGTGGAACCAAGAACTATGAGAGATATGACACTAATCAAAATCCCAAAAGCTAACTCACCCCCCTACAAATATCTATAAATGGATTCCTCCTCCAAGAGATCCAAAGGTTGGAATTTGGTAATTTGCAAAGAGGTGCTATTGGTTTCTCTTTGAAGACATTGTTGGGTGATCTTGCTTTGTGTGAGGTTAAGAGGGCTTTCAAGCTAGTAGGATGGTGCTGGGTCAGACCAAGTGGTTGTAATCCTCTCTTCTATGACTTTTATTAATAAAGCTATTTGAGTTTTCCTCCATATTCTTGTGTATCTCTGAATACTGTGTTTGTTATATGCATTTATATGGTCAATATATATCTGATCCTATGTTGTTTACAGTGAAAGATCTCTATGCTTTGATGGTATTGTGTTGTTGTGAATCTACAGGTGCTCTTTAAAGCTGGACAAGTAAGGAAGCAGTAGCGAGATCCTGTCAAAGGGCAAAGGAAACAAGCAAGGAGCCAAGTGGAAGACTGAGGTTGGTACTCTCTACTTCTTTCCCATCTCTCTCTCATAAAGGAAAAACAAGTGACTTTAATCTATTTGTTTCTAAGATAGCTACCCATCTTAGTGGGACTAGCAGCTCTGAATAGACAGTAGATTTCCCAATAACAAAATGGCGACCATACTGGGGAGCGATTAGTTTGATTTCTTGTCTCTATTTTTTTTATTCATAAACCACAAACAGAGCCTGAAGTCTAGCCATCTAGCCTTCGATCTACATTTTCTATGCAAGTGCTAAGTAGATCAATGTTGCTTCAGTCAATCTCTGGGTTTATTTATGATCTGAACAATTGACTTGCAAACATCCTAAGTGCCCTAGAGGTAGCTTTAGTAACCTCATTAGATCAGCCCTATACTTTGTAGTTACTAACTATCATTTGCTCGGTCTAAATCCCTGGACTAAACTGCAAACTGTGACCAAAAACCAAGCTAAAGTCTCAGTCCTTGACCATCGCACCCTCTCCTTTAGGAAATCTGGATGCATCGCACCTCCCGTGTGCAGTAGGTGGGATGCATCCCTGTTCCCCTGTGTTGCAGGTGCATTGATCAGACAAGACAAGATCTGCCTCCAGATTTTGGTTTTTTCTTCACCGTCTTCAGTTTTATTCAAGAGTTTTGTTGTCTGTGGTCAGTAGACCACTATTGAAACCCCCTTCTTTTCATCATCCAACATCTATTGTACAAATAATTGTGAATGTTTTTATCTATTGTGCGCCATTTACAGTTTTCTTTTACAAAATAGTAGCTTAATCAAACTGTTGTCTTTTGATTTGGAAGTGTCACAAGTGTTGTTTTCTGTCAAAGAAAAGAATCCAATTGTTCTTGATAGTCGATTACACTGTTACTCTTTTATTTGATCTGAATTTATAAGTATTTCAAGTGTCGAAAGCAGTTTTCAATTCAAAATCGCAAAGTTTCATCTTTCCTTTCTATCGTTTTTTGAAAAGAAAATTATTAGTACTGTCGCTTTGAAAGAAGAAATAATTCAGATTTGTACTTAGCATTCTTTTTGTCATTCACACATCAAGAAATCAAAAACAAATACATGCACATGCATTTGCATTTAGACTGCTTGTTGATTTTGTTTTAGGACAGTGCATCTAGTGTGTGCTCTCTGCTCTATGTTGAAAGGATTTCATTAATCTTTCCTTAGTAGCTAGGATTTTCATTGCAAAAAGAAGATTAAATGACTGTTTATCATCTTAGATTTCATTTTAGGAATTGTATATCTACATCATGCGGTGAACCTTAAAGGAAAACTTCTTAAGAAAGATCAACTGTAAAATAAATTCAATGAACATAAAAACGCTTTGGAACCTAACGCACAACATCTAGAAGTCTAGGCTAGAGATATACTTCGGCATCGTAAAGCCTGGTAACTGTTGCTTTCATCGTAGGTTGGGTGATTCCTCCTCTTTGAGACGATAAGTGCCAGTACAGACTTTTGCTCCCACATACCGTCAAGTATATATTGGGAGACCACAATAGGCTATATCCTTTATCCTTAGGAAGCTGTGTCTACTACCCTATCGATCGCAATTCACCGAACACAGCATTCGGGAAGATTGACTGCCGTACCGTAAAATGTATTCTGTAGTTTTGCGATTGGTTTGGTAATCCCTATGTCTAGATTTCCAGAGCAGTGTCTTTCGTTCCTTTTTAGATTCCTTAAAGGAAAAGTTCCATCTAAGCACTTGTCACTTCAAGCTCATTAAATATCGAAGGCGACTACATTCATCTTTAGCTTTTTCTTGACTCTTAAAAAGTGAAAAAGCAAGTTGTGTCAAAGCGTCTAAAATTCATTTAATACGGAATAACATTTTCCCCTCTTATTTTGAGTTGATCAAATAAATCCACAATCGTGGAAGAAAGTCAACCAAAACCCTGTTGTTCACGGAGACTGACGAGTCAACCGTCTTTGACTCCAGAAACCAAACCATTTTGGGTCAAGCGAACTCGTTTAAGTGGGTCAAAGTCTCCTGGTTTGTTTGAAACTTGTGTTTCAACATCCTCTGAGACTCTAGTTACTCCAACCTTTTATGGTATCCCTGCCTCTATGGAAGAAGTCCCACAGTTACAAGAGGACATTAGAACTAATCCTAGTGTAATAGTAAACACTTCTATTCCTAAACCAGATCCATCCAGGGTTGATTCAGAAGGTGTTACCCCTCCAACATTTGTCGCTACAGAATCTATGCCTTCTTCAGCACCAAAAATATTTTACGGACCTGAGGGTCTGCCTCTTCCACCTAGATTGATTGCTATAGAAGAGATTACGGAGGATCTTCCATCCAGTACTCCATCACATTTTGGGACTGAGATCCACCTATATCCTTCTACTTCAGAAGTTAATACCCCTTCATCGCTGGGAAGTCTTTTGGATAGACTTGATATGTCTGGACAACCATCGACATCTAAGACTATCTTGTCCAATACAACGGTAGCAGAACCTCCTGCCACCACTCCGATGATGTTTGCTAGTATACCATCTGTCCCAACTAGCTCTCAAACACTATAAGGAGTCCACACAGGGGCTATTTCAACAGTATGGTTTGCTAGTATACCATCTGTCCCAACTAGCTCTCAAACACTATAAGGAGTCCACACAGGGGCTATTTCAACAGTATGGTCTGTCCCCATTTGTTCATCCAGAATAGTATCTGGAATCTCTTATGTTGAATCTCAACAAATTGATCCTTCACAACATCAATTTGGGCAGTCTAGTCTCCAGAGGCCAATCATTCCCTTGAGCACTGGATTGCGTCCATATGAGAGTTCACAACCAAATTCAGGTTAAATTGGAATCACATCCAGCGGTTGGGTGCCAATACTACCTCAACAACTGAGAGTTGTATACTCGATGCAACCGAGTCTCCCTGTGTCGAACATCCCCACTACGCCAGCTACTGTGCCAGTGTCGCAAGTACAAGCATTGCCTGTTATATGCCAACCTCAAGTTTCTTAGGTTGTTGTACAACAACCTCCTGTCTCTGCGACACAACTGCAATCGCCAGTTAGTGGATCCTTAACTAGAGCGACTCAGGCTCAAACAGGTACTGTTACCCCTCATCTTGGTCAAATGTCAGGTATCAGGCAATAGCAAATGGTTTCACGACCATGGCTGGTGCAATATCAACAACCACAATTCCAACAAGCTTACCAAGGACCTGAGCAGCAAAACTTTACAGGTAATGGGCAGCTTTATATTCAAAACGGTTATAACCAGTGGTCTCAAATTGGTTATGCCCAACCACCTTATCAAAGTTATCAACATCAAATGCATTATGCTGGTATGAAAAGACCCACTGCTCAGGCGATCCCATCTTATCCTGGGTACGCTTCATCGAACCTGAATCAATAGTTTCCCTTCGTGGCGATTCTAGAATTACCAGATCTAAATCAGCTAACAAACGATCCAATCGCTTATGCCCCTTGGTGGCTGGTGATTCCTCATAAACTTCCATCAGATATTCCCAAATTTAATGGAAATCCGGGTGACGACCCGTCGAATCATGTGATGACCTTTCATCTGTGGCGTTCGTCCAACACTCTCAATGATGATTTGATTCGGCTTCACCTTTTTTAGCGAACGTTGACTGGTCTGGCAACAAAGTGGTATATCAAGTTGCCTAGAGCTACATTTGATAACTTCAACGCCCCTGCCACAACCTTTTTAACCCATTTTAAATTACCAATAAGGTATGAAATAGGAACAGAGCTTCTTACCAATTTCAAGCAAACGACGACCACTCACATATCCGATCATATTCATGAATGGCGATGTCATCGTAGAATGGTGAAAACATATGTTCCTGATCAGTTGTTGGCTAAATGGTTTATTAAGTCATTGTTACCTTCTATTACAGAAGATGTGGCAAAGGGAGGGGTCGTCACTGAAGAGCAGGTTATTTCTCGTGCGCAATATCTAGACTTGATCTATACTCAGTCTGGAATGCTCTATGACAAAATACCTGATACTCCTAGACCGGATTTTTCCATTCCTCCTCCTCCTAAATCAAACAAAGACTCTCACATTAGCGACGGCGTGATAGGTACGACAAGAACAAAATCGACAAAGGCTACATCTAAGTAAGCCCGTAATATTTTTTTATCAAAATTCAAATGAAGAAATTCTAACCTCGGAGGTTAATGCCGTGTCGACTGACAAAGGAAAAGAACCGACGCAACCAGGGGGAAAGAAGAAAGGGAAGAGCAAAAATAAGAAACAAGATGATTCATCTCCTGAAAAATCTTCTACAAACCCTTCTGGGAAAAAGAAACCTGCTCAACCATGCCTCATATGCGATGAGGATCATTGGATGAGAGATTGTCCATATAAAGCTGAAGTTAAGAAATTCTTTAAGAATTCAAAAACCTCAACAATATTGACAGATCTGCTTCCAAACCCAGGAACCAATATGGTTGCTAGTGACATTGCTTCCCCATCCCAAGTGCTTATGCTATCCATTTCAAAACAGCAAAATGATGCTTTGATATTGACAAGGAATAAAGATTACGGGAATCCACAGATGTCGAACAACAAGGCTACTGATCAACCTAGTAGTTCAACAACAACTTCAACCGAAGTTGTGCCACCCATCATTCCTGAGCTAATGATAAAGCCACCAAAGGGAGTTGTACACAAATCAACATTTAATCCTCGTGCCAGAGCGGCACAGAATTATAATATAGTAGAGGACTTGGCCCAATCGCCGTCCGCTATGTCGACACTTGAAGTACTACAAAATTGACCCTCCCAAAAGTAGGCTCTATTATCAGCAATAGGTGGGATTGACCCAGCAGATTCCAATCTTGTGGCCTTTAATCATAAAGGATACGAACCTCAGTTACCAGCTCAACTCGCTTTCCTCATTCAAGTGAAATCCCTCAACAAAACTGTTCATCGAATGATTATTGATGAAGGGGCATCGACATGTATTATGTCAATGAGTTGCTGGAAAAATTTAGGCTCACCACCCTTCTCGTGATTGTCAACGACGGTAAAAACATTTTATGGACGAACATACACTCCATATGGGATTTTAGGTAACTTGCAAGTCGAACTGGGGGGAAAAACAGTAGAAATTGATGTGGAAGTTATCAATGGAAACCTCAATTACAACATCCTACTAGGAAGGCCCTGGATATATGCTATGGCCGCCGTTGTGTCGACATAATTTAGAAAGATTGCATTTCCCTTCCAAGGAGGAATTACAATCGTCGACCAATAGACATTCCTCCCCAATAGTTCGCAAGTTACGGGAAGCATTCCAATGATCTACGAAAGCTCTCACTCACTTCAAAATATCGGAGTAGACCTATTAAAAGACCCCACATTGATGGGTACTTCTCCCTTACTGCCTCCAAACGACATGGAAGAAGTGGCAACGGTGGGAACCTGAAATATGGTATCTTCCATTCAGGAGATTTCCGAAAATGATATTAGCATGGATCGTCACCAGGTGTTGCCTCCAAGCCCAATAGAAATATTGTAGCAATCAATGTTCTCGGCATGTGAGGCAAACCCCAATGAACACTCGTCAAGCATTTGGGTAGATAGGTCTAATCAGTATGGCACCTCTTCAGATCCTTGGTCACATGTACATTCTACAGACAAAGGAATTGTTCAGTCAATAAACATACAAGGGGCACCTTGGGAAGATTACCACCATCGTTCCCATCTTCCGGATTACAACGAAGATTACTCCAGCGACCTTAATCATCCATCAATTTTTGATTTTCTATCAAATACTGTAAATACGGTGAATTACGAGTGAAATATTTCCAATATTGAAGAAACTATCGCCATAAATATCTCGACAAAACCAGATGTTGTAGAAAATATTCATGTTGGCAAATCTTGTTCTTCTTCAGAACTTGAAATGTATTACGCTCTCTTTCGCGAGTTCATAGATGTCTTTGCATGGTCATATGAAGAAATTCCAGGCATTGACTCGAGCATAGTTGAACACGAAATTAAGATGTATCCAGATGTCAAACCGGTAAGACAATGACTACGCTAGGTGCACCCGAAGAAAGCCGCTGCCATCAAGGCAGAAGTTGAAAAACTTCTCCGTGCTGGTTTCATTTACCCAGTTACTTTAACTAATTAGGTATCGAACATTGTTCCTGTGATGAAAAATAAAGGGACAATTAGAGTGTGTGTCGATTACAGGGATGTAAATCAATCTTGTCCAAAGGATAACTACCCTACACCCTTCATCGACCAGATAATTGATGAATGCGCCAGATGCGAAATATTTTCGTTTATGGATGGATTTTTTGGGTATAATCAAATAAATATCAGCCCATAGGACCAATCAAAGACTGCATTTATCTGTCTGTGGGGCACACATTTGCGTATCATAAGCTACCTTTTGGTTTAAAGAACGAAGGGGAAACCTTTCAGAGGGAAATGAATTATGCCTTCCATGACATCAACAACATCGTTCAACGATACCTCGATGATCTTCCGGATCACTCGTGAAGGCAGACAGAACATCCGCAACATTTGAGAGCAATATTTCGACGTTGCTGACACTACAAAATAAGACTCAACTGCACAAGTGTGTGTTTTGCATCAGTTCTGGTCGTTTACTTGGCTTTGTAGTTTCAAAGGATATAATTTGTCTCGACCCGTGCAAGATTTAGGCAATCATCGATTTTCCTCCACCTTCAAATTTGCTTCAGATTCAGAAACTCCAAGGGAAAGCAAACTTTCTGAGGAGGTTCATTCCAAATTATACCGAACTTGCTAAAGGTTATATGCGTCTCTTGAAAAAAGGAGTACCCTTCAACTGGGATCAGGTCGTGCAAGCTTAATTTGATGCTCTAAATGAATCCCTAATAAAAGCATCATTAATGTACACTCCTGATTATCAAAAAGACTTTAACCTGTATCTAGCTACAGCAGATACAGACATCACAATGGTTTTAGTTCAAGAAGACAATGGAATCGAACATCCTATTTATTATTTAAGTTGAAACTTAAATGATACATAAAGAAAATACTCATATGTTGAAAATCTAGCTCTCACAGCTGTTCAAGCAATACAAAGATTTAACCACTATATTCTCTTTTGAAAAACTATCATTTTGTCAGATTACAACCCCATGATTTACATCTTGTCGCGACAGTTGCTTGGGGGAAAATATTCAAAATGGATAGCAATTTTGCAAGATTTTGATCTAGAATTTTTAAAATCCAAATCAAAGAAAGCTTTAGTATTTGCAGAGTTACTATGTGATTTCCCATCATCGTCCAATGATTCAACATCCAAAGCAACAATTATGGATGAATCTTTGTTTCTGATATCTTCAAGTGATCCATGGTATGGAGATATAATCATTTATCTCCAAACCCAAACATATAGGTCTAATACCTCTCACTCAGAATAGAGACGTACTCGATACCAAGCAAAATACTACATGATCATTGGTGATACACTATACCGTCGTGGTATCGATACTGTTCTGCGAAGGTGCCTCACCCATGAGGAGGCCGAAAAAGTCTCGAATGATTGTCATTCAGGCGCATGTGGGGGGCACCAATCTGGTTATGCTACAGCACAAAAGATTTTACGAGCAGGATACTTCTGGCCAACAATGTTCAAATATTGCATAACCGCAGTCAGAAGTTGCCATGCCTGTCAAATCTTCAAACGCAAAACCAGAATACCACCCGCACCTCTGCAACCAGTAGTTGCTATTGGGCCATTCGCCAAATGGGGCATAGATTTCATGCAATGTAACCCCACCTCGGCTAGGGAGCATGGGTATATCATAGTCACAGTTGACTATTTTACGAAATGGGCCGAGGAGCTGCCTACATTAAACAACAGCGGTGAAACGGCCGCTCTTTTTTTTTTTTTTTCAATCATGTAGTCGCCAGGTTCTTCATTCCGCAAGCTATAGTCACAGATCATGGATCAAATTTCCGCAATCACATGATGGTTGAATTGGCCGCCAAATTAGGACTGTTCCACAACAGCTCTACTCCATATTATCTGCAAGTGAACAGGCAAGTTGAAGCGATCAACAAAGTCCTGAAACGCATGCTGCAAAGGATGATTGGAGTCCATAAACAGATTTGGCACCCAATCCTATAGTCAACCTTGTGGGCATACTGGACATCAGTGAGAAATGCCATTGAGTTTACACCCTTTCAATTGGTGTATGGATTGGAAGCAATCTTACCAGTTCAGTGTGAGATTTCGTCTCTCAAGCTCCTAGTTGACCTCCTCCCTGGAACTTCAGAGGAAGAAGCTCGTTTCTTAGAATTAATCCAACTGGATGAAACTCGTTGTGACACCACCTTAGCTAATGAAGCGCATAAGAAATGAGTCAAAGTGAAATTTGACAAGAATATCAAACCCCGCGTTTTCTCAGAAGGTGACCTGGTCTTGCTCTATGATTAGGAATTCGACAAATTGGGAGTAGGTAAGTTCTAGTCTTTATGGATGGGTCCCTATATTGTTAAGGGTGTATTAGCAAAAGGAGCCTACGAGCTAGTAGATTATGATGGGATTCCACTGTCGCAACCACGAAACGGGTTGTACCTTAAGTGTTACTATTCTTGACTTAGCATGGTAACCTCTTCATATGCTTTTGTTACATTTTTGTTTTCATTAAGAGTGATCGTTTTGGTTAGGTAATCCACTTTTGCATTTTGTTGTAGATGTTGAATCCATTGGAATCATTTGTTGGATATGCCGATGGGGCGAGTCGTAGTACACAGAATCTATCCTCTGCAGCTTGGGCCATCTTTGATCCAAGCAGTGAGTTAGTGAGTTTCAGAGGGGTGTGTATTGGTCAATCAATGAACAACATTGCTGAATATAGCGTGTTGATAGAACTCCTCTCTGATGCCACCGTGCATGGCATACACTGACTTGTCATCATGCTAGACTCACAGCTAGTCATTCTACAGCTTAAAGGCATCTATTCTGTTCAGAATCCAGCTATATATCGCATGTTCCTAAGGGTCAAGATTTTGGAAAGATAGTTTGATTCTATTTAATATCAACATATTTCGAGAAACTTAAACACATTAACCGATTCATTAGCAAATTATATGTTAGATAGACATTTGCAACATTTTTGAAAGGAAAGCATTTTATCAATAAAATGCATCAGGATAATATAACTTAACCAAAATAAAGCTTCAAAAATAAAATATATATATATATAACTGTTTATAGTTTGTACAGTGTTCTGTGTCCAGGACAAAATTTGTCACATGACCCAAAACTCAAAATGCAAGGAGGCACCCTAATCTAATGGTGCTCGTGATAACTAGTCATCGCCTATGCAATCATGCGTAAGAGCCTAGTCCATCGGCTCGGCATGCCAATGGTATGGCGTTGTAATCTCAGAGGAAGCTCATTGGTCCTCACATCTGGAATACCAAGGGTGAGACCCTCAATCTACTCCTACAACACTGCAAGAGTCTCAGATACATCCAGGTCACGAAGAATGGCCCTCCCTACAGCCTCTCCTACTGTAACGGCAGCTGATCCTCTCAAACGCGCTGCTGGTCGCACTGGCCCAATATCTGCATAATCACATGAGTTTTTTTATTATTCTTGATAAACATTTAAAAAGTGCAAGAACATTATGAAAACAATAAACAGAGATGTGGTCAGAAATTTTACCTATGACACCCCACTGCTCGCCAGTCGGCGGCACCAAATCTGGGTCACCTCGGAAATCCATCCCAGCATATGGATACTTGGCATAAACCATCTACTGACGGTTGAACCACTCAAAGAAGGCGTTAGATAATGAAACCTACGGTTGACCAACATGTCTATCCATAAGGTCGACCCATCTCTGCATCTGTGGCTTGACCGGTGGTGGTATGCCAAGTGAAATGTACTGTGGCTGCATCAGTGGGATCTTCTCCAAGGTGAAAGCAGTCAAAATAGAACCATAGCCAAAGTTCTTGGATCTTCCGTTTTTCACCTTGGTAAGCTATTCTTTGATAACTGGAAGTACTGCATCACACCAGTTGAATACCTTGGGTTCGAGGCATTCCAAGGCGTACTGCATATAGGACCTGTTGGCCAAGTGAAGGGCTGTGCTACTAGCCAATCTAGCAAAGGCGAATAAAATAGTCCTCAAAGGCCGTTCAGTGACATCTTGGATGCTGATTTTATCGTCCCTGCTCGGTTGAGATCCCTCCCTACAGTATCGGTGAATATAATCCCTCACAGATTCACCCCCACGGGCAGAACCTGCAAGTGAGAGAGGGGCACCGCACCTCAATAAACCAGTCAAAAAGTAGATGTCCTCAATAGTCATGGGGATGGATTTGCCTCTTATCTGGAAAACTTGGTTGGTAGGATCCCATACATCGAGTAAATATTGCAACAAATTGATTTGTTGCCTCATGCTGGAAATGCAGAAGAACTTAAGCAAGCCACAGTTCAGCAATGCAGCTATCGTACCTGGATCATGTAGGGAAACCATGTCCTCTTCTTCATGCTCGCATTCACGCCATGTAACAACCATTTTTCTCCAATGAATCTCTGAAAAACAAACAAGAGAAGAGTCAGGGTCTTGATTTGGCAAAAAAAAAGCAAAATTTCCATGAAAAATCAGTGCAAATGTTTTTCTCCTTGCGCCCATCGCATCCTATCTAGGAACACAATGCGATGCATGCATTCTGGCTAGTGGATAGCCTGAGATGCATTACACCTTTCGATATAGACTAGGTGCGATGGGGGCAGAACGAAATGTTCAAACCCCAGGGGCCCGGAAAAGTAGGAAAACATGCTCAAAATTCAAAAAGGAAAGAATGCAATTGAAGAGCTCAGGTTTAGCTCCTACCTGGTCCAGACGGTGCCAAAAATCATCCACAGAATCTCCCAGAATCAGCTGGTGAAAATAAAAGGGGAAAACGCCTCCAGAGCTCCAACAGTCAAAACTCCGAATGAAATGGTAAAATGAGGGGTAAAAATCTATTTTTAAGTTACTTTTCACATAATTTAAGTAAGGTATTAGATTTTAACTCATTTTTCAAGCATATGTCTTCATTTCTAATTAGTTTGATGCAACAATTGAACAGTAGTACGACCGTCAAAAGAACATAGTGTCAACGGTGAATCAAATGTCAATGACCATTATCACGAGAAGTTTTACGCGAAGTTCAATCTCGTTAAAAATTAAACCTAGCAATGAGCATATGTTCCACCAGAGTTTAAGATCATTAAAAAATGAACCCACCTCTGGTAAATAACCATCATGAATGCATTATCATCAGCTCTTGAGCCGTGGTCATGTTCTCACCATCACCTCCACTCTGTTGTTGCCAATCATTTGCCTCCATTTGATTGTTTACCCCTTTTGAGGAACAGCTATGACAAGTGATCCTATTATCCACCTTTTTACACTGTCATGATTGGAAAGTTCCAAACCTTACCTGGAACTAGCTGCTATCTGAAAACATCACTCGTTCCTCAAAAAATGAGTCTCCTTTAAGCTCTTTTCATCTAACTCATAAAATATGAAAAGATTGTCAAGCGATTGGCCTCTCCAGCTCGTTAAAGTGATTGGAAGTGCTATCCCTCCTCTAGATTTTAATATTTTTGGACCTGAGGGATTATTACACAAAAAGATCGAGCTTTGGTCTTGTTCGACTTGTTAAAACTATTGAAAAGTCATTCCTTTCGCATTGTTTTATACTTTTTCGGACTTAATGGATTATATTACGAAAAAGAAATAATGGAGTCTTCTTTCCGTCTCTTTTCAGACTCTCTAAAATTGAAAAGGACTGAGTTATCCTTGTCATTAAACTCAGTAAAACAATAGCAACAAACTTGTCCATTCAGACAAGAGCGAGTTTCACTATTGGTAGGCTCGTTAAAACATAGCGATGGGTTTGCCCGAAGGGAAAATTATAGAACAAGCATATGTTATCCTCCTCAAGCTTGACAAAAATAAAGAGGTACTAGTCAGAAATGACTGGGCAAAATTGGGAAGAAAACTTGAAGACACTTTATTCGTAGTTGTTATCAAGAAAACTAGTGCCTATACAGAGCTGCTAGTCCCACTAAGGCTAGTAGCTACCTTAGAAACAAACACACTAAAAACTACTTTCATTTCCCTTTATGAGAAATAGATAAGAGAAGGATAAGGAGACCAACCTATGTCTTGCGCTTGGTTCCTTACTCGATTCCTCTCTCTTCTGGTAGGTATTTTCCACTTGCTTCCTTGTCTACCCAGCTTCAAAGAGTACCTGTAGAGTCAAAGCAGCATAACACTATCCAAGAACATAGATCTATTATCATAAACAATATAGGATCAGATGTACATTGACCACACAAATACATAAATCATCAATCATACAAGAATGCCGAGGAAAACTTGAATAGCTTTATTGATAATCAAGAAAGAGCAAAGAGGATTACAACCAATTGTTCTGACCCAGCATCATCCTCTTAGCAAGAAAGCCCTTCTTCACCTCATGAAAATCTTAGATCACCCAACACTATGATATTGCACCAAGAAACCAACAGCACTTCCTTACAAGATACAAAATTCCAGCCTCCTAGATCTCTGGGATGAGGGATCCATATATAGATGTCTGCAAGGGAGTTGAGTCAGCTTTTGAGATTTGATTAGTGTCTTCTCTCTGATAGTTCTTGATTCCAGTTAGAGATTGATGATCTCTTACTCATCCCTAGTCGAATTCAGAGAGGTAAGTTTCAGAGGAGAGGTTTCTTGAAGATTCCATGCTCCTCCACCTTGCGGATTAACCCTGCCATTCGTCCCTTCTCGCCCATCGCACCCCATAGAAGGGTTTTTTGACATGCATCGCACCTATTGTGTGTATTCACGTGGGATGCAATGCACTTTGCCTATGGAGCAGGTGAAATGGTCCAGTTTTGACCAGTTCTGAGTAGTTTTTCATGGAGAACTTCTGGGAGATGCTGTAATTAGTTGACCTTGTTCTTTTAGGGGTTGGAACAACACCTTTAGGGACTTAGGAGCCCTTGGTTTATGGAAATTTATACTTGGGGTTGTAGTGCCCAAAAATGTCTATAACAGTTGCCCCCTAAAGCATGAGGTCGTTAATCTTTTCTTTGATGTCGGGTGAAATGCTTTATCATGAGGATCCGAAATTTTTTCGAGCTGGAAGGTGACCTGTAATAAGATACAATACAATACATTATCTTTATATTATTTTCATGATCTACCTAAGGTGGGCATTCCCATGCTCATCTTTATAAATTCATTTTCATGTACATAGGACAGACAATCGTCTGAGTGTAGACTGATGATTCTGGTAGAGCCATCATCCTTTATATTGGATGATTATCTGTGTAGCAATGATGTACATTTGATGTCTTTATTTTCCTGAATATATATCGCAGCCCGGATGGATGAAACTAGATCCGAGGTCTTCAATCTCGTTCAATCTTTACTCAAAGTACAAGTTGATCCATGTGAGAGATGTTCTGGAGTCGGACATGGAAAGACATCGCCTGATTACCAGCCAATGATGTAAGCTGTTAACAGGCGCGAAAGGAATCACCGATAATGATGATGACCCTCAAGGTATTGCAGTACAATTCACGTGGTGTGAATAAGGGACTTGGCATCGAACACCACGCAAAATCTTTCGGCCGAAGGCCATTGATGTAAACCTGTCGCTGGAAGTGAGAAACTTTCCATTGAGGCATGCAAGCTTCAAAGTACTGAAAGAGTTGTTCCTAGATCGACTTCTTGGATAATGAGCTGATGTTGACAAGAAGTGATATGTCATAGGAGGGCCTTAGTGAATCCCACATCAATGACATGGAATGGAGCAAATGATTTTAATGGAGGTGAAAACGATCTGGTGATATATGGTTCAGGGTGGCAGTCATGAAAGAATGGAGCGAAAATGTATTATAGTGGGTGAGACACAGGTGAATTCTCTGAGCGACTTCTCTTGAACATATCGGCGACACTGACATGATGGATTGGTAGCATTAACCCCAAATGTGGATGGTGTGATGGAACCATGGTGATGTGACCAGTGAATGGAACAACCCAACCCGACTTGGATGCGGAGTGAAAGTGTCATGTTCAAGAGCGACTTGCTACCAACAAAGTTTCTTCAAGTTTTCTTCCCAATTTTTCCCCAGTCATTGTTGACCAGTACCTCTTTATTTTTTTCAAGCTTGAGGAGGATAACATATACTTGTTCTATAATTTTCCCTTCGGGTAAACCCATCGCTATGTTTTAACGAGCCTAGCGATAGTGAAACTCGTTCTTGTCTGTTATGGACAAGTTTGTTGCTATTAGGTTTTAACGAGTTTAACGACAAAGATAACTCGGTCCTTTTCAATTTTAGAGAGTTTGAAAAGGGACGTAAAGGAAACTCCAAAAGTCCTTTTTCGTCATCTAATCCCTTAAGTCCGAAAAAGTATAAAATAATAGAAAAGGGATGAATTTTCGGTAATTTTAACGAGCTGAACAAAACAAGCACTCGATATTTTTGTGTAATAATCCCTCAGGTCCAAAAAGATTAAAATCTAAAGGAGGGATAGCACTTCCGTTCACTTTAACGAGCTGGAGAGGCCAATGGCTCGGCAATCTTTTCATATTTTATGAGTAAGTTGAAAAGAGCTCAAAGGAGACTCGTTTTTTTAGGAACGAGTGATAGATTCGGGTAGAAGCTAATTCCAGGTAAGGTTTGGAATTTTCCAATCACGGCAGTGTCACAAGGATGGCTAACAAGATCACTCTTCGCAGCTGTTCTTAAAAAGGGGTAAACAATCAAGTGGAGGTGAATGATCGGCCAATATAGAGTGGAGGTGATGATGAGAACACGACCAAGGCTTCAAAGGCTGAAGTAATACATTCACGATGGTTATTTACCAGAAATTGGTTCATTTCTTAATGAGGTTAAACGTTGGGGGAAACACTTGCTCATTTCTTATGTTTATTTTTTAATGAGCTTGAATTCCGCGTTAAAACTGCTTGATAAATCCAGTCGCATAATAAGGATGTCTCATATAAAAATGGCATTATTTCAAAGCTTTGCCCCGCATCCTTTCTTTATGCAAGTTAGGAAATGACCAATCTTATGAGTTTAAAGGATTAGAGGGCCCATAAATTAAAAAAAATAAATGGTCGCTCTTCGCTTGCATGCCAAAAGGTTTGCATGCCCCCAGGTATAGTGAAATAGAGTTTCGAGGTTACCCCTCAATTTGCAGACAAAACATTTATTTTATCGGGAAAGGCCTACCTTTTTCAGGTTACCAAATATTGTTCTATTTGTACCACAAACAAAACACTTCTTCGGTGATGTCTACCGAAATAGACAAAGGTGAGTGGCGCAGAAGCCTCCACTCACATAACTTTGACGAGGGAATCTTATTCTAGCCTAATCCCATTTTCCTAAATGGACAGGTGTGTCAGACTAGTCATATATCCTTCGCAGAAACCTACCTTATACCTGAAGTTTTCCTACCGAAGTAGACCAGGGTGCATGCCCCCTGGGTTTCAGTCATGCCCTTCGAACCACTCGCGCTCATCAGGAGGACGGACTGGGGATTGATGAGACATTCCTTGCGTGAAAAGACCATTCATGGTTGGTATATGACTATTTGCTATGTGTGAATCGGGGAATGAAAGCTGGTCTACGAGCTTGACCACTCTTCCTTCGTGCGGAAAACACACTACTCTAAAGAGTGAGGAGACAATGGCTCCCATGCAATGAATATAGTCTCGTCCAAGGAGTAGATTATAATCCAGGGGTCCTTGGACTACCATTACGTTCATGTGAACAGTTTTCCTTCTCAATGTTATCGGCACATCAGGAAGTATCCCTAATGGTTGATTGGTTCCTTTGTCAAAGCCTGTTATATTTCTCATCTCAGGCAAAAGCGATGGCGAACCAAGCGCTTTCCAAGCAGTTGAGGAAAGGATACTCATAGAAGCCCCCTCATCTATGATGGTACTGGCCATGACCATTATATATATATTTGAGCAATGATTCGGAATGGTACACTAGCCGGTAAACGGGGTCTGCCTAGTAGATTCCAGTCAAAGGAAACAACCAGGTTGCTTAAAGGTGGGACCGAATAGACGGCTGGATACGACTCTGACGAACTTCCTTCCTGCGGTAAAGGAACGGGTAGACTGCCCCCATGTTCATCGGAGTCTGTGCTTACGAAGAGAATTTGAACGGTGTCGTTCTTGTTCTCTTCAGTGACTGTACCATCTGAAGATGGACCTTCTGAAGGCAAGACCGGGTCAACTGCCACCTTGACCTTTTGACTTTCGTCTGGTATGGATTTAGATGGTTTATCTTCAATGATAGATGCTTCGGCTGACAACAAGGGCGTATCAGCCGGATTTTCAACTAGTGATGGACTCGTCAAGAGTTTCTTGTATCCGGGAGGAAGCCGTAACGGTGAAACCGGACGGTCGTCCAAAACTATTTTGGCTTTGTCTAAGAAGGGAAAACGGTGGACAGCATGATCGCCTTCACACAATTTACAAGGAAATTTATATTTTCCTTTTTTTCCAGGGGCTTCACTTTCACTAGTTGACGGTGTATGCTCAACATGATCGTCAGAGGTTGATGACACCGGATTGTGAAAACGAGGAGACCAATCCCTTAAGATCCAAGGGATGCAAGGACAATCTCGATGATAGTGTCTCCTTTGCAAATGACACATGGCGATTTAGGCCTGGTCGGTGCAGTGTGTGGATTTTCGCTAGACAATGATTGGTTGCCCCTTTTCACCTTTGGCTCCTTCTTCTTCTTCTCTTTCTTCTTCTTCTCCTTCTTCTTCTCAGTTACTTGATTTTGGGCTTTACCAGCTTCATCAAGCGAAGAGGAAGGAGGAGAGGAAAAATTGGACGAAGTAGAGGGTTGGGGGGTAACTCTAATATCGTTTAGTTGCTGACTTGATTGTTCAGGAATCACGGTGTTCTGAATGATAGAAGTTGAGAAGAGCCATACGGGAAAGCCGATTGTCAATCCTGGAAGAGACAATGTGGCCATATGCGGTGCACCAACATCTCCCCAAGAGGAGAAGGGACTAGGATTTCCTCCAAGGGGAACTCCTTGGTTGGTGGACTCCATTTTTCTCAACTCAAGTTTAACGTAGGAAAGGTGATGATTATTCCGTTTAAAATAAATTTTAGACGCTTTGACACAACTTGTTTTTTCAATTTTAAAGAGTCGAGAAAAAACAAAAGATGACTCTAGTCGCCTTCGATTTTTAATGAGCCTGAAGTGACAAGTGCTCAGATGGACCTTTTCCGTTAAGGATTCTGAAAAGGAATGAAAGGGACTGCTCTGGAAATCTAGACAGAGATATTACCAAACCAATCACAAAACTGCAGAATAATTTTTACGGTACGGCAGTCAATCTTCCCGAATGTTGTGTTCAGTGCATTGCGATCGATAGGGCGGTAGACACAACTTCCTATGGATAAAGGATAAAGCCTATTGTGGTCTCCCAAACTATACTCGACAGTACGTGGGAGCACAAGTCCATACTGACACTTATCGTCTCAAAGTGGAGGAATCACCCAACCAACAGTGAAAACAACCGTTACCAGGCTTTACGACGCTGGAATACGTCTCTAGCCTGGACTTCTAGATGTTGTGCGTTAGGTTCCAAAGCGTTTTTAGATTCATTAAATTTATTTTATGGTTGATCTTGCTTAAGAAATTTTCCTTTCAGGTTCACCGCATGATGTAGATGTACAATTCCTAAAATGCAATCTAAGATGATAAACAGTTGTTTAATCTTCTTTCTGCAATGAAAATCCTAGCTACTAAGGAAAGAGAGATGGCGTTCTTTCAACAAAGAGCAGAGAGCACACACTGTATGCACTGTCCTAAATCAAACCAACAAAAAGACTAAATGCAAATGCACATGCATGTATTTATTTTCAGCCTTCTTAATGTGTGAATGATAAAAAGAAAGCTAAGCGCAAATCAGAATTATTTTCCAAAGTGACAATTACTAACAAGTTTCTTTTCAAAAAAAAATGAGGACAATGATGACACTTTGTTATTTGGAATTGAAAACTTGCTTTCGACACTTGAAAAACTACTAACTCAAATCAAATACAAGAGTAATAGTGTAATTGACTATCAAGAACAATCAGATTCTCTTCTATGACTGAAAACGACACTTGCGACACTTTCAAATCAAGAAATGACAGTACAATTACGCTACTTCTTTGTAAAGGAGAACTGAAAATGACTCAAAAATACATAAAAAAATTTACAGTTCTTTGCACAATGGAGGCGGAATAACAACAAGGAAAGGGGTTTCAACAGAGGTGTACTGACTACAGGCAGCAAAACTGCTGAATAGAGTTGAAAAGAGTGAACGCAGAAACCAAAATTTAGGAACAAGGCCTTGTCTGATGAGCGCACCTGTAACACAGTGAAACTGAAATGCAACGCAACTACTACACTCGGGAAGTGCGATGCATTTGAAGTTCACAGAACAGACAGTGGGCTGGACCAGGGACGAGAGTTTGATTGGGTTCCGGGTCACAGTTTGCAGTTCAGTTCAGGGATTTAGGCCGAGCAAGTGGTAATCAGTAAATCAATCACAGGGGTAGATCTAAAGGAGGTTACTAGAGCCAGCACAAGGGCAATTAGAGAGCTTGTAAATCAATCGTTTAATTCATAAACAAAAACCTAGAGATAGACTGAAGCAGCGTTGATCTACTTTGCACTTGCATAGCAAATGCAGTTCGAAGGCTAGCTGGCTTGACTTCAGGCTCCGTCTGTAAGTTTATAAAGTAAACAAATGTAGATGAACAAACAATCTATTTGCTCCCCAACGGAGTCGCCATTTTGTTATCGGGAAAACTAGTGTCTATATAGAGCTGCTAGTCCCACTAAGGCTGGTAGCTACCTTAGAAAAAAACACACTAAAAACTACTTTCATTTCCCTTTATGAGAAATAGATAAGAGAAGGATAAGGAGACCAACCTCTGTCTTGCGCTTGGTTCCTTGCTTGATTCCTCTCTCTTCTGGTAGGTCTTTGCCACTTGCTTCCTTGTCTACCCAGCTTCAAAGAGTACCTGTAGAGTCAAAGCAGCATAACACTATCCAAGAACATAGATCTATTATCATAAACAATATAGGATCAGATGTACATTGACCACAAAAATGCATAAATCATCAATCATACAAGAATGTGGAGGAAAACTTGAATAGATTTATTGATAATCAAGAAAGAGAAAAGAGGATTACAACCAATTGTCCTGACCTAGCATCATCCTCTCAGCAAGAAAGCCCTTCTTCACCTCATGAAAAGCTTAGATCACCCAACACTATGATATTGCACCAAGAAACCAGCAACACTTCCTTACAAGATACAAAATTCCAGCCTCCTGGATCTCTGGGATGAGGGATCCATATATAGATGTCTGCAAGGGAGGTGAGTCAGCTTTTGAGATTTGATTAGTGTCTTCTCTCTGATAGTTCTTGATTCTACTTGGAGATTGATGATGTCTTACTCATCCCTGGTCGAATTTAGAGAGGCAAGTGTCACAGGAGAGGTTTCTGGAAGATTCCATGCTCCTCCACCTTGCGGATTGACCCTGCCATTTGTCCATTCTCGCCCATCGCACCCCATAGAAGGGTTTTTTGACATGCATCACACCTACTGTGTGTATTCAGGTGGGATGAAACGCACTTTGCCTATGGAGCAGGTGAAATGGTCCAGTTTTGACCAGTTCTGAGTAGTTTTTCATGGAGAACTTCTGGGAGATGCTGTAATCAGTTGACCTTGTTCTTTTAGGGTTTGGAACAACACCTTTAGGGACTTAGGAGTCCTTGGTTTATGGACATTTATGCTTGGGGTTGCAGTGCCCAAAAATGTCTATAACAGTAGTAGGTCGCTCTTAAACATGACACTTTCACTCCATCACCATGATTGAGTCGGGTTGGGTTATTCCGTTCACCAGTCATATCACCATTGGTCCACTGTACCATCCACTCTTGGGGTTAACGCTACCAATCCATTTCATTGTCGCTGATATGTTCAAGAGAATTCACTCAGAGAATTCACCTACCCAGCTTGTGTCTCATCTGCTACAATACCTTCACACTTCATTCTTTCATGACTACCACCCTGAACCTTGTATCTCCAGATCATTTTCACCTCTACAAAATCATTTTCTCCGTTCCGTGTCGTAGATGTGGGATCCATTAATGCCCTCCTACGACGGGTCACTTCTTGTCGACATCAACTCATTATCCAAGAAGTCGACCTAGGGACAACCCTTCCATTACTTTGAAGCTTGCATGCCTCAATGGCAAGTTTCTCACTTTCGACAACAGGTTTACACTAATGGCCTTCGACTGAAAGATTTTGCGTGGTGTTTGACATCAACTCATGTATTCACACCACGTGAATTGTACTACAGTACCTTGAGGGTCATCATCATCATCTGTGATTCCTCTCGCGTCTATTATCAGTTTACATCATTGACTGGTAATCAGGCGATGTCTTTCCATGTCCAACATCAGAACATCTTTTCACATGGATCGACTTGTACTTCAGGTGAATATTGAGTGAGTTTTGAAGACCTAGGATCTAGTTTCATCCATCTGGTCTGTGATATAATCAGGAAAATAAAGACATCGAATGTACATCATTTCTGCATGGATAATCATCCAAACTAAGGGATGATGGCTCTACCAGAATCATCAGTCTGCACACAGACGGTTGACTATCCTATGTACATGAAAATGAATTTATCAAGCTGAGCATGGGAATGCCCGCCTTGGCTAGATCATGAAAATATTATGAAGATAATGTATTGTATTGTATCTTATTACAAGTCACCTTCTAGTGCGAAAAACCTTGGATCCTCATTATAAAGCATTTCACTTGACATCAAAAGATTTATGACCTCATGCTTTAGGGGGAAACTATTATAGACATATTTGGGCACTGCAACCCAAATCACATATTTCCATAAACCAAGGGCTTCTAAGTCCCTAAAAGTGTTGTTTCATACCCTAAAGGAGCAAGGTCAGCTGATTACATCATCTCCCAGAAGTTCTCTGTGAAAAACTACTCAGAACTGGTCAAAGCAAGACCATATAGACTGCCCAGTGCTAAACGTGCGATGCATCTCACCTGCCACATGCAAAAAGTGCGATGCATACTGGAAATCCCTTCGATAGGGTGCGATGAGCGAGAGCAGACAAATGGCACAAGTAGTTTGCTAGGTGGAAACCCAGAGAATATTATAGAAGCTGCTCATTTGACACTTGCCTCTCTAAGTTCGCCTAGGGATGAGTAATACATCTAAAATCCCCATGTGGAACCAAGAACTATCAGAGATATGACACTAATCAAAATCTCAGAAGCTGACTCACCCCCCTGCAAATATCTATAAATGGATCCCTCATCCAAGAGATCCAAAGGTTGGAATTTGGTAATTTGCAAAGAGGTGTTGCTGGTTTCTATTTGAAGACATTGTTGGGTGATATTTCTTTGTGTAAGGTGAAGAGGGCTTTCAAGCTGGGACGATGGCGCTGGGCCAGACCAAGTGGTTGTAATCCTTTCTTCTATAAATTTTACTAATAAAGCTATTTGATTTTTCCTCCATATTCTTGTGTATCTCTGAATACTATGTTTGTTATATGCATTTAAATTGTCAATATATATCTGATCCTATGTTATTTATAGTGAAAGATCTCTATGCTTTGATGGTATTGTGCTGCTGTGAATCTACAGGTGCTCTTTGAAGTTGGACAGGTAAGGAAGCAGTAGCGATATTCTGTCAAAGGGGAAAGGAAACAAGCAAGGAGCCAAGCGAAAGAATGAGGTTGGTACTCTCTGCTTCTTTCCCATCTCTCTCTTGTAAAGGAAAAACAAGTGAATTTAATCGGTTTGTTTCTAAGACAACTACCCGTCTTAGTGGGACTAGCAGCTCTGAATAGACACTAGATTTCATGGTGACACTTTGGCCTCAATCACATTGGTCCTCCTCCCACTAGGTAGTTCATGAAGACTAGACAATGGTCCTTGTCATGTCCCTGGCCTTTGTACTTTACGCACCATACCTCCTCGCACGCTTCTGGGCGAGCCATCCTGTCTTGTTTCAAACTCTGCATCTCAAGGCACAAGGTTTTCAACTGCACGTGGATTTGTTGAACTCCCAAGTTGGGATCTTGTATTGGGGTCTCATGCAATCTCGTCGTGATCTCCAAGGCCTCGGCCTAAGTGGTTAGATTTTGTTGTGACAACGCGTTCCTTAGATGCAGCATTAGCAATGCTACAAACCATGCATGGTGTTGCCCATCCGTCAAGGTCATATTGGCTTCACAAATTGTACACTTTAGTCTCTGATCCAGCTCCTAGGGGGTCTCACCTGGAAGCATCGTGACTTATTTAAATCCAATGATCAAATGTGTCTCTGATTTTGGCCTGATAAATTCCTTGTTTAGCACAGCTTGGATATCCATGATCCTTGCATTCAGATTGTCATTGGAATGCTTAATGTACCAAGTCAGTGCGCGATCCTGTAGAGCACTGACCAGTGTTGCTTTCCTTATATTGTCATCCATGACTCCCTGCGCTTCCCATACAGCCCTTACCATGAACCAAAACTGGTCTAGATCTTCATTCCCTACTCCCTTGAACACCAGCAACTTTATCGTGCTTGCCATATTGAACTGTGGTGGTGGCAGAGATGGTGTGGGTGAAAACGGGGGTGAAGATGGTGAAACTGGTGGTGGTGTAGGTGGGACTGGTATGTGTTAGTGTCAGTATCTTCATCCCCCCGTCGGAGATCAAATCCTCTTGTTGCATTTCATATTAGGTGTCCCGCCTAGTCATTTGCATTCCATTAGGCGCATGGATCATATGATGGTAGTGGCATTCCTATAGTTTCCCTCATGTTATCTACCTGCTGGCTCATGTTTGTTCATTAAAAATGCATATACAATCTTCTTTTTATCTTAAGATTGTAAAGGTTGTCTTTAGGGTTTCATTGTCAATTAGGTCTAGGGTTTCATTAGGGTTTCGTCAAAAAATGTTTCAAAGTGTCTAATAATTACCAGTAGGCCATGAGGAGGTTTCAACATCAATAAATTTCATCGCCAAGTGTTTGAAAATGTGTTTTTCCTCAAGGAAAAAAATAGAGTATTTTGCTTTTATTATACAAAAATCATGAAATTTTGTTTTTCTCATTGTGAATCCCTTCATCTGTAATCCTGGTTTATTTCCTTAGCCCCAATAGTTCCATCACCTGCAAAACAAGCAAAGTTTAGGTCATTAAATTCATCATAAAGTTCAAAAGAAGTGAAAAGTCCAAAAACAGAGTTTAGAAATAAAGCAAAATCCAAAACATTATGAAAGTGGGTTTCATGAGCCAAACTTTCAAAAGCTCTTTGTTTATAAGCTATTCCTTCATTTGATAAGTTCATTTGCAAAACAAAAGCAAGACAGAGCAATTTTGGTGAGCAAGTGAGAAATTGGGTGAAAATCGTTGTAAGATTGCCGGCGTAGTAGACTAGGTAGGAGGCGCGGCACATACAGCCAGCGCGATGCACTGGGCCTCATCACTCAGTTCATTTTTACAAGGGCGCAGCGCATAGGGGGTGTTACAAGGAAAAGTGTCTATGCAGAACTGCTAATCCCACTAAGGCTGGTAGCTACCTTAGAAACAAACAAAGTAAAACTACTTTCATTTTCCTTTATGAAAGATAGATGAGAGAAGAATAAAGGAGACCAACCTCTGTCTTGCGCTTGGTTCCTTGCTCGATTCCTCTCTCTTCTGATAGTCCTTTGCTACTTGCTTTCTTGTGTACCTAGCTTCATAGAGTACCTGTAGAATCAAAGCAGCATAGCACTATACAAGAACATGGATCTATTATCATAAACAATCTAGGATCAGATGTAAATTGACCATACAAATGCATAAAACATAAATAACACAAGAGTATGGAGGAAAACTTGAATAGATTTATTGATAATCAAGAAAGAGCCAAGAGAGTTACAACCAATCGTTCTGACCCAGCATCATCCTCTCAGCAAGTGAGCCCTTCTTCACCTCATGAAAAGCTTAGATCACCCAACACTATGATGTTGCCTCAAGAAACCAACAACAATTCCTTACAAGATGCAAAATTCCAGCCTCTGGATCTCTAGGATGAGGGATCCATATATAGATGTCTGTAAGGGAGGTGAGTCATCTTTTGAGATTTGATTAGTTTCTTCCCTTTGATAGTTCTTGCTTCCAGTTGGAGATTGATGATCTCTTACTCATCCCTGGTCGAATTCAGAGAGGCAAGTGTCACAGGAGAAGTTTCTGGAAGATTCCATGCTTCTCCACCTCGTGGATTGACACTGCCATTTGTCCCTTCTTGCTCATCGCACCCCATAGAGGGATTTTTGAAATGCAACGCACCTACTGTGTGTATTTAGGTGAGATGCAACGCACTTTCCCTATGGAGCAGGTGAAATGGTCCAATTTTGACCAGTTCTGAGCAGTTTTTCATGGAGAACTTCTGGGAGATGCTGTAATCAGTTGACCTTGTTCTTTTAGGGGTTGGAACAACACTTTTAGGGACTTAGGAGCCCTTAGTTTATGGAAATTAATGCTTGGGGTTATAGTGCCCAAAAATGTCTATAACAGTTGCCCCCTAAAGCATGAGGTCGTTAATCTTTTCTTTGATGTCGGGTGAAATGCTTTATCATGAGGATCCAAAGTTATTTCAAGCTAGAAGGAGACCTGTAATAAGATACAATACAATACATTATCTTCATAATATTTTCATGATCTAGCTAAGGCGGGCATTCCCATGCTCAGTTTTATAAATTCATTTTCATGTACATAGGACAGACAATCGTCTGAGTGTAGACTGATGATTCTAGTAGAGCCATCATCCCTTAGATTGGATGATTATCTGTGCAGCAATGATGTACATTTGATGTCTTTATTTTCCTGAATATATATCGCAACCTGGATGGATGAAACTAGATCCAGGTTCTTCAATCTCATTCGATCTTCACTCAAAGTACAAGTCGATCCATGTGAGAGATGTTCTGGAGTCGAACATGAAAAGACATCGCCTGATTACCGGCCAATCATGTAAGCTATTAACAGGCGCGAGAGGAATCACCGATAATGATAATGATCCTCAAGGTACTGCAGTACAATTCACGTGGTGTGAATAAGGGACTTGGCCTCGAACACCACACAAAATCTTTCGATCAAAGGCCATTGATGTAAACCTGTCACCGGAAGTGAGAAACTTGCCATTGAGGCATGCAAGCTTCAAAGTACTGAAATGGGTGATCCTAGATCGACTTCTTGGATACTAAGCTGATGTCGAAAAGAAGTGATCTGTCATAGGATGGCCTTAATGAATCCCACATCAATGACACAGAATGGAGCAAATGATTTTAATGGAGGTGAAAATGATCTAGTGATATAAGGTTCAGGGTGGCGGTCATGAAAGAATGGAGCGTAAAATGTATTGCAGCAGGTGAGACACAGGTGAATTCTCTGAGTGACTTCTCTTGAACATATCGGCGACACTGCCATGATGGATTGGTAGCATTAACCCCAAATGTGGATGGTGTGATGTGCCCATGGTGATGTGACCGGTGAATGAAACAACCCAACCCGACTTGGATGCGGAGTGAAAGTGTCATGTTCAAGAGCGACTTGCTACCAACAAAGTTTCTTCAAGTTTTCTTCCCAATTTTTCCCCAGTCATTGCTGACCAGTACCTCTTTATTTTTATCAAGCTTGAGGAGGATAACATATGCTTGTTCTATAATTTTCCCTTCGGGCAAACCCATCGCTATGTTTTAATGAGCCTAGCGATAGTGAAACTCGTTCTTGTCTGTTATGGACAAGTTTGTCGCTATTAGGTTTTAACGAGTTTAACGACAAAGATAACTCGGTCCCTTTTAATTTTAGAGAGTCTGAAAAAGGACGTAAAGGAAACTCCATAAATCCTTTTTCGTCATCTAATCCCTTACGTCTGAAAAAGTATAAAACAATACAGAAGGGATGAATTTTCGGTACTTTTAATGAGCCGAACAAAACAAGCGCTCGATCTTTTTGTGTAATAATCCCTCAGGTCCAAAAAGATTAAAATGTAAAGTAGGGATAGCACTTCCGGTCACTTTAACGAGCTGGAGAGGCCAATGGCTCGGCAATCTTTTCATATTTTATGAGTCAGCTGAAAAGAGCTTAAAGGAGACTCGTTTTTTGAGGAACGAGTGACAAATTCGGGTAGCAGCTGATTCCGGGTAAGGTTTGGAATTTCCCAATCACGGTAGTGTTACAAGGATGGCTAATAGAATCACTCTTCGCAGTTGTTCCTCAAAAGGGGTAAAAAATCAAGTGGAGGTGAATGATCAGCCAATACAAAGTGGAGGTGATGATGAGAACACGACCAAGGCTTCAAAGGCTGAAGTACTACATTCACAATGGTTATTTACTGGAAATTGGTTCATTTTTTAATGAGATTAAACTCTGGGGGAAACATTTGCTCATTGCTTATGTTTATTTTTTAACGAGCATGACGTCCACGTTAAAACTACTCGATTAATCCAGTCGTATAATAAGAATGTCTCATATATAAAAACGACATTATTTCAAAGCTTTGCCCCACATCCTTTCTTTATGCAAGTTAGGAAACGACCAATCCTACGAGTTTAAAGGATTAGAGGACCTACAAATTTAAAAAATAAATGGTCGTTCCTCACTTGCATGCCAAAAGGTTTGCATGCCCCCAGGTATAGAGACATAGAGTTTCAAGGTTACCCCGCAATTTCGCGGACAAAACATTTGTTTTGCCAAAAAGGCCTACCTCTTTCAGGTTACCAAAGATTGTTCTATTTGTACCACAAACAAAACACTTCTTCAGCGATGTCTACCGAAATAGACAAAGGTGAGTGGCACAGATGCCACCACTCACATAACTTTGACGAGGGAATCTTATTCCAGTCTAACCCCCTTTTCCAATTGCGGATGGGAGTGTCAGACTAGTCATATATCTCTCGCGGAAACCTACCCTAAACCTGAAGTTTTCCTACTGAAGCAGACCAGGGTGCATGCCCCCTGGGTTTCAGTCATGTCCCCGAATCACTCGCACTCATCAGGAGGACGGACTAGGGATTGATGAGACATTCCTTGCATGAAAAGACCATTCAGGGATGGTATATGACTATTTGCTATGCGTGAACCGGGGAATGAAAGCTGGTCTACGAGCTTGACCACTCTTCCTTCGTGCGGAAAACACATTACTCTAAAGAGTGATGAGACAATGGCTCCCATGCAATAAATATAGTCTCATCCAAGGAGTAGATTATAATCCAGGGGTCCTTGGACTACCATTACGTTCATGTGAACGGTTTTCCCTCTGAATGTAATGGGCACATTGGGAAGGATCCCTAACGGTCGACTAGTTCCTTTGTAAAAGCCTGTTTGGTTTATCATTTCAGGCAAAAGTGATGGTGAACCAAGTGCTTTCCAAGCAATCGAGGAAAGGATACTCACAGAAGCCCCTTCATCTATGATGGTACCAGCCATGACCATTCTATATATTTGAGTAATGATTCGAAATGGTACACTAGCCGGTAAATGGGGTCTGCCTAGTTGATTCCAGTCGAAGGAAACAACTAGGTTGCTTGGAGGTGGGACCAAATAGACAGCCAGATATGACCCTGAAGAACTTCCTTCCTGTGGTAAAGGAACGGGTGGACTGCCCCCATGTTCTTCGGAGTCCGTGCTTACGAAAAGAATCTGGACGGTGTCATCCTTGTTCTCTTCAGTGATTGTATCATCTGAAGATGGAACCTCTGAAGGCAATACCGGGTCAACTGCCGCCTCGACCTTTTGACTTTCATCTGGTATGGATTCAGATGGTTTATGTTCAATGATAGACGCTTCGGCTGACCACAAGGGCGGGTTAGCCGGATTTTCAACTAGTGATGGACTCGGCAAGAGTTTCTTATATCCAAGAGGAAGTCGTAACGGTGAAACTGGACGATCATCCAAAACTCTTTTAGACTCGTCTAAGAGGGGACAATGGTGTACGACGTGATAGGCTTCACACAGTTTACAAGGAAATTTGCTTTTTCCTTTTTGTCCAGGGGCTTCACTTTCACTAGTTGACGGTGTGTTTTCAACATGATCATTAGAGGTTGATGACGCCGGGTTGTGCAAATGAGGAGACCAGTCCCTTAAGATCCGAGGGATGCAAGGAAAATCTTGATGATAGTGGTCTCCTTTGAAAATGACACATGGCGATTTAGGCCTGGTCGATGCAGTGTGTGGATTTTCACTAGACGATCTTTCGTTGCCCCTTTTCGCCTTTGGCTCCTTCTTCTTCTTCTATTTCTTCTTCTTTTCCTTCTTCTTCTCAGGTACTTGATTTTTGGCTTTACCAGCTTCATCAAGCGAAGAGGAAGGAGGAGAGGAAGAATTGGAGGAAGTAGAGGGTTGGGGGGTAACTCTGGAATCATCTAGTTGTTGACTCGATTGTTCAGGAATCGCGGTATTCTGAATGACGGAGGTTGAGAAAAGCCATACGAGCAAGCCAATTGTCAATCTTGGAAGCAACAATGTGGCCATATGGGGTGCACAAACATCTCCCCAAGAGGAGAAGGGGCTAGGATTTCCTCCAAGGGGAACTCCTTGGTTGGTGGACTCAACTTTCCTCAACCTAAGACCAACGTAGGAAAGGTGATGATTATTCCGTTTAAAATAAATTTTAGACGCTTTGACACAACTTGTTTTTTCAATTTTAAAGAGTCGAGAAAAAACAAAAGATGACTCTAGTCGCCTTTGATTTTTAATGAGCCTGAAGTGACAAGTGCTCAAATGGACCTTTTCCATTAAGGAGTCTGAAAAGGAATGAAAGGGGACTGCTCTAGAAATGTAGACAGAGGGATTACCAAACCAATCGCAAAATTGCAGAATAATTTTTACGGTACGACAATCAATCTTCCCGAATGTTGTGTTCAGTGCATTGCGATCGATAGGGCAGCAAACATGGCTTCCTATGGATAAAGGATTAAGCCTATTGTGGTCTCCCAAAATATACTCGACGGTACGTGGGAGCACAAGTCCGTACTGGCACTTATCGTCTCAGAGTGGAGGAATCACCCAACCAACAGTGAAAACAACAGTTACCAGGCTTTACGACGCCGGAATATGTCTCTAGCCTAGACTTCTAGATGTTGTGCGTTAGGTTCCAAAGCGTTGTTAGATTCATTAAATTTATTTTATAGTTGATCTTGCTTAAGAAATTTTCCTTTTAGGTTCACCGCGTGATGTATATGTATAATTCCTAAAATGAAATCTAAGATGATAAACAATCGTTTTATCTTCTTTGTGCAATGAAAATCCTAGCTACTAAGGAAAGAGAGATGGCGTTCTTTCAACAAAGAGCAAAGAGCAAAGAGCGCACACTAAATGCACTGTTCTAAATCAAACCAATCAAACAGTCTAAATGCAAATGCACATGCATGTATTTGTTTTCAGCCTTCATAATATGTAAATGATAAAAGGAAAGCTAATGCGCAAATTTTAATTATTTTTCAAAGCGACAATTACTAACAAGTTTCTTTTCAAAATCAAAATGAATACAATGACAACACTTTGCGATTTGGGATTGAAAACTTGCTTTCAACACTAGAAAAACTACTAATTCAGATCAAATACAATAGTAACAGGGTAATCGACTATCAAGAACAATCAGATTCTCTTCTATGACTGAAAACGACACTTGCGACACTTTCAAATAAAGAAACGACAGTACAGTTACATTACTTCTTTGTAAAGGAGAACTGAAAATGACTCCAAAAATACATAAAAACATTTACAGCTCTTTGCACAATGGAGGCGGAATAACAACAAGGAAAGGGGTTTAAAACAGAGGTGTACTGACTACAGATAGCAAAACTCCTGAATAGATCTGAAAAGAGTGAACACAGAAACCAAAATTTAGGAACAATGCCTAGTCTGATCAGCGCACCTGTAACGCAGTGAATCTGAAATGCAACGCACCTACTACACTTGGGAAGTGCGCTGAATTTGAGATTCACAGAACAGACAGTGCGCTGGACCAGGGACGAGACTTTGATTGGGTTCTGGGTCACAGTTTGCAGTTCAGTTCAGGGATTTTGGCTAAGCAAGTGGTAATCAGTAAATCAGTCACAGGGGTAGATCTAAGGAGGTTACTAGAGCCACCACGAGGGCAATTAGAAAGCTTGTAAATTAATTGTTTAATTCATAAACAAAACCCGGAGATTGACTGAAGCGACATTTATCTACTTTGCAGTTCGAAGGCTACCTGGCTTGACTTCAGGCTCTGTCTGTAAGTTTATAAAGTAAACAAATGTAGATAAACAATCAATCTATTCGCTCCCCAATGGAGTCGCCATTTTGTTACAGGGAAAAGTGTCTATGCAGAACTGCTAATCCCACTAAGGCTGGTAGCTACCTTAGAAACAAACAAAGTAAAACTACTTTCATTTTCCTTTATGAAAGATAGATGAGAGAAGAATAAAAGAGACCAACCTCTGTCTTGCGCTTGGTTCCTTGCTTGATTCCTCTCTCTTCTGATAGTCCTTTGCTACTTGCTTTCTTGTGTACCTAGCTTCATAGAGTACCTGTAGAATCAAGGTAGCATAACACTATACGAGAACATGGATATATTATCATAAACAATCTAGGATCATATGTAAATTGACCATACAGATGCATAAAACATAAATCACACAAGAGTATGGAGGAAAACTTGAATAGCTTTATTGATAATCAAGAAAGAGCCAAGAGAGTTACAACCAATCGTTCTGACCCGGCATCATCCTCTCAGCAAGTGAACCCTTCTTCACCTCATGAAAAGCTTAGATCACCCAACACTATGATGTTGCCTCAAGAAACCAACACCAATTCCTTACAAGATGCAAAATTCCAGCCTCTGGATCTTTGGGATGAGGGATCCATATATAGATGTCTGCAAGGGAGGTGAGTCAGCTTTTGAGATTTGATTAGTGTCTTCCCTCTGATAGTTCTTGTTTCCACTTGGATATTGATGATCTCTTACTCGTCCCTGGTCGAATTCAAAGAGGCAAGTATCACAGGAGAAGTTTCTGGAAGATTCCATGCTTCTCCACCTCGCGGATTGACACTACCATTTGTCCCTTCTCACCCATCGCACCCCATAGAAGGGCTTTTTGAAATGCAACACACCTACTATGTGTATTTAGGTGAGATGCAACACACTTTGCCTATGGAGCAGGTGAAATGGTCCAATTTTGACCAGTTATGAGCAGTTTTTCATGGAGAACTTCTGGGAGAAGCTGTAATCAGTTGACCTTGTTCTTTTAGGGGTTGGAACAACACTTTTAGGGACTTAAGAGCCCTTAGTTTATGGATATTTATGCTTGGGGTTGTAGTGCCCAAAAATGTCTATAACAGGGGGGCATGGCGCATTGGGAGTGCTGCGTAGCGCACATAGCCAGGAAGCTCGAAAATTGCCAAATTCACTCCAAAATTGCCCAAAACGCATGCATTGCCATCGATACAAGTAGGTTGAACTTCTCTCATGGTTTTTCGTCCAAGATTAATGGTTGTTGGTGGTGTTTCATGAGTGGTGAAGGGTGTTGAGGAAAGCAAACCCTATCCTTTTAAAGTTGTCAAAGGAGATCACTGCTAGGGTTTTGTGTTGGTCATTTTACTACCAAGTGTTACCCCACCTCATCACTCCCTAGTTCCATGCTCCCCTTGCTTCCTTTATTCCCAAGTTTACATACCCCTTAATTCACTAATCATATACCCCTATTCCTATTTCCTAAAACCCAAATACAAACCCCAAACCCTAACCCTATACAAAACTCCCATAACATCCCATTTTTTCCCTTGCTAACTCTGTCCCAACAGTCCCTAAATTCCCATTATTTTTCCCTCTCCTAATAGTCCCTTGTTTCACTGTTTTCCCTTGGTAGCAGAGGTCAAGCACATCACAAAAAACAGTCCACCACAGTTTGACACATCAACACCTATTTCTCCAAGGAAATTTACCTATCAGCAGCTATGGCATCTGATCCTTCAGATGATTATGAAGAGGAGACCCAAAGTGACTCACCCACGGAGGGACATGCACCCAGGAGGCCTCATAGAGGTGGCAGACATATCAGAGAAGAACCAAACACTCTTGCTGAGTTACAGGGTTGCCCTCTTGCCATCTCTTGTTTCCAATGTCAGTCATGTTATGAATTTTGTGAGAAGGTTGCTAACATTCAATTTCATCATAATTTGGCCCGCTTATTTGTGTTGCATTTGCATGGTGATCAAGCCACTCTTGCTAGAGTCACTTTCACATTAACACCAGAAACAATTTCAATTGCAACCGGCATACCAAACATTGAAGAACCATGGAACAAGAGGCAGAAAATTGACCGACAACACTATGAACCATACATCAAACCTGTTTTTTTGAGACAGCTCAAGAGAGTGTTTCCTTTTTGGTTCCTCAAGGATGAGTATGCTCCTTTAATGAAACTCGTCATAAAGTATTTCACCTGTGAGGGCCAGTTCTCTCGCTTGTATGCTTATCACATCAGGCTGCTGATGAATTTTACTCGGTTTCGGATGATGAATATTCCTTATTTCATATGCCGAAACATAGGGAAAATGACCACTCTTGTGCAGCACAAGACCCCTCAGCAGCAGTTTAATAGTATTTATCATTTTTCTCTCATCAAAATTGTGGTCGTTCATTAGCTCAATTTATAGGGCATCACTTGGGATGACTTCATCTCTCGTGAGCTTTTCAGAGCTTCACATGGACCATCAGAGGCTGGGCATGAGACAGGTGGGCCTTCTTATCAGCATGAGGGCCATGAGACCACTAGTGTGTCGGTGTTCATCTCTTATCAGAGAGGCACTAGACGGTTGTTTGCAGCAGCGAAGCGAGTGTTATCTCCACCCAGGGTGGAAGGGACCTCGCTTCCTCCATCAGCGCAGCAGGTTCAGGACCAAGGCAAGAGGCCTCTATAGGAGGAGGGACCATCAGGTGAGCAAGAGACTGATTTCATCCTCATTGAGGGTGATGATACTGACATGGGCCCACAGAGTGCAAACCTTAGAGAGATCATCAAGGAGTAGCAAGCGGTCATTGATGTCTTGTCCACCAACTTGGATAGAGTCTAGTGGACTATACAATACTTGGAGCAGAGGAACAAGCAGCTTGAGGATAAGAAGGTGGTTATGGAGTTACAAAACATTTGGCAAAACCGCCAAAGTGCCCGAAGGAGGAGGGTGGAGTTCACTTCCTTGGAGCAAGAGATCAATGCCGATAGGGATTCTTGGTTCGAAAGAGTTAATATCCACTTGGAGAGGAAGCTAGAAAAGGCAATAAATGAGAAAAATATGCTTAGAAATTTGTCATATCATTACCTGTCCCAGAACATGGTGTGCTAAGCAAGAATCAGGAATTTGAAAGCAAAGTTGAAGAGAGCATCAAGGAGGCAAAAAGAGGATGAAGGACTTTAGATCCTGGCTGAGGCTTCCTTGGCCCATCACATCACTTGATAGAGAAGACTCAGCCCAAATTTCAAGAAATTTGGAGCAATTTTTGCATTTTTGCAAATTTTTAGCACAAAAAACAGGTTTTTTCTGCCCTATGCGTCACGCCACGTGGCACTCGCTTTTGCTAGGGACCTTGAAATATCAAAAACTCAGCATTTTTGGATTTTTCATGCAAAATTACACTTTTATACCTATGGCCAAGAAATTTGGGTAGGTTTTGAGCCCTCAAAAGGTCAAAAAACACTCAAAAAATTACCTCACTGCCCCTATTTTGACCCACAGGAAGCATTGTTGGGAGAATGCACTTTTGGGGGGGGGGGTGGGGGAATGGAGGCCAAATTGAAAAATTCCACTTGGCTTGGAAAGCATATAGATAGAACTTTCTAGCAAGCACACCTGGAGCTCATTTGGACATTGGGAAGGCCTCTAAAAGTGGGTCCAAATAGGCACTACGAATAGAGAATCAGGCGCAGCGCATAGAGGAAAAATTGCCAGTTTGACTAAGTTTTTCTCTGTTTTTCGCCCGGCTTCACCTAGTTTGACTTTTTCACTTTCCTAATGGAAAATTTATGATGTAAATATGTTGGATTTTCACTTGCATTGGTAGATTCATTAGTTTAGAGGTTGTTTGAAACTGAATGAATCGGTTCCCTTGTTTATAGAGGCATGCTGTTATGTTGCCTAGTTTCTAGTTCTCAGTTTAGAATCAGTTGGATCAGCTCCTAAACTTGTGAGCTCGACCCCTAGAGGCAAGGAGGAGCTATGTTTGCCTATATTATGTTATTTTTCAGTCATTAGCATGGTTGGACTCTTGAGGAAGAAAATAACTTCATTGTACACTCATATTTCATTTTGGCTAAGGAATTGAGACCAGGATTTGCAGCACTCTTTGGGATTCATGTGGAAATTTGTATTGGTACAATGCTTCTCTTTGTAATTGTAAATTTTGTTTATGTATGCCATTATCTATCTCATTTCTTCTGAGCTAAACAAACAAGAGTGTAAGTAGAACCCATTGAAAGTGCAATGCTCTACTTAAAGTTTGCTTTAGTTATTTGATGTTTTCAACTGTTTGGGGAGGATTCATGAGTGCTCTTGCCCTCTTCAAAACCTCACCTATCTTTCATCTCACCAAAATTTGAGTTCCAAAACGATTTCCTACCTTGCCCCATTAAGATCTCTGTAGAACTGAGTCTTAATCCCTGCACCCCAAAATGTGCCTTTCTCTCTAAGCCAGCAAAACTTTATTTTATTCAATCAAACTTTCTTGCACATATACCTAGCCTAAAATCAGAAGATATTTCAGTCATCTCAAGCCCCATAGATCATCATTTTCTGAGATTGACTCGGAGAGAGCCCTCTCTTGACCTGGTAGGGCTAGCTACCAGGCTGAGCATGGTTTGATGTTGGCCCTAGATCCTACCTTTTCAGCCTGAGGTAAATCTAGGCACTAACAGTATGCACAGAATTCACTACTTTATCAAACTAATCACACTTCTTTGTGGAACCTTCGCGAGCTCTTCCTTGCTTCCTCGTGGAGGTGAAATCAAGGGGCTAGTTTCTAGTTATGAGCTATCTTCGTTTCTATAGATCCTCCCACTTCGCGTAGCCCCAAACATCAATTTATTTGTATAACCCGCTTTTCACACAATAGCATTTTAATCCAAATGTTCAAAGATTTAACATACTTACCTCGCAATCCTTTGAGGAAGTGTCATTCCACCTCGCCATAGGTCACTAAAGTATCTACCGCGAACTCAGAGATAAATCCTCCTATAATTCGATTGAGCCAGTGATCCACAGTGAGCATGATCTTATCTTCTGACACTTCCAGTCTGCGCACCAACTCTGGAGTCCACACAAGAGGTTTGTCGAGCCTATACCTTCATTTACTATCTGCTAGCTTTGCGACCCACTCGTACAACTCAAAGGGGATGCAAAGAAAATTTTATGGATTTCCGTATATAAGTAGCAAAATAACCACTCTTCCATTGATAATCACGAATTCCTTTTTTCCTGCACCGCAAAATCATGAATATTTCTATCCAACCACTCTTCAATTCCTTTCTCTGTCGGATTCCTGCGATACGACATCAGACATCTCTATGCAGATCCTAGTCCCAGCAACGGAACCATTTGTTGGCTTATTGGGGCCTGACCCAGGTTCAGAGTTAAGTTAGCCAAACAAATCCCAGTACTACTGGCCCTTTCAGCAAGATTCCGCAGAGCGCAAACTGAGGTCTGACCCAAAGTAGTATGGGAGGGTGCTAGAACCAGGTTTCCACACCGTGGAGATGTCTAAAGAGTTCAACTGGTTCTCGGTTTGACCCTGCGCACGGGTTGCTTCGTGCACTTTCCCGTATTTCGCAGCCTGATATGTTTCCTTTGCACAGCCCTACCCAAGGGCTGAACATCGTGCTTTGCATTATTACCCAAGACCTTACTGGAATTCCAACGTTAGTTAATTAGCTTTGCCTACTTGAGTGCTTTAAGTTATATTTACCAATATAAACCATTCATACAGGTGCGCGCAGTAAATAAACAGTATATTTGCATATTATATCAATCATTCATTAACCCAAGAACAAATACATAGAATTATAACAAAACTTCTCTTTATTAATTCCTTCCTTGGTTACAGACCCAACTTTGCCCTGCACACTCAGCTGCAGGGGTCCGCGCACTCACATGTGGACTACTAGGCCTCTGCACACTCAGCTGTAGAGCCTTCTCCTACTCTATGACCCAAAGACACACTTTACACTTTGACTCAGTCACTTGGACTTTTTTCCTCCTTCTTCCTTCTCTCCTTTTACACTTAGAGCCTTACTCTATTTATACAATCTCATGGTCTGCAGACCATGGGCATGTCTATCTAGCCGACATTACATTACAAAACTAGGGAGGACAACCCTGTGACTCTATCATACTTTCGCACCCTGTGCCCGTAATTCGCGAAGAATTACAACAAGATTAGGTCAAAACTTGGGCTTTGAGCCCCAAAACATGCCTTGGGGGGATTCCATGCCCAACGACAGAGATGTTAGAATGAAAGCTAGTGTGAAATTCTAGAAAATGGGGATGAAATCAACCCATGATTCAAAACTTTCATAACATAGTAAACAAATATAACAACAGAACAACAAGGAGTATAAATCAAGAAGGCATCAGTTAGCTAAAACCATCTAACATAGACACAAATGAGAATGTACTAGAAGTTTACTGCAAATTATTTCACGATAAGTTACTAGCATAGCCTCAAATGAGAAAGAAAAGATTGAAATCAAACATATTAGCCATAAGAGATGAAATAGTTCATGAACATATACCCAATATGTAAGCTGACACACACGCACCCAAATTAAAATTAATGAATAGCCATTACAAATACCATAAATATGCACGGGAATTGATGCAACGAGTGAAGAACAACTCATTAATAATGCTACAAATTCAATTACATGTCCATGGGTTCCATCAAAATACAATTGTAGAATGTAGGTGCCTCATATAATCTATAACATCAAATGATAGCCTCACCACATCTCACCCTAAAAGTTATCAACTCTAGGGTACTTTCAACTCCTTAAGAAAAAACAATTATCTAAATGCTAGTAGAGATCAAGTGTTGAAATTCCCTTTAGAACGAGCCATAAGGGTAAATTTATAGAAGTAAGGGGATGACGTTTCATGTTCCTTACAACCTTTCAATGACCCATGAGTCTTCCAATTCCATAGGCCCTGTTACCCACCATTTTGTGTGTGATATCCCAAGGAGAATTGTTTTCTCCAAGATGGTCCTCAACCAGTAGCTAGCAGCCCCTTGTAGCCACCAACTAGCTCGTTGTGTCACTTCTCCGCCACCTGAGCCAGCCATGTGCTCCCTCATCCATCTTCCATGATCATATGTTTAAAGATGGGGATACAAAACCTAAAGGTATTCCTTGTCATTTGGTAATTGTTATGGGAAAGTTTAGTGTTTCTTCAAATGACTAACCCCTAGACTTAGCAGCTAGTCTAGAACAACAACTAAAGTAATTCCATTGCTTTTCCTATAGCTAACAGATAAAAGAAAGAGGAACAAAAGAACCAACTTGTATCTCTCACTCGATCCCTCTTTCCTTTGACTACTTTCGCTGCTCCCTTCCATACTTAACTTGCTAGGAAGGTACTTGCACACAATCCGAGACAAAAAACCATCAAAGCATGCATATTGATATGTTAACTAAACATATTATAGAATCGAAAGTACAATATACATCATATAAACACAAGAATGGGAAAAAGCATAGAACTCTTTATTGATAAAGGAAAGATTACAAACCTTGAAGCCATGTTCGATTCAGCATCTTCCTTCCAGTTTCAAACCCTTCCCTCCTCATGAAGCAATAATTTGACATGATAACCTTACTCTCTTGCAAGTCTCACTCAAACAACATTTCCTTAACTCAAGAAGTTCCAAACTCTCCAAGCCTTTGAATGCTTGGTCCATTTATAGCTGAATGGAGGAGGTTAAGCCATTAATGGCTATTATAGACATATTTGGGCACTACAACCCCAATCACATATGCCCATAAACCAAGGGCTATCAAATTCCTAAAAGTGTTGTTTCATACCCTAAAGGATCAAGGTCAACTGATTACATCATTTCCTAGAAGTTCTCCCGGAAAAATTGCTCAAAACTGGTCAAAACTGGACCATCTCACCTGCTACATGGCCAGGGTGTGATGCATCTCACCTTGTACACACGGGAGGTACGATGCATACTGAAAAGGCCTTATATAGGGTGTGATGAGCGAGAAAGGACAAATGGAAGAGACAGTTTGCTAAGTGGATGATCATGGAATCTTCCAGAAACTTCTCATATGACACTTGCCTCTCTGAATTCGCCCAGGGATCAGTAAGAGATCAAAGAAATCTCGAAGTGGAACCAAGAACTATCAATGAAATGACACTAATTAAAATCCCAGAAGCTGACTCACTCTCCTGTAAACATCTATATATGGATCCCTCATCCTAGAGATCCAAAGGCTAGAATTTTGTATTTTGTAAGGAAGTGTTGTTGGTTTCTCTGTGAAACACTATATTGTTGGGTGATCTAAGCTTTTCCTAAATCGAACAGGGACTCTCATTCCAGTGACGGTGTGATTGGCACCTCAAGTATGCAAACCGCAAAGGCCCCATCTATTAAAGCCCTTGTAGTTTCCAGTAAAAAGGCAAATGACAAACTTCCTACCTTAGAGGTCAATGTCGTGTCAACCGACAAAGGCAAAAATGCTAAGCAACCACGGGGCAAGAAGAAAGGGACAAACAATAAGAAGAAACAGGAAAATTCACCTCCTGAAAAATCTTCTGAAAAACCTGCTGGGCAAAAGAAACCTCGTTATCCATGTTACGTATGCGAGGATGAGCATTTCACGAAAGATTGTCCACATAAAGCTGTAGTTATGAAATTTTTAAAAACTTCAAACACCCAAGCAGTGTTGACTAATCCGTTTCCAAGCCCAGAAATAAACCTGATTGCTAGTGATCATGCTTCCAAATCCCAAGTGCTTATGTTATCCATCTCAAAACACCAAAATGATGCTTTGATATCAATAAGGAATAAATATTATGGAAATCCACAGTCGTCGAACGACAAGGCTACAGATCAACCTGGTAGTTCGACAACAACTTCGCCAGAAGTTGTCCCACCAATCATTCCTGAATTGAGAATAAAACCACCTAAGGAAGTAGTACATAAATCGACGTTTAATCCTCATGCTCGAGCAGCATAGAATTATAATATAGTGGAGGATCTGGCCCAATCACCATCCGCTATGTTGACACTTGAAGTACTGTAGAATTGTCCCTTCCAAAAGCCAACTTTATTATCAGTGATAGGAGGGACTGATCCAGTAGATTCTGATCTAGTGGCCTTTAATCATAAAGGATATGAACCTCGGTTACCGGCCTAGCTCCCTTTCCTCATACAGGTAAAAGCCCTCAACAAATCTATTCATCGAACAATCATTGATGAGGGGGCATCTACTTGTACTATGTAATTGAGTTGCTGGAAAACTTTAGGCTCTCCACCCTTCTCACGATCGTCAACGACATTAAAAATGTTCGATGGAAGAACATACATGTTGCATGGGATATTAACTAACTTGCAAGTTGAACTAGGGGGAAAGATAGTAGAAATTGATGTTGAAGTTATCGATGGAAACCTTGATTACAATATCCTACTAGGAAGGCCCTGGATTTATGCTATGGCTGCTATTGTGTCAACTTACTTTAGAAAGATTGCATTTCCCTTTCAAGGAGGAATTACAATCATTGATCAACAAACCTTTCTCCCCAACAGTTCTCAAGTTACAGGAAGCATTTCATTGATCCATGGAAGCTCTTAATCGCTTCAAAATATCGGAGTAGGTCTCCTAAAAGACCCTTCCTTAATGGGGACTTTTTCCCTTCCACCTCCAAGTAATCTGGTAGAAGTGGCCACAGTGGAAACCTGTCACATGATATCTTCTACATCAACAAAGATGAAGAAGAACTCTGAACATTTTGATAGTGTGGATCATCGTGAGGTATTGCCTCCAAGCCCTACCATACCTACATAATCTGACGATCAATTCAGTGATGTTGTACATTATGTACTGGGGGCATTGGAACCAGATCTTTCCTTCACCACCCCTTATGAGTTGTGATCAAAGGTCACCAGAGGATAGTTCGTTGACTGGTGTCAACCTCGTTAAAAAATGAAACCAAGGATCTGAGCATAATTCCTTGTCTTGTGTCAAGCTCGTTAAAAAATGAAACAAGGCTGAGCAAAGTTCCAATTGGAGTCTTTCACTTGATATTGTAAAGGAACCTTCCTTCCATCCACCTAATTACCGTGAGTAGTCTGGTGAATGTAACGAAGCTTAGGGGGCATTCACCCTTGTCTATTTTGCAGACAAACCCGACTATAGAGATAAGTTTCCCTGTAAGTTATGTGATTGGTCTGGGTGACCTTTCACCTTTGTCTATTTGGCAGACAAAGTGCAGGAAGTGTTTTGTCTAAGTAGTGATAGAAAATCATGATGCTTAACCACAGTAAGTTTCTGTATGGTTATTGAAGACTTTTTTATGTTGGGGGCATGCAAACCTTTTTATACAAGCAAAAACAACCAATCTCGTTTTTTAGCTTTTTAGCATTTTTAGCTTTTTAGCTTGGTCATTCCTAGCTTACATAAAAAGTAACACGAGCAGTTTTACGCAAAGTTCAAGCTTGTTAAAAAATAAACCTAGCAATGAGCATATGTTCCCCCAAAGTTCAAGCTCATTAAAAAATCAACCCACCTTTGGTAAATAACCATTGTGATCGCATAATTATCAGCTTTTGAATGTTGGTCGTGTTCTTACCATCACCTCAATTCTTTTTCCGCGGATCATATGCCTCCATTTGATTGTTTACGCTTTTGAGGAATAGCTGCGACGATTGATTCTATTAGCCACCTTCTTTACACTGCCGTGATTCAAAAGTTACAAACCTTACCTGGAACCAGTTGCTATGCAAAAACATCACTCATTCCTCAAAAAACAAGTCTCCTTTAAGCTCTTTTCATCTGACTCGTAAAATATGAAAATATTGCCAAGCAATTAGCCTCTATAGCTTGTTAAAGCAACCGAAAGTGCCATCCCTCCTCTAGATTTTAATCTTTTTGGACCTGAGGGATTATTACACAAAAAGATTGAGCGCTTGTCATGTTCAGCTCATTAAAACTATCGAAAAGTCATCCCTTTCGTATTATTTTATACTTTTTCGAACTTAAGGGATTACATTACGAAAAAGGACTATTGGAGTTTCCTTTACGTCCCTTTTAGAATCTCTAAAATTGAAAAGGACTGAGTTATCATTGTCGTTAAACTCGTTAAAACAATAGCGACAAACTTGTCCATGCAGACAAGAGTGAGTTTCACTATCACTAGGCTTGTTAAAACATAGCGACAGATTTTCCCGAAGGGAAAATTATAGAACAAGCATATGTTATCCTCCTCAAGCTTGACAAAAATAAAGAGGAACTGGTCAGCAATGACTGGGGAAAAAGGGAAGAAAACTTGAATAGCTTCATTGGTAGCAGGTCACTCTTGAACCTGACACTTTCACTCTGTCACCATGATTGAGTCAGGTTGGGTTATTCTGTTCACCGGTCATATCACCATTGGTCCACCACACCACCCATTTTTGGGGTTAGCGCTACCAATCCATTTCAGTGTCGACGGTATGTACAAGAGAAGTTGCTCAGAGAATTCACCAACCTAGCTAACGCCTCATCCGTTGCAATACCTTCACTCTCCATTTTTCATGACCGCCACCCTGAACCTTATATGATCAGATTGTTTTCACCTCCACAAAATCATTTGCTCCATTCCGTGTCGTAGATTTGGGATTCATTAAGGCCCTCCTATGATGGGTCACTTCTTGTCGACATCAGCTCATTATCTAGGAGGTTGACCTAGGAACAACCCTTTCAGTACTTTGAAGCTTGCATGCCTCAATGGCAAGTTTCTCACTTCCAGTGACAGGTTTACATCAATGACCTTCGACTGAAAGAATTTACGTGGTGTTCGACATCAACTCATGTATTCACACCACGTGAGTTGTATTGCAGTACCTTGAGGGTCATCATCATTATCGTTGATTCCTCTCCCGCCTCTTAACAGCTTACATCATTCACCGTAATTAGGGGATGTCTTTCCATGTTCGACATCAGAACATCTTTTTGCGTGGATCGACTTGTACTTCGGGCGAAGATTGAATGAGTTTGAAGACCCTAGATCTATTTTCATCCATACGGGCTGTGATATATTTAGGAAAATCAAATGTACATCACAGCTGCACAGATAATCATCCAAACCAAAGGATGATGGCTCTACCAGAATCATCAGTCTGCCACACAGACGATTGTCTGTCTTATGTACATGAATATGAATTTATAAAGCTGAGCATGGGAATGCCTGCCTCAGCTAGATCATGAAAATTTTATGAAGATAATGTATTGTATTGTATCTTATTACAGGTCACCTTCCAGTTTGAAAAACCTCGGATCCTCATTATAAAGCATTTCACCCAACATCAAAAGATTTACAACCTCATGCTTCAGGGGGAAACTGTTATAGACATATTTGGGCACTAAAACCCCAATCACATATATCCATAAACCAAGGGCCATAAAACCCATAAAAGTGTTGTTTCATACCCTAAAGGATCAAGGTCAACTGATTACATCATTTCCCTGAAGTTCTCCCTGAAAAACTGCTCAGAACTAGTCAAAACTGGACCATTTCACCTGCTCCATGGCTAGGGTGCGATGCATCTCACCTTGTACACACGGGAGGTGCGATGCATACTGAAAAGGCCTTGTATAAGGTGCGATGATCAAGAAAGGACAAATGGAAGAGACAATTTTCTAAGTGGATGATCATGGAATCTTCCAGAAACTTCTCATATGACACTTGCCTCTTTGAATTCGCACAGGGATGAGTAAGAGATCAAGGAAATATCCAAGTGGAACCAAGAACTATCAGTGAAATGACATTAATCAAAACCCCAGAAGCTAACTCACTCTCCTACAAACATCTATATATGGATCCCTCATCCTAGAGATCCAAAGGCTGGAATTTTGTATTTTGTAAGGAAGTGATGTTGGTTTCTCTGTGCAACACTGTATTGTTGGGTGATCTAATCTTTTCATGAGATGAAGAGGGCTTTCATGCTAGGAGGATGGCACTAGGTTAGACCAATGGGTTGTAATCCTCTCTTCTACTACTTCTATCAATAAATCTATTTGAGTTTTCCTCCATAGTCTTGTATATCTCTGAATCTTGTATTGATATATGCATTTGTATGGTTAATATACATCTGATCCTATATTGTTTATGGTTATAGATCTCTATGCTTTGATGGTATTATGCTTCTTTGAATCTATGGGTGTTCTTTGAAGTGAGACAAGTAAAGAAGGAGTGGCGAATTTCTGTCAAAGGAGGGAGGAAACAAGCAAGGAGCTAAGAAAAAGACTGAGGTTGGTACTCTCTACTTCTCTCTCATCTACCTCTCATAAAGGAAAGCACAAGTAACTTTAATATGTTTGTTTCTAAGATAGCTACCCATCTTAGTGGGACAAGCAGCTCTGAATAGAAACTAGTTTTCCTAATAACGATGGCCCTCATGAATGCTTTACCAAAATTGGGAAGTGGTTCCATGGAAGAAGGGATAATGGATTAAGGTTCATTCATCTCCTTCCTCATCCAAAAGCAAGCCCAATCCATCTAGAAACTTCCAGAAGAATCCATTGGATGAGGAATCCAATGGATTCATTTCAAAAATTTGATGAATCTTACTCAACGTAGGTAGAACAAATGCTAGGTGTGATGCATAGCACCCAGATAGTGTAGTTCTTGTAATGCATTGCAGCCTAATAAAGGGCCACCTGCACTGATCTCTCTAGGGGCATTTTGGAAGAATGGTGACATGAAACTCTTGGGAGGCAAGCATGATGTAAGTTGACCTTATTAGGGAATGAAAACAACTAAATTAGTGGTTGATGATCCCTAATAATATGGATCTGGAAGTCGGGGTTGATGTGTTCAAATTTTCCTGTAACAGTTCCCCCCTAAAGCATGAAGTTGAAAATAAAGATGTCGAGTGAGATGCTTTACCATTTGGAAAGAAGATTTTGAAATGGAAGGAGACCTACATCAGTTACAATACATATATCATGATACTTTGATTTTTCCTCACAATTTAGCTGAGGGAAGGCATACCCATTCTTAGCTCATAAACTTTCATTACATGTACAAATATAGTCATCTACAGATATAGACCCATGAATGGATGGCCATGAATGTAAGGCCATTTGTACATTTGATAGAGTACTCCTGAAAAATATATCGCAACCGAGATGGATGAAACTAGATATGGGGTCTTCAATCTCGTCCAATCATTCACTCAAGTACAAGTCTAACCATGTGAATAGATGATCTGAAGTCGAACATGGAGAGACATCGTCTGATTTCTAGCCAATGATGTAAGTTATTAACAGTTGCAAGAGGAATCACTGATAATGATAATGGTCCTCAAGGTACTGCAGTACATTCTGCATGGTGTGAATAAATGATTTGATGTCGAACACCATACGAAGTCTTTCGGTCAAAGGCCAGTGATGTCAACCTATCACCGAAAGCGAGAAACCTGCCATTGATATATACAAGCCTCAAGGTACTGAAGGGGTGTTTCTAAGTCAACTTCTTGGATGATGTGCTGATGTTGACAAGAAGCAAGTCGTCACAAGAGGGCCTTGATGTATCCCACATCAACAACACGAAACGAGGTAAATGATTTTGGAGATTTAATAACGAATGACGACACAAGATTCAGGAATGGAGGGCATGAAAATGAATGTTTACAGTATTGTAAAGGATGAAGTTTTAAACTGAATGGCTTCTCTTGAACATATCGGCGACACTGAAGTGAATTGGTACCATTGACCCAAAACAAAGTAATAGATGGTATGATAGACCAACGGTGTGATAACCATCAAGCTGAATGACCCAACACGCATAGTCATGGTGATGAGGTGAAAGTGTCATGTTCAAGAGCGACCTACCACCATAAAGTGTTCCCAGCTTTTTCCTATTTTCCCCAGTCATTTCTAACCAGTACCTCTTTATTTTTAATCAAGCTTGAGGAGGATAACATATGCTTGTCGTATAATTTCACCCTTTGGGTGAATTTGTCACTATTTGATGTTTTAACGAGTCTAGCGAAGGTGAAACTCGGTCTTGTATAGATGGACAATTTTGTCGCTATTTAATGTTTTTAACGAGTTTAATGACAAATATAACTCGGTCCTTTTCATGTTTAGAGAGTTTGAAAAGGGACAAAAAGAAAACTCCAAAATTTCTTTTTCGTACATTTGTCTCTCAAGCTTGAAAAAGCATAAAATAATACAAGAGAGAACCTATTGATCATGTTTGACCAACGAGCACCTTTTTCGTAGTTAATCTATCTCAGCCCGAAGAAGGGGTAAAAGTATACTGAGTAGATATCAATTGTCATCCATTAACGAGCTAGAAATGACAAGTGATTGGCAATCTTTTCATGTTTCGAGAGTCTAAAAAGAGCTTAAAGACACTCCAAGGGGGTTCCTTTTTCATTTTTAACAAAGCTCAAAAAAGCGATAAAAGTTTGCTTTGTGGTCAAAGATGTTCAATTTACACGTAAGCACATCATAACTGCTTGCCAGTTGTTAATCCTACTCAAGATTCCATCAAAAGATTAAATAATACATGTTCATGGATTAAATAAATAAAAAATCAATTTTTTACTTGATTAATGTGCAAGAAATAAACATAAAAGCTGGTTATTACCATTCATTTTCACCATCTCATTTTTACCTTCTGATCTCTGGAGCAGTCTTTTCCTGAAATTCACCAGTTGCTTGTGGAAGATTAAAGGGATCATTCCATGTGCTATTTGGACCAAGTAGGAACTGATTCCATTCTCTTTCATTTCATTCTTCTAATCTCCTATTTTAGTGAAGAACATTTTAGGGTTTTGAGGTCCCTAGGGTTTGTTTTTCTAATACAGGAATTTGAAATGGTAAGCATATGGAGAGAATGAGAGCATTAGGAACAAGATGTCATAGCCTTGAGTAATCAGGGAATAGTCAAGGCCCTAAGAAATTGTGGATTACTTAAGTATTTTAAGCTATCCAACCTGCGACAGCAGATGGATCTTCTACGATTTCTTATTCAATCATGGGATCCAACCGATCAAAATTTTCACATTTGGGACAAAGAAATCCCTTTTACAATCAATGATATATACTTTCTAACTGGACTATCGAGGCGAGGTGCATCCATTTCACTAATAGGTCTTTCCCACGGAGATAGACCAGTGAAAGATTATGTGCAACAGTTTTGTAGGAAAGGTGCCCAGCCTAGCAGAGACAGAAATATACTTATAGAGTTTAGGCTTCTGTGATCCATATCAAGTTTACAAAAGATTTTTCGGCGAAAATCACATGAAATATCATTTGCCTACGTGTTTTGAACCAACCAGTGTGGTTCATCGTCAGGACAAGTTAAAGAAACAGATCCAGCTTAGCATGTTAAATAGACCGAGCAGAGCCTCCAACGGCTAGTTTGACCAACCGTTGTCAGACCAGGGTAACTCCAGAATGAGCGGGAGAGAAAACTGATATTATTATTCATTAGCTAACTCATATTTACATACATAAATACAACAGATCAATTTATCTTCATGATGACTGTTCAGTTCACCCATCCGTTTCGGATTAGGTGTCAACATTCCCCCCCTTAATCTGAAGGGATGTTGGTGAGTCCAAGCATCGTTCTGAATCTTTCAAGCTTTTCTCTTCCAAGCGCTTTGGTGAAGATGTTTGCAATTTGCTCGTTTGTGGAACAATGACGGAGATGGATTGTTTTGGCCTCAACATGATGTCGGATCAGATGATATTTAGTATTGATGTGCTTAGTACGATCATGGAACTTTGGGTTCTTGGCCAACTTTATTGCAGATGTGTTATCAATCATGAGTGGAGTTGATTGTATTTGTTTTACCTGCAAATCTTCAAGAATTTTCCTGAGCCACACAATTTCTTTCGTTGCTTCAGCTGCTGCCACATATTCTGCTTCTGTTGTGGAATCTGCTGGTACTGATTGTTTGCGTGATCTCCAGGAGACAGCTCCTGATCCAAGATTCATAGCATATCCTGAAGTAGATACCCCAGTTTCTTTGTCTCCATCGAAGTCTGAATCAGAGTATCCAATCAAGTTGAAGTCGTCCACCTGTGTATACTCGATTCCAAGGTCTTGAGTTCCCTTCAAGTACCTTAGAACTCTTTTTGCAGCAGACCAATTTCCCTCACAAGGCTTTTGCATAAACCTGGAGAGGATTCCAACAACAAATGAAATGTCTGGTCTGGTAGTAGTGAGGTAGATGAGACTTCCTACAAGCTGTCTATACTTTGTTGCATCCTCAAATTCCTTTCCTTCAATAGATGTGAGCTTCAAGTTTTGTTCCATTGGAGTACAAAGGGGATTGCACTCTGTCATGCCAAATCTGTTTAACAAATCTCCAATGTATTTCTTTTGAGAAAGAAATATAGACTTTGGATGTTGGGTTACTTCAATGCCAAGATAGTAATGAACATAGCCCAAATCAGTCATTTCAAAAATTTTCCTAATTCTTTCTTTATGGATGCAATATAGCTTTCATTTTTCCCTGACATTAAAAGATCATCTACAGATACCACAAGATATACAACTGTTTTGCCAACTTTCTTGATAAATAAAGTTGCATCATCAAGATCAAAATGATTGAAGTTGAGTTTTAGAAGATGCTCAGTTAGTTTTTCATACCAGGCTCGTGGTGCTTGTTTGAGGCCATACAAGGACTTCACAAGTTTGCATACTTTGTGTTCGTGTCCTTTCATAGCAAATCCTTCAGGCTGGGACATAAAAACATTCTCTTTTAGATCTCCATTCAAGAATGCAGTTTTTACATCCATTTGATGGACTTTCCAACTGTTCTGAGCAGCTAGTGCAAAGAGTGTCCGGATGGTGGCCCATTTTGCTGTGGGGGCAAAAGTTTCCTCATAATCGACCCCTTCCTTCTGTGCAAAACCTTTTTCCACAAGCCTAGCTTTGTGCTTGTCAAGTGAGCCATCAGCTTTGTACTTGTTCTTGTAGACCCACTTGCAGCCAATTGGTTTGGTTCCAAATGGAGGATCAACCAGCTTCCAAGTGCCATTCTTTATGAGGGCATCATACTCCTTCTGTATCGCTTCTTTCCATTCATCATGAGAAGCAGCTTCTTTGAAGGAAGTTGGTTCAAAATCTGTAGACAAGTTCAATTCACAATCATAAGTAACATCCATATCAACAGGTGAATTAGAGTTATCTACATCACCTCCATCTTGTCGATTTGTATTTCTGGTTCCTGTTTTTCCAATTTCATCAGGATGAACACTTTCAAGTGTCTTTGTCAGCCATTTTGGGGGACCTTTCTGAGATGGTCCAGGCTACTCTGTTGATTGAGTTGGGTTTGAATCAAGATTGAGTCTCCCAATTCTATCAATTACATCACTTAAAGCATCATCCGTTGTTGGAGTGTCATGCAGGGGAGATTTTTCTTCAGAAGAAGATTCCACATGTTGATCTAGTATAGGAATCCCCCATTCAAGATGTGGAATCTGATTATCAAACTCTTGAAATGATTTCGGTTTTGTGAATTTATCCAAGCGATCAAGTTGCCGCTCAACAACACTGTCAGATTTGGATGATTCAAGAAAAATGACATCTCTAGATAAAACAAACTTTTTATTTACTTCATCATAGAGACGGTATGCCTTAGATGTGTTTGAATACCCCAGGAAGATACACTTACGACTTCTAGCACCAAGTTTGTTTCTATGTACCTTAGGTATTAAAGCATAACAGGTGGAACCAAAAATCCTGAGATGTTTTACCGAAGGAACATGTCCATACCACAATTCATAAGGAGTCTTGTTTCTTATAGCACTAGATGGACATCTATTCTTTATATATGCAGCACATAGAACAACATCAGCCCAAAACATTGTCTTTACATTTTTGAAGAAAAGCATGGATCGTACCATATTCAAAATTGTTCTGTTCATTCTTTCAGCTACACCATTCTGTTGAGGATTATAAGGCACAATTGTTTGATGTTTAATCCCATGTTGGCGAAGATAGTGTTCAAATTCATTTGATGTATATTCTTTTCCATTATCAGTGCGAATAGACCCAATATGAGATTGTGCATCATTTTCACTCCATTTGTGAAAATTCTTGAATGTTTGAAAAGCATCAGATTTGTTCTTCAATAAATAAACCCAACACATTCTGGTGTAATCATCAATAAATGTCATGATATATTTATTTCCATTTGCAGAAGAAACAGGCATTGGACCACATAAATCTAAATGAATGAGTTCAAGCTTCCTATGTGCTCTTGAATGTGAATCATGAAAAGACTGTTTGCTATGCTTTCCTAGAATGCAAGCATCACATTGCTTATGTTTTCTAGGAATTGTAGGCAAACCAGCAACACCATTTTTCTTCAACAGGCGGAGACTATCATAGTTTAAATGTCCAAATCTAGCATGCCATAATAAACTTGATGGAAGTGTACCTTCTTCATGATGAGAAATATATGAAAAATATTGTGCATGAGCAGAAGTTCCTTGCAGTTTAAGAAGTCTTTCTTCTTCTATAACCCTCATGACAAGTGAGTGGTTAGATGCCTTTCTTACCTCAAGCTTGCCATCAAATATATGAATGGAGTGACCTTGCTAGCGGATGTGGACCATGGACAGCAAGTTTCTCTTGAGCTGTGGGAGATATAGAACATGATCTAGAAGAAAGTCTGGAAGACCAAGCAGTTTAAGCCTGACTGTACCAAGCCCTGATGGCTTGATTTTTGACTGATTTGCAAAGTATACTGCTCCATCAACATTATCAGTGAAATCCTCAAATAAATCTTTCCTATGAGTCATATGATAGATTGCTCCTGAATCAAGCAACCAGTCATTTTTCAAAGAAGCAAGTGAAGCATTAAACAAGTCTTCATTTACTCCAATGTTACATTGTGCCTCAATATAGTGAGCGGATTCAGGTGCTTTACCTTTGTCTGTGTCATCAGTTTTACCTTTCTGCTGGTTTCTTCTCTGCTCAACCTTGTCCCATGGTAGCTTGCATGTAGAAGCATCATGTGATCCATTTCATTTGCAGCGAATGCAATGCAGATCTGCCTTTTCTGCTTGAGAATGTCTGCCCCCCCTGCCTCTGAAGTATCTTCCTCTTCCTCTTCGTCCACCTCTTCCTCTTGTAGAATCTTGAGCAGGATACTTTTCTTTATGAGCAAGGCAAATAGTCTCTTCAGAAGATTCAGGGACTGTTTTCTTTCCAAAGGCTTTCTCTCTTTCAGCAAACTTTTTCACAAGAGACTCAAAGGTTATGTCTTTAAGATTTCCATTTGCTTGTAAAGACTCAAGATAATTAGAGTAGGTAGGATAGAGTGCTTTGAGAAAGGCAATAAGAGAGATATCCAGCTCCACCTTAGTGGATTTAATATCATGCATTATAGACTTTATTTCAGATGCAAGAGCAAGGGGATCATTATTTTTCAGTTCAAGAGTGAAGATTTTAATCATGAGCTGAACAACTTCAAGTGCAGAATGTGAATCATAGAGTTCTTTCAGCTTTTGTAAAGCTTCAAAAGTAGTGGAATAGGATGAAATATGACGACTTACTTCTTCATTTACAGATGCTGCGATCAATGCATAGGCTTTGCTGTTCTTGTTTTCCCAAATGACAAGTTCTTTATCTAATGTAGGCTGCACAGGGTCTTTGTCTTCTTCTCCGACACACACTCCTTTCCACAGCTCATTGTAGATGAGGGTGTGTTTTACCATCCGAGACCATTCAGAATAGTTCTCCTTGCCAGTGAGAACTATTCCGACCATAGAGATGATTGAATGCATTCTGTAAAAAAAATACTTCTGCTTGATAAAAAAAAACTTCCTTACAGCCTTATGCACTATATTTTCTACAAATCCCTCTAATGTGTGACAGAAGGCATCATAATTTCATTGAAATATTATATCACTTTATGCTTCAATACAGCATTACCAAAAATAAAAAACTGTGCAATATCACTATATCACCTCCTCAAATGCTTTGATATATAAAATGCTCTGACTGATATGACTTTGAATGCTTTTGAAAACTGCTTACAATACAATACTCAAAACTGCCATCATAAATACAACACAATACTCAAAACTGCCATCATAAATACATATCGACAGCACAACATTATACCGCCATTAAAATCATCTCTCTTGTCATTCTCAAACTTTCGGGACTCATAGTGAGAAAGAATACATCTCCACATTGAGATGAATCAGGTTAAAGTCATATGGTTATCTTCATGCATAAACAAACTGCGCAATACTGAATCAAACTGTGCAAACCAGCTACCATACCATACATAAATCGGGATCTAATTATTGTTATACATTCGACCAGATCACCCTTTTTCTTAGCGAAGGGTTTGAGAATCTGTGATCCTTCCAAGGAGGAGATCGAGTCACAGCAGTAGAAAAAACGTGTGTCACGCATGCTCAATCGGAGACGCTGGTTCGAATCCTGTTCAATCCCCAAAGCACAAACACACAAAAGCATTCTCAACCAGAGACCCTGGTATCTTAGAGATTATATGCTAGTGAGATTATCGATCGATTACAGTGCAAGGCTTAAATCCTGCCACAATGAAGAAGACGGACTTTGCAAAACGATTTGACTTAAAAAGGCCAGAGCCAAGACGGACTTCGAATTGCAATTACGAATTTGCAGTCAATGGCACATCTTGGGGGAGGAGCCAAGGTTCACGTCCGTTTCAAGCAGTATGAATACAGAGCAAATTCCAGTTTAGTTCTAACTACAGACTCTAGACCCAGAAATACGCATGAGCCCACAGGAGAACCAGAGTCTCTTTGGCGTAAAATTGATCCTAGGAACAACGCACATTCAGTATCAATTCAAAATCAGAAACGCATCAACGCTTATGTGCATTCATTATCAATGACTCATGATCTGAGAGGGCGCAGTCTCTGGCAGTCAGAGAGCGCAGGGCATTCAATATCAATTCAAAATCAGAAACGCATCAACGCTTATAGTGCAGTCAGGGAATCGCTCAGGATGTCAGAGAAGAGCAGCGCTCAGGAGAGAGCAGCGCTCAGGTATGAGCAACTCTCAAAACAGCAGGAGTTACAACTATTTCTGGAACCTGGCTCTGATACCATGTCAGACCAGGGTAACTCCAGAATGAACAGGAGAGAAAACTGATATTATTATTCATTAGCTAACTCATATTTATATACATAAATACAACGGATCAGTTTATCTTCCTGATGACTGTCCAGTTCACCCATCCGTTTCGGATTAGGTGTCAACAACTGCTAATCAAGGATGTTAGTGATTTACCACTAACGACAATCCTTTTTACCACTGCTTGATTCGTTGGCAGTTATGCACTTCATTTGGCCACCAAATCATACATGCAGTACGACATAGAATGTTTAGAGCTAAAAGTATTCAACTAGTGCGGGGATATCCTTTCATCTTTGAAAGAGCAACTGACCAGGTGAAAAAATGAAATCTCAAAAATTTCAGCTATGGATCAATCATGATTTGTTTTTCTTGTTAGATAATACCTCTCTTGTAGCCACAACTCATTTCACTGGGTGTATCTAGACCAAGAGACCCATAGATGCGGAGGTGGACAAATCTAATGGCTAGGCATGGTGCCCATTCTATGATCATTTTTACCTCTACATTGTTTGAATGGTTCAATCGACAAGAGATGACTTTCACAGAATATCCATATTCAAGAATGGATTTCCGTGGCAATCCAGATATACCACTACTAGCTGGAGCAATGTGGGGTGCAATTGGTAAACTTTTTGACCAAGTGTTTTTATTTTTTTAAAGTTTTTTCATTTTTTGTGTTTTGGATTAACTCCAAGACTAAACAAAATCAATTTTTATGTACACAGATATTGGACCTGTGTGACCTGTGGGAGACCCACAAGATGTAGCCAGACTAGCACAGAGATCTGTAGGGAGAACAATTCTTTGAGACTTGGATTTGGTTGAGACTCTGGTTGAATTGCAAAATCACATAGAGGGTTTAACCCTAGGTATTCTGGATATCCAAATCGAGGAGATACCTATGCAATTGCAATGCCACACCATCGGTGTGCTGGGTCATTAATTGAGACTCTTGCGCATTATAGCACAGGCAGTGACCTGCTATCATGAGCACCAATAACTTACTAAGATCATTTCTGCATACATTTAGTTTTTGGGTCAAATGACCAATTTTTGTCTTGGACACAAACAGTTTGTAAAAAAATTTTACAATTTAATTTCAGGGTTTTATTATGGTTGAGTGATGCAATCCTATTCAACTGATGATGTTAATTGAAAATATTTACTTTACATGTGTTGCAAATATCTATTTAACATATAATTTGCAAGAGAATCGGTTAATGTGTTTTGACTTTTAGAAATATGTTGATATTGAATAAACTTGAAATACCTTTCCAAAATACGAGCTCTAAGGAACATACGATGAATCGCTGGGTTTCAGACAGTATAAATGCCAGTAATTTGTAGTGCAATGAGCTGTGAGTCTAGCCTAATGATGATTTGGCAAATTCCAAGTGAAATGGCATCAGAGAGAAGTTCAATCAATGCGCTATACTCAGCGATATTGTTTGTTGATCAACCAATACAAATCCCTCTAAAACTCATTAACTTGCCGCTCAGAGCGAAAATGGCCCTTGCTGCAGAAGATAGGTTCTGTGTGCTATGACTAGCACCATCGGCATAACCAACACATGGTTCCGAAAAGTTCGACATATGAAATAAATCCAAAGTCGATTACTTAACCAAATAAAAACCCTAAAAGAAATGCAGTCACAAATGCAATCCAAGCATATTTAAATGAGTTTTACCATACTTACTTAAGCATAGTAACGTTTTAAATACAACCCATTTTTGGGCTTAGACAATGGAACTCCGTCATAATCTACTAACTCATAGGAACCTTTCATCAAAACACGTTTAACAATATATGGGCCCATCCAAAGTGGTTTGAATTTTCCTACACCAATTTTATCCGACTCCTAATCGTCAAGCAAGACTAGCTCACCTTTTGAGAAGACTCGAGGCTTGACATTTTGATCATATTGCGCCTTTACCCGTTTCTTGTGTGCTTCGTTAGCCAATGCGGCATCACGACGAGTTTCATCCAAATGGATTAATTCCAAGAAAAGTGCTTCTTCCTCATAAGTTTCAGGTAGCAGGTCAATTGCGAGATTGAGTGATGAAATTTCACATTCAATCGGTGAGACTGCTTCCAAACCATACACCAACTGAAAGGGTGTGAATCCAATAGAATTTCACACCGAGGTTTGATATGCCCACAAGGCCGAGTATAGGATTAAATTCCAATTTCTTTTATGAACTCCAATCATTCGTTGTAACATGCGCTTAAGGACCTTGTTGATAGCCTCAACTTGTCCATTAGCTTGCGGATAATATGCAGTAGAACTATCATGCGACAATCCTAATTTGGCAGCTAACTCAACCATCAAGTGATTGCAAAAATTCGACCCATGATCTGTAACTATGGCCTATGGTACACCAAACTTGGCAACCACATGGTTGAAGAAAAATAATGCAGCCATTTCACCATTGTTGTTTAATGTAGACATCGCTTCTGCTCATTTGGTAAGATAGTCAATGGGGACTATAATATACCCATGCCCCCTAGTCAAGGTGGGGTTACATGTCATGAAATCTATGCCCCATTTTGCGAATGGTCTAATAGAAACTATTGGATGAAAAGGTGTAGGTGGTATTCTAGCTTTTTGATCAAATATTTGACATGCATGACAACTTCTTATGGCAATTATACAATCCTTGAATATTGTTGGCCAAAAGTATCCAGAACGAATAATTCTCTGTGTTGTTGCATATCTGGACAAACGTCCACCACAAGCACTTGAATGAAATTCATTCAAAGCTTTCTCGACCTCATCATGAGTGAGGCACCTACGTAAAATCGTATCAATACCATGGCAATAAAGTGTGTCACTAATAATCAGATAATTGTTGGCTTGGTATTTAATACGTCACTGTTTAGAGCGAGAGGTATCGGGTTGGAAAGCTTGGTTCTAGAGATAGATCAGTATATCTCCATACCATGAATCACTTGATGAAATGAGAAACAAAGACTCATTCATAATTGATGTTTCTGATATTGAATCGTTAGAGGATGAGGGAAGATCGAAAAGTAGTTTGGAAAATACGAGAGATTTCTTTGACTTAGATTTAATGAATTCCAAATCAAATTCTTGCAACATAACTATCCACTTCAAGTATTTGACCCCCAACAATTGACGTGACAAAATGTATGTCATAGGGTTGCAATTGGAGATAATTGTAGTTTTACGCAGGAGAATATAGTGACAAAACCTTTGCACAACTTAAACGGTATCCAAAGCTAACTTTTCCACATATGAATATTTTCTATCTATATCATTGAGATTATGACTCAAATAATATATAGGATGTTCTATTCCATCTTTTTCTTGGACTAAAACCATTCCGATGGTTGTATATGAAGGAACGAGATACAGGTAATAGTCTTGTTGATAGTTTGGGGCATACATTAATGATGCTCTAATCAGGGAACATTTAAGAGCACTAAAGGAAGCTTGCACAACTTGTTCCCAATGGAAGGGTACCTCTTTCTTCAACAGGCATGTAAAACCTTTATCCATTTTAGCATAGTTTGGAATGAACCTCCTCAGAAAGTTTACCTTCCCTTGAAGTTTTTATAACTCTAATAAATTGGAAGGTGGAGGCAAGTCAAGTATTGCTTGAACCTTAGCTGGATCGAGTCGAATGCCATATTCTAAGACCAAGAATCCAAGAAATCGACCAAAGCCAACACAAAACACACACTTGTGCGGATTAAGTCTTATTTTGTAGTGTCGGCACCGTAAGAATATTTCTCTAAGATGTTGCGGGTGATAAATCTGCTTTCGTGAATGAGCAGGAAAATCATCAGAATATGGTTGTACAATGTTCTTAATGTCATGGAAGGCATAATTCATTGCCCTTTGAAATGTAGTCCCTGCATTCTTCAAACCAAAAGGTAGCTTTCTATATGCGAATGTTCCCTAGGGACAGATAAATGCAGTTTTTGACTGATCCTCTCGGCAGATATTGATTTGATTGTAACCAGAAAATCCATCCATGAATGAAAAATTTGACATCCGAAACATTCGTCAATAATTTGGTCGATGAAGGGTGTAGGATAATTGTCTTTTGGACATGCTTTATTTACATCCTTGTAATCAACACACACCCAGATTGTTCCTTGTTTTTTCATAATGGGAACAATATTTGATAATTAATTGGTAAGAGGTACAGGGTAAATGAAGCCAGCACGCAAAAGTTTTTCAACCTCTGTCTTAATGGTAGCAACTTTTTTTGGATGTATAGGTCGAAGCTGTTGTCATACTGGTTTGATATCAGGGTACATTTTGATTTGATTTTCAACAATGCTTGAATCAATTCTCAACATCTTCGCATAAGACCATGCAAATACATCTCTAAATTCATGAAACAGAGCATGATAAATATCAAGCTCCAAAGGAGAACAAGATTTGCCAACATGAATGTTTTCCACAATGTTAGGCTTGGTCGAAATGTCTATAGAAATGGTTTCTTCTATGTTAGATAAAGTACGCTCAGAATCTACCGAATCTATTCTAACAAAATTCGAAAAGAAATATACAATTGAAGGGTGTACTAGTTCATATAAATAATCTTCCCTGGAATCTGGAGGAAGGGAACAATGATGATAATCTTCCCAAGGTTCTTCTCCTATCATCATTAATTGGATGATTTCCTCATCTGTAGGATATATACAAGCAAAAGGATCAGAAGAAGTACCATATTCAAGTGAACGATCTACCCCTACAATTGGCAATTGTGGATCTGGAAATGCAGCACAAGCAAGAAAAATTGATTGCTATGTGAATTCAATGGGACTTAGCGGCATAACCTCAGCAAAACTCTCATCTTCAACACTATTGGTGATCCTCTTTAAATCATATGAAGTAGAGGATAACATATTACATGTCTCGACTCTCGTAACTTCCAATGTTCCAGATGGTGGAGGAAGTGTGAAAGTACCCATTAAGGAGGAACCTTTGAAAAGACCTACACAAACATATTGAAGTGAAAGCGGGGGTCCATTAACAAGTGGAATGCTTCCCATAACTTGAGAACTAGATGGAAAAAATGAGGTTTGGTCGATAACTGTTATTCCACCTTTATGAGGAAATGCAATTGTACGAAATTACGTGGAAACAACAGCAACCATAGCATAAACCCATGGTCGTCCAAGTAAAACGTTGTAATCAAGGGTCTGTCAACCACCTCAATTTCAATAGTTACCATTTTACCCCCTAGATCTACTTGCAAATTATTCAAAATCCCACATGAAGTATAAGTTCTTCCATCAAAAGCCTTCAATGTGGTTGGTGATCTTGACAACGTAGGTGACCCTAGTGTTTTAAAGTTTGTCAAAAGTTTTGTTCTAGTATCATATATGATGGGTAACTAGAAGTGGGTCACAAAAGTACTAGCTAAATCGGTGAAATTATTAAAAGAAGCTCTCAGCAATTCAATATACCACTCAACAACTGAACCAATGAGAATTCTTTGGAAAAGATGGAGTCTTACCGAATCATCATTTAAGGAGTTTGAACACCATAAATGATAAGTCATAACGTGATTTGACAGGTCTTCTCCAGGATTTCCACTAAACTTTGGAATATCGAAAGGCAAATTATGAGGAATTACCAGCCACCAAGGTGCATACAAAATTGGATCATTGGTGAGCCGATTTAAATCCAGTAATTCTAGGGTTGCCACAAATGGCAACTACCGATTCAGATCAGGTTGAGCATATCCAGGATAAGATGCAATTGCCTGTGCCATAGGCCTTTGCATACCCGCATAAGGTGGATATCCTTGATAGGGTGGTGGGACATATCTAGTATATGGATTAAAACTAGGTTGACCTTGCATTTGTCCGTAACTGAGTTGGGCTTGATACACAAGACCCTGATATGGTTGATATTGTCCTTGCCCAAGTTGAGCTTGGAAAGCAAGCCCATACTGAGGTTGGACATTCTGAAAAGGAGGCTGTGGATACTGTGGCTGCCAAGGTTGTTGGGGTATCGATTGTAAAGTTTGATATTGCCTCCCATCGCCAGTTTGACCAGGCTAAGAATAAAATAAACCTGTAGCAACTTGAGTCACTCCAGATAATGGCACACTAACCTGAGGTAATTGTACCCCAGAAACAAGCGGTTGTTGCATAATAGCCTAAGAAGTTTGGGTTTGTTGACTCGAAACTTGTGGTTGCGAGGTAGCAGAACTAACTTGCACAGGTTGAGATACAACAATTTGAGCTTGTATCTGTGGTTCCATAGTTACGATAGGTTGGGTCGATATAATCGGCTCAGTTTGCATAGGTTGTGTTGGATACACAAGCCTTGGTTGTGGTGGCATAGTTGGCTGCCACTAACAAACTCTCATTTCAGGCTAACCTAGATACGGCGGGACATAACCACAGGGTTTTCCTCCTTGATAGGGAGGATGCAATGAATAGGCATACTGCTAACCATATGGTGGAAATCTAGTGCTAAGAGGATATACGAGTCTTTGTTCACCGGATTGCCCAGTTTGATACTGATAAGCAGGATCAAACTATTGTCCTTGATAAGAAGAACTAGGTAAAATCCTTGATGAGGACATGGGTGATGACCATGGCAAAGAAGAAACCCCTGAGTGGATTCCAGACACATACTGGTAACCAGTCAAGACAGACGACTGTCCATATAAGTGTGACTCAGGTGTGGTAGTAAACATCGAAGAAGTAGAAGTAAAGGATTCTGTGGAAGCTGCATCAGATGAAGCAGTCTGGGATGTTTGCAGTTGTTCTGCCATGGTTAACTGACCCAAAAGTTGACCAAATGAATCAAGTAGTATCTCAAAGGTAGTAGCAGAATGAGGAAGAGACTCAGAATAAAGATATAAACTAGGTCCAAAATGATGTGGAGTCCTGGGGGTAGAATCTTCTTCAGCCTCTTCCTCTATAGCAATTAATCTAGGTGGAAGGATTTCACCACCAGGTTTGAAAAAGACTTCCGGTGTTAAAGATGGTGTTTCAGGAACTAAAAATGACTAAGGTATTTTAGTAACAACTTTGAAATGTTTAAGGTCAAAGTCCAGATGTTCTGGTAAAAGAACTTCAGTTTCAAGGGAAGGTTCGTGAACAACTTCAGGTTCAGAAATGTCTTCGGTTTCAACTGCTATAGGTTCTAAATCAAATTCCAATTGAACAGGTTCAAGTTCTGAAGTAATTTATGGCTGATTAACTTCAAGTTGTGGATCAACTTCAATTACTTGTTCAATTGTTTCCATTATAGTAGCCTTGGGTAGTTGAGTAACTTCTTCTTGTGTAACAGATGTACCAGAAATAGTTGGAGTAACTTGAGGCTCAGTACTAGCCGTGATAGGCGGCTCTAGCAATTCAAATGAAGTACCATAAACTCTTGAAGTACCAGACTCAGTTTGATGAGTCCACCTTGACCAGATGGGTGTCGGTTCTGGTGGCAAGGGAGGTTTACTCGTAACTCTCCTCAAACGATGGAGTGGAGGTTGATCTTCCTCCAAAATTGCTGATTTTTCTTATCAACCTAAACTCAACTAAGGAATAAGGATGTTATTCACGATCAATTAACTTTTATGACACTATAACATAACTTTGATTTTTCATTTTTAAAGAGTCGAGAAAAAACAAAATATGACTCTAATTGCTTTCGATGTTTAATGAGCTTGAAAGGACAAGCACTCAGATGAACCTTTTCTTTTAAGAAGTCGAAAAGGAATGAAAGTGACTGCTCTTGAGATACTAGAAAAGAGGGTTTACCAAACTAATTACAAAAATGCAATATACACCTTGGTGGTAAATGAAAGAGAAATTACCAAGGATTTACTGTACGACAGTTAGTCTTCTCAAATGTTGTGTTCAGTGCATTGTGATTGATAAGGTGACAGACTCAGCTTCCTAGGGATAAAGGATTTTAACCTATTGGGGTCTCCCACTATATACTCGATGGTATAAGGAGCACAAGTCTGTAATAGTACTTATTGAATCAGAGAGGAGGAATCACCCAACCTCAATGAAAAGGACAACCACTAGGTTCTAAGACACCAGAACATGGCTCTAGCCTAGACACCTCTATATGTTTGCGTTAAGTTCCAATGCATTATTAGGTTAATTGATGTTAATTTTAGGTTGATCTTGCATAAGATTTGCCTTTGAGGTTTCACCACGAGATGTTTTTCGAAATTCTTAAGAATGCAACTAGAATGAGAAGCACTCTTTCCATTTACTTTCAACAATGAAAATCCTAACTATAAGGGATAGAGCATACAAGTACTTTTGGATCAAACAACAAAGAGCACAAACTAATGCAATTCCCTAAACCATTCCTTTTGAGCACACAAACTCAAACTCTAAATTGCAATTGCATGCATTTCTTCTTCTTTTCAGTTCCTCTTAATGTGAATGATGCAATAAGAAAAACTAATGCACAAATGATTCAAAAAACTTTTTCACAAAAAATGCCGATTTATGACAATTTCTCTTAAGGGAAAGGAAGACTAAACGAAACTTTCAACTTTTAAAGAAACGAATATTTTCGAAACTTTAAACGAAAACATGAATCAAATGCACAAATAGATCAATCAATTATTTTATGAAGGAAGACTTTACGACACTTCTTTTTTTGACAAAACAATCGATTGAAACTACTTTTCGACAATGGACTGCAAATGATAAAACAAATACATAAAAAACATTCAACAATCCAGTCTAAATTGGGTCGAAACAAGGAAACAAAGATTGTTTTCAGAGACAAGACCTCATCTATATTCAACAAGCAATTCAAACAACTGAAAATTGACTAAAGGACTTAGCTCCTAGATGGGAAAACTGATCCTAAAGGGATCAGCACAGGGCACAGTTAGAGACAGTGCACTAAATTGCACTGTGTCTATGCAGAAGATGCACTGCAGCGCACTATGTCAGTCACAGAACTGTGTTGATTACAGTAAGACAATTTTATACTCAAAACTGACTCAATTTTTAGTGAATTGACTTTGAATTTGATGAAAAATAGAAAGTACAATATGTCAAAGTGTTTTAAGAGATTGATAAGCTACTATAAGGGATAGGATCATTCCCCAGCAGAGTCGCCATTTTGTTATGGGAGAATTTAGTGTTTCTTCAAACAACTAACCCCTAAACCTAGTAGCTAGTCTAGAACAATAGCTAAAGTAATTCATTGTTTTTCCTATAGCTAATAGATGAAAGAAAGAGGAACAAAAGAACCAACCTATATTTCTCGCTCGATCCCTCTTCCCTTTCGTTATACTCCTATACCAATAGGTGTCATATTTCATGATTGACTTGTTGAGCTCTGTAATATGTTCATCCCTTTCCTTGTTGCAAAGGTTTCCATATTATAAAAAAAAATCAAAAAATGAAAAAAATGTAAAGAAGGTATGCCCTAAAAGAAAAATCAAAGGGTAAAAAGAATAAAATGGTCAAAAAAGTGAAAGAAATGAACCCCAAACAAAGAAAGACCAGGAAAGTGTGCAAGTCCAAAATGCCACTACTTTTTCATTTTCTGTAAAGCATTGTGTGCAACTTGTTAATTTATGCCACAATTGATGAATGGCCAAACAACTTAATCTTGGCTAGTTCATGTTTGAATTTCATGTTTTAGAGATAGAGAATAAAAATCTGACCAAACTGTTTAATCTTGGAAGATAAGTAGATAGGTAGAGAAGCAAAGGAGCTCGACAGTTCAATCTGAGCCCTTGGATGTTATAAGTGCAGACTTAGGTAGGCTTACCATGAAAAGAAAAGTTGATGAGGGTTTTCCAGTCTAAGTGCACCCAAAGAAAGAAGGAAAAAATGCTAGGCAAAGTAGGCAGGGTAGGTAGATTGGTGTTGCGGAATGATACCTGTGATGGATTATGTTTCTAAAAATGTGTTAACTTTCACTTCTATCACAAGTGCCAGGCGGACATTTTACATGATGTAGCTAAAGCGAGGCAAGGTTTCATAACTAGCTCCCCTTCATACTTTTCCCTAATAATTTACTAATTCCCCCCCTAAAATATTACGAATCTGTTCTTAATATCCCTCATAAAGCCACTCATTCCATTTCATAAAGTTTGCTTAAGTGAAACCCTGTTTTACTTAGGAAAATGGCAAAAATTCCTCATGAAAACCCTTTTTTATCTTGAGCCTAAGTTCAACTACAAAAGGCAAATTGTTTTTTTACTTAGCGCTTTCATTTCAATTTCATATTAACCATTAACTTTTATTATATAATTCCAAAACATATAACCCGATCCCGTATTATGTAAATATATAAAAAAACCCCAAAAATATTAATATTCCCACCCCGGTTGAAATACGACCATAGCACTGTTTAAACAGAAATTAACAGGTTTATTTGAAACCCATTAATAACCTTCCTGCGCACCTTATGGGATTAATTAACCATCTGGGTTAATTTATAACCAAGCCCGCGACCCAATCAAATACGCCTAAAAACCATTAAAAACATTGGTTTATTATGCCGGCCCCGCTGTATAACTCTCTGCCATGTTCAAAACCCATCCACCATCCGATCAACCCTCACCCATCCGACGGTTGATAAACCATATCACAACCGCATTTCGGTCGATGTTTAACTCGCGGGTGTCCGGCAGTTTCGGCGCCCGTACTCTACCACGTGTCGCTCATCCAGCCTGATTGCTAGCCCTCTGCCCAAAACCACTTGACCCCAAAAGCGGTGCGGGGCAGCACCGCTTATCACCCTACTCCTGACATCATCCAATGATGTCACCTGTCCATTTTTGATGTCACCCGCTACGTCACCCTTTGCTGATGTCACCCACCATGTCACCTACCCCGTACTCCCACTGACGTCATCCGTACTACTGACGTCGTTCGTCCTTCAAATCAAAAAATCCCGCCAAAACTACATTTTGTCAAATAAAAGGGTAAAGAAGTCATTTTGCTACATTTTTCTGCATACAGTTCTCTAGGCATTTAAAACTTTCGAGTTCATAGTTCCAGTTTTCAACTATCACCCGACCAGAAAAGCTAAAACGTGAGCTCCGCAACCTGCCATTCAACCTGCATAGTGCAGTCCTCCTCTTTAATACAGTTCGAACCAACACCGAGGGACTTCCAAGCTCACACAAAAAAGAAATAAAAGGATATATAGGGATGCTTGCTACCCTAAGCAGTGGACCTTCAAAGACATGAATTTCCAAAGAAAAGTGGTGATAAGACACGTTCACAGTTTTTTTTTACCAGAACACGATGGACAGCGATGAGCAGGAGTCAAAACAAAGTTAAAGAGTATCAGTTCAGCATTAAAGTGTATCAAATCAGCGATAAAGATGTCAGAGTATAATTAAAGAAAGCAAATCAGAATTAAAGAGCATAGTTAAGACAGGCAGCCGGCGCAGAGTTACTACAGAAGAAAGCTGCCAGCTAAATTAAAGAGCCTGCCTCCAACACAACACCAGTTTACCCTTTTCCTATCATAGAGACTAGCTATTTCTATTTTTGTAAACTCTTATTAGTTAAATCCTAGATATTATCTCACCGTTGTTATGAGATATTTATTGTACATATTTTGTTGTATAAATACCCCCTCCATTAGAGTATTGAGGGGTGGATTGTGGATTCCTAGACTTTGCGGTAATATTGAAATTTTGGAATAAAGAGCTGTTGGAATCAACTGTCGTATGGTCTACTAGATGAAGAATTGAAGCAGAGGACTTATCACAGATTTCTTGAATCAACCTCTGGAACAATAATTCCTCTATATCCTGTGCTTTACAATTTTCTTGTTTATTATATAATATGTGTTTCATAATCTGAATGATAAGGAAAAGGTTAATTTCAGAAATGCTTGATTGCACTCTGTCTTCAATCTTTATTGTTCTTTGTGTTTTCTTCAGAATTAGAATAAGCAGTGAAATCTTGATTGCTCTTGTTTCCTGATTCTTTCATGTTGATTATTTGCTAAAGAATACTTAACTGCTCCTTATCAGTAATCATCCAATTTCCCTCTTTAAATAGGTTGAAGGATTCTTAACTGCCCTGCACCCAATTTGAGCCCATTCCATCTGTTTCTAGTCTCTATTTGCTCCTTGTTTGACTACCTTGCTCTATGAAGCCATCGTCTGTTAAGAAACCAAATCCAAAAAGCCTTTTTCTTTGACTCCATCATGCCCAATGGACTAAACTATTCTGTCTTACCTCTCTGTTCTATTGAATCTCACCACCCAAACTCAAACAAAACCCTTAAACTTCATAAGTAGCCTAATACGTTTAAAAAACAAAGCTAAATCATAAAGAGAGAGCCCTCTGTGGATACAAATTGGCTAGATTTTGTATCTAAAATATTGGTCTGTGGTTACCTCGACATCTTTCCCTTTCTTATAACTTTTGGGAAAACCTAAGTGATAACATCATTGGCGACTCCATTGGGGAGCTGAATAATTGTTTCTTACTATTTTTTACTGCATAAACTATAGACGAAGCCTGAAGATTAGCCAGGTAGCCTTTGAAATGCTCTTTATTTGCAATTGCAGAAGTAAATGAATGTTGCTTCAGTATATCTCCGGTCTAGCTTATGGATTGGACATTTGCTTCCAAATACTTCATCAAATCCTCTTTTCAAAAAAGTCTTTGGGAAAGTTTAAAACTCCCACATCTAAAACCTCCTAGAAGAGACCGTTAAAGTTGTATTGTCAAATCTATTTCAAGAAAAAACCAAACACACCTAGAAACTGGCTTCAGAAAAGATTCATTACACCAGATCAAATCCTGATCCTAATCCCCCACCTATGTTTGAAAATCCTAATCTGATTCCTAGGATTCTTAGAAGACAAGGGAACCAAGAAAATTCTGCTAGTTCTCGGCCTCTATACAGATCAAGATCCTACCCTGTGAAGTGGATCTACCCTGAGAACGAACCTTTTGATAAGTATTTTGAAAACTCTTTATTTGAGACCTTTTAAGAATCTGGGTTAACCCACACAGTTCAAAATCCAATATTCATTGAAAATTTGCAGATTGAAGTTGTTACTTCACACCTTGACAGACATTTGCAGAACTCCATTCAATCTGAGCTTACCTCTGAAAGAACACCCAACCTTTCTGTGATTGCTACAGCTTCTCCAAGTTCACGATCAGCACCTCAAACTACCCTTTCCACTCCTCCATCCACAACACACATTCCCATTGTTATCCCTACTCCTCCAGTTGTCACATCTATTTTTGCAACCATGGAAAACTGATATACTCCCCTGCACTTACCTGCCAATCTAGGGGTTATGCCCCAAGACTATCAAAGTAAAATCCCTTCTTTTGAAGGTACTGGCACTTACACAGCTCAACAACATACCAATAAAATGACTGACTATTTTGAAAGTTATGAGATTGATGCTAATGATTTTAGAATGAAAGTATTTGTTCAAAGTTTAACTGGAGATGTTAGAACATGGTTTAGAGCCCTCCCTACAAATAGTATCAATGACCCACAAGCTCTTTATCATACCTTCTTGAACATATGGGAAAAGAAGAAATATCCTCTCCACATTTTGTCAGAGTATGAAAACATAAGAAGAGGCATACAAGAAATTGTCCAAGATTACTGTACTAGATTCAATAATGTCTACAATGCTATTCCTCAGAATCACAGACCTCCTCCAGATTTTGCCTTGATCAAATTCCCTAATGCATTTGATTCTGATATGGCATACCAACTTAGGGAAAGAGATCCTCGAAACTTAGGAGAGATGTAGAGTATAGCTGTCAGTGTTGAGGCCAACCTGATATCTAAACGATCTAGAGCCAGAGCTGAAAGGAGGACACCTTTCAAAGAAGAACCTTCTACCTTTGAACATAAATTAGATGTGATTATTAAAGGAATGGGTAAACTTGGAGATAGAGTAGAAACAATCGAGAGAAAATCCCCTTGCGATGGTCAACCAAGAAATACTGGGAGAAATCCAAATTTCAGGAAGAACCAAAATCCTAACGCTGGAAAGACAGGGCCTGACCAAAATATTAGGCCCCCATTTCAAGAGATTACGCTGAACCCTCAAATTCTGATGAACCAACAGAAGGCACTCAAATTAATTTGATGGGACTCAACGATGAACAACAAGTTTTCTTGACCCAAGAGGATCAAGAATCTCACATCCTTAAAAAATTCCAAACTCAGTCAGGTGAACCATTCGAATTTAGGGAGGGATATGATACAACCATTTATGAAGTCCACAAACAATACAATTTGAGGAGCAGAAGAATAGATGTCCCTGAAATCAACAAACAGAAAGATACCAAGCAACCTAACAAAGGTAAAATCGGTACCTCCCCTGTACATATTCTGTCTAAAACAAATCCTAACCCTAATAACCCAATTGTTGAAGATGTATCAGATAATCAACCACATAACAGACAACCTTCCACTGCTATTTCTTCTAAAGGAAACATAGGAGAGCCTCTAGAACTTGATTTGGAAACAACTTTAGCCCATAATCCCACTCTTGAAGAGGAGAGAAACACAGAAAATCTAGTTGTCCGCAATACAAGAAATCAGACCAAAAAACCTTTCAATCTTAAGACAGAAGTAGGCAAACTAAAGATAGTTTTTCCATTATCAGAATTAGCTAAACATGATGTCTACAACAGTCAAATCAGCAGATCACTCAAAATTTCTGTGAATGAAGATTCAGTAAGCATTTTTGATGACCAGCCTGAATTGATATTTGGCCCTGGAGTAAATGGAAAAATAGTAGAGGGAGAAGTTCCTCCTTTCTATGTAAGTTTAAACATACATGATAAAATACTTCATAATGCCATGTTTGATTCTGGTGCTTCCCATAACTTAATTCCTAAATCTGTAATGGAGAGACTAGACCTTGACATCACCAGGCCATATAAAGACCTTTTCTTTTTTGATTCAAGTCAGGTCAAATGTTTGGGTTTAATCAAAGACTTGTGTGTGTCGCTAGTCCAATATCCTACCAAAACCATCTTAATGGACATAGTAGTAGCTGATATTCCACCAAAGTATGGCATGTTATTGTCTAGATCTTGGGGTGCAAAGCTTCAAGGGTCTCTACAGTTAGACATGTCTTACGCTACTATTTCAGTGTTTGGTCAACCCAAGAGACTATACAGAAAAACCTTAATGAAGTATGTAGTAAGTAGTCAAGAGAAACCTAAAAATTTCCCTATCTACTCAATACATTCAGATATGGATTCTTTTATCCTATACAATGCTAAAATTAATCCCCCACATGAAATAAAAGTTCTAGCAGATGAAACAAAAGAAATTACAAATAAAAGGTCTAGCATTCGAATCCAAGAAATTTCTGAAAATCATGAAACATCAGATAAACCAGAAAAAACTAAAAAACGAGATCTCCCTATTAAATAGATCCCTGAAACTCCAGATACTAATTATGAACATAAAATCATTTGGTACTTAGAATTTGATGGTTCTGTGAACAAATAAGTAGCAGGAGCAGGGGTCTGGGTGCACAATCTCGAAAACAATCATGTTGAAGGCCATGCCTACAGGTTAAACTTTAGGTGCACTAATAATATGGCTAAATATGAAGCTCTATTGCTAGGTCTTAAACTGGTCAAGAAATTGGGAGCAACTAGAGTGTCAGAACTAGGAGATTCTTATTTAATCATTCAACAAATAAAAGGGAAGTTCTTAACAAATGATCCCAGATTAAGAGCGTACAGAGGAACGGCTATAGTGATCCTCAATACATTTCTAGAAACTCAGCTTGCCAAAATCCCGAGAAAATACAACTTGCAAGCTTATAGCCTAGCAATGTTTTCCAGCACTTGTAAATTACCATTTGAACCAAATCACCAATTTACAGCTAACATTAGACAAAGGCCAGCCATACCTGATAATGTAAAGAACTAGCAAGTGTTTGACAGTGATAATCAAATCAACAATTTTTTAACCCTAGAAGAAGAATTTTCTAGCACTAACATAGATGGAGATACAGCTAGTGAGTTTGATCCAACAAATCAGATAGAAACAGACATTTCAGCAGAAAATGCAACTCAAATGATTCATCCAACGAAATTTACCAAAATGAAATACAAGATCTTAAAGAAATAGATGTTGATGAGATTATTGAAGGAGAATCTGAAGTTATCAATTTGAAAGACAATCATTTGCCCAAAGGATTAACTCCTTTGGAAGATCTCTTTGATTTCAACGATATTCCAAAAAAACCCCAAATGGAACCTCTAAAAGCAGACATTGAAGACTACAACATAGGAACTGAAGAGAACCCAAAAATGGTAAAATTATCCAAATCTTTGCCCCCTGATCAAAAACTTAAGTATGTTGAACTGATCAAAGAATTCCAGGATATTTTTGCCTGGAGCTATGAAGACCTGAAATCCTATGACACCTCTGTAATTCAACCTATAATACCCCTCAAGGAAAATCAAAAACCATTCAAACAAAAGCTCAGAAGAATCAACCCTGTATTGCTTCCTTCAATTGAAAAAGAAATCAAAAGAATGCATGATGCAGGGATAATTGCTCCAATTAGATTTTCAGAGTGGGTGTCTAATTTAGTGCCTACCAGGAAGAAAACAGGAGAAATCAGATTATGTGTTGACTTAAGAAATGTAAACATGGTTTCTTTGAAAGACAATTACCCTTTACCTAAGATGGATCATATTTTACAAATGGTAGTAGGTACTTCTAGGATTTCACATTTGGATGGGTTTTTAGGTTATAATCAAATTCTGGTTCATCCTGATGATCAAGAAAAGACTGCATTTACAACACCATGGGGTACATTCAAATATGTTAAAATGCCATTCGGACTTAAGAATGCAGGGGCAACCTTTCAACGAGCAATGGACATAGCTTTTGCAAAAGAAATTCACGATTTTCTGGTTATATATCTAGATGACCTCACTGTGTTTTCTAGATCAAATCAATAACATTTAGATCATTTGAGACAAGTGTTTTTAAAATGCAGAAATTATGGTATTTCATTAAATCCTAAGAAATATTTGTTTGGTCTAGAAGAAGGCAAACTGTTAGGGCATATCATCTCCAAAGATGGCATCAGAATTGATCCTGCTAGAATAGAAGCTATTCTGCAAATAACCCACCCCAGAAATGTCAAAGAACTTCAATCTTTCCTAGGAAAGATTAACTTTTTGAGAAGATTCATATCTAACTTGGCTGCATTAATTGGATTGCTGAAAAATATGTTAAAAAAGGATTCAAAGGTTAAATGGACAGTAGAAGCCAAACAAGCATTTGAAGAAATTAAAATAGCTTTGACCAAAACACCAGTCCTTACAAGTCCAAAGTTCGATAGAGACTTCATAATTTTCTCATTTGCATCAGAACACACTATAGCAGTTGTTTTACTGCAAAAAGATGATCAAGGATGTGAAAAACCCATAGCCTTTTTCAGTAAAGCAGTTAGAGATGCACCTCTAAATTACAAAATCATGGAAAAACAGGTTCTTGCACTTGTGAAAGCTATTAAAGACTTCAGAGTCTATATATTGCACTCCCATGTAATAGCTTATGTACCAAATGCAGTTGCCAAAGACATCCTGACTCAAGATGGAATTGAAGGCAAATGAGGTAAATGGATAGCTAATATATTGGAGTATGATATTGAAATAAAACCTACAAAGCTTATAAAAGGACAGGGATTGGCTAAACTCATGACTGAAACAAACTTTCAAGCCCTGGATATTAATGAACTGGATAATGAACAGGAGATGGCGACTCCACAAATCAGCTAGGCCTTCTTAGAATCACCTTGGTATGCTGATATAACTCATGTATTATTAAACCTGCAGGCTCCTCCAGGGTTATCCAGAACAAAGAAAAGGTTTTTAAAGATGAAATCTTCAAAATTCTATATTTTAGATAATGCTCTTTCTTGGAAAAATCATGAAGGTATTCTATTGAATTGTTTAATAAAAGAAGAAGCTGACAAAGTTCTCAAAGAATTTCATGCAGGGGACTGCGATGGACACCTTTATTGGAAATAAACTACAGACAAAATCCTAAGGGCTGGATTTTACTAGCCAACCATGTTCGCTGATGTAAAGAAGTTTGTCACTGCTTGCCACAAATGCCAAATTTTTGAAGGCAAAAGGAAACTGTTACCCTTACCCTTGAGACCAATTTCCACTGAAAAGCCCTTTCAATAATGGGGTTTGGAGTTCATTGGAGAAATAAACCCTCCCTCTTCTGGCCAACATAAATTGATTCTTACTGCCACAGACTATTTCACCAAATGGATAGAAGCCATTCCTTCTAGACAAGTTAATGATACAGTGATTATAGGATTCTTAGAAACCAACATATTGTCTAGATTTAGCTATCCTGAAAAGATCATAACCGATAATGATGCTGCCTTCAAGTCCAAGAAAATGATAAATTTCTGTAACAAATATCATATTACTTTAGGCCATTCCACAGCTTATTACCCTCAAGGTAATGGTCTAGATGAGTCTTTCAATAAAAGCCTAATTAACGTTATTAAGAAATTGTTGGAAGAGAACAAGAAAAACTGGCACAAGATACTTACAAATGCACTATGGGCAGATAGACTTACTATAAAGAGATCTATTGGAACCAACCTTTATGAGCTAGTTTATGGCATGGAGGTTGTGTTTCCTTCATCTTTAGGAGTTCCTGTAATGAAATTACTGCAAGAAGCTCAAGTGGAACCCAATGACATTCAAAGGAGAATAAATCATACCATCCATTTGTAGCAGACCAGAGAAGAAGTGCACCAAAGATCCCAAGTGTTACAAGAAAAACTCAAGAAAATATTTGATAAAAGGACCAAAGCAGAAGACTTATACCTTGGAAACAAAGTTCTAAGGTGGGATTCCAGGAGAGAAGACAAAGGAAAACATGGGAAGTTTGACTTCCTGTGGAAAGGGCCATTTATCATCTAGGCATTTCAAGGGAACAATACTTACTTTCTGAAGAGCCTAGATGGCTCAAAAACAGGAGAAGGACCAGTGAATGGTCGAATGCTGAAACATTACTTTGATCGAGTTTTCTAATGTATTCTAACTCTAACACATACATACTATATCCTTAATAATGTCACAGTTTGGATTGGATAGTAACTTGCTGTAGTTGAAGCCCGAAGAGAAGGCCCTAAGCTTCACAAGTGTGCTGTCATACATACAATAAAGCAACCAGCAAAGGAAGATTTCAGAGCACAGTAAAAGTTATTCAGAAGGCCATCTGACCTATTGTTCTTGACTTTCCACCAGGGAAAGCCATCCCCAAGTGGAGCCACTTTTATACTCCTATACCAATATGTGTCATATTTCATGATTGACTTGGTGAGCTCTGTAATATGTTCATCCCTTTCCTTGTTGAAAAGGTTTCCATATTATCAAAAAAAATCAAAAAAATAAAAAAATGTAAAGAGGGTATGCCCTAAAAGAAAAATCAAAGGGTAAAAAGAATAAAATGGTCAAAAAAGTGAAAGAAATGAACCCCAAATAAAGAAAGACCAGGAAAGTGTGCAAGTCCAAAATGCCACTACTTTTTCATTTCCTATAAAGAATTATGTGCAACTTGTTAATTTATGCCACAATTGATGAATGGCCAAACAACTTAATATTGACTAGTTCATGTTTGAATTTCATGTTTTAGAGATAGAGAATAAAAATCTGACCAAACTGTTTAACCTTGGCAGATAAGTAGATAGGTAGAGAAGCAAAGGAGCTCGAAAGTTCAATCTGAGCCCTTGGATGTTATAAGTGCAAACTTAAGTAGGCTTACCATGAAAAGAAAAGTTGATGAGGGTTTGCCAGTCTAAGCGCACCCAAAGAAAGAAGGAAAATATGCTAATCAAAGTAGGTAGGGTAGGTAGATTGGTTTTGCGGAATGATACCTGTGATGGATTATGTTTCTAAAAATGTGTTAACTTTCACTTCTATCACAAGTGCCAGGCAGACATTTTACTTGATGCAGCTCAAGTGAGGCAAGGTTTCATAACTAACTCCCCTTCATACTTTTCCCTAATCGTTTACTAATTTCCCCCCTAAAATATTAAGAATCTGTTCTTTTTATCCCTCATAAAGCCACTCATTCCATTTCATAAAGTTTGCTTAAGTGAAACCCTATTTTACCTAGGAAAATGGCAAAAATTCCTCATGAAAACCCTTTTTTATCCTGAGCGTAAGTTCAACTACAAAAGTCAAATTGTTTTTTTACATAGCGCTTTCATTTCAATTTCATATTAACCATTAACTTTTATTATATAATTCCCAAACATATAACCCGATCCCGTATTATGTAAATATATAAAAAACCCCAAAAATAATAATATTCCCGCCCCAGTCGAAATACGACCATAGCACTGTTTAAACAGCAATTAATAGGTTTATTTGAAACCCGTTAATAACCTTCCCGTGTGCCTTATGGGATTATTTAACCATCCGGGTTAATTTATAACCAAGCCCACGACCCAATCAAATACGCTCGAAAACCATTAAAAACATTGGTTTATTATGCCAGCCCCGCTGTTTAACTCTCTGCCATGTTCAAAACCCATCCACCGTCCGATCAACCCTCGCCCATTCGACGGTTGATAAACCATATCGCAACCACCTTTCAGTCGATCTTTAACTCGCGGGGGTCCAACAGCTTTGGCGCCCGTACTCTACCACGCATCGCTCATCCAGCCTGATTGCTAGCCCTCTGCCCGAAACCACTTGACCCCAAAAGCGGTGCAGGGCAAAACCGCCTACCACCCTACTGCTAACATCATCCGCTGATGTCACCTGTCCCTTGCTGACATCACCTGCCACGTCACCCTTTGCTGACATCACCTGCCACGTCACTTGCCCTGTACTCCCACTGACATCATCCGTACTACTGACAGAATCCATCCTTCAAATCAAAAAATCCCGCCAAAACTACATTTTGTCAAATAAAAGGGTAAAAAAGTCATTTTTGCTACATTTTTCTGCATACAGCGCTCCAAGCATTTAAAACTTCCAAGTTCACAGTTCCAGTTTTCAACTATTGCCCGACCATAAATACTACAACGCTAGCTCTGCAGCCTGCCATTCAACCTGCATAGTGTAGTCTTCCTCTTTAATACAGTTCGAACCAACACCGAGGGACTTCCAAGCTCGCACAAAAAAGAAATAAAAGGATATACAGGGATACTTGCTACCCTAACCAGTGGACCTTCAGAGACATGAATTTCCAGAGAAAAGTGGTGAGAAGACACGTTCGCAGTTTTGTTTTACCAGAACACGATGGACAGCGATGAGCAGGAGTCAAAACACAGTTAAAGAGTATCAGTTCAGCATTAAAGAGTATCAATTCAGCATTAAAGAGTATCAGTTCAGCATTAAAGTGTATCAAATCAACGATAAAGATGTCAGAGCAGAATTAAAGAAAGCAGATCAGAATTAAAGAGCACAGTTAAGACAGGCAGCCGGCGCAGAGTTACTACAGAAGACAGCTGCCAGCTGAATTAAAGAGCCTGCCTCCAGCACAACACCAGTTTACCCTTTTCCTATCATAGAGACTAGCTGTTTCTATTTTTGTAAACTCTTATTAGTTAAATCCTAGATATTATCTCACCGCTGTTATGAGATATTTGTTGTACATATTTTTTTGTATAAATACCCCCTCCATTAGAGTATTGAGGGGTGGATTGTGGATTCCTAGGCTCTGCGGTAATATTGAAATTTTGGAATAAAGAGCTGTTGGAATCAACTGTCGTATGGTCTACTAGATGAAGAATTGAAGCAGAGGACTTGTCACAGATTTCTTGAATCAACCTCTGGACCAATAAGTCGACTATATCCTATGCTTTACAATTTTCTTGTTTATTATATCATCTGTGTTTCATAATCTGAATGATAAAGAAAAGGTTAATTTTAGAATATGCTTGATTGCACTCTGTCTTCAGTCTTTATTGTTCTCAGTGTTTTCTTCAGAATTAGAATAAGCAGTGAAATCTTGATTGCTCCTTTTTCTTGATTCTTTCATGTTGATTATTTGCTAAATAATACTTAACTGCTCCTTATCAGTAATCATCCAATTTCCCTCTTTAAATAGGTTGAAGGATTCTTAACTGCCCTTCACCCAATTTCAGCCCATTCCATCTATTTCTAGTCTCTATTTGCTCCTTGTTTGACTACCTTTCTCTGTGAAGCCATCCTCTATTAAGAAACCAAATCCAGAAAGCCTTTTTCTTTGACTCCATCATGCCCAATGGACTGAACTATTCTGCCTTACCTCTCTGTTCTATTGAATCTCACCACCCAAACTCAAACAAAACCCTTGAAATTCATAACTAGCCTAATACGTTTAAAAAACAAAGCTAAATCATAAAGATAGAGCCCTCTCTAGATACAGATTGGCTAGATTTTGTACTTAACTCGCTTGGAAGGTACCTGCAAACAAGCTGAGAGAGAAAACCATCAAAGCATACATATCGATCTGTTAACTAAACATATTATAGAATTGAAAGTACAATATACATCATATAAACACATGAATGGGAAAAAGCATAGAACTCTTTATTGATAAAGGAAATATTACAACCCTTGAAGCCATGTTCGATTCAACATTTTCCTTCCAGTTTCAAACCCTTCTCTCCTCATGAAGCAACCATTTGACATGATAACCTTACTCTCTTGCAAGTCTCACTCAAACAACATTTCCTTAACTCAAGAAGTTCCAGCCTCTGTAAGCCTTTGAATGCTTGGTCCATTTATAGCTGAATGGAGGAGGTTAAGCCATTAATGACCCTCATGAATGTTTTGCCAAAATTGGGAAGTGGTTCCATGGAGGAAGGGATATTGGATTAAGGTTCATTCATCTCCTTCCTAATCCAAAAGTGAGCCAAATCCATTTGGAAACTTCCAGAAGCATCCATTAGATGAGGAATCCAATGGATTCATTTCAAAAATTCAATGAATCTCACTCAGCGCAGGCAGAACAAAGGCTAGGTGCGATGCATAACACCCAGATAGTGTAGTTCCTGCAATGCATTGTAGCCTGATAAACGGCCACCTGCGCTGATCTCTCTAGGGGCATTTTGGATGAATGGTGACATGAAAATCTTGGGAGGAAAGAATGATGTAAGTTGAACTTATTAGGGAATGAAAACAACCAAATTAGGGGTTGATGATCCCTAATAATACGGATCTAGAAGTCGGGGTTGATGTGCCCAAATTTTCCTGTAACAGTAATTGAGTATTGTAGTTTTCTTATCATGGACACTTCTCGGCATAAAATAATGGTGGGATTCAATGAAAAGAATGAGATGTGTCTGTGCTCTTGTCCCCTAGACCCCTTTTGGATGTTAACATTGGATTCTAGTCTTGTGGGATCTCTCTTACTAATCCTTTGGTTTTAGGGATGGTACTTCATGGGACACCTTGATTTAGGCTGTGTGGTCCCACTCCCTCATCCACATATATTGCACCCTTTCCACACATTATAACCTCATTCATCATTTCTCTCACCTGGTTAGAATTCCTCAATTGGATCCACATAGGGTTAGCTTTCCCCTTCCCCTTACCCACACCTTGGGTTAGGCCTAGAAAGATGCCCCAGAGGATGATGCAGCTGGAAAGGAAATAAAAATCAGAATTGACCCCATTTAACTAGAAAATGTACCACAAAATGCAAAATATGGTTGAGACAAACACATTTAGCATGTGGAAAAAATCAAATACATGAGCTCTTGTTATGAAACCAACTCACAAAAAGATAGAAAAGATAAACCAACGCCTTAGAAATAAGCCTCTTCGATGGGGCAACCTCCTTTACATTATACAAATGAACAATTCTTATATGATTAAAATGACAAAACCTCCTTTCTATATATAGGATTCTAAGGGGTCACAATATAACAAAAGCGAACTTAATAATAATAATATAAAGGCACAAAAATAATAACAGTTGGATTCTATGGGGCACAATAATAACAATATGTGAATAATAGGGGCACAACAATAACAATAAGGGATACAACGGCAATAGTAATGGGGGAATCACTAGTATTATAGGGACCTAACATGCTCCTCTCCTTCAAAAATGTGTTGTCCTCAATGCTTGAGTAGTTTTGGATGCTTCTGTATAAAATTCTCATCCTCCCATGTGGAATCTTCAATAGGTAAGTTCCTCCACTTGATGAGATACTCTGAAATTGATCGATTTCATAGTTGTCAAGTTCTTGTTTCTTTGACTGCTTCAGGTTCCAATATGATTTTTCCTTCCTCATCAAATTCTGGAAATATTGTTTGAACTAGAATCTTGTCACCTATAACCTTATTTAAGCATGAAACATGGAAAACTAGGTGCACTTGGGAAGCTGCAGGAAGCTCCAATTTGTATGCCATAGTACCTACCTTTTGCAACACCTTGTATAGACCATAATACTTTGGTGATAATTTATTATCCTTCTTAGCTTGCTTTAGGGACATTTGTTTATATGGTTGTAACTGTAGGAATACCCAATCACCTACATCAAAACTTCTTTCGTTGTGATGTTGATCTTCCTGCTGTTTCATTCTATTATGCGCTAAGGTGAGGTTATCCTTTAAGAGTTGGAGAACTTGTTGTTGATGCTCGATGTGATCTTCCACTGCTTGAACCTTAGAATTTTCTCTTAAATATGATTTGATGGATGGTGGATGATATCCATAAAGTGCCATAAATGGGGTCATTTTTGTTGCAGTATGGAAGGAAATGTTATACCACCATTCAGCCAGAGGCAACCATTTGACCCATTGTGTCTATTTATCATATACAAAGCAGCGAAGATATCCTTCCAAACATTTGTTTACTATCTCAGTTTTCCCATCATATTGAGGATGATAAGATGAGCTATGAGCTAACTAAGTACCCAGACAAGAAAATAATTTTGTCCAAAAATTTCCAGTGAAAATGGGATCTTTGTCGCTTACAATAATCTTTGGGTTTCCATGTATCTTATGAATTGTTTCCATAAATGCAGTAGAAACTGTACTCGCTATAAATGGATGAGATAATGCACAAAAGTGTGCATACTTGGTAAGTATATCAACTATCACCATGATAACACTCTTTCCTTCGGACTTGGGTAAACCTATGATAAAATCCATTGAGACCTCCTCCCAACGCTGGCTTGGAATGGATAAAGGTTGTAATAGTCATGGGGTCTTAATTGTTTCAACTTTATTTTGTTGGAAAACCAAACATTCTGCCACAAACTTTTGAATATCTGATTTAATTCCATCCCAAAAAAAATCCTTCTTAACCATGTGGTAGGTTTTTAGAAAAAATGAGTGCCCTCCTAAGGGAGAGGTGTGCAATTCCCTAAGAATATTTTGTTTGAGTTGTGAATTCTTGCATACGTATAACCGATTCTTGTACCACAACAAATCATTTTCCAACTAAATGTATCAAATGTATTGGGATCTTGTTGTATCTTTTGAATGAGTGCCCATCATTATTCCTCATCATTATTCCATTCATCCATTGCTTCGTTTATCCAATCTAGTTGGATGGTACAAATGGTGCAAAGAAATGCTTCCACATCCTCATCCTTTATTGAGAGTGCATCTGCCACAACATTTTGCTTCCCTTTTTTGTAGATGAATTCAAAGTCATAACCTAACATCTTTGTGACCCATTTTTGCTGCTCTTCTGAATATAATCTTTGTCCTAAAAAGTATTTAAGACTATCATGATCTGTTTTTACCTTGAAGTGTCTTCCCATTAGGTAGGGTCACCATTTCTTAAGTGCATGTAGTATTTCCAACATTTCCTTCTCATAAATAGCTTTGTGTAAATACTTTCCTTGGATTGGACTACTTTCGAAAGTAATGGGTCTTTCTTCTTGCGTTAAAATAGCACCAATTCCATTTCCTGAGGTATCACATTCCACAATAAAGATTTTTGTGAAGTCTGGTGTAGGTAAGACTGGTGCTTGGCACATTGCCTCTTTAAGATATTCAAAGGCCTTGATTGCTTCTGGAGTCCATGAAAATGCATCTTTCTTCAATAATTTTGTTAGAGGTGCTACTATTCTCCCATAATTCTTAACAAACTTGCGATAATACCCTGTCAACCCGAGAAATCCTCGTAGATGCTTTATGGATGTGTGGATTTTCCATTCCTTAATGGTTTTAATTTTGCTAGGGTCTACCTTAACACCTTCGTGAGATACAATATGACCCAAATATTCCACCTCTTGTAATCCAAAGAAAAATTTGGAGATTTTTTAATATAATTGTTTCTCCTCCAATAGTTTGAGCACGATGTCAACATGTTGGACATGATCCCTCCAAGACTTGTTGTAGATTAGTATATAATCAAAAAATACTAACACAAATTTTCAAAGGAAGGGTTTGAAAATGGAATTCATCAAACCTTGAAATGTAGAAGGAGCATTAGTAAGGCCAAAAAGCATGACAAAAAATTCATAATGATCATCATGAGTTCTAAATGTTGTTTTTGGAATGTCTTTAGTCTTCATTCTGATTTGATGATATCCTGAATGAAGATCTAACTTGGTGAAGTAAATTGATCCATGTAATTCATCCAATAATTCATCAATGACATGAATGGGACATTTACCTTTAATAGTGAGCTTGTTTAGCTCCCTATAATCTGGACACATGCACCATGATCCATCCTTCTTGTGAACCAATACTACTGGAGCAGAGAAAGAACTTTGACTAGGTTGAATTATACCAGCCACTAGAAGTTCTGCAACCATATGTTCAATTTCACTCTTTTGGACATAGGGATATCTGTAAGGCTTGATGTTTGGAGGAACACTTCTTGGAATATAATTAATAGCATGATCATGATCACGAATAGGTGGGAGGCCTTTGGGAGTCTCAAATACCTTGCAATGATTGTCCAAGACTTTTTGGAGACTTTGAGAAATGGATGATTTCGATGTGGGAACCTCTAGTGAACATAATTGTGCAATTATGCCTCATTGTTCTTTTTTTAGAAGATTTGTCAATCCGTTAGAGCTGATTATATTTCTTGGTTTCCCTGCGATACCCCTTAATTCAACTTCCATTTATTCTGAAGAGAATTTCAAGAAAATTTCTTGAAAATTAAAAGCTATTGTATGTAAGGATTGTAGCCATTGGAATCCTATTGCAACATCAGCACCACCCATTGGAATGGAAAGCATCGGACTATTCAATACATATTCTCCTATGGATAGCTTGATATTATGGCACTTTCCTAAGCGATTTATGGTTCCTCCATTTGCAACCATCACTTGACACTCTGGTGTTGGATATAGGAAGCAATTCAGTTCCCACTTGTTGTCCATGGTTTGTAAGATCTTTACTCTTTCCTTGATGGCTTGTTGTACTTGAAGGCTAGGGGACGCATTGGATCTTATATAGGATTGCAGGTGCTCTCCATCTTGGGTTTGGTCTCCCTATACGAGGTCCTAACCATCCAAAGGGATACATTGGCACATTTAGGGTGTGTGTTGAGATCCATGTGCCTCCATTGTTACACAGTAATTTGTCACTGTCTCCCTATCAGTCTTCCTACTGTGTCATGAGTCCAAGTTAATCATGCTCATGCTCTCTAATGTTTCCAAATGACCCACTTTGCCAAAGTTTTTGCTATCAGCGCGACTGTTGTCAAGATAAACGCGCTGACGAGCGCTTCATAACAGACGGAATGCGCTGCCAGCGCGGAAGCACACGGGTTTCCTACGCTGGTTGAATTTCATGTGACAGCGTGTCTATTATTCGTATCTGATCGCGCTAACATGACCTTCTTTGTTATTCAGCTGTGATGTCAGCGCTCCAGTGCAGTTATGGACCCGCGATGATCCAGTTTGGGCGAGTTTTTTCTAACAGTCGACCTTCCAGATGACTCCAGACCTCCTTCCTATTTAAGCCTCTACCATTGCCATGAGCAGCTAGTTTGGAATTGATAGTGCTTGGAGTGTTGCTGCTAGTGTGTGAACTTGATAGTTAGTTGGTGTGACAAGTGTGGATTGCTAGAGAGCTTAAGGAAGGTTGTGAAGTGTTTCTTTCTTGTGTAAAACTTGTGTGAGAGAGAGTTTTTTTCTTGGGAGATCTACCTCCAAGGGTGAATGCTTGAGAGACTTGCTGGCTGGACCCTCTTGAGAAGGATTCGACGTCAGAACTTTGGTTGTACTCTTCTCTATTATTTATTAATAATAGATGACTATCATTATGGTTCCACTCTCATTGTTTCATGTTTGATGTTGAGTTATATCTTTTCTAACTGATATATAATTGCATCTACTAGATTTTACGCTTTTTTTCGTGTTGTTCTTTGCATGTGCATGTATCTAATCATGGAGATCGTGTGGATCGTGACCGCCCAAAGCAAAGGAACGAAGGCGACATCTCTTCGATGAACACTAGCGTTGGAATCCAAGTAGGTTCTCACCATCTACTTTTTATTTGCAATTAGGAACTTGCGTGATAGCATTGTGTGATTGTTGCTAGACCCGGTCTGGGCTAGTAGGGATCATCTCTATCTGCAGAGAGGATTTACCTCCATTCATCCCTTTACCACCCTCTACCACCTTTTAAAGGATGTACCTTGGACATATTATCCTCTTTAGAAGTAGAAACCACCTAATAGCATACTTGGTTAACCCCATTTAGAGCTTGCAGACATTAGCACATGCAAAAGCCCGTTATGGAAGGGCATGCCATTATGAAGTCCCCACTTGTTGTCCATGGTTTGTAAGATCTTTACTCTTTCCTTGATGGATTGTTGTACTTGAAGGCTAGGGGACACATTGGATCTTATATAGGATTGCAGGAGCTCTCCATCTTGGGTTTGGTCTCCCTATACGAGGTCCTAACCCTCCAAAGGGATACATTGGCACATTTAGGGTGTGTTTTGAGATCCATGTGCCTCCATAATATTAGAAAACACTCCATGGATCTCCATATATGTTTAGATATTACTCGAGATTCACCTAATGGACGAGGAAGATGCACCTAGTTTACCTTTTCCCAGCCAACCACATAGTTGTACAATGCACCTGGTAGATGACCCAAGACTTGTATGCTGATGTGGCATCACTGAAATCATAATATAAGCCCTTAAATATGGTATACATGCATATTTGACTTACTTGGAGACCCATGAGGTCACTTATGTGCCGTCATAGCCATTGGGAGCACCATAGGTTTATTATTTGTAGAACAAAGGGCCAACCACTTGTCCATTACTTTTAAAATTCAAAATCGTCATTTTCACACTTATGGACTTCATTGGGCCTCTTAGAGATCCCAACTATATGCATTATTGAGTATTCGACCTTTTTAGAGACATGTTATTTTGTTTACAAGCTATTTTGATGGGATAGTCACCAAAGGTTAGTTATTTGCACATTATTTTTATTTTATGGGCTAATGTAGGATCAAATAGGTAAATCAAACTTATTAGGAGAGTATAAATACAAATGTTGAGAGTTCATTTCTCATCTTCCCTTGGATTGGATCATATATTCTTATGAGAGTTTCACTATCTTATGAGGATGAGACTTTTTGGATGAATGGATTAATTTCAATTTTTGGTTATTCTTATTTTTCTTGGAGCTTCTATGATTGGCATATCTTAGTGATTGGATATATTTCTCTTACATGTAAGTACTAATTTATTCCCTTTTGATTCGTTATTTTCTTGCATTCATGATATTGGGATTTTCATTATTCTAGGGTTAATTTTCTACTTTTCTTGGAACGAAATTATGGAAATTAAATCTCTAAATAGTGTTGTATCATGATTGAGCCATGTTTGAATGAATGAATATTCCTAGAGACATCCTTGTCTTGACAAGTCACCGAATATTGTTGAACGAAGTATAAATGACCTTGAAGCTACTTCCATTAAGCCATAATTCTCAACAAAGTTGTCTTTTAGGCCTCTTTGACAAATTGAAATCAATCCAAACTCTAAATATTCCATGACTCCATATCTCCCACAGTAAAAATCGCTGGCCTTCTTTGGTGATCACTTTAAAGCCTATTTATTTCACCTTCCACTATTTTTCTAGGCCTAGCTTACATAGGTCAGCTAGGGCATCAATTATCTCACAATATGGCCATTCAAATACTTCTATTTTTGGTCTACAATTTCTTTGGTGTGTCCTCAATCCAAATTTCATGAGATTCAAATCATGGGATCTTGATATATTGCAAGAAGGGAAAATTTTAAGGATGAAAATTCATCTTAAAGTTTAGAAGCCTTGGAGAATATTACTAGTCCCCAAATTGCAAATTGTAAAAAATTTGTCGATATCTTTGTAAAAACATGCAAATTTATAATAGTTTTATATATATTCTTTATACAATTTTGGAAATTTTTAAGGTAAAATAATTTTATCCTATAAAATTTGGGCGAATCATTTTTAGAAAAAAATGGAAATTGTTTAATTTTGTTTCTGAAAAAACCATGGAAAATTAGCCCACTTGTGAATATTAGCCCCTAAAATTTTCCATGATCACAAGCCCTAGATCAAAGACCAATTCTTGTCATTGGGTTCCCTTAAGCTAGAAACCTCACTCAGATCCTTGCATTGCCTTTCATTGAAAATCCATTCCTTGATCCCTTTCCCCTACCTAATTAGGTCAAGTATATCATTGGTTTCTAAATCCTATCCTCTTGACCTAACCTCAGGTCCACTTCGTCCTGTGTGGTTCCATGCGCAATCAAGGTTAATTCTTCAAAGTTCACTTGGAACCCAAGTTTCAACAAGAGTTATAGGGCTTTGGGATCTCCTTTATATGACAGATACTCAAAACATAACCCTTGAAATTCTCCCCAAGCCCTTCCTATACAGCCTTCCATGTTTTCCTCCAAGACAAGAAAGCCACAATCTTAAGACTCTCTTGTGAATAGGTTTCCAGGATCACCCTTCATCCTATATTAAGAGAAGGTCTCATTAGTCAAGATGAATATGTTTGAGATAACCTTGAGGATCTTAGTGATTATCAGGAAGATGAGTCATCATTAGGTCCACATAATGAACAAGAAATTACAGGTGTTGGGAAGGATGAGTTTATGAAAAGTGGAATTGACCTTACCTTTCTCAAGGACATTACTCTTGATGAATCCTCTTTTGAGAACCTTGAGAAGGATGATTCCATTATCCCCTGGGAAGATGGCATTGTAGATTAGTTCCACATTGAAAAGGAGAAGTGGGAAATCATTGGTCCTCAATTTTATTATGCTCCCATTTATGACACAGACAAAGAGGATGAGGTTGAGAGTGGTCCTCCCTTTCTCCCAGACATTATTTATGAGGACACGTCCATGTATACCCTTGGGAATGAGAATTATCATTTTCCCTTGCATGAAAAGGAGTAGTTGGAGATGATTAACTCTCCTTTTTGGGAAGACCAGATATTTGTCAACAACAATGATAGGATTGATAAGGCCCTTGGCCATACCTAACTTCCTTATGATTCCGAGAGTATATTCAAATCACTTGAGCCTCTAGAGTTGGATTTTCAAGGACATGATCTTGTTGAGACTTCACCTTACCCTCTTTACTTTTCTATTGTTCATCATCTTAAGTCTTGATCAAGTGATTCCCTCACCCCTTGTCATACGATCTCAAGTGACCGTGAGCCCTTCCCCCTTCCAAGTATACTTTCGAGGAAGATCCCCTCAATTATTAAACTTTACCTCCTTGGACACACCCTCAAGGTTTTTATCACTCGATGACCTCCCCTCTCCAACATAACCATCACCTTGAGAAACCTATTTGTTGCACTCCTTTTCCTCACCCTTCATTGCCCTCTCATCATAATATTGTGGCATCTACAAAGCATAATATTATAAATAATGATTGTGATAGGGTGTTATTGAGAGTAATATTACATTCCACCATTGTGTACTTAGAGGGAAATACCTGCACCTCTAGATTGACCTATTCTACTTCTCCTAAGGTTTCCTTTTACCTCCATTGGAGATCACATTTTCCCACCTCCCATCCGCTTAATCCTCCATTATCGCATTTTCATGAAGATGGAAATGCATCACTCCATTTGATTCACTCTAGAACGAAGGAGTTACAGGCCGCTATCAAATATGAAGCTTAAACCCTTGGGGGATCCATGGCGATGGTTTATGAGGAGATGTGAAAACTTCATCATACTGTGACCCCCATTCTAGCCACAAAAACTAAAACAAAGGAAAGGTAGCCCATGCTAAAGGAGGTTGTCATAGCTTTGGATAACATTAATGAGTGGACCACCAAGTCTTTAGAGGCACTGAAAGTACTCCTAAAGAAAGATTGGATCACCACACATAACGACAAACTAGCCAGAGATTTAGATAAAGTTATGGCTTCCTACATGCATTTTTTGAGTGGTTTGGAGTCAATGATCGAGAACCATGGGGTTCCTTCTATTGGGATGGTTGGTCAAGTAAGGAAGAAAGAGGACATATCACAGGAGGTTTAGGCATTTGTTAATACCTATAGGCAATATGACGACTTAGACAACTTGCAGGTTACAAAGGAGAACATCATGCAATACGTGGTGGAACCAACGAGAATGTATAGAATGATGATGACCTTAGCCAATCAAGTTAATGGAAAAATAAGCACTCTCATTCTAGACGCCCTCGAATATCTACACAGGCATGATAAGGAATAGTCAAAGATATCCCCCATAGCTATTGAATACAAGTTATAGCACACTTACCTCGTGGAGAAGCTACATTTAGACATCCCATAATTGTCCATCATTAATTTGGTAGGATAGCGTTGGCCTATTTTGCTAAAAATAACAAGATAGAATAGAGTAGGAAAAATTAGGGACCTGAAGACTCATAAGGAAATATAAAAGTCTTGAGGAAATCAAAAGGTCATGACGAAGGCCAAGGGTCAAGGGTAGATGGAAACTCACCCTCTTTTCTATAGATACATCCTTATGGCATACTGGAAGGGGATTTTTAGCTTGAGACTTATTTGGGTACATATTGTTTTGAGAACTTGTGCTCTTATAAATGCAAGGAATAATGGTTGATTTCCACTACTAGATTGGATGAATACTTTATATTGCGATTCCATGGGTATTATTAGCTCGATGAATCAAAGGTTCCTATGAGATTTTGATATGTAGTCTCCTCGTGTATCTTCCTGTGCCATGAATCTTGTTTGCAACACATGGATGGTATATGATATTCTAACTCTATGCTTATGTTGAGGAACTTCTTTATTAATATTGGCCTAATTTTATTGTAGGTTGTGCAGTCACGTGTGTTTGTTAATGCTTAGTCATTTTGAACTCGTTCAGAGTTGTTAAGTGTATTATTTAAATATGATTTATATTATTTGAAGTTTTTATAAGAATTCTTTACTTAAGATTCATGTTGTGAAGTTCTAATATTGTTATTTATGGTATTCATGTTATGGAACATTCATCAATTTATCTCTTGTGTTTGTTGAAGTTTATGTGTTCACCCTAATTGGTATTCCACTTTTTGTTTGAAGAAAACTCCAACCACCCATATAGCAGTTGGGCCTATAGACTGGATGGGATCCTTAAACCAAATGGTGTAGAGTCTAGTTGGGCTTATGCACCGAGGAGATCCCTTATTGTTGTGAGAGAATTCCAGCCCATCAAAATGTCCTTGTTGAAATTTTTGTGTCAGCCATCACTATGTGAGTTGTACTTCATGACTTCATCTTATTCACATCATCTCTAGCCATGTTCCATGTTAATTGGTGGGGAATACATTAAGTCCCTCCATTACTATATTTTCTCTTATTGAATTCAACTCATTACCTAAGAGTTTGATCTATTAACTAGTAGTACCTTGGATCTTGCATGCCTCAATCGTAAGCTTCCTCATGATCGATAGTGGGTTTAACACATTGAATCCTAATTGATCAAGTCTATGAGTGTTCAACATCAACTCAATTATTTACACTAATTGGACTATTTTAGGTACCTTAGGGTCCATTGTCATCATTGGTGGGTCCCCTCACGTTTGTTAAATGTATTCCTTAATAACTGGTAATTAGGTGATTTCTACCATGCTCGATATGATAACATCTATTCACATGTTATAGATTCATACCATTCGGGTTATGTATAATACCTTGAGTTCGGTACATTTCACTCTTATATGGCACCTTTCCTAAGCTTCATTGGATTTATGTATCATGTTATGTAATTTTAGGACTACTCTAGGGCACTCTCTTCTATGTCTCCATAGTCCTACAAGTGTATATTATGACATAAATGCATGTACTTTTTGGTTGCGATGATATTTTGGATTGTCACATGGATCCACTATGTATTCCTCATGGCGATGTCCTAGAATTTATTGTCATGGTTTTGTAATGTAAAAACCACGAGCTTAATCCAATGAACTACCCAATGTAATGGATGCAATTGAGATGTTTTGACATAGTCTTCAGTGTATAGATGACTTGGCCAACGTTAACAGTTGATTTGGTTTGAAAATGAATATGAATGGATTTATAATATTGTAATGGTTTTAGTGGCTTGATTTTGGTCCAATCGAGAGCATTGGTTGCCTTATTTTATTTACCCTTACAATGCACTGATATGGGGTGTTGTGAAGGAAAATCCCCTCTACAGACAGAGGTGATCCCTCTAGCCCAATGAGTGGGTCTAGCCACAAACCAAACAATCTAATATACACGTTCCTAGCTTATGCTTGGAAAATGAAGGAAGAAGGAGAAACCTACTTCGTTTTCACACTAATCTCTTGATCTAAGAGATGGCTTTGAATCTTCCACTCGAGGCCTCGCTCCTTAGTTGTTCTTCATGTCCGGATACCTACAAGGAAGATCAAAGTACTATGCAAGATATGGGAGCATATATAACATAGGTAAAACATAAAATACTTAACAGATCAAGGAACATTAAGCTAATAGCGTAAACATTTACACAATTATGGAAAGTGAACATCAAATGTATATATTAAGAAACTAAAAAGTGAAGCATATAACCTATACCTTGATGTTGGAGCAATCCTTTTGGTGGATGCCCAAGTCCAAGTGAATAATATTCAAGCACACCTTCTCCAACCTAGAATGGGTACCATGTAAGAATAATCTCAACATAGGGATCCAGCAAGCAATGACCAACCATTTGGGGATGGAAGGGAGAGGGAGTTATGGATCCACAAAAAGGGAGGAAGGTCCACATCACAAGGGGAAATCCCATGATGATAAGGTCAAGGGGCCCAAATGAGGGAGTTTGACCATATCAACAACAACCAATATCCAGCTCGTTGTGCCCAAAGGTTATAATGAGCGAAGCTTCTCCTCCAATTTTGGAAAGCCCACCAGAAGAGGTTCAACACGAGGTTTCCTACGAAAACCCATGCTGGTAGTGTGAGTGTATAACTAAGAAACCTGCCATTGCACACGCAGGCACTGGAGAAAAACACCCTAATGCCAAAAATTAAGTTTCTAGGCAACCTTCTCCCTAATGGATTCAGGGTAGTTTTCCTTTGATTCTTTAGGGAGGTTTTGGTCTATATATCATGATGGATATGTTGCACAGTAGTGAATCTTTTGGCACTTTGGGATAGGGTACACAAAGTGAAAAGGAGATATGACAAAATAATGTGTAAGGAGGGCCATAATGAATCCCACATCATCGACATGAAACAAAATGATGTAGTAGAGTAGATAAGTGTGATCCAGGACTGTGGCAGAAAGTCAGACAATGTATAGGTGGTAAAGAACTACAAATAGGATTTCTCTTGAACATATTGGCAACACGACTTTGGAGTTTGGCAGCATTTGACTCAACATAGGATCAGAGGTCATGATGATGGAATGGTATGATTAGATGAGAGGAAAAATGGATTCCCCAAACAGAAGAAGGCAAGTGACCAAGTGAGGATGTCCCAAACCCGGCACGAGTAACAGATGAGTGTCATGTTCAAGAGTGATATGCTACCTTTATAGGATATAAGAGATGAGTTCTTTCACTTTTTCCCCCACCATTTTTGGAAAGTACCCCATATATTTTTTATCACAAGCTTGAAGGGGATAGCATATGCTTTTCATATAAGTTCAACCTTCGGTTGAATCCATCCTAGTAAGTTTTACGAGCCCTAGGAAGGAGGAACTCAGCCTTGTCATGGTGATAAGTCCTGCGTAGTTTAATTTTTATGAGTCCGACGAAGGTGAAACTCGACATCTTTTTCATGTTTAGAGATTTTGAAAAAGAAGAAATGTTGTGTTGTGTTATATTCTTTCCATGACTAGCCCACGTAGTTAACCGGGGGGTTAGAGGGGGTGCAGAGCCCCGATTGTGTAGTGGTGCGGGGGGGGGGGGGGGGGGTCACAGGGGGTTTGAGGTGTACCCGTAACGCCACTTTAAGGGGTCTAGGGTAGTGCCCCAAAAAATTTTGGTTTTGAACCCTGTGTTAGGTTGGGCGGACCCACCTATGGTTTTGTGCATGATTCTCGCACATGTTTTTTGGACACAATGGTTTTCGGTCCATGGTTTTGGACGCGATGGTTTTCGGTCCATGGTTTTGGATGCTTCGACATGTACAAGTATGTATTATAACATTGAAAGGAAAAATAATGAAAAATCAAGCTAGTAGTCTTGGTTTTGGGATCGAGGGGAAAATCTCTGTGTAGAATGACAGGTACTTGAAAATCTTTTCATTTTTTGAGAGTCAGAAAAGAGCTTAAAGATGACTGCAGGGGTCACTTTTTCGTATATTTTTTACGAGCCCGAAAAAGTGATAAAATAAAACTCGTTGAATCAGTCAATATAAATCACCGTCACCAAGAACATATGACCTATCGCTACACAAGGAAACACACATAACCGATTTTGAGGAAAATTATTTAAAAATGAGTGAAATATGCCCTAATTTGGTAAAAATGCTATTTAAAAGCTATAAATAGGACAAAAAGTAAGTCATTTTTTTTCCATTTTACCAATTTTCTATTGTGAGAAAAATTTTACGTCATTTTACCTTGATTTTCAAACAAGGAACATGATCAATCCAAGACACCATTTATCGAGCCACTTGTTATAGATAATAGATATTTCCATTCCCTTCATTTTGGTAGTCATTTTATGAATTTTTATCCATAGGGTAGGCTGCAAGGAAGATTTTCAAAATATTTACATCATGGGTGACCAACGCAGGTTTCACCCATCGTACTCATGATGCTGACGCTAAGGCCAGTTAGGAGCTCTCTCTGTGTTGTGGGGAAAAATGCCTATGCAGGACGATCCTATCCACCTAAGGTGTGACAGTGCCTTAGCAACAAACAGAAATAGCTATTCTAGTATTCTTCCTTTATGAATTAAGAATGAAGAGAGATGGATGGACTAACCGGTGTCTTCCGTTTGTCCCTCGATCCGGTTTCTCTTCTCTTTGAGAGTTCCCAGCTACTTGCCTTCTCGCTCACCCAGCTTCAACAGGTTCCTGCAAGATCACAAGAAGAGAACACTACACAAAGACATAGATTCATATTCATAACTAGTTCAGGATTAGAAATAAACTAAACATACTAATGCAATCATACATCAAAGACACATCAGCATATAGGAGAAACCAAGATAGCTTTATTGATGAATAACAAGGTTCAAGAGGAGATACAACCAAGAGAGTTCCAATCCAGCATCTCCTTCCCAACAAATGAAATTCCTATCTTCACCTCCCTTCAAAGCATTAAGCACCCAATGATTCCAATCTCAAACCAACAGCAATTCTTTGCAATAACAAAATTCCAGCCTCCTGGATCTCATGGAGGAGAGATCCATATATAGATGTTTGGAGAGAGGATGAGTCAGCTTGAGATTTGACTAGTGTCCTCTCCCTCTATCAGTTCTTGCTTCCACTTGGAGACTAAGAGCCACTTACTCATCACTAGTTGAATTCATTGAGGCAAGTGCCATTGGAGAAGATTCTGGAAGCTTCCAGGGTCTTTCCACCTCGTTGAATGAACTTGCCATTTGTCACTTCCCGCTCAGCGCACCCTAGTAGTGCTTCTACCTGCGTTTCAGTGCACCTAGCCAGTGTAATCTCTGCATTTCAGCGCAGACAGCTAGTGGAGCCTCTGAATTGATCCTGAATTGACTTGTTTTTGAGCAGTTTCTGGTGGAGAACTTCTGTGAATTGCTGTGGTTTGTTAGCCTTGTTCCTCTAGGGGTAGGAACAACATGTTTAGGGACTTTGGATCCCTTATATTATGGACATTTCATGCTTATAGCTGTAAGGCACAAAAATGTCTATAACAGTTGCCCCCTAAAGTATGAGGTCGTTTATCGGGTGAAATGCTTTATTAGGAGGATCCGAAGTTCATCCAATGCTGGGAGGAGACCTGTAATAAGATACAATACAATACATTATTTTTCATACTGCTTTCATGATCTAGCTGAGGCGGGCATTCCCATGCTCAGCTTTATAAATTCATTTTTCTGTACATAGAACAGACAATCGTCTGATGGTAGACTGATAATTTTGATGAAATTATCATCCTTTGGGTAGGATGATTATCTGCTGCAATGATGTACATGTCAATGTCTTTATCTTTCCTAAATATATATCGCAGCCCAGATGGATGAAACTAGATCCGGGGTCTTCAAACTCGTTCGATCTTCACTCTAAGTACAAGTCGATCCATGTGAGAAATGTTTTGAAGTCGAACATGGAAAGACATCGCTTGATTACCGGTCAATGAGGTAAACTGTTAACAAGCGCGAGAGGAATCACCGATAATGATAATGACCCTCAAGGTACTACAGTACAATTCACGTGGTGTGAATAAAGGACTTGGCGTCGAACACCATGCAAAATCTTTCGGTCGAAGGTCATTGATGTATACATGTCGCCGAAAGTGAGAAACTTGCCATTGAGGCATGCAAGCTTCAAAGTACTGAAGGGGGTGTTCCTAGATCAACTTCTTGGATAATGAGCTGATGTCGACAAGAATCGATCCGTCAAAGGAGGGCCTTAATGTATCCCACATCAGTGACACGGAACGGAGCAAATGATTTTGATGGAGGTGAAAACGATCTGATGATATATGATTCAGGGTGGCGGTCATGAAAAGAATGAAGGATAATGTATGGTAGTGGATGGGAGAGGGGTGACTTCTCTGAACGACTTCTCTTGAACATATGGCGACACTTATGTGATGGACTGGTAGCATTACCCCAAATATGGATGGTATGGTGAGACCATGGTGATGTCACCGGTGAATGAAACAACCCAACCCGACTGTGGTACGGAGGAAAAGTGTCATGTTCAAGAGCGACTTTCTACCATCAAAGTTTTCTTGAGTTTCTCCCAATTTTTCCCCAGTCATTGCTGACTAGTACCTCTTTATTTTTGTCAAGCTTGAGGAGGATAACATATGTTTGTTCTATAACTTGCCCTTCGGGCAAGCCCATCGCTATGTTTTAACAAGCCTAGCGATAGTGAAACTCGTTCTCGTCTAAAGACAAGTTTGTCACTATTTAATGTTTTTAACGAGTCTAACGACAAAGATAAATCGGTCCTTTTCATTTTTAGAGAGTCTGAAAAGGTACGTAAAGTCAACTCCGAAAGTCCTTTTTCGTCATCTAATCCCTTAAGTCCGAAAAAGTATAAAACAATACAGAAGGGATGAGTTTTTGATAGTTTTAACGAGCCGAATAAAACAAGCGCTCGATCTTTTTGTGCAATAATCCCTCAGGTCCAAAAAGATTAAAATCTAGAGGAGGGATAACACTTCTGGTCGCTTTAACGAGCTGGAAGGCCAAAACTCGGCAATCTTTTCATATTTTACGAGTCAGATGAAAAGAGCTTAAAGAAGACTCGTCTTCTGAGGAACGAGTGATAAAACGGGTTAGCAGCTGATTCCAGGTACGGGTTGGAATTTTCCAATCACGGCAGTGTCACAAGGATGGCTAGTGAAATCACTCTTCGCAGCTTTTCCTCAAAATGGGTAAACAATCATATGGAGGTGAATGATCGGCCAATGGAAAAGTGGAGGTGACGGTGCAAACACAACCAAGGCTTTAATGGCTGATAATGTTACATTCACAGTGGTTATTTACCGGAAGATGGTTCATTTTTTAACGAGCTTAAACGCGGAAAAACACTGCTCAGTCTTATGTTTATTTTTTAACGAGCATGAACTATGTGCTAAAACTGCTCGGATCTTGGGTTTATTTTTTAATGAGCATGAACTGTGTGCTAAAACTGCTCGATGATAAGTTTGTATGCCCCCAGCATAATAACGCAAATTGAGGTGCATGCCCCCCAAGCTTCATTGCATTCAACTTGGTGGTTGGAATGAAGGTTTACCTTTGAGATTTGGAAAGGGGATTGTTTCATTTTTTAAAAGAGGTTGACACAGTAAAAGAACTATCCTCATGACTCCTTGTTTCTTTTTTTAACGAGGTTGACATGAGATAAGAACCATCCTCGGAGCCCACTGTATTTACAGTATTTGATAGAAAATCGAAACTAAAGGATGATAAAGGTCATCTTGAGTATCTTCTCCACAATCCGGGAGAAGGGAATGATGGTGGGAATCATTCCATGGTGCCCCGTCAATTACCATTGATTGGACAATTCCTTCGTCAGTGACATGCACTTGCGACCAAGGATCGAAAGGGGTACCATATTCTTTAGATCTATCTATCCAAACGCTTGATGAGCATTGATTTGGGGTTGCCCCCCAGGCCAAGAAAATTGATTTCTACAATATTTCTACAATGGCGATGATCCATGCTGACAAAATGTTCATGAATCTTTGGAATCCATTGGATATAGAAGATTTCATATTGTAGGTTTCCACTGTGGCCACTTCCGCCAGATTACTCGCAGGCGGTAGGGCAAAAGTACACATTAAGGCAGGGTCTTTTAGGAGACCTACTCCAATATTTTGAAGCGAATGATTGCTTCCATGGATCATTGGAATGCTTCCCGTAACTTGTGAACTGTCGGGGAGGAAAGTTCGTTGGTCGACGACTGTAATTCCTCCTTGAAAGGGAAATGCAATATTCCTTAAGTAGGTCGACACAACTGCGGCCATGGCATATATCCAGGGCCTTCCCAGTAGGATGTTGTAATCGAGGTTTCCATCAATTATTTCAACATCAATTCCTATTGTTTTGCCCCCTAGTTCAACTTGCAAGTTACTTAAAATCCCGTATGGAGTGTATGATCGTCCATCAAATGATTTTAACGTCATTGACGATCTCGACAAGGGTGGTGAGCCTAAATTTTTCTAGCAACTCATCGACTTAATACACGTAGATGCCCCCTCATCAATAATTGTTCGATGAACAGTTTTGTTGAGGGCTTTCACTTGAATAAGGAAAGCTAGTTGAACTGGTAACTGAGGGTCATATCCTTTATGATCAAAGGCCACCAGATTGGAATCCCTTGGGCCAATCCCACCTATTACTGATAATAAAGCATGCTCTTGGGAGGGGCAATTTTGCGGTACCTCAAGTGTCGACATAACAGACGACGATTGGGCCAGGTCCTCTATTATGTTATAATTCTGTGCTACTTTTGCACTAGGATTAAATGTCGATTTGTGTACTACTCCCTTTGGAGACTTTATCATTGGTTCAGGAATGATGGGTGGCACAACTTCGGTCAAAGTTGTTGTCAAACTACTAGGTTTTTCATTAGCCTTGTTATTCGACAGCTGTGGATTCCTGTAATCTTTATTCCTTGTCAAAGCATCATTTTGCTGCTTTGAGATAGACAACATAAGCACTTGGGATCGGGAAGCATTTTGATTAGCAACCAGTTTGGTTCCTGGGTTTGGAAACGGATCAGTCAATACTGCTGAGGTTTTCGGACTCTTGAAGAATCTTTTAAGCTCAGATTTGTATGGAAATTCATTCGTCCAATGGTCCTCATCGCATATTTGACACCCGAAAAGGGGTTTCCTTTGTCTAGAAGGGTTTGCAGAAGCTTTTTCAGGAGATGAATCATCCTGCTTCTTTTTTCTCCCTTTCTTTTTCTTCTTGCCCCCTGGCTGCTTCAGTTTTTTGCCCTTGTCGGTTGACATGGCATTTACTTCTGAGGCAAGAAGTTCGTCTTTTGCATTTTGATCTGAAATCTTACGTGCTTTCTTGGACGTAGCCTTTGTCGATTTCGCGTTTGTCGTTCCAATCATGCCATCGTCGGCGTGAGAGTCATTGTTTGATTTAGGAGGAGGAGGAATTAAGAATTCCGGTCTAGGGGCGTCAGGTATTTTGTCGTAGAGCGTGCCAGACTGAGTATAGACCAAGTCTAGATATTGCGCACGAGTGATAACTTGCTCTTCCATTACGACTCCCCCCTTTGCCACATCTTCTGTTATGGCAGGAAGTAACGACTTGATAAACCATTCAGCTAATAGTTGATCGGGAACGTACGTTTTTACCATCCTGCGACGACGTCGCCACTCATGTATATGATCAGATATGTGAGTGGCCGTTGCCTGTTTGAAATTGGTTAGGAGTTCCGTTCCCGTTTCATACCTTATCGGTAATTGAAAATGGGTTAAGAAAGTCGTGGCTAAGGTACTGAAATTGTCGAACGAAGCTCTAGGCAATTCAATATACCATTTTTCCGCTGGACCCGTTAACGTCCTCTGAAAAAGGCGAAGTCTTATCGAATCATCATTCAGGGTGTTTGATGAACACCACAGATGAAATGTCATCACATGATTCGACGGATCTTCACCCGGATTTCCATTAAATTTAGGAATATCTGACGGAAGTTTATGCGGAATCGCTGGCCACCAAGGGGCATAAGCAATTGGATCATTCGTCAGCTGGTTTAGATCTGGTAATTCTAGAGTTGCTACAAAGGGCAACTGTTGATTCAGGTTAGGTGAAGCATACCCAGGATAAGATGGAATCGCTTGAGCAGTGGGTCTTTGCATACCAGCATAATGTATTTGATGCTGGCAACTTTGACAAGGTTGATGGGCATAACCATTATAGTATGGTTGTTGATAACCACTTTGGAAATGCAGTTTCCCATTACTTACAAAGACTTGTTGCTCAGGTCCTTGATATGATTGCTGGAATTGCGGTTGTTGAGATTGAACCAGCCCTGTTTGTTGGACCATTTGCTGTTGTCCAATACTGGATGATTGACCAACATGAGGAGTCATAGTACTTGTTTGAGCCTGAGTCGCTCCAGATAAGGAGGCACTAACCTGAGGTTCTGATCGAGTTGTCGAGACAAGAGGTTGTTGTATTGCAACCTGAGAAACTTGGGGTTGACATACAACAGGTAGCGCTTGTACTTGCGACGCAATCACCATACCAGGTATAGTGGGAATATTCGACACAGGGTGGATTGGTTGCATTGAATATGCAACCCTTGGTTGCTGAGGCAGTATTGGTACCCAACCGCTGGATGTAATTCCAGTTTGACCTGAACTTTGTTGTAAACTCCCATATGGTTGTTCTCCAGGAGGGAACAATGAAAAGGCATACTGCCCTCCATATGGTGGCAATCCAGTACTTAAAGGGCAGATTGGCCTTTGAAGACACATTGGATCAATTTGTTGAGTTTCAACATAAGAAATACCAGATGATAATCTGGATGAAGAAATAGGAACTAACCATGTCGTCAAAGCGGTCCCTAATGGGACTCCGGCTTGTTGTTGATAAATTGCGGGGACAGATGGTATACCATCGAACATCGTTGGGGTAGCAGCAGGAGGCTCTGTCGCTGCTATGTCGGATGACACAGTCCTTGATGTCGACGGTTGTTCAGACATATCTAGTCTATCCAAAAGATTTTCTAGCGATTCTACAAGAACTTACGATGAAAAGAGACTAACTTCAAAGATCAACGAGGGAATGGTGATGATTATTCCGTTTAAAATAAATTTTAACGACGCTTAGACACAACCTGCTTTTTCAATTTTAAAGAGTCGAGAAAAAGCAAAAGATGACTCTAGTCTCCTTCGATGTTTTAACGAGCCCGAAGTGACAAATGCTCGGATGGACTTTTTCCGTTATAGAGTCTGAAAAAGCCCAAAAGGAGCTGCTCTGGAGTTCTAGGTAGAGGGTGTGCCAAACTTTTCGTAAAACCGCAGAATACTTTTTAAGGTACGGGCGGTCAATCTTCCTGAATGCTGTGTTCAGTGCATTGCGATCAGTAGGGCGGCCGACACGGCTTCCTAAGGATAAAGGTTTTATGCCTACAGGGGTCTCCCAATATATACTCGACGGTACGTGGGAGCACAATCCGTACTGGCGCTATCGTCCGTCAGGAGGAATCACCCACCATCAGCGAGATCGACAGTCACCAGGCTTTACGACGCCGGAACATGTCTCTAGCCTAGACCTCTATGTTGTGCGTTAAGTTACAAAGCGTTGTTAAGTTCATTCAATTTATTTTAGGTTGATCTTTCTTAGAAGTTTGCCTTTTTGGATCACCACGAGATGTATGATACAATTCCTAAATGCAGTCTAAATATGATAAGCAAGCTTTTATATCTTTTCAACAATGAAAATCCTAGCTACAAAGGGAAAAGAAAGACACCATATTTTCTCAAAGAGCAATCAGCACACTCTAAATGCACTTTTCCTAAATCAAACATGCAAACTATCAAGATGCAAATGCACAATGCAAGTGTTTGTTTTCTGCTCTCTTAATATTGATGCCTAAAAAGAAAGTTTTTTGTACAACTTTGAATTTGCTTTTAAATGACAAATACAATCAAGTTTATTTTTTCGAAATCAGAAAGGGTAGAAGAGAATACAACACTTTACGAATTTCGAAATGAACACTTGTTTCGACACTTAAAAGAGACAAAATCAAAACAAAAGCAAAAGTAAATGTATAATCAATCTGTCAATCAGCCAATGAACTCTCTCCTAAGATCAAAATCAACAGATCTAAATCAAGGGCTACAGGTCGACTATTTCACTCTTGCAAAGGAAAACTGTAAATGACGCCACAAACACATAAAAACACTCACAATCCTTTTGTACAAAAGGAGGAAGAATTTAAGTAGAGAAAAGGAGTTATCAAACAGGTACCTATGCTGGTTACAGGCTGTGGAAATCAGAGATCAAAACAAGGCAAAACAGAGCAGAGAACCCCAGCTGCACAAGGCCTAAACTGGATCAGCGCACTACCAACACAGAGGTTTTGACATTCAGCACAGGTAGCCTTCACGGGACCTGCGTTGAAATGCAGTACCTCTTCACAGAGTCTGCGCTGAAGGAGAAACGAGAGTTCCTCACTGGGTTGTGGGTCACGGTTTGCTATTTAATCTACAGTTTCATGCCAAATCAAAGCAAAAAGCAAGGTACAATCAAAGGGATGATTTGAAGGAGGGCTAAGATCTATCACAAAGGATCATCAAATCATTTGTGAGTCCATTGTTCAGATCATAGATAAATCCAGTGATTGGATCAAAGCAGCAGTTGTCTACTTTGCATCTGAAAATAGCAGATGCAGTTCGATTGCTGCTCTTGAGTCTATGAAACAAACAATGATAAAGACACAAATAAAATGACTAAACAGATCTCCCCAATGGAGTCGCCAATTTTTGTGGGGAAAAATGCCTATGCAGGACGATCCTATCCACCTAAGGTGTGACAGTGCCTTAGCAACAAACAGAAACAACTATTCTAGTATTCTTCCTTTATGAATTAAGAATGAAGAGAGATGGATGGACTAACCGGTGTCTTCCGTTTGTCCCTCGATCCGGTTTCTCTTCTCTTTGAGAGTTCCCAGCTACTTGCCTTCTCGCTCGCCCAGCTTCAACAGGTTCCTGCAAGATCACAAGAAGAGAACACTACACAAAGACATAGATTCATATTCATAACTAGTTCAAGATTAGAAATAAACTAAACATACTAATGCAATCATACATCAAAGACACATCAGCATATAGGAGAAACCAAGATAGCTTTATTGATGAATAACAAGGTTCAGGAGGAGATACAACCAAGAGAGTTCCAATCCAGCATCTCCTTCCCAGCAAATGAAATTCCTATCTTCACCTCCCTTCAAAGCATTAAGCACCCAATGATTCCAATCTCAAACCAACAGCAATTCTTTGCAATAACAAAATTCCAGCCTCCTGGATCTCATGGAGGAGAGATCCATATATAGATGTTTGGAGAGAGGATGAGTCAGCTTGAGATCTGACTAGTGTCCTCTCCCTCTGTCAGTTCTTGCTTCCACTTGGAGACTAAGAGCCTCTTACTCATCACTAGTCGAATTCATTGAGGCAAGTGTCATTGGAGAAGATTATGGAAGCTTCCAGGGTCTTTCCACCTCGTTGAATGAACTTGCCATTTGTCACTTACCGCTCAGCGCACCCTGGTAGTGCTTCTACCTACGTTGCAGTGCACCTAGCCAGTGTAATCTCTGCATTTCAGCGCAGACAGCTAGTGGAGCCTCTGAATTGATCCTGAATTGACTTGTTTTTGAGCAGTTTCTGGTGGAGAACTTCTGTGAATTGTTGTGGTTTGTTAGCCTTGTTCCTCTAGGGGTAGGAACAACATGTTTAGGGACTTTGGATCCCTTAGATTATGGACATTTCATGCTTATAGCTGTAAGGCACAAAAATGTCTATAACACTCTGGCAACGCAAAAAAATTCCTAAACAGACACGCTAGCGCCAAGCTAAAAGAATTGAAGCAAAATATTCCATGTAAAATAGTTAATCTTGGATTTTCTCTCCATGGATGCTCATGAAATATTGGTTTATTGATTCTCTGCAGGCAAACCATTCCAAAGTGGTGATTGAATGGAAAGAGAGGGCTCATGAAGATGAAGACCATCAGGCTGTGCAGGATGAAGACTGTATTGATGCCCTTAGAGCATTTGGATTGCTCAAGTTGTTCATGATTCTTAGGATCAGAGAAAAACCTAAGTTATTGAATCACTTAATAAGTTGGTGGGATCTAAATCACCAACTGTTCATGTTCGAGTATCAAGAGCTTAAAATAGAGGTTGTCAACATTTACTTCATTACTGGGTTCTCTAGAAAGGGACAATGGGTGTATCTATATGGATCACGTACTCGAGGAGAGAGCACGGATATGCTCATTATGAGGCATTGTCCGGGAACCAAAAAGGGTAGCATTGGGAAAATTGAAATAAACACCATTACCAACCTCCCACAATGAACAATCCTACACACCATGGCCCATATAGTTGGAGCACAAGCATTGCATGAGGCATCAAAGTCTCATTTCTAGAATGTGATCGAATGCCTAAATCCCATGGGTTTCAATTAGTTTGAAGGTTTGTTGGTGTGCATGAAGTGCCAAATAGCCAAGTGCAAGAGGGGGAATATGAAACAATTTGGTTTCTGATCTATTTTGGTGACATTCATCTTGGAACATGTGCCATTTTTTCACTATTAGTGGTTGGATCTACCAGTGCCCAGGGATCCACAATTTCTCAAATGGGGAGATTTGATGCCATGACATGTGGGTGGTCAACAAATGTCATTCCCCCCAGCATTTTTTGGATGGCTGCGTCAGCAGCTAATCATGGTCCTCGATTTGGCGTATGTGGGGATGGATTTCCAAGGACATCTAGACCTTCCACTCCCTCCAGGGGAATGATGAACTGATTCATGTAAAAAATGCTTTTTGAAATCTTTTGAAGTTTTTATCATTTTTTTGTATATGTGTACTGAGATTTGACTTATAATGTCGTGCAGATGTTGGTCCAGAGAGAGCTCCAGGGGTTTCTCCAATAAACAAACAGGTGGCATGTCATTTTGAGGATGCTCCTCCATATGTGGAGGGAGTAGACCCTATCATCGAGGTAGAGCATAACCTATAAAGTTTAACCAAGGGGATTCCAGAGTATGCCTCAATCGATGAGGTGCCATCATGCTACCATAGGCACATTGTAGGGGTATCTTCTAGACTTTATTGGCTACTAGGACTGATCATTAGGGATGTCTCTTGCTATCATGAGCACCATGTGGGGAAATAGCCAACTTCTAGTTTAATTTATGCACTTATGTAGGCTTATAAATCCATGTGTCTCAGAACACAAATATTGTTATTTCGATGTAGAAAGCACTTTTGCAAACACTCGCTATATATATTCATATCTATACATGTTTTCTTGTTTACCACATCTGATGTATGATGTTTTAAGATTCACAAGTTTCATAAACGTCTATCTAACACATAATTAGCCAATGCATCTATTAATGTGTTCATTCATCTTGGAATTTAATGATAAGTAATAAAATCAAATTCTCATTCCAATAAACGAACTCATAAATACATTCTTAAAATTTGAGGGTTTCTAACTAAATATTGTCCATTAAGCTATAGCATAATGAGCTATCAATCGAATTTTATGATTAACTCTCTACTGCAAAGAGCGATAGCTTCTGATAAAAGTTCGATGACCACACTATATTTGACAATGTTATTAGTCATCTGAACTAAACATATACCTTTTAAATTCACTAACTCACCATTAGGGTCATAGATTGCCCATGCAGCAGAGGATAGATTCTATGTACTACAACAAGCACCATCAACAAAACCTACATAATGGTTGGACGACATATGTAAACCAAGTAGAGCATAAGGTAAGCATAGGAAAAGGTTTGCAAAAGAAAACTAACCCACCACAACCACACTGCACACTAATGTACATAAGTATTTCACAGATCATCACGCATAATATTTCTTCAACAAAGCCCATTTCGGGGCTCATCCAAATAATTTCCTTCATAGTGCACTAACTCGTAGGAACGTTTTTGTAAAACTTGTTTGACAATGTAAGGCCCGTGCCACATTAGTTTGAATTTCCTAGCTCCTAATTTGTCATTGGTTTGATCATAAAGCAAGACCAAGTCATCTTCAGTAAAAACGTGAGGAGAAATGGTTCTATCGTATTGATCTTTAACGTGTTTCTTCTAGGCTTCAAATACTAACGCTGCAAAGTTACGAGTTTCATGAAGCCTTTCGAGGTAAATTAAATGTTCCTCTTCAGGTGAGGTATCACGGAGTAGTTCAACAGCTACTTTCAATGAAGGAATTTCACACTCAATTGGAAGAAATACCTCCAGACCATACACCAACTGACAGGGCATAAATCTAGTGGCAATCTTAGCTGTGGTTTGGTAAGCCCAAAGAGATGAAAATAACATAAGATGCCAATTCAATTTATGCATCCCAATGGTTCATTGAAGCATGTTAACCAGGACTTTGTTGACTCCCTCAACTTGGCCATTGGCCTGTGGATAATAAGGAGTTGAGTTTTTGTGACGCAAATCCAACAGAATAGTAAGATCTACCATCATGTAGTTTTGGAAATGATATCCATGATTCGTAATGATGGCTTGAGGGACACCAAATTGAGCTATGACATGTTTAAAAAGAAATTGAGCAGCAATTTTATCGCCAGCATCACGTGTGGGCATCGCCTCAACCCATTTAGTGAAATAATCAATGAATACGATGATATAACCATGCCCCTCAACGGAGGGAGGGTTACATGTCATGAAATCAATCCCCCAGTTAGAAAAGGGGTTGACAGTAACAACTAGGTGTAGGGGTACAGGTGGGGCATGCTATTTACGGTTGTAAATATGGCAGGCATGACATTTTTGGACTACTAAAATGCAATCCTTAACTATAGATGACCAAAAATAACCATCACGAAGGATTTTCTGAGTAGTATCATACCAGGACATGTGACCACCACAAGCCTTAGAGTGGTAGCCATTGAGAACTCTCTCAGGCTCTTCGAGTGTTAAAAATGTACGAAGGATACAATCGACACCAACACGGTACAAACACGGGGACTTAACTCAATGAAACTCTGATGTATCACGTGCGTTCGTGGCATATTAAACAATACCCTTAATTTGACTACATATTGGAAAATACCTCTAAAAATCACATTATTTAACCCCCTACCAATATGAACCCAATACACCTTCCCAATTTAAATACCCCTACTTTCACTAGATATTGTAAGTATCCATTTTTTCATTAACATTTTTTATATCCCTTCATATTTTTTCATTAACTTTGGCCTCCATTTTTTATACCTTCCAATATAAAAACCCTCTACCCCCTATATATCCCCCAATATATTATGTCATTTTTCCCTTAATAAATATCCCCCAATATGAACCCACGTGGTATGGTATTGCTCCCCCAGTGAAGCCCCCATGGGTACAAAGTATTGCCAATGATTCAATATGGTTGGGACTAATGTCGAATGCAAAGGCATTCAGAATTAGAAACCTCTAATCAAAAAGTTTGGGTCTAGAAATAGAAAACAATATCCTCATACCATTGGTCAAAAGTGTTGATGAGAAAGAGAGCGTTGTTAGGAATGAGTTCATCAAAAGTTGTAGATGTGGTTGAAAAGGGAAGGTCACAAATCAATTCAACAAAAACCATGGATTTCTTTGATTTGGTAGTAGAAAATGCCAAATCAACTTCTTGAAGGATAAAAACCCACTTAAAATATCCCCCCCCCAGCAACTAACAAGTCAGAATGTAGGTCATGGGGTTGAAATTAGAAATCATAGTGGTTTTTTATAAAAGAATATAGTGTCAAAAGTGTTGAACATCATGTACAATTTCTAAGGCAAGTTTCTCAACATCAACATATTGAGTTTGATATTGATAAGGTTCTGGCTTAAGTAGTAGATCCCATGTTCATTTCCATCATCATCATCTTGAACCAGTACCATGGCAATAGTACTATCAGCTGCTACTAAGTAGAAGAAGTAATCGCGGTTATAGCCAAGAGGATGCAACAAAATAGCACTAATGAGAGTGTTCTTTAATTCATCAAAATATTCTTGAGTGATTTCAATCCAATTAAATGGCATTCCCTTTTTCATCAAACAAGTAAATCCCTTGGGAATCTCAGCATAATTGGGTACAAAATGACGAAGGAAATTATATTTCCCTTGCAAGCTCTGTAATTGATGTAAAGATGACAGAGGGGGTAAGTTTACAATGGGATTAATCTGAATGCCTTCCTTTGATACTACAAACCCTAGGAGATGACTAGATTCAATGCAGAAGACACACTTATGTGGAATTAAACAAATATTGTAGTGTCTGCAATGAAGAAAGATCACTCATAGGTGGTCAAGATTATCATGACGCTTAGGAGGATGAGCTTGTAAGTCATCAAGATATGGTTAAATGATTTTTTTGATTTCATGAATTGGGCAGTGGGCTTTGGTGGGTTTCCTCTTGGTGACGCACACACCGGTATGGCTAGATGCTTGCCCTTCTTGTCTTTCATAGTCTTCTTGGTTGGGGTTGGCTTTGGTCTTAGTGTTCTCGTGGATTTATGGACCTTTGCTAGTACTTCAGCTATTTCCAGGGCAGCTACTTTGACCCTCATATCAATTTCCTACACATTTTCCTTGGCTGCCACTCCTTTGGTGTTCATAGCTTCTACACGGGTCAACATGACGCTATTCACTAGTGCTTTTGTCTCCTTTAACAATTGTTCAAACGTCGGACTCGTTATCAGATCTTGAAATAATTCACAGTTCATGTGCACTTGAAATCCCAACAACTCAATTCTCAAAATTCCAAGTGTTTTTCGCTGGGCAGCCACTTGTAATTTATAGGGCATTTTGAATTCAAATCCAACCATTCCCCCCAAAATCGGTTCATTAATGTCAGACAAGTGGTATATTTTCACGAATCTAAGCCATAAATTTTGTCTTAAATGTCGGTCGCCCGCTCCATTTGGCCTCACTTCTGTCGTCTTTTGATGAAGAGTGACTGCAACGGTTACTTTCCAGCAAAGCTACACAATTTCTCCCTGGGTAGCACAGCTCCATTTGCACTATCGCGGACCCAGTGACACTTCCTTGCTTCGCGCCATCTTCCAATCACGTAGCTCCCCAACCCAAGCAGTGTAGTTTATAGTCCCGCACCTCCTTTCATTTAGTCACATGGTCAGACCGCGGTGTATGGCTTTAAGCGGCTGCCATTCACCTTTCCTGGGAAGGGTTTTCCATTTAATTTGACCAACTGTACTGCTCCTCCGTTAGTAATCTCCTTAATAACATAAGGCCCTAACCAGTGCATCCTGAATTTCCCTGGAAATTTTCAAACTTAATATCATATAACAAAACTAGGTCATTTACCTTAAATGTGTGTAGCTTGATGTGATGAACATGCCATGCCTTTTCACGCTGCTTTTGGACCTGCTTGTAAAATCCACCCAAAAATTTTCTTCTTCGAGCTCATCCAACTGCGCGAGCCTCTCCTCTAGGGCTCTGCGATTCGTCATACCCGTGAGCGCTGCTATGTGTAGACTAGGCACGATGTATTCCGTAGGAATCACTGCTTCCACACCACAGACAAGCCTAAAAGGGGCTTGTCTAGTCAACTTCTTCCATGTCATTCGATAAGCCCACAGTACTGTAGGTATGCATAGGTCCCAATCACTTTGTTGAGCATTGCAAACCTTGGTCAACGCTTTTTTGAGCACTTTGTTAAATGCCTCCACTATCCCGTTAGCCTGTGGGTGATAAGGTGTGCTCTTCTAGTGATATACCTGAAATTCCAAAGTCAGTTCTATGATCATCTCATTTAGGAAGTGCATACCATGATCACTCATCAATATCTTCGAACATCCAAATCACGTCAATAAGAACTTCGTGGTAGTCACACCCATGCAATCCTTCACCGGTTGCGCTTCTGCCCAATGAGTCAAGTACTCCGTCGCAGTGAAGATGTATCTTGCTCTTGTCTTTCCTTCTGGCTGAATGGCTCCTACAAAATCTATCACCCATATTTTGAACGGTTGCAACGTCATTTGTGGATTCAAAGGCATTTAATCCCTCCACGATGGCCTGCCCATTCTTTGACATACATCACACACCTTGTAATATTCTTTTGAATCCTATTGAAGGGTTGGCCACCATAACCCTGCGCGTAAAATATTCTACACGGTTACTCTCCCCGCATAATGTCCTCCCGCAGTGCCCCCATGAGCATCTGCAAGGATGCTACTTCTTTTGAACTCAGGTACATACTGTCACAATATCTCATCAATCCCCATTTTGTATAGATTCCTAGTAATGATAGAGAAGTATGTCACCTGCACCAATAATTCCTTCTTTTGTTGGACAATGTATCCTTCTGGTGCAGTTCCTGTTGTTAGGAAGTGTATTGTATCCTCAAAATGACTATCCACATCATGCACTGCAAATAGCTACACGTTAGACAATCCTTCTTCCAAGTTAGTAGGTTCCTCCCCTGTTTCGATGCACGACACATGATCTGGTCCCGCGTTCAATCGTCTAGGGGTCACAACAACTTCAAAATCATACTCTTGGAACAATAAGAGCTATTTTCATATTATCCCCCCCAACACAAGCTTATTGACCAGGTACTTCAGTGTAGAGTGGTCCGTATACATCTTAAAATGGCCTCCTAGCAAGTAGTGCCAATACTTCTAGAGTGTATACACCATAGCTAGCCCTTCGCACTTAGTGGTGGAATAGTTCTTCTCTTCTTTGGATAATCTACGACTTGCGAACATGATAGGATGGTTCAAGCCTTCTTTTCCAGGCTTTGTTAGTACTGCTCCCAGCACTATACATGACATGTTGACTTGTACATGAAACTCTTTCTTCTAGTTCGGGAAGACTAGAATCGACACGGTAACCATATTTTCTTTCAATATGTCCAAGCTCTTCTTACAGTCATCGTTCCAGTAGAATGTGACATCCTTCTTCAACAATTTCTCCATAAGCATGGTGATCTGGGCATAGCTTTTGATAAATTTTCTATAATATCCTGTATGTCCTAGAGTAGCATGCAATTGTTTCACATTCCTCGGCTTTTCCAAGTTCAGTATCACCAAGATCTTCACGGGGTCTACCATCAGTCCTTGTCTTCAAACAACATTCCCCAATAAGTTCCCAAAAGGAACGTAGAATAGACACTTTTTGAGATTGAGTGCAATTTGGTATCTTTGACAGGTATCCAACATCAGTTGCAAGCTTGCTACATGGCGCTTAACCAACCCAAAAATAGTCCAGTCATCAAAATATACCTCTAGGAACTTATAAATAAATTCCTTGAATGGCGCAACAACCACGCGTGAAAATACTGCAGGCGCATTTTTCAATCCAAATGGAATTACAGTGTATTGAAAAAACCCCACTCAGTTGCGAAGTTTGTCTTTCTCCTATCCTCTGGCGTGATTTTGATTTGGTGGTAGCCAAAGAACCCATCAGTGAAGGAATATGCTTCCTGGCTACCTACAGTGTCCAACACTTCATCCGTGAACGGATTTGGGAAAGGATCATGCAGACAAGCGTCATTCAGTTTTCTGAGATCCACGCATATCCTTATCTCATCCTTCTGCTTCTTTTCTTGCACAACCATTGGGCTTACCCGATCAGATTCTTCCATAAGCTCAATGATGCCTACAGTGAGCTTCTTGTCTAGCTCTAAGCAAACCTTCTCCTTATATTTCAGCTTGAGATGGTAAGGCCTTTGCTTAACTGGCTTCACATCGAGTTTAATGTGATCTTCATCATTCCTAGGTCCCCAATTATTCCTTTCAGATCCATGAACTGGGTAGAGAATAAGTCTTGGTATTCACGGAGCAATTCAATGACCTTATCCACCATCGCGTCATCCCAGTAGTCTCCAATCTTCATGAATTTGGGTTCTTCCTATGTACCAATGTTCACTTGTTTCATTCTCAACAGCGCGGTTATATTAGGGTTCTCAATCTCTAGTTCTTGAACCTCACGATGACCTTCTGTTTCTAGAATGTTAATCTTTCGCAGATCCTCATCCTCTTCTTTAGTAGTCACATTATAGCATTCTAGTGTGCGGATTAGCTAAGTATCCCATTCAGGCTGAATTAGGTACTTGTGGTATCCTAACGATTTCTGCTTTCACTTATTGTAGCGCTTCATCAATACTGTCAAACCCATCATCAAAACTGAATGTCATCATGAATCCTTCACGCAGTATATCCCATTCAACTATCCCATGGTGGGGCTCTGTTTCTATATACCAATTCATTGGGATAACATCTAAGGTATGACAAAACAGGTGCACCCACTCAGGTTGGGGTGTTTCTCCATAAGCCTGGGTCCATTTTTCCAGACGCACATGTGGATCATTCTGCCCATCATGCTTGTCTATCAGTCACATCTTATGCTTCCCAAATCATGTTCTCATCACCCTCCTACATTCGTGCCAATCATCAAAGCTTCCCTTGTGCATACCCCACCATCTTGCAGGCATAGCGCGCAGTGCCCAGTCCAAGGCCTAGAAGCGCTGCTTTTCAAGTACCTCCCTTTCAAATGCATCCAAAAATATATCTACCTCATTTAGACCATCATAAGTAGTCATATTTCTTACCTCTGATGACACATGGCGCAGCGACCAGGTCATCATGATGCAATTCAGCGTAGTTACTTCATGTAATTGATTCTTGCAGCATTCTATTTCTTCGCCGGAGTTCGAAGTGCAAAAACTCTCACGATCCCATCTAATCAATCCATCCGCAGTGGGATTCACCCAATCTTGGTCTCATGTTGTTATCTTATAGATACAGTCCAGGTCATTATCACTCACATAATTGTGGACAGGTTCAGTATAGTGCAATCCTTCAGCAGGATCGAGGGGTATTATTACACGCAAAGATTTCTTCTCAAAGATCATCATTTCATAGCTCCTGCATGTACACTCATCATGCCCTACTGACCTAAAAAAGTTGCGTAATATTTGTTGCAGAGCTTGTACATACTTCTATAGCAAGTGACAGTTATCCATGGCATGTTTTCCTGCTACTTGACAAATAGTGCACCACAATGCAGGCCCCGCGCTAGGTCCTACTTGAGCTTCTGGCCTTAAAGGCATCAGTCCTCCTCCTGCAATATAGTTTGGAAAGACCAGGCAATGGTCTTTTTCATGACCCTGACTCTTTAATTTCAAGCACCATACCTCCTCACGTACCTCTAGTCGAACCGTCCTGTCCTACTTCAGACTTTGCATCTCAAGGCATAGATTCTTCAGCTACACATGGATATGTCGAACTCATGGATTAGGATCTTGCATCAGAGTTTCATGTAGTCTCATGGCAATATCCAAGGCCTCTACCTGAGTTGTTATCTTCTACTGCGATAGTGCACTCCTTAAGTGTGGTAGTAACGAAGCCACAAACCACTTGCGATGTTGTCCATCTATCAAATTCATGTTGGCTTCGCAAATTGTACATTTCAGCGTTTGATCTAATTCCCAAGGCATCTTGCCTAGTTGCATCGCAATCTCTTTGAATCCCACAATCGATTGTGCCTCAAATTTATGCCTACTAAATTCCCTATTTAGCGCTACCTAGATGTCTGCTACTCTAGCATTCGGGTTATTGTTAGAGTACTTAATATACCAGGTTAGTGCGCGATCTTGCAGAGCATCAACCAGTGTCACCTTCTTTATATGATTATCTGTAACATCTTTAGCTTCGCATACAGCCCTCACAACGACCCAGAATTAGTCCGGGTCCTCATTTCCCAAGCCTTTGAACAAGGGCAACTTCACTACATTTTCCATACTGAATCATGGTGGAGGTGGAGGTGGTATGGGTGAAGTTGGAGATGAGGGTGGTGAAGTCAGAGGTGGTGTGGGAGGAGGTGGTATTCACAGGAATAGCGCTTCGCAGAGAAACCTTCGCTATCCCTTCTTCATCACCTCGCGGAGGTGAGTTCAAGGGACTATACTGCAGACCCTTTTTTCCTTCATTCCTATAAGTTTTTTTGCTTCATGTAGTCCTAAACATCAAGGTAGCTACATAACACTTTTCTCTTACAATAGCATTTCAATCCAGGTATTCAAATATTTTACGTACTTACCTCACAGTCCTTTGAAAAAATGTCACTCTGCCTCACTGTAGCTAACTGAGGTGTCGACCGCGAATTCAATCACAAATCCTCCTATGACGCGATCAAGCCAATGATTGACAGCGCGAGTGATCTTATCCTCCGAAGCTTCCAACCTTCGTATTAGCTCTGGGGTCCACGCAATAGGACCATCAAGTTTCCACCTTCCTTGGATATCTACTAGCTTCACGAGCCACTCATATAGCTCATTAGGGAAGGAGCAGAAAAATAGCTCGTGGATCTCTGTATACAGGTATCTATCCAACCACTATTCCTTTGTCAGTCACGGATTTATGTTCTCTTGTGCCGCGAATTCGTGGATCTTTCTATCTAATTAGTCTTCACTCTCCTTCTTAGTTGGATTCCAATAATACGACATCATCCATCTCATATGCAGATTCCAGTCCCAGCAACGGAACCATTTGTTGGCTTGAGGGGACCTAACCAGGGTTCAACGTTAATTAGCCAAACAAATCCCTACACTACTGGTCCTTTCGGCATCAACCCACGGAGCGCAGACTGAAGTGTCACCCGAAGAAATATGGGGGGATGCTGGAACCAAGTTTCTACACCCTGAGATGGTTGTGATGTCATTTGATTTCTTCTATCCGTGCCTTCGCGCAGGTTGCTTCGCTCTAGGGCTTGCAAGACAAACCCTCTATTCTAGCCTTTAATACCTCCGTGAAAGGAAATGATCGTCCTTCATGCAGCCCTAACCTATGGCACATGTACTTTCATGCTGCTAAGGTAGTGTATCGTGCAAATTCCTCAATTATTCTAAGTGATATTCTTATCTTGACAAATACTTAAAGTTATCACCACGTAAGGAGATATTCGTGACTACGTTCAATTATTCAATATAATTGCATTCATTCGCACATCATATAAGCATAATAAAGGACATTCATACATAATATATTCAAACCCATCAATAGAACAAAGACACAGAAATTGCAAAATAACTCCTTTTATTAATATCTCCAAGTGTTACAGACTGTGTCCACCCTGCGCACACAGTTGTAGGGGTCTGCGCACTCAGCTGCAGACTCCTACCCTAGGCCTTTGCGCACTCATCTATAGAGCCTCTACCTATGCTAAAACCCAAGACTAATAGACTTCTTGCTCTAAAGCTATGAGTCTCTTACATATTGTGTCATTCTATTATGTCTCTAACTACTTAGAGCTTAGCTCTTTTTATAAAATCCCATCAGTGTTAATTAGCCAAGCAAATCCCTACACTACTGGCCCTTTCGGCATCAAACCATGGAGCACAAGCCAAAGTCTCACCCGAAGAAGTATGGGGGGATGCTGGAACTAAGTTTCCGCACCATGAGATGGTTGTGATGTCATTTGATTTCTTCTATCCCTGCCTTCGTGTAGGTTGCTTCGCTCTAGGGCTTGCAAGACGAACCCTCTATTCTAGCCTTTAATACCTCCATGAAAGGAAATGATCGTCCTTCATGCAGCCCTAACCTATGGCTTAGGTACTTTCGTGCTGCTAAGGTAGTGTGTCGTGCAAATTCCTCAATTATTCTAAGTGATATTCTTGTCTTGACAAATACTTAAAGTTATCACCGCGTAAGCAGATATTCGTGATTGTGTTCAATTATTCAATATAATTGCATTCATTCGCGCATCATATAAGCATAATAAAGGACATTCATACATAATATATTCAAACCCATCAATAGAACAAAGACACAGAAATTGCAAAATAACCCCTTTTATTAATATCTCCAAATGTTACAGACTCTGTCCACCCTGCGCACATAGTTGTAGGGGTCTACGCACTCAGCTACGGACTTCTACCCTAGGCCTTTGTGAACTCATCTACAGAGCCTCTACCTATGCTACAACCCAATACTAATAGACTTCTTTCTCTAAAGCTATGAGTCTCTTACATATTGTGTCATTCTATTCTGTCTCTAACTACTTAGAGCTTAGCTCTTTTTATACAATCCCATGGTTCACAGACCATGGGTAGGTCTCCTATAGCCAACTTTACTTTACAAAACTAAGGGTGGACTACCCTTTTTTTTCACATAATACCTTTGCACTTCGTGACCACAAAATGTGGAGTCTTTACAATTATATTGCAAAAATTGACTTAACATGGGATTTTAGCCCCAAAACGGCCCTTGGGGGATCCCACTCCAAACACTTATGGAAGTCAAAAATTTATCAGATCTAGGGTTAAAACACTAGGAAAAATTAATAGAATCGAAAAAAGAAGAAAGCCTAAGCTAAAAACCAAAGGTCACATAGGTTTCTGGATCTGAAGTATAAAACCCAGTGGAGTCACCAATTTGTTGTAGTGTTTTCTTCTCAATGATGTACGAAAAGAACCTACTTGAGATCGTGGATGAAAACGATCTCAACAATAGAAATGACTACTAAACATTGTATATTTGTAGCTATTGATAGAAACAAAACCTGCCAAAATTCTGATCTATGTTGCAATCATAGTTAAACAGTGAAATAAAGAGTAATAACCCCAAACATCCAATGGAAACCAGATATGTAAAGAATAATTTAATAATAACACCTATGAAGGGAACAAATATATGTTACCAGTCCCCCACTATGGGATGGGTTCTTGGCTATCCTCAAATGCTTTCAGCTTTTGTAGAGTCTCTCTCCTCTATAATGCATAAACCCAGCAAAAATATGGTGTGCGACAATGAAAATAATCAGAGTTACAATAGTGAGTGTGACAATGAAAATAATCGAAAGCGAATAATGAATGGAAAACCCTTCTATTTATAAGAAAATATTGAGTTATCCTCTAATAATGAGAAATAATAAAATATTATTGATCCCATTCTTGGAATAACCACTTGGAATATTTTATTATATTTGTTTAGGAGGGAAAAAGTATTTAAACTTTTATTTAGAAATAATAAATAAATAAATGATTTATTTATTATCTCAAGGAATTAATTAAGGAATAATAAACAAATAAGGATTTATTTAATTATTCCTAAGGGATTTAGTCAAATTTAACAAACAATAATAATTACTTAGTAATTAATTAATTATTCTTAGAGAAAATTAAGATAAATAATGATTTATATATTTATTTTTCATGATTAGGTGAAATTTAACAAGGAATAATAATAAAACAATGGTTAAATTAATTATTCCTAGAAGAAAATCAAATAAATAATGATTTATGTAATTATTCTTCATGGGTTTAACTACAAATTACTTAATAATGGTGGTTTATTAGGTAATTTCTCATAATGAAAGCAATTTTACTATGGTAAAATTGGTTTTACATGGTGTACTTTGATCCATCTAGTAAATTAGCCTAGATGATCAATTTTTTGGTGATAACACACATCTCCGATGACATTCATGAATGGAGACATAGGCAAAGGCTAGTCAAAACTCCCCTTCCATATTATCTATTAGCATATTAGTTCTACAAATCTCTTCTTCCCCAAATCGCCAAGGACGTTTCCTTAGGTGGTGCGGTCACTGAAGACCAATCCATTCCTCATGCCCAACACTTAGATTTTATTTTTTCGCAGTTTGACACATTATACAACATAATCCCCAATGCTCCCAGAACTTCTAATGCTTCCACTACTCAGCAACCCGGTGCGCACACTAATGGTATTATCGGTGATACCTCTGGGTCTACTGTAAAATAACTTAGCGGACACATTTCCTATTTGTTTGTTGATCTCACTACCCAATCAGCCTCTCTTCCTACGACTGTGATAAACTCTATGCAGTCTACACAAAAACCCAACAGTAAGAATAAGAAGAATAAGAAAAATACTGCTCCTTCTGAGGAGCAGCCAGCCAAGCAATCCAACCCAAAGAAAAATGTTGTTGTGCCACCTAACAATGGAAAGGACAAAGTTATCAAGTTCCCTTGAAAAATTTGTTTGCAAGACCATATGACACATCGTTGTCCATGACTCCAAGAATGCAATGATCTTCTTGCTCAAATAGACGTTGGCGGAACCCACGCAGTCTTACACAACCCTTTCCCTACTCAGCAGTAGTAGAATCTTATTGCGAACCCACCTCCACCCTTGAAAGGGAGAAACGATGGTTCACATCATCCTTCAGTTGGTGAAGGACCATCAACCATTTACACCTTTGAAATGATTGATCTTCAAACGCGAGTCAAAACATATGGCACTCCAGTTGCTAACGCTCAAGACGCTGCGTCAAGTTCAAACCCACTCCCTCCCAGTGATCTTCATATCGAAAGGTAGGTTGTTGATCTTGTAATTCGCCCTGGAAAAGTCGAACTTCATCACACAACACATAATACATCTACACATGCTACCTAGAACTACAATATTGTATAAGATTTGGCGCAAGCACCGTTAGCTATGTTTGCACTCGAAGTATTGAAAACCTGTCCAACATAAAGGAAAGCTCTGCTTTCGACTATTAGTGCGGTTGACCCTCAGGATTCCATGCTATAAATATTCAACATTAAGAAATGTAAACCTCCCATTTCCCACTAGCTTTCATTTCAGGTACAAATTTTTTCAAAAGGACGAGGGGTATATAGAACTGTCACTAGCAAAGGCGCTTTGACCTGCGTCATGTCTACTTCATGTTGGATTGCCTTGGGTTCTCCAACCCTCTCTCTGCTATTCAATTCCCTTAAAGCTTTCAACGGCCATACATTCATCCCAAAAGGTTACCTTGCCAGCTACCCCATCACTTTGAGTGGGAAAATAGTAATGGTGGACATTGAAGTTATGGATTGAAAACTCGACTATAATCTGCTTTTGGGTCGCAGTTGGACTTATGCCATGACTACCATCGTGTCTACTATTTTTCACATCATCCTATTTCCATTGGATGGAAGGATAGTCACGGTGGACTAGTTTTCCTTTTGCACCCCAGATTACTCCTCGTTGCCTAGCGACACTGTACCTTTAGTGGGTGGCATACCTAACTCTTATGTCAATATTGGTACTGTCTTTTGAAGGGTTCTTCCCTAATGGGTTTTTTTCCTCTCCCATCGCCCATGGTTCCAAAGATGGTTTATATGGTCTCCACTATTTCTCATGACCCAACCAATCCCTGGATCCTCTCAACCCCTTCAGACATTGACTCTTTTGGAGAACAAATGCCACTGTCACCAGTCGAATTGGCATGTCAAGCCATTCAATCTGCATCTGATTCTCCTGTCGCTTTGGTCATGTCCAACAATACCGCCTCCTCTCCCATAACTTCTCCCGCTAACAATCTCCTCAATCATGTCCTACCTTCAGACGAAGTTATTTGAGAGATCATGTGTTTAGCGGAACTACCTTGGGAAAACTCTCACCATCACTTTTCGATATCTAATTCAGATGTGACCCCTATACAACTCCTATCCTTTGAAACAACTGAGGTTGTTCCCTCGAGTTATACAACCTTCCAAACTTTGGATTCAAAAGGGAACATGGGAAATCTTTCAAAGACGATGCTCATTGATATCTCAGTCAAGGTAGGCATCGTGGAAAATATACAGACTGGAGCCGATTACAATCCTGAGGAAATTGCAAGCTTCACCTTCCTTTTCAAGGAATTCTGCAATGTATTCGCCTGGTCTTATGAGGAAATACCCAGCATAGACCCATATATCATTGTCGAAGATTGTGTCGGTTGTGAATCCTTCTCATTTATGAATGGTTTCTCAGGCTATAACCAAATCACCATAAAACCAGCGGACCAACACAAAACTGCCTTCATTTTACCTTGGGGAATATTTTCATATAGAAAACTCCCATTTGGTCTAAAGAATGTTGGAGCAAAATTTCAATGGGTCGTCGACTACGTATTCCATTATATCAGACACATTTTTCAAGCTTACTTGGGCGACCTTCCAGCCCATTCCAAGAAATGAACCGAGTATCTAGTTCATATTCAAGCAATTTTTTTTAGGTGTAGGTTCTATAACATACATCTAAATCCGCACAAATTCATTTTCTTTTTCAAGTCTGGATGCCTACTTAGTTTCATTATCTCCAAACACGGGATTAGGGTTGATCCCGATAAGGTAAAGGTATGATCTAAGACTTTTGTGATCCATAATGTAGATATAAGTCTTTCGAATTAATCACATCGTTAGGATTTGATCGACGTTTTGAACCAACTAATGTGGTTCATCTTCAAGACAAGGTGAGAAATCAGTGGATCTGAAGAACTAAATAGCATGGATGCATCATTTCCCAGAGTTAGCCATTAGGAACTAGCCATTGGTAAAATATTATTTAAAAAAAAGGTAAGGGATTATCTATTTAATTTTTCAAAATTTAGTCAAAAAACTAGTTGTTATGTGATAATTAATTATTTAATTTCGATATTATAAAATAATAATTTAATGATATCAATTTATATGGTAATATTATATGAAAGTAGTTTTATATATATATATATATATATATATATATATATATATATATATATATATATATATATATATATATATATATATATATATATATATATTATTGTTTGACTTAATAAATAGAATATATTCGCTTGAAAACTAGCCGTTAGGAATAATTCAGAATTAAAATAATATATTTTAACTAAAAAAAATAATAAATAAATAAAATGTAAATAAATAAATGAAATATTTCAATAAATTTTAATGGTAATTTATCAATATTATCAATTTGTTTAATAAGAGTATTTATTAATTTTGACCATTTAATATGATCTAAAGGTTAACTAAAATATTAATGATTAAGTGCAAAATGTAATTCTTTTGCGCTTAATCATTAATATTTTAGTTAACCTTTAGATCATATTAAATGGTAAAAATTAATAAATACTCTTATTAAAGAAATTGATAATATTGATCAATTACCATTAAAATTTATTGAAATATTTCATTTATTTATTTACATTTTATTTATTTATTTATTATTATTTTAATTAAATATATTATTTTAATTCTGATATATTAATAAATTTCCATTAAATTTTATTGAAATATATATATATATATATATATATATATTAACTACTTTTATAAAATATTACCCTATAAATTGATATCATTAAATTATTATTTTATAATAACGAAATTAAATATTTAATTATCACATAACAACTAGTTTTTTGACTAAATTTTGAAAAATTAAGCAGATAATCCCTTACCTCTTTTTCTCTATTTAATAATATTTTACCAACGGCTAGTTCCCAACGGCTAACTCTGGGTAATGATGCATCCATGCTATTTATTTCTTCAAATCGACTAATTTCTCACCTTGTCCTAAAGATTAATCACATTAGTTGGTTTGAAACGTCAACCAAATCCGAATGATGTGATTAATCCGAAAGACTTATATCTACAAGGCAAAGGTAATTACTCAATTTCCCAGGCCACACTCCATTTTATAGCTCCAACTTTTGCTAGGGAAAGAAAACTTCTTACGATGATTCATCGTAAACTATGTCGAGCTGACGAAAGGCTTTAAGCACCTACTAAATAAGGGAGTACTATACTTGTGGGATGATCAAGCCCAACAATCATTTGATGCCTTGAAAGAGGCACTTATATCGACCCAACTGCTCAGTGCTCCCAACTATTCGTGTGACTTTCTCCTCTACCTAGTAGCCTCGCCATCCTCTATTGGTATGGTGTTGGTTCAAAATCATGATGATCTTAGTGAGCATGTGATCTATTATCTCTCAAAAGGCTTGGTTGGGCCCGAACTCCAATATTCACATGCGGAAAAGTTGTCCTTGGTAGTTGTCTTTGTTGTCAATCACTTCTGACACTATATATTGCTACAAAAGACTACCGTCATCACTTTGGAGAATCCCATGAGACATATTTTGTCTCACCAAGTCATCAGAGGAAAATATTCTAAATGGATTCTTATCCTCCAGCAATTTAATTTGGTTTTCACAATTTCCAAGGTGAAAAAATCTTTAGTCTTCGTAGAACTATTGTCAGATATTCCCATTGTTGATCCAAATGAGAGAGCCCATAATCCTCTCCTAGATGAATCTTTCTATCTAATCAACTCAACTGACCCTTTGTATGGTGACATTCTAGTCTACCATCAAGAGCAATGATTTTTCCCTAAACTATCGTTAGGTGACCATCGTTGCATCTTCCACCAATCTTGGCATTATTTAGTGTTGAAAGATACTTTATATTGTCATGCCAATGATACAATTCTTCGACATTTCCTCACCTATTGTTGGGAACGGGTTCCCCCAAGGATAGTTTTGGGGCTAAAAACCCATGTTTTGGGTCAATTTTGTAATAAAGTTGTAAAGTATCTATATTTTGTGGTCGTGGAGTGTGAAGGTGTCAAGAGTCATAAAGGGTTGTCCACCCTTATTTTATAAAGTGTAAAGTCGGCTGTGAAGATCCACCCATGGTCTATGAACCATGGGATTGTATAAAAAGGAGCTAAGTAAGTAAGCTCTAGGTAGTTTTTAGAATATAGAGAAGAATGAAGTGAAGAGTCTTGGTAGAGAAGTCTAAGTGTTTCGGGTCTTAGCATAGGTAGAGGCTCTGCAGCTGAGTGCACAAAGGCCTAGGGTAGAAGTCTGCAGATGAGTGCGCAGACCCCTGCAGCTGTGTGTGTAAGGTAGATAGAGTCTGTAATAATCTGAAGATATCAATAAAGAGAAGTATTCTGCAAATTTTGTTAAGATAAGTAAAACACTTAAGATAACTTGGGAACCTATACAATACGTTGTCATAGCAGCATGAAAGTACCTAGATTGCGGGTTAAGGCTGCGCGAAGGACAATCGCACACCTTCGCGAAGGTACTGAAGGGGGGAATAAAGGGTAGACTAACAAAGCTCTAAAGCTTAGTAACCTGTGCCAAAGTAGGAATAGAGGGTATAAGCTGAAATCACGACCATCTCAGGGTGCGGAAACTTGGTTCCAGCATCCCCCCATACTGCTTCGGTTGAAACTTAGGTTTGCTCTCCACGGATGGATGCTGAAAGGGCCAGTAGTGTAGGGATTTGTTTGGCTAACTAACATTGAACCTGGGTCAGGCCCCACAAAGGCAACAAATGGTTCTGTTGTCGGGACCGGAATTTGCATGAGAGATGTGTAATGTCGTATCACTAGAATCCCACTAAGAACGAGGTCGAATACTGGTTGGATAGGAAGATCCATGAATTCAAGGTGCGGGAGAACAAATATCCACAGCTAGCAAAGGAATAGTGGTTGGACAGGTACTTGTATACAGAAATCCACGATATCTTTTTTTGTTCCTTTCCGGTTGAGCTATATGAGTGGATCATGAAGCTAGAAGATGCCCAAGGAAGGTGGAGACTTGACGATCCTATTGCCTGGATCCTGGAGATAATATAGAGATTGGAAGCCTATGAGGATAATATCGCCCATGCTGTCGATCATTGGCTCAATCGCATCATAGGAGGAGTTGCAACTGAATTCGCATCGATACCTCAGTTAGTTACAATGAGGAGGAGCAATGTTTTTCCAAAGGTTAGCGAGGTAAGTACTCGAATTATTTAGATACCTGGATTAAGATGTTATTGTGAAAAAAATGGGTTATGTAGCTGTTACATAGCAATTTGTCACCGTCCCTGCTACCCCTCTCCCGCATCTTGGAGGACTCATTCCGGGACCTATGAGAAGTGACATGGCCTCCAAACAGTTACATTGCACTCCTCTAAACATGAGCTTTGTTTTCCTTGAAGACATCTCCTGCTAAAAAGCCCTAAAAATAGCCCCTTTTCTATTGGCGCGGTTCCATAGTGCAGCCCTCGCGCCAATGGGGGAATCCTCCAAAGAGGGTGCACTAGTTGGTGCTCTGTCATAGAGTCACACCCGCACCAACCATAATCAGTGGTGTTTTTTAACAAACAAATGGCAGAATTTTCATCCTAACAAATTCCTGGACTGAATCTATCTTGAGTTGGTTGGTTTGGCTACGAATTTCCATAGAGAGGGAGTGGTTTGCCACCTCTCATGGAAGCTTCCTTGATGATATGGCCAATCCCATGATTATTGGTTATGATCCCAACTCCCCTTCCTCCATCTATAAAAGCTTGCCCATTTCCTTTGCAAGCTAGTTTTTGGGAGAACTCCATAGTTCCATAGTTCCAGAGATTGAGAATTGTCAAGTTTCCAAGAGCTTCATGCTGCAAGAGCCTTCTTAATTCCCACAAGGCCAAATCCAAGCAAGGAGATTCTTGCCCAATAACCAAGGAGAGAGAGGCTCGTCCCTATTCCCAACAGGCTTTGCAAGACATGTGCTGCTGACTACCCAGCCAAAGGAGAATCTAGCGTCAGAACTTTGGTTGTATTCTTCTTTGATGAATTGTTAACGAACGACTATTGGTTATGGTTCCACCCTTATTGTTATTTCTGATGATGATGAGTTATATCCTTTCTGACTGATATATAGTTGCATATGCTGGATTTTATGTTTGTGTTTGTGTCATTTCTTGTATGTGCAGGTGTCCATTCGTGAAGATCATGGCGATTGTGATCTGCCGGAGCAAAGGAACGGGAGCACCACCTCTTCTACAAGCACTAGCATTGGAATCTAGGTAGGCCTTCATCACTGGTCTATTAATTTGCAATTAGGAACTTGCGCTATAGCATTGTATGATTGTTGCTAGACCCGGTCTGGGCTAGTAGGGATCACCTCTGTCCGCAGAGGGGATTTACCTCCTCAACAATTTGGCGACTCCGCTAGGGAGCTTGTCTTGCCTTTTTGGTTGTTTCTTGATTTTTACCTACTTGGTTAGCCTTCTGGGTTGAGTCCTTTTACTGTTTCTTGCTTCTTGGTTTACCTGGGTATCATTGGCCTGGTCTTGGATTGCTTCTTTTTTATTTTTGCATAGCAAACTTGATTGGCACGCTTCTTTAGCGTAACAGTCGTGCCAATTGGCGCTAGTTTCTAATATACAACCCACGCCAATCCTTAAAAGGTGCTAGTTTCAGCCTGACAGTCGTGCCAGGCCTGGGAACTGTTAAAGTTTGCTTGGTTTTAAGCCTTCTGAGCTTGGTCTTTGTTTGACTGGAGTCTTGGAGTCTTCTCGACTGCTTGAGTGTGTTGGAGTCTTGTTTGACTGGTTTTGAGTCTCTTTTTTGAGAAATTCTTAATTTGATTTCCTTTGGTCATTACTTGGAGGTTTGTCTCAGTCTTTTCACAATTTTGCATCTTTTGTGTATGAGTGTTAATCGCCTTTGAGTGTTTTTATTTTTTGATCTTTGGAACTCTCACCCAATTTTCTTGATTTGCACTTGATTGGTTCTTAGATTACATTAGAATCATCTTGTGTTTGAGAATTCTCTTGCATAGATCACACTTGCATAATTAGAATTCTCATTTTCAGAATATGAATGAAAAATGTGCATAGATTACATTTGCATACTTTTCAAGTGAATTGTGCATAGATTACAATTGCATAGTTTACATTCTGAAAAATCAATCGTAGATTTAGATCAGTTTTCTTTGATTTGAATTTACATATTTTTATGCTTGTTTTAAACACACAAAAATAAAAATAAAAACTGTTTTGGAATTGATTTGCATTATTTTTTCTTGATGAAATTAGTGCATTAGAGAATTTGTTATATTTTCTCTTAGTGATCAATTTTTTGCATTGTTGGAAGTGAATGGAAACTCTCTCCTTACTTTAGTTAGCATTCATTGAATGAAATGATATATTGTGGCATATGGTTTGCATTTAGGAAATTTTGAGACATTACATACGGTAAGGCCTGAAAACTAAAACATAATACAAGATCAACGTTAAAATGAATTGAATAAATCTAACAACGCATTGGAACATAACGCATTAGAGGTCTAGGCTAGAGACGTGCTCTGGCGTCATTAAACCTAGTCACTTTTGTTTCCACTCAAGTTTGGGTGATTCCTCCTTTTGTGACTCAATAGTGGTCTAGTACAGAATTGTGCTCCCACGTACCATCAAGTATATGGAGAGACCCCACTAGGTTATCATCCTTTATCCATAGGAAATCGTGTCTGCCGCCTTACAAGTCGTAACGCACCGAACACAGCATTTGGGAAGATTGACTGTTGTACGGAAATTCCTTGGTTTTCATATGATTGCCAAGGTGTATATGCAATTTTACGGATTGTCTGGTAAACATTTTCCTAGTTCTCCAGAGTAGTCACTTTTGCTCCTTTTCGGACTCCCTAAAAGAAAAGGCTCATCTGAGCACTTGTCACTTCAGGCTCATTAAACATTCGAAGGCGACTAGAGTCATCTTTTTGTCCTTTTCTCGACTCTTTAAAGATGAAAAGGTCAAGTTTTCTTCCTGTGTCTTAAAATTTATTCGGCCATGATTCACATTTGCCCGGTTAGATCTTGTTTGCGTTAGCTTGAGTAGGGTTCTTTCTCGTTCTCGATGGCAACATTCCCCGAGTCTACCGGCCAAGGTCTTCCCCTAGATGGAAATCCTGGTCTGTTTCCTTCATTTGGAAATTCCGGTGCTCCGTATATGGCAACACTATTGTTGCCTGGGATAACCATCGGTTTTCTTGTATGGTTGTTTTCAACCTCGGTGGTCCCGAGTGCTATGATTCCTGTTCCACTGTTTCCTTCATCCAAACCAAGACATGTTGAATCCAAGGTTGAGCCTACGCCTTCTTCCCCTGTTTCCTCCTCCTCCTCTCTTCCTTTGCCTGGTGAAAGTTTCATGTTAAGTAACCAGGAGCCTAAGAAGAAGAAGAAGAAGATGATGAAGAAGAAGAAGAAGGTCGATAAATCCAAGGCCACCTGTGCAGTCACCGCTCCGAGTCCATCCCAGGTCGAACCACCTTCTGCTACTCCGCGAAAGGTTAAGTTTCCTTGTAGGTTATGCAAGGATGACCATCTAATTCGTGATTGTCCTAGCATTCCAAGGATCCTAGAAGTATGGTCTCATGATCTAGTTCATCCCTCATCGTCCTCTGAAGCTCAAGGCGATGCTATCCTAGCAACTGGCAACAGTAAGAAGGAAGGGAAGATTCAATTCCCCTGTAGGCTATGTGAAGGCATCCATCCCCTTCACCTTTGTCCTCTCATGGATAAAGCTTCCGCTGTTTTGGAAAGCCTTACAGCTTCTTCACCCCAACTTCCCGTTGGTTATCAAAGTCTCTCTTCAGATTGCCTCCCTGTTGACAAAGAGATTGACTTAGATTCTTCTCTTGTACGGGCTCCTCTTCCCAAACCTGGATGTGTTAAGCTTGGTCCAGACCAATTGTTGGTCGGTGAGAGTATCAACTTGGGTTCTCCACCCGTTGATCACTCTGTTTCGGAAGAGCATCATGCTCATGTCCTTCTCATCTCATCAGATCCTCCAGAGTCCGAAAACGACTCTCCTATCTCAGCTGATCCAGAGCGTCCTTCTTCGGTTCCTGTAGAGCATGGGGGCAATAATACGATTCCCCCACCAAGTAGTTTGGTCGTAACCTTCGACTGGAGTCACTTGTCTACTTTTTGCCTCCCCGCCTATGTGCCTTTCAATATCATGGTACACGCCTACAATAAAGCAGTACCTGGCACTATTCTGGATGAGGGTGCGTTGGTTAGTCTTATGCCATCCACTACTTGGCAAGCTTTGGGTTCCCCACAGCTTGTGCTGGTCACGCAGAATCTATTGGCCTTCGACGGAGGAGCCTGTCAATCTGTAGGAGTTCCACCCAAGCTTCTTGTTACTTTGGGGGGCAAAACCGTCTATATTAACGTCATGGTTGTCCAAGGTGCGAATTTCAGTTTTCTCCTTGGCCGTGATTATATTTATGCCATGGGGACCCTTTTCTCTTCGCTTTTCCGTGTGGTTTTCTTTCCACACAACGGAAGAATTGTGACTATCAATCAATTATCATTCTTTAGTCCCCCGGTGTCTCCTGCGCAGCTCGCATCCCCTCCTGGTTTTTCTCCATCGGTTGTATCTGCCCCACCACAAGTCAACTACGTGGCTACTTATCCCATGCCTATATCCAGTGATGATGCCACCGTGCATAATGTCCTAGGGGCATTGGGCCCTGACTTCCAAGATGTTTTCCTTCCACCAGGAGTGGCACTCTTGGAAGCAACGACTTCCTGTTCATTATGATGAAGTTCGTTCAGAGCATAGTTCGCTTTCCTATGTCAAGCTCCTTAAAAAATGAAACTGGGTCTGGTCGGAGCATAGTTCCTTTCCTGTGTCAAGCTCCTTAACAAATGAAACTAGGTGTCACAAGGATAGTTCTTTTAAGTGTGTCAACCTCGTTAAAATAATGAAACATGAGCTCATGCAATTCGAGTGCGATCACAATATTGTCAACCTTCACTCCATTTTCAATGGACTAAAGCTTGGGGGGAATGTACCTCGAATTGAGACATCATGCTGGGGGGCATGCCCGTTTCCCTTGTTTTCAAGCATAGTTTGCATGTGTATGCTTTTAATCTTGCATAAAAATAAAATTCATTTCCAAGCATAGTTTGCATATGTGTTGTCATGTGTGCTTTTAAGCTTGTGTAAAAATAAAATATGTGATTAAATACATTTCACATTGGGTCATTTGTTATGCAACTAATACATTACATTAAATTTGTGTTAGACATCTGCATAGCATATAAAAACATCATCACATGTAAAAGATCCATCCAAAATAATAATATGTATATATATATATATGTCAAAATGTTTGCAAAGCGTACATCACATAATCAAAAAATAATACATGTTCGTCTTAATACATCTGAAGACGACATGTCTCTCAAAAAATATGCATAAAAATAAACCTAGGTGTCTAATCCCTATGGTGCTCATGATAGCATGTCACTGCACGCACTAGACGTCTCAAGAGACGGTGGATGCGACTGGGCACTCCCATTGTATGCCTCTGATACGCTAATGACATCCGCCAGCCGAGCATAATCCGGAATCCCGCGATAAATTCCCTCAAGGTTCTCGATCAGCTCCCCTCCCTTGGAACCCTCTTCATGAGGGTCAGCTACAGGCTGGTTTCTCCGCGAAATAGGGGACATGCCAGCTGGTCTCTTTGGGCCAACATCTGCATAGACATATGAATGTTGTTAGAACGAGCATGTATTAACAAAAAAATCATAAAACATAAAATGAAAAAGAGATCATACCCGGCTCCTCATCCCACTCATCTCCCTCTGGCAGTGGGAGATCTGGGTCACCTGTGAAGTTAATCCCTGCATACAGCCAATCCTCGACCACGATCAGCTGGCGATGAAGCCACCCAAAGAACTCTGGCCTCCAAGACATCTGTTCGCCTCCTCCCCCTCTGAGCATCAACGCTGCCCAGTGAGCCATTCTCAGCTCTCGTGGCACTGGATCAGCTACTATGGTCCCTTGCCCTTGGAAGATTGGTAATCATTCCAGAATGAACGACACCAGGATAGAACCATAGCCAAACTACTTTAGTTTGCCTCGCTTACGTTTTGTAAGCTGTCTCTTCATGTTTGCATTCACTACTGTGGCCCAATCAAAAATAGTGGGATTCAGACACTCTATGGCCAATATGAGTTGGTTTTTTGTTGCCTCGTGGGGTGCCTGCACCCCCGCAGCCCGCGTGATGGTGAATAACACAGCCTTGAGTGTTAGATCCGGAATGGTGGCAATATCCAGCTTTGCACTCCCGGATCCGAATTGTTCCCCTGGGCACACCTGTTCCATCACCTCGCCCATCTTCTCACCAGATGATCTGCTCCCTTTCAATATGGGCACCGGCCCTCTGCATGACAATCTCGTGATGAAATAGATGTCAGAAACATCCAGTTCCAATACTTGGTCTTGTAATTGGAACACTTGCTCGTTTTCATCCCAAAGATTGATCAAGTACTGTAAGAGCTCAGGTTGAGCTCGTAAGTAAGACGTTAGGAAGAATTTTTTCAGCCCGCAATTCCTGAGGGCATCCATGCAAGCTTCGTTTCCATGGCCAATTTGTCCACACTATCATGCTCCCTCTCTTTCCATTGGACCATCATTTTGTTCGGTTGCCTGCATCCACATGGTCAAGAAAACATTGATTAGATCTCTGGTAGGCTCAAAATGCATTTAAATCACTTGCAAATTTGAAATTCAAAAGAAAAAATGCGCTTCGGCCTTTGGCGCGACTGAATTTCAATCGTGACCATTGATCGGCCCTCCAGGACAATCTTCCCCGTTCATTTCCTTCAAAAGAAAGGCATTCTAACCCCTATATGCTGCAATCTTGAAAGGACCTTTCCACAGATTTTTGAACTTTCCATGCTTGCCTTTCTCTTCATTCCTTGCATCCCACTTCAGCACCACATCATAGATTTTCTTAATCTTCTCCTGCAACTTGGATGTGTTCTTGAAAACTTCTTCTCTTGTTCGCTGCAAGTGGATCATTTGATTCAACCTTCTCTGCATGGGATCTTCTTCACTGCCGGCCTCCTGAAGAAGTTTGACCACCGGGGTAGCAAGAGAGGTGGGGAATACTGTGTGAACTCCATAAACAAGCTCAAATGGTGACATGCCAATAGAATGTTTCTGACTGATCCGATCTGCCCAAAGCGCATGGACCAACCTCTTGTTCCAGCTCTTCTTATTTATTTCCAGCAGCTTCTTGATGATGTTGACCAAAGATTTATTCGAAGATTCCGGAAATCCATTGCCTTGCCGATCATAGGCAGTTGAATGACCCAAAATTATGTGATACTTATGACAAAATTATACCATCCTTTTTTATTTGAAAGCGTCCGCATTATCGGTGATTAATTTGTTTGGAAAACCAAAGCGAGACAAGATGTTATTTTCAAGAAATGAAATGATTATTGTGTCTGTGGCTTGTTTGGTAGGGTTTGCCTCAATCCATTTTGTGAAATAGTCTGTCACTGTAAGGATCCATCTATGCTGTCTGGAAGAGGCGGGATGAATTTCCCCAATGAAATCCAACCCCCACTGCTGGAAGGGAGCACTCACTTCAATAGGCTTAAGTGGCAAAGGCTGTAATTTCTGTTTTCCTTCGAAAATCTGACATTTATGACAGCGCTTGACCATCTAATTATGCACATCAGCAAACAAAGTAGCCCAGTACTACCCTGCTCTCAAAAAAAATTTAGCTGTTGAATTCCAAAAAAGATGACCACCACACTCTCCTCCGTGGAAATCCTCCATGGCTTTCTTTGCCTCCTCTTCCACCAGACAATTTAACAAAATGCCACCGGATCTTTCCAATACAGTGCAGAATTCAAAATACAAAACTTAGCAGCCTTCATTTGAGTGTTCTCGCCTTGTTTCTAGTCATGCCGGGTGGTGGTGATAGATTTTTTAGCACATATATTATATTTGAATACCATGCATACAAAGAAAACATTTCAGATACCTGAATTGACATTCCCTCCTCGTTCTCATCGGACATGGCAGCGATCAAATTTATGTCCAAGGAATGCAAGTTTGATTCGGCCATTAGCTTCTCCAACCCCTGTCCTTTGACCAACTTTGTAGGCTTTATCTCCACATCATATTCCAGCAAGGATGCAATCCATTTGCCTCTTCACCCTTCCGGATTGGTCTGCACTAAAACATCTTTTACAGCAGTATTAGGAACATAGGCCAGAATGTGAGAATGTAGGATATATACCCAAAAATCCTTCAATGCCTTCACCAATGCCAAGGCTTGCTTCTCAATGATGTTGTACTTTAAAGCTGCAAACCTTATAGCCCTGCTGAAGAATGTAATGGGTCTTTCATGATCATCTCTCTTCTGCAATAATATCGCCGCCATAGTGTGCTCATAAGCAAATGAAAACAATATGAAATCTTGAGTGTAGTCCGGGCTGACTAGAACTGGAGCTGAAGAAAGGGCCAATTTGACCAGGTTGAAAGATTTTACAGCCTCCTCTATCCATTTCACCTGGTTGTACTTCTTAAGCATGTTGGTCATTTCTCTTAAGTGTTCTACAAGATTAGGCACAAAACGACGAAAAAAATTCATTTTACCTTTGAATGATTGTATTTCCTTTTTGTTCCCGGGCAGATCGATTTGCTGAATTTCTTACACACGTGCTAGGTCTATACGAATGCCATCCTTTGAAATGATGTGCCCAAGTAAATTTCATTCCTCCATGGCGAACAAGCTCTTCTTAGGATTTAGCGATAAACCATATTTCCTGCATTTTTGAAAGACAATTTTTAGGTGATGCATGTGCTCTTCATCAGATATGGAAAATATTGTCAAATCATCCAAGTACACCACCAAAAACACATCCTTCTCATTTTCAAACGCCAAATCCATTGCCCACTGAAATGTGGCACCTGCATTCTTTAAACCAAAGGGCATTTTGGCATAGTGAAAGGTTCCCCATGGAGTGGTGAATGCTATCTTGTCTCTATCATCTTCATGGACAGAAATTTGGTTGTATCCAGAATAACCATCAAGCAGTGACATACGAGATGCCCCCACTACTCGTTGAAGTATATGGTCCATCTTGGGCAGTGAATAGTTGTCCTCCAATGAGACCTTGTTTAGATTTCTGAAATCAATGCATAGGCAGATCTCACCGGTCTTCTTGCGCACAGGCACTAAGTTAGATATCCAATCTGAAAATCTGATAGGCACAATGATACCTGACTTGTACAACCTATTTACCTCCTTTTCGATAGATGGCAGCAACTTTGGATTTATCCTTCTCAGCTTTTGTCTAAATGGTTTTTAATTGGGCCTGATAGGTATTGTGTGCTGAATAATAATTGTATCATAGGTCTTTAAATCAGAATAATCCTAAGCAAATACATCTGCAAATGAAGCCATCAAACTGATGTATTTATCCTTGATCTTTGGCAATGCTTTGGACAATTTTACCAACTTTGGATTGGTAGTTGTACCTATGTTGACTTCTTCTACACCCTACTCTGTCGGCTACAATGTTGGCTTGTGGGCTACATCATCCTGATCAAAAAGTTCTTCTAGAGGTATCAAGCCTTTAGGAATGATGTTATTCTTCAACTGCAATACGTCCATTTGATTCATTTGCACTTCATCTGTACCATTCCCTTTTCCCTCATCGTTTTACACATCAATTGAGGTTTCTCTGAACTTGCCTTTGTTGAGCAGAAAATCCTTAATCTCCTCATCATCTTGAAACACTTGCCAATGTCCCTGATTGTCTGGAATCGTTGGATGATGCTTGACATGGATTTCAAATTTATTGTTGGAGTTCATGGAAATTTTCAAGCTCCTCGCTGCCTTGGCAAGAGCGTCAACAACACTATTTTGTGTATGAGGCACACATGTCAACGTGTATTCTGAAAATAACTTCAAGATATCTAAAACCGAATTAAGATAGGCCAGCATCCTAGGATGTTTTGCTTGATACTCACCTTTGACCTGTTTTATTACCAACTCGGAGTCGCCATATACCAAAATCCTCTTTGCATTCAGCTTTCTAAGAATCTTCAGGCCAGCAATCAGAGCTTCATACTCAACTTCATTATTTGAACATTCAAAGGCCAGCTTGTAAGAGCAAACTATCACGTTGCTAGGCACTTTGTTTGGGACAGAGAAAGGACTGTGTATCCAAATTCCAATTCTAGCGCCATCATTCCCTACTGCTCCATCGAAATCCATGGTCCACAAGCCTTCTTCCTCCTCTTGTAAATGCTGGAAATCTGTTTGTCGTGCCTTGTCTGCTTGCTTTCCAGTACTTTCCGTTGATTGCCCAACATTTTCCTGCCTTTCTTGTCTTTCTTTTTTCAAAATTTCTCTGAAATTTTCTGCTATTTCCTATATGTCATCTGCTTCTACTATCTGACTATCTATCTCATTTAAACTATCTGAAAACAAAACAAAAGACTCTAAATCTGTATGTACATAATTAATAGGATGATTTATAGGTTTCTCCTTGCTTGTGATCATATATTTCATTTTTTGTTCCCGATATAACTTCCTCATTTTTCCAAACACCGGGATTTTTGCATAGGAGAAATCCAGCTGTAGTGTCCCTTTCAATTTCACTACCCAAGACCTGGAAAGGAGCATGCCAAACCTTGGAGGAATATCTGCTACCACCACATCCATCAGAACATTTTCATAGGAAGTTGATCCAAACTCACAACTAAGTCTTTGATGAGTCCTATACACCTTACTCTGCTGGAATTGAATGAATAGAGATCATGATATTGCCAGGTGATGTCCAGACCAAGCTTATCCATGATAGTCTTGGGCATGAGATTGTGAGAAGCTCTGGAATCGAACATGGCATTGTGTAACACAAAATCATGCAATTGCAAACTGATATAGAAGGGTGGCACATCGCTATCAGGAGACTCACCATTCATTGCTGGTCCAAAAATCATTTCAGGCTGATCATCTTCTACATTTACCATGTTGGACATTGGGTCCAAATTCAACATTTTAGAAATCTGTCCTCTATAACTGTTGTTCTTCATTATTTCAATCAAGGGGATGGATACCTTTAACTTATAAATCTCATTCTCTAGGCTAAAAGCGGGAGTTTTTTCTACCTCTTTGACTGGGATCTCTTTCCTTTCCTTTTCTTTTGATGTGGCTGGTTGTTGTGATTGTTTTGCTGATTTTGATTTGCTGCTCTCCGGACCAACCGCCTCCTTTCCTTTTCTTTGTGTAGCTGATGAATCATTTTTTGTTGTTTCACCCTCCTTTTTCTGAATTGGTTTGGCTGGCACATCTCTGTTTCTAAGTGAATATCGCTGTTGTTGTGCAGACAGAGCATTCATATACCCCCTTTGATATTCTTCTGATTCTTCTTCCAACACGGTGTCGCTAGCTAGAATAAAATCAGTGTCTTGGTGTGCAGCTGAATTCACTGCACATTCTTCCTCTTCGGTGATGTAAGTAGGCAGCTCATCTAGAGTAAAGAAGTGGTTTTTCTCGCCTATTACATTCTCGTCCTCATATGAATCTAGTCCATGCACAAAATTCTGCTACAAGGGTGTTTGTACCGGTTGTTGTGCTGTCTGCTCTTGAGTTCGCTGATCTCTTTGTCTTATTCTATATTGTGGCTACTGCTGACCACGAAAGTTAGGATTTCTAACTTGTGGCTCTGGCTTGGCAAGTTTGACCCTTTCAAGCATCTGCTCTACCTTTTTGAGAAGCTGATCCATTGAAGAATATTCTTCTTTCATAGTGGTTTTCTTCTCTGCTTTCACTCTAGCTCTTTTGGACAGCAGATTTGCCTCAACGCTGACCGCAATTTTCTGCATGTCTTCCATTGTAGCCGGTTCTCTCTCTCTTAATTGGTACGCCATGTTAGCATCAAAACCATCTAGAAACTTCATCATCACTAGTCCCACAGGTGGCTTTAGATGGTCTAGAATTTCGTTGTAGACTGCATTAAATCTAACACAATAATCTTGGATCGACTCACCGACATTCCGTTTGATTTGTTCATACTCGGCAAGAATTTGAAGGGGATTCTTTTTCACTTCCCACCGGTTCAAAAATTGTCTTTGTAGCTCAGCCAAGGTAGTGATACTTGCAGCCGTCAAACCTCTGAACCACTTCCTCACATCACCTGCAAATGTTTGTACAAAGAGCCTCATTGCCACATTCTCCGCATCGATCTCATGAAGTTCATAGAAGTCTGCCATTTTGTCTACATGTTGCTGAGCAGTAATGTTGTTAGGAGTGCCATCAAAAAATGGGATTTTGCTTTGATAATCCGTTGGCATGTCATCTAGAACTTGGGGCAGAACAAGGGGAGCAAAATGGGCAGCCATCATTCTTGGTGGATTTGGTCTTGGAGGTGTTGGAGGACTGTGCACAGTTTGCAAGGGGCTTGCAATTGGAGTTTGGGGCTGTGTTGCAATGTAATAATCAATTAATCTATTAGCTCTTTCGGTTTCGAGGTCTACAAGAAATCGCGGATTGGGGACCGTATAATCAACAGCCCTTTCGGATTTAGACTCATACAGTGATATCTCAAATCGTTCATCAAACTCAAGCTCTTCAAGATACATAAAATGTCGGGACATGAATGGGATTTGAACACGGGGGTTATGGTGCTTTCTTGACGAAGGAGTCTTGGGATCAAATTGGGGTTTTCGTAAATATGAGGAGGATCCGGGTCTGGATTGGCTCTGGTATATCGCCTCGAAGCCAACGTGCTATTGAGAAAAATCACAGGACATGACCAACTTACTCGGCCTTTCCAATCCTAAGCTCATCATCTGGAAGCCTAAAATTATTATGAAACAAGGGGATTTGATTTCAACTTAGTCCCCAGTGGAGTCGCCACTATGTTAGCGCCTAAATCTGCCTCAGGCTAAAGGAAGGCAAAAATTAGGGTAACCACAAACCACACTCAGTCTGGTAGCTAGCCCTACCAGAGTAGGAGAGGGCTCTCTCCAGTCACGCTCAGTGAATAGATAATCGAAAACGGTCTGAGATGGCTTACAATGAAATATTTACCTTAGGCTAGTAAGTGAATAGGGATTCTGGAAACAATTTTATGAATGACCGAGCTTCTGGGATGTTATGGGACCGGCGCTTAGCAAAGAACAGATAATTTAATACAAAGGCACAGATTATTCCGTGAGGCAAGGTAGGGGAAAAATGTAACAAGCTAGTTTGAGGTACCGCAGCATGAATAGATTGCTAAATAAAGTGAAAAGGGCATAGTGACATGAATCCTTTTCAATAGAAGAATAACACTAAACATGAAATTTTCCCACAGGCAGAGAAATAAAATTGAATTCTACCTAATCTCAGTCAGAAAATTTCACTAGAAATGAACATGAATTGAATTATGAAACATAACGAAATACTTATGAAAACATAAGAGACACATTTTCTACACTCACAACCACAAGAATCTCATGAAACAGAGCTGCTGCCTTTCATTAATTCTCTGTCAAAAATACACAGTGAAGAAACAAAGTTTCTTTCCCACAGTCTCGCAGAAGTTACAAGCCAACCAACCCTTTGCAAATAACTTGTATACAATATATAGAATGTGTGAGGAAGATATGCAACGCCCAGGGGTTGGGAAGTTACTCGAATCATTACAAAATGGAGATGGAGAGCCAACCATCAGCTACAGGTGCAGCGCTGCAAACATGACATTTGGCATTGGGTGACTGTTTGCCTTCTTTTGCCACTTAGATAGAAGCCAATCTAGAGAAAAAACTCTTTAAATTCCACCTTTGGTGCCAAAAAACCGAAGTGTAGATGACCGGGCCCACTTGGAGAAGTCGCGAACAGAAGAAAATTGGCAATTTTTCCTCTGTGCGCCGCGCCATTTTCTCTGTGCATCGTGCCACTTTGGGGCCTATTTTGGGGCACTTGCAGGAGTACAAAATGTGCCCAAGTGGGCTTGTTGGAAAGCTTGTCTTGTATAATTTATAACCCCACTAGAATTTCCAAATTTGGTGCTCATTTTCCCCTCCAAATCTTCATTCTCCCAAGATTGCTTTCTGTGTGTCAAAAAAGTGGCAGAGAGGCCATTTTTGGGTGTTTTTTGACCTTTAGGAGACCCAGACCTTACCCAAATCTCTTGCCCGGACACCAGTAGTCGTAATTTTCGATGTTGAATCCAAATATGCAAGCCGTTTCTTCATTGGAGCCCTAGAATTTTAGCGCCGCGCTAGTGGCATGGCGCACAGGGAGGAATTTCCTATTTTTTGTCCAAAAAATCACCATGTGACCAAAATTTGCCCAAATTTTTTGAAATTTGGGCTGGAATTTCTCTATGGGGTGCCATTCTGAGCCAAGGAAGCCTCAGCCAAGATTCTAAGCCTATCTTGCTCTTTTTTCCATTTTGCCCTTCTTGTTGCTTTCCTTAATTTTTCTCTTAAACTCCTTATCCGGGCCTGTGCACTCATGTTCGCACCCTGTAATGGAAAGCCATATGTCTCAATAGAGCAAGGTCTTGATCGGCTTTTTCCAGGAGCCTCTCCAACTGCATGTTCCTGATCTCGAGATAGGCCTTCCGATCTTCATTGATCGCATGCTCTAGTGATGTGGGCTAAACACTTCTCCTTTGAGCAACTTGGCGATGCTCGCAGATGTTCTGAAGCTCCATAATCGTCTGCTGGTCCTCCAGCTGCTTGTTTCTCTGCTCCAAGTAGTTCACGTTCCATTTGGCCCTCTCCAAGTCAAGCTACAAGGAGTCAATCACTGACTGCTGCTCCTGGATGATCTCTGTGATCTCCTCCTTTGTTGGTTCATCATCTGTCTCATCATCCTAGAGGAGAAAAAACTCGGTCTCTCGCTCACCTGATGGTCCTTTCTCCTGCACTGGCTCCTTACCCTTACCCTACTCCTGTGGTGCTGATGTCGGAAGCGAGGCCCCTTCCACCCTGGGTGGAGATAACACTCGCTTTGCTGCTACAAACAAAGGTCTACTGCCCTTCTGGTATGTGATGTACACTGGCATGGTAGCAGTCTCCTGGCGCTCATACGGATGTGAAGGACCCCCTACCTCATGCTCTGTCTCTAATACCACCGGTGGAGTGCTGAAGAAATCACGGGAGATGAAGTCCTCCCAGGCAATACCCTGCAATCCCAACTGATGGTCCACCAAAATCCGGATGAGAGCAAAATGATAGACACTGTTTAGCTGCTGTCGAGGGGTCTTGTGCTGCATGAAGTTTTTCATCTTCTCTATGTTGTTGCAAATGAAAAATGGGAGGTTCATCATCCGCACCCTGGTGAAGTGCATGAGCAACCTGATGTGATAGGCATAAAGGCGAGAAAACCTCCCCTCGCAACTGAAATACTTCATGATCAATCTCATGAGTGGGGCATACTCATCCCTCAAAAATCTGAATGGAAAAACTCTGGTGAGCTGGCTCAAACAGCTGTCCTTGATGTAAGGCTCATAATGATGCCTCTCCACCTTCTTTTTCTTATGCCACTGTTCCCCAATGTTCGGTATTCCTGTTGCCACTGATATGGTTTCCGATGTCAATGTGAAAGTGACCCCAGCCAGGACAAATTGACCTCCCTGTAGATGAAGTGCAAAAAGACGGGCCAACTCATGATGGACTCTGACATTTTCCACCCTTTGACAAAATTCATAACATGCCAAGTGCTGGAAACAAGACATGGCAAGAGGGCATGCCTGCAACTCAGTGAGGGTGTTTGGCTCATCTCTAAGATGTCTGCCACTCCGGTAATGTCTCCTTTGGGCCCTTTCTTCTGAAGTTGTGTCACTGTGGGTCTCCTCCTCATATTTTGATGAAACTTCTGATGCCATTATTGCTGTTTGTACCCTGAATTTTATGCTGCTCTTGAATTCCAATGAAGCTGGTAGTTGCCCTGAAAATCTGCCACCAAGGGGACAATAAAATAGGGAGTATTAGGAGAGGAATGATGAAATGGGAATAGGGGCTAAAGGGAGAGATTTATCATGGATTTGGGAGTGTTTTGGGTATAGTATTGATGGGGTAGGGTTATAATTTATTTTGGTAGGATTTTGGTTTTTTGAGTCATAGGAGGAGGGGGGAAAAGGAATATGATTACAGTGGTGTTAGGGTGATGATAAGGGGAAAATGATGTAGGGAAAATGGTGATAGGGGCAGGGTAGGAGAACACTTTGACAACACTGTTACTGTAGAAAAAACCCTAGGAGCTTGATTTCTTTGTGTCTTCTTTTGTTTACTAAAAAAAATTTTGGCATTAGATTTATACTCATCAAAATCATGGTATTCTTCTCAAGTTTAATGCCAAGAGTGAAGGTAGTTGGTCTACCTCTCAAGTTTGATAGGCATTCACAAAATTTTTATGAAAATTGGTGCTTTCCTGGGCTTATATCTATCTGCGCCGCGCGCACTCCCCAGTGCACCGCGCGCTCTGAGTGCGCCGCAGCAGTGGCATTTTTACACTGTGAACCGGCTCCCAGTACGTCGCGCCTCCTTGTGTGTGCACCGCGCGCTCAAAATTTCAACATGAATTGCTTGCAGGGATAGGGAAAGAGTTATGTAGTGGTTTTAGGGTGGGGTTCTTAGGAAAGATGGTCAAGGGGAGATGAGAAAGATGATGGGTGAGGGGACAAGGGGAGTGGAGTGAAACCTTGGTGCTATCATCACATTTTTGCAACCCCAGCCATCGTTTTCTTGGTGATTTTTTTCATGGTTGACCTTATTCTTTTGGGTGACATTTAAACATCTCATAAACACCATATTAATGACAAAATTGATGGATAAGAGGTGTCCACATGGCCTACCTCTTGTTTTGCTAGCCTTCACCAAGACTTGAAGCGGTTTGGCAATTTTTTATGCCCCTGGCTGTGTGCATCACGTGCCAAGCCCAGTGCGCTGCGTGCTGGGCGTGCATTGTGACCTTGTAAATTTCCCACTGCGGGTTGGCTGCGTGTGCACTGCGCCCTCTGTGTGCGCCACGCTCCTTGGTGTATGGGCTGCACCCTCGAAATCCAACTCTCACTCACTCAAACGCTCACAATTTCGCTTTCTCACTTTTGCAATGTCTCTCCAAAGCTTGCAAGAGCACAATGCTTTTAGTTTGGGTCAAAACATGTATTTATAGACTTGGAGGAGATGGGTTTGATTTTTGTCTTTTTGAAAACCCCTTTTCTAATGTTGAGTTTTTCACTTTTTCATTGACCTTTAGACACACTGATTTTCACTTTCCCTTTGACATTTTGGCTCAAATGATGAAATTTTTGGCACCTCTTTGCAGGGACTGTACAATAGAGCATTGTGCCATGTAAATCATAACTGCATCTCAAAAGTAAACTGGTGATTTTTTGAAAAATTTTTGTCATAATTGAGCTTGTTTGACTTTTCTTCAAAACAGAGTTTTGAAGAAGAGTCGAAGTCTCTTCAGGTGATGATGAAGCTTTCTGAACCATAGCTATGTAAGGCCTCCCTCTGGCCTGCATGGCTTGTTCTGGACATGTTTTCAAAGACCAAATTGATGAATTCCTAGACCCAATCATAAAAAATGACTTTGTCCTGTAAAGGACCAGACCTGGACTGTCATGAGCTTCAGTGATTATGGACCAAGACCTGAGCCAACAGGGTCCAGACATGAGGGAAAATGACTAGCATGACTTTCTCTGTCAGATCATGGCATGTCCCTAGCGAAATGCAGCTGAGTGAATGGAGCGGGACACCTAAAATTGAAATGCACAAAGAGTTTTGATCTCTGACGAAGGGCTGACCAGACCGACTCTAACATTGGCTCCAATGGGGGATGATATCTCCTTGGAGGTGCCAAGAACAGCAGATCTCTGGAGGAGCTAGATAGTTCCTTTTGTCCATTGGGCTATGGAGTCATCATTTCGATAAACAGCACAGGACTCTGACTTATTTATAAAACTGAAATGACCAAGAAATTGGCTCTACTTGACATTAAAATAACTCAAAACCTAACTTTACAGACTGAAACCAAACTGAAATAAAAATGGTATTTACAATGACAGTGGAAGCAGCGTTAATAGATCAACAGTGATACCGCTTGAGCAGCCGACCATTGATCGTCCCTCCAGGACAATCTTCCCCGTTCATTTCCTTCAGAAAAAAGGCATTATGACCCCTATATGCTGCAATCTTGAAAGGACCTTTCCACAGATTTTCTAACTTTCCGTGCTTGCCTTTCTCTTCATTCCTTGCATCCCACTTCAGCACCACATCATCCAACTAAAATTTCTCTGATTTTGCTTTTCTGTCATAGATTTTCTTTATCTTCTCCTGCAACTTGGATGTGTTCTTGAAAACTTCTTCTCTTATTTGCTGTAAGTGGATCATTGGATTTAGCCTTCTCTGCATGGGATCTTCTTCACTGCCGGCCTCCTGAAGAAGTCTAAGCACCGGGGCAGAAAGAGAGGCGGGGAACACTATGTCAACTCCATAAACAAGCTCAAATAGTGACATACCAATAGACTTTTTCTGACTGATCCGATCTGCCCAAAGCGCATGGACCAACCTCTTGTTCCAGCTCTTCTTATTTATTTCCAGCAGCTTCTTGATGATGTTGACCAAAGATTTATTCAAAGATTCCACCAATCCATTGCCTTGCGGATGATAGGCAGTTGAATGACCCAAAATTATGTGATACTTATGACAAAATTCTACCATCCTTTTTTATTTGAAAGCTGCTGCATTATCGGTGATTAATTTGTTTGGACAACCAAAGCGAGACAAGATGTTATTTTCGAGAAATGAAATGATTACCGTGTGTTGTGGGGAAAAATGCCTATGCAGGACGATCCTATCCACCTAAGGTGTGACAGTGCCTTAGCAACAAACGAGTACAGCTATACTGGTTTCTTCCTTTATGAAATGTGAAAGAAGAGAGATCAATAGACTTACCGGTGTCTTCCGTTTGTCCCTCGATCCAATCTCCCTTCTCTTCGGGTGTTCACAGCTACTTGCCTTCTTGCTTATCCAGCTACAACTTCCTGCAAGATCACAAGAGAACAACTACTTGCGACAAGAGAACAGCTACTTGAGACAAGAGAAGAACACTACACAAAGACAGATGTTCACATTCATAACTAGTTTAGGATTAGAAATAAACCAAATACACTAATACATTCATACATTAAAATACATCAGCATATAGGAGAAACCAAGATAGCTTTATTGATGAATAATAAGGTTCAGGAAGAGATACAACCCAAAGGGCTCCAATCCAGCATCTCCTTCCCAGCAAATGGAATTCCTATCTTCATCCCCTTCAAAGCATTAAGCACCCAATGATTCCAGTCTCAAACCAATAGCAATTCTTTGCAATAACAAAATTCCAGCCTCTAGATCTCATGGAGGAGAGATCCATATATAGATGTTTGGAGAGAGGATGAGTCAGCTTGAGATCTAACTAGTGTCCTCTCCCTTTATCAATTCTTGAGTCCACTTGGAGGTTCTTGCTTCCACTTGGAGATTTGGAACCTCTTACTCATCACCAGTCGAATTCCCTGAGGCAAGTGTCATTTTGGAAGTTTCCTGGGTCTTGACACCTTGAGAAATGAGTCTGCCACTTGTCCACTCTCGTTCAGCACAGGTAGCCTTTGTTTTAGTTGACATTCAACGCAGGTAGCCAGTGTTGGCTTTGACATTCAGCGCAGACAGCTAGTGTAGCCACTGAAATGATCATGAATTGACTTGTTTCTAAGCAGTTTCAAGTGGAGAACTTTTGTGAATTGCTGTGGTTTGTTAGCCTTGTTCCTCTAGGGGTAGGAACAACATGTTTAGGGACTTTGGATCCCTTAGATTATGGAAATTTCATGCTCAATGTTGTAAGGCACAAAAATGTCTATAACAGTTTCCCCCTAAAGTATGAAGTTGTTTATCGGGTGAAATGCTTTATCAGGGGGATCCGAAGTTCATCCAATGCTGAGAGGAGACCTGTAATAAGATACAATACAATACATTATTTTTCATACTGCTTTCATGATCTAGCTGAGGCGGGTATTCCCATGCTCAGCTTTATAAATACATTTTTCTGTACATAGAACAGACAATCGTCTGATGGTAGACTGATAATTTTGATGAAATTATCATCCTTTGAGTAGGATGATTATCTGCTGCAATGATGTACATGTCAATGTATTTATCTTTCCTGAATATATATCGCAGCCCGGATGGATGAAACTAGATCCAGGGTCTTCAAACTCGTTCGATCTTCACTCTAAGTACAAGTCGATCCATGTGAGAAATGTTCTGAAGTCGAACATGGAAAGACATCGCTTGATTACCGATCAATGATGTAAACCGTTAACAAGCGCGAGAGGAATCACCGATAATGATAATGACCCTCAAGGTACTGCAGTACAATTCACGTGGTGTGAATAAAGGACTTGGCATCGAACACCACGCAAAATCTTTCGGTCGAAGGTCATTGATGTATACCTGTCGCCGGAAGTGAGAAACTTGCCATTGTGGCATGCAAGCTTCAAAGCACTGAAGGGGTTGTTCCTAGATCAACTTCTTGGATAATGAGCTGATGTCGAAAAGAAGCGATCCGTCACAGGAGGGCCTTAATGAATCCCACATCATTGACACAGAACGGAGCTAATGATTTTAATGGAGGTGAAAACGATCTGTGACATATGATTCAGGGTGGCGGTCATGAATGGATGAAGGATAATGTATGGTAGTGGATGGGACACGGTTGACTCTTTCTGAACGACTTCTCTTGAACATATGGCGACACTGATGCGATGGATCGGTAGCATTACCCCAAATATGGATGGTATGGCGAGACCATGGTGATGTGACCGGTGAATGAAACAACCCAACCCGATTGTGGTACGGAGGAAAAGTGTCATGTTCAAGAGCGACTTGCTACCATCAATGTTTTCTTTAGTTTCTCCCAATTTCTCCCCAGTCATTGCTGACCAGTACTTCTTTATTTTTGTCAAGCTTGAGGACGATAACATATGCTTGTTCTATAACCTGCCCTTCGGGCAAGCCCATCGCTATGTTTTAACGAGCCTAGCGATAGTGAAACTCGTTCTCGTCTAAAGACAAGTTTGTCACTATTTCATGATTTTAACGAGTCTAACAACAAGGATAACTCGGTCCTTTTCATTTTTAGAGAGTCTGAAAAGGTACATAAAGTCAACTCCAAAATTCCTTTTTCGTCATCTAATCCCTTAAGTCTCGATCTTTTTGTGCAATAATCCCTCAGGTCCAAAAAGATTAAAATCTAGAGGAGGGATAGCTCTTCCTGTCCTTTAACGAGCTGGAAGGCCAAAACTCGGCAATCTTTTCATATTTTACGAGTCAGTTGAAAAAAGCTTAAAGAAGACTCGTCTTTTGAGGAACGAGTGATAAACAGGGATAGCAGCTGATTCCAGGTACAGGTTGGAATTTTCCAATCACGGCAGTGTCACAAGGATGGCTAGGTGAAATCACTCTTCGCTGCTGTTCCTCAAAATGGGTAAACAATCATAAGGAGGTGAACGATCGGCCAAATGAAAAGTGGAGGTGACGGTACAAACACGACCAAGGCTTTAATGGCTGATGATATTACATTCACAGTGGTTATTTACCGGGATAGTTCATTTTTTAACGAGCTTAAATGCGGGTGGAAACATTTGCTCGGTCTTATGTTTATTTTTTAACGAGCATGAACTATGTGCTAAAACTGCTCGGATCTTGCGTTTATTTTTTAACGAGCATGAACTTTGTGCTAAAACTGCTCAAATCTTGCGTTTATTTTTTAACGAGCATGAACTTTGTGCTAAAACTGCTCGATATTATATGGTCAAATCTTTGATTTTTACCATGACTCGCTTTGCCCTTTTCAAAGATAGTACTGTATCCTCAATTGCTGCATCAAACTAGTTAGAAACGAATAATATTTGCATGGAAATGAGATTAGAACCCTAATATTTTGCTTTGAACTACGTAAAAAGCAATTAAAAGGTGTTTTTACCTCTCATTTTACCATTTCATTTGAACTTGGTTTGTTGGAGCTTTGGAGGTGCCTCTTCCCCCTTGATTTTCACCAGCTGATTCCGGGAGATTCTGCGGACAATTTTCGGCGTCGTCTAGACCAGGTAGGAGCTAAACTCTAGCTCTTTCTTTTCATGGTTTCCTTTTTCCATTCTGTGCCTGTTTTCCTGTTCCCATGAGCCCCTGGGGTTTTGCTAGGGCGCTCTGCCATCAGCGCAGGCAGTCCATTCGAAACCTGCATTGAATGTCAAGCTGCCTTAAGGCAGTTTGACCTTCAACGCAGGTAGGACACTTGCCAATTGCGTTGATCATAGAAAAGCAGTTCTATTGCACAGTTTTTGATGAAATTTTGCCAGTTTCTCATCAAATCCAGGAGCTTACTCTTTCTCTTGTTTGTTTTGCAGGGACTTTTAAGCAAAATGACCCTCACATGGCGAGAACGAGAACATGAAGAGGAGGACATGATTGCCCTCCATGACCCTGTCACGGTGAACGCGCTGCGGAACTGTGGCCTGCTGAAGTTCTTCCGTATCTCTAGTATGAGAGCACAGATCTCTTTACTGCAGTATATGCTTGATGCTTGGGATCCTATTAACCAAGTATTTCAGATCAGGAGAAAATCCATCCCTTTGACCGTGGTAGACATTTACTTCTTGACTGGTTTGTCGAGGCGGGGTGCCCCCATTTCTTTGTCAGGTTCGGCCAGAGGGAATGACTCCGTGAGAGATTATGTCCGCCAGTATTGCAGGGAGGGGTCCCAGCCGAGTAGAGACAGCAAGGTTGTTATCCGTGATATTACTGACAGGTTTCTCAGGTCCATTCTGTATACTATTGGTAGGATGGTCGGTAGCGCATCTCTACATGTTGCCAACAGATCTTATGTGCAGCACGCCTTGGAGTGTCTCCAACCAAAAGTATTCAACTGGTGTGATGCAGTACTTCTTCAGATGAAAAGTCAATTGAACAAGGTAAAGGACGGGAAGCTGAAGAACTTTGGATTTGGTTCTATTCTGACTGCCTTTGCCTTGGAGAAAATACCACTAATGCAGCCTCAGTATATTGCACTCGACTTGCCTTCTCCTACCGAGCCATGCATGCAGAGATGGGTTGATCACATGTCTAGACATGCTGGTCAATCTCAGATTTCTTTCACTGATACCTTCTTCAGGTGGTTCGAGCGTCAAGAGATGGTCTATTCTGAGTATCCATATGTTGGTATGGATTTCCGAGGTGATCCGGACTTGGTACTGCCGGATGGCGAACAGTGGGGTGCTATTGGTAAAATCTTCGACCATATTATTGTTTACTGTTCTTATTTATAATGTCCTTGTGCTTTATTCTATCAAGAATTTAATCAAACTCATGTGCGCATGCAGATGTTGGTCCTGTTCGTCCAGCAGTTCGCCCGCGAGCGCCAGTTGCTGCCCCAGCAGGGGAGACTGCTGGGAGAGTTATTCTCCACGAAATTGACGTAGCCGAGACCCTTACAGCTGTGCAGGAGCAGGTTGAGAGCCTTACTCTCGGCATTCCCGATCTGAGGATTGATGAGTTACCTTTACAGCTGCAGCGGCATACTACTGGCGTGCCTAGACGATGGACTCGTCTCTTGCGCATGATTGCACAGGCCGTGACGTGCTATCATGAGCATCACTAGGCTAGGGTGCTCCCTAGCATTTTTGAGTTTTTGGGTCATATGACCGATTTTGTCTTGGTTACAGAACATTATGTATGAACGATAAACAACTTACATATATATTTTGATTTTCGAGGTTTATTTTGGTTGAGTTATGTGATCCATATGTACAACATTGATGATGTGTCTCTTTTTATAAATGTCGCAAATGTCTATCTAACACATAGTTTTCTAATGAGTCAGTTAATGTGTTTAAGTTTCTGGAAATATGCTGGTATTGAATTGAATCAAATTGTCTTTCCAAAATCTTAACCCTTAGGAACATGCGATAAATAGCTGGATTGCGAACGGAATATATACCATTGAGTTGTAGTATTACGAGCTATGAGTCTAGCGTGACAATTAGTCGGTGTATACCATGGGTGATGGAATCAGAGAGTAGTTCTATCAATGCATTATACTCAGCGATGTTATTCGTTGATTGCCCAATACACACACCTCTGAAACTTACTAACTCGCCGCTTGGATCAAAAATGGCCCAGGCTGCGGAGGATAGGTTCCGCGAACTATGACTTGCTCCGTCGGCATATCCAACACATGTCTCCAGAAGGTTTGACATCTGCAATAAATGTAAAAAGGTGGATCACTCGACCAAAACAAACACTTTAGCGAAAACAAAATACAACAAAAGCATACAGGTTACTATTTAAGCATAGTAACGCTTGAGGTACAACCCATTACGGGGTTGCGCCAGTGGAATTCCGTCATAATCCATTAACTCGTAGGCTCCTTTTGCTAACACTCGTTTAACAATATAGGGGCCCATCCATAAGGAATTAAATTTACCTGCTCCCAATTTATCGGATTCTTGGTCATAAAGCAAGACTAAGTCACCTTCTGAGAAGACACGGGGTTTGACATTTTTGTCGAACTGCGCCTTGACTCGTTTCTTATGGGCTTTGTTAGCCAAAGCGGCATCACGACGGGTTTCATCCAATTGGATTAATTCCAAGAAACGAGCCTCTTCTTCTGAAGTTCCGGGGAGGAGATCAATTGCGAGTTTAAGCGACGAAATTTCGCACTGGATTGGAAAGACTGCTTCCAGGCCATACACCAGTTGGAAAGGTGTGAACCTGGTCGCGTTCTTTACCGATGTTCGGTAAGCCCACAAGGCTGAGTACAGGATTAGGTGCCACCTTCTTTTGTGAACCCCGATCATCCTTTGCAACATACGCTTCAGGACCTTGTTGATTGCTTCAACTTGTCCGTTGGCTTGCGGATAATACGGGGTAGAGCTGTCGTGAGATAGCCCTAGTTTGGCAGCTAATTCGACCATCATGTGATTGCGAAAATGCGACCCATGATCTGTAACTATAGCCTGTGGTACGCCGAACCTGGCGACTACATGATTGAAAAAGAAAAGGGCAGCTGTTTCACCAGTGTTATCTAATGTAGGCATCGCCTCGGCCCATTTGGTAAAATAGTCAACGGCGACTATAATATACCCATGCCCCCCGATCGAGGTGGGGTTACATTGCATGAAATCGATGCCGCATTTGGCGAAAGGCCCAACAACAACTATTGGCTGTAAAGGTGCGGGTGGTCTTATGGTTTTGCTATCAAACATTTGACAAGCATGGCAACTTCTGACTGCGGTTATGCAATCTTTGAACATGGTTGGCCAGAAATATCCTGCTCGTAAGATTTTCTATGTTGTAGCATATCCAGATTGATGCCCCCCACACGCTCCTAAATGACACTCATTCAGGTCTTTTTCGGCCTCTTCATGGGTGAGACACCTCCTCAGAACTGTATCGATACCACGACGGTAAAGCGTATCACCGACGATCATGTAGTCTTTCGCTTGGTATCGTATACGTTTCTGTTCTGAGTGAGAGGTGTCAGGCCTAAATTTTTGGGTTTGGAGATAAATTATTATATCTCCATACCACTCATTGCTTGCAGATATCAGAAACAAACTTTCGTCCACGATTGACTCTTCTGATGTTTCATCGTTGGACGATGATGGGAGATCGCGCAATAATTCTGCGAAAACTAAAGCTTTCTTTGATTTGGATTTTACAAATTCCAGATCAAACTCTTGAAGGATCACTATCCATTTTTAATATTTGCCCCCCAGTAACTGTCGCGACAATATATAAGTCATGGGGTTGCAATCTGATAGAATGGTAGTTTTTCGAAAGAGGACATAATGTCGAAATCTTTGTATCGCTTGAACAGCAGCGAGTGCTAGCTTTTCAACGTAAGAATATTTTCTTTCTGTATCATTCAAGTTTTTACTTAAATAATATATAGGATGTTCCCTTCCATCGACTTCTTGAACTAAAACCATCACAATGGTCGTATCTGCTGCAGCCAGATACAGGTTAAAATCTCTTTGGTAGTCCGGGGCATATATTAATGATGCTTTTACTAGAGAATCTTTCAGAGCATCAAAGGAAGCTTGCGCCACCTGATCCCAGACAAAAGGTACATCCTTTTTCAAAAGACGAGTATAACCTTTAGCAAGTTCTACATAATTTGGAATGAACCTCCTCAGAAAGTTTGCTTTCCCTTGGAGTTTCTGAATCTAAAGCAAATTTGAAGGTGGAGGCAAATTAATGATTGCCTGAACCTTGCAATGGTCGAGACGAATCCCATCCTTAGAGACTACAAAGCCAAGTAAACGACCAGAACCGACGCAAAACACACATTTGTGCGGATTGAGTCTTACCTTGTAGTGTCGGCAACGTAGAAATATCGCTCTTAAATGTTGCGGATGATCAGTCCGCTTTCGCGAATGAGCCAGAAGGTCGTCGAGATAAGGTTGAATGATGTTCTTGATGTCATGGAAGGCATAATTCATTGCCCTCTGAAACATCGCCCCTGCGTTCTTTAAACCAAAGGGTAATTTTCGATAAGCGAATGTGCCCCACGGACAGATAAATGCAGACTTTGACTGGTCCTGTGGGCGGATATTTATTTGATTATTGTTGTTGGGAAAAGTATCCAATACGGAATGACCCTATCCCACTCTAAGGGTGATAGTAGCTCAGCAACAACTGAATGCAAAGCTATTCAAGATTACTTCTTTATGAGATGTAAGAGAGAGGAGAAAGAGATCCACTAACTGTTGTCTTCCGCTAATGATTGATCCAATCTTCTCTCGTTGCTGCTTGCTCCTAGCTCCTTGCTCTTTCACTGGCCCAGCTACACAAAGATCCTGCAAAAGGGCAAGAAAGGAAAACTACAAGCAACATACATTCATAACTGATTCAAGGATTAGAATAAATCAAATACACAAGTATAAAAATTCACCATTGAGACACATGCATATAGAAGAACCTCAAATGCTTTATTAATGGAAGAAGTAAAGTTCTGAGAGTGTTACAACCATAAGAGGCCCAATCCAGCAACACCTCCCAGCAGAAAGAAATCTCCTCGTCACCTCCTTCAAGAAAATCACCCAATAGTTCTATACTCAAACCAACAACACTTCCTTACATTCACAAGATTCCAGCCTCCCTAGACCTCATGAGAGAGCTCTATATATAGGAGTTTTGGAGAAAGGATGAGTCAGCTTGAGGTTGGCATGAAGCTGACTAGTGTCCTCTCCCACTTCAGTTATTCTTCAGTTCTTGAGTCCACTTGGAGTTTCTTGCTTCCACTTGGAGATCTAGATCCTCTTACTCATCACAAGGCGAATTCCCTGATCCAAGTGTCATTTTGGAAGCTTCCTGGGCATTTGACACCTTGAGGAATGACTGTGCCACTTGGCCAATCTCGCCCAACGCAGGTAGCCTTCATTGCTTTTGACATTCAGCGCAGATACTCAGTGGAGCAGTTGACATGATCCAGAATTAGCTTGTTTTTGAGTGTTTTCAGGTGGAGAACTGATATTTAGTGTTGTGGTTTGCTGACCTTGTTCCTCTAGGGGTAGGAACAACATGTTTAGGGACTTTGGATCCCTTAGATTATTGACATTTCATGCTTCATTCTGTAAGGCACAAAAATGTCTATAACAATTATACCCGGAAAATCCATCCATAAATGAAAATATCTCACATCCGGCGCATTCGTCAATTATCTGGTCGATAAAGGGTGTAGGGTAGTTGTCCTTCAGACAAGCTTGGTTTACATCCCTATAATCGACACACACTCTAATTGTCCCTTGTTTTTTCATAACAGGGACAATATTCGATACCCAATCGGTTAGAGGAACCGGGTAGATGAATCCAGCATGGAGAAGTTTTTCAACTTCTGCCTTAATGGCAGCGGCTTTCTTTGGGTGCACCTGTCGAAGCCGTTGTCTTACTGGTTTGACATCAGGATACATTTTAATTTCATGTTCAACGATACTCGAGTCAATGCCTGGCATTTCATCATATGACTAGGCAAAGACATCTCTGAATTCGCGAAAAAGAGCGTTATATATCTCCAGTTCTGAAGGGGAACAACCTTTGCCGACATAAATATTCTCTACAACATTTGTTTTAGTCAAGATATTTATGGCTATAGCCTCTTCAATATTGGATAAGTTTCGCTCGGAATCCACCGTATTTACAGTATTTAATAGGAATTCAAAAACTGAAGGGTGGTAAAGGTCATGCTGAGTATCTTCTTCATATTCTGGAAGAAGGGAACGATGGTGGCAATCATTCCATGGTGCCCCCTCAATCAACATTGATTGTAGAATTCCTTCGTCGGTCCCATGTACTTTCGACCAAGGATCTAATGGGGTACCAGATTCTCTAGACCTATCTACCCAAACGCTTGATGAGCGTTGATTTGGGTTCGCCTCCCATGCCCGAAACATTGATTGCTACAATATTTCAATGGGGCTTGGGGGCAAAACCATTGCATGATCCATGTTGATATCGCCTTCTGAGATCTTCGTGGAAGATATCATGTTGCAGGCTCTTACCAATGCTACTTCCCCTATATATAATGGAGGTGGAAGTGCGAAAGTTCCCATTAATGTGGGGTCTTTCAGTAGGCCTACTCCGATGTCTTCAAGCAAATGGTTGCTTCCATGGATCATGGGAATGCTTCCTGTAACTTGTGAACCATTAGGGAGGAAGTTTTGTTGGTCGAAGATCGTAATCCCTCCTTCAAACGGGAATGCGATCTTCCTAAAATAAGTCGACACAACAGTAGCCATGGCATAGATCCATGGTCTTCCCAGTAGGATGTTGTAGTCAAGATTCCCATCGATGACATCAACATCTATTTCTACTGTTTTTCCTCCCAGTTCAACCTTCAAGTTATTAAGGATACCGTATGGGGTATAAGTCCTTCCGTCGAAAGCTTTTAATGTCGTCGAAGATCGCGACAAGGTTGGAGATCCTAAAGTTTTCCAGCAACTCATCGACATAATACATGTAGATGCCCCCTCATCAATAATTGTTCTGTGAACAGTTTTGTTGAGGGCTTTCACTTGAATAAGGAAAGCTAGTTGAGCTGGTAACTGAGGATCGTATCCTTTGTGGTCGAAGGATACAAGATTGGAATCCTTAGGATCAACCCCACCAATAGCCGATAACAAAGCCTGCCTTTGGGATGGGCAATTTTGTAGTACTTCAAGAGTCGACATAGTGGATGGCGATTGGGCCAAATCTTCCACTATGTTATAATGCTGCGCTGCTCTGGTGCGAGGATTAAATGTCGACTTGTGTACTACTCCCTTTGGCGGTTTTATTGTTAATTCAGGAATGATGGGTGGTACAACTTCTGTCGAAGTTGTTGTCGAACTACTAGGTTGATCTTTACCTTTGTCGTTCGACAGCTGTGGATTCTCGTAATCTTTGTTCCTTGTCGAAATCAAAGCATCATTCTGTTGTTTTGAAACCGACAACATAAGTACTTGCGACGGGGAAGCATTTCCACTATCAACCAGATTTTGACCTGGATTGGGAAATGGATCAGTTAACACAACTGAGGTTTGCAAACTTTTAAAGAACCTCTTCAACTTAGCTTTGTATGGACAATCCTTTGTCCAGTGATCCTCCTCATCACATATTTGACATGGATATTTCCTATTTCCAGGAGGGTTTGAAGAATTTTTTCTAGGAGATGACTCACCCTGTTTCTTCTTCTTCCCTTTGTTTTGCTTCTTCTTGCTCCCTGGTTGTTTGGTTTCTTTGCCCTTATCTGCTGATACGGAATTTACTTCCGAAGCAAGAATTTCATCTTTTGCATTTTGATCCGAATTCTTACGGGCTTTCTTAGACGAAGCCTTTGTCGATTTCGCGTTTGTCGTGCCAATCACGCCATTGCCGGCATGAGAGTCACTATTGGATTTAGGAGGAGGAGGAATTGAGAATTCCGGTATAGGGCCGTCAGGTATTTTGTCGTAGAGCGTGCCAGACTGAGTATAAACTAAGTCTAGATATTGTGCACGAGCAATAACTTGCTCCTCTGTTACGACTCCCCCCTTTGCCACATCCTCTATTATAGCAGGAAGTAAAGACTTTATAAACCATTCAGCTAACAGCTGATCAGGAACGTACGTTTTCACCATCCTACGACGATGACGCCACTCATGTATATGATCGGATATATGAGTGGCAGTTGTCTGCTTGAAGTTGGTTAATATTTCCGTTCCCGTTTCATACCTTATCGGTAATTGAAAATGGGTTAAGAAAGTCGTGGCTAGGGAGCTAAAATTGTCGAACGAGGCTCTAGGTAATTCAATATACCATTTTGCCGCTGGACTCGTTAACGTCCTCTGGAAAAGGCGAAGCCTTATCGAATCATCATTTAGGGTGTTTGATGAACACCACAGATGAAAAGTCATCACGTGATTCGATGGGTCTTCACCTGGATTTCCATTGAATTTAGGAATGTCAAATGGAAGTTTGTGAGGAATCGCTGGCCACCAAGGGGCGTAAGCAATCGGATCGTTGGTTAACCGGTGTAAATCGGGTAACTCTAAAGTTGCCACGAATGGTAACTGTTGATTCAGGTTAGGTGAAGCATACCCAGGGTACGACGGAATTGCCTGAGCAGTGGGCCTTTGCATACCAGCATAATGTAATTGATGTTGGTATGACTGATACGGTTGGTGGACTTGACCACTGTAAAGTGGTTGGTTTTGACCGTTTTGAATATACGGTTGTCCACTGTTCGCAAAGATCTGCTGCTCAGAACCTTGGTACACTTGTTGGAATTGTGGTTGTTGGTATTGCACCAGCCACGGTTGAGAAGCCATGTTCTGTTGCGCTATACTAACTGTTGGACCAAGGTGTGGGGTGATTGTACCCGTTTGGACCTGTGTCGCCCCACCAGTTGGCGATTGTGGTTGTGTCCCAGGGTCAAGGGGCTGTTGCATTACAACCTGAGAAATCTGAGGTTGACATACAACAGGCAACGTTTGAACTTGCGACACTGTCACAATAGCCAGTGTGGTCGGGATGTTCGATATAGGTACACACTGTTGCATAGAATACACAACCCTTGGTTGTTGAGGTAGCATAGGTACCCAACCACTTGATGTAATTCCAGTATAACCTGAATACTGTTGTGAACTCCCGTATGGATACCCTCCCGGAGGGGGTAATGAAAGGGCATACTGCCCCCCATACGGTAGCAATCCGGAACTCAAGGGGATTGTTTGTCCTTGGGGACTGGATTGCCCAAATTGACCTCCAAATGGATCAATCTGGCGAGTCTCAACATAAGAGTTGTCGGATATTATTCTGGATGAACAAACTGGAACAGACCACACTGTCGAAATAGTCCCTTGGTGGACTCCTTCTAGCTGTTGTGAGCTAGTCAGGACAGATGGTATGCCGGCAAACATTGTCGAAGTGACGACAGGGGCTTCTGTTGTTGCTGTGTCGTTCGACACAGTCCTAGATGTTGACAGTTGTTCAAACATTTTGAGTCTATCCAATATATTGCCTAGCGATTCTACAGGAACTTCCACTTGTGGTGGATTAACTTCTGATGAAGGGAATAGAGTGACCCCGACTCCAAAATGGGTTGGAGTACTTGCTTGCGAATCCTCTATAATTTCCTCTATCACAATCAAACCCGGTGGAAGAGGAAGACCGTCAAGTCCGTAAAATATTTCAGGTGCCGAAGAAGGGGTTGAATCGACAGCGACAGTTGTTTGGGGAGCAAGACTCTCTCAACCGGTTATAGATGGAACTGGTTCAGTAACGCAAGTATTTGCCCCCAGACTAGGATCAGTATTACTGTCCCTTCGTGGTTGTTGAACTTCTTCTATAGAAGCAGGGTTTCCAGAAATGTTTGGAGTAACCGGAATCTCAGATGTGGTTGGAACACTTGTTCTAACTTTGATAGGAGATTTTGAACCGGTTAAACGAGTTCGCTTTGTCCGTACTGTTTTCGATTCTGGAGACAAAGACGGTTGACTCGTAAGCCTCCGCGAACGACGGGGTTTCAATTGACTTTCTTCCACGATTGCGGATTACTCGATCAACCAAAATACAAAAAGGGGAAAGTGTGTTTCCGAATTAAATGAAAATTTTTAGACGCTTTTAGACACAACTTGCTTTTTCAGTTTTAAAGAGTCGAGAAAAAGCTAAAGATGACTCTAGTCTCCTTCGATGTTTTAACGAGCCCGAAGTGACAAATGCTCGGATGGACTTTTTCCGTTATAGAGTCTGAAAAAGGCCAAAAGGAACTGCTCTGGAGTTCTAGGCAGAGGGTGTGCCAAACTTTTCGCAAAACCGCAGAATACTTATTAGGGTACGGGCGATCGATCTTCCTGAATGCTATGTTCAGTGCATTGCGATTAGTAGGGCGGCCGACACGGCTTCCTAAGGATAAAGGTTTTATGCCTATAGGGGTCTCCCAATATATACGCGATGGTACGTGGGAGCACAATCCGTACTGGTGCTATCGTCCCTCAGGAGGAATCACCCACCTTCCACGATATCAACAGTCACCAGGCTTAACGACGCCGGAACACGTCTCTAGCCTAGACCTCTATGTTGTGCGTTATGTTGCAAAGCGTTGTTAAGTTCATTCAATTTATTTTAGGTTGATCTTTTTAAAGTTTTCCTTTCAAGGTTCACCACGAGATGTATGATACAAATTCCTAAATGCAGTCTAAAGATGATAAGCAAGCTTTATATCTTTTCAACTTTGAAAATCCTAGCTACTAAGGGAAAATAAAGACACCATCTTTTCTCAAAGAGAAATCAGCACACTCTAATGCACTTTCCTAAATCCAACATACAAACTATCAAATGCAAAATGCACAATGCAGGTGTTTGTTTTCCGCTTTCTTAGTATTGATGCCTACAAAGAAAGCTTTTTGTACAACTTTGAATTTGCTTTTAAATGATCAATACAAACAAGTTCACTTTTTTCAAAATCAGAGAGGGTAGAAGAGATTACACTACTTAACGATTTTCGAAATGGATACTTGTTTTGACACTTAAAAGAGACAAATTCAAACCAATAAGCAAAAGTAAATATATAATCAATTTGCAAACAGCCAATGAACTCTCTTCTAAGATCACAATCAATCAGATCTGAATCAAAGGCTACAGGATGACTATTTTACTTATGCAAAGGAAAACTGTAAATGACGCCACAAACACATAAAAACACTCACAGTATTTTTGTACAAAAGGAGGTGGAATGTAAGCAGAGAAAAAGGGTTTTTAGACTGGTACCTATGCTGGTTACAGGCTGCAAAAATTAGAGATCAAAACAAGGCAAAACAGAGCAGAGAACCCCAGCTGCACAAGAGCAAACTGGTTCAGCGCAGGTTCAACACAGGGGTTTTGACATTCAGCGCAGGTATCCTTCACGGGACCTGTGTTGAAATGGAGAATCCCTTCACTGGGTCTGCGCTGAAGGAGAAACTCTCGTTTCCCTCAGGTTCTGGGTCACAGATTGCTATTTAATTCACTGTTTCAGGCCAAATAAAAGCAACAAGCAAGGTGTAATCAAAGGGATGCTTTGAAGGCTACTAAGATCTATCACAAGGATCATCAAATCATTTGTGGATCCATTGTTTAGATCATAGACAAGTCCAGCAATTGGATCAAAGCAGCAATTTTCTACTTTGCATCCGGGAAAGATGCAGTTCGACTGTTGCTGTCAAGTCTATAATGCAAACAAATGATAGAAACACAAATAAAATGACAAAACAAATCTCCCCAGTGGAGTCGCCAATTTTTTGTGGGGAAAAATGCCTATGCAGGACGATCCTATCCACCTAAGGTGTGATAGTGCCTTAGCAACAAACGAGTACAGCTATACTGGTTTCTTCCTTTATGAAATGTGAAAGAAGAGAGATCAATAGACTTACTGGTGTCTTCCGTTTGTCCCTCGATCCAATCTCCCTTCTCTTCGGGTGTTCACAGCTACATGCCTTCTTGCTTATCCAGCTACAACTTCCTGCAAGATCACAAGAGAACAGCTACTTGCGACAAGAGAACAGCTACTTGAGACAAGAGAAGAACACTACACAAAGACAGATGTTCACATTTATAACTAGTTTAGGATTAGAAATAAACCAAATACACTAATACATTCATACATCAAAATACATCAGCATATAGGAGAAACCAAGATAGCTTTATTGATGAATAACAAGGTTCAGGAAGAGATACAACCCAGAGGGCTCCAATCCAGCATCTCCTTCCCAGCAAATGGAATTCCTATCTTCAGCCCCTTCAAAGCATTAAGAACCCAATGATTCCAGTCTCAAACCAACAGCAATTCTTTGGAATAACAAAATTCCAGCCTCTAGATCTCATGGAGGAGAGATCCATATATAGATGTTTGGAGAGAGGATGAGTCAGCTTGAGATCTGACTAGTGTCCTCTCCCTCTATCAGTTCTTGAGTCCACTTGGAGGTTCTTGCTTCCACTTGGAGATTTGGAACCTCTTACTCATCACCAGTCGAATTCCCTGAGGCAAGTGTCATTTTGGAAGCTTCCTGGGTCTTGACACCTTGAGAAATGAGCCTGCCACTTGCCCATTCTCGTTCAGCGCAGGTAGCCTTTGTTCCAGTTGACATTCAACGCAGGTAGCCAGTGTTGTCTTTGACATTCAGCGCAGACAGCTAGTGTAGCCACTGAAATGATCCTGAATTGACTTGTTTCTGAGCAGTTTCAGGTGGAGAACTTTTGTGAATTGTTGTGGTTTGTTAGCCTTGTTCCTCTAGGGGTAGGAACAACATGTTTAGGGACTTTGGATCCCTTAGATTATGGACATTTCATGCTCAATGCTGTAAGGCACAAAAATGTCTATAACACCATGTCCGTGGCTTGTCTGGTAGGGCTGCCTCAATCCATTTTGTGAAATAGTCTGTCGCTATAAGGATCCATCTATGTTGTCTAGAAGAGGCAGGATGAATTTCCCCAATGAAATCCAACCCCCACTGCTGGAAGGGAGCGCTCATTTCAATAGGCTTAAGTGGCAAAGGCTGTAATTTCTATTTTCTTTCGAAAATCTAACATTTATGACAGCCCTTGACCATCTTATGCACATCAGCAAACAAAGTAGGCCAGTAGTACCCTGCTCTCAAAAACATTTTAGCTATTGACTTCCAAAAAAGATGACCACCACACTCTCCTCCATGGCTTTCTTTGCCTCCTCTTCCACTAGAAAAATTAACAAAATGCCACTGGGATCTTTCCAATACAGTGCAGAATTCAAAATACAAAACTTGGCAGCCTTCAATTTGAGTGTTCTCGCTTTGTTTCTAGTCATGCCAGGCGGTGGTGATAGATTTTTCAGCACATATATTATATCTTAATACCATGGGGACAAAGCAAACATTTCAGATACCTGAATTGATGTTCCCTCCTCATTCTCATCGGACATGGCAGCGATTAGATTTATGTCCAAGTCATGCAATTTTGATTCGGCCATTAGCTTCGCTGACCCCTATCCTTTGACCAGCTTTGTCGACTTTATCTCCACATCATATTCCAGTAAGGTTGTAATCCATTTTCTTCTTCTCCCTTTCGGATCGATCTGCACTAAAACATCTTTTACAGCAATATTAGGAACATAGGCCAGAATGTGAGAATGTAGGATATATACCCGGAAATCCTTCAATGCCTTCACCAATGCCAGGGCTTGCTTCTCAATGATGTTGTACTTTAAAGTTGCATCCCTTATAGCCCTGCTGAAGAATGCAATGGGTATTTCATGATCATCTCTCTTCTGCAATAATACCGCTGCCATAGTGTGCTCAGAAGCAAATGAAAACAATATGAAATCCTGAGTGTAGTCCGGGCTGACTAGAACTGGAGCTGAAGAAAGGGCCAATTTGACCAAGTTGAAAGATTTTACAGCCTCCTCTATCCATTTCACCTGGCTATCCTTCTTAAGCATGTTGGTCATTTCTCTTACGTGTTCTGCAAGAAAAGGCACAAAACGATGCAGAAAATTCATTTTACCATTGAATGATTGTATTTCCTTTTTGTTCCTGGGCAGATCGATTTGCTGAATTTCTTGCACACGTGTTGGGTCTATACGAATGCCATCCTTTGAAATGATGTGCCCAAGTAATTTGCCTTCTTCCATGGCGAACAAGCTCTTCTTAGGATTCAGCGATAAACCATATTTCCTGCATTTTTGAAAGACAATTTTTAGGTGATGCATGTGCTCTTCATCAGATTTGGAAAATACCGTCAAATCATCCAAGTACACCACCAAAAACACATCCTTCTCATTTTCAAATGCCAAGTCCATTGTCTGCTGAAATGTGGCACCTACATTCTTTAAACCGAAGGGCATTTTGGCATAGTGAAAGGTTCCCCATGGAGTGGTGAATGCTGTCTTGTCTCTATCATCCTCATGGACATAAATTTGGTTATATCTAGAATAACCATCAAGCAGCGACATAGGAGATGCCCCCACTACTCGTTGAAGTATATGGTCCATCTTGGGCAGTGGATAGTTGTCCTTCAATGAGACCTTGTTTAGATTTCTTAAATCAATGCATAGGCAGATCTCACCGGTCTTCTTGCGCACAGGCACTAAGTTAGATATCCAATCTGAAAATCTGATAGGCACAATGATACCTGACTTGTACAACCTATTTACCTCCTTTTCGATAGATGGCAGCAACTTTGGATTTATCCTTCTCAGCTTTTGTCTAAATGGTTTTGGATTGGGCTTGATAGGTATTGTGTGCTGAATAATATTTGTATCATAGTTCTTTAAATCAGAATAATCCCAAGCAAATACATCTGCAAATGAAGCCATCAAATTGATGTATTTATCCTTGATCTCTGGCGGTAATGCTTTGGACAATTTTACCAACTTTGGATTGGCAGTTGTACCTATGTTGACTTCTTCTACACCCTTCTCTATCGGCTGCAATGTTGGCTTGCGGGTACATCATCCTGATCAAAAAGTTCTTCTAGAGGTATCAAGCCTTTAGGAATGATGTTATTCTTCAGCTGCAATACGTCCATTTGATTCATTTGCACTTCATCTGTACCATTTCCTTTTGCCCTCATTGTTTTCCACATCAATCGAGGTTTCTCTGAACTTTCCTTTGTTGAGCAGAAAATCCTTAATCTCCTCATCATCTTGAAACACTTGCCAATATCGTTGATTTTCTGGAATGGTTGGATGATGCTTGACATGGATTTAAAATTTATTGCTGGAGTTCATGGGAATTTTCAAGCTGCTCCCTGCCTTGGCAAGAGCATCAGCAATACTATTTTCTATACGAGGCACACATGTCAAGGTGTATTCTGAAAATAACTTCAAGATATCTAAAACCGCATTACGATAGGCCCACATGCTAGGATGTTTTGCTTGATACACACCTCTGACCTGTTTTATTACCAACTCGGAGTCGCCATATACCAAAATCCTCTTTGCATTCAGCTTTCTAAGAATCTTCAAGCCAGCAATTGGAGCTTCATACTCAGCTTCCTTATTTGAACATTCAAAGGCCAACTTGTAAGAGCAAACTCTCACGCTGCTAGGCACTTTGTTTGGGACAGAGAAAGGACTGCGTACCCAAATTCCAATTCCAACGCCATCATTCCCTACTACTCCATCGAAATCCATGGTCCACAAGCCTTCTTCCTCCTCTTGTTAATGCTGGAAATCTATTTGCCGTGCCTTTTCTGCTTGCTGTCCAGTACTTTCAGCTGATTGCCCAACATTTTCCTGCCTTTCTTGTCTTTCTTTTTTCAAAATTTCTCTGAAATTTTCTGTTATTTTCGATGTGTCATCTGCTTCTACTATCTGACTATCTATCTCATTTAAACTATCTGAAAACAAAACAAAAGACTCTAAATCTGTATGTACATAATTAATAGGATGATTTATAGGTTTCTCCCTGCTTGTGATCATATATTTCATTTTTTGTTCCCGATATAACTTCCTCATTTGTCCAAACACCAGGATTGTTGCATAGGAGAAATCCAGCTGTAGTGTCCCTTTCAATTTCGCTACCCAATACCTGGAATGGAGCACGCCAAACCTTGGAGGAATATCTGCTACCACCACATCCATCAGAACATTTTTCATAGGAAGCTGATCCAAACTCACAACTAAGTCTTTGATGAGTCCTATACACCTTACTCTGCTAGAATCGAATGAATAGAGATCATGATATTGTCAGGTGATGTCCAGACCAAGCTTATCCATGATATCCTTGGGCATGAGATTGTGAGAAGCTCCGGAATCGAACATGGCATTATGTAACACAAAATCATGCAATCGCAAACTGATATAGAAGGGTGTCGCATTGCTATCAGGAGACTCACCATTCGTTTCTGGTCCAAAAATCATTTCGGGTTGATCATCTTCTACATTTACCATGTTGGACATTGGGTCCAAATTCAACGTTTTAGAAATCTGTGCTTTATAACTGTTGTTCTTCATTATTTTAGTCAAGGGGATGGATACCTTTAACTTAGAAATCTCATTCTCTAGGCTAAAAGCGGGAGTTTTTTCTACCTCTTTGACTGGGATCTCTTTCCTTTCCTTTTATTTTGATGTGGCTGGTTGCTGTGATTGTTCTGCTGATTTTGATTTGTTGCTCTCTGGACCAACCGCCTCCTTTCCTTTTCTTTGTTGATGAATCATTTTTTGTTGTTTCACCCTCCTTATTTTTCTGAATTGGTTTGGTCGACACATCTCTGTTTCTAAGTGAATATCGTTGTTGTTGTGCAGACAAAGCATTCATATATCCCCTTTGATATTCTTCTGATTCTTCTTCCAACACAGTGTCGCTAGCTAGAATAAAATCAGTGTCTTGGTGTGCAGCTGAATTCACTGCACATTATTCCTCTTTGGTAATGTAAGTAGGCAGCTCATCTGGAGTAAAGAGGTGGTTTTCCTCGCCTATTACATTCCCGTCCTCATCTGACTCTGGTCCATGCACAAAATTCTGCTGCAAGGGTGTTTGTACCAGCTGTTGTGCTGTCTTCTCTTGAGTTCGCTGATCTCTTTGTCTTATTCTATATTGTAGCTGCTGCTGACCATGAAAGTTAGGATTCCTAACTTGTGGCTCTGGCTTGTCAAGTTTTACCATTTTAAGCATCTACTCTACCTTTTTGAGAAGCTGATACATTGAAGAAGATTCTTCTTTCACAGTGGTTTTCTTCTCTACTTTCGCTCTAGCTCTTTTGGACAGCAGATTTGCCTCAACGCTGACTACAATTTTCTGCATGTCTTCCATTGTAGCCGGTTCTCTCTCTCTTAATTGGTACGCCATGTCAGCATCAAAGCCATCTGGAATCTTCATCATCGCTAGTCCCACAAGTGGCTTTAGATGGTCTAGAATTTCGTTGTAGACTGCATTAAATCTAACACAATAATCTTGGACTGACTCACCAGCATTCTATTTGATTTGTTCATACTCGGCCAGAATTTGAAGGGGATTCTTTTTCACTTCCCACCGGTTCAAAAATTGTCTTTGTAGCTCAGCCAAGGTAGTGATACTTGCAGCCACCAAACCTCTAAACCACTTCCTCACATCACCTGCAAATGTTTGTACAAATAGCCTCATAGCCACGTTCTCCGCATCGATCTCATGAAGTTCATAGAAGTCTGCCATTTTGTCTACATGTTGTTGAGCAGTAATGTTGTTAGAAGTGCCATCAAAAGATGGGATTTTGATTTGATAATCCGTTGGCATATCATCTAGAACTTGGGGCAGAACAAGGGGAGCAAAACGGGCATCCATCATTCTTGGTGGATTTGGTCTTGGAGGTGTTGGAGGAGTGTGCACAGTTTGCAAAGGGCTTTCAATTGGAGTTTGGGGTTGTGTTGCAATGTAATTATCAATTAATCTTTTAGCTCTTTCAGTTTCGAGGTCTACAAGAAATTGCGGATTGGGGACCATATAATCAACAGCCCTTTTGGATTTAGACTCAAACAGTGATATCTCAAATCATTCGTCAAACTCAAGCTCTTCAAGATACTCAAAAATGTCGGGACATGAATGGGATTTGAACACGGGGGTTATGGTGCTTTCTTGACGAAGGAGTCTTGGGATCAAATTGGGGTTTTCGTAAATATGAGGAGGATCTAGGTCTAGATTGGCTTTGGTATATCGCCTCGAAGCCAACATTCTATTGAGAAAAATCATAGGACACGACCAACTTACTCAACCTTTCCAATCCTAAGCTCATCATCCGGAAGCCTAGAATTATTATGAAACAAGGGGATTTGATTTCAACTTAGTCCCCATTGGATTTGCCACTATGTTAGCACCTAAATCTGCCTCAGGCTGAAGGAAGGCAAAAATTAGGGTAGCCACAAACCACGCTCAGTCTGGTAGCTAGCCCTACCAGAGCAGGAGAGGGCTCTCTCCGAGTCACGCTCAGTGAATAGATAATCGAAAATGGTCTGAGATGACTTACAATGAAATATTTACCTTAGGCTAGTAAGTGAATAGGGATTCTGGAAACAATTTTATGAATGACCGAGCTTCTGGGATGTTATGGGACTGGCGCTCAGCAAAGAACAAAGAATTTAATACAAAGGCACAAATTATTCTGTGAGGCAAGGTAGGTCGAAAATGTAACAAGCTAGTTTGAGGCACTGCAGCTTGAATAGATTGCTGAAGAAAGTGAAAAGGGCATAGTGACATTAATCCTTTTCAATAGAAGAATAACACTGAACATGAAATTTTCCCACAGGCAGAGTAATAAAATTGAATTCTACCTAATCTCACTCAGAAAATTTCACTGGAAATGAACATGAATTGAATTATGAAACATAACGAAATACTTATGAAAACATAAGAGACACATTTGCTACACTCACAACCACAAGAATCCCATGAAATAGAGGCGCTGCCTTTCATTAATTCTCTGTCAAAAATACACAGTGAAGAAACAAAGTTTCTTTCCCACAGTCTCCCAGAAGTTACAAGCCAACCAACCCTTTACAAATAACTTGCATACAATATAGAATATGTGAGGAAGAGATAGAACGCCCAGTGGTTGGGAAGTTACTCGAATCATTACAAAATGGAGATGGAGAGCCAACCATCAGCTACAGTTGCAGCGCTGCAAACATGACATTTGGCATTGGGTGACCGTTTGCCTTCTTTCGCCACTTGGATAGAAGCCAATCTGGACAAAAAACTCTTTAAATTCCGCCTTTGGTGCCAAAAAACTGAAGTGTAGATGACCGAGCTGTTATCAGGAAAACTAGTGTCTATGCAGAGTTGCTAGTCCCACTAAGGCTGGTAGCTACCTTAGAAACAAACAAACTAAAAACTACTTTTGTTTTCCTTTATGAGAAATAGATAAGAGGGCAATAAGGAGACCGACCTCTGTCTTGCGCTTGGTTCCTTGCTCGATTCCTCTCCCTTCTGATAGGTCTTCGCCACTCGCTTCCTCGTCTACCCAGCTTCAAGGAGCACCTGTAGAATCAAAGCAGCATAACACTATCCAAGAACATAGATCTATTATCATAAACAATATAGGACCAGATATATATTGACGACACAAATACATAAATCATCAATCATACAAGAATGTGGAGGAAAACTCAAATAGATTTATTGATAATCAAGAAAGAGAAAAGAGGATTACAACCAATTGTTCTAACTCAGCAAGAAAGCCCTTCTTCACCTCATGAAAAGCTTAGATCACCCAAAACTATGATATTGCACCAAGAAATCAACAGAACTTCCTTACAAGATACAAAATTCCAGCCCTTGGATCTCTGGGATGAGGGATCCATATATAGATGTTTGCGAGGGGAATGAGTCAAATTTTGAGATTTGATTAGTGTCCTCTCTCTGATAGTTCTTGATTCCACTTGGAGATTGATGATCTCTTACTCATCCCTAGTCGAATGTAGAGAGGCAAGTGTCACAGGAGAAGTTTCTGGAAGATTCCATGCTCCTCCAACTTGCGGATTGATCCTGCCATTTGTCCACTCTCACCCATCACACCCCATAGAAGGTTTTTTCAACATGCATCGCACCTACTGTGTGTATTCAGGTGGGATGCAACACATTTTGACCATGGAGCAGGTGAAATGGTTCGGTTTTGACCAGTTCTGAGTAGTTTTTCATGGAGAACTTCTGGGAGATGCTGTAATCAGTTGACCTTGTTCTTTTAGGGGTTGGAACAACACCTTTAGGGACTTAGGAGCCCTTGGTTTATGGACATTTGTGATTGGGGTTGCAGTGCCCAAAAATTTCTATAACAGTTGCCCCCTAAAGCATGAGGTCGTTAATCTTTTGATGTCGGGTGAAATGCTTTATCATGAGGATCCGAAGTTTTTTTCAAGCTGGAACGTGACCTGTAATAATATACAATACAATACATTATCTTCATAATATTTTCATGATCTAGCTGAGGTGGGCATTTCCCATGCTCAGCTTTATAAATTCATTTTCATGTACATGAGACAAACAATCCTCTGAGTGTAGACTGATGATTCTGGTAGAGCCATCATCCCTTAGATTGGATGATTATATGTGTAGCAATGATGTACTTTTGATGTTTTTATTTTCCTGAATATATGTCACAACCCGGATGGATGAAACTAGATCTGGGGTCTTCAATCTCATTCGATCTTCACTCAAAGTACAAGTCGATCCATGTGAGAGATGTTCTGGAGTCGAACATGGAAAGACATCGCCTGATTACCAGCCAATGATGTAAGCTATTAACAGGTGCGAGAGGAATCCCTGATAATGATGATGACCCTCAAGGTACTACAATACAATTCACGTGGTGTGAATAAGGGACTTGGCGTCGAACACTGCGCAAAATATTTTGGTCGAAGGCCATTGATGTAAACCTATCACCAGAAATGAGAAACTTGCCATTGAGGCATGCAAGCTTCAAAGTACTGAAAGGGTTGTTCCTAGATCGACCTCTTGGATAATGAGCTGATGTCGACAAGAAGCGATCTGTCATAGGAGGGCCTTAGTGAATCCCACATCAATGACATGAAATGAAGCAAATGATTCTAATGGAGGTGAAAATGATCTGGTGATATATGTAGAAATTTTGAATAATATGACACATATTCAACAGAGATTATCCTGATCATACAATTTAAGCGGAACATGTATAATACATAATCTCCTCTACGTTGATCATCAAATTACAGAAGCAGAAATATCCACAGGCACACATAGAAGCATCAATCAAACTCATAAACACAGTATGTATCCCGGGGAAAGCATCTCGCTAAAAACCCCACACTATCTGTATATTATATTGATTGAATCATGTAACAATACAAAGCATAATACTTCTCACAAGTATCTCCACCTGTTACACACAATACAGCTCAGATTTGATCTCCAAATCTCTCCCGCTGCTTGCCTGCCTCCACTGCTCAAACCTGCTCGAGAACTGATGAGAATAGCTTCCCAAACTCGATTTTACACTGCAAAATAGTCACCCACACTATGTTGGACGTGAGCAACAGCTATAATATCATGAAGATACGTGAGCAAACTCATTGGCATACTCAATCCTTTGATTGTGCAAATCATCATGCACAGCTATAGTCACAACTGATAGCAATCTGATCCTCTAACACCTGTCCCTGCTGAACTGAACATGCACTGACATGCAACTGAGTTAACTGATGTATTCTATAGTTGCATTATGAGTTAATAACTTGTGAATTAATTAATAACTAATTCACCCAACTCATCTTTAGTCTATTGATCAGTTAGACTAAATACAACCAGTTTAACAAAGCTAAACTGAACACAACTCCATCAACTGTACCTCCAGTCCACTAAAATCAACTCACTTGAGTTCTAACTGAAGTCATGCATGCAACAACTCAACTGACTCATAAGAAAAACGAATTTCCTTCTGACAGCTGCATGTTCCACTTCCGTAGCTCAAACTGAAGTGCTCCAAGAGAATAAGATTAAGTTTATAGTCCAAATATTATTGTGAGATAATAATATTTGACTTTTCTATTTTTGACTTTGATCACTCACACTGTGATCACTCACACTGTAATCACTCACACTGTGATCACTCACACTTTCATCAAAAATAGAAGTCCATCTATTTTTCCCAACTTGATCAATCATCCATAAACATGATCCATATGTCTAAAAATAGACATAGTCTAAAAATAGACTTGTGCCAAAAATAGCCTGCGGGCCCACTTAGTGAAGGTGACTCTTTTCACTAAGCTCCATCATCTTGTTGCACTCTCAACAAGCATTTCTTGTTGCACACTTTTCAACACTCCCTCTCAACAAGAAAGGCTTCCTCTCAAACCCGATCCTGTAACTCTGGAATGTTCTCCATGCAACACATTTGGCCGGTCCACTTGCTCTGTCATCAAAGTCTCTGACTGCTATTGCCTCTTTCGACTGAAACTCTGCATCTCTGTGCTCTTCAGTATCTGACTGCTCTAGCCTCTGTCACTTTGATCTCTGACTGCATCCGTGCTGCTGCTGGTTCTATCTCCCAGCATTGCATCCGCACTGCACCTCCCAACTGACCTCCCTGTTGGGATAGAAACATCCTCTGATGCTGAAGCTCTACCTGCTACTGACAAGTGCTCCCTCTCTGACATCTGCGCTACTGCAACATCTCCATGCATCTCGCACCATTGCACACCTCTCTGTGCCACCTAGCACTGTGCAAAACACTTGTGCCTCTCGCATTGCTACAGCCTGCTAGCTATGCGCTGTCCTGGGATTCCCTGCACTGTCGCTCTCTCTGCCGCTCCATCCGCATCTGTCTCTACCCAATCAGTCAGTTCCTGCTACTACGCATCGGGGCTCCCGTAGCAAGGTCTCATCCAAGAGGTTGGGTACCTCAAGGATCTTGCCCCTCCTCCTTGGGACAATCAATCCACATCACCCCACCTCCTACCTGGAGGTATGGCTGCATGCGATCCCTCAGCCCACCTAGCTCGAAGTTTCCCGCTACTGGAGGTCTCTGGATGAGTAGATGTCTCTACTCGATCTCCTCTCAGCTTCCCTTGTTGTGGCTGCTCCACAACCTCCTGAAGCTGCTGCACCAATCGTGGCTCCTCCACAATCGTCTGAGACTTCTTCTGGCTCTGCATGTTGAGAGGTAATATACGCTCCCTCTCAACCACCAAGTCTCCATCAGTTGCCTCACTTCTCAAGGCTTTGCATGCATCTTGAACCTCAAGAGCATACAGGTTCTTGACCCGTGAACCCTCCTCATGACAACGAAAGCATCTCACCTTCGACTTGTCAACTTTCTTCCCATCACTGGAAGAACAAGATTCGAAAAGAGAAACCTTCTCCTTCCCCTTCTTCGCCTTACTCGCTAAGGCACAATTCTCCTCATCCTGCATGGATGAAGAACCGTCTCTGGTGCTCCGTCTAATCTCCTCCTGCATCAAATCCGACCATGGTCGTTCCCAATTTGGCAGTTTCTCCCTTCCATTCACCGAGTCCTGGTAGCTATGCCAACTCTTAGGAAGGTCAAGGAGTGCTAAACTCACCATCCTCATCCGACAGTCCCCCCCACACTTCCCAGCTCATCCCGGCATTGGGTGAACTTCGTGAGATACTGGGGCATACTATCTCCATTCTCACACTAAATGTTTCTGAGTTTCTCTCTTGCTTTGGAATTAAATTCGAATTCCACCAGCACAAAAACTCAACCGCTTCCGATCTAAAATTCGTGAGAACAAAGTATTTCTCGTACAGAGATTGACTGTATGGGCATTCACCGGATATCTCACCTTCCAAAGGAAGGATGAATCCAGAGGCTACCTGGCCCGATTACAGACTCTGCCTGAAGAAATAAAATGTAAAAACTTCCTGAATAATAGATCTGATGATCAATCCTCACTTGATATCCTGTAAAAATCTCTTCTACAAATCAAGCAGCTCCGATACCATGTAGAAATTTTGAATAATATGACACATATTCAACAGAGATTATCCTGATCATACAATTTAAGCGGAACATGTATAATACATAATCTCCTCTACGTTGATCATCAAATTACAGAAGCAGAAATATCCACAGGCACACATAGAAGCATCAATCAAACTCATAAACACAGTATGTATCCCGGGGAAAGCATCTCGCTAAAAACCCCACACTATCTGTATATTATATTGATTGAATCATGTAACAATACAAAGCATAATACTTCTCACAAGTATCTCCACCTGTTACACACAATACAGCTCAGATTTGATCTCCAAATCTCTCCCGCTGCTTGCCTGCCTCCACTGCTCAAACCTGCTCGAGAACTGATGAGAATAGCTTCCCAAACTCGATTTTACACTGCAAAATAGTCACCCACACTATGTTGGACGTGAGCAACAGCTATAATATCATGAAGATACGTGAGCAAACTCATTGGCATACTCAATCCTTTGATTGTGCAAATCATCATGCACAGCTATAGTCACAACTGATAGCAATCTGATCCTCTAACACCTGTCCCTGCTGAACTGAACATGCACTGACATGCAACTGAGTTAACTGATGTATTCTATAGTTGCATTATGAGTTAATAACTTGTGAATTAATTAATAACTAATTCACCCAACTCATCTTTAGTCTATTGATCAGTTAGACTAAATACAACCAGTTTAACAAAGCTAAACTGAACACAACTCCATCAACTGTACCTCCAGTCCACTAAACTCAACTCACTTGAGTTCTAACTGAAGTCATGCATGCAAAAACTCAACTGACTCATAAGAAAAACGAATTTCCTTCTGACAGCTGCATGTGCCACTTCCGTAGCTCAAACTGAAGTGCTCCAAGAGAATAAGATTAAGTTTATAGTCCAAATATTATTGTGAGATAATAATATTTGACTTTTCTATTTTTGACTTTGATCACTCACACTGTGATCACTCACACTGTAATCACTCACACTGTGATCACTCACACTTTCATCAAAAATAGAAGTCCATCTATTTTTCCCAACTTGATCAATCATCCATAGACATGATCCATATGTCTAAAAATAGACATAGTCTAAAAATAGACTTGTGCCAAAAATAGCCTGCGGGCCCACTTAGTGAAGGCGACTCTTTTCACTAAGCTCCATCATCTTGTTGCACTCTCAACAAGCATTTCTTGTTGCACACTTTTCAACAATATAAGGTTTAGGGTGGCGGTCATGAAAGAATGGAGCGTAAATGTATTGCAATGGGTGAGACGCAAGTGAATTCTCTGAGCGACTTCTCTTGAACATATCAGCGACACTGACATGATGGATTGGAAACATTAACCCCAAATGTGGATGGTGTGACGAAACCATGGTGATGTGACCAGTCAATGGAACAACCCAACCCGACTCGGATGCGGAGTGAAAGTGTCATGTTCAAGAGCGACTTGCTACCAACAAAGTTTCTTCAAGTTTTCTTCCCAATTTTTCCCCAGTCATTGCTGACCAGTACCTCTTTATTTTTGTCAAGCTTGAGGAGGATAACATATGCTTGTTCTATAATTTGGCCTTTGGGCAAACCCATCGCTATGTTTTAACGAGCCTAGCGATAGTGAAACTTGTTCTTGTTTGTTATGGACAAGTTTGTCACTATTAGGTTTTAACGAGTTTAACGACAAAGATAACTCGGTCCTTTTCAATTTTAGAGAGTCTGAAAAGGGACGTAAAGGAAACTCCAAAAATCCTTTTTTGTCTTCTAATCCCTTAAGTCCGAAAAAGTATAAAATAATACAAAAGGGATGAATTTTCATTAATTTTAACGAGCTGAACAAAACAAGCATTCGATCTTTTTGTGTAATAATCCCTCAGGTCCAAAAAGATTAAAATCTAAAGGAGGGATAGCACTTCCGGTCACTTCAACGAGCTGGAAAGACCAATGGCTTGGCAATCTTTTCATATTTTATGAGTCAGTTGAAAAGAGCTTAAAGGAGACTCGTTTTTTGAGGAACGAGTGATAGATTCGGGTAGCAGCTGATTCCAGGTAAGGTTTGGAATTTTCCAATCACGGCAGTGTCACAAGGATGGCTAACAGGATCACTCTTCACAGCTGTTCCTCAAAAGGGGTAAAAAATCAAGTGGAGGTGAATGATCGACGAATACAGAGTGGAGGTGATGATGAGAACACGACCAAGGCTTCAAAGGCTAATGATAATACATTCACGATGGTTATTTACCAGAAATTGGTTCATTTTTTAATGGGCTTAAACGTTGGGGGAACACTTGCTCATTGCTTATCTTTATTTTTTAACGAGCTTGAATTCCACATTAAAATTGCTCGATCCAGTCGTATAATAACGATGTCTCATCTAAGATGCCATTTTTATGGAGCTTGCACCTTACAAAGCTTTGCTCTGGATCCTTTCTTTATGCAAGTTAGGAAACGACCAATCCTATGAGTTTAAAGGGTTAGAGGACCTATAAATTTAAAAAAATAAATGATCGCTCTTCGCTTGCATGCCAAAAGGTTTGCATGCCCCCAAGTATAGCAAAACATTTCCAAGTTACCAAAGATTGTTCCATCTGTGTCATAGACAAAACACTTCCTCGGCGATGTCTACCGAAATAGCCAAAGGTGAGTGGCGCAGACGCCTCCACTCACATAACTTTGACGAGGGAATCTTATTCCAGCCTAATCCCATTTTGCTAAACAGACGAGTGTGTTAGACTAGTCATATATCCTCCACAGAAACCTACCCTATACCCAAGGTTTTCCTACCAAAGCAGACCAGGGTGCATGCCCCGTGGGTTTCAGTCATGTCCTCTGAATCACTCGCGCTCATCAGGAGGATGGACTGGGAATTGATGAGACATTCCTTGCATGAAAAGATCATTCAGGGTTGGTATATGACTATTTGCTATGTGTGAATTGGGAAATGAAAGCTGGTCTACGAGATTGACCACTCTTCCTTCGTGCGGAAAACACATTACTCTAAAGAGTGAGGAGACGACGGCTCCCATGCAATAAATATAGTCCCGTCCAAGGAGTAGATTATAATCCAGGGGTCCTTGGACTACCATTACGTTCATGTGAACGGTTTTCCTTCTCAACGTTATCGGCACATCGGGAAGGATCCCTAACGGTCGACTAGTTCCTTTGTCAAAGCCTGTTAGATTTCTCATCTCAGGCAAAAGCGATGGCGAACCAAGCGCTTTCCAAGAAGTTGAGGAAAGGATACTCACAGAAGCCCCTTCATCTATGATGGTACCGGCCATGACCATTCTATATATTTGAGCAATGATTCGAAATGGTACACTAGCCGGTAAACGGGGTCTGCCTAGTAGATTCCAGTCAAAGGAAACAACCAGGTTGCTTGGAGGTGGGACCGAATAGACGGTCGGATATGATTCTGACGAACTTCCTTCCTGTGGCAAAGGAATGGGTAGACTACCCCCATGTTCATCGGAGTCTGTGCTTACGAAGAGAATTTGAATGGTGTTGTTCTTGTTCTCTTCGGTGACTGTATCATCTGAAGATTGATCCTCTGAAGGCAAGACCGGGTCAACTGCCACCTCGACCTTTTGACTTTCATCTAGTGTGGATTCAGATGGTTTATCTTCAATGATAGATGCTTCGGCCAACCACAAGGGCGTGTCAGCCGGATTTTCAACTAGTGACGAACTCGGCAAGAGTTTCTTATATCCAGGAGGAAGCCGTAATGGTGAAACTAGACGGTCGTCCAAAACTCTTTTAGCTTCGTCTAAGAAGGGACAATGGTGGACGGCGTGATCGCCTTCACACAATTTACAAGGAAATTTATATTTTCCTTTTTGTCTAGGAGATTCACTTTCACTAGTTGACGGTGTATTCTCAACATGATCGTCAGAGGTTGATGACACCGGATTGTGCAAACGAGGAGACCAGTCCCTTAAGATCCGAGGGATGCAAGGACAATCTCGATGATAGTGGTCTCCTTTTCAAATGACACGTGGCGATTTAGGCCTGGTCGGTGCAGTGTGTGGATTTTCGCTAAACAATGCTTGGTTGCCCCTTTTCACCTTTGGCTCCTTCTTCTTCTTCTCTTTCTTCTTCTTCTCCTTCTTCTTCTCAGTTACTTCATTTTGGGCTTTACCAACTTCATCAAGCGAAGAGGAAGGAGGAGAGGAAGAATTGGACGAAGTAGAGGGCTGGGGGGTAACTCTGGTATCGTTTAGTTGCTGACTTGATTGTTCAGGAATCACGGTGTTCTGAATGACAGAAGTTGAGAAGAGCCATACAGGCAAGCCGATTGTCAATCCTGGAAGAGACAATGTGGCCATATGTGGTGCACCAACATCTCCCCAAGAGGAGAAGGAACTAGGATTTCCTCCAAGGGGAATTCCTTGGTTGGTGAAGTCCATTTTTCTCAACCTAAGACCAACGTAGGAAAGGTGATGTTTATTCCGTTTAAAATAAATTTTAGATGCTTTGACACAACTTGTTTTTTCAATTTTTAAGAGTCAAGAAAAAACAAAAGATGACTCTAGTCGCCTTCGATTTTTAATGAGCCTGAAGTGACAAGTGCTTAGATGGACCTTTTCCGTTAAGGAGTTTGAAAAGGAACGAAAGGGACTGCTCTGGAAATCTAGACAGAGGGATTACCAAACCAATCGCAAAACTGCAGAATACTTTTTACGTTACGGCAGTCAATCTTCCTGAATGTTGTGTTCAGTGCATTGCGATCGATAGGGCGGCAGACACAGCTTCATATGGATAAAGGATAAAGCCTATTGTGGTCTCCCAAAATATACTCGATGGTGTTAGGATATTCCGACACATAGGATATAGTTAAGTTCAACTTGGTCTAGTGTAGAGTTAGGTAAAGTGTGTTTCTTTACCATTGTACATTTTGTAACTTACAATCCGACGGTCACGATATGTAGTGATCCGACGATTCATTCTCTCCTCGGTATTACCGACACTTGATCCGTGGCTTGACACCCAATTGGTCCATGAATTCTATGTAAAGTGCATGGAGGGTCATTTGTAGGGTAATCCGTGCATGAGAGAAGCTTATGTAAATTTTCATTCTTTGATTAATAAATTGCCTGAAGTGGCCGCGTTGGCTCAGGCCGTGGATTTTTTCCCTCTTTGAGGGTTTTAACCACTTCAAAAATACTGGTGTATTGATCTGTGATCTGGTTGTGAGCGGTGTCCTTTTGGTGTTCTTTCTGAGGAACTTACCGTGTAAATTCCTACATGGTATCAGATCTATTTGAGGGCCGCGTCTGTTGGTGATCCAAATCTGAAGACGGTAGAACTGCATCCGACTGCCGTTTCCTAGATCTGCTGGTTCTGACTGCTTTCGGGCTGAGTGGACTACTCTGTTGTGTTTGGAGCATCTGTTCCAGTGAGGAACCCCTTTCATTTCACGCGAAAAGGTTTCCGGTAGCCCTAGCTGCATCATTTTTAAGATCTGGAGGTATACAGTGTTTATTTGCAGTTTACTGTTATTTTCTCTCTGCTTATTTCGGTTTCGGTTTATTTAGCTTTTTTTAACCGGATCTATACCTTTCATTTCTGCGTATGCTCTTTGCCCTGCGACTCTGTGGATCTGGGCAAATCAGAAATAGAAAGGAAGGATTTTTCTCATGTGTATGCTCTTTTCCCTGCACCTTAGTGTGATCTCGGAAAATTAGAAACATTGACAAAAATATTTAGTTTTTCGGCTAAAGCTAACTTTGAGCCGCAAGGTTCAATTTTTGAAAATATTTAGTTTTTTTGGTAAAGCTAACTTCGAGCCGCAAGGTTCATTTTCTTTGCATGTCCGTGTTGGGTTTTGTGTTTTTTGTTTTGTAGGGAAAAAGAGCTTTCTCAAAGCAAGCACGCAACCCAAGGCCCCCCCCTCTCTCTCTCTCTCTCTCTCTCTCTCAAATTTTTTGTATAGATCAATTGGTTCAAAGTTATTTTAAGAGAGTAGAGGTCTTGGGTTCAAGTCTCCATTTTGTGGGGGCGGGCTTTTTCATTTCCGCACATTCCCGCACTTCATCGGCAACTTCAACAACTTTTTTTCAAAAAGCCATAACTTCTTCATCCGAAAGCCTTTTTCAGAGCCGTTTTTTTTAAACCAGCCTAATTTTTTGAGATCTATCCATTGGAACACTTACTTTCAGCATATTCAGCTTCAATTTCTGTTGAAATGGAAAGTCAATACCAAGTTACCCTTGACAGCACCAACTACTTCCAATGGTTTTCCTACATGGAGGATTTACTTAGAAGTAAAGGTCTCTACCGAATAGCCACAGGCCAAGAAAAGAAACCGAAAGATGAAGACAAGGATGCTAAATGGGAAAATAGACAAGATCAAGCACGTGGTTTGATAGGGATGTCTATTTCTCCAGATCTTAGATTCCATATTACAGAACTTGAAACTCCTCATGAAGCAATGGAACAAATCAATAAAGTTTTTGGGATTAAAAATGAAATTAGAGCCCATCAACTTGAAAATGAGTTGCTTACATTGGACCCTAATAATTTTTCTTGCATTGAAGATTTCTTGTCTAAGTTCAAGACCCTTAGATATCTTTTGGAAGGTGTTAAGGTTAAGAAAGAAGATAGTAACCTTATTAATTCCATCCTTACTAAGTTGGGACCAGCCTACTCTGTATTTGTTTCCACCTTCCATTCTACAAGAGAAGCCTTCATTTCTCAAGGAAAAGACTACAAGCCCCCTTCCTTTGACTCTTTTTTTGATTCTTTAATAAGAGAACAAGAAAAACTCTTACACCTTGGTCTTCTTAATCTTGGAAACTCTTCCAAGAAAGTGTTAGCCGCCCAGCAGCAACCAAATTCAAAGAATCCTAAAAAGTCATATCCTAAAAGGAATGGTCCTAAACCAAACAAGGGTCCTAAGCAAACTCAACCTCAAAATGAAAGATCATTTCAGCAAAATGATAAGACCAATAAAAACAAATGGAAGAAGACTGACAGACATTGCAATTTTTGTAATCGAGATGGGCACTTAGAATCAAAATGCTTTAAGAAGATGGAAGCCTTGGAAGCAGCAATGAAGAAGCATAACATCCATTTGGGGCAATCTTCAACTTCAACTTCATCTTCAGGAATGGCACTTTCTGCATGTGGTTGTCAATCATCTCGGTCTGGTTATGCATTAAATGTATCTTCTTCTTCTCATTCTCATGAGTGGCTCATTGATTCTGGAGCTTCTTATCACATGGCCAAAAACAAAGCCATGTTTTCTTCTTTAAATTATTGTAACACCAAAAATATCTATGTTGGTGATGATAGATCTCTTAATGTTGTAGGGACTGGAACTGTTCATCTAGACAATGGTCAGTTTAATGATGTATTATGTGTTCCAACCTTATCCTACAACCTTCTATCTGTATATCAGATAACTCATTCAGGTGAAGGTAAAATCGTTGAATTTTCACCTCATGATGTTGTAATCAAGGACTTAAAAGATCCTAAACAGATTTTGGCTACTGGCATTGCTGATGACTCTACAAGGTTGTATAAGTTTCACGACTTTGGGTCATCAAATCTTCCCTCAGTATTTGTTGCTCATAACGATGAAGTGAGCAAACTTTGGCATGAGCGATTTGGTCGCTTAAACTATCGCTCCCTTCAGCATCTATGTAAAGAAAATATGGTGACAGGTCTTCCTATGGTATCTTGCAGAGATGGTGTTTGTTCCGGATGTGTACTCGGAAAACATCATCGGGACAGTTTTGAAAAACATGCCTCTTGGCACGCCTCAGCCCCTTTACAGCTTGTGCATAGTGATTTATGTGGTCCACTTCCAGTTGTGTCATTCTCTGGTTGCAAGTATTTCTTAACTTTCATTGATGATTTCTCCAGACGCACTTGGGTATACTTCTTAAAACTCAAGAGTGAAGTATTTAACACTTTTTTGGCCTTCAAGGCCTTTGTTGAAAAACAATCTGGACATCAAATTCTTAAGTTAAGATCTGATAATGGCGGAGAATATGTTAAAAACACATTCATCAACTATTGCACTGAGAATGGAATTCAAATGCAACATACTGTTCCATATACTCCACAACAAAATGGTGTAGCTGAAAGGAAGAATCGCACCTTAAAGGAAATGGCTAATTGTATGCTACAATCTAAAGGACTTAGTCTTAGTTTTTGGGCAGAAGCAATTAACTGTGCAAATTACATAATAAATCGCACTCCTACTAAGGCTTTAAAGAATATCACTCCAGAAGAAGCATGGAGCTCAATCAAACCAGATGTAAGTCACTTTCATGTTTTTGGAAGTGAAGCGTGGGCCCATATTCCAGATGAAAAGCATAAAGCTTTAGAACCTAAGAGTGAAAAATGTACTTTTGTTGGATATTCTGAAGATGTCAAAGGCTATAGACTTATTCCATTTAAGTCCAAAAATGTTATCATTAGAAGAGATGTAAAATTTGATGAAAATATATCGGCCTACGAGCCTAGTCCGGCGAATGTGCCACCTCTCCCTATCTCTTCTACCTTTGAAAACATTTCTTCTTCAGATGATGAAAGTGAGGATGACAATCCTCCCCCACCATCTCAGGATCCTCCTTTAGCTCCTGAGCTTCCAAAAAGGGTTCGTGCTACTCGAGATGCAGTAGGTGATCTTGCCGGTGATCCTACAGATCAGCGACGCACACGTTCTCAGTTCGAGAGAGCCTCTTCATTACTGGCTCAAGCTCCAGTAAATTATGATCTTGACACCTTTGCAGAAGCTTCAGGCCATCCAGATTGGGAAGCAGCTATGAATGAAGAATATCATTCATTATTGGCAAATGATACATGGGATCTTGTTCCTTTACCAAAGGGACGAAAACTTGTTAGATGCAAATGGGTTTACAGAACCAAGTATGGACCAGATGGGAAAGTTGATAAACATAAAGCTCGTCTTGTTGCTAATGGATTTTCATAGGTCGAAGGCATTGACTACACTGAAACCTTCTCCCCTGTTGCCAAAATGAACTCTATCCACGTTGTTCTTTCCCTTGCTGCCTCTTTCAAATGGGAAGTCCATCAGATGGATGTTAAATCTTCCTTCTTGCATGGGGACTTGCATGAAGAAATCTATATGGAACAACCCATTGGCTTCATACAAACAGACTCCAGCCTTGTTTGTCGACTTAAGAAATCCCTTTATGGTCTCAAGCAAGCTCCTCGGGCTTGGTATGCCAAAATGGATAGCTTTATTTTAGAATCTGGCTTTTCTAGGTGTCATTCTAACAATAGTGTCTACACCAAGAAAGTGGGCAACTCTCTTATCATCCTTGTTCTTTATGTTGATGATCTTATCCTTACTGGTAGTGATCCCAACCTTATAAACCATGTGAAGTCTAGCCTCAAAAGGAAATTTGAAATGACAGACTTAGGACACTTACATTATTTTCTCGGTCTTCAAGTCTTGCAATCCAAGGAGGGTATTTCCCTTTCCTAGTCCAAATATGCTTGTGATATTCTACGACATTTTCACATGGAAGACTGTAAGCCAACCCCTTCTCCCTTTCAGTCTGGAGTCAAACTCTCAGTCACTTGTACTTCTCCTGAAGTTGATGCTACCTTATACCATCAACTTGTAGGAAAACTTTTGTATCTAACCCATCCTCGTCCTGACCTTTCCTTTGCTGTTGGCCTTGTTGCTCGGTTCATGCAAAACCCCCGTGAAAGTCATTGGAAAGTAGCTAAAAGAATACTTTGTTATGTTCGAGGTACAGTTCAGTTTGGAATTCATTAAAGTGCCAAAGCATCTCCTCTATTGGTTGGTTTCACTGATTCCGATTGGGTTGGTGACCCTGATGATCAGAAGTCTACTACCAGTTATGTGTTCACTCTTGGTTCAAGACCTATTACATGGGCTTGCAAGAAACAGGGTGCCATTTCTCTTTCATCAGCAGAAGCAGAGTATCGTGGTGCCGTAGAAGCTAGTAAGGAAGCCTTGTGGCTTCGTCAGATCCTGTCAGAGTTTGGCTTTCAGCAGCAGCATCCGACTACACTTTCGTGTGATAATCAAAGTGCCATTCAGCTATGCAAAGATCTAGTCCAACATCAGTGCAGCAAACACATTGAACTGCACATGCAGTTCATCAGAAAGCTCATTCACGACCATGTTCTTGAAGTGCAATATTGTTCAACAGATGATCAAGTTGCAAACATCTTCACAAAGGCTCTCACAGAGGCGAAGTTCACTAAACTTCGATTTATGGTTGGAGTTCAAGAAGTTGTCACTAAGGGGGGATAGGCTCTAGTGCCTCCTTCCTTCTCCTATTGTGTCATATTTGTAAATCCTTCAATCCTATCCCAAGTTGTTCTGAAGGGGGGATGTTAGGATATTCCGACACATAGGATATAGTTAAGTTCAACTTGGTCTAGTGTAGAGTTAGGTATAGAGTTAGGTAAAGTGTGTTTCTTTACCATTGTACATTTTGTAACTTACAATCCGATGGTCACGATATGTAGTGATCCGACAGTTCATTCTCTCCTTGGTATTACCGACACTTGATCCGTGGCTTGACACCCGATTGGTCCATGAATTCTATTTAAAGCGCATGGAGGGTCATTTGTAGGGTAATCCGTGCATGAGAGAAGCTTATGTAAATTTTCATTTTTTGATTAATAAATTTCGTGAAGTGGCCGCGTTGGCTCAGGCCGTGGATTGTTTCCCTCTTTGAGGGTTTTAACCACGTCAAAAATACTGGTGTATTGATCTGTGATCTAGTTGTGAGCGGTGTCCTTTTGGTGTTCTTTCTGAGGAACTTACCCTGTAAATTCCTACAGATGGTATGTGGGAGCACAAGTCCGTACTGGCACTTGTCATCTCAAAGTGGAGGAATCACCCAACCAACAGTGGAAACAACAGTTACCAGGCTTTACAACGCTGGAATACTTCTCTAGCCTAGACTTCTAGATGTTGTGCGTTAGGTTCCAAAGCGTTTTTAGATTCATTAAATTTATTTTAAAGTTGATCTTGTTTAAGAAATTTGCCTTTCAAGTTCACCACGTGATGTAGATGTACAATTCCTAAAATGCAATCTAAGATGATAAACAGTCGTTTAATCTTCTTTTTGCAATGAAAATCCTAGCTACTAAGGAAAGAGAGATGGCATTCTTTCAACAAAGAGCAGAGAGCACACACTATATGCACTATCCTAAATCAAACCAACAAACGGTCTAAATGCAAATGCACATGCATGTATTTGTTTTCAGCCTTCTTAATTTGTGAATGATAAAAAGAAAGCTAAGCGCAAATCTGAATTATTTTTCAAAGCGACAATTACTAACAAGCTTCTTTTCAAAAGAAAATGAGGACAATGACAACACTTTGTTATTTGGAATTGAAAACTTGCTTTCAACACTTGAAAAACTACTAATTCAAATCAAATACAAGAGTAACAGTGTAATAGACTATCAAGAACAATTGGATTCTCTTCTATGACTGAAAACGACACTTGTGACACTTTCAAATCAAGAAACGACAGTTCAATTACGCTACTTCTTTGTAAAGGAGAACTGAAAGTGACTCAAAAATACATAAAAACATTTATAGTTCCTTGCACAATGGAGGAGGAATAATGGCAATGAAGGGGGTTTCAACAGAGGTGTACTGACTACAGGCAGTAAAACTTCTGAATAGAGCTGAAAAGTATGAACACAGAAGCCAAAATCTAAGGGTAGAAGAGGTCTGATCAGCACACCTATAGCACAGGGAAACTAAAATGCAACGTACCTACTACACTCAGGAAGTGCGATGCATTCAGGTTTCAAAGAAGACACAGTCCGATGGAGCAGGGATGAGACTTTAGCTGGGTTCCGAGTCACAGTTTGCAGCTCAGTTCAGGGATTTAGGCCGAGCAAGTGGTAATCAGTAAATCAATCATAGAGGTAGATCTTATGAGGTTACTAGACCCACCACAAGGGCAATTAGAGAGCTTGTAAATCAATTGTTTAATTCATAAACAAAACGTGAAGATAGACTGAAGCAACATTGATCTACTTTGCATTTGCATAGCAAGTGTAGTTTGAAGGCTAGCTGCCTTGACTTCAGGCTCCGTCTGTAAGTTTATAAAGTAAACAAATGTAGATAAACAAACAATCTATTCGCTCCCCAGCAGAGTCGCCATTTTTTATCGGGAAAACTAGTTTCTATGCAGAGCTGCTAGTCCCACTAAGGCTAGTAGCTACCTTAGAAACAAACAAACTAAAAACTACTTTTGTTTTCCTTTATGATAAATAGATAAGAGGGGAATAAGGAGATCGACCTCTTTCTTGCGCTTGGTTCCTTGCTCGATTCCTCTCCCTTCTGATAGGTCTTCGCCACTCGCTTCCTCGTCTACCCAGCTTCAAAGAGCACCTGTAGAATTAAAGCAGCATAACACTATCCAAGAACATAGATCTATTATGATAAACAATATAGGACTAGATATATATTGACGACACAAATGCATAAATCATCAATCATACAAGAATGTGGAGGAAAACTTAAATAGCTTTATTGATCATCAAGAAAGAGCAAAGAGGATTACAACCAATTGTTTTGACCCAGCATCATCCTCTCATCAACAAAGCCCTTCTTCACCTCAGGAAAAGCTTAGATCACCCAACACTATGATATTGCACCAAGAAACCAACAGCACTTCCTTACAAGATACAAAATTCCAGCCCCTGGATCTCTGGGATGAGGGATCCATATATAGATGTTTGCAAGGGGAATGAGTCAACTTTTGAGATTTTATTAGTGTCCTCTCTCTGATAGTTCTTGATTCCACTTGGAGATTGATGATCTCTTACTCATCCCTGGTCGAATGCAGAGAGGCAAGTGTCATAGGAAAAGTTTCTGTAAGATTCCATGCTCCTCCACCTTGCGGATTGACCCTGCCATTTGTCCACTCTCGCCCATTGCACCCCATAGAAGGGATTTTCAACATGCATTGCACCTACTGTGTGTATTCAGGTGGGATGCAATGCACTTCAACCATGGATCAGGTGAAATGGTTCAGTGTTGACTAGTTTTGAGTAGTTTTTCATGGAGAACTTCTGGGAGATGCTGTAATCAGTTGACCTTGTTCCTTTAGGGGTTGGAACAAAACCTTTAGGGACTTAGGAGCCCTTAGTTTATGGAAATTTATGATTGGGGTTGCAGTGCCAAAAAATGTTTATAACACGGGCCCACTTGGAGAAGTCGCGAACTGAAATTTCGCGAAACGGAAGAAAATTGGCAATTTTTCCTCTGCGCGCCGCGCCATTTTCTCTGTGCGTTGCACTACTTTGGGGCCTATTTTGGGGCACTTGCAGGTGTCAAAAATGTTCCCAAGTGGGCTTGTTAGAAAGCCTATCTTGTCTAATTTCTAACCCCACTATAATTTCCAAATTTGGTTCTCATTTTCCCCTCCAAATATTCATTCTCCCAAGACTGCTTTCTGTGTGTCAAAAAAGTGGCAGAGAGGCCATTTTTGGGTGTTTTTTGACCTTTAGGAGACCCAGACCTTACCCAAATCTCTTGCCCAAACACTACTAGTCATAATTTTAGATGCTAAATCTAAATATGCAAGCCTTTTCTTCATTGAAGCCCTAGAATTTTAGCATCGCGCCAGTGGCGCGGCGCACAAGGAGGAATTTCCTGTTTTTTGTCCAAAAAATCACCATGTGACCAAAATTTGCCCAAATTTTTTTAAATTTGTGTTGGAAGTTCTCTATGGGGTGCCATGCTGAGCTAAGGAAGCCTCAGCCAAGATTCTAAGCCTATCTTGCTCTTTTTCCCATTTTTCCCTTCTTGTTGCTTTCCTTAATTTTGCATTTAAACTCCTTATCCAGGCCTGTGCACTCATGTTCCCCACCCTGTAACAGAAAGCCATATGTCTCAATAGAGCAAGGTCCTGGTCAGATTTGTCCAGTAGCCTCTCCAACTGCATGTTCCTGATCTCGAGATAGGCCTCCCGATCTTCATTGATCGCCTGCTCCAGTGATGTGGGCTGAACTCTTCTCCTTTGAGCAGCTTGGCGATACTCACGAATGTTCTGAAGCTCCATAATCGTCTGCTGGTCCTCCAGATACTTATTTCTCTCTCCAGGAAGTTCACGTTCCATTTGGCCCTCTCCAAGTCAAGGGACAAGGAGTCAATCACTGACTGCTGCTCCTGGATGATCTCTGTGAGCTCCTCCTTTGTTGGTTCAGCATCTGTCTCATCATCCTGGAGGAGAACAAACTCGGTCTCTCACTCACCTGATGGTCCTTCCTCCTGCACTGGCTCCTTACCCTTACCCTGCACTTGTGGTGCTGATGTCAGAAGTGAGGCCCCTTCCACCCTGGGTGGAGATAACACTCGCTTTGCTGCTGCAAACAAAGGTCTACTGCCCTTCTGGTATGTGATGTACACTGGCATGGTAGTAGTCTCCTAGCACTCATATCAATGTGAAGGACCCCGTTTTTATAGACATTTTTGTGCCTTACAGCTCTAAGCATGAAATTTCCATAAACCAAGGGCTCCTAAGTCCCTAAAAGTGTTGTTCTAACCCCTAAAGGAACAAGGTCAACAAATTACAGCTTCTCCCAGAAGTTCTCCACCAGAAACTGCTCAGAATAAGTCAAAACAGGATCATTTCAACTGCTCCACTAGCTAGGTGCGTTGCATAGCACCTAAATACACTGGCTAGGTGCGTTGCAACGCACCTAAATGCACTACCAGGGTGCGTTGGGCGAGAAATGACAAATGGCAGTGTCATTCCGCGAGGTGGAGAGACAATGGAAGCTTCCAGAATCTTCTCCTATGACACTTGCCTCACTGAATTTGACCAAGGATGAGTAAGAGGCCTTCAGTCTCCAAGTGGAAGCAAGAACTGACAGAGAGAAGATACCAATCAAATCACAAGCTGACTCATCCTCCCTGCATACATCTATATATGGATCCCTCATCCCAGAGATCCAGAGGCTGGAATTTTGCACATTGTAAGGAATTGTTGTTGGTTTTGATACAAACATCAGAGTATTGGGTGATTTATGCTTTGTTGGAGGTGAAGAGGGGCTTCTTTGCTGGGAGGTTGATGTTGGGTCAGGAACCATCGGTTGTAAATCCTCCGGGATCTTCTTGTTTATCAATAAAAACTATTTGAGTTTCTCCTCCATGCTTTTGTATCATTGATGCTTGTTACATTTGTATGGTTAACTTAAATCTGATCCTAAGTTGTTTATGAATATAGATCCATGTCTTTGTATATATTTCTTCTTCTGTGATCTTACAGGTACTTGGTGAAGCTGGGCAAGTAAGGGAGCAAGTAGCTGGAAGCTGTCAAAGAAGAGAGGGATTGGATCAAAGGATTAGTGCAAGACACAGGTTGGTTCTTTCTATTCCTCTCTATCTATAGTTCATAAAGGAAATACAAAAGTAGTTTTTCTCAGTTTGTTTCTAAGGCAGCTGTCACACCTTAGTGGAATAGAGCAGTTCTAAATAGACACTTTTCCCGGTAACAAAATGGCGAATCCGCTAGGGAGAATGTCTAATTAGTTTGTTTGTGTATCTCTTTGTTGTTTGTTTCATAAACCTATAAGTAGCATTCGAACTGCATTTGCCATAACAAATGCAAAGTAGACATCTGCTGCTTCAATCCGTTCACTGGATTTGTTTATGATTTGAACAACTGATTCACAAATGATCTAATTTCCCTTGTGATAGCTCTTAGACCCTCCTTAGATCTACCCCTGATTGTGCATTACTGATTGCTTTTACTCGGCCAAAAACCAAAGACTGAACTGCAAACCGTGACCCAGAACCCAGACAGATTCTCGTTTCTGGCCCAGCGCAGGTACTGTTAAGAGTTCCTGCATTTCAGTGCACTTCCCGAAAGGGAAACCTGCGCTGCAATCCAGTTTCTCTGTGTTACAGGTGCGTTGATCAGACTAGCCTTGTGTAGCTGAGGTTCTTGTGCTTCATTCTTTCCGGTTTTGTCTCTGAATTTTGCTGCCTGTGATCAGTGTTTGTCTTTTTAAAACCCCTTTTCCTTGCTATTATTCCGCCTCCTTTGTACAAAAGAACTGTAGATGTTTTTGTGTGTTTGTTGAGTTCTTTACAGTTTTCCATTGCAAAAGTAGAATAGTCGTACTGTCGTCCTTTGATTTAGATCTGTCGCAAGTGTCGATTTCGATCATAGGAGAAAGTTTGATTGCTGTTGATGGTCGATTATACTTGTACTATTGCCTTTGGGCTGAATTTGTGACTTTCTAGTGTCAAAAACGAGTATTCATTTCAAAATTGTAAAGTGTCGTAATCGTCTCTATCTTTTGATTTCGAAAAGAAGCTTGTTTGTGTTTGTCGCTTGAAAGCAAATTCAGATTTGTACATCAACTTTCTTTTTAGCATCAATACTAAGAAAGTCGAAAACAAATACATGCATGTGCATTTGCATATTGACAGTCTGTTTGGCTTGATTTAGGAAAGTGCATTTACAATGTGCTCTTTGCTCTTTGTGAAAAGATTGTGTCTTTCTTTTCCTCTAGTAGCTAGGATTTTCATTGCACAAAAGAGATAAAAGTTTGTTTATCATCTTTAGATTGCATTTTAGGAATTACATCTACATCTCGTGCTGAACCCAAAAGGAAAACTTCATAAGAAAGATCAACTTAAAATAAATTCAATGAATCTAACAACGCTTTGGAATTTAACGCACAACATTTAGAGGTCTAGGCTAAAGACGTATTCCGGCATCGTAAAACCCGGTAACTATTGTCCTCACTGATGGTTGGGTGATTCCTCCACTTTGAGACGATAAGTGCCAGTACGGACTTGTGCTCCCACGTACCGTCGAGTATATTTTGGGAGACCCCTATAGGCTTAAATCCTTTATCCATAGGAAGCCATGTCTGCCGCCCTATCGATCGCAATGCACTGAACACAACATTCAGGAAGATTGACTGTCGTACCGTAAAACGTATTCTGCAGTTTTGCGATTGGTTTGGTAATCCCTCTACCTAGATCTCCAGAGCAGTCCCTTTCGTTCCTTTTCAGACTCCTTAACGGAAAAGGTCCATCTGAGCACTTGTCACTTCAGGCTCATTAAAAATCGAAGGAGACTAGAGTCATCTTTTGTTTTTTCTCGACTCTTAAAAACTGAAAAAACAAGTTGTGTCAAAGCGTCTAAAAAATTTATTTTAAATGGAATATTCATTACCCTTTCCTACGTTGATCTTGGGTTGAGAAAATGGAGTCTACCAACCAAGGAATTCCCCTTGGAGGAAATCCTAGTCCCCTCTCCTCTTGGGGAGATGTTGGTGCGCCCCATATGGCCACATTTTCTCTTCCAGGATTGACAATTGGTTTGCCTGTATGGCTCTTCTCAACCTCTGTCGTTCAGAACACTACTATTCCTGAACAATCGAATCAGCAATTAGACGAGTCCAGAGTTGCCCACCAACCTTCTACTTCCTCTAATTCTTCCTCTCTTCCTTCCTCTTTGCTTGATGGGGCTGGTAAAGCCAAAAGTCAAGTTCCTAAGGAGAAGAAGGAAAAGAAGAAGAAAGAGAAGAAGAAGAAGGAGCCAAAGGCGAATGCAAGAAAACGAGTGTCGTCTAACGAAAATCCACACACTGCACCGACCAGGTCTAAATCGCCATCTGTCATTTGCAAAGGAGACCACTTTCACAAAGATTGTCCTTGCATCCCTCGGATATTAAGGGACTGGTCTCCTAGATTGCACAACCCAGTGTCGTCAACCTCTAATGATCATGTTGAAAACACACCGTCGACTAGTGAAAGTGAAGCCCCAGGACAAAAAGGAAAATTCAGATTTCCTTGTAAACTGTGTGAAGGCGATCATGCCGTCCACCATTGTCCCTTCTTAGACGAAGCTAAAAGAGTTTTGGATGATCGTCCGAATTTACCGTTACGACTTCCTCCTGGATATAAAAAACTCTTGCCGAGTCCGTCACTAGCTGAAAATCCGGCTGGCCCGCTCAGGTGGTCGGCTGAAGCACCTATCATTGAAGATAAACCATCTGGATCCATACCAGACGAAAGTCAAAAGGTCGAGGCGGCAGTTGACCCGGTCTTGCCTTCAAAGGTTTCATCTTCAGATGATGCAGTCACTGAGGAGAACAAGGATGACACCGTCCAAATTCTCTTCATAAACACAGACTCCGATGAACAAGGGGGAAATTTACCCATTCCTTTACCACAGGAAGGAAGTTCGTCAGAGCTGTACCTAGCCATCTATTCGGTCCCACCTCCAAGCAAACTAGTTGTCTCCTTCGACTGGAATCAACTAGGCAGACCCCGTTTACCAGCAAGCATACCATTCCGAATTATCGTTCAAATATATAGAATGGTTATGGCTGGTACCATCATAGATGAGGGGGCTTCTGTGAGTATCCTTGCCTCAACTGCTTGGAAATCGCTTGGTTCGCCATAACTTTTGCCTGAGATGAGAAATCTTACAGGCTTTGATAAAGGAACCAGGCGGCCTTTAGGGATCCTTCCCGATGTGCCCATAACATTGAGAAGGAAAACAGTTCACATGAACATAATGGTAGTTCAAGGACCCCTAGATTACAATCTACTCCTTGGACGAGACTATATTTATTGCATGGGGGCAATTGTCTCCTCACTCTTTAGAGTAATGTGTTTTCCGCACGAAGGAAGAGTGGTCAAGCTCATGGACCATCTTTCATTCCCCAGATCATACAGAGCAAATAGTCATATACCATCCCTGAAAGGTCTTTTCACGCAAGAAATGTCTCAATCTCCAGTCCGTCCTCCCGATGAGTGCGAGTAATTCAGAAGGATATGACTGAAACCCAGGGGGCATGCATCCTGATCTGCTTCGGCAGGAAAACTTCGGGTATAGAGTAGGTTTCCGCGGGAGAATATGCCTAGTCTGTACCCCCGTCCGTGAGTGGAAGAGGGGGTTATTCTAGTACAGGATTCTCTTGTCAAAGTTATGTCAGGGATGGTCTCACTATATCATCTGTTCACCTTTGTTTATTTCGGTAGACATTGCCAAAGAAGTGTTTTGTTTGCGCTGTGAATAGAACAATCTTTGGGTAACCTGTAAGAGGTAGGCTTCTCTCGGTAAAACAAATTTTTTCGCGGATAGAAGTAAAGGTAACCTTGAAACTCTGTTTTATACCTAGGGGAATGCAAACCTTTTGGAGTGAAAGCAAAGAGCGACTATTTATTTTTTAAAATTTTTAGGACCTCTAACCCTTTAAACTCGTAGGATTGGTCGTCTCCTAACTTGCATAAAGAAAGGATGTGGGGCAAAACTCTAAAAATTGTCGTTTTATATGAGACATTCTTATCATACGACTGGATTAATCGAGCAGTGTTACCGCAAGGTTCAAGCTCGTTAGAAAATAAACCCGCACCGAGCAAACATTTCCACCCGCGTTTAAGCTCGTTAAGAAATGAACTATTCCCCGGTAAATAACCATCGTGAATGAAGTACTTCAGCCATTAAAGCCTTGGTCGTGTTTGCACCGTCACCTCCACTTTTCCATTGGCCGATCATTCACCTCCATTTGATTGTTTACCCATTTTGAGGAACAGCTGCAAAGAGTGATTTCACTAGCCATCCTTGTGACACTGTCGTGATTGGAAAATTCCAAACCTTACCTGGAATCAGCTGCTACCCGTTTTATCACTCGTTCCTCAAAAGACGAGTCTTCTTTAAGCTCTTTTCAACTGACTCGTAAAATATGAAAAGATTGCCGAGTCCTTGGCCTTCCAGCTCGTTAAAGGGACAGGAAGTGCTATCCCTCCTCTAGATTTTAATCTTTTTGGACCTGAGGGATTATTGCACAAAAAGATCAAGCGCTTGATTTGTTCGGCTCGTTAAAACTATCGAAAATTCATCCCTTCTGTATTGTTTTATACTTTTTCGGACTTAAGGGATTATATGATGAAAAAGGAATTTTGGAGTTATCTTTACGTACCTTTTCAGACTCTCTAAAATTGAAATGACAGATTTATCCTTATCGTTAAACTCGTTAAAAATATTAATAGTGACAAACTTGTCTTTAGACGAGAACGAGTTTCACTATCGCTAGGCTCGTTAAAACATAGCAATGGGTTTGCCCGAAGGGAAAATTATAGAACAAGCATATGTTATCCTCCTCAAGCTTGACAAAAATAAAGAGGTACTGGTCAGCAATGACTGGGGAAAAATTGGGAAGAAAAACTCAAAGAATCTTTATTGGTAGCAAGTCACTCTTGAACATGACACTTCCACTCCGTGTCCGAGTCGGGTTGGGTTGTTTCATTCAGCGGTCACATTGCCATGGTCACATCATACCATCCACATTTGGGGTTAATGCTACCAATCCATCATATCAGTGTCACCGACATGTTCAAGAGAAGTCATCCAGAGAAGTCACCTGTGTCCCACCCACTACCATACATTATACTCCATTCTTTCATGACTGCCGCCCTGAACCATATATCATCAGATCGTTTTCACCTCCATCAAAATCATTTGCTCCGTTCCATGTCATTGATGTGGGATTCATTAAGGCCCTCCTTTGACGGATCACTTCTTATCGACATCAGCTCATTATCCAAGAAGTTGGTCTAGGAACACCCCATTCAGTACTTTGAAGCTTGCATGCCTTAATGGCAAGTTTCTCACTTCCGACAACAGGTTTACATCAATGGCCTTCGACCGAAAGATTTTGCGTGGTGTTCGACGCCAAGTCCTTTATTCACACCACGTGAATTGTACTGTAGTACCTTGAGGGTCATTATCATTATCGGTGATTCCTCTCGCGCTTGTTAACAGTTTACATCATTGACTGGTAATCAAGCGATGTCTTTCCACGTTCAACTTCAAAACATTTATCACATGGATCGACTTGTACTTCGAGTGAAGATCGGACGAGATTGAAGACCCCGGATCTAGTTTCATCCATCCGGCCTGCGATATATATTCAGGGAAATAAAGACATTAAAATGTACAGCATTGCAGCACAGATAATCATCCTACCAAAAGGATGATGGCTCTATCAGAATCATCAGTCTACAATCAGACGATTGTCTGTCCTATGTACATGAAAATGAATTTATAAAGTTGAGCTTGGGAATGCCCGCTTCAGCTAGGTCATGAAAACATTATGAAGATAATGTATTGTATTGTATCTTATTACAGGTCTCCTCCCAGCATTAAAAGAACTTCGGATCCTCATAATAAAGCATTTCACCCGATTAACGGCCTCATTCTTTAGGGGGCAATTGTTATAGACATTTTTGTGCCTTACAGCTCTAAACATGAAATGTCCATAAACCAAGGGCTCCTAAGTCCCTAAAAGTGTTGTTCTAACCCCTAAAGGAACAAGGTCAACAAATTACAACTTCTCCTAGAAGTTCTCCACCAGAAACTGCCCAGAATAAGTCAAAACGGGATCATTTCAGCTGCTCCACTGGCTAGGTGTGTTGCATAGCACCTAAATACACTGGCTAGGTGTGTTGCAACGCACCTAAATGCACTATGAGGGTGCGTTGGGCGAGAAATGACAAATGGCAGTGTCATTCCGCGAGGTGGAGAGACAATGGAAGCTTCCAGAATCTTCTCCTATGACACTTGCCTCACTGAATTTGACCAAGGATGAGTAAGAGGCCTTCAGTCTCCAAGTGGAAGCAAGAACTGACAGAGAGAAGACACCAATCAAATCACAAGCTGACTCATCCTCCTTGCGTACATCTATATATGGAATTTTGCACATTGTAAGGAATTGTTGTTGGTTTTGATAGAAACATCAGAGTATTGGGTGATTTATGCTTTGTTGGAGGTGAAGAGGGGCTTCTTTGCTAGGAGGTTGATGCTGGGTCAGGAACCATCGGTTGTAACTCCTCCTGGATCTTCTTGTTTATCAATAAAAACTATTTGAGTTTCTCCTCCATGATTTTGTATCATTGATGCTTGTTACATTTGTATGGTTAACTTAAATCTGATCCTAAGTTGTTTATGAATATAGATCCATGTCTTTGTCAAGGATAATTTTCCTCCTGGATCTTCTTGTTTATCAATAAAAACTATTTGAGTTTCTCCTCCATGATTTTGTATCATTGATGCTTGTTACATTTGTATGGTTAACTTAAATCTGATCCTAAGTTGTGTATGAATATAGATCCATGTCTTTGTCAAGGATAATTTTAGGGGCGAATGTTCGCCCTTTGGCAAAATTAAGGGGTTCTAAATTTTTAGTGGGCGAATATTTTGTATCATAGTACATTTTTACAAATCACCTCAAATAGCCCACCTTATTTTAAGGGAGAGGGTAAAAAAGGTAAATTTAGCCCTTGAAATTAGGACTTACAACCTTCCATTCGCCCATTTTCAAGAATAGGTTTTATTTAAGTGAATCCATTCGCCCATTTTCAAAAATAGGTTTTATTTAAGTGAATCCTATGGGCCAAATACCATATTTATAAAAGAGGTATGGTAAATTAATAAAAATATAAATAAATGAGAGGTATGGTAAATAAATAAAACATTTTTTATATTTACTCCATAAGTCACCTTATATACATGTAAGGGTGTAAACAAATAAAAATATAAGTAAAGTGGAGGTATGGTAAATAAATAAAACGTCTTTTATACTTACTCAAAAGGTATGGTAAATAAATAAAATATAAATAAACTAGACGTATCGTAAATAAATAAAACCTCTTTTTATATTTAGTCCATAACCCTCCTCCTATTTATGACGGCTCAAGAAAGAGGCTTTATTTAAGTGAATCCTATGGGCCAAATACCATATTTGTAAAAGAGGTATGGTAAATTAATAAAAATATAAATAAACGAGAGGTATGGTAAACAAATAAAACATTTTTTTATATTTACTCCATAAGTCACCTTATATTTACGAACACTCAAAAAATGGGTTATATTTAGGTGAAACCTATGGCCAAAATACTATGGGACAAATACCATGGATTAGATTGATATTAATACCATGCCAAAAATCATTATTAACCCTAATATTAGAATTAATAAAAATAAAAATGGCACATGGTATTGACCCATGGTATTCACCAAAATGACACATGGTATTGACCCATGGTATTCACCTGGAATGTAGCCTATTTAAATGGGGGAATTAAACTAGCATGTAGCCTATGCTAAGATTCACTAGGACTTTACAAAGTTTTATTATTTAGTGAAAGACTCGCCAAGATCTTACAAGATTTTATAATTGAGTAAAATATTCGCCATGCCTAGTGAGAGATTCGCCAAAAAGTTATATATACATATTATATTATTGATAAAATCGCCTTCCATTTTTCCTATATACCATGGAGATTCGCCCATTTATTATATTTATAAATTTGGGGGGGTTCTTAAAATTTTCCCTGGTCTTTGTATAGTTTTCTTCTTCTGTGATCTTACAGGTACTTGGTGAAGCTGGGAAAGTAAGGGAGCAAGTAGCTGGAAGCTATCAAAGAAGAGAGGGATTGGATCAAAGGATTAGCGCAAGACACATGTTGGTTCTTTCTATTCCTCTCTGTCTATAGTTCATAAAGGAAATACAAAAGTAGTTTTTCTCTGTTTGTTTCTAAGGCAGCTGTCACACCTTAGTGGGATAGAGCAGTTCTAAATAGACACTTTTCCCGGTAACACCCTACCTCATGCTCTGTCTCTAATACCACCGGTGGAACGCTGAAGAAATCACAGGAGATGAAGTCCTCCCAGGAAATACCCTGCAATCCCAACTGATGGTCCACCAAAATCCGGATGAGAGAAAAATCATAGACACTTTTTAGCTGCTATCGAGGGGTCTTGTGTTGCATGAAGTTTTTCATCTTCTCTATGTTGTTGCAAATGAAAAATGGCAGGTTCATCATCCGGACCCTCGTGAAGTGCATGAGAAACCTGATGTGATAGGCATAAAGGCGAGAAAACCTCCCCTTGCAACTGAAATACTTCATGATCAATCTCATGAGTGGGGCATACTCATCCCTCAAAAATCTAAATGGAAAAACTCTGGTGAGCTGTCTCAAACAGATGTCCTTGATGTGAGGCTCATAATGATGCCTCTCCACCTTCTTTTTCTTATGCCACTGTTCCCCAATGTTCGGTATTCCTGTTGCCACTGATATGGTTTCCGGTGTCAATGTGAAAGTGACCCCAGCCAGGACAGATTGACGTCCCCGTAGATGAAGTGCAAAAAGACGGGCCAACTGATCATGATGGACTCTGACATTTTCCAACCTTTGACAAAATTCATAACATGCCAAGTGCTGGAAATAAGACATGGCAATAGGGCATGCCTGCAGCTCAGTGAGGGTGTTTGGCTCATCTCTAAGATGTCTGCCACTCCAGTGATGTCTCCTTTCGGCCCTTTCTCCCGAAGCTGTGTCACTGTGGGTCTCCTCCTCATATTCTAATGAAACTTCTGATGCCATTACTGTTGTTTGTACCCTGAATTTTATGCTGCTCTTGAATTCCAATGAAGCTGGTAGTTGCCCTGAAAATCTGCCACCAAGGGGACAATAAAATAGGGAGTATTAGGAGAGGAATGATGAAATGGGAATAGGGGCTAAAGGGAGAGATTTATCAGGGATTTGGGAGTGTTTTGGGTATAGTATTGATGGGGTAGGGTTTGAATTTATTTTGGTAGGGTTTGGGTTTTTTGAGTCATAGGAGGAGGGGGAAAAGGAATATGATTACAGTGGTGTTAGGGTGATGATAAGGGGAAAATGATGCAGGGAAAATGGTGATAGGGGTAGGGTAGGAGAACACTTTGACAACACTGTTACTGTAGCAAAAACCCTAGGAGCTTGATTTCTTTGTGTCTTCTTTTGTTTACTAAAAAAAATTTTGGCATTAGATTTATACTCATCAAAATCATGGTATTCTTCTCAAGTTTAATGCCAAGAGTGAAGGTAGTTGGTCTACCTCTCAAGTTTGATAGGCATTCACAAAAATTTTAGGCAAATTGGTGGTTTTCTGGGCTTATATCTCTGTGCGCCGCATGCACTGCCTAGTGCGCCGCGTGCACTGCCCAGTGCGCCATGTGCACTGCCCAGTGCGCCACGTGCACTGCCCAGTGCGCCACGCGCTCTGAGTGCGTCGCGCCAGTGGCATTTTTACACTGTGAACCGGCTCCCAGTGCGCCGCGCACAATGAGTGCGTCGTGCCTCCTTGTGTGTGCGTTGCGCACTCAGAATTTCACCATGAATTGCTTACAGGGATAGGGAAAGGGTTATATAGTTGTTTTAGGGTGGGGTTCTTAGGAAAAATGGTCAAGGGGAGATGAGAAACATGATGGGTGAGGGCACAAGGGGAATGTAGTGAAACCTTGGTGCTATCATCACATTTTTGTAACCCCAGCCATCGTTTTCTTGGTGATTTTTTTCATGGTTGACCTTATGCTTTTGGGTGACATTTAAACATCTCATAAACACCATATCAATGACAAAATTGATGGAGAAGAGGTGTCCACAGGGCCTACCTCTTGTTTTGCTAGCCTTCACCAAGACTTGAAGCGGTTTGGCAATTTTTTATGCCCCTGGCTGTGTGCGTCGCACACCAAGCCCAGTGCGCTACGCGCTGGGTGTGCATCACACCCTTGTAAATTTCCCACTGCGGGCTGGCTGCGTGTGCGTCACGCCCTCTGTGTGCGCCGCACTCCTTGGTGTATGCGCCGCGCCCTCGAAATCCAACTCTCACTCACTCAAACACTCACAATTTCGCTTTCTCACTTTTGCAATGTCTCTCCAAAGCTTGCAAGAGCACAATGCTTTTGGTTTGGGTCAAAACATGTATTTATAGCCTTGGAGGAGATGGGTTTGATTTTTGTCTCTTTGAAAACCCCTTTTCTAATGTTGAGTTTTGCACTTTTTCATTGACCTTTAGACACACTGATTTTCACTTTCCCTTTGACATTTTGGCTCAAATGATGAAATTTTCGGCACCTCTTTGCAGGGACTGTACGACAGAGCATTGGGCCATGTAAATCATAACTGCATCTGAAAAGTCAACTGGTGATTTTTTGAAAAAAATTTGTCATAATTGAGCTTGTTTGACTTTTCTTCAAAACAGAGTTTTGAAGAAGAGTCGAAGTCTCTTCAGGTGATGATGAAGCTTTCTGAACCATAGCTGTGTAAGGCCTCCCTCTGGCCTGCATGGCTTGTTCTGGACATGTTTTCAAAGACCAAATTGATGAATTCCTAGACCCAATCATAAAAAATGACTTTGTCCTGTAAAGGACCAGACCTGGACTGTCATGAGCTTCGGTGATTATGGACCAAGACCTGAGCCAGCAGGGGCTAGACATGAGGGAAAATGACTAGCATGACTTTCTCTTTCAGATCATGGCATGTCCCTAGCGAAATTCAGCTGAGCGAATGGAGCGGGACACCTAAAATTGAAATGCACAAAGAGTTTTGGTCTCTGACGGAGGGCTGACCAGACCGACTCTAACAAGATGAGACTGACCACACAGATAGGAGAATATGAAATGGAACAGGTTATTCTGGATCTGGGGTCAGACGTGAATGTTTTACCAAAGCAGACTTAGGAGCAGATGGGAAGACTCGCGCTGTAGTGGTCTCCGATTTAGTTAAGGATGGAAAAACAATAGAAGATCATCCCCATGGGATAGCTACAAGGGGTAACTGTAGATATTGAAGGCGTGAGCACATTAGATGACATTGAAGTAATAGAAATTGTGGATGACAACAACCCCTACCTTGCACTCCTTGGCATTGATTGGGCTACTAACATGAATGGGGTAATCAACCTAAGGAATTGAAAGATGATATTTGAAAAGAAATTGCTTCATGTAATAGTACCCCTAGACCCTGTTGAAGGATCGTGCTATACTGAACCAGTCCGCAATTACGAGAGCGATGATGATTTGGACAACATATATAAATAACAACGTGAGACCAAGATTGGGTGAATTCAATAATGGATGGACAAATATCGGATCGCGAGAGTTCCTACACCTAAAACTCTGATGAAGAATTAGAGCACTGGCAGAATTGGCTCCATGAAGTAACAACGTTGAGTTGTAACATGATGCCCCGGTCACTGCGTTGTGTATCGTTAGAGGTAAGAAATATTCCCACTTACGATGGTTTGAATGATGTAGATGTGTTTTTGGATGCATTTTAGAGGGGCGTACCAGAAAAGTAGCGCTTCCAGGCATTGGACTGGTCACTGCGTCCTATGCCCACAAGATGGTGGGGTACGCATAAAGGTAGCTTTGATGATTGGCGCAAGTCTAGGAGGATGATGAGAGCACACTTTAGGAAGCTGAAGGTATGAATGACATACAAATATGATAGGAAAGATGATCCACATGCACACTTGGCCAAATGGGCTAAGGGTTATGGAGAGAAGCCAAAACCTGAATGGGTGCACTTGTTCTGTCACACCTTGTATGTCATCCCGATGAACTGGTAATTGGAAATAGAGCTCTGCCATGGAAGAGGTGAATGGGATATTCTATGTGAAGGATTCATAATGACGTTCATCTTTGAAGATGGGTTTAATTGTATTGACAAAGCGCTACAAGAAGTGAAAGCAGAAATCTTTAGGATACTGTAGGATCCTGGATTTGATTCAACCCGATTGGACTAATCAGCAGAGACATGCGCCGGAATGCTATAATGTGACTACTGAAGGAGAACACAAGGATCCACAAAAAATTAATATCCCTGAATCTGAGGGTCACCGTGAGGTCAAGGGACTGCAGATTGAGAATCATGATATAATTGTGCCACTAAAAACGAAACAAGTAAATATTGGTACGGAGGTGGAGCCCAAATTCGCAAAGATCAGAGATTACTAGGATGAAGTGATGGTACATAAGGTCACCAAATTTCTTCGCGAATACCAAGATTTGTTCCCTACCAAGTCTACAGAGCTAAAGGGGATAATAGGAGACCTAGGCGTTATGAAGATCACATTAAAACCTGACACAAAGTCGATTAAGAAAGACCTTACCGTCTCAATCCAAAGTATAAGGAGAAGGTCTGCTTAGATCTAGACAAGTTGTTGTTATGAAACCAGCTCACAAAAAAATAGAAAAGAGAGATAAACGCCTTAGAATTCAGCCTCTTCGAGGGGGCAACCTCCTTTACATTACACAAATGAACAATTCTTAGATGATACAAATGAAAAGACTTCATTTCTATATATAGGAGTCTAAGGGGTCATAATATAATCAGAGCTGACATAACAATAATAATGTAATGGCACAATAATAAAAATAGTGGGCTTCTATGGGGCACAATAATAAAAATATGGGGACTAAATGGGCACAACAATATAATAAGGGGGTTGTACTAATAACAATAAGGGGTTACAATAGTAGTACAGGGACCTAACATGCCCCTCTCCTTCAGAATGTGTTGTCCTCAATGCTTGAGTAGTTCGTGATGCTCATGTATAAAATTCTTGTCCTCCCATGTGGAATCTTCAGAAGGTAAGTTCTTCCAATTGATGAGATACTCTAAAATTGATCAATTTCATATTTCTTGGGTTCTTGTTTCTATGACTGCTCCAGGCTCCAATATAATTTTTCCTTCCTTGTCAAGTTCTGGCAATATTGTTTGAACTAGGATATTCTGCAACTTTTGAATGAGTGGCCACACTTCTTTGTCCTTCTTCCATTCATATCTTGTTTCCTTTATCCAATCTAGTTGGATAATAGAAATGGCGCACAACAATGCTTCCATATCCTCATCCTTTCTTGATAGTGCATCTGCCACAACATTTTGCTTCCCTTTTTTATAGATAATTTCAAATTCATAACGCAACATCTTTGTGACGCATTTTCTTTGCTCTTCAGAGAATAATCTTTGTTGTAAAAAGTATTTAATACTATCATGATCTGTTTTTACCTTGAAGTGTCTTCCCATTAGGTAAGGTCGCCATTTCTCAAGTGCATGTAGTATTTCCAATATTTCCTTCTCATAAATAGCTTTCTTGAGGGACATTTGTTTTTATGTATGTAACCATAAAAATACCCAATTTCCTACATCAAAACTTCTTATATTGCAATGCTGATATGTGTGTTGTTTCATTCGATTCTGCACCAAAGTGGTGTTATCCTTTAAAAGTTGGAGAACTTGTTTTTGATACTCAATGTGATCTTTCACTACTTGAATCTTTTTCTTCTTGATATGTCCCTCTATATTGAGAGTTTGAGGAGTGGTAATTTCTTCTAGTGCATTACAAGATATGGTCGGATTCATTTCTTGATGCTCTATGTGATCTTTCACTTCTTGAACATTTATCTTCTTGATATGTCCTTCTATCTTGATAGTTTGAGGAGTGCTAATTCTGGCCATTGCATTACAAGATAAGGTCGGATTCATTTCTTCTTTCTTGATGTGGTGTTTCACTTCTTGAACCTTTTTCTTCTTGATATGTCCTTCTATCTTAAGAGTTTTAGGAGTAGTAATTCTTTCTAATGCTTTACAAGATATGGTCGAATCCATTTCTTATTTCTCTGGGGATGGTTCCTGGTGTATATACTCTTCTTTTGATGTTTCTTGATCCTTTTCTTCCTCCTCTCCACAATCAATGTAAAATAGTTTCTTCTTAGCATACTTATGACCTTTAATGTATTTGTTATCACAATTGTAACAAAGCCCTTTTTCTCTTTGTTCTTCCAATTGTTGTGGTGTAACCCTTGTAGGCTATGGAAGGCTAGGATAAACAACTCTTCCATATATATAATTGTGAGGGGTAGACTTCCTTGTTTCCATAATTTTTCTTTCCACTTTGTAACAAAGCCCTTTTGCTCTTTTTTCTTCCAATTGTTGTGGTGTTGCTCTAAAGAAGGTGTTTCTCTTATTATCCTCATAATGTGCTATAATTTCCTTCGTGAAAATTGACCACGTAACAAGTGGTTTATGAGAACAAAGCCCTTTATACCATAAAAATTGATCTTGTTCTAAATATAAAGATGCAATACATACATTTTGTAACAGTGGTACACCATGTAGATCAAAATATTTCTCCATCTGTAGTATCCAATTTACTGGATCCTTGCCATCAAACTTCCTCATCTCGATTTTTCTTGATTTTAGGAGCTCGATATTGAAATGACTGTAACTCTGTAATTTCAGATCTCCAAGTTCTGAAATTTTTTCCTACAGTAGCTCTCTGAGTTCTCTTTCTAACCCCACAAGTCTTATCAGAATTTGATTATCCAAGAAAGAGTTATGCCAAATCTCCAACGGTGACCTGATTATAGACTAGTTCAGTAGAGCAAACTTATACGACGTGCCACGTCTCACTTTTTAGACCTTAGTGCCTGAAACTAATATACACAAAACTACAGGAAGTTCTCTTTCTAAAACTTCTTCCGAAATTTCAATCTGATGATCAGAACAAAAGTTATGACTATTTTCCCCTGGTCACCTCTTTGGAATGTAATTCGGGAGTCTGCCAAATATCTAACTTCCTCATATAATATCTATGAAAATATAGCAAGTGAAGATCTGAAATTCGGACCTGAGGTTCAGACCAATTTCTTCTCAAAGGGGTTTTTTTCGCTTCTGAAATGTCGCAGAAAACAAGTTATAGCGAAAATGCCACAATGACCTGTTTGGAGTAGCAAAACCCTAGAATCCAAAGCTCTGATACCAAATGTTATGAAACCAGCTCACAAAAAAATAGAAAAGAGAGATAAACGCCTTAGAATTCAGCCTCTTCGAGGGGGTAACCTCCTTTACATTACACAAATGAACAATTCTTAGATGATACAAATGAAAAGACTTCCTTTCTATATATAGGAGTCTAAGGGGTCATAATATAATCAGAGATGACATAACAATAATAATGTAAGGGCACAATAATAATAATAGTGGGCTTCTATGAGCAATAATAACAATATGGGGACTACATGGGCACAACAATATAATAAGGGGGTTGTACTAATAACAATAAGGGGTTACACTAGTAGTATATGGACCTAACAGTTGCTCGTGGTAGGCATCATTGAGCCCATAGAAGAATCTGATTGGGTAAGCCCAATGGTGGTACAGGAAAAGAAGCAGAAGGATGAAATAAGGATATGTGTAGATCTCAAGAAGCTAAATGATGCTTACGTATATGATCCCTTCCTGACTCCAGTCACTCATGAGGTATTGGATAATGTAGGCGGCCACAAAGCATACTCCTTCACTAATGATTCTTTGGGTACCATCAGATCAAAATCGCACCTGAGGGTAGAAGGAAGATGACCTTTGTGACTAAGTGGGGATGTTTTTAGTACACTGTAATGCCTTTTGGATTGAAGAATGCACCTGCGATTTTTTCGCACGTAGTCATTACTGCATTCAAAGAATTCATTCATAAGTTTCTAGAGGTGTACTTTGATGACTGGACTATGTTTGGGTTGGTGAAACACCATTTGGCAAGTCTGTGCCTAATGCTAGATACTTGTCGAAGGTACTAGATTGTGCTCAATTTGAAGAAATGCCTATTTTGTGTTCATTTTGGGACCTTGCTGGGTAATGTGGTTTGTAGACAAGGACTGATGGTAGATCCCATGAAGATCGTAGTGATACTTAAATTGGAGGTGGCGAGGAGCGTGAAATAGTTGCGCACAGCCTTAGGACACACTAGGTATTATTGGAAGTTTATCAAGGGTTATGCCCAGATACCCGTTCCTATGGAGAAGTGTTATAGACATATTTGGGCACTGCAACCCCAATCACATATGTCCATAAACCAAGTGCTTCTAAACCCCTAAAAGTGTTGTTTCATACCATAAAGGAACAAGGTCAGCTGATTACATCATCTCCCAGAAGTTCTCCATGAAAAACTACTTAGAACTGTTCAAAACAGGACCATACAGACTGCTCCATGCATAGGGTGTGATGCATCTCACCTATTACTCACGGGGGATGCAATGCATACTGGAAAGCCCTTCTATAGGGTGTGATGAGTGAGAGCAAACAAATGGCAGAAGCAGTTTGCTAGGTGGAAACCAAGAGAATCTTCTAGAAACTGCTCATATGACACTTGCCTCTCTGAATTCATGCAGGGATGAGTAAGAGATCTGAAATCTCCAAGTGGAACCAAGAACTATCAGTGAAATGAAACTAATCAAAATCCCAGAAGTTGACTCACTCTCCTATAAACATATATATATGGATCCCTCATCCTAGAGATCCAAAGGCTGGAATTTTGTAATTTGCAAGGAAGTGTTGTTGGTTTCTCTTTGAAGACATTGTTGGGTGATCTTGCTTTGTATGAGGTGAAGAGGGATTTCATGCTGGGAGGATGATGCTAGATTAGACAGCCTGTTGTAATCCTCTCCTCTACTACTTCTATCAATAAAGCTATTTGAGTTTTCCTCCACATGCTTGTATATCTCTGAATCTTGTATTTGTATATGCATCTATATGGTTAGTGTATATCTAATCCTACATTATTTATGGTTATAGATCTCTATGATTTGATGGTATTTTGTTTCCTTGACTCTACAGGTGTTCTTTGAAGTAGGAAAAGCGATAAAGGAGTGGCAAAAGCTCTATCAAGGGAGAGAGGAAACAAACAAGGAGACTAGCGAAAGACTGAAGTTGGTACTCTCTGCTTCTCTCTCATCTATCTCTCATAAAGGAAAACACAAGTAATTTTAGTTTGTTTGTTTCTAAGATAGCTACCCATCTTAGTGGGACTAGCAGCTCTGAATGGACACTAGTTTTCCCGATAACAAAATGGGGACTCCACTAGGGAGCCAATAGTTTGTTTGTTTGGTTACTGTTGTTTGCTTTATAAACAACAGACGGAGCCTGAATTTAAGCCAGCTAGCCTTCGAACTGCTTTTGCTATGCAACTGCAAAGTAGATCAATGCTGCTTCAGTCAATCTCCAGGTTGGTTTATGAACTGAACATCTAGCTTGAAAACATCCTAAGTGCCCTGGTGGTAGCTCAAATAACCTCATTAGATCAACCCCTATACTTTGTGTTTACTGACAATCATTAGCTCAGCCTAAATCCCTGAACTTAGCTACAAATTGTGAGTGAAAACCAAGCACAGTATCATCCCTGGACCATCGCACTGTCTCTTCTTGGAAACCTGGATGCATCGCACCTCCCGTGTGTTGCAGGTGAGATGCATCCCTGTTTCCCTATGTTACAGGTGCGATGATTGACTAAAACGGTTTGTGCCGCCAGATTTTGGTTTTTTCTTCATTGTCTTTAGCTTTATTCAGTAGTTTTGTTGTCTATGATCAGTATATCTCTGTTGAAACCATCTTCCTTTGCATTATTTAGCCTCCATTAGAAGGAATTGTGAATGTTTTTTATGTATTTTTCATCATTTATAGTTCTCCTTTGCAAATAGTAGCTTAATCGAACTGTTGTCTTTTGATTTGAAAGTGTCGCAAGTGTCATTTTCAGTGAAGAAAAAGAGTGTCACAAAGCATTCCTCTTTTAGATAGTCGATTGCACTTTTGCCATTGTATTTGATTTGAATCACTAGTATTTGAAGTGTCGAAAGCAATTTTAAATTCGAAATCACAAAGTGTCATCTTGGCTTTACTTTCGTTTTTTGAAAAGAAAATTGTTAATACTGTCGCTTTGAAAGAAGATAGTTCAGATCTATACTTTGTTTTCTTTTTGTCATTCTCAAATTAAGGAAACTGAAAAGCAATACATGCATGTGCATTTGCATTAAGACTGCATGCTGAAGTTGATTTAGGAAAAGTGTTGTGTGCTCTCCGCTCTATGTTGAAAGAATTTCATTTCTCTTTCCTTAGTAGCTAGGATTTTCATTGCAAAAAGAAAATAAACGACTGTTTATCATCTTAGATTGCATATTTAGGAATTGTATATCTACATCACGCAGTGAACCTTAAAAGAAAACTTCTTAAGAAAGATCAACTATAAAAAAAACTTAAATGAACATGAAAATGCTTTGGAACTTAACGCACAACACTTAGAAGTCTAGGCTAGAGATGTATTATGGCGTCGTAAAGCCTAGTAACTATCGCTTTCATCATAGGTTGGGTGATTCCTCCTCTTTGAGATGACAAGTGCCAGTACAGACTTGTGCTGCCACGTACCGTTGAGTATATATTGGGAGACCACAATAGGCTACATCCTTTATCCTTAGGAAGTCATGTCTGCCACCCTATCGATCGCAATGCATTGAACACAACATTCAGGAAGATTGACTACTGTACCGTAAAAAGTATTCTGCAGTTTTGTGATTGGTTTGGTAATCCCTCTGTCTAGATTTCCAGAGTAGTAACTTTCGTTCCTTTTCAGACTCCTTAAAAGAAAAGGTCCATAAGAGCACTTGTCATTTTAGGCTCATTAAAAATCGAAGGTGACTAGAGTCATCTTTAGCTTTTTCTCGACTCTTAATAATTGAAAGAGCAAGTTGTGTCAAAGCGTCATAAAATTTATTTTAATCAGAATAATGTCACTTTTCCCTCATTGGTCTTTAGGTTGATAAATGGAGTCTACCAATCAAAGATTTCCCCTTGGAGGAAATCCTAGTCCCTTCTCTTCTTAGGGAGATGTTGGTGCTCCACATATGGCTACATTGTCCCTTCTAAGACTCACAATTTGCCTACCAGTTTGGCTTTTCTCAACCTCTGTCGTTCAAAACACCGCAATTCCTCCACATTCCAATTAGAAACCAGATGAAGTTGCTCCCCAATCTTCTACTTTATTTGTTTCTCCCTCTCCTTCTTCCTCTTCGCTTGGTGAATCTAGTAACACTAAAAACCAAGTAACTGAGAAGAAGAAGAAAGGGAAGGAGAAGAAGAAGAAGAATACAATAGCAAAAGCAGGCAACTGTGCATCATCTAGCGAAAATCCACACACTGCACCTTCCAAACCTAAATCTCCATGTGTCATTTGCAAGGGAGACCACTATTATCGAGATTGTCCCTGCATCCCACAGATCTTGAGGGACTGGTCTCCCCACTTGCACGATCCGTTGTCTTCAACCGCTGATGATCATGTTGAGAGCACACCATCAACTAGTGAAAACGAAGTCAATGGACAAAAAGGAAGATCTAAATTTCCTTGTAGACTGTGTGAAGGCGATCATGCCCTCCACCGTTTTCCCTTCCTAGACGAAGCTAAAAGAATCTTGGATAACCGTCCTACTTCACCACAACAACTTCCTCCTGGATACAAGAAACTCTTGCCAAGTCCATCGCTAGTTGAAAATCCGACTGACACACCTTTGTTGTTGATCGAAGCATCTGCCATTGAAGATAGACACTCTGAGTCCACACCAGACCAAAGTCAACAGGTCGAGATGGCAGTCGACCCAATCTTTTCTTTAGAGGGTCCACCTTCAGATGATACTGTCACCAAAGAGAATGAGAACAACACCGTTCAAATTCTTTTCATAAACACAAACTCCAATGAACATGGGGGCAGTCTACCCATTCCTTTACCGTAGGAAGGAAGTTCGTCAGAGGTTTATCTGACTGTTTATTCGGTCCCACCTCCAAGAAATCTAGTCATTTCCTTTGATTGGAATCTACTAAGCAGACCCCGCCTACCATCTAATGTACCATTCCGAATCATAGTACAAGCTTACAGAATGATCAGGGTTGGTACTATCATAGATGAAGGGGCTTCTATGAGTATCCTTTCCTCAACTGCTTGGAAAGTGCTTGGTTCACCATCACTTCTACCTAAGATTCGAAATATGACAGGCTTCAACAAAGGAACCAATCGACCATTAGGGATTCTTCCAAATTTTCCTATAACTTTGAGAAGGAAAACCGTTCATCTAAATGTGATGGTAGTCCAAGGTCCTCTAGATTACAATCTACTCCTTGGACGTGACTACATTTATAGCATGGGAGCTATTGTTTCCTCACTCTTCCAAGTGATGTGTTTTCCACATGAAGGCAGAGTGGTCCACCTAGTTGACCAGCTTTCATTCCCTAGTTCGAACATAGCTATTAGTTAAATGCCATCCCTAACTGGTCTTTTTGCACAAGGAATATCTAATCAATCTACAGTCCGTCCACCTGATGATCGTGAGTGATTCGGTGATTGTGACTGAAACCTAGGATGCATGCACCCTGGTCTGCTTCAGCAAGAAAACCCCAAATATAAGGGAGGTTTCCACATAGGAATATGACTATTCTGATACCCCTGTCTATTTAGGAAAATGGATTTGGACTAGAAAAGGTTCCCTCGTCAAAGGTTATGTGATTGGCACTCACAACAGTCACCTTTGTCCATTTCGATGGACATCACCAAGGAAGTGTTTTGTCTGCAACGTGGATGGAACAATCTTGCTAATGTAAGAACTTCCATATGGTGACCTAGAAACTCTACTTTATACCTGGCGGCATGCAAACCCTTTTTGTACGCAAGTGAAAAAGTGACCAGCGTAACTCTAACACCGTAGTTTTACTAACTTCAACTGCTTAAGTTAGGTGATTGGTCTGATCCACCATTCATCTTTTCCAGGACCAACGAAAATGGCAAAGAAAAGGAGACTGTTTCCCACTGAGAGACTATCCTACCTAACCTTAGTAGTTCTTTAACCCTTAGGATAGTACTTGGTCGTTCCTCGCTTGCATAATGAAAGGCTCCAGGAGAAAAGTTGCACATGGGGCAAGCTCCCTAAAAAATTAACCTACTAATGAGACATCCTTATTATACAACTAGCACGAGCAGTTTTACACAAAGTTCAAGCCTGTTAAAAAATAAACCTAGCAATGAGAAAATGTTCCCCCAGAGTTTATGCTCATTAAAAAATGAACCCCACCTCTAGTAAATAATAATTGTGATCACATAATTATTAGCTTTTGAACCTTGGTTGTGTTCTCACCATCACCTCCACTCTTTTTTAGCCGATCATACGTCTCCATTTGATTGTTTACCCTTTTGAGGAACAGCTATGACGAGTGATTATATTAGCCACTTTCTTTACACTTCCATGATTGAAAAGTTCCAAACTTTACCTAGAACCAGTTGCTATCCAAAAACATCACTCGTTCCTCAAAAAACAAGTCTCCTTTAAGATATTTTCATCTGACTCATAAAATATGAAAAGATTGCCGAGCAATTGGCCTCTCCAGCTTGTTAAAATGATCGGAAGTGCCATCCCTCCTCTATATTTTAATCTTTTTGGACCTGAGGGATTATTACACAAAAAGATCGAGCTCTTGTCTTGTTTGGCTCATTAAAACTATCAAAAAGTCATCCCTTTTGTATTATTTTACACTTTTTCGGACTTAAGGGATTACATTATGAAAAAGGACCACTAGAGTTGCCTTTCTGTCCCTTTTTGGACTCTCTAAAATTGAAAAGGACCAAGTTATCTTTTTCGTTAAACTCATTAAAACAATAGCGACAAACTTGTCCATGCAGACAAGAGCAAGTTTCAATGTCACTAGGCTCGTTAAAACATAGCATGAAGATAATGTATTGTATCTTATTACAGGTCACCTTCTAGTTCAAAAAACCTTGGACCCTTATTATAAAGCATCTCAACCGACATCAAAATATTTACGACCTCATGCTTTAGAGGGAAACTGTTATAGACATATTTGGGCACTACAACTCCAATCACATATGTTCGTAAAATAAGGGCTTCTAAATCCCTAAAAGTGTTGTTTCATACCCTAAAGGAACAAGGTCAGCTGATTACATCATCTCCCAAAAGTTCTCCATGAAAAAATACTCAGAACTAGTCAAAATAGGACCATACAACTACTCCATGCATAAGGTGTGATGCATCTCACCTATTACACACGTGGGGTACGATGCATACTAGAAAGCCCTTCTGTAGGGTGTGATGAGCGAGAGCAGACAAATGGCAGAAGCAGTTTGCTAGGTGGAAACCGAGAGAATCTTCTAGAAATTGCTCATATGACACTTGCCTCTCTGAATTCGCCTAGGGATGAGTAAGAGATCTGAAATCTCCAAGTGGAACCAACAACTATCAGTGAAATCACACTAATCAAAATCCTAGAAGCTGACTCACTCTCCTGTAAACATCTATATATGGATCCCTCATCCTAGAGATCCAAAGGCTGGAATTTTTTAATTTGCAAGGAAGTGTTGTTGGTTTCTCTTTGAAGAGATTGTTGGGTGATCTTGCTTTGTATGAGGTGAGGAGAGCTTTCATGCTGGGAGGATGATGCTGGATCAGACAACTTGGTTGTAATCCTCTCTTCTACTACTTCTATTAATAAAGCTATTTTAGTTTTCCTCCATATGCTTGTATATCTCTGAATCCTGTATTTGTATATGCATCTATATGGTTAATTTATATCTGATCCTACATTATTTATAGTTATATATCTCTATGATTTGATGGTATTTTGTTGCCTTGACTCTACAGGTGTTCTTTGAAGCAGGACAAGCGAGAAAGGAGTGGTGAAAGCTCTATAAAGGGAGAGAGGAAACAAGTAAGGAGACTAGCGAAAGACTGAGGTTGGTACTCTCTGCTTCTCTCTCATCTATCTCTCATAAAGGAAAACACAAGTAATTTTAGTTTGTTTTTTCCTAAGATAGCTACCCATCTTAGTGGGACTAGCAGCTCTGAATGGACACTAGTTTTCCCGATAACAAGAAGTTGTTGAAAAAGGATGTCACGTTCTGTTGGAATGAGGACTATAAGAAAATCTTGGATGTATTGAAAGAAAATATGGTCATAATAAGCTGCTCTTCTTCTATCAAGCTTCAAGTTGCCCTGATGATGGATCCCGGTTGGGGTTTGAAACGTTGGCAGAACAATTCTCTTACTGTGGAAACTCCGATGACTGAATCAAAAATATTGTACCACAGAGGTCTCAAATCCAGAAAAATATGGTCATCGCGCCTATTTTAGTCTTCCTAGATTGGAAGAAGGAGTTTCACGTACAGGTAAATGCGTCATGTATAGCACTAGGAGTAGTAGTAACACAGGCTAGCAAACAATAATTGGACCATCCTATAGCATTCGCAAGAAAGAAGTTATCCAAGGCCAAGGAGAACTATTCCACCACCGAGCGCAAAGGGTTATCCATGGTATACGCGCTCTAGAAGTTTAGACATTATTTATTGGGTTGACACTTTAAAATGTATACAGATCATTCCGCGTTGAAATACCTGGTCAATAAGCTTGTGTTGGGGGGAAGAATCTATAGGTGGTTGTTATCATTCCAGGAGTATGATTTTGAGGTTATTGTGAAGCCTATATGACTAAATGCGGGACCAGACCATCTGTCGCACATCGAAACAGGGGAAGAGCCCACTAATTTGGAGGAGGGATTGCCTGACGCATAGCTATTTGCAATACACATCACAGATGGTCACTTTGAAGACATCATACACTTCCTAACAAAAAGAACTACCTCGAAAGGTTACACCATCTAGCAGAAGGAGATAGTGGTGCGCACAATAGACTTTTCTACCATTACCGAGCATCTGTACAAAATGGATTCTGATGAAGTATTATGATGATATGTACCAGAGTTTGAAAGGAGCAGTATCCTCGCAGATGCTTATGGGGGCATCGTGGGAGGCCATTATGCAGGAAGAGCAACCACGTACAATATTCTACATGCAGGGTTGTGGTGGCCAACCCTCCATCAGGATTCAAAAGCTTACTGCAAGGCATGCGATGTATGTCAAAGGACTGGTAGGCCATCACTAAGGGAGGAGCTGCCCCTGAATCCACGAATGGCATTACAACCCTTTGAGAAATGGGCGATAGATTTTGTGGGACCCATTCAGCCCCAAGCAAAGAAGACGGGAGTGCGGCACATTATCACCATAACTGAGTATTTGAATCAATGGGCAGAGACATAACCTGTGAAGGAGTGCACAGGTGTGACCGCTACAAAGTTTCTCTTTGAGTATGTACTGACATGATTTGGGTGTCCAAAGCTCCTGATGAGCAATCACAGTACACACTTTCTGAATGAGACGATCAACATGCTGACGGAGGAATTTCAAGTATATCACCAAAAAAGCATACCTTATCACCCACAGGCTAATGGGATGGTGGAAGCGTTTAATAAGGTGTTGGAAAATTCACTGACCAAGGTTTGCAATGCTCAGCGAAGTGATTGGGACCTTCGCATACCCGCAGTACTATGGGCCTATCAGACAACATGCAAAAAGTTGACCAGACAGACACCCTTTAGGCTTGTATATGGTGTTGAAGCAGTGATTCCCATGGAATACATTGTGCCTAGTCTACGCATAGAAGCACTCGTAGGTATGATGGATCACGGAGCCCTGGAAGAGAGGTTCACGCGGCTGGCTGAGTTTGAGGGAGAGAGATTTCTAGCTGGATTTCACCAACAGGTCCAAAAGCAGCGCAAAAAAGCATGGCATGATCGGCACATTAAGCTGCACACCTTTAAGGTAAATGATCTGGTTTTTTTATATGACAGCAAGTTTGAAAAATTTCCAGGGAAATTGAAAATGCACTAGTTAGGGCCTTATGTCATTAAGGAGATTACCGATGGTGGAGCAGTTCAGTTGGTTAAATTGAATGGAGATCCCTTCCTAAGAAAGGTGAATAGCAGCCGTTTGAAGCTATACACCGGTGGTCCGACTATGTGACTATATGAGTGTAGCATAGTCTTAATGCTCCAGGTAGCTGAAAGGAGGCGTGGGATTATAAACTACACTTCTCGGGTTGGGGAACTGTGCCATTGGAGGATTGTACGGAGCGAGAAAATGTCACAGGGTTCGCGACAGCGTGAAGGGAGTTGTGCTACCCGGGGAGAAATCATGCAGGTCAGCAGGAAAGTGACCATTAAAGTCATTGTTCATGATTTGACATTAGAAATGCGACCAAACAGAGCGGGTGGTTGGCAATTAAGACAAACTTTATGGGTAAGATCCTTGAAAATATGTCGCCAGTCCAACATTAATGAACCGAATGTGGGGGGAACGATCAGATTTGAATTCAAAATGACATATAAATTACAAGTGGCTGCCTAGCGAAAAACACTTGGCATTTTGAGAATTTTGTTACCAAGCTCTCAGGCGCACTTGAACCGTGAATTCTTTGAAGCTTTGGTAGCAAGTTTGGTGTTTGAGAAATTAAAAAAGGAGACACAAGAACTGTTGAATAGCATCATGTTGACACCCGCAGAAGCTGCGGACACCAAGGCAGTGACAGCCGAGGGGGTTGTTTCAAAAGTTGTTATGGAGGTAGCAGGAGCTACTCCAGAGGTTGTCAAGGTATTAGCTAAAGTTCCCAAATCACCAAGGACACCTAGACAGAAGCCAACCCCAACCAAGGAGAGTGCAAAGGATAAAAAGGGCAAGCAGGATGCAATACCAGTGCATGCATCGCTGAGAAGAAACCCACCGAAGGAAAATCCCACTGCACAAGAAAAGGGAAAAGCCATTAACCTAGAGCCGGAGGAGGAAGAAATTGAGGACATCCCAATGGATGAGGAGGACTTGGGGGTAGAAGTGGAGGAAGTTGAAGTCCAGGGTGTTGACCCTATCACTATGTTGCCCGAGTACGTCCCTCTGTGCAAGGGCAAGACCAAGGTGCCAAATGACATTGACGAGAGAAAGGTCCCCTTGCAAACCCCTTTGTTGCTAGATGAGATTGTCTTTGAAGGACCATGCTTGGGGTGGGTTTCTTTGTTAAAACTGGAAGATTGGGACTTAGCTAACCATGAGAAGTTCCCGCACTTTGCAACTAAGCATCTAATGCACCGCATTATTGTCACAACCACCGAGATGACAACATTGGAACTGTTGAAGCGGCTCAGAGGAGTAGACAAGGCAGGTTTGCTCAACCTACTATTGGTGTTGCACTACAACTATACCCCCATTACAGTCTTGGTCATCAAGCAGTGGTTATGCTTGGTGCATGATGGGTCTCTATGGCTGGAGGAGGCAGTACCCATCACACACAAATTGATCCATAGGATCACACGGCTACCCTACATAGGGGAAAATTCGGCCATGATGTTTTTACAGAAAAGGTGGCGAGTAGGCCCTCACGGAGGCCATGAAGGAGAAATTCAAGCTCGTGAAGAAGCCACGAGGCTATGCCATCTCAAGTATCAGTGACCCTACAGTCAAGGTGGCCACAAATATTTTGGTAGGAAAGGTTATGAGAAAGTGTCACGCAGATGAATTGTTGGCACCAGTCGGTTCTCTTACAACCCAATGTGCTAAAGGAGTCCAGTTCAATTGGGTGCACTATCTCTGCGATGAGTTCCTTGTGAACTGTCGCAAGGCACAGGAGCTTAGCAAGACCTTCCACTATGCGTGGCTCTTGTTGTTTATTATTTTGGTAGCATGGGAGCTGCCGGAAGATAGTCAATTCCCCTCGGTCATGCTGGACCTACCAGAAGCAGCAAAGAACACTTCACTGTGGGCGACCAAGGATTCTCAGCGCATCAAAGATAGCAAGATCTTTTGGATCTTGATGGAGATGAGCATTCACATGGTTATCAATCGCAAACTGCGATTATCGCCCACTGTGTTTTCCAACCTGTAGCGGTACGCGGAGTTCAAGGCAGACTTTCACCATGTGTCAATCACGGCACAGAAGGGCCCTGTGCATACATGGTACGACTTGCCTTACTTGGAAATGGATGACTCAATTAATGCAATACTTGATCACTGGCTAGCATAGTGGCGCACTACATCAGACTTGGTGGTGGGGGTGAGCAAGTCTGCCGCACAGTGAAAAAAGGAGGCCAAGCTCAAGATGGTGTAGCTGGATGAAAAGAGGGAGAAGGAGGCCACTGACAAGGCCCAGGCAGAGCACGATGCCACCTAGCAGATAGAAAAGCAGACAGGTGAAACAAAGCGTGGCTCTAATAAAGGAGCGAGATCGCCTTCACACGAGACAAAGGTAGAAATAGATGAGAAAACAGAGAAGCATGACGTGGACTTGCAGGTGACGTCGGCCCACCTCAAGCATCCAAGGGAACAAGAGAAAGGAGGGTCAAGGAAGAAATACAAGGCCACTAAGATGTCGTTGGACCCAATCACCCTCACACAGGGCAATTTGCATGACACTGGAGACATGGTGTGGGATGTCACCATAGAGGCACTATTGCAGTTTGAATAGCAGCAGTAGCTACTATTGGGATCCATCTAGATAGTTCTATAGGAACTGCAAACCTATGCATCCCAGGTTGGCAAGGTGTCCACCAGCCTCACGATCGGTACTTCAGAAGTTGTCGAGATGCTGCATGCAAAGGTCTTGAGCATGATCGTGCTACCGAATGGAGCACTAACCACAGAGAATAAATTTGACAGGCTCACTATCAGCACCCTCAAGGGAGTGGGGTTGAACTTGGTAGCTCTTCTTGGTGAGGCGCTCCACCTATTGCAGGATGTAGTGATTGTGGAGCTGAGGGCCCGTGAACACTGCGCTTTGCATGTGAACAGCGAGAAGAGGATTAATAATGAACAGATGGGCCTATAGCGAGACTTTTCCATCACCATCGTGACTGAGCTAACCGATTGAAATAAGCATATAATTCATGTTGTGGAGGAGGCATGCCGAATGGTCCCAGAGTTGGCCATTCCTGAGGAAGAACCAGTCGAGGTGCACATCCGCAAGCTTGCTACAGGGGTGTGTGAAGCTCGCATAGAGATGGCTAGGGTTGAGCTGGAGCTGAACCTACAAATTACAGAATTGCAGTTGAAGGCCCATCCTTAAACTCCACCAGGGCTAAAGGAGCAGTGTGCAACCGCTATAATAGAGGTGATAGCAGCGGTCGACAGTGGAGTAGCAGACTGCACATAACTTTTTAAACAGTCATTCAAGGTGCTGACGAGCCTGCGGGAGGACCCTAATGTACAATGGCTAGAGACAAAAGTGTGAGAGCTGCCACAACACTATGATGAATTCAAAGGTACAATGTGAATCGTCACTCTCACGCAGAGACTGGTGAAGCTGCAAGAGGCCAAGCAGTTGAAAGAACAAGTAGATGCAGCGCAACACAGGGAGGAAGCAATAAAGGTGCGCTTGAAGCCCTGGTTGGATGAGGCTTATTTGGTCACAACCTTTATTGAAGAAAAGCTTATGAATCTAGAAGCAACTCAATAGAAGCTTTAGGCCGACATTTCAGGACCAATGACCAAGCAGTTGGTCAAAGAAGCGAAGCAGGTGACCACACAGTGCACTGCAGAGGTTGCGGTCATACAGGTTGAGCTGGGAGGTCTTCGTGCCAAGATCTTTGCACCTGCAGAGTGACTCAAGGGAGAGTCACCATGTTTTTGATGGGGGCCTTTTGGGAACAGGTTCCCCCAAGGACAGTTTTGGGGCTAAAAGCCCATGTTTTGGGTCAATTTTGTAATAAAGTTGTAAATTCTCTGCATTTGTTGGTTGTAGAGCGCGCAGGCATTAAGAGTCATAAAGGGTTGTCTACCCTTATTTTGTAAAGTATAAAGTCGGCTATAAAGATCCACCCATGGTCTGCAGACCATGGGACTGTATAGCAAGGAGCTAAGTAAGTAAAATCTAGGTAGTTTTTAGAAGATAGAGGAGAATGAAGTGAAGAGTCTTGGTAGAGAAGTCTAAGTGTTTTGAGTCTTAGCGTAAGTAGATGCTTTGCAGCTAAGTGCCCAGAGGCCTAGGGTAGAATACCACAGCTGAGTGCGTGGAGAGGAGAATGAAGTGAAGAGTCTTGGTAGAGAAGTCTAAGTGTTTTGAGTCTTAACGTAAGTATAGGCTCTGCAGCTGAGTGCCCAGAGGCCTAGGGTAGAATACCACAGCTGAGTGCATGGACCCTTGCAGCTGTGTGCGCGGGGTGGATAGAGTCTGTAATAATATTAAGATATCAATAAAGAGAAGTATTCTACAAATTCTGTTAAGATAAGTAAAACACTTAACATAACCTAGGAACCTATACAATACACTATCATAGCAGTGCAAAAGTACCTGGATTGCGGGTTAAGGCTGCGCAAAGGACAATCGTACAACTTCGCATAGGTACTGAAGGGCAGAATAAGAGGTAGACTAACAAAGATCTAAAGCTTAATAACCTATGCAAAAGTAGGAACAGAGGGTATAAACCGACATCACGACCATCTTAGGGTGCGGAAACTTGGTTCCAACATCCCCCCATACTGCTTCGGGTGAGACATCGATCTACGCTCTGCGGGCTGATGCCAAAAGGGCCAATAGAGTAGGGATTTGTTTGGCTAACTAATGCTGAACCTAGGTCAAGCCCCACAAAGCCAACACTTATGAAGAGGTGTTACACATTTTAAATGACTGCCATGCTAGGGCATGTGGCGGTCATATTTCTAGCATGGCTATTGCCTAGAAAATTCTATGCGTAGGATACTACTAGTCAACCTTGTTCAAAGATTGTATCAAATCAATCTAGCAAAGTCACCCTTGTCAAATATTTACAAAAAGATGTACGCACCACTGGCCCCCTACACCTGGTTATCCATCGGCCCCTTTGCCAAATTAGGAATTGAATTCATCACATGCAACCCCACTTCCTCTGATGGACACAACTACATTATTGTCGATGTGGACTACTTTACGAAATGGGTCGAAGACATTCCCACTTGTCAGGCCGATGGAGAAGTCGCAACGTGATTCTTGTTCAATCAGGTGATCTATCATGTTGGTGTGCCCAGCATGATAGTTATAGACCATGGTTCTCACTTTTAGAATCACATGATGTCTAACTTAACATCGTTGCTCGGTTTTAGGTAGGAACACTCTTTCTCCTACTACCCCCGAGCTAATGGCCAAGCGGAAGTCATTAACAGCATCCTAAAAACCATGACCCCGATTAGTAGGAAACCACAAAACCCACTGGTACCATATGTTATATCCTGCGTTATGGGTGTACCGAGCTTCAGTTAAAACCGCTACAGGCTTTACACCATTCCAACGGACTTATGGCCTGGAAGTGGTACTACCTATCGAGTGTTAGGTTCCTTCGCTAAAACTCGTTGTTGAACTCTTGCCTAGCACCACTGCTAAAGAAGAGAACTTACTATATCTCAACCAGCTAGATGAGACTCGTCGAGATGTCGTGCTGGCCCTTGAATCCCATAAGCTTCGAGTCAAAGCCCAATATGAAAAAAATGTCAAGCCTCGTTCTTACCAAGATGGTGATCTTGTTTTACTCTATGATCAAAAACATGACCTCTTGGGGATAGGAACACTTCAACCATTGTGATGGGTCCATATGTCATCACCAATGCCCTCTCAAAAGGTTCCTATGAACTTCAGGAGTGTGAATTAATCCCTCTTGCGTAACCCCAAAATGGGCTCTAGCTAAAAAGTATTATGCCTAGTATTGCAATAGGCATGTATTTGTAATTTTATGTATTTATAAGTTTTTCTTATTTTTGTTCTGACTGGATTTTATTTTTGGAATTTTTTGAGTATTTCTCTCATACATGTCTCTTGTTGTGCAGATGTCTTCATCACCCTTACCATATGTAGGATACGTGGATGGTGCCAGTCATCACATATGACACATTGCATCAGTTGCTTAGGTCATTTACACACCTGATTATGATCTAATTTGTTCTGGGGGAGCCTTTCTTGGCATTGCCACCAACAATATTGCTGAGTATATGTCTGTAATTTCACTTCTCACTGAAGCATTATCTCAGGACATCTCTAATCTGGTGGTAAGGTTAGACTCTCAACTAACCATTATGCAATTGACAAACCATTATCACATTCACAATCCAATCTTGTTACATCATTATTTAAGGATACGACTCTTGGAATGTCAATTTGAGTTTATTTTATATCACCACATTCCTCAAGAATTTAATGTAGTTGCTGACTCATTAGAAAATTATGTATTATATTGGAATTTGTCTCATTTATTATAGATACATGCATGCAAGTAAAAATGTACACAGTTAAAAATTTACAAAAAAATTAAAAAACATTTACATCATAAAACGCTTATATATATATATATATATATATATATATATATATAATCTAGTCTTCTACATCAAAAAATCCTAAAAATTGGGTGAATTAAGTACAAAATGGATTTACTAAGCCTCTCTATGACACCTATTGGCTACACCATGCTACTGCTAAGAGTCTACTGCTCATGAAAACTCAAAACAGCTCTAGCTAACCCCTTAAGAGGAACCAAAATCTGCTTAGGCATGCCCACTGTGTGTCACTACATATGGGCAGGGATCTACCTCACGGGAAGAAGGGGAACACCCATGCTCAGACCTTCTAGGCTCCTAAGAACCTCGTGGAGACCCTGTGCATCATCTCCATCTTCGATGGTTGCCACATCCGCTCGAGCCCCAAGTATTCGATCCCCTCACCTTACTTCGCAGGGCATACCTACAGGATGCACTGGTTCCACATATGTGTCAAGAAAACGCTTCATGTCAATACTTTTTCATCCATAAAATCAAAAAAATTACATAAGCATTCAAAAGTTAAACAATACTTTAAGTACTCTAAAAACATTCTTACCTTGTGGCCCCCACTAAGTTCTAGGTGGCAGCATCAACTTTGGATCTCCTGTAAATTCCATTCCTTCATAGTCATAGTGATCAATCATCAAAATCTGGTCACTAAGCCACTCAAAGAAATCATCTTTGAAGAAGTGTCACATTGGTCCCCCTCTAGTTCGAGGAACTAGGGAAGCCCATTGCCCTTGCCTTGGGCCCCTGGGATCATCCTGACCCAAACTTATCCGTGGCCTCATCAAGGAAAATCTCTCAATCAAGAAGGACACAATGAGAGTACCATACCCAAATTCCCTTTGGGTACGAGTCTTACAGGTTATTAGTTCTTCCTTCACCTGGCGAAGAACTCCCTCACACCAGTTGAATATCTAAGGCTATAAGCAATCAATAGCTAGTAACAGTTGAGCTTTCATAGCTACATGCAGGCTCTTGGACCCCACCAAATGCAAAATCATCCACAAAATGGCCCTCATAGGCCTAGTCCTAATCTGCTCAATGGGGACCTTGTTGCTAACTAAACCACTATCAAGTCTGCAGTGAGTCTGGACCAACTCGAGGGTGGTTCGTGGATCTATCCTACCCCCGGTCAAGTTTACTCGTGCACCTCTGTATGATAAACCTATAAGAAAGTATATGTCATCTCTTTCAATTGCGAGCTCATGATCCCTGATTTGGAACACACCTTGGTGTTCATCCCACAATTGGATTATCTAGCTTAAAAGTTCTTCCTGGCCAGTCATCAGATCAAGCCTTTCATACTTCATCAAGCCACATCTATGCAAAGAAAGTATGCATGCCGGAGCATTTAGAATTTGTAGTTCTTCATTGTCGTGAGCTCTTTCTCTCTAAAGGCTCATGATGATGGCTCAAAACCTGCACAAAATCACCTAAAAAGCAATCAAAATGATGGAGAAATCATAAATAAATCACCCATTGGGGTTTGAAAATGTGCCCAAGCAACCTAATGCTCCCCCCAGGGCACACAGGGCATGCTAACGCACCCCTCCAGGTTGTGAAGGGCATTTAACGCTCCTCCAGACCTAGGAGGTAGTGTTAGGTGCATAAAATAGACTATGACTACCCCAAAAAAAAAAAGAAAAAATCACCCCTAATGCAGCTGAAAAAGGTAATATAATGCAAGATAAGGGTTATACCATCTACCTGGAACAAATGGCACATCGAATGGTCACCTGGATTGCTCATAATCGGACGGGGAAGATCTGCTCCTCTTTCACTCCAGAACACTCTCACAGAACTTAAATGGTGAAAATGAAGGCTTTCAAACCTTCTTACAGTCACTTTGGAGGTATGACTCCCCTTAGTTAGTCATTGAAATAGAAGTTTTTCATTCCTTTGTTCTTTAGCATGCGGCATTTCGATATGCTGTCAATATTACTTATGCTCTGATGAAGAAATTTTTAGTGTTGAATTGCAAAAACAACCATGTTCGATTCACTATGAGCACTTTCTTTTAAGGGATCTTTTATCGCTCTTAAACTGAAAAATCATCGAGTTATCATCATTAGGCTTGTAAAACTCCTACAATGATGATATGAGCACTTTCTTTTATGGGACCCTTTCTCTCTCTTAAATTTAAAAATCCCCGAGTTTTTCCCTTCTTCTAGCTCATTATACCTACGAAGAAGGCATGAACAGTTATTTTATCTCTTTTTCCTTGCTCATTAAACTGAAAAATCTATATCGAATTTTCTTCATTTTACTCTTTAAAATTTGATGAATATCTATTGAGTTTGTCTTCGTGTGACTCATTAAAATTTCCTGAAGAATATCAGGTTTATTCCATCCCCTCGTACTCATAACAAAATGAGGCAAATGTCTATTGAACATAGTTTTATCACTTTATCTGGACTCAATAGACTAACTTACACAAAAGTAACTATGTCGGTTATACTATCAAACCTTTTTTGCACTCGGTTAAGAACTATGACATAGGGAACCCCCCAGAGTTTCTCTTTATTATCTTTTTAGACTCTCTAAATATGAAAAGACGACCGAGTTTACTCGTCTAGAATCATTAAATTTAATCAGATGGGGAAAAATTGGATAACACAATTATTCTATGTATGTATTTGGAAATATCTTTTGGCAAAAATCATTCCATTGAACATGGAACTCCCTCAGTAAAACCTCCTTTTTGTCATCCTCTCAGATGAACCTTACCATCCTATGAGTTTAGCCTATATACTTTGATGTTCTTGCATCCCTGTATCCTAACACTCTTTGGTGTTCATGAGTCTAGAGATGCCTAGTTAAACCTTTGTGTCATGCCTTCTATTGTTCAAGGGATCCCTTTATCCTCTTCTTCCTATATGAATCGTCAATCATATACTTCCATCATTCCCTCCGTCGATTTGACCCATTGCTCAAAATTTATCTTCAAAAAACAATCATTCTTGTCCCGTTTTGTGTCGATTGATGTATGACATATTATTGCCTACCTCTCGACATTTCTCTCCCTATCAACTTCAATGCTCTATCTAGGAAGAAGATCCAGAAACATATCAGTGCCTTGGAACCTGTAGACATTAGTGGTAGGTTACCTTGTGTTTGATCAGGGGTTTTCATTATTGGCTCCTGGTTGAATGATTCTACGAGTGTTTGATGACAACATCATTATTCAAAATCACTAGATTTTACTGCACATCTTGCAGACAATCATCATTATCGGTGGCCATCCTCGCATATTTTAACAATTTTCATTATTGACTGGTAATCAAATGATTTCATACATGTTTGACCTCAACGCCTTTATTCACATGTGTCGAAATATGGTGTTAAGATGAAGCAGCGATCAAGACCTTGGGTAGAGGCTTACATCACTTAGCCTTGTTTCATCTCCCAAGATGCGTATATTTTTTTTCATAGACATCTCTTTAGGATGATCCTGTTATGAAAAAAGTTCCACATTGTGCTTATCAATGGACACGATCGTCATTCCTGTTTGTTGAGAAATCACTGTGACATAGCTACTGAGTGTGGGAATGCCCGACTCAGTACATGATTTTAGATTTTAACATATGTGATTGTATCATGTTTCTTGTAGCCTCGAAGCTCTAATCCTCTCTCTCTTTTTTCCAACACAGAAATTCTAAAGTATTTCGGCCATCATCTTCATCTATAATCTCACACTTTAGGGGGCATCTTTTATATAGGAAAATGACCTCCTCATCAGCTTAGAGGAGAAAGATAGTTTGACTGAAAGATTGACCAAGTTCACAGTCATGTTTGCTAGGGTAACACTCCCCAGGAACTAGCAAGAAGATTTATAACACTCCTCAGGCATGAACCAGGGGTGTTAGTCCCTAGGGTAACTCTCGATGTTTCCTTAGGGGAAATGTTAGTCAAATTTGGTGAGTTTTCGGAGGTCAAAGGAGCGGGTTGACTAAATAATATCCCACTTTTTACTCATATGTCAGCCCGAAAAGAAGGAAAAATCCACCTTCAACCTATTTGAGGATATTGTTATTCCTAACGGAGTCTAATAGAAAGGGAAAAAGAAATAAAGCAAGGAAACATCCTAGCTTTTTCCAAAGGGAACTCATGAAAGAGTTGGCAAGGATTAGCCTCTCATTCTATATATTGGAGGCTTGGAGCATTGTGAAAGAGGTCGAAAGGTTTGAAGGATTGCCTACTTTCTGTTTAAACTTTGTATGAGACATATTGGTTTACCAAGAGGTTAAGAAGGGAGAGACAAAGAGGATATGGAGTAAGGGAAGCTTGATTCACCAGATGGTTGTAATCATTCTTCCCTATTATTAATATAGACCTCCAATTGTGTTGTCTACTATATGGTGTTTGTGTTATGATTAAGTTACATGTTGATGCAATACCATAGGTTATGAGTAGATTTGTTACACTAAAAAATGTCACCTTGACTACTTACAGTTAGTATGGCTCAAATCAACAAGTCATGCTACCCTCTTAGGCAAGTCTCATGCCTCTGTTATCCATCTCAAACTCAAAGAAGAGAGAAAGTCTTGTAAAAATCATGTTTATCTCTGGGGTCGCAGGTTCTCTCTAGCCTTACCTGCGGGGACGCTGACCATGTTCACAAAATCTGCGTCCATAGACGCTCTGTATGTTAAGGGACAGGTGCGTCCCTCTGTAAAAGGCAAAATGCGCGAGTTTTATCTTGAAAAAGTTACTTGTGGTTACTTCTAGAACATTCTAGAGGTCGGTTTGATGAAATGGATGCGCCTCCAGTTGGTTCATGTATCTCTATTAAGGGGGAACTTATCCCATCAATAAGGGAGCTATCCCACCCAAAGAGGGGGATGATCCCATTGATAGTGGACCTGAATAACCTCTTTACAGCACTATAAATAAAGGCATTGAGCCAGAAGGAGGAGAGGTTGGAGCTATACATTTTCTTTGGGTAAATGCTGCAGGATTTAGGTCTTCCATTAGAGCCTTTGTGAGGAGAGATTGTCTTCACTTGATTCTACTTGGGAGAGGGTGAGCTTTGTCAAAGTAGAGGAAAACCCTTGATGGACCCTGGGAGGAACTTGCACAACACCAAGGCCAGGTTGTAAGAGTTTCTTTGTTTCGTTATTAATACAAACTGGTTTATTTTTCTCAATAGCTTGTGTTAATGAGTTATTTCATGTGTTCCTTGGTCTGCATGTTGAATATATGTTTTATTATATGAAATGCAAGTGCTTGGTAATTGTTTGATTGTTTGTGGTTGCAGGAATTGACTTGAAGGAGGAGCTCATCCGGATCGTCAAGAACGGACTTCAACAACAGCGTTTTGGAATAAGGTAAGCCTAAACACTTGTAGTTTTCATGTTGTAAAAGGTGTATTTAGAGAAAGATCACTCCATTTTGTCTTGTTTGTCATTAGAATGTCTTAGACTTCTAGGAAGGTCAGTCGTGTCCGCACCCTTGACAGATTCCGTGTGACAAATTGGCGACTCCGCTGGGGAATCCATTAATGAGAGAGTCTTTTCCTTTATATGAACTTTGCTTTGAGAAAATCATTTTTATTTTCTGGTTTTTGACTGTGAGAATTAGTATTTGGGTGGCTTAGCTGTAGATTTAGTTGGCTTTAGTTTTTCTTCCTTTTTCCAGAAAGACGCAGTCTCTGTGTGCTGCACAGTGCGTCCTTGGACGCGCTGTTGTCGACTGCACAGTGCGGGGCCGCACCTGTGACAACGGGTGGCCTGCGTCTTCCTGTAAAAGTTAAGAAAATTCCATTTTTGCCTTAAATTACTTTTAGATTTTGTTTTTTCTTAGTGTTTTCTGCCCAGATCCTTTAGTACCCTGTCAAGAATTCTCACCTGAACTCGTTTTGTGAGCTTTGAGTGTTTTAGTGGTTTTCAACGAAGTTTAGACCTAGGGTTTGATTTTTGGAAAGGCTTTGTAGTGACTTTGAGCTTAGAAAGTTGTCCAGCCTTAGATATCTCTGGTTAGTCAACCTTCTTAGAAGTTGAGCCTGCCGTAAAGTCTCCTTGTTTGAGCAACTTGTCATTTGAGTTGTTTTGGGTCAAATTTCGAATTGCTTGTTTTTAAAGTATTGATTTCCATTTTCAAAAAGGACAAAAAGATTAGAATTTTGTTTTGACTAGTTTTTGGTTCTGCAATAAGCTAGTCCTTGATTTGATTGTGATCAAGTAAAACACCTTAGAAATAATCATTGTTAGTTTTGGCCTCGTTAAGATTGCTTAGAGTAAATTTGCCTTTAGTTTGCTTATGAGTGCATTTTCATAGATTTTAAGAGTTGTTAAGATTGATTTTTGGTTATATTAGATTTATTTGCTTTATTAAAAGAAAAATACAAAAACATCTTCTTAAAAAGTCTTGTTTCAAGTAGCTTTTTGTTTTCAAAAGAAGAAAAGAGTTTTTTTCGTGCATGTAAAGAGAAGTTATGTTTTTATGCTTGGAAAAGAAAAACGAATTGTTTCTTTGATTGTCTTCAATTAAGAAGTTGCTTTTATAAAGATTGCATTCTCTCAACTTTTTAGTTAAGCAATTCATCGAAAAAGTAAAGTAGTGGATAAATCATTTTAGGTGCATTTTGTAGTGGTTTCGAGTCGAGTCAACATACCACTAGTTTCACTTCCATCACCTTTTGACTTAAGAAACAACCTTAAAAGTAACGCTTAAATTAAAATCAATCTAGTAATCTTTATTTTTCTAGGGCTCTGAAGCACCAACATAGCTTAGGCTAGGGTCTTGGAGTAGGTGAGTACTTAACTCTCCAAGACTACAAAACCAAACAGATAGTCTATCTTGAGTAGAACAAATCCAATTGTTTCAGTTACATTCTGGGAAAGCTCCTCTTAAAGGAGAAACACGAGCTCGTGTCCGAACCAGTGAGGGGATCATTCCTCCCTCGTTGGGAACGACGCCAGGCAGTACGTATTACAAACGGTAAACCTCGGATTAACCATTGTCGAGGAGCCAGGGGTCACTTATCGGTAAACCTTGGATTGTTGTCAAGGAGCCGGTAAGGGGATTGGAGCTTGCTACTCTGCCCTTGCGTGCTGTCGGAGTTTAGACTGTTCCCCCAGGTGTAATTGTTGTGATTGGTAACCTTAGTGGCCATAATATCTAGGATTCTACCCAAGGTGACGGTGGAGGGAAGGTCCCACTGTACCTGGAGCAGACGTCGGTTATACTCACTTGGATTTTCTGGGGGGTTCGCTTCACTTCGAGACGGTTAAAGTGGAGGAACTTGGTCCAGTCTATTCATTAAGCAGGTTGCCGGGGTAACTGTTCCACCCACTATTTCTGTACTGAATCCTGCGAGGTTGGGCCTAATCACCAACTAGCGCTTTTGGTCCGGAAGACTACTGTTTGTGTGTGGTTTGACGCTCTAGATTATTTAGGCGTGTGCTTCAAATTTGATTGGTTCTTTAGAAGACTTTAGGTGGTTTGATTTGAAATTTTTTACTTTGATTTCGTGTGTTGTAGTTAAAATCTTTAATTGTGGCGGAATTACCGAGACAGTCCCGTAGACTTCGGGGCAAGTCTCCTGAGATTGTTACCGGGATAGATTTGTTAAGAAAACTCCGTAAATCGCGGGGTGAATCTCCTGAAAACATTCCGGGTCATTTAGAAGGGTTAAAGGTCCTTGTAACTCCTCCTAGTGGCAGTAGAGTAGGTTCACCTGAAGAAGGAGAATCTTCTTTGGTAGTCCATCCAGATTACCAAAGATTAGAAACAGGTTACAATCCCGAAGCTGTTACAGTTTCCGAGCTTGCTGGTAGTTTTTCATCTGCCAGTGAAACAGGCGAAGAACCTGAAATTTCAGAACCTGTTACTCCAACTCCTAGTGTTCCTGATTCACCAAGAATAGAAAGAATTATCACCGAAAATCTTCCTGTTGGATTAATTGCTATAGAAGAACTTGTTCCAGAGGAAGAAATAGGCGTTTCTGATTCTGAAGATCTAATTACCCTTGATCTAAGGGAGCGTGAATCCATCTTTTACAGTCCTCCTAGAAGTGAATCTTGGTACCTTGCATTAACCAATTTTTTAGACAACTCAGTAGGTTTTTCTACACCTCGTACTCCGGTTCCACCTAGAGGAATTCATTCTCCTGTAAATATGTCTGGTCAGTCGTCTGTGTTTTCACAAAGTCCTGAATCATTTTTACATGGCGGTCCTTCTGTTCCTACTGGGTATCAGTCACTTTCTGGTACCTTTGCGGGAGCATCTCCTCAACCTGTTGATCATGGGTTATTAGTTGGAAACAGTGGTAATGTACCATTGAGTATAGGTGAAGTTTATATGATGTCAGGTTCAACTCCCATTAACCAACCTCAAGGTGGCCAATTACCGCCTGGGGGGCAACCTTCGTTAATGCCTGGGGGGCAACCTCAAGGTACTTCATTTGTGACTGGGGGGCAACCTCAAGGGTATCAACCCCAAGGGTATCAACCCCAGCCTCAATACGTACCCCAAAGTCAACCTCAGTATCAGTATCAACCTCAAGGATGGCAACCTCAAGGATGGCAACCCCAAGGGTATCAACCCCAAGGGTATCAACCTCAAGGATACCAACCTCAAGGTCAAGGTCAACCCCAGTATTCGTATTTACCTCAAGGTTATCAACCTACGGGTCAATACCCTGGTCAAGGTTATCAACCACCTCAAGGGCAATCATATGGGACTACACCTTACAGTTATCAACCCTATCCTCAATACGGCTATGGATCTCAGTATCCTCAACCTGTTACGAGTCAATACCCTGGAATGTTAACATGGGATCCGTCACAGGGTCAACAGATGTCGCAACCAAGTATACAGTCGGTACCTCAAGCAGGACAACCTGCAGTTCCTGGTCCACCCCAGCAACCGCAACCTGTCCAGTCAAGTGTTCAGACCCCTGTAACTTCTGTAGTTACTCAGCCGCCAATTGCACCGAGTACTCCACCTCACACGGCTGCAGCAACTACCGCTTCATCTACCATGCTTACATCTGGAGTATCGGCAGCTCCGGTTTCTACTGTCCCTGTAACCGCTCCTCAGACATCTGTACCGTTGTCTGGACCCACGGTTCAAACCACAGTCCAGATGCCTGCAGGTCAACCTGGTACAAGTACGGTTGTTACTACTCAACCTCAATTTGTTCAACCTCCGTACCAGGGACAGTATCAACCTGGTCAAGCTGCCCAACAACCGGTTTACCAGTATCAACCGTATCCTGGGTACATTATCAACCACCTCAACAACCCCAGTACGGTCCGGTTAATCCTGGTTTTCCAGGAGGATATAATATCCCCAATGCGAATCCTGTTCCTAGTTATCCTGGATATCCTCCTCCTGGGGCTGGTATTGTGACTCAGAGTTTCAGAGATCCTAACCGGCAGTTACCATTTATTGCGACTTTAGATTTACCCGACTTGACGCGCCTAACGAACGATCCAATTCAATATCTTCCGTTCTGGCCGCCAATGCCAAATAAGTTGCCCAGCGATATACCCAAGTTCGAAGGTAAGTCTGGAGAGGATCCGTCTAATCACGTGATGACTTACCACCTCTGGTGTGCATCAAATTCCATCTCAGATGATTCTATCCGCTTACGTCTTTTCCAGCGTACACTCATTGGTCTCGCAGCCAAGTGGTACATTGAGTTGCCACGGGCTTCTTTTTACAACTTTAGCCAGTTAGCTACTTCATTCTTAACTCATTTTCAGTTACCAGTCAGATACGATAATGGTACGGAATTATTAACTTCGCTAAAACAATCGACATCCACGTACATTTCTGATCACATCCATGAGTGGAGACGTCGAAGGAGATTAGTGAAAGTTTTTATCCCGGACCAAATTTTAGCTGAATGGTTTGTAAAATCATTATTACCAAGAATTACTGAAGATGTAGCTAAGGCCGGCGTAGTTACTGAGGAGCAAGTCATTGCTCAGGCACAATACCTTGACTTAGTTTACACTCAGTCGGGTACGTTACACGAGAAAATTCCGGATCTTCCAAAGTCAAACCAAATCGCTGCTGCTCCTTCGGGATCTCATGCCGCTGATGGTATGATCGGTATCGTGACTACGAAGAGTAAGAAGAAGTCTTCCAAGACCTCCAATACTCCAATTATCACTTTGCCTGATTCTCCGACAGGAGAGTCTTCTCCTCCTGAACTTACCGCCGACATTCACGCTGTAGAGTCATCTACGGCCAAATCCAAAAACGGTGGAAAGAAGAAAGGAAAGAAGAAGGCTAAAGCAGACAAGGCTCCAAAGGAGAAAACGGAAAAGTCGGAAACTAATGACGAAAAGCGCAAACCTCGTTATCCTTGTCTCATTTGTGAAGAAGATCATTTTACGAGAGACTGCCCTCATCGGGCCGAGGTAGTGAAAATAGTTAAAGGTTCTCCGACTCCTGCTGTGTTAAAGAATCCATTCCCGAGCAGGAAAATAAGATGATAGGTTCTTCTTCGAATGCCAGTGAAGAACCCATTTTGATGATGTCTCATGTCAGGATTGCGACTCGATCGCAAGATTATGGTAGTAAGGCTCCTGTTGATGGTAAAGAAGCAGAATCTTCTAACTCTAACCCATCAACCTCAGCTCCTGGTTCCGATCCACTACAGATCGAAAAACCTAACCCAGACTTAGTGATTAAGCCGCCCGCCAAGGGTGTACTTCGAAGGTCTGCTTTCAATCCACATGCGAGAGCAGCCCAGAATTACAACATTGTTGAAGACTTAGCTGTTTCACCTTCAGCAATGTCGGCACTCGAAGTGCTGCAATCATGTCCAGCGCAACGAAAATTGCTTTTGTCGGCTATTGGAGCTGTCGATGTTCAGGACCCGAACCTAATGATCTTTGATCTAGAAAGTAGTACACCGCGTCTCCCCCATCAAATGGCTTTCCAAATTCCAGTGATAGTCAAAAACAGGCCTATTCATCGGACTGTGATTGATGAGGGAGCTTCTACGTGTATTATGTCGATTCAATGTTGGAGATCGCTTGGTTCTCCTTCGTTGAACCAATCCCCCACCATCCTTAAGGCCTTTGATGGCCGTGGGTTCCGTCCGTTTGGTATTCTACAAGAATTGCCTATAGGGGTCGAAGGTAAAACCGTTAGTCTGGATGTGGAAGTGGTTGATGCCCCTCTAGACTACAACCTTCTTTTGGGTCGAAGTTGGTCATATGCTATGACAGCGGTCGTTTCATCGGTCTTCAGAGTCATTAAGTTTCCACATAACGGTAAGATCGTGACTATTGATCAGCTGACATACTTTTCATCCGACCCAACCTCTTTAGAAACTATCCAGCATGTTGGTAAAACGACAATCCCTTATAGGGACATTGGTGTAGGTTTAGTTAAGGATTCCGGTTTACTGGGAACTTTTCCTCTCCCTCCACTCAATGCAGACCCTTCGTTCGCAACAATTCATATGATCACGTCAGAAAACATTATTTATGATGATCCTTGGTATGTTCCCTCTGACTCTGAGCTAGACTCACTCGGTGATGTTATGCCGTTGAGTCCGTATGAGATTGCTTATGAAGCTCTTATGTCTTTTACCGACTTTCATTCAACCGACCAAATGAATGTGGTCAGTGAAGAGTCACTTTTCACCTCACCCTTAGAACGGATAACGTTTCCCGAAGAAGTGTCATCTGACGAACAACTTCGCGAAATCCTAAGTGTAGATGATCTACCATGGGACGATCTCCATCACAGATCTTCGTTTTTACCTAAGGATGATGCCTTTGAAAATGATTTTTCATCTATCTTTACCGCTGAATATGTCAAAGACGCTCAGGATCCAACGAAACATTCTGATTCAGAGCTGAATTTAGGGAATATTTCTCGTACTATTCCCATTGATATTTCAGTGAAGCCCGGAATCAAGGAGAACATTCATATAGGTGCCGCATGTACTGACGAAGAAATTGAAACTTACAAGGCCCTATTCCAAGAATTCCGCGACGTGTTTGCCTGGTCTTACGAAGAAATGCCGGGAATTGATCCTGCCATTGTTGTTCATGAAATCAAAACCTACCCGGATGCTAAACCCATTCGGCAACGGTTGCGTCAGATTCACCCTCGAAAAGCAGCTGCAATCAAAGCCGAAGTCGAAAAGCTGTTGAAAGCAGGTTTCATTTATCCGATCCCGTTAACGGATTGGGTATCGAATATTGTTCCCGTCAATAAAAAACAAGGAACAATAAGAATCTGTATCGATTATAGGGATATCAATCGAGCTTGTCCAAAAGACAACTATCCTACGCCTTATATCGATCAAATTATTGATGATTGTGCCGGAAGTGAGATGTTTTCCTTCATGGATGGTTTCTCCGGGTATAATCAAATCAATATTCTACCTGCCGATCAACCAAAAACGGCATTCATTTGTCCATGGGGGACATTTGCTTATTGCAAATTACCTTTTGGCCTTAAGAATGCCGGTGCTACTTTTCAACGGGCCATGTCTTATGCATTTCATGACATCAAGCACATTGTGCAACCCTATCTCGATGATTTGCCTGCTCATTCTTTACACCGAGCTGATCACCTTGTCCATTTACGAGCAATCTTTATGAGGTGTAGGCATTATCGAATTCGGTTGAATCCCCACAAGTGTGTTTTCTGTATAGAAACAGGTCGATTGCTGGGATTTGTTGTTTCCAAAACCGGCATTCGCGTCGATCCCTCGAAAGTCGAGGCTATCATCCAATTGCCTCCTCCTTCGAGTTTGCGCCAACTCCAAAGTTTGCAAGGGAAAGCAAACTTTTTACGCCGATTCATCCCTAACTACGCCGAGGTCACTAAAGGTTTTACACGGTTGTTGAAACAGAACGTACAATTCTTTTGGGACGAGATTGCTCAACAATCTTTTGATGCACTAAAACACGCGTTGACCCATGCACCGTTATTGCATCCTCCCAACTACAACCAGGACTACTTCTTATACCTCGCAGCTTCGCATTCCACCATTGGAATGGTGTTAGTTCAAGAAGATGAATTCAAGGCAGAGCATGTGATATATTACCTTAGCAGAACCTTAAATCCAACTGAGTTAAAATATTCGCATGTGGAGAAATTGGCCCTGGCAGCCGTTCAAGCTGTCCAGCGTTTTCGTCACTACATTCTTCTCCGCAAAACTACTGTTATTTCGGATTGCAACCCTATGATTTATATCTTGACAAAACAACTGCTAGGGGGCAAGTACTCTAAATGGATCGTCATCCTGCAAGAGTTCGACTTGGAGTTTGAGAAGTCCAAGTCTAAGAAATCTTTAGTCTTCGCGGAATTGATGTGTGATTTCCCGAGTGCTGACACAGAGACTGTGGCAGAGGAGTCCATTGCGGACGAATCTTTGTTTCTTATTAGCACTGTAGATCCGTGGTATGGGGATATAATCATCTATCTCCAAACCCAAACCTTTCGGCCTGAAACTTCCAAGGAAAACCGTCGAAAAATTCGGTTTCAATCCCAGCAATACAGAATTATTGGAGATACACTTTATCGCCTGGGGGCAGACTTAGTTTTTCGACGTTGTTTAACTCACGATGAGGCTGAGAGAGTTTTGAATGATTGTCACTCTGGAGCATGTGGCGGTCATATGTCTGGGTATGCCACAGCTCAGAAGGTGTTGCGCGCTGGCTATTTCTGGCCGTCTATGTTTAAAGATTGTATCCTTGCCGTCAGAAAATGCCACAACTGTCAAGTGTTTGATCGCAAGATGCGCGCTCCACCTGCTCCTCTCCACCCTATAATTGCCGCTGGTCCATTCGCCAAATGGGGCATTGACTTTATTACTTGTAACCCTCACTCGGCCGGGGGGCATGCGTATATCATCCTTGCGGTTGATTATTTTACTAAGTGGGCCGAGGCGATGCCTACATTCGACGCAAGCGGCAAGACAGCTGCACTTTTCGTATTCAATCATATCATAACTAGGTTTGGTGTCCCACAAGCAATCATTACGGACCATGGAAGCCATTTTCGAAATGTCATGATGACTGAACTTACAAGCCAGCTTGGTTTGCGCCACGATAGCTCTACACCTTATTATCCGCAAGCCAACGGTTTGGTTGAGTCAATCAACAAAGTTCTAGTCATCATGATTCGACGGATCATTGGTATCCATCGAACGAATTGGCATAACATGTTATTTTCGGCACTATGGGCATATCGAACTTCAGTGAAAAATTCAACAGGTTTCACCCCTTTTCAGCTAGTTTATGGCTTAGAAGCTGTGTTACCTATTGAGTGCGAAATCCCATCACTTCAAATGGCTGTCGAATTACTTCCAGCTACTTCCGAAGAGGAGAAACGGTTGTTATACTTAGCTAAATTAGATGAGACTCGACGTGACGCTACTTTAGCTATCGAGACTCACGCGAAACGAATGAAAGCTCAGTACGATAAAAATGTAACCCCTCGAAGTTTTTCGGAAGGAGACCTAGTACTATTATATGATCAAGCGAACGATAAGCTAGGTGCTGGAAAATTCGTTCCCATGTGGCATGGGCCCTACATTGTAAAGCGAAAGCTAGCAAAAGGGGCTTATGAGTTAGTTGATTTTGATGGGGACTCTTTGGGCAAACCCAGAAATGGACTTTACCTAAAGAGGTATTATGCTTAAAATGATGGATGGAGAAATTTTTAGATAGGTTAGATTTCCTTTCTAGCTAGCAAGTGTGTTAGTTTAGTCAGTGTGCTTAGCTTAGCAAGTGTGGTTTTTCGTCATTATTTTGGCTCATCTTGGTTTTACTCTTGATATTGTAGATGTCGACGCCTCTCCAAACATACATTGGATTTGCTGATGGTGCTTGTCGTAGTACACGGAATATCTCTTCCGCAGCTTGGGTTATCTATTCGCCCTCTGACGAGTTAGTTTCTATGCATGGGGTAAGCCTCGGTCAAACAACGAATAACATTGCAGAATACAGTGCAGTGGTTGAATTATTATCCGAATCTATTTCATTTGGAATTCGACGTTTGATAGTGAGGTTAGATTCTGAACTTGTTGTATTACAGCTTAATAGAGTTTATGCCATTAGAAATCCTGTGTTATTAAGGTTGTTTTTGAGAGTGCGTCTCTTGGAACGTGAATTTGATTACATTGAATATCAACATATTCCAAGGTCTTTGAATACATTAGCAGATGCAATTGCTTCTCGAGTGTTGGACAGACATTTATAATAATCATGCAAGTAAATTTAAAGACATTTCATCATACATGTTAAACAAGATAAGCCGATAATAGTGATATATAGATATAGATAGAAGTGTGTCCAAAAATATATACATCGTCTTCGATCATAGGTTTAACACACCTTATGATCGGCAAAATGATAGTGCAAAAAGTCAAAAATGTCACATGTGACTACAAAAGTGACTAGTCAATCACTGGTGGTGCTCTCTGTACGACACCACTGCGCGGGCTATCTTGCGCAGAAATCTCCTAAACGGTCCAGGGACTGCGACCACGAAGCGCTGAAGCCTCATTGGAATATCATCCATAGTAGTCTCAGGTATATCTGCCGTGAGACGCTCTAGATCATGCTCCAAATCGGCTAGTACTTCTGCTGTCGCATCCTGTAAGGCCGGTGCCGGTGCAGCTGGATGTCGTCTGTCGTAAGGCCGGAGATTGGCTGGACGCTGTGGTCCAACATCTGCATTTTTAAAATTTTACTGTTACTTTGAGACGATATATATGAAAAATAAAAAATACATAATTAGAAAACTTGTGAAAATGAAAGTACCTCTGTCATCCCATTGTTCTCCCTGTGGAAGAACCATGTCCGGATCACCTCTGAAATCCATTCCGGCATATGGAAAGTCTTGTATCACAAAAAGCTGGCCCTCTAGCCAGTCGAAGTAACTGTCTGAGAATCGAACCACTGCAGCACCCTCGTCAGGATGCCGGGCCATCACCGCAACCCATCGAACAAGCTTTGGCTCCCGAGGACCCAAGTCATCAACAGTGAGTTGCTGAGGGATCAGCATAGGAACTCTCTCCAAGGCAAAGCTCACGACTAGAGGCCCATATCCAAAAGTCTTTAGTCGTCCGTTCTTTGCCTTGGTTAGTTGGCTCTTCATATGAGCCGACACAGCTTCGCACCAGTTGAAGATGGTGCCTTGGTAACAGTCAACTGCCATCCGCATTTGGGATCCGGAAGGCAATGTGCAAGGCGGCCGCGCCACAAATCCTAGTGACCGTAAATGCAATAACTCTAAGTTCCGCCAGAGCGATGTGCTTTATCTCCACGCCTTTTTTATGGCGAGTCCCTGGTCTGCACCACTCCTCGCGGAGATCATCAAGGGATTGGCCACCCGGCCTGGTCCCCGCAAGGTTGAGTTGCTCACCTCTGTTTGGCAAGCCAGTGAGAAAGTATACATCCGAGGGCTCTATCTCGAGCTGGTGCCCTCCAATGTAAAAGCATTGATCTTGAACGTTCCATCGCTCAACCAGCCATTCCAAAAATCTTACCTGGCCCCTCATGCCCGGTATGGTCCAATATTTGTACAATCCACATGTTCTTAAGGCATCCAGAGAGGGTTGGTGGTTAATCGCAGCTTCATCGTCTTCTACGTGCTCTCTCTCTCTCCAGTCTAACATGTTTTGGGCCCTGCACATCAAAAGAGTCAATTAGAAATTAATTTGAGAAAATTTGGTGGTTTTTTGAGAGAGTTAGGGTTTTGAAATGCGCCCTTTGCGGAAGACGCACCCCGGCTTTTTAGCACAGGGCGTCCGGACGCAGCTCGCCTGAAGGCGGACTGCGTCCCAGACCTTTTTCCCGTGTGAGAAAAAGTCGGGGGACGCGGGTCACCCGAAGGGCACCTGCGTCCGCCGAGGGGCGCATTTTGAACCCAAAACCCCCCAAAAAATGAAACAGAGACCAAAAACAAAAAACTAAACGGATAAAAATGAAGAGTGGGATGTGTAAAATACCTCGGTGAAGCGGCGTTCGATTCCGACGGTCAGATTTTCCGCAGCAACCACGGGAAGTTTCTTGTCAAAAGCTCCTTTTTCAACCTCAACAGTGAAACGGTAAAAATGACATGGTAAAAGGTCTTTTTATAGGTTTTTTGGATGAATTAGTTCATTTTTTACCATGAAAAGATGTTTTCAAATGTATTTTTGCCTATTTTAAACAGGTATGAGTAATGTGTCGCTTTTGTGCAGGACGAAGGGATTTCGAGGGAAATTGTAATTTTTCACAAACAAAATTTCAGAGTCATCTTTTAAGCCCTTTTCTGACTCCTAAAACATGAAAAGATCGCCGAGTGTTTCTTTTTCACTCGTTAAAACGGAATTAAAAGACGGTCCCCTTTTAGCTCTTTTCTGACCGCAAAATCAGGAAAAGATTGCCGGGTTTTTGTCGTTTCAAACTCGATAAGGAAATAAAACGACGTGTCTTTGATCGCTTTTTACTTTTCAGGTCAACGATACTATTATGAAAGTACTCCTTGGTCGCAAGATCAAGCGGTTCCCCCAGGTATTATTTTATACTTTTTCGGGCTTGAGGGACACAAATATACGAAAAAGTTCAACGTGGAGTTTCCTTAAGTTTTTCAGACTCTCTAAAATTGAAAAACGCCGAGTTTCTCCTATACTGGGCTCGTTAAACTTTTACAGTAAAGGACCTGTTCAATTACAAACAGGAACGAACCACTCCTTCCTAGGGTTCGCATTTAAACTAGGTTGGACTCGTCCGAAGGATGAGCTTATAATCAAGCATATGTTATCCTCCTCAAGCTTGTTAAAAATAAAGAGGTACTTGCCAGAAATGGTGGGGGAAAAAAGAGAAGAATGAACCTATTTGTCACCTTTTGCCTCAGAAGAAACTTTATTACCGCTCTTGAACACGACACTTTTCATTCACCTGGGTTGGGAAATCTTTTACCTCACAGTTGACTAAATCACTTTGAAAATCTTTAACCGGGTTCAGGGATCAACTTTGAGTTATTCGTCACCAAACCATCTGTTGTGTCGTTATGTGTTCAAGAGGTCTGCAAGCAAAACTTTCATCTGCAAAATACTTGTCATCCATTTGACCATCCCTGAGTCAGTCCTTACAGCAACATTTCTTCAACTTGAACAATGATTTCGTGTTGCGGGCTTGCCTGCAACGGGTCGCTTTCTATCGACATCGACACATTATCTAGAAAGATGACTTAGGAATCGACAGTACCTTGAAGTCTGCATGCATCAATGGCAGGTTTCTCGCCTTTGACGTCAGTTTACATCATTGACTTTCGATCAGAGGATTCCGTGAAGTGTTCGACATCAAAACATCTATTCACATTTCACGGGTTGTGCTTGGTACTTTGAGAACCATTGACATTACTGGTGGTTTCTCTCACGCTTGTTAACAGTTTACATCATTGACTGGTAATCAAGTGGTTTCTACCATGTTCGACATCGAATCATTTAATCACATGGCTAGAATCGTACCAATTCGGGAAGTAGAAGTGAAGACCCTGGATCTAGTTTCTACCATCCAGGCTGCGAGGAGTTTTGTATTCATTGTCTATGTAGACTTATCATAAACAGATGGCTGCGTCCATACTGTGTCTACAAAAGTCTATAAAAATGATGTACTGCAAGATCATTCCTGTATCAGAATAGTTAGTCCATTAGTTAAAGTTTTGAATCTGAGTATGGGAATGCCTACCTCAGTGATGATATAATCTTATCCATGTATTTTGTGTTGAAAATTGCAGGTTCCAACCAGGCCATCCACAAGGCAATCCTTGAAATGATAAAGCGCTTCACCCTTCCTAGAATTACAAAACCCTATTCTATTCCAGGCTTCGCACTTTAGGGGGCAATCTGTTACACTAAAAAATGTCACCTTGACTACTTACAGTTAGTATGGCTCAAATCAACAAGTCATGCTACCCTCTTAGGCAAGTCTCATGCCTCTGTTATCCATCTCAAACTCAAAGAAGAGAGAAAGTCTTGTAAAAATCATGTTTATCTCTGGGGTCGCAGGTTCTCTCTAGCCTTACCTGCGGGGACGCTGACCATGTTCACAAAATCTGCGTCCATAGACGCTCTGTATGTTAAGGGACAGGTGCGTCCCTCTGTAAAAGGCAAAATGCGCGAGTTTTATCTTGAAAAAGTTACTTGTGGTTACTTCTAGAACATTCTAGAGGTCGGTTTGATGAAATGGATGCGCCTCCAGTTGGTTCATGTATCTCTATTAAGGGGGAACTTATCCCATCAATAAGGGAGCTATCCCACCCAAAGAGGGGGATGATCCCATTGATAGTGGACCTGAATAACCTCTTTACAGCACTATAAATAAAGGCATTGAGCCAGAAGGAGGAGAGGTTGGAGCTATACATTTTCTTTGGGTAAATGCTGCAGGATTTAGGTCTTCCATTAGAGCCTTTGTGAGGAGAGATTGTCTTCACTTGATTCTACTTGGGAGAGGGTGAGCTTTGTCAAAGTAGAGGAAAACCCTTGATGGACCCTGGGAGGAACTTGCACAACACCAAGGCCAGGTTGTAAGAGTTTCTTTGTTTCGTTATTAATACAAACTGGTTTATTTTTCTCAATAGCTTGTGTTAATGAGTTATTTCATGTGTTCCTTGGTCTGCATGTTGAATATATGTTTTATTATATGAAATGCAAGTGCTTGGTAATTGTTTGATTGTTTGTGGTTACAGGAATTGACTTGAAGGAGGAGCTCATCCGGATCGTCAAGAACGGACTTCAACAACAGCGTTTTGGAATAAGGTAAGCCTAAACACTTGTAGTTTTCATGTTGTAAAAGGTGTATTTAGAGAAAGATCACTCCATTTTGTCTTGTTTGTCATTAGAATGTCTTAGACTTCTAGGAAGGTCAGTCGTGTCCGCACCCTTGACAGATTCCGTGTGACAAGATTAGATATATGTTGTTCGATATCCTTATGTATTTTTGTTTTGATTATCAAGGTTATATGTTGTAGTATTAATTCTTGTCTTGTCTATATTAGGTATTGATCTAGGATCTAGCAGAGAAGTCTTCCACTCTGTTACATTGGGTTCTCCAACAAGAATACATCAGGATCTGAGGTAATCTATTCCCTCCTACTTTGATTATCATTTCATCAATATGGATATGTACATGTATCTTTGTGCCAGCTGTAGCTAATATAATCTATCTGCCAAGGATCCTGAGAAGATCCTTGAGGGTATTTCAACCACAACCACCCGTGCATTAATCCCTATACCAGTTGGGTTCATTCTCCTCTAAGGTTGGTGCACTGGCTTGCAGCCTTCCATGATGTAAATGTGGTGAGTACACACCGAAGGGTGCACTCCCTTCATTTCCTTATAACTCCAAGAAAAGGCATCCAAATGCTTTCTCAGCATGTCACATAACTCCTCTTCCTAGTGTATAGAGAGAGAGGGGTTGATTTTGAATGTTCTTTCTGGACCAAATTCCATCATCTTTTCATGACTAGGACTTCAGTCAACTAGGCACAAATCATTCCAAGGTTTATCTTCATCTTTCTTCACTAACTCCTCAAGAGACATGGTGTTGGGGGACTAATTCTGGAGGATTTTCTCAATCAAGTCATCTTCATCAAGTTTCCCCCCTCCTATAGTAGCATCTAGGGTATAGATTTGGAATGAGTAGACTTCATCTTCCTCCTCTTGTTCTAACCATAAAGGTAATTCATGTGCTAGATATGGTTGAGTAGGAGGGTACAAGACCAATTTTTTGGACAAATTCCCATTTTTAATGGTCATATTCCTAACCCTACAACTTATGTAAGCATCAACAATGGCTAACCATTTCCTTACAAGGATCAAAGGATAACCAGTGAACTTGGTCTTAGGTTGGAGAACTAAGAAGTCAACAGGGTATTCCCAGGAATCAATGGAGACCATCACATCCTCAACAACTCCCTCAGGAGCTACTGTGGACCTATCTGGAAGTTGAAAGATTATTGTAGTCTTTCTTAATGATCCTGGAAGATTCATCTTAAGCATAGTCTCCTTATTCATCACATTGATGGCAACCCCAAGATCAATCAAGTTATGGAGGAAAATGATACCATCGATGTGCAAATATACCACAGGACTTCCACGATCTAGATACTTTGGGCAAATCACCCACCCCAACATTAAGTCGGATAGTTGTCCAATGACATTAATGGTAGGGGTGTCTTTCTTTCGCCTCCTAGGATGTTTGAAAAATTTCTCCTTGATTAACTTGTTGTAGATGGGTACATTTGTTGGCTTATTGGGGCCTAACCTAGGTTCAGAAGTGTTTTAGCCAAACAAATCCTGCACTACTAGCCCTTTGGAAACAATCCATGGAGCACGGACTGAAATCTCACCCAAGGTAGTATGGGAGGGTGCTGGAACCAGGTTTTTGCACCCTAGGGATGTCTTGATGAGGTCTGGAGGGGTCACGAACCGAGCTGTGCACTCACGCTATGCTGCATAGCTGTCTGGCCCTTGCATAGCTCTATGACGAGGCACTGCCTAGATTCCTTACAATTATGGTGGTTATTATAGGCCTGATCTAATTCTTAGAGTCTTAATCAAGAAATCAATAGTTATAAACAGCGCGTACAACCATAAATCTTAAACAGATTGCATAAAACCATAACACAAGAATAAACATAAAGATCTGCGGTAGATGCACAATAATTTAGAAACACTTATCTTTACTAATATTTTGTTTTAGTACAAGCCACTTCCGCCCTGCGCACTTAGCTGCAGGGGTCCATGCACACAGCTGCAAACTCTACCAGGCCTCTACGTACACAGCTGCAGAGCCTACACTAACTACTACCGACCATGACACGGACTTACAGACTCAGAGCGAATAACCTATTACACTTCAGATCTGATCTAGAATTACCAAAAACTAACCTCTAAACCTAGAGCCCTGCTCTATTTATACATTCCCATGGTCTGCGGACCATGGGCACGCTGACTCACTTTCTATTATCTTACATTATTTTTGGGCGAACAACCCTTTGATTTGACTCATTACGATTCACAATCCACGCACTTCGTGGAACCCTTACCATACTATTACCCAAAATTGTGGGCTTTAAGCCCCGAAACCGTTATGCGGGGGATCTGCTACCCAAGGGGCCCCCAACACAATCATCATGACTCGTCCTGAGTCACTCAGCTGGTGTGGTGATCTTTGCTCAGAGTCCATCCAGCAATGTCTGTGTTGTGCTGACATCTGCCACACATTCTTACGTTGTCCGCTGTATCAATTGTGCACGAATTTCTGATGCATTGTTGGAGGCACCTTCTTGCCTTAGTGCATATGTGTCCTACAGCTGAGTTAGCTTCCCCTCAATTGTAGCAGTGATCATGAATTCTTCCTCAAGCCAGGGCTAGATGTGTGCTTTAAGCCCGGCTTATTTCTGACGCAGGGCATCCACCTGTTCCTTCAGGGCTTGGGCCTCCCTCATCTTGGCTAAGCATTGAGTGAGGGTGACCATTTGCACAGTCCCCTAGACATTATCATAAGCTTGTTGTAACTCTCGTTCTTCTGTCTCTACCTACTGTAGCGTTGGGTCTTCTTACAATGATGTGAGCGTAAGAAGGGACTGATCCAACAATCTTGTGCAATCCTATACAGCACGCTCTATCGCTTCGAACCCTGCTTGAATGGCACGACAACATTGCTCTCTGACTTCCGGTTGTGTAGGGGGCTACGCTTTCATCCTTGGCTCCGCAATCTGCAAGTTCAATTCTAATTGAGCTTTCGCAGCCTCCTCTTGGGCCCTACGGAATCCTACCGCCATTTGATGAATATTTTCGGCTGCTGGGAGTTCCGCTAGCATAGCCAGTTCTGTTACACTACTACAGACCTCTGACACGGCCTATTCCAATCCTTGGTTGTGTGCAACCAATTCATCGCGTTGTAGACTGATTTGCTCCAGATTTCCCTTTTGCTCCATTAAGACCTGGAGGGCGCGACCTTCCCGGGCACGGAGCTTAGCGGTTACCCCATCCTGCAGCTAGTATAGTGTCTCTCTAGGAAGGGTGGCTAAATTCAACCCCCAATCCCTTGTGTCACCTTCAGCCTCTGCTAACACGATGTCTGCTAGTAACACTAAAGTATTGATAGTGTGGGCGCACACCATCTGCTCAGTTGCGAATGTACCTTCCGCAAGGTGAGACATCATACCTTTGGGGGTCACACTTGTAATGCCTGCAACTGTGCTCTGAGTGCGCCCAACAAAGTTGTCTGCTCTATCATCAACTCCTCCAGAGAACCCTTAGTGACATCACGTACTGGTTTGCTTCTGGCAAGAAAATTTCCTTCCAAGGTCTTTGTTGTCTGTCTTTTTGCATGTAGGTGGCTACTCCTGGATGTGCAGCCTCTTAAGTTGGGTCGATGTTGTGATCGGGTTCGTGCTTTCCTGTGTCTCCACTTCCCCCTGTATGTCCATCTCTGTGGACATTTCTTGATCCTCCATGATCTCTTCGGCGGGTGCAGTGGTGGTTTCTGTTGCTGCCTCGGTCGCCTCCTGCTGCGTGGCCGGCTTCTGTTCCTGGCACGTTCTTTCCACCAAATTTGTGATGCACAGCTTGATTTCCTTCTTCCACTGTTGTGCTGCAATATTTTCTAATTAAGCCAAGTCCAGGGTGCGCCACTCTGGAGGCCATGCACCATTTACCCGAAAATTGCATCGTCCATTGCAATGAACGGAAGCTTTACCCATGTTTGAGTTGGATCCTTTCGCACCTAGATATACAGATTATGCATATCCACATTGAATTTGGCCATGCTTTGCAAACTATTGTATACTGTCGGGGATAACCGCGGTCTATGATTGATCCATGTCTGAATACTTGCCTTCATAAATATCCAAAACACCTTGATTTCACCAACCCTCGTGGCATCTTTTATAGCCCAGAGCAAGTTATACCTCACGGCTTCAGGTAGGGTCTTCTCAATGTTGGGAAACTGGCTGCCCTTCGGCATCTCCTTTGCAACCAGTAGGATCGATACGAGCAACCATGCATAGTGGAAAGTCTTACCCTGCTCCTGGGCTTCCCTACAATTCATCAAAAATTCATCGCAGAGAAATTGCACCTAGTTAAACTGAACCTCCTCTGCACACTGCTCCGCGAGCACAATGACAGATGTTGGTACCTCATCTGCACAAAATTTCCTCATGAGCTTGCCTACCAGTAAATGGGTGGTGATGCGCACCCCTCAGTCTTTGATACTTGCTATTAGATACCCTCGCTTCCACTTCTCTAGCTTATATTTAGCCTTCATGGCTTCGCGCTCAGTGCCCCTTTTTGCACATCGTGCTACTTTTGTTCCGGTATTGCAATTTCGTAGTGTTCTACGACTTCCTCCATGTTCATTGCACCCCCATCTGTTGACAGTTCCCTTGCTTCGGTCATCATGCTTCGCAGTGACCTAACCATCATATTACAATTCAGCATTGTTACTTCATGCAATCGGCTTTGCCAGCATTCTATTTCTTCTTTTGAATCCGAAGTACATGAACTATCACGCTCCCACGAGATTCTTCCATCTTCAGTCAGGTTCACATGATCCTGATCTTACGCCGTTATCTGATAGATGCAATGCAGCTCATCGTCGCTATCATCCTCATGCACAGGTTCAGTGTAGCGCGCCCCTTCAGCCAGATCAAGCGGAACTACTGCGTGTAAGGACTTTTTCTTGAAAATCATTTTCCGCTTCTTCAGGTTAATGACTCCATTCATATCCGTGGCCCAGTCTATCCCTAACAATGCGGGGTAAGGGTTGCTATCATCTACAATCTCTATTACCTCAAAATCAGTCTGCGTGCTCACACCTTCGATATCCACTGTTATCCCTTGAAATCTTCCCATGGGAACAATCTTTTGTTGGTTCGCCATTCGTAATCTGATAGGAGACCACTGTAACACGGGCTTGCCCATGCATTCCCAAGTCTACTTTGGTAACACATTTGCATCCAAACCTAGGTCGAGGACTACCTGATCTTCTCATATTCGCCAATTTGCGTCGTCAACCACATTTCCCTCCCAATGCGTAAAGCATGCTTCCCCATCTTTTGAACTACGCGTGGTTCCCCTGATCTTGTGCATCTAGTGATCAGCTCTCGAAGTCCTTTAACTGCCTTATTGTCTCATAGCAACTTCATGCATGTCTCTAAAAAGGTAGTAAGAATAGACAGATCCATTCCTCGTTCTGGTTGATCCTTACTACCTGAAGTAGAGGCCTCCTTGAAGCTCTTCTTAGCTTCCATAACCATTTTTGTTGCGCGTTCTGAGTCAAGCTCAGCTTCCCTCGTAGGGGCCTTGCGAACCCATGTATCATCCTCAGGTTGCTTTCCCTTATCGTCCCCTATAGTCACGCCACTTCTAAGCACCATATTCATGTTGGGGTCCTCTTCGTGTGGTTCAAACCTCATCATTTGGATATTTTGAGTTGGAGTAGGTTGTAGTACCCCTTTTTCACACATCTGTGCGATCAACGTCAGACAATCTACTGCTTCATGATCAAACTGATAGCAATACGGACAACATATTCTATTTGGATTCATACAGTCATGCATGTAGTGCCCGAGTCCTCTGCAATTGTAGCAGATTAAATGTTCGTGCCCTCATCCGGGTCCCATTCCTCCTTGTCCTTGACCTCACCCTTGAAATCACCCCCACGTGATTGCTGCAGCTAGATCGAGGCCTCATGTTTCTATATGCATTTGATAAGATAGTGTTCTATCCATCATTAGCTCATAGCTCTGACACGTCTTCTCATCGTGACCCACTAATCTACAAAAATTACAGTACAGTTGTTGCGGAGTTTGGGTATACTTGTGCAATAGGTGACAGTTGTCCGTCACATGCTTTCCTCCCACCTGAAAAATCATGCACCAGAGTGCAGGTGCCACACTCAGCCCTGCTTGTGTTTCCGGTCTCAATGGCATCGGTCCCTCTCCAGCCAAATAGTTCACAAATACAGGACAGTGATGCTTGTCATGACCCTGGCATTTACATTTTACACACCACACTTCTTCACGTGCCTCTGGCTAGGGTGCCCTATCCTGCTTCAATCTTTGCATCTCTAAGAATAGGGTTTGTAGTTGCACATGGATTTGTTGGACTCCCAACCTCGGGTCCTGTATTGGTGTTTCGTGCAACCTCATCTCTGTTTCCAAGGCCTCCGCCCGGGTTGAGAGCTTCTGTTGTGATAGTGCCATCCTCAGGTGTGATGTCAAAGACGCGACAAACCACGCATGGTGCTACACATCTGTCAGCATCATATTAGCCTCACAGATCTTACTTTTCAGCCTCTGATCTAAATCCCAAGGGGTTTTTCCTAGAAGCATCACGATCTCCTTGAATGCGATGATCGACTGCATTTCTGATTTTGGCTGGCTAAATTCTTTGTTCAATATAATCTGGATCGCCACTATTCCAGCATTTGCGTGATCATTCGAGTGCTTGATATACCATGTCAGCATGCAATCCTACAACGCACTTACCAATGTGGCCTTCTTAATGTTATCATCCATAACCCCTTGCGCTTCCCATACTACTCTTACTACAAACCAAAACTGATCTGGGTCTTCATTTCCTACTCCTCTAAATACAGGCAACTTGATCGCGCTCGCCATGCTAAACTGCTAGTTCGGTGGAGGTGGTGTGGGTGAAGTCGGAGGCGAAGAAGGTGATGGGAGTGGTGGTTTTAGCAGGGATGATATTTGCAGAATGTGCTTCTTGATCAAACTGACCGCACTCCCTGGAGAGACCCAAGTACGCTCTTCGTCACTTGCTCGCGGATGTGAAATTAAAGGATTGTTTCCTAACCCTTCGATACCTTTGTAGGCCTTTCTGCTCTGCGTCGTTCCACTCATTAATGGATTCGCATCACCCATTTTCACATAAGAGCATCTTAATCCAGGTATTCAATGATTTGACATACTTACCTTGCGGTCCCTTGAGAAAATGTCTTTCTTCTTCACTATAGCTGACAGTTGTGCCTATCGCAAATTTAGTGGTAAACCCTCCTATGATTCGATCCAGCCAGTGGTACACAACCCGCGCGATCTTATCTTCTGATGCTTCTAGCCTATGCACCAACTCTGGAGTCCACACTATGGGTTGATCAAGCTTGCAGCTTCCCTAGCTGTCTTCTAGCCTTGCGATCCACTCATACAGTTCTGAAGAGAAAGACATGAAGAAGATCTCGTGGATTTCCATATATACGTAGCGATCCAGCCACCTATTTTCATATATCTGTAGGGTTTTATTTTCCTATACCACGAACTTGTGAAGCTTCTAATCCAACCAATCTTCAATTTCCTTCTTCGTAGGGTTCCAACATTCCAACACCAGACATCCCTTAAGCAGATCTCGGTCCCAGCAACGGAACCATTTGTTGACTTATTGGGGCCTGAGCTAGGTTCAAAAGTGTTTGAGCCAAACAAATCCCACGCTACCAGCCCTTTCGGCAACAATCCGTGGAGCGAGGACTAAAGTGTCACCCGAGGTAGTATGGGAGGGTGCAGGAACAAAGTTTCCGCACCCTAGGGATGTCTTTATTAGGTCTAGAGGGGTCGTGAACTGAGCTGCGCACTTGCGCTATGCTGCACAGTTGTCTGGCCCTCGCGTAGCTCTACAATGAGGCACTGCCTAGATTCCTTAATATTATGGCGGTTATTATAGACCTGATCTAATTCTTAGAGTCTTAATCAAGCATTCAATAATTATAACCAATGCGCGCAACCATAAACCTTAAAGAGATTGCAGAAAACCATAACATAAGAATAAACATACAGATCTGTGACCAAATGCACAATAATTCAGTAAAACTTATCTTTATTAATCTTTTGTTTCAATACAATCCACTTCCGCCCTACGCACTCAGCTGCAGGGGTCCGCACATGCAGCTGCAGACTCTACCAGGCCTCTGTGCACATAGCTACAAAGCCTACACTAACTACTACCGACCACGACATGGACTTACAGACTCAGAGCGAATAACCTATTACACTTCAGATCTAATATAGAATTACCAAAAACTAACCTCTAAACCTAGAGCCCTACTCTATTTATACATTCCCATGGTCCGCAGACCATGGGCAGGCCGACTCACTTTCTATTATCTTACATTATTTTCGGGTGGACAACCCTTTGATTTGACTCATTACGATTCGTGCTCCACGCACTTCACAGAACCCTTACCATACTATTACCCAAAATTGTGGGCTTTAAGCCCCAAAACCATTATGCGAGGGATCCGCTACCTAACAACATCCTTGACAGCTTGGAGGAGTAGGATTTTAACACACACATTTTTTAATTCACCCAAAAGTTTAGTATCTTCTAGCGAGTGTTGGATATGATGGATTAATCTCTCAGGAAAAGGAGGTGGATTTTCTTGACAGACACTCTCCTCCTTTTCCTCTTTAAGCCCCTTAGGTGGATATCGAGGTTGATTATCTGGAAGCATTATTCCAAAACTGAGGTTGATTTCTTGAATTTCCACAACATAGATAGGCTAAGATTCTTCCCCGCTATAGACCTAATGTGCCTGTCTATTGTTCGGGTTCAGATTTGGTTGAGTAGGCATCTATGGTTGCTTAGGTGGAGAATGGTGAAGGAGTTGTGGTTGAGATGGAGGTGGAGGCAGTAAGGCTGGAGATTGGTTGTATGGGGGTGTCCACCCCTGGGATGGAGAATTCCACTCAGGTTGTGGAGGAGCATATGGTTGAAATGGTTGGTTGGCAGGTTGGGAATGGTATTGAGGTGCAAAAGACTAGGGAGACGATGTGTACCATGAAGTATGATTAGGATGGAACCAAGGGGGATTGGATTTATTATGGTTAGGGTTGTAATATGAATAGGATGCCCCTTGTATGCCTTACTAGTATGGTTGAGTTCCTTGAGGCCTCCTTTGGTTGATATAATTGAGTTGTTTAGTCACCCCTTCAGTTCCTTGATACGCAGCTTTTAATCCAGGAAAAGAAGGGAACTTGTATGTGGAGTGGTTATCCTCATAGACCAAGCATATTTCTATAAGATTGAATGGAAATTCATTCCTGGGGTTCCTTCTAGTGCATCTAGGGCAGAAGACAACTAAGGCTCTTTTTGCTTCCTCTTGATCTACATGGTGTCCATTTCCAGAGCAAGGGTATGCAACATTTCACTCTTGAATTCTTCCAACGTGTTCCCAATTTCACCTTTTATGGATGTGTTAGAGGAGGACGAATTGGTCATAGCTTGATTAGCCCTACCCTTCTTTCTGGATGCCCTATAATGGTTTTTGAAAATTATCTTGATATCATCACAGGGTAACTGTTAGATGTCCCCTCCTGAAAACAAGTTTAGGGTTTCTAGGAGAACTTCCATGATCCCTCTAAGAAGGAGTAGCTTAAGTGATTCTGGATCAAGGGTGCACCTAGCCCTTTTGTAGCTAAGTTGGAACCTTTCCTCATAATCTTCCAATGATTCATCATGTCCCAAATTCATTCTAAATATTTCCTCTTTGGTAGCTTTAGACCTGCAATAGTGTTGGAAATAATACTGAGAGGGGTGGTGAATCAGTATTATCAGGTCAATTATTTTTTATTTCACAATCAAATTTGTATATGCTACTTCAGTTAGTAAAAATTGCGTATGTACGCAACTGCAGTTAAGGAAACTAGCATATAACCAGCAGACTTGTAATTTAAATTATTCTTCATATGTTGATCATTAATCTGTGCATCAAACCATATAAACAGTAACCAAGAACAATAAAACAGAACAGGTAGTCACACATAAGAACACAAGATATAAGGTGGAAACCCAATGTGGGTGAAAACGAGCTACTGCAATTCGTCTCTATCTTCTTTTAATTAGAAACTTCTTTTTACAATGTTTATGTACTAGTGTAGTCTCATACCAGTACGCAGGCTGTTACCTACAGAAGGCTACAACCTTCTCTCATTCTCCAGCTTCTCCTAGAAGGGAGCTACAACCCCCTTAGCTCTTGTACTAGCTGAGGTACTAGTACGTAGGTGCTGACCTACAGAAGGCTACAACCTTCTCTTTTCTTCCAAGGACCATGTTTCATAAATTTTCAAACTGGATCCATGAATAACATCAATCAAACATCAAGTATATTTGCATCAACCAATCTCCTTTGTACAAACCAATACTAAATCAACCAATCACTTCTCGAAAAGCTACAACCAGAATACAGTAACAGTAACCAGAACCAATCCTGAACCTAGAACACTGCAACAATAAACAGAAGTAGCTAAAACATATTTCATGAGACGTACGCTACTTCAATATGCAGAACCTGCATGCATACGCTGATGTATTAAGGCCAATCTGCATATACATTTTTTTGAATTAATGAACCAATGTGTATCCGCACCTCTGCTGTGTTGAACCTGCGTACAGATCTATAAAAGTTAATTTACCCTTTTCACTTATTTAGACGTCAGTTATACCCAAATTATCAGATTTATAGATCAAGTCATGTGCCAAATATAACAGATCAAAATCACACAAGGATACTACTATTCAAGCCTTAAGATCTTGACCCATCAATAGAACTTATCCTTCTTCTAGCGCTCAGGTTCCTCCTTGATTTAGACCCAGCTATGCACCATTACCTAATGACCAGTATTCTAGATCTTGCTCTTCATTAGATGTTCAATGCTTGAGTGAATGATTTTGCCTAATGATCTCCTTCCCCTTTTATATTATTAGGCCTTACTCAATACCATGATCCAAAACCATAGAGAATCAATACCATGGACCCAATACCTGGGTTCAACACTTCAGACGAGATACCATGGTCCAAAACCATAGGTCCAAATATCAAGGACTAAATACCATGGACCGAAAAATAAGTTTTCCCACATGTACATGCTTTTTCTTGCATGAAAGTGCGTGCATACATATACGCGCCTTTTGATCGTCGATCCCACGTGTATACGTGACTTGGTTAAGAGGAACCTACATATATCTCTTTTTCTTTCATTCTAAGAGCCTGAACTGTGATCTATCATTTGAGTGAGTTGCCATCAAGGACAACACATGTGTCATAGCACCAAACCTGTGTCATAATGCCCACAATCTCCCCCTTTGGACTTGATGGCAACCCCAAGTCACTCAAAGTCATTCTCCCCCTTTGTCATCAAGAGCAAAGGGTTATGATCCCCCTGAGTACATGCTGAAATCTCTGCTCTATTGTGTTGTCCAGGCTCCCCCTTACTGTAGGCAAGGTCTGCAAAAAGATGTTCTACAAGAAGAAACATGACTTTATACATCATAAATGACCTTCCTATCACAAAAGACTCTATACATACATCCATCTCCCAACCAAGTGGAGATACACCAATATTGAGTCATCCACCCAACCAAGTGGGGATACACCAAAAGTTTACACATGATAAAACAAGAATATTATATCATCCATCCCAAGCATAGTGGGGAAACCAACATAGGCCGTTACATGACCTTGATAGTAAAAGAAATACATGGCATAGAGACGAAATATCTAAGACAAGACTATGATAGTCATCAGCAACTAGCAGCATTTGTCAATCATCATTCAAACCGACAACCATGATCTCCCTCTGCACTTGTTCCACCTGAAACAAAAAACAGCTGTGAAATTGAACCAAGATATTCTAATATAATGCCAACAATGCATTATTAGAAGTATATGCTCCCCCTGAACCTATGACAGATGGTCTCTGCCAGACCCATATCAAACTCTTTTCATCTTGAGTCTAGCCCCAATGTTTTTCTTCAAACCAAAATATACGCGACCATATCCACAGAAACCTGCGTATGTACGTCGATACGCTTCATGAAACTCGCGTACAACCACTGTTCTCTGAAACAGATAATTTCAATAGAAAGATGATGCATCAACTACTCCCAGATTCTGTCTGAGGTATTCAAATGTCTCCCTGGGTAGTGGTTTGGTGAGTATATCATCAACTTGTTCTTTGGAGGGGACATACTCCAATTTGACCTTTTTTTCAAGCACTTGTTCCTAGAGAAAATGATATTTGATAGGTATGTGCTTGATCTTCAAATGCATGAATGGATTCTTTGAAATACTGATTGCACTTATATTACCACAAAAAATGGAGATAGGTGGAGTACAAGTGATTTGAATGTCTTGCAATGTTTGCATCATCCAAAGGAGTTGTGTGCAGCAAGATGCAACAACCACATATTCTGATTCCGCTGTAGATAATGCAATTGAACTTTGTTTCTTGCTGAACCAAGATACTAAACACCATCACTAGTGCTTTTTCTGTCATCCATGCTTCCTACACAATCTGCATCTATATATGCATGAAGTGTGAGATCTATATCTCTAGGATACCATAAGCCATAGTTTTGAGTTCCTTGAAGATACTTGAAAATTCTCTTAACTGCCTGAAGATGAGCTTCCTTTGGATTTGCCTGAAATCTTCCAACTATTCCCACTGCATACATGATGTCTGGTCAGGTACCTCTTAGATAGAGCAGACTACCAATCATGGATCTATAGGTTGGTTGATGTACTATTGTTGATTCATCATTTGCGCTGAGGTTGCATCCTGTTACCATAGGGTTACATATTGGTTTTGAATCCTCCATCCCATATTTCTTCAAGATCTGCTTGAGGTACTTGGTTTGTGATAGAAAAATACCGTCTTTGTTTTTTTGGACTTGTAAACCAAGAAAATATGTGAGCTCACCAAGAAGGGACATTTCAAATTCTTTTTGCATCACTAAGGCAAAGTTTTGATTCATGTCTTCTTCATTGCTACCAAAGATGATATCATCAACATACACAACAAGTATTAGCAACTTATCATTGTTAATTTTTATATATAGATTGTTATCTGTTGATCCTTTTGTAAAACCTTGTTGATGGAGATACTTATCTAGACGATAATACCAAGCCCTTGGAGCCTGTTTAAGGCCATAGAGAGACTTTTTGAGTCTGCATACAAGTTTTGGATCATTTCCAAGGATAAACCCATCTGGTTGCTCAATATACACTTCTTCTTCCAAGTCTCCATTCAGAAAGGTAGATTTCACGTCCATTTGATATACTTTGAACTTCTGAAATCTAGACAGAGCAAGAAACATTCTTCTCTCTTCAAGTCTGGCAACTGGTGCAAAAGTTTCTTCAAAGTCTATACCTTTTTGTTGAGCATACCCTTTACAAACAAGTCTAGCCTTGTTTCTAATAACATCTCCATTTTCATTCAGCTTGTTTTTGAATATCCATTTTGTCCCTATGACATTCTTGTCATTTGGTCTAGAAACTAACTCCCAAGTGTTATTCTTTTCAATCTGCTCAAGTTCTTCATTCATGGCCTTGACCCATCATTCATCTTTGCATTCTTCACTTACATTTCATGGTTCAATGGAGGAGAGCAATGCTAGATAGCTTGAAGCTTCTAAAATAGTTCTTCTTGTTTGAACACATGCCTCTTTCTGCCCCAAAATTTGAGTTTCTGGATGATTCTTCTGGACATACCTGGATGGAGTCTTTTCTTCTACCCTTATCTGTTCTTATGGTGCCTCATAGGTTTCTTCTTCATCATTAGTCTAATTTGATGTTGAAGGATAGTCCTCATCATCTTCAAAATCTTCGGATTTTACCTACCTTGGATTTTTTCCTGCTTCATCAACCACTACATCAATACTTTCAACAATTTTTCCAAGTCTTTTACTATAACACTTATATCATTTACTTCGGGAAGAGTAACCAAGGAGAATGCCTTCATCTGCTCTAGGTTCAAACTTGCCAAGGTTTTCATCAATTCTTTTGATGTAACATTTGCTTCCAAAAATTTTGAAGTATTTTATCGTAGGAGTCTTACCATACCACAGTTCATGAGGAGTTTGAATGTTGTTCACCTGGACATTTGTTTTGTTGAGAATGGTAATGGTAGCAAATGCAGCTTCACCCCAGAAGGTTGCGGGAGTTCCAAACTCATCAAGCATAGCACGAGCCATTTGTTGAACCTTTCCATTCATCCTTTCCAATACATTTTGTTGAGGAGTCCTTGCAGTAGAGAATTCTCTTCTTATTCCATGTTCTTCACAAAAATCGAAAAATTCATCCGAGGTAAATTCCCCTCCTCGATTAGACCTGAGGCATTTGATTCTGCGATCTGATTCATTTTCAACCAAGGCCTTGAAAGCTTTGAACTTTTCAAAGGCTTCATCTTTATGCTTTAGAAGTCCTATCCAACACATCCTGGAAATGTCATCAATGAATAATATAGAGTATTCCTCTCCACGAGGTGACATTTTCCTTGATGGACCACATAAATTAGTATGGACAAGTTCAAGTGGCCTACTAGCTGATCCTTCCTTCTCAGCGAAATTAGTTTTGGTTTGCTTACCAAACTGACATGACTTGCATATTGTATTGTTTGGAATTCTGATGTCTGGGAGATCACGAACCACCTGATATTTGCATGCTTTCCTTATTTTAGAGAAGCTTAGATGCCCCAATCTTCTGTGCCATAGCCAGTGTTCATCATTCTTGCTTAGATAGCATTGTTGTTGTCCTCCCTTGAGTATGTATAAGTTATTTGGATTTCTTATGCCTTTGATCACTGTTTCTCCTTTTATGAGTGCAGGGGTGTCATTTCCAAATGAGACCTTCCTTTCTTTTTCTAAGGCACTATATGACTGAAGTTTTCCTTTATCACCTGTCATATGTTTCGAGCATCCACTGTCGATGTACCACTGATTTTCCTACCCTTCCGCATATAAGACTATACCACATCTTTCTGGTTGTGGTTCTTTCTTTATCCATATTTTGGGACTCAATGAAGCTTGCTCCTTCTGAGTTGTTTGCCGAAACTTACTCCTGCATTTAGAATCTTCATGACCGAAGTTGTTACAAATAGAACACTCTATTTCATTTTCAAGAGCAGAAAAGTTATTGTAGGTCCTTTTCATGATCCCAGTCATACTCCTTTGTTTTTGATATTCTCTAGTCATGATGGTCTTATAGGAAACACATTGAGCAGCTTTGTGTCCAAAGTTATGACAAAAGAAACATTGGCCATTGAAGAAATTCCTGCAATTATCAAACCTACCGACCAAATGATTGTAGTTTCCATTGACATCCATTCTTCAGGCAAATTGAGAATGATTTACCTGCGGTTGGTTGTAGCTTTTGTTCATCCTTGAAGTAGATTACCCCCAATTTACTTAGTGATCTCTGTTCATTCTTGAAGTAAATTGTCCCTGATTTACCTGGTGATCTGTATTATGCCTTTGCTGTCTATTGTCAATGTGTTCACTTCTCCTTGCTGCATCAAGATAACTTTTGGAGGTGGATGGCTTCTGTGCTTGAGATGCTTCTTCAGTATATCCAAGACTTATCTTGATTAGAGGAGAATGCTGCACTTTGATAATCTCATCTAAAGTTTCAGATCCTTTAGCAAATCTAAGATTAAGAGCTTTTTTTTTCTCAATATCTTTTCTAAGTCCCACAATTTCACATTCTAACTTTTCATTGTGCTTTTCCCTTTCAGCAAGTTGGAATTTCAGAGTATCTATAATCATATTATTTTCTTCTAAACAAATTTTAAGTTTAGAAATTTCTTCATAAAGACCTTCTTCATCTATAGCATCCAAGAAATCATCATCTTCAAATGCCATTAAAAATCTATAATCATTACATTGTTCATCTTCATCACTATTTGAAAATCCATCACTGTCTTCATGTGTATAATAGCTCTTCTTACTTACATTATGTTTTCTATTCCATCTAACTGGTTCCTTACATTTATCAAGCTTATCTTTATGAGGACACTTGGTTGCATAGTGACCGACTCTTCCACAAGCAAACCATTTAAAAGGTAGCTTACCTCTGAATCTTCTAAAACCACGTTGAAGGTTCTTGACAAAGTTTGATTCTTCCTCTCCTTCTGACATATGTCCTGACTTATTGTATTCTCCTTTTCCTGAGGTTTTGAATGCAGATTCTCTCATGTCTCATGGTCCCCCTTTTCTCATTTCGAAAGCAGTTAGGATTCCGTGAAGTTGTGACTTGGTAATGCTCTGTAGATTCTATTTTTCTTCTATGGAAGAAACTTTTGATTCAAACTTAGAAGACAAAGATCTTAGAACTTTTTCAACCAAAGTAGCTTCTTTTATCTCTTCACCCAAGCTTTTCATAAGATTAAAAATCTCATCTATATGTAAGAAATAATTAGCCACATTTTCATCATTGTGCATTCTGAGATTTTCATATTGAATTCTGAGAGTTTGTAGTTTTGCACGTTTTACCTGATCATCTCCTTCATAGCTCAAAACGATCTTGTTCCATATTTCTTTTGTGGTTTTTAGCTGCATAAACTTCATGAATTCTGATTGAGATAAACTCCCTAAAAGAGTATTGACAGCCTTTGCATTCGTTTCATACTGCTTCTTACCAGCTGTATCTGTAGGAGTTGCTGATGGAAATGTGTATCCTATTTCCACGATATCACAAACTTCTGTACCAAGAGATTGAAGATAGGCTGTGATTCTTACTTTCCAATAGATGAAGTTGCTTCCATCAAAGATTGCTGGCTTGATAGATGCCTCCTTTTCTTAGTTGCTCATGATGATAGATCTTCCTTCAAGTGATCAAGCTTCTTCTGAAGGAACTGCTCTGATACCAATTGTTGGAAATAATATTGATAGGGGGGGTGAATTAGTATTATCAGGTCAATTATTTTTCATTTCACAATCAGATTTGTATATGCTACTTCAGTTAGTAAAAATCGTGTATGTATGCAACTGCAGTTAAGGAAACTAGCGTATAACCAGCAGACTTGTAATTTAAATTATTCTTCAGATGTTGATCATTAATCTGTGCATCAAACCATATAAACAGTAACCAGGAACAGTAAAACAGAATAGGCAGTCACACATAAGAACACAAGATATAAGGTGGAAACCCAATGTGGGTGAAAACCACCTGTTGCAATTCGTCTCTATCTTCTTTTAATTAGAAACTTCTTTTTACAATGTTTTTGTACTGGTGCAGTCTTATACCAGTACGCAGGCTGCTACCTATAGAAGGCTACAACCTTCTCTCATTCTCCAACTTCTCCTGGAAGGGAGCTACAACCCCCTTAGCTCTTGTAATAGCTGAGGTACTAGTACGTAGGTGTTGATCTACATAAGGCTACAACCTTCTCTTTCCTTCTAGGGACCACGTTTCATAAATTTTCAGACTGGATCCATGAATAACATCAATCAAACATCAAGTATATCTGCATCAACCAATCTCCTTTTTACAAACCAATACTGAATCAACCAATCACTTCTCAGAAAGCTACAACCAGAATACAGTAAGAGTAACCAGAACCAATCCTCAACCCAGAACATTGCAACAATAAATAGAAGTAGCTAAAACATATTTCATGAGATGTACGCTACTTCAATATGTAGAACCTATGTGCATACACTGATGTATTAAGGCCAACCTGCGTATACGCTATTTTGAATTAATGAACCAACGTGTATATGCACCTCTGTTGTGCCGAACCTGCTTACAAATCTATAAAAGATAATTTACCCTTTTCACTTATTCAGACATCAGTTATACCCAGATTATCAAATTTATAGATCGATTCATGCACCAAATATAACAGATCAAAATCACACAAGGATACTACTATTCAAGACTTAAGATCTTGACCCATCAATAGAACTTATCCTTCTTCTAGTGCTCAGGTTCCTCCTTGATTCAGATCCAGCTATGCACCATTACCCAATGACCAGTATTCTAGATCTTGCTCTTCATCAGATATTCAATGCTTGAGTGAATGATTTTGCCTAATGATCTCCTTCCCCTTTTATAGTCTTAGGCCTTACTCAATACCATGATCCAAAACCATAGAGAATCAATACCATGGACCTAATACCTGGGTTCAACACTTCGGATGAGATACGATGGTCCAAAAGTATAGGTATAAATACCATGGACCGAAAAATAAGTTTTCCCACATGTACACGCCTTTTCTTGCATGAAAGTGTGTGCATACGTATACGCGCCTTTTGATCGTCGATATCATGTGTATACGCAACTTGGTTAAGAGGAACCCGCGTATATTTCTTTTTCTTTCATTCTGAAAGCCTGAACTGTGATCTATCATTTGAGTGAGTCGCCATCAATGACAACACCTATGTCATAGTGCCAAACCTATGTCATAATGCCAACAAATAGTCCCTATACTTATTGTTGAAGGCTTGTTGCATCTGAACCTAGGTGTTGGTGTTGTCCCTGAGTAAACCCATGAACCAGCACAACGCTACATCTTTAAGGGTGGATGGGAAAATTTTCAACTTTTGGTCATCAGAGGTGTAATTATAAGTTCTTCATATGATATCAAACTCGAACAAAAATGTATTTGGGTCCTCTGAGGTCAAGCCATGGAAGTGAGGAAGGGAAGAGGGGATTATTTTTTTCATTCTAGCATCTCCATTGATTTCTCTGATGGGAAAAGCACCCTCAACTCTATTCTTAGCTACGTCTTTGTCTCCAATCCCATTTATATTTTCAACCTTGGTGTAGGTTGGTGGAATGGTCTCTTCTTGTCCCCAATAGGATCTTCAAAGATCTTTTGTTGTTCACCTAATGGGTCCTCTAGCTCACAGCCACCGAAGCAGAGTGAATGTTGGTTGTTCGATGTGGTGGGGGTATTTAGAAAAAAATTCCCTGAGTTGTCTCTACTCCTACGAGGCATGAAAGGAGTTTATTTTTTTTCAAGGTTTTTTTAGAATTACTTGTAGAATGGAAAGAAAGTAAAGAATTGCAACTATTTGTTGAATGGAACTACTTGAAGAATTGGAAAGAAAGAAAATATTGCAACTATTTGTTGAATGGAACTATATGCATAATTAGAAATAAAGAATAAATCACATCTACTTAGACACCTCCATGACAACAATGCCAAAAAGTGATGAGCACCAATATTACAGCAAGAATGTTGCAACTCCTAGGGCTACCAAATTTGCTTCATCAACCCGAGGTTCGTACAAACTTGGAGGTGACAGTTTTGTATACACAATAGATGAAATGATATACATTTGTCACTTTTCAACTAGGTGATGGACCACTAGGGTTTCTCAAACCAGTCTTATATTGACTAGAAGGAGTCTAACTACCAAATAGAAAAGGGAAAATTATCCTTAATGAAGAAAGGGAATGTTGCCTACTCTAGGAAATGAAAGACTGAATTTGAAGGTGTTATAAAGTGACATGAAATCATCTAGCTAAACATCTACACATTTTTCTTTCAAAAGAAACCTAACTTAACCTTGTTTATAACATTTAGTGACCTAGACTAATTGAGCATGGAATTTGATCTAAGAACTATTATGACTATTGCATGCATGTGCTAACTTAAAAATTGTAGAAAAAGCCTTTTTGATGTTTAATTTTATGAATGAAAATGCTAATTTCCAACTTGTTCTTTAGCAGGGGAGACAAGAATGGAGGAAATAGTATGGACTAGTTTCAAGGGTATGGAATCTACGTGGAGGCCTAACATAAGCTTGGATGACCATTTCTGCTCAATTTGGGCTTAAAACAAGCTGCTACAGGGTTTCATGTAGTACTACAAGATGTCCTAGTTCTACTACAGGATGTCCTGTTTTACTACAGGAAATAGGCTTAAAGCTTCTAAGGAGGTAGGAAAGGTGTAATGAAGTGTGGGAAAGGTGTCTGATGGGGAAATAAGGCATAGAGGAGGTGCACACTTCCCAAGGCTCAGTCAAATGCTTCAAGATGGTTGGATTTGCTCAATGGAAGTGACCACTTTGCTTACAAAAAAAGAATTCAAATTAGGGTTTGGTGGACCTTGGCAGCATAGGTGGAGAAGACTTGGATGAGGTGATTGAGATGAGGTCTCGTTGCAGATTAGAAGCTCCTACAACACCATGCACTTTTTCTTCATTTATACCTCGAAAAGATGAGTTAAATGGAAGAAAACACAGTTATTAATAACTAATGGCTAATTTTATGAATGGAAGTGGTTCTAAACCGTAGAAAACTCAAGGGATCAAAATGACAATTATAAATACTTCTAAGAAATTCAGAGAGAATGATCTATTCAATAATAAACCCTAGATTATGGAGTAATCAAACAAAAAATCTGTTTTTTTGTTGTTGTGTGAATGGAACCCTCAAATCATGATCCCATAAGGGAGATGAGGTGAAATCCACTATCACAAGATTTTATGAAGTGTTTACTATCACTATGATACCACTAATCTATCTATCCACAAATGGAAGAAAACTAATTAACCATCCAAATACTTGCATATTAACAAAACCAAATTCACTTCAGCGCCTAACTATGAATGTAATCTAAGCATACATGTACAGAAAGAGGAACCTCTGCTGCTATGGTTGGGACCTAACCAAAGAGCTTCATCCCTTTGACTCAACATGGTGCTGGATCAAGGTAATGCTTCTCATTTTCATTAAAATATCAAAAAGACATAAGAGTTATCAGTCATAGTATCCTAGCTCGAAAATGCCTCTTGGATACAAAAAAAATCGAATCCTAATGAGGCTCTAGGCTTTCTTATTTATACAACTGAAGATACCAACAACTTCCTTAAATTTAGGGAAGCTTGGCTCCCAAATCGAGATCAACTTGTCTTCAACTATCATTGGCTTCGCTACCAATGAATTCAGTGGCTTAGCTGCTTGTAACTCTGAGCTAATGAGATCTGGTGGAGGAATATTCACCTTAGTGAGGAGTTAAGGAGGAGATCCAATCTCCTAAAATACCTCTTTCTTGTCTATTTCGAGTTCCTGCACTTTAATTAGAAAAAATTTCTCCAAATCCTACAATTAATGCACATTAGGCCACAACACATAACATCTCATGTTTACCTTTCTCACTAAGAAAAATATAACAAAACATGTAAAGAAATGTGAGAAAAGTAGATTTTAATAAGCTGGAGAGTGGCATTAAGGTCCATATAATTTACCCATTGATGAGCCTCATCAGTTCACGTTGTTCCCGAATTTTGAGCTCATCTGACACCCCTTTATGCAGCTCGCGTAATGTCTGAATAGAAAGCACCACTAGATTCGGACTCAAATCCTTCATGTGTAAGAGGTGTGCCCTGCCTTCTACTAAGTTGATGCACAGGGACCCTTCTGGTAGTTGCATTGTGTAGAGGTCCATGGTGAGTTCTTCTTGTAAGGCCAACCCACTCGCTTGTTTCAAGCTCGCTTGCTTCAAGCTCACCTATCCCATGCTTGCTTGAATAATACCTGTTTGGACATGCAATTCTCACAGGCCTTGTTGTACCTTACCCAACTTTTGTTGGTATTGTTTCTTTGATGTGGCCCCAAATATTCTCGTGGGGTCATGGACCACATTGCTGATTTCATCTAGGTCCGCCTTCGTGAGGACCAAAGGTGTCACCCTCGCCAATTTGTCTTACTTCTACCTCTTGCATGGCCCTGTAAAAATCCTCTTCTACCTCTTTTTGACAATGAAGGGGACTCCAATCCCATGCCCCATTCCTCTTCTGCCTATGTATCTTCCTCCACATTTTTGCACTCCATGTTTGACTCACCAAGGTCAATGGTGGCCTGCGACATAGTGGCAGTCTTCTCCTTGGTCGCATCGGTCTCTTTGGCAAAGACTCGTTCTTTGGTTCCTAATTTCTCCCTTGCAACAGCTTCTTTCTGTTATGTGGCCTTTTCTTTTGCCGCGGCCTTCTCTTTTGCAGAAGCCTTCTATGGTTCCTTCTTCTTTTCTACTGTTATTGTTGTTGTGGTCTTCATTGCTTCACCTTCAACATCCTTATTAGTTCCTGCATCGGTATCAAAGGGGGTGAGCCAGTCACTCAACCATTTACTGATGACTCCCATTATATGATCCTCAATGACTAAGTATGGAAATTTGTGCCATGTGTGCATGGTGTCTTTCTTCCCACGGATGTGCAGATTATGGAAATATTCCTTGAAATCTACTACATTCTGCGCGTGAAAACTTGGTGATAACCTTGGCCGCTGGTTAATCACCATCCTAAGCTCTGACTCAAATAAGACCCAAAATATCTTCATCTCCATAACGTGATCGAGGTCTTCTTTGGCCCATAGCGAAGCGACCTTCGTGGCCTCAGGTAGATCTGAGTCCTGCTGAGGGAACTGGCTCTCTTGAGGCGTCCTCCAGGCCACCAATGCGATCAACAAAACCAACCACGTGTAGTGGAATACCTTTCCTCATCCTGGGCCTCTCTCCAACCCTCCAAAAATTCATGACATACGTATTGAGCCTAGTTATACTAGACTCCTTTGGCGCACTACATAGCCAAAGAGGCTACTAGCGCCGGAACTTCATCATTGTGGCAATTCCTCATGATTTTTCCAGCCAATATTTGTGTAGTGAACTTCACTGCGCCATCTGATATGCAACTTATAGCATAGCCACCCGACTTATTCAACAACTTAAAGTCACTCTTCATTTGATATCCGACTTTCCCACAAAAGCCTCCGTATGATCCACTCCCTGGTAAGGTAGCAAAGTTATTCTATGGAATAGCATATCAGTGATCGGGATGGTCCCTCCCAACCAAAGGCACCCATCGTGCACCAGTGTCAAAAGTTGACGCACATAGACTGTGTTTATAGCATTGCATCTAAATTGCAGCACCCACAACATGTTCAGTATCCATGCACACCCAACTCTAGCCACCCATTTCATCGAGTCGAGCTGCGTGACCTCTGATTCTTCATAACAGACCTTCTTCAGGTACTTTCTCCGCCTCTGTTGCGGGAACTTTGCACCGTCCCCTAGGTCCCAATCTTCCATTTTCAAGTATGGTATCCGGGCTAGCAAATTGCCCTCAAACAGAAAATTCTCGAGCAACAAAGGTGTGGAGACCATGAACTTCGCTGAATCCGAGTCTTTAGGCACTTTAGCTGTGGATTTTCTTGGTGGTATATATAGTGGTAGCCAAGTTATCAACTCAACCTCCTCTGCATTGATCTCCTCAACACCCCTGGCTAGTTCTTCCTCATCTAAGTCTAGGGGCTCCTTCGGCTACTTGAATTGGTCCATCATTCCCTTCTTTCAGATATCCGTCGGATTTCTGCACGGCGACTGCCACACTGTTGCCCACAGAGGCTTCTTATACTTCTTATCTCTTTCCATGGAAGCAGATGGCTTAGGCCTTGGCGACCTAGGCGTTGTAGTAGGAAACCCTGTAGGTAGAGATTGGGTCAGCTCTATCTCGGGTCAAGTTGCATTCATTCTCTCAATGAATATCTCATGCTTCCATTAGGTTAAATTTGCAAATCCTGACTTTGAAATCTACTCCTTAATTCTTTCCCATTCCTTGTCAGACATACAACACTTCTCTTGACAAAAATGAAAGGGCAACATCTTAAGGAAAATTCTTAGGAAGCAAAGTGTTCAAATGTGGAGTGGGATTCCATATTTATAGATCAATTTGAATTCAAATCCATCTATTCCCTCCAAATCTCGATCATTAACACATTTTTGGTGGGCAGATTTCCAAAGATATGATCCATAAATTCTCCCCCTCGTTGTGGATTTTCTTAGCGGTATATATGGTGGTAGCCGAGTTATCAGCTCAACCTCCTCTATATCGATCTCCTCAACACCCCTACCTATTTCTTCCTCATCTAAGTCTAGGGGCTCCTTCGGCTGCCTGGATTAGTCCAGCTTTCCCTTCTGTCGTATCTCCATCATATTTTTGCACGGCGATTGCCACACCGGTGCCCACAAAGGCTTCTTCTACTTCTTATCGCTCGCCTTGGCAACCTAGGAGCTATAGTAGGAAACCCTGTAGGTACAGGTTAGGCCGGCTCCATCTCGGGTTGAGTTGCATTCATTCTCTCAATGAATATCTCGTGCTTCCAGTCAGTTAAATTTTCAAATCGTGGCTGTGAAATCCGCTCCTTAATTCTTTCCCATTCCTTGTCAGACATACAACACTTCTCTTGACACAAATGAAAGAGAAACAACTTAAGGAAAATTCTTAGGAAGAAAAGTGTTCAAGTGTGGAGTGGGATGCCATATTTATAGCTCAATTTGAATTCAAATCCATCTGTTCCCTCCAAATCCTGGTCATTTATGCATTTTTGGTGAGAATATTTCCAAATATATGCTCCATAAATTCTCCCCCCACTCCTTTTAACGGAAAAATCACCATTCAGTCAACTACAGTGCCTTCAACGGTCATTTTTCGGCTAGGCTGCATGGGACCCATCATGTTAGTGCAGCTCCTTCATCGTAGCTCTCCTCTGCGCCTTCCCTTGATTCATTGCGGAGCCCAATCACTTCGTGCAACCATCCTTCTGAAAGTGTAGTTTATAGTCCCACACTCCCTTGCCACTCCCTAGAGTACTAAGATTATCCTACATTCATATAGTCATCTCATAGGGGTAGGATTACCCCCATACAACTTTAATTGACTCCCATTGACTTTTCCCAGAAACAACTCCCCATTCAACTTCGCGAGTTGAACTGCACCTCCATCCGTAATCTCCTTAATAATATATGGCCCCAGCCAATGCATTTCGAACTTCCTCGAAAACTTCATGAACTTACTGTCATAGAACAATACCAAATATTCGTTTTGAAAGGTGTGTTGTTTGGCAATCATGCCATGCCTTTTCATGATCGTTTTGAACCTACTGATGAAAACCCACCAAGAAGTGATCTTCCTCAACCTCAACCAGCTACGCGAGGTATTCTTCCATGGTATCTCCATTTTCCATGTTTGTAACTACAGAAATCCACAAACTAGGCCTATGTACTCCATCAGGATTACAACTTCTTGTCCATAAACCAGTCTAAATGGCATTTGTCCCATCAACTTCTTGCAGGTAGTTTTATATTCCCATAGAATAGCTAGTATGGACACATCCCAATTATTTCGCTTCACATTGCAAATCTTCATTAAGGAATTCTCTAGGATTTTGTTAAATACTCCAATGTGTCGTTCACTAGAGGGTCATACAACGTACTCTTCTGGTGATACATCTAGAACTCTCCAAGAAAAGAAACAATTATTTCATTTAAGTGTGAACCTCTATTGCTCATCAAGATCTAAGGGCAGCTGAACCAAGACAGGATATATTCAAAAAAGAACTTTCAGTTGTTGATGCGCTATAATCCTTTACAGGATGTGCCTCAACCCACCTCGTTAAATATTCGATTATCGTAATTATGTATCTGTCCCCAGTCTTTTTTCCTAGTGGCTCAATTGGCCCTACGAAGTCTATCGCCCATTTATTAAATGCTTGTAATGACACTTGCGGGTTCAAGGGAAATTCATCGCTTTGCAACGGTCTCCCCATTCTGTGACAAACATCACATGCCCCACAATAAGCCTGGGAATCCTTGTGTTGGCATTATGATGCATGTGTTGTACTTGATGGAAACCCACTTGTAGCAGAACAAGTATATGGAAACTAGATGAATCTACAGGTCAGAGGTTACAGAATGATGGAAGAGAATAATGGTCAAAGGTTTGATATAGGCAGATTTTCAGTGTGTGTTGTCCTTGATATTTGATGAATGAATTAATTGATAAAAAGTATAAACATGATGTGACATAATGCATGGCAGTTGTGTTTACATATGTGACAAAATGTAGGGCAGTTCAGAGAAATTAGTTCAGAAGTGATGTATGATGGAAAATCCTTTATAACAGGTCAATTAAGAAGTAACGGGGAAATGGTACAGGAGAACGGGATGTTGGAACAAAGGACTACAGATCAGAATCAAGAAGTTGAAGAAAAAGGATATTTTCAAGTATGTTAAGTTGTATACGCGAGTTCACTGTACAAAAAGAGCGTATACACGTGGGTTCACTGTACAAAAAGAGCGTATATATATGCACGCACTTTCACAAGAGGAAAAGCGCATATGGGATGGAAAATTAAGGAAATTAAGGTGAAAGAATACCAAGGGTTAATTCCATGGTATTAGCCCCCAATATTGAGCGGAGTAACAGTTTTTTGATCCCGTCTAAGAATACCACAGGTTCTAAGTGTTGTTTTGGTCCGAGTTATTGAGAAAGGCTAAAACTATATGAGGAGAAGATCAAAGGGCTAAGTGCACAAGTAATGAATATATTATGAAGTGTTAGATCAAAGCAATTATGCATGCATGGGTTTCTAATTCTTTGCTTGACCTGGACTAAGTATGCACCTGAGTGCTTGATGATGGATGAGATCTAATGATGGATCAGGATCATAATGACTTATCATTATGAGATATGATAATGGATAGGCTAGATCTGAGTGCTAACAAAAGTTTTATGCTTTAAATGTTATGATATGGGTATATCTGAGGACTGGAATAGCGCGAAGTTATAATTTTTTATCTGCAGACCCGTACGCTGGTTTGCCTTGGTGAAGGCGCGTATACACGCTGGTTCAACACTTCTAACTAGTGTATGCAAAAGAAAAGCATGTTGTTCAGAGATGACTGATCTATCTAATCAGTGTTGTTGTTTTATTGTTGTCTATAAATGATGTCTTCTTAGATCTGAAAGTAGAACTAAATGCATAAGGAGATTGAGTCGGATTGATTTATTGATTCAGTAATAAGGGTGACCTTTGCTGCTGTCTATTTCGATATCTGTAAGTAGACAGTAGTTCTTTAGATTGTAACTAGTTGATACAGTTTTGATTCAGAGGTTTTTATGACTCAGTATGTTATATACCTAGGGGGGATAATATGGGGTACCAAGGGAGGTACCCAAGGTAATAATGTAATAATGGGATGGGCCACAGTAATAAATAAGGTGGTTAACCCATGTCATGTAAGGGACCACAAATAGTTAATAATAATGTAATGGGCCCATGGTATTAGTTGATGGTATGAGGCAACCATGGTAACGACCCATGGTCTTGTATGTATGAGGCCTATATAGAGGCTAGAGACTCCACATGGAGGGATATGAAGAGAAGTATTCTTGTATGAACAGGCATATGGCTTGTGGAGTGTTCTCCTTCCTTAAGGAGTGAATGTATGGTGTTGCCCTACCATAAGGGTTTTGATAATAAAGAAGCATTTCTATCTATTTTGATCTTGTTATTACTGGGAATATTTGTTATTTCTCTTATATTATGGGTTAGATCTACAACAATTGGTATCAGAGCACTTTCTTGGGCAAACCGTGGAGAAAGTTTTTTTTATTTTTGTAGGGATTTTTGGGTGGCGAAATTGCAGATCAGATATGTACATTTTGGTGCAAGATCTACAAAATTTAATTGCAGATCTGTATTCCTGGTGAAAAAATAGCCGATTTCAAAAAAAAATCGGTTGAATCGGAGTCCGGATGAAGAAGATATCGCTGATTTAAAAATCAGTGGGGTTGCAAACAATTTTCAGGGCAGCGATTTTGCGGCACAGATCTAGATATCCTGGTACAAGATCTACAAAATCTAATTGCATATCTGGATGCTTTGGGAAAAAATACCCAACTTCAAAAAAAAAATCAGTCGAATCGGAGTCCGGATGAGGGAGATATCGTTGATTTAAAATCAGCTCTTTTTTCAGAAATTTTGGGTGACGGCGGGAAAGTAGGAGCGCAGATCTGTAATTCCAGTGTCTGAATCACATGGGTAGATGCAGAATGGTTGCTCCATTTCCAAAAACAGGTTATAATAGAGATTCTGAGCAATATTGACGAAACTGTGACATTTTCAAATTTTCGCCAAGTGAATTTTTTTCAAAACCCTCTTCATGGAATACTTTGCTGGAAAAAATGATAGCCCTACTATTGAAGAATTCATACAAAGCCTAAAGAAAATATATACAGAGGAGATATGGAGGTTTATGGTACCACTTTTTTTTACAGAAGAGGCCGCCATATGGTGGAACTCACTGGGCATTAGAGGCTTGTCCAAATTCTCGAATGAAGAAATGGAAAAACTCCTTATGGACAAATGGTCTCAGACTAGAAAACAAGATAAGGGGAAACATGTGGGGTTATTTCCTACTGGTATCTCCTTATTGCAGGTTCATGGATTGATTCAAAAGGAGAAAATCATTGTTTCTATAAATCCTAGTTGCAAGCATAATTTCATCAATGTTAATTTGGCAAAAAAATTGCAAGTCCCAGCAAAACAAATTGTACATACACAGGTTGATAATGAGGATGTTCAAGTGTACAAGGATTTGAAGATTTCTATGGATAAATATGTGTTGCATGGTGATTTTTATGCTTTAGAGATGGATAATATGGATGTTGTTTTGGGATATCCTTGGATGGAATCCGTGGGTACTATCAATATTAATGTGCAGAAGAAATTCCTGAAGCTATGGTATAAAAAGAAGAAAATTACATTACAGGATATTTCCATCCATAAACAGGTAGAGCACATGGAGGCTGAAGCAGAAGATGTTCAAGGGATTGACATATCAGATGATGAGCCTTTGATGATCGACAATCAAACACAAACAGAGGCTGCAGAAGAAAATGTTATAGGTGATGATACATCAGAGGAGGGCTTAGTGGTTGAAGTCATATTGAAAAAGAAGACACCACAACAGGCACCACAGCAGGGTGAAGTCAAGGAAAAGCCATCGTGGGTTAAAACTTCAACATATCATCACCCACATCACCCCGCAAGACAACCATCATGGAAGCCAAGTAGTCACATGATGGATAGAAAGGAGAGACGATCCACCTACTATACATCAACACAGAAGAGCTGCCACGGTCAAATTCCATCTCAAGCGAGCGAGGCACCAGCGAGATCGAGGGTTCACCTTTCTCTTGGATGGCTAGATGCACGTGCATGGTATCAATGGACTACTCTTTTGAGTAGATCTTATTATTTGTGTTCTTCCCATGTTTCGGGGACGAAACATGCTTAGGGGGGTGGAATGTTATATACCTAGGGGGGATAATATGGGGTACCAAGGGAGGTACCTGTTATCACAAAATCGTGTACTAAGGGCTGCTACCTAGCAAGATTTCATGAAACTATTTCAAACCAGGCTCTTAACTAAGGCTTAGCCTCCTTAGTCTGAGAGGGCTCTCTCATAGGTTATTGATATTGAACAAGATGGCTAACTCTTACAAGACACATGAAAAATAAGCTGGCTGGACATAATTGCTTCCCATTGGGCTTATGGAGTGTCATACATTTCAGTAAACAAAAGCACTGTCTTTTCATGGAAGTCAAGGCTCTTTACATCAGATGTTCAAACATACTTTACAAAACCACAGCTTGCCAAGCATACAGGAAGTCAGAGCATTAAACATGAATTCTGAGTGATTATGCTGTAACAATACTGTAAAAAGAACACTAAGAGAATATACCACCATACATTTGAACAATATGATCTATTGAGAATCTTGAGAAGAAACAACAGCTGTTTTTCTATTACTGTAATCTGCTTCACATAAACCAAAACAGTCTTTTCTAAAAACATCCAACCCCTATTACATTCTAGTCTGATCCATTTATAGGAATACATTCTTCCCTCTCTAGAGCGAGCTCCAAGGCTCTATTAACTACTCCTATATGCTATTAAACTAATTCATTAATTACAAAAATGCTGAGCTGTAATTACACAAAATCCTAATCAAACTAAAACACTAATTCCATTCTCCTCGTAACATGATTCTCCTTGGATCCTTGACAGCTGTCCTCCTTCAGTTAGGCTGAGATGTGTTGGAGGAACATTCACTGAACAAGCTGGCCTCGGGTGCTAGCTGTGTAGATGGCTCATTAATTAGTAAAGATGAGTATCCTATTTTCACGGTCCCTGTCTCCCACCAACCTCCGAAAATGTAACAGCATGTTCCCAAATCTTTAATAACCCTAAGTATGGAACGCTGCCACCAAACACCATGTCTCCAGATGAGTTGTAGGCTGTATTGATGTACAGGTGTCTCTCTTCTAACATTCCCGGTCAAATTGTTTATTCTGCATTGAAAACATCACCTACAGCAGTTTCGTAGCACGCTACGAAACTGCTGTGTGAAAAAAAAAAACACAGTCTTCCTCTAAACTCCTCACAAAATTGAATAGCTGCTGTTACCATTCTTCAGTTTCACCTTTGCTATGCTGAGATTCAGAATCCTTGGAGTTTCAAATAGCTACTTGACATAAGAGGTTAAAACAAAGTTCACTGTCATCCTTCAATTTCTGCTATAACCTTTGATTGTGTACTGATTGGTTTACCATTACCGCAGGTAGTGAGAATTTTACCAGAATCTAGGGGACCAACAAGAAGTTCATTAGTAGAAACAGAACCTTCTAACATTGCACCCTGTGTATTTTCCAGATATCCATTCTGCTCATTTTGACATGTATCACTGTGTTCCTTTAAGTGCTGGTGTTCAAATGACCTTAATTCTGATGTGGAATCTGTGAGTCCCTCTACCATGCCATCCTCAATAGAAAATTCCTCTGCATAAAATGATTCACATGACATTACATTATTATCTGTTGCTAATGCCAAATTAAATTTGGAGTCAACCAAGTCTTTATCACTTATAATCTCGTTTCAGCAAAGAATGCATCACTAATCAATTGATGAACTACTTTCGTAATGATTTTCTTGGATCTTCAACGTGTTCCCAATACTTGTCAGAATAGTCAGGCATCCAGTTTGCACGGTGTTCCTACATCATTTTAGATTAAGCTTGCTTGCACATGTAATTATAAGGCTAATGCTTTTCATATTCTTCGTTAGACCCACATCAGTCCCAGATGTAGTATTAACTGAGCGCTTTCTCACATAGCCTTCATGAAGTGGCTTAGGAATTTGATAGGAGAACTGTGAAAGATTTATTCTTGCCTCTAAATATTTTGGATTTTCTATCAGAAACCTTTCAACCTCTGCCATTTGAACATACTTTCTTCCCTAATGGAGTAACATAGCACACATCAGCAAACTTGGATGCACCTTCACTTGTAATGACAAGCAATCTTTCCCATCCAGAGGGAAACTGAGAAATATTTGGCTTATCAATTGCCCAAAGTCTGCTCTTATCTTGAAAAATATCAGCTGAATCATTACATGATGCATCTGGACGCCAAGGATAAGCATTTTCACACACCCAAGGACCTTCCAGAATGTATTGTCATATAGCTTCGTTTTGCTCCTTGGTTGGAATTAACCTCCACTTGAAGCACCTTGCACACTGGACAGTGAATGCCCCTACAGAAGGTAAAACCCGTCTTGAAACGTCTCTCGGCATCGATATATCATTAACTGGACTTTCTTGTACAACAATGGGATCTGAAACAGAGGCATAATCTAGTTCTTCAAAATAATTTCCACTGCTCTTTCAACGTTCTCTTACAACCGCTACAAAAGTTTTCTAGGATCCCCGGTAACTGCAACTCATATACAACTCTTATTTTCGAGAATCATCTTGTTCAGAGCCTTCATCCAACCCGCATATGAATCGAAGAGCTCTCTCAATTTTATAACCTCCTCCCAAAGCAACTTCTCGTTCCAGATATGCACAATAGCTCTCAAACACACTAACAGTTACCTGCAGACGAAAGTCTAACATGAACAAGAACTCAATTTCAAGATGATTAATATCCCTGGTGGAAAGACCGCCTACTTTTGCATGATAAGCATTGTTGTAGTTCATATCATCAAGAAACTTGGCCGCAACCATCACACTAGTGATTAGAAGTCTATGTACATTCTGGGAAGTAATCCGAAACCCTGAATTGAGTTGAATCAAGCGGTTGATATGCGCATATGCAACTATAAAAACAGAGGGACTACAGTGCACACACTTGAAAATCCTCTCCAAATACACCGCTGATACTTTAAATATGCTAAAATAACTCGAGGCGGAGCTGACCAGTTTGTATTTGGAGTAGTAATTCTGGATCATACTGCGACAGTCTGATCAAGGCGGAATTACCTTAAATAATACGACCACCTTTCCGGCAACGATAAGCAAATTTCGACCATGTGTCTCTGTCTTTTGTCGGTGGCAGAACTAATGAACGAACAGCTAGTACCGTTTGCCACATCACTGAATGAAGATGCAAAAGCAATATTAAGATAACGCCTGCCATCAGCTGCGTGGAAGAGAAAATCATGTAGAGGTAAGCCGTAGCCTAATGTAAAAGTAGCTTGCCAGCCTCCAAACATAGGATATCGAGGTTCAATTTCCAATTCTGTTTTTCTAAAGTCGGCGTTCAAATGTGAGGTAGAAATATTCCCAATTTCATCTCGGTAATAAACCGAATGTGCTTGAGGTAGCAGTCTTGCCACTAGACTCTTAAAAGATGATGCACCTATAGCATTGGGTCTTGCTTGGTATTCAATCCTTGAAAAGCCACCTTTGATTCGAGCATCACCATGAAAAAGATGATAATTTTCAGTTATCTAAACATTTCCCCAATGTGAAATTTCTATTTCTCGCACCAGCTCCTTGTCAACTTTAGGAGCACCCATTCCGATGACAGTGCCGCCAGACATAGATGGCATATTGTCAAGAGCGCTACACATGCAAACACTGAATGCTTGAGATTTGACGGGATCACTCCACGAATCGCCATTGCCATTGTCCTTCTGCAATCGCTCCTTTATGCAAATCAACCTTTAGCGAAGGGCCTCCAAGCATGTGTTTGTGCGATGCAGGCATGAGCCCCATGATTGCCAAGGCCCCGCCAACAGCTCCAGCTGCCTGCGCAGGGAATCGAATGGACAAACTTATCAAGTTATCCTTGCCAACGCCCAAATACAATGAATCTTCTCCAGTGCATTAATTTGCCATCAAACAATTTTGAAGCTTGTATGGAGCAAATGCTGTGAGCGCAAAGTAAAACTACCACTAGAATGTTCCCCTTCAAAGCATATGCAGACAACGGCAAGTCATATCATCCCCTTCCTTCAATGGAGTACAGGCCCACATATAACAGTTTGATAAACCTCGTTTCCTGCAGTGTTTCCATCAATTCACCTTAAATATCTGTCATTTCCCAATTTCGCAGCGCAGCCAATGCAAGGTCAGTGTTTTCGCTACGAAATCACTAAAACAGATGGCGCTGCGAAACTGTTAACGGATTTATGCGCTGCGAAAACACCCTGTCTTTAAGCTAGGCTAAAAAATTTTTACAACAGACTTTTCAGTGATAACAGTACCCAAGGTAATAATGTAATAATGGGATGGGTCATAGTAATAAATAAGGTGGTTAACCCATGTCATGTAAGGGTCCACAAGTAGTTAATAATAATGTAATGGGCCCATGGTATTAGTTGATGGTATGAGGGAACCATGGTAATGACCCATGGTCTTGTATGTATGAGGCCTATATAGAGGCTAGAGACTCCACATGGAGGGATATGAAGAGAAGTATTCTTGTATGAACAGGCATATGGCTTGTGGAGGGTTCTCCTTCCTTAAGGAGTGAATGTATGGTGTTGCCCTACCATAAGGGTTTTGATAATAAAGAAGCATTTCTATCTATTTTGATCTTGTTATTACTGGGTATATTTGTTATTTCTCTTATATTCTGGGTTAGATCTACGACACAGTAATTTTGGAGGTATATGTAGGTTTTGTTAAAGGAAGTAGCATATACACGTAGGTTGGCTTCATTGAAGTAGTGTATACATTCTGACACATGATTTTTGAGGTTACAGTTGGTTCTGATTGTTGATGCAGTGTTCTGGGTTCAGATCTGTGTACTAGTTACAGTGATCTTTCTATTCCAATTATTTGGTTGAATTTTGATTAAGGTTTGAATGAATGGTTGATTCAGTTGTGTTAGAGGTTCAATGATTGTTTGATTCAATGTGTCAAAGCTTTTAGTGATTGATTGATTCAGTTATGGTTGATTCAGAGATTGATGGTTGGGCTTTAGTTATATCAGAGATTGATGATTTGGTTTCAATGATTGGTTGATGCAGATGTATTTGTTGGATGTATTGTAGTGGTGACTAATTTTGAGCTTCAATGTTACTAATGGGTCCAGTGTGAAAATTTGATGAAACATGGCCTGCATATTGTATTGATGTGTACCAGGAGTATCTAGTATGAAAAGTTATGAAACGTGGTCCCTGGAGGATACTGAGGGTTGGAGCCTTCAATGACGAAGTCGAAGCTTCCTGCCAGTAGTGGCTGGTGATTAGATCAGGGGGTTGGGGCTCCCTTTCAGTAGCAGCTAGAGAATGAGTGAAGGTTGGAGCCTTCTGTAGGTGGGCACCTACGTACTGGTAAACATATTGGCTAGTACAAGAGCTAAGGGGTTGTAGCTCCTTTCTAGTAGAAGCTAGAGAATGAGAGAAGGTTGTAGCTTTCTGCAGGTGGTTGCCTGCATACTGGTCTGAGTCTGCACCAATACAATATTGTAAGAAAATTATTCTCTGTATTAAAATAAGACATAGACTACAATAGCAGGTGGTTTTTCTATCGCATTGGGTTTCCACCTTAAATATTTTGTTCATGTGTGTTTCTTATGTGTGATGGTTTATTATGTTATTACTCCACATGGTTATTGTTGAATGTTTAATAAAGTATTGAAGCACTGATTAAAGATCAACATATGATGAATTAACTAAATCATAAGTTCACTGGATATACGCTGGTTGCCTTAAGAATAGTTTTGTGCAGATGCGAGTGCGCTTCACTAAAGTAGCGTATATAAATATGCTTATGTAATGGAAAAATTTATTGATTTGTAAATAGTGATTCACCCTCCCTCTATATATTTTTCCCAACAATTGGAATCAGAGCGGGTCCTTTAGCAGAAGCTTGATCGCTTGAAGGAGATCCATAGTAACAATGGGAAAGAAGCAAAAGAAGAAATTACCTCAAAAGAAGAAGACATCTCAAAGGAATTGTGACAGTGGGAGAGACAATTGGTCATTATGTGGAAGCAACTCTTTAGATTCAGAATCACCTCAAAATGAAGATGAACAAGCAAAATAATTATCAGGTATGAATTTGTTGTCCTCTAGTGATACATTTCTCTACTCATTTGAAGATAATGAATGTGACAATGAAACAATTGAATTTTCTCTTATGGGTGAAAGAGAAAGAAATAAAATAGAGGAAGAATTTAAAAATCACACAGACATAATTAGAGATCAAAAAGATCTAATTGATAAAAGGGAATGTGCCTGCAAAGAACAAGTTACTAGGTTAAAAGTTCAGTTGGAGGAAGGAAACAAAATGAAGAAACAGTACAAAGAAAAGGAAGATCAAAGTCAAAGGTTGCAAGATGAAGTGACATCATTAAGAAATGAAGTGAACGAAAAGGACACAACAACCAAGGAACTTATAGAAAGAACTAGTTATTGTGAAGGTCTTGAAGCTATGGTCGTCTCTCTAAACGAAGATCTTAAAAATTAAAATAAGCAGAATGAAGAACTACTTCAAGAATTTGAAGAACAAGAAAATGAAGCTCTCGAATTAAGGCAACAAGTGGAAGAAGGAAGAAAAGTTGAAGAAATCATGAAAATATAGTATCTTGAAAAGGAAGCGCAATATCAGGTTGAGGTGAATATCCTAAAAGGTAAATTAGAAGAAAATGAGAAACTTTTACGATTTCAAGATAGTACTAAGATTTTGGATGATATTCTTAGTAGTCAAAGGTCTCCTGCCATCAAATCTAGTCTTGGTTTTCATGAAACTGTTGAAGGTTTATCTAGCTCACAAACTAAAGCAAGGAACTCTAGTGCAAAATCTGAAATACTCAACAAGGAGATAAGAGGTCAACCACATCAACAACCAGGGAAATAAAGTCTTCAAAGAAAATAATTTTCTCCTAACCATGGAAGTATTAATTGATTATTTCCTATGATGAATAATGTTGAATTTTTTATATGTCATAATTTCGAACATGTTGCAGCAAGATGCAGAAGTAGAATGGTTCAAGCTAATAACCGTCACACAGAAAGATCATCAGCTTCCAGGTACTTTAACGGATATTATTTTTCTTGAAATATGTTTGGTCACAAAGCCATTGATTGCTTTAGAAGGAATATGAAACACATAATATGCTATGCTTGTAACAAGTTTGGGCATATAGGAAAAGAATGCAGGAGCAAATTTTGGACAACATACCAAAAGGAGCAAACACCATCACACTCCAAGGTATGGAAGAAGAAGGAATTACAATCAGAAAAATGTGGAATAACTCAGTATACAGACAAAACAAACTCAGGAGGAACTGAAAGTATGAATTTTTAGTGTTTGAATTCTCATGCGCAGTTATCATGAATACAAGTCCCATATATACACGAGTTAGAAGCTGCACAGTCTTGTATATGTTGGTTTGATGTAGAAGCAGTAAGACCAACTCAGGAAAAGGGGTCTGATATGGTTCAGTCAATTATCAATTATCTTTTATGTTCTGATTGATGATGATTATAGTCTTTTGATGATATGTAGAAGTGATTTTGACCCTCATAAGTTGTTGATGACTTGACGTATAACTAGTTGATGATGATGCCTTGATCATCCTTACTGAAATAATGATCAGATCTGAGAGTAAACAATTAGCACAGGTTCAGGGGTAGAATATGTTATGCTTCTAATAATGCATTATTGGCATTATGTTTAGAAGTCTTTGGTACTTAATTTGTTGAAGTGTTTAAATGATACATCGTGCTATGTTGTATTCAAGAGTTTCCTATGATGAAATCTCAAATGATACTTATATTTCTTGAGGCACATAGTTGTTATTCAGATCAGATTTATGGATGATTTTGGATGACCCTTTTGAGGATGCATATAGTACATATGGTATGTGTTATAGACATTTTTGTGCCTTACAACTCCAAGCATGAAATTTCCATAAACCAAGGGCTCCTAAGTCCCTAAAAGTGTTGTTCTAACCCCTAAAGGAACAAGGTCAACAGATTACAGCTTCTCCCAGAAGTTCTCCACCAGAAACTGCTCAGAATAAGTCAAAACAGGATCATTTTAGCTGCTCCACTGGCTAGGTGCATTGCATTGCACCTAAATACATTGTGAGGGTGCGTTGCATTTCAAAAGTCCCTTCTGTGGTTGCGATGGGTGAGAAATGACAAATGGCAGTGTCATTCCGCGAGGTGGAGAGACAATGGAAGCTTCCAGAATCTTCTCCTGTGACACTTGCCTCACTGAATTCGACCAAGGATGAGTAAGAGGCCTTCAGTCTCCGAGTGGAAGCAAGAACTGGCAGAGAGAAGACACTAATCAAATCACAAGCTGACTCATCCTCCTTATAGATATCTATATATGGATCCCTCATCCCAGAGATCCAGAGGCTGGAATTTTGCATATTGTAAGGAATTGTTGATGGTTTTGTGAGACAAACATCAGATTGTTGGGTGATCTATGCTTTGTTTGAGGTGAAGAGGGGCTTCTTTGCTGGGAGGTTGATGCTGGGTCAGGAACCACTTGTTGTAACTCCTCCTGGATCTTTTCTTGTTTATCAATAAAAGCTATTTGAGTTTTCCTCCATGCTTTTGTATCATTGATGCTTATTACATTTGTATGGTTAACTTAAATCTGATCCTAAGTTGTTTATGAATATAGATCCATGTCTTTGTATAGTGTTCTTCTTCTGTGATCTTACAGGTACTTTGTGAAGCTGGGCAAGTAAGGGAGCAGGTAGCTGGAGACTATCAAAGAAGAGAGGGATTGGATCAAAGGATTAGCGCAAGACACAGGTTGGTTCTTTCTATTCCTCTCTATCTATAGTTCATAAAGGAAATACAAAAGTAGTTTTTCTCTATTTGTTTCTAAGGCAGCTATCACACCTTAGTGGGATAGAGCAGTTCTAAATAGACACTTTTCCCTGTAACAAAATGGCGACTCCACTGGGGAGCTAATTAGTTTGTTTCTTTATCATTCTTTGTTTATTTGTTTCATAAACTTATAAGTGGCATTCGAACTGCATTTGCCATAACAAATGCAAAGTAGACATATGCTGCTTCAATCCATTCACTAGATCTGTTTATGATTTAAACAACTGATTCACAAACTATCTGATTGCCCTTGTGATAGCTCTTAGATCCTCCTTAGTTCTACCCCTGATTGTTGAATTACTGATTGCTTTTTACTCAGCCAAAAACCAAAGACTGAACTGCAAACTGTGACCTGGAACCCGGACAGAGTCTCGTTTCTGGCCCAGCGCAGGTACTGTTAAGAGATCCTGAATTTCAGCGCACTTCCCGAAAGGGCAACCTGCGCTGCATTTCAGATTCTCTGTGTTACATGTGCGCTGATCAGACTAGCCCTGTGCAGCTGTGGTTCTTGTGCTTCATTCTTTCCAGTTCTATCTCTGAATTTTGTTGCCTATGAGTAGTATATGTCTGTTTGAAACCCCTTTTCCTTGCTATTATTCCTCCTCCTTTATACAAAAGAACTGTAGATGTTTTTATGTGTTTTTTGAGTCATTTACAGTTCTCCTTAGCAAAAGTAGCGTAATCGTACTGTCGTCCTTTGATTTGAATCTGTTGTAAGTGTCGATTTCAATCGTAGGAAAGAGTTTGATTGCTGTTGATGGTTGATTATCCTGTTACTATTGCTTTCGGTCTGAAGTTGTGACTTTCTAGTGTCAAAAACGAGTATTCATTTCAAAATCGTAAGGTGTCATAATCATCTCTATTTTTGATTTCGAAAAGAAGCTTGTTTATGTTTGTCGCTTGAAAAGAAATTCATATTTGTGCATCAACTTTCTTTTTAGCATCCATATAATAAGAAAGTCGAAAAAAAATACATGCATGTGCATTTGCATATAGACAATCTGTTTGTCTTGATATAGGAAAGTGCATTTACAGTGTGCTCTTTGCTCTTTGTGAAAAGATTATGTCTTTCTTTTCCCTAGTAGCTAGGATTTTCATTGCATAAAATAGATAAAAAGTTTGTTTATCATCTTTAGATTGCATTTTAGGAATTACATCTACACCTCGTGGTGAACCCAAAAGGCAAACTTCATAAGCAAGATCAACTTAAAATAATTTCAATGAATCTAACAATGCTTTGGAACTTAACGCACAACATTTAGAGGTCTAGGCTAGAGACATATTCTGGCGTCGTAAATCCTGGTAACTGTTGTTCTCAATGTTGGTTGGGTGATTCCTCCACTTTGAGACGATAATTTCCAGTACGGACTTGTGCTCCCATGTACCGTCGAGTATATTTTGGGAGACCCCTATAGGCTTAAATCCTTTATCCATAGGAAGCCATGTCTGCCGACCTATCAATCGCAATGCACTGAACACAGCATTCGGGAAGATTGACTGTTGTACCGTAAAAAGTATTCTGCAGTTTTGCGATTGGTTTGGTACTCCCTCTACCTAGATTTCCATAGCAGTCCCTTTCGTTCCTTTTCAGACTCCTTAACCGAAAAGGTCCATCTGAGCACTTGTCACTTCATGCTCATTAAAAATTGAAGGAGACTAGAGTCATCTTTTGTTTTTTCTCGACTCTTAAAAACTGAAAAAACAAGTTGTGTCAAAGCGTCTAAAATTTATTTTAAACGGAATATTCATTACTCCTTTCCTACTTTGATCTTGGGTTGAGAAAATGGAGTCCACCAGCCAAGGAATTCCCCTTGGAGGAAATCCTAGTCCCTTCTCCTCTTGGGGAGATGTTGGTGCACCCCATATGGCCACATTGTCGCTTCCAGGACTGACAATTGGTTTGCCTGTATGGCTCTTCTCAACCTCTGTCGTTCAGAACACCACTATTCCTGAACAATCAAATCAGCAATTAGACGAGTCCAGAGTTACCCACCAAACTTCTACTTCCTCTAATTCTTCCTCTCCTCCTTCCTCTTCGCTTGATGGAGTTGCTAAAGCCAAAAGTCAAGTACCTAAGGAGAAGAAGGAAAAGAAGAAGAAAGAGAAGAAGAAGAAGGAGCCAAAAGCGAATGGGGGCAAACGAGTGTCATCTAACGAAAATCCACACACTGCACTGACTAGGCCTAAATCGCCATGTGTCATTTGCAAGGGAGACCACTATCACAGAGATTGTCCTTGCATCCCTCGGATCTTAAGGGACTGGTCTCCCCGTTTGCACAACCCAGTGTCGTCAACCTCTAATGATGATGTTGAGAACACACCGTCAACTAGTCAAAGTGAAGCCCCAAGACAAAAAGGAAAATATAGATTTCCTTGTAAACTGTGTGAAGGCGATCATGTCGTCCACCGTTGTCCCTTCTTAGACGAGCCTAAAAGAGTTTTGGACGATCGTCCAGTTTCACCGTCGCGACTTCCTCCAAAACTCTTGCCGAGTTCGTCACTAGTTGAAATCCCGGCTGGCCCGCTCAGGTGGTCGACTGAAGCACCTATCATTGAAGATAAACCATCTGAATCCATACCAGACGAAAGTCAAAAGGTCGAGGCGGCAGTTGACCCGATCTTGCCTTCAGAGGTTTCATCTTCAGATGATACACTCACTAAAGAGAACAAGGATGACACTGTCCAAATTCTCTTCATAAACATAGACTCCAACGAACATGGGGGCAATTTACCCGTTCCTTTACCGCAGGAAGGAAGTTCTTCAGGGTCGTACCCGGCCATCTATTCGGTCCCACTTCAAAGCAACCTAGTTGTCTCCTTCGACTGGAATCAACTAGGCAGACCCTGTTTACCAGCTAGTATACCATTCCGAATTATTGTTCAAATATATAGAATGGTTATGGCTGGTACCATCATAGATGAGGGGGCTTCTGTGAGTATCCTTTCCTCGACTGCTTGGAAAGCGCTTGGTTCGCCATCGCTTCTGCCTGAGATGAGAAATCTGACAGGCTTTGACAAAGGAACCAGTCGACCGTTAGGGATCCTTCCCAATGTGCCCATAACATTGAGAGGGAAAACCGTTCACATGAACGTGATGGTAGTTCAAGGACCCCTGGATTACAATCTACTCCTTGGACGAGACTATATTTATTGCATGGGAGCAATTGTCTCCTCACTCTTTAGAGTAATGTGTTTTCCGCACGAAGCAAGAGTGGTCAAGCTCGTAAACCAGCTTTCATTTTCCGGATCACGCATAGAAAATAGTCATATACCATCGCTGAATGGTCTTTTCATGCAATAAATGTCTCAATCTCCAGTCCGTCCACCCGATGAGTGCGAGTGATTCGGGGGGACATGACTGAAACCCAGGGGGCATGCATCTTGGTCTGCTTCGGCAGGAAAACTTCGGGTACAAGGTAGGTTTCCACGAGAGAATATGACCTCCGTACTCCCGTCCGTGATTGGAAGGGGGAGTTGGACTGGAACAAGATCCTCTTGTCAAAGTTATGTTAGGGACGGTCATGCCATACCATCCGCTCACCATTGTTTATTTCGGTAGACATCGCCAAAGAAGTGTTTTGTTTGCGCCGTGAATAGAACAATCTTTGGGTAACCTGTAAGAGGTAGGCCTCTCTCGGTAAAACAAATGTTTTAACGGACTAAAGAAGGGGTAACCTTGAAACTTTGTTTTATACCTAGGGGCATGCAAACCTTTTTGAGTGCAAGCAAAGAGTGATCATTTATCTGTTTTTTGGATTGGTCATTTCCTAACTTTCATAAAGAAAGGATGTGGGGAAAAACTCTAAAAGTTGTCGTTTTTATATGAGACATTCTTATCATACGACTGGATTAATCGAGCAGTTTTAGCACATAGTTCAAGCTCGTTAAAAAATAAACATAATACATGAGCAAATGTTTCCACCCGCGTTTAAGCTCGTTAAAAAATGAAATATTCCCCCCAGTAAATAGCCACCGTGAATGTAGTATTTCAGCCATTAAAGCCTTGGTTGTGTTTGCGCCGTCACCTCCACTTTTTCATTGGCTGATCATTCACCTCCATTTGATTATTTACCCATTTTGAGGAACAGCTGTGAAGAGTGATCTCACTAGCCATCCTTGTGACACTGTCGTGATTGGAAAATTCCAAACCTTACCTGGAATCATCTGCTACCCATGTTATCACTCGTTCCTCAAAATACGAGTCTCCTTTAAGCTCTTTTCAATTGACTCGTAAAATATGAAAAGATTGCCAAGTCCTTGGCCTTCCAGCTCGTCAAAGGGACAGGAAGTGCTATCCCTCCTCTAGATTTTAATCTTTTTGGACCTGAGGGATTATTACACAAAAAGATCGAGCGCTTGTTTTATTCGGCTCATTAAAAGTATCGAAAAGTCATCCCTTCTGTATTGTTTTATACTTTTTCGGACTTAAGGGATTAGATGACGAAAAAGGAATTTTGGAGTTTCCTTTACGTTCCATTTCAGACTCTCTAAAATTGAAAAGGACCGAGTTATCTTTTTCGTTAAACTCGTTAAAAAGATTAATAGCGACAAACTTGTCTTTAGACGAGAACGAGTTTCACTATTGCTAGGCTCGTTAAAACATAGCGATGGATTTGCCCGAAGGGCAAATTATAGAACAAGCATATGTTATCCTCCTCAAGCTTGACAAAAATAAAGAGGTACTGGTCAGCAATGACTGGGAAAAATTGGGAAGAAAACTCAAAGAAACTTTATTGGTAGCAAGTCGCTCTTGAACATGACACTTCCACTCCGTGTCTGAGTCGGGTTAGGTTGTTTCATTCACCGGTCACATCACCATGGTCACGCCATACCATCCACATTTGGGGTTAATGATACCAATCCATCACATCAGTGTCACCGATATGTTCAAGAGAAGTCACCTGTGTCTCACCCACTACCATACATTATACTCCATTCTTTCATGACCGCCACCCTGAACCTTATATCACCAGATCGTTTTCACCTTCATTAAAATCATTTGCTCCGTTCCGTGTCATTGATGTGGGATTCATTAAGGCCCCCCTGTGACGGATCACTTCTTTTCGACATCAGCTCATTATCCAAGAAGTTGATCTAGGAACACCCCATTCAGTACTTTGAAGCTTGCATGCCTCAATGGCGAGTTTCTCACTTCCGGCAACAGGTTTACATCAATGGCCTTCAACTGAAAGATTTTGCATGGTGTTCGACGCCAAGTCCTTTATTCACACCACATGAATTGTACTGCAGTACCTTGAGGATCATTATCATTATCGGTGACTCCTCTCGCGCTTGTTAACAGTTTACATCATTGACTGGTAATCAAGCGATGTCTTTCCATGTTCAACTTCAGAACATTTGTCACATGGATAGACTTGTACTTTGAGTGAAGATCGGACGAGATTGAAGACCCCGGATCTCGTTTCATCCATCCGGGCTACGATATATATTCAGGAAAATAAAGACATTAAATGTACATCATTGCTGCACAGATAATCATCCACTCAAAAGGATGATGGCTCTACCAGAATCATCAGTCTACACTCAGACGATTGTCTGTCCTATGTACATGAAAATGAATTTATAAAGCTAAGCATGGGAATGCCCGCCTCAGCTAGATCATGAAAACAGTATGAAGATAATGTATTGTATTGTATCTTATTAAAAGTCTCCTCCCAGCATTGAAAGAACTTTGGATCCTCATAATAAAGCATTTCACCCGACACCAAAAGGTTAACGGCCTCATACTTTAGGGGGCAACTGTTATAGACATTTTTGTGCCTTACAACTCCAAGCATGAAATGTCCATAAACCAAGGGCTCGTAAGTCCCTAAAAGTGTTGTTCTAACCCCTAAAGGAACAAGGTCAACAGATTACAGCTTCTCCCAGAAGTTCTCCACCAGAAACTACTCAGAATAAGTCAAAACAGGATCATTTCAGCTGCTCCACTGGCTAGGTGCGTTGCATTGCACCTAAATACACTGTGAGGGTGCGTTGCATTTCAAAAGTCCCTTCTGTGGGGTGCGATGGGCGAGAAATGACAAATCGCAGTGTCATTCCGCGAGGTGGAGAGACAATGGAAGCTTCTAGAATCTTCTCCTGTGACACTTGCCTCACTGAATTCGACCAAGGATGAGTAAGAGGCCTTCAGTCTCCAAGTGGAAGCAAGAACTGATAGAGAGAAGACACTAATCAAATCACAAGCTGACTCATCCTCCTTACAGATATCTATATATGGATCCCTCATCCCAGAGATCCAGAGGCTGGAATTTTGCATATTGTAAGGAATTGTTGTTGGTTTTGTGAGACAAACATCAGATTGTTGGGTGATCTATGCTTTGTTTGAGGTGAAGAGGGGCTTCTTTGCTGGGAGGTTGATGCTGGGTCAGGAACCACTGGTTGTAACTCCTCCTGGATCTTTTCGTGTTTATCAATAAAAGCTATTTGAGTTTTCCTCCATGCTTTTGTATCATTGATGCTTATTACATTTGTATGGTTAACTTAAATCTGATCCTAAGTTGTTTATGAATATAGATCCATGTCTTTGTATAGTGTTCTTCTTCTATGATCTTACAGGTACTTTGTGAAGCTGGGCAAGTAAGGGAGCAGGTAGCTGGAGACTATCAAAGAAGAGAGGGATTGGATCAAAGGATTAGCGCAAGACACAGGTTGGTTCTTTCTATTCCTCTCTATCTATAGTTCATAAAGGAAATACAAAAGTAGTTTTTCTCTGTTTGTTTCTAAGGCAGCTGTCACACCTTAGTGGGATAGAGCAGTTCTAAATAGACACTTTTCCCTGTAACAATATGTTTCTTACATGGTGATCTTCATAAGGACAAGGAGAAGAACAAATCTTGAGTACACAACTGCACTATTTGATAAGTGTCATTTCTTTTATGTTGTTATCATCATGCCTTCAAAGATGCATAAACTTCATATGGTGTAGTTATGGATGAGGATTCCTATAGTTCTTGGCTCTCACATGGTTGAGGATTGTTGTTGTTGATGGTATCAAGAAATCTTGACAAATGACTATGAGCTCATGGTTTGCTAGATACATATTGCTATCTCTTTGATGGATACACATTATGTTGGATACATGGATGATTACTTAAGTTGCATATTGATAAATATTGTTGGTTGGCCAAGAGAATGGTGTTATTGTAGGTCTCATGAAGACATATCTATTTGAAGACATGGATATTCAGAGACATAGCTTACTTAGTCACATAATGATGATGACTTCTTACTTTATGATGATAGGTTTGATACTCACATATGTTGATTATCATGGTTGATGGTTATCAGATGTGGGATGTTCCCTAGTGATGACACATGGTTGATATATTGAGGTTTCTTGTGGAAAGATCATGCAATTCTTGATGATGATGTTATGATCATAGATGATGACTACGGTATTTTCACATACATATGATATGATGTGAATTATTTTGTGTTATTACTTAGAGATATGACATATGCTTAGTTGATTCATGGAAGGTTATGATAAGGCTCTTTCTACTAAGGAAACAGGGCAAGTTGATCTTGATGAGATCAAGAGGATGAGTTGATATCTATATGCAGAATACTTTGTCACAGGTTGATGATATTTACATTGTCATATCTTGGGAACTAATGATGGACATATACAGGTTGTTGGTCTGGATGTTGCTGACAGATGCTTATGGTGTAGATCATATACGGTATATGATAGTTGTTGATGACTATCATGGTCTTGTTTAGATCTTTGGTCTTTGTTATAAATGTCATGTATATCATTTGATGTAAAGGTCATGTAAAGAATTATCATGTAATAATTGTCATATTCAGTCATGTATGGACTTTTCAGATCATGTCAAATATGTAATCCCACTTGGTTGAATGGTTGAGTCATTTGTGTTATAAAATTATATATTAAATAGCAATGGAACACATAAAATATATTGCATAAATATAAACACATAAAACAAGAGAGACACAAATATACGTGGTTCACCCAATTTGGTCTACGTCCACGAAGAAACAGCCAGTCCTTCCTTTTATATTATCAAGCAAACTGAAGAGATACAACCTACAGCAGATCCGTTGTAATTTCCTCTTCGCTCCCACACAATATCCTCTCTCTTTGTCACTCAGAATAGATATCTACATAGACACAATACAATTCCCTCTTATATTGCGAGGGGTTGCCTTCTAGGGAAAAAAACCCTAAATTAAACATAACTTCTACCGTAAAATCTCCGGTTAATAAGCGGCCCAGATTGACTACGAAATTACAACATTTTACAAGGAAATTTTACATCTATTTTGAGCTTCCCTGGACCCCACTTGCAACACAAATATTACAGGCAGCGTTTCCTCCACATTACAAACTGGGGTCCAATGCGGTGATACCTCTGAATAAAGAAGATAATCAGGATCCATACCCAACAATATCCCACTTGGAGACTGATTATAGCAACTCCATCACTGCTACATTTGTTATAGACATTTTTGTGCCTTACAGCATGAAGCATGAAATGTCCATAATCTAAGGGATCCAAAGTCCCTAAACATGTTGTTCCTACCCCTAGAGGAACAAGGCAAACCAACCGCAGCAATTCACAAAAGTTCTCCACCTGAAAACACTCAAAAACAAGCCAATTCTGGATCATGTCAACTGCTCCACTGAGCATCTGCGCTGAATGTCAACTGCTCCACTGTCTGCCTGCGTTGAATGTCAAGTCCAACAAAGGCTACCTGTGTTGAGCATAATTGGACAAGTGGCAGGCTCATTCCTCAATGTGTCAATGCCCAGGAAGCTTCCAAAATGACACTTGCATCAAGGAATTCGACTGGTGATGAGTAAGAGGTTCCAAATCTCCAAGTGGAAGCAAGAACCTCCAAGTGGACTCAAGAACTGAGAGAGAAAGAGGACACTAGTCAGATCTCAAGCTGACTCATCCTCTCTCCAAAACATCTATATATAGATCTCTCCTCCATGACATCTAGGAGGCTGGAATTTTGTTATTGCAAAGAATTGTTGTTGATTTGTGACTGGAAACATTGGGTGCTTAATGCTTTGAAGGGAGCTGAAGAAGGAATTCCATTCTGCTGGGAAGGAGATGCTGGATTGGAGCCCTATGGGTTGTATCTCTTCTTGAACCTTGTTATCAATCAATAAAGCTATCTTGATTCTTTCCGATATGTTGGTGTATTTTGTATGATTGCATTAGTGTATTTGATTTACTTCTAATCCTGAATCATTTATGAATATGTATATTTGCCTTTGTGTTGTGTTCTTCTCTTGTCGCAAGTAGTTGTTCTCTTGTCACAGGTAACTGTTCTCTTGTGATCTCGTGGAAATCAAGTAGTTGTTCTCTTGAGCAAGCGAGGAGGCAAGTAGCTGTGGACACCCAAAGAGAAGAGGATCTAGATTGAGGGACAACCAGAAGACAACGGTAAGTCTACCAATCTCCCCTCTTTCACATTTCATAAAGGAAGAAATCATAATAGCTGTATTCGTTTGTTGCTAAGGCACTGTCACACCTTAGGTGGATAGGATCGTCCTGCATAGGCATTTTTCCCCACAACAAATTGGCGACTTCGCTGGGAATCTATTGTTTATTCATTTCATTTGTGTTTCAGTCATTTTTTTACTTCATAGACTTGATAGCAACTATCGAACTACATCTTTCCCGGATGCAAAGTAGAAAGTTGTTGCTTTGTTCCAGTTGCTGGACTTGTCTATGATCTAAACTAGATCCACAAATGATTTGATGATCCTTGTGATAGTCTTTAGTACCCTCTCAAAGCATCCCTCTGTTTATACCTTGCTTGTGTTTCTGATTTGGCCTGAAACAATTGATTTTTGAGCATTTTGTGACCCAGAACCCAGGGGAAACGAGAGTTTCTCCTTCAACGCAGGCACTGTGAAGGCAGTCTGCATTTCAACGTAGGTCCCGTGAAGGCTACCTGCGCTGAATGTCAACTCCACAGTGTTAGACTTGCGCTGATCCAGTGTGGCTTTGTGCAGCTGGGGTTCTTTGCTGTCTATTGCCCTGTTTTGATCTCTGTTTTTTGTAGCCTTTAACCAGCATAGGTACCAGTCTGATAACTCCTTTTCTTTGCTTAGATTCCACCTCCTTTTGTACAAAAAGACTGTGAATGTTTTTATGTGTTTGTGGCGTCATTTACAGTTTTCCTTTGCATGAGTAAAGTAGTCATCCTGTAGCCTTTGATTCAGATCTGACTGATAATGATCTTAGAAGAGAGTTCATTGGCTGTTTTCATATTGATTATAGATTTACTTTTGCTTATTGGTTTGAATTTGTCTCTTTCAAAGTGTCAAAACAAGTCTTTATTTTGAAAATCGCAAAGTGATTGTAATCTCTTCTACCCTTGTTGTTTTCGAAGAAAGTGAACTTGTTTGTATTGATCATTTTAAAAGCAAATTCAAAGTTGTGCAAAAAGCTTTCTTTGTAGGCATTTATACTAAGAAAGTGGAAAACAAACACCTGCATTGTGAATTTTGCATTTGATAGTTTGCATGTTGGATTTAGGGAGAGTGCATTAGAGTGTGCTGATTGCTCTTTGAGAAAAGATAGTGTTATTCTTTTCCCTTAGTAGCTAAGATTTTCAAAGTTGAAAAGATAATAAAGCTTGCTTATCATCTTAGACTGCATTTAGGAAGTTGTATCATACATCTCGTGGTGAACCTTGAAAGGCAAACTTTAAAAAAGATCAACCTAAAATAAACTGAATGAACCTAACAACGCTTTGTAACATAATGCACAACATAGAGGTCTAGGCTAGAGACGTGTTCCAGCGTCGTTAAGCCTAGTGACTGTCGATCTCGTGGAAGGTGGGTGATTCCTCCTGAGGGACGATAGCGCTAGTACGGATTGTGCTCCCACGTACCGTCGCGTATATATTGGGAGACCCCTATAGGCATATATCTTTTATCCTTAGGAAGCCATGTCGGCCGCCCTACTAATCGCAATGCAGTGAACACAGCATTCACGAAGATTGACCGCCCGTACCTTAAAAGGTATTCTGCGGTTTTGCGAAAAGTTTGGCACAACCTCTGCCTAGAACTCCAGAGCAGTTTCTTTTGGCCTTTTTCAGACTCTATAACAGAAAAATTCCATCCGAGCATTTGTCACTTCGGGCTCGTTAAAACATTGAAGGAGACTAGAGTCATCTTTAGATTTTTCTCGACTCTTTAAAAGTGAAAAAGCAAGTTGTGTCTAAAGCGTCGTTAACAATTTATTTTAAACGGAACAATCACCCTTTAATCCTACGTTGATCTTTAGGTTGAAAAGATGGAGCACACCAACCAAGGAATTCCTCTTGATGGAAATCCTAGTCCCTTCTCCTCTTGGGGAGATGTTGGTGCGCCCCACATGGCCACATTGTCGCTTCCAAGACTGACAATTGGCCTACCAGTTTGGCTCTTTTCAACCAGTGTCGTTCAGAACACCACCATTCCTGAACCATCGAGTCAACAGTTAGATCAGACAAGAGTTGCCTCCCAACCTTCAACTTCATCTTCCTCCCCTCCTTCCTCTTCGCTTGATGGAACCGGTCGAATTAAAAACCAGGTTCCTAAGGAGAAGAGGGAGAAGAAGAAGAAAGAGAAGAAGAAGAAGGAGCCTAAGGCGACTGGGGGCAAACAAATGTCATCTAACAAAAATCCACACACAGCACTCGTAAGGCCTAAATCGCCATGCGTCATATGCAAGGGAGACCATTTCCATAGAGATTGTCCCTGTATCCCCCAGATACTAAGAGACTGGTCCCCCCGTTTGCACAATTCGGTAGCATCGACCTCTGATAGCCATGCTGATTGCTCACCGTCAACTAGTGGGAGTGAAGCCCCAGGACAGAGCGGGAAAGCTAAATTTCCCTGCAGACTGTGTGAAGGCGATCACGCCATCCACCGTTGTCCCTTCTTAGACGAGGCAAAAAGAGTTCTAGAAGATCGCCCGATTTTACGAGCGCATCTCCCTCCTGGATATCAAAGACTCCTGCCAAGTCCCTCACTAGTTGAAAACCCGGCTAACCCGCCCAGGTGGTCAGCCGAAGCACCTGTCATTGAAGATGAACCGTCTGGATCCATGCCTGACGAAAGTCAAAAGGTTGATACGGCAGTTGACCCGGTTTTGCCTTCAGAGGCTCCATCTTCGAATGACACCATCACAGAGGAGAATAAAGACGACACCGTCCAGATTCTCTTCATCAGCACTGACTCTGATGATCAAGGGGGCAATGCCACCATTCCTTTATCGCAGGAAGGAAGTTCATCGGAGCGATATCCGACCGTCTATTCGGTCCCACCACCAAGCAACCTGGTTGTGTCCTTTGATTGGAACCAACTAGGCAGACCCCGGTTGCCAGCCAGTATACCATTCAGAATTATTTGTCAAATATACAGAATGGTAATGGCTGGCACTATCATTGATGAGGGGGCATCTGTGAGTATCCTTTCCTCTATTGCTTGGAAAGTACCTGGTTCGCCAGCGCTTTTACCTGAGATGAGAAATCTATCAGGTTTTGATAAAGGAACCAGTCGACCTTTAGGGATCCTCCCCAATGTGCCTATAACATTGAAAGGGAAAACCGTTCAAATGAACGTGATGGTTGTTCAAGGACCCTTGGATTATAACCTACTCCTTGGATGAGACTATATATATTGCATGGGAGCTGTAGTCTCCTCACTCTTTAGAGTAATGTGTTTTCTGCATGAAGGAAGAATGGTCAAGCTCGTAGACCAACTTTCGTTTCCCGGATCACACATCGCAAATAGTCATGTACCATCCCTAAATGGTCTATACACGCAAGAAGTGTCTCAACCCACGGTCCGTCCTCCTGATGAGCGCGAGTAATCTGGGAGGATATGGCTGGAACCCAGGGGGCATGCGTCCTGGCCTGCTTCGGCAGGAAAACTTTGGGTATAGAGTAGGTTTCCGCGGGAGAATATGACTAGTCCGTACCCCGTCCGTGGTTGGAAGAGGGGTTGTTCTGGAATAAGATTCTTTTGTCAAAGTTATGTGAGAGGGCGGGGGTCGTCACTCACCTCTGTCTATTTCGGTAGACATTTCCGAGGAAGTGTTTTGTTTGAAAGATTAACGAGACAATCTTTGGGTAACCTGAAAGAGGTAAGCCTCTCCCGGTGAAACGAAAGTTTCGATGGCAGAAAAGTAGAGGTGACCTTGAAACTCTGTTTTATACCTGGGGGCATGCAAACCTTTTGGAGTGCAAGCAAGGGGCGACTATTTATTTTTTAAATTTTTAGGTCCTCCCTTTAAACCTGTAGGTCTAACCCTTTAAACTCGTAGGATTAGCCGTTTCCGAACTTGCATGAAGAAAGGATGGGGAGCAAAGCTTAGTGAGATGAAGCTCCATAAAAAATAGAATCTTGATGAGACACTCTTATCAAATGACTGGGTATTCGAGCAGTTTTAGCATAAAGTTCATTCTCGTTAAAAAATAAACGCAAGATCCGAGCAGTTTTAACGCGGTCTTCATGCTCGTTAAAAAATAAATATAAGCAGTGAGCAATGTTTCCTCCAGTGTTTAAGCTCATTTTTAACTAAAAATTGAACCTATCCTCGGTAAATAACCACCGTGATCGTAAATTTATCAGTCATTAAAGCTTTGGTCGTGTTTGCACCTGCCACCTCCACCTTTTCATTTGGTCGATCGTTCACCTCCATATGATTGTTTACCCATTTTGAGGAACAACTGCGAAGAGTGATTTCACCTAGCCATCCTTGTGACACTGCCGTGATTGGAAAATTCCAACCTGTACCTGGAATCAGTTGCTATCCCTCTTTATCACTCGTTCCTCAAAAGACGAGTCTTCTTTAAGCTCTTTTCAATTGACTCGTAAAATATGAAAAGATTGCCGAGTTTTGGCCTTCCAGCTCGTTAAAGGATAGGAAGAGCTATCCCTCCTCTAGATTTTAATCTTTTTGGACCTGAGGGATTATTGCACAAAAAGATCGAGCGCTTGTTTTGTTCGGCTCGTTAAAGATATCGAAAACTCATCCCTTCTGTATTGTTTTATACTTTTTTGGACTTAAGGGATTAGATGACGAAAAAGGAATTTTAGAGTTAACTTTATGTACCTTTTCAGACTCTCTAAAAATGAAAAGGACCGAGTTATCCTTGTCGTTAGACTCGTTAAAATTATTAAATAGCGACAAACTTGTCTTTAGACGAGAACGAGTTTCACTATCGCTAGGCTCGTTAAAACATAGCGATGGGCTTGCCCGAAGGGCAGGTTATAGAACAAGCATATGTTATCCTCCTCAAGCTTGACAAAAATAAAGAGGTACTGGTCACCAATGACTGGGGAAAAATTGGGAGAAAATCAAGAAAACTTTGATGGTATCAAGTCGCTCTTGAACATGACACTTTTCCTCCGTACCACATTCGGGTTGGGTTGTCTCATTCACCGGTCACATCACCATGGTCTCGCCATACCATCCATATTTGGGGTAATGCTACCAATCCATCGCATCAGTGTCGCCATATGTTCAAGAGAAGTCGTTCAGAAGGAGTCAACCGGGTCCCATCCACTGCCATACATTATCCTTCATCCATTCATGACCACCACCCTGAATCATATGTCACAGATCGTTTTCACCTCCATTAAAATCATTAGCTCTGTTCCGTGTCACTGATGTTGGATTCATCAAGGCCCTCCTTTGACGGATTGCTTCTTGTCGACATCAGCTCATTATCCAAGAAGTTGATCTAGGAACAACCCCTTCAGTACTTTGAAGCTTGCATGCCTCAATGGCAAGTTTCTCACTTCCGGCGACAGGTATACATCAATGACCTTCAACCAGAAGATTTTGCGTGGTGTTCGACGCCAAGTCCTTTATTCACACCACGTGAATTGTACTGCAGTACCTTGAGGGTCATGATCATTATCGGTGATTCCTCTCGCGCTTTTTAACAGTTTACATCATTGACCGGTAATCAAGCGATGTCTTTCCATGTTCGACTTCAGCGCAATTCTCACATGGATCAACTTGTACTTAGAGTGAAAATCGAACGAGTTTGAAGACCCCGGATCTTGTTTCATCCATCCGGGCTGCGATATATATTCAGGAAAGATAAAGACATTTGACATGTACATCATTGCAGCAGATGATCATCCTACTCAAAGGATGATAATTTCGCCAAAATTATCAGTCTACCATCAGACGATCGTCTGTTCTATGTACAAGAATGAATTTATAAAGCTGAGCATGGGAATGCCCGCCTCAGCTAGATCATGAAAGCAGTATGAATCATAATGTATTGTATTGTATTTTATTACAGGTCTCCTCCCAGCAGATGGATGAACTTCGGACCCTCCTGGATAAAGCATTTCACCCGATAAACGGCCTCATACTTTAGGGGGCAACTGTTATAGACATTTTTGTTCCTGACAGCATGAAGCATGAAATGTCCATAATCTAAGGGATCCAAAGTCCCTAAACATGTTGTTCCTACCCCTAGAGGAACAAGGCAAACCAACCGCAGCAATTCACAGAAGTTCTCCACCTGAAAACACTCAAAAACAAGCCAATTCTGGATCATGTCAATTGCTCCACTGAGCATCTGCGCTGAATGTCAACTGCTCCACTGTCTGCCTGCGTTGAATGTCAAGTCCAACAAAGGCTACCTGCGCTGAGCGTAATTGGACAAGTGGCAGGCTCATTCCTCAATGTGTCAATGCCCAGGAAGCTTCCAAAATGACACTTGCATCAAGGAATTCGACTGGTGATGAGTAAGAGGTTCCAAATCTCCAAGTGGAAGCAAGAACCTCCAAGTGGACTCAAGAACTGAGAGAGAAAGAGGACACTAGTCAGATCTCAAGCTGACTCATCCTCTCTCCAAAACATCTATATATAGATCTCTCCTCCATGAGATCTAGGAGGCTGGAATTTTGTTATTGCAAAGAATTGCTGTTGATTTGTGACTGGAAACATTGGGTGCTTAATGCTTTGAAGGGAGCTGAAGAAGGAATTCCATTCTGCTGGGAAGGAGATGCTGGATTGGAGTCCTATGGGTTGTATCTCTTCTTGAACCTTGTTATCAATCAATAAAGTTATCTTGATTCTTTCCTATATGCTGGTGTATTTTGTATGATTGCATTAGTGTATTTGATTTAATTCTAATCCTGAATCATTTATGAATATGTATATTTGCCTTTGTGTTGTGTTCTTCTCTTGTCGCAAGTAGTTGTTCTCTTGTCACAGGTAGTTGTTCTCTTGTGATCTCGTGGAAATCAAGTAGCTGTTCTCTTGAGCAAGCGAGGAGGCAAGTAGCTGTGGACACCCAAAGAGAAGAGGATCTAGATCGAGGGACAACCGGAAGACAACGGTAAGTCTACCAATCTCCCCTCTTTCACATTTCATAAAGGAAGAAATCATAATAGCTGTATTTGTTTGTTGCTAAGGCATTGTCACACCTTAGGTGGATAGGATCATCTTGCATAGGCATTTTTCCCCACAACAACATTTGCTGGACAATGAATCCACTTTGGACCTGGCTGTTTCTCATCTTCATCATCATACTTGAAGACTAATTGAAACCGAGCAAAATCTCAGTTTCTCCCTGGTTATAACTTTTGTTAACATATCTACAAGATTCTGGCTAGTGTGTATATTTTCCAGCTTCAACTATCCATCTTCCAACATTGACCGTATGAAATGATACTTGAGCTATATATGTTTTGTCTTGGAATGAAATGCAGAGTTCTTTGCAAGATGTATGGCACTCTGGATTTCACTATATAACCTTCCCAACTCCTGCTTCTTACCCAATTCATCCAAAAACCTTTGTAACCAAATCATTTCCTTACTAGCCTTTGTAGCAACAACATACTCTGCTTTCGTTGTTCAGAGTGCAACAACACTTTGTAGTTTTGAAACCCAACTAACAGTTATTCCACCTACATTAAACACATACCCTGTTGTGCTCCTTCTATTATCTCTATCACACACCATATCTGCATCAACATGTCCCTCTAGAGAAATCTTTGAACCACCAAAGCATAATGCTTGATTTGTGGTACCTCTCAAATACCTGAGAATCCACTTCATTACCATCCAATGTTCTTTTCCTGGATTCTTCATGTACTTGCTTACAACTCCCATTGCATGTGTAATATCAAACCTTGTGGAAACCATTGCATACATTAAGCTTCCAACTGCTGATGCATATGGAACTTTAGACATATAATCGATTTCTTCCTGAGTCTTGGGACATATCTCCTTACTTAGTTTGAAATGGCTAGCCAAAGGTATACTAACTGGTTTTGCATTCTGCATATTAAATATTTTCAACACCTTTTCTATGTACTCACTCTGGGACAATGTTAATTTTCTATTCTTCCTGTCTCTAGTTATTCTTGATGAGCCCCAATTTTTGGTACAATTGGGGCTCATTTGGCCTACTTGCTCTGCTCAAACCATTCATTTTTTATTGCTTATGCATTCATTTCTTGGTTTATTCGTGTTGTTTGTAGGAAGAAGGGTAGACATTCTATCTACGTGACTAATGCATGATGCTTTCAGGTTTTTGGCATTAAAAGGGAGAAACGACAACGAGAAAGGAGACAAGGAGACAATGAGGTGGCACTGCTGGTTTTTAGGAGAGGATGTCCACGGTCTTGGGGACCTTCCTCGTGATTCCCACCATAGCTCTGAGCTCCAATCCATCTCCCCACCGAGCTTAGAAGCAGCCAGCTATTCTACAGGAACAGCAGTTATAACTGTTCTACAGGAACAGCAATTATGACTGTCCTACAGGATCAGCAGTTTAAACTTCAGTTGGACAGCCGAGCTCCTAAAATCAAGGACACCTGTTGGATGAACATTTTGCATAAATACTGAGGCCGTAGCCTTGGATAGAAGCTTTTTGAACCTTGGTATTATTCTTGTAATTTGGAAGTACGAGCTACAGCTCGGTTTTGTAAGCCAATTTTGGCATGTCATCAGACTTTCGTTTATGAATAAAGGCAGTCAGATTTTGATCTCATTCTGAGTTTCTAAGGGAGCTATAGCTCTCAGGTTAGGGCCCAACCTGAGAGCAATAGATCTCCTCGGTGTTGTAATGTGTTTGCATTTCGTTCCAGCACTTTGAGTTTTTGCTTTCACATGCAATTTGAATTTACAGTTTGTTAGTTTAGTCTTTTTCATGAGCTTAGTTAGGATTAGTTTATGGTGAATTTGCTTCAGTTGCTTAGATTCAATAGGAGGATAGTTATAAATTATTGGAGCTCCAGAAAAAGGTTGTTAAAGCTCACTGCCATCTCTGTTAGGGATTGGGGTGCAGTCCATAGCCAACCACCAAAAAGAAAAGCAGTTCTTCTCATTTCCATGCAAGCTGCAACATAGACATTTTCATTGAAGATCCATCCATGCATTTTTGACATTGAACCATACTTCTACATTCCATTTCCACGCATAAGTTTCCTTTCTTAGTTTTCCATTGCTGCTCATAGGTTTCATGGCACAGTTATCATAGGTTAATGAATTTCTCGTTTTGATGCATAAGTCATTTGTTTCATTTACGCTGCTCCTTATCAATCCACTTTCTTCTTCTTCTTCTTGATCTATCCTCAAGTCCTACTCAGCCTCTGTCCAACTCATTCACCCTCCAACTCTCCCATTTCTCACATAGCTCCATCTACTTAAACTTTCGTTGATCCCATCCTTCCAACCATCAACCCACTGCATGCACTCTTCCTCTATCCGATTCCTCTGCTCATGAGCCATCACCAGCTCCATCTCCATCTCACCTATCCTTCCACACCACTCCAACACTCCACCATCTCTCAAAACTTCCACGGCCAAACATCCTGCAGAATTGCACAGATTTCCTGTAGAAACCCCTGAGTTTCCTGTAGGATCCCCTGCAGACTTCCTGTAGGAACCTACAAACTCGGTTGTTGAGAATCCGAACATGGTAGGCTTCTGTGGACTGATGTTGGAGACCCTCTGGGACCTCCCTTAGCCATCCTGACCTTGCCCATGCTTTCCTTCCATTCCAACCGCTCCTGCACAACCAAACCCTAATCAAAAGCATCATCACAATAAATCCAACCACTTAATGAAAAAATACAAAAACATGTCTTTTCAGATGCAAGTAGCTTAGATGCACGTATTTCAGTTCATTGCACGTAATGGCATTATTGGTAGTTATTTCATTCACAGTTTTGCATAGTTAGGGTCTAGCTAGTTAAATTAGGGTTTACTAGGGTTTTCATGCTTTATTGGTTTTTAGTTACTTTCTGCAATTAGACTAGTCTCCTTTGAGTTAGCTTTTGTCCATCATTCATAAAGCTTCTTCTGTGAGCCTATAGAAGTTGGCTTGAGCCCTAGCGGACTTGTGCCAGCTGACCAAGTGATAGTTGTGACAAGAGCTAGTACTTGTGCATACAGCACCGTCGCTTCCAAGTTTGTACGAACTACCGGGTTGATAAAATTAGAGATAGGAAGCTCCAGGAGTTGTAGCATTATTGCTACAATACTGGAGCCCACCATCTTTTTGGCGCCGTTGCCGGGGAAGCGTCAGAGTATTAGTAATTGTTGCTTTTCTTCTATTTCCTTACTCTTGCCTTCTGCTGAGTAGTTTACTTCATTTCCATTCTGCAAAAGTAGCATAGACATTTCCTGCTTTAATAGATTAACATTTCTTGCTTTCATAGATTAGCATTTCCTTTCTGCAAGCGTAGACTAGCATTTCCTTTCTACAATTTCCTTTGAGCAACGTAGATTAGTTCTTTCCTGCTTTCAGTTAATTTTGCATCTTTCATAGTTAGTTGTAGATCAATCTGTCTCAGTTTTGCAGGTACCAAAAGAAAAGCAAAGCAAAAGCAAGCAAAAAGAAAAAGAAAGTCTTTTCCATTTCATGCCTCGTAGGAACCGAGATAGATCATGCAAATTCCTACCAAACACCCCCACCACATCACTGAGTCACCCTTCTCTCTTCTTTGGTGACAGTGACCCAGAAGAACCTATAGGTGAACACCCTGAGATATCCAAAGACCCTATAGTAGAAGAAGAGTTAGATACCAATCCATCTGAAGCTATGGCTGACAATAGAAGAGAAGATGAGAGAATAGAAGGTGCCTTCCCCATCCGAGAGACCAATGGAGAGATGAAAATGAAAAACATTAGCCCCTCCGCCTTACCTCACTTCCATGGGCTGACCACTGAAGATCCAGACACCTTCCTGTTTGAGTTTGTTGTCCTTTGTAGAACCTATGACTATACTGAAGATGAGAAAAAGTTGAAACTTTTCCCTTCCACTCTCAAGGATGCAGCACTACGCTGGTTCATGGGCTTACCTGGGAATAGTATCACCACTTGGGCTCAGATGCAACAAGCTTTCAACACCAAGTACCGGGATTACTGTAGGTCCAAGGAAACAAAGGGGGAAATCTTTCGGATGTCCATGGGAAATGATGAGTCCTTAGAGGATTATGAGGAGAGGTTCCAACTAAGCTATAAGCGGGCCAGGTGTTCACTTGACCCTGAATCCCTCAAGTTGGTCCTGCTCCGAGGAGTCCCTGAAGACCTCTTAGATACCCTTCACATGCTAGCTGGGGGGGACATTTACCAACTGCCTTATGAGGACATCAAGACTGTGTTTAGAAACCACTCCAAGGCAGCTCGGAAACGAGGTAGAGGAAACCACCTCTCAACTAGTGTCCCTTTCTCTAAGAATGAGCTTGCAAATCAATTAGAAGATCTTAAGAGTGAGGTGAGACAAACCATTGCCATGCAGCTTGACACATTCAGGATTCAGCAAAAGAAAGAAGAGGCTGAGAGAGCCCTGGCTGTCTTCTGCCCTAGGTGCACAAGGAGGCACCCTAAGAACGAATGCCCATTGCATTCAGTTGAAGTGTGTTTCGTTTGTGAGGAGGACCATCCCACAAATCAGTGTCCAACCTTACCTGGGTTTAAAGCCATGTACCAAGGGACAGAAGCTCGCACAGAGCCTCTCTATTACCTCAACCAAAGGAGGCCGCAGGGATCTAGACCTTATCAGTAGGGGATTCAAGGGGCATCTCAAGCTTATTACAGCCCCAACCAATCGACTCCTATGCCTTCCTGGGGTCCCCCTGCTCATCCTTCATGGTCCATGCCTCCTCCATGGTCTTATCCACCTCAGTACCCCTCTCCACCTACTTCTCATTCATATCACTCACATACCCAGCCACAGCCTCAATGGAATGCACCTCAGTCGGGGTGGAGGCCCCAATACAACACTCCTCCTGCCATTTTGCCTCCACCACCAGTTCAACCTCAGCCATTACCTCCTGCTCCTCCAAGGCAACCTCAAATGCCTGCTCAACCGAACCCGAACCCCAACAATAGACAGGCCCAGCAGGTATACACTAGGGAAACCTCATGCCCTACCTATGCTGTGGAGATCCAGGAGATCAATCTTCGATCTGGAAAGACTCTACCAGATCGCCAACCTCCTTCCCCAGAGGATGAGGAAGATAAATAGGAAAGTGAACCAAAGGCTATTCCACCCTTTCCTGAGAGACTAGCAGCCACCACACAACCCAACCCAGAGGAGGAAGAGCTTCTGGGTGAGCTCAAGCAGTTGTGTGTAAAAATACCACTTCTCCAAGCCATCAAGGATGTGCCGATATACAACAAGCTGGTTAAGGAGAAGTGTTTCAAACACCCAGGCAGACGGAAGAAATATGCCTCAACTATCAATGTCATAGGACAACTATCTCACCTTATGTTAGGTCAAGTCATCTGCCCAAAGTACCTATATCCTGGAAGTCCTGTAGTAGATGTTCACTTCAATGGCACCATTATACCTCACACCTTGATTGATCTGGGGGCTGCCATTAATGTGATGACCAGGGATACCATGCTTAAGCTTAATCTTCAGGGTTCCTTGAGGAAGACCTCGACAGTATTGCAATTAGCAGATCGCTCCACCGTGACTCCCGAAGGGATTGTGGAGGATGTCTTGGTCTCTATTGACTCTTGGGAATACCCTGCAGACTTCCTGGTTCTGCAACCAAAGGCCAAGCTTACTGGATATCCTCTCATTTTTGGAAGGCCTTGGTTAGCTACTGCAGATGCTTACATAAGTTGTCGTGCAAGCAACATGACCATCAAAAATGGTCCCATGTCCAAGCAGCTAGTCCTCTACCCTCCTGCCCAACCCTCCTTAGAGCATGACTTACCACTCTGGTTGGAAGAAGGAGAGGAAGACGAGGTGTACTCAGCACCTCTGTGCACCTTAGATACCACTAGAAGAGACCCCCCAACCGAGGATGACTTGATCGAGACCTTGATCCAGAATCCACCTTCCAGTGCACTACCCTTAGAGAAATTGGTGGAGGATGCCCAAGCTAGCACCTTAGTGGATCTTTGTACAACCAACCCTGTTACTCCCAGAGTCAAGAATGTGGAGTTCGGCCCTGAGAAAGCATTGAAGATCAGCTCCTCCCTATCTCCTTCCCAGGAAAAGGAGCTGTGTAGTCTGTTGGCCAACCACCTTGATGCTTTCGCTTAGAGCTATAAGGAAATGAAAGGAGTCCATCCTTCGGTCTGTACCCATCATATATACATCAAAGAGGATTGTAAACCGGTTAGGCAACCTCAGAGGAGAATGAATCCATCCCTTAAGGACATTGTTAAGGAAGAATTGCAAAAACTGTTGGATGCCGGATTCATTTACCCCATCTCAGATAGTGAATGGGTGTCCCCTATAGTGTTGGTTCCCAAGAAAAATGGGAAATGGAGAATCTGCGTGGACTACCGAGAACTGAACAAAGCTACCAAGAAGGACCATTTCCCTCTACCTTTCATAGATCAAGTGTTGGATGGACTGGCAAGAAAGAAGTTCTTCTCTTTCCTGGATGGGTTTAGCGGGTACAACCAAATCCAAATTAGCCTGGAAGACCAAGATAAGACCACCTTCACTTGTCCTTGGGGTTCCTTTTCCTATCGAGTCCTTCCCTTTGGGCTATGCAATGCTCCTGCTACCTTTCAGAGAGCTGTCTTGAGCATCTTCTCGGAGCTGGTCCATGATGCAGTAGAAATCTATATGGATGACTTTACTCCTTATGGGGCCAACTTCCAGGAAGCATTGTCCAACCTGGGAAAAGTCCTAACCAAATGCACCGAGATGAACTTGTCCCTTAGTCCTGAAAAATGTGAATTCCTAATGACTGAAGGGACCGTGCTAGGCCATACCATTTATTGCCAAGGATTGCAGGTGGATCCTAACAAAATCGCTCTCATCAAGAGGGTTCCACCTCCTCAAAAGGTCAGGGATGTCCAGAGTTTCTTGGGATTAGCAAGATACTACTGGAGATTCATTAAAGATTTCAGCAAGCTAGCCTCGCCATTGTTTGGCCTGTTGGCAAAAGATGTGGAGTTTAATTGGACTGACGATTGTCAGAGGGCTTTGAATGAATTAAAGGACAAGTTGGTGTCAACCCCAATCCTGAGAGGTCCAAACTGGGCCCTACCTTTCCACATCCACACTGATGCCTCGAACAAAGCCATAGGTGCAGCTTTAGGACAAGTTGAGCAGAAACTTCCATATGCCATTTACTTTGTTAGCAAAAACTTGTCCAAAGCTGAGCTGAATTACACTGTAACCGAGAAAGAATTCTTGGCTGTGGTCCATGCATTGAACAAGTTCCGACATTATATTACTGGTTACCAGACCTTTGTACATACTGACCATGCTGCTATTAGATATTTAATGAATAAACCAGATGTGAATGCTCGTATTATTAGGTGGTTACTTTTATTGCAGCAGTTTGATTTGACCATTGTTGACAAACCAGGTAGAGAAAATGTTGTTGCTGACTTTTTATCTAGATTGGATTTGTCTGCAGATGAGGATGGAACAGTGGACGACCAAATGCCTGATGAACATCTGTTTTCTATTTCAGTACTCTCTCCATGGTTTGTTGATATAGCAAACTATCTTGTTTCAGCACAGTTCCCTCCACACCTATCTTCCAGAGAGAAGAGCAGAATCATCAGAAAAAGTGCCTCATTCACTTGGATCGGGGGCAACCTGTTCATGCTTGGCCCCGATCAGATCTTAAGGCATTGTGTAAGGGAGGAGGAAGTCTTTGATATCCTCCTCACTTGTCATGATGGGCCTTGTGGAGGACATTTTGCAGCAAAGAGAACTGCCTTCAAGATCTTGCAGGCAGGCTACTATTGGCCCACACTGCATCAAGATGTCAGAAGATATGTCAGTTAGTGTGACCAATGCCAAAGAATGGGGAAACCAACCCAAAGGGATGAGATGCCTCTCCAACCTCAAGTGACTCTTGAGCCATTTGAGAAGTGGGGCATGGACTTTGTGGGCCCAATCAACCCCTCTTCAAGGCAAAGGACTTACATCATTGTGTGTACTGACTATTTGAGAAAGTGGGCAGAGACCAAAGCAATCAAAGCAGCAACAGAAGAAAAGGTGGCCGAGTTCCTAAGAGAGAACATCTTCTATAAGTTTGGCTATCCAAGAGAGCTGGTCACCGATCAAGGGAGCCAGTTCACCTCCAACCTGGTTGAAGATCTCCTAGATCATCACAAGATCAAGCATAGGACTTCCACCCCTTATCACCCTCAAGCAAATGGGCAGGTGGAAGTCACCAATAGAGCATTAGAAGGGATCTTGACTAAAGTGGTGAGTAGCAGCAGAAAGGACTGGGCAGATCGCCTGGTTGAAGCCACATGGGCTTACAACACCACTTGGAAGACCACCACTGGCTTCACACCGTATGAGCTGGTCTATGGGAAGAGAGCTTTGTTGTCCATTGAGTTTGAATACAACACTTTGAGGATGGCAGCTCAGCTGGATCTAGATCTCAGCCATGCACAACAAGAAAGGATGTTGCAGATGAATGGCCTGGATGAGCACCGAATGCAGGCCCTCCTTCACTCAAAAGTGGTTCAACTTCAGAGAAAGGTGTGGCATGACCAACATCTCCATGACAAGCAATTTCAGCCGGGAGATTGGGCTTTGTTGTATGACTCAAGATACAAAGATTTCAAGGGGAAGCTGAGAACCAGATGGCTAGGACCATATGCAGTGGAGAAATGCCATGGCAATGGATCTATCCTCATTCGAACCATTGATGAGGAAGCCATTCCCATGCTTGTCAATGGGCATCGTTTGAAGATCTACAGGAGACCTCTCTCAAGACAAGAGTTCATCAAAACTATGGAGAAATCTGTATTGGTCATAGAGAAGGGTTCTGCCTCTGCTTTTGGCATACCCTGAAGAAAAAATGAAAAAAAAAAGAAAAAAAAGAAAAAAGAAAAGTAAATAAAGATCCTTGGGTGAAAACCTCTCTGAGGCGCCCAAGGCAGGTAGTAGGGGTGAAAACCTCATTGAGGCGCCCCTACTGTCTTTCAAAAAAAAAAAAAAAAGGTTGAAAAAGATCCTTAAGTGAAAACCTCTCTGAGGCGCTCAGGGCAGATGACACGGGTGAAAACCTCTCTGAGGCGCCCCTGTTATCTTTCAAAAAAAAAAGAAAAAAAAAAAACACAATAAGCAAAATATGGTAAAAATTGCATGCAGGTTGCAGATGCTCTATGGAGAAGAGGAAGCCCTTCAACTCAGCCAAGGGTCCTTATCATGCTCACCAGCACCTCCTCCAAGAGTACCCATGTTTTTTTCAAGGTAATGTGCAATTTTATCATGGTTTGAATCTTCTACAGGAAGATGCTATCTTTCTACAGGAAGGTGTAGTCTTTCTACAGGAAGGCGCGGATTTTCTACAGGAAAGTGCAGACTTTCTATAGGAAGGCCGAACTTTCTACAGGAAGCTCTGTGTTCTACAGGAAACTTCCTGTAGGAGTTTGGACGGCCAGAATTCATCTTAAAAAGAGATTTCGCGACTATGGATTGGTTTGGATGCATGCAAGCCTCTGTTAGCATCCTTGCACCTTGTTGTCACCTTGCTCCACCATCCTTGTCGTCATGCGACCAAGTCCCTGCACCAACAAAGAAGATCGATGAGTTCTCGCGGGAAAAGCCATTTTCAAAGTCAAACAAATGCTGGCATCTCATACCGTAGGCATCAAGAGCTCCGGGAACGTGAATGAAACGCCAGAATCTCCGTCGTGCAGCATGCACCCAAGGAGAAAGGACTGTTACGAGACCCCTCGTGGGAATCCTGTAACAGTTCAACCTGCTCGAGTGGATACCATTCACAGTACCGCCATCTGAAATGAAACGCGGGCGCATGCAAGCAAAACATCCACTCCATCGTTGGCAGCCTGTAACCATGAGCCTCCGGGTCTGTGTAAGTCGCATGCAGTAGGTAGATCCACTCACCATCGTCCAAGAACTGGAAAAATCGTGTGCAGCCACACAGGTAAGTGTCTCAACCCTTCCTTCCATCAAATCGCATGAATCTTACTTTGAAATTGTTTGCAAAGCGTAAAATTGAATGGTTGAGCCACCGTATGGCCAGTCGACTGGCCACGTCGGCTAGTTAAAGTGTAATTGGATGTTTGGGTGGCGGCCACGACAAGGAGAATGAACGGCACGCACGTGAGAACACTCTCGTCAGAGCATGAGTTTAACAGGAAAAGGTGGCGGAAAATCTGTGGGAATGGATGCGGCAGCAAGCGAATACGCAGGCAGATGATGGATGACGTCACCCAACGGTTCGGCAGGGACAGCTCATCCCCCGCGCCACGGATTGCGTTGATTCAAAATCTAATCGGCTAGATCATGCGCATGCATTTATCATCCAACACTTCAAACTCGGGTGGCTATTCTGATCTCCTCTTCACTTTGATACGACGAGCTGTTGGCTACCAGAACGCCGATAAAGCACACCTTGAGCGCGGGCCAACTACAGTCCTCCCCGAGAATTGCGCACTGCTTCTACAGGAACGCAGTTCTACAGGAACGCAGTTCTACAGGAACACAGTCTACAGGAACGCAGTCTACAGGAACACAGTCATCTACAAGAAAGCGGGTGCCTCACGAAAAAGGTGGCCAATTAAAGAGGTAACCCTGAACTCTTCATGCAACTGGTTAGTAGAAGTGGCAAGACCATCGTCCACAGTCGGGTCATAAAGATATTGGTGGAATTGTTGTTTGTTGTACCTATGCTGTCGTTCTACAGGATGTCAGTTTAAGTAGACTGTGTTGAATTTTGTGGATTATATGCATGCTCTGCCTTAATAGACCAAATCTCTTTTGCATTTGCCACCTTTAATTAAACCGACCGTGTTCATCATGCCGGGTGGGTTTATAAGATGGGAACCCACTGATTCGACTAAACTAAGGAGAAACCCGGCAGTGGTAGAGCTCTTCACCAGAGCACAATGGATGCCTTTTTGTGATAAGATGCAAGGCTACGATGATGAAGTGGCCAAAGAATTCTTGCAGGCTCTGAAGCCTAAATCTCAGACACTGGCCACAGTGAACTTCAGAGGTCTAAGCCTCAAGCTCACCCCAGAACATATCAGTCGGATCACAGAACTTCCTATGGGTCTGCCGTGGGATAAAGAGGAGAGAAAGCTGAGTCAGCAGGCAAAGAAAGAATTCTTTCCACCTGAGGAAGAATTCTCGGAGGACAAAAACGGGGTGCGAAGAATGAGCCTGTCGCCACCTTGGAACGAAGTCAGTTTGCAAATCATGAAATATATTACTTGTGAAGGTCGTTTCAGCATGGTATATGCATATCACTTTCGGCTGCTCACTGAGTTGTGGCACCGAATTGACCTTCCTGTAGAACAAAAACTGAGCATCCCTTATTACCTACTGCAGTCTCTAATGGAGTGTGCTACAAAGCTGAAAGAGGGTATACCAGATCAGATAGCCCACCATGGGCTGATCAAGCTTCTTGTGGAAGATGCATTGCACTCATATAAGGTCCCCCTCTCATGGGAATCCTTCCAGAATTTAACAAAAGATGGGGACATTAAAATGTTGATCGAAGAAACGGGTTCCTCCAGCAGTGAGGAACACGAAGCAGTGGCCGAGTAACAGAGAGAAGAAGGCCAAGAGACCCCGACAACAGTACAGAAGGGAGAACAGAGGAAGAAGCATGAGAGAAAGGAGGACAAAGAAAAGGGTGGCACACCTATCCTGTCAGCAAGGGAAAAGAGGATGAAGAGCAGAATGGACAAAGCTGAGGTGGTCCACGTCAGCCCAAGTACCTCAACAGCACCTGCAACCAAAGTAAAAAGTAAAACTCAGGCAGGCAAGCAAACAGAGGTGGAGACACCTGTGCCTACAGGAAAGAAAAAACAGGCTTCTACAGGAAGCCCAAAAACACAAACACAGGCTTCTACAGGAAGCCCGAAAATCATTGAAAAACAGGCTTCTACAGGAAGCCCAAAAAAAAAAACAAAGGCTTCTATAGGAAGCCCGAAGATCAGTGAGAAGCAGGCTTCTACAGGAAGCCCAAAAGCAAAGACCAAGGCTTCTACAGGAAGCCCGAAATTGCAAAAACAGGCTTCTACAGGAAGCCCGAAGACAGAGACAAAGGCTTCTATAGGAAGCCCGAAATTGGAAAAAGAGGTTTCTACAAGAAGCCCGAAAGTCATTGAGACACAACCTCCTACAGGAGGTCTGAAGACAGAGAGAGGGCCTTCTACAGGAAGCTCGGGAGTGGCTAAAGCTGGGTCTTCTATAGGAGGCCCGGAAGTGGGCAAAGCAGGGTCTTCTACAGGAAGCCCGAAATCTGAAAAGGAGGGGCCCTCTACAAGGAGCTCTGAGAAAGCAAAATGCAAGAAAGAGAAGGCTGGAATTCTCGAAAAGGAGGCAGCAGCGGCGCTGGCCGCCCTCAGTACACCTCCAAAACCAAAGGAGAAAAGGGAGAGGGAGACCCCTCTACCATCTGAAGCCAGAAGAAGCAAGAGGATGACCACGGGCAAGCCACAGCCTCCACCCAGCAGCCAAACCATTTCAGGGGATGTCCCTGCTTCACCCAGTGTAAGAACCCCCTCTAAAACATCAGCCACCCCCGAAAAGGGGATCCCAAAAATAACTTCCTGGACACGAAAAATAGGCCAGTCGCCTTCCGAAGCCCGGCTCAAGGAAATAGGAAAGGGGGAAGAAGCATCACCTTCGTCACCACCAGAGGCAGCAAAGGCAGGGCCGCCAAAAACGGGAAAGGAAGAAGCGCCACCCTCGGTAGAAAAGGCAAGGCCAAAAAAAACAGGGAAGGAAAAGCATGCTCCGGGCTCTAGTTCTCGGCCAAAGACGAGGAGCCAGGGCAAAGTTGCTCAAGGATGAGCAAATAGTTTAGCTGGGGGGTGATGATGAGCCCCAATTTTTGGTACAATTTGGGCTCATTTGGCCTACTTGCTCTGCTCAAACCATTCATTTTTTATTGCTTATGCATTCATTTCTTGGTTTATTCGTGTTGTTTGTAGGAAGAAGGGTAGACATTCTATCTACGTGACTAATGCATGATGCTTTCAGGTTTTTGGCATTAAAAGGGAGAAACGACAACGAGAAAGGAGACAAGGAGACAATGAGGTGGCACTGCTGGTTTTTAGGAGAGGATGTCCACGGTCTTAGGGACCTTCCTCGTGATTCCCACCATAGCTCCGAGCTCCAATCCATCTCCCCACCGAGCTTAGAAGCAGCCAGCTGTTCTACAGGAACAGCAGTTATAACTGTTCTACAGGAACAGCAATTATGACTGTCCTACAGGATCAGCAGTTTAAACTTCAGTTGGACAGCCGAGCTCCTAAAATCAAGGACACCTGTTGGATGAACATTTTGTATAAATACTGAGGCCGTAGCGTTGGATAGAAGCTTTTTGAACCTTGGTATTATTCTTGTGATTTGGAAGTACGAGCTACAGCTCGGTTTTGTAAGCCAATTTTGGCATGTCATCGGACTTTCGTTTATGAATAAAGGCAGTCAGATTTTGATCTCATTCTGAGTTTCTAAGGGAGCTATAGCTCTCAGGTTAGGGCCCAACCTGAGAGCAATCGATCTCCTCAGTGTTGTAATGTGTTTGCATTTCGTTCCAGCACTTTGAGTTTTTGCTTTCACATGCAATTCGAATTTACAGTTTGTTAGTTTAGTCTTTTTCATGAGCTTAGTTAGGATTAGTTTATGGTGAATTTGTTTCAGTTGCTTAGATTCGATAGGAGGATAGTTATAAATTATTGGAGCTCCAGCAAAAGGTTGTTAAGGCTCACTGCCATCTCTGTTAGGGATTGGGGTGCAGTCCATAACCAACCACCAAAAAGAAAAGCAGTTCTTCTCATTTCCATGCAAGCTGCAACATAGACATTTTCATTGAAGATCCATCCATGCATTTTTGACATTGAACCATACTTCTACATTCCATTTCCACGCACAAGTTTCGTTTCTTAGTTTTCCATTGCTGCTCATAGGTTTCATGGCACAGTTATCATAGGTTAATGAATTTTTCGTTTTGATGCATAAGTCATTTGTTTCATTTACGCTGCTCCTTATCAATCCACTTTCTTCTTCTTCTTCTTGATCTATCCTCAAGTCCTACTCAGCCTCTGTCCAACTCATTCACCCTCCAACTCTCCCATTTCTCACATAGCTCCATCTACTTAAACTTTCGTTGATCCCATCCTTCCAACCATCAACCCACTGCATGCACTCTTCCTCTATCTGATTCCTCTGCTCCTGAGCCATCACCAGCTCCATCTCCATCTCACCTATCCTTCCACACCACTCCACCATCTCTCAAAACTTCCACGGCCAAACATCCTGTAGAATTGCACAGACTTCCTGTAGAAACCCCTGAGTTTCCTGTAGGATCCCCTGCAGACTTCTTGTAGGAACCTACAAACTCGGTTTTTGAGCATCCGAACGTGGTAGGCTTCTGTGGACTGATGCTGGAGACCCTCTGGGACCTCCCTTAGCCATCCTGACCTTGCCCATGCTTTCCTTCCATTCCAACCGCTCCTACACAACCAAACCCTAATCAAAAGCATCATCACAATAAATCCAACCACTTAATGAAAAAATACAAAAACATGTCTTTTCAGATGCAAGTAGCTTAGATGCATGTATTTCAGTTCATTGCACGTAATGGCATTATTGGTAGTTGTTTCATTCACAGTTTTGCATAGTTAGGGTCTAGCTAGTTAAATTAGGGTTTACTAGGGTTTTCATGCTTTATTGGTTTTCAGTTACTTTCTGCAATTAGACTAGTCTCCTTTGAGTTAGCTTTCGTCCATCATTCATAAAGCTTCTTCTGTGAGCCTATAGAAGTTGGCTTGAGCCCTAGCGGACTTGTGCCAGCTGACCAAGTGACAGTTGCGACAAGAGCTAGTACTTGTGCATACAGCACCGTCGCTTCCAAGTTTGTACGAACTACCGGGTTGATAAAATTAGAGATAGGAAGCTCCACGAGTTGTAGCATTATTGCTACAATACTGGAGCCCACCAATTCTCATACCAAGGATTTGTTTTGCAGCACCCAAATCCTTCATTGCAAATGAGTTTGCCAAATTTTTTTTGAGCACATTTATTTCTTACATGTTAGAACCTGCAACAAGCATGTCATCTACATACAATAACAATATAATATAGTTGCCATCATTTTTCCTTTTGAGATAAACACAATGATCATAGTGACATCTAGTATAACCTTGTTCAGACATAAGCCTATCAAATTTTAGATACCACTGCCTTGGAGCCTGTTTTAAGCCATACAAGCTCTTCTTCAACCTGCACTCTAGTTTCTCCTTCCCTTTTACCTCATATCCTTGTGGTTGTTGCATATATATCTCTTCCTCCAAATCACCATGGAGAAAGGATGTCTTTACATCTAGCTGCTCAAGATGAAAATCTTTAGTTGCTACTAGACTTAAAATAGTTCTGATTGAAGTCATTTTAACAAGAAGAGAAAATATCTCATCAAAGTCTATACCCTTTTTCTGTGAAAACCCCTTCACCACAAGTCTAGATTTATACCCTTTTCTACCTCCATCTTCTTCCTTCAACCTATAAACGCATTTATTCTGCAATGTTGTTTTACCTGTAGGAAACTTGACTAAGTCCCAATTCTGGTTATGTGCTAAGGATTCCATCTCTTCTTTCATGGCTTGCTCCCACTTCTTCCTAGTTTCTACCTGCACTACTTCTTCATAACATTCTGGTTCACCAGAATCAGTCAATAATACATAATATAATCAAGGAGAATATCGTTCAGGGGGTCTACTTATCCTAGTAGATATTTTAACACCACTTTCAGGTGTTTGAGGTACTTTTTGTTGTTGTGGTTGTTGTATTTGTTCTTGCTGTTGATCATTATGATTTTCAGGCACCTTCACTTTTTTTGTGATCTCATCAAGCACTGTGTATTCTCTGTTTTCTTTTTCCTATTTCTTTTCCTGCAGCTGATACTTATACAAAACCTCTTCGTTAAATATGACATCTTTGCTTGTAATGATTTTGTGTTTTTCATAATCATAAAAGTAATAACAAAAATCATTAACACCATATCCAATAAAGGTACATTTCTTTGATTTTGCCTCAATCTTTGTTCTATTTTCTTTATTAATGTGGACAAAGGCTTCACAACCAAAAGTATTTAAAAGTGAGTAGTTTACCTTTTTACCTGTCCATGCCTCCTCTGGAATACCACCGTCCAAGGAACTTGAAGGCCCTCTATTTATTAGATAAACATCAGTATCTACAACATCTGCCCAAAATTTTAAAGAAAATCCTGCATGCAATCTCATGCACCTTGCACGCTCCATGATTGTCCTGTTCATCTTTTCTGACACACCATTTTCTTGTGGTGTTTCTGGAACTGTCTTCTCTCTGCAAATTCCATTCTTTGAACAGTACCTATCAAACTCTTTGCTACAATATTCACCTCCATTGTCTGATATGAGACACTTCAACATTTTTCCTGTCTCATTTTCAACCAAAGCTTTTCATTTCTTTAAAGTATCAAATACATAAGATTTATTTCGAATACAATAAATCCAGGTCTTTTTGGTTGCATCATCAATAAAAGTAACATAATAACGAGAGCCACCAAAATATGATTCTTGAGCAGGTCCCCATACATTTGTATGCATAAGCTCTAATTTTTCACTCTTCTTTTCTTTCCCAACTCTGAGGAATCTGACTCTCCTCTGTTTTCCATAAACACAATTCTCACAGAATTTTAAATGAGCATGCTTCAAACCTGGCAACAAATTTCTTGAGTGAAGAATCTACATCCCCTTCTCACTCATGTGCCTAAGCCTATGATGCCACAATGTCATATCTACTCCTGTAGAGGTTAAAGCATGAACAGAATTAGAAATACCATTGCATAAATACAATGTACCAACATTTTCTTCTTTTGCTATTACCAGGGCTCCTTTAGTGACCTTCCAAGTTTTATCTGTAAAAGTAGTTACATAGCCTTCACCTCCCAATTTCCCTGTTGAAATCATATTTTTCTTCGGATCTAGAACATGCCTTACCTCCTTCAATAGCCATTGATTTCCATTTTGTTGTTTTATGAAAACTGTACCCATTCTAATGATTTTACAGGGTTTATCATCACCCAATCGAACCTGTCCAAAATCTTATTGAACATAATCATGAAAATGTTTCTTATCAGGTGTGGCATGGAATGAGGCCCCTGAATCTACCACTCAAGCATCAATAATATTTTCTAATGAAAGAATCAAAGCATTTTGCAACACATCACCTGTCACATTCACTTCATGATTGTTTTCTTGTTGCGTGTCTCCTTCTTTTCCCTTGTGAGACTTGCAATATTTCTTCAGGTGTCCTTTCTTCCCACATTTCCAGCACACTATCCCTGATCTAGACTTAGATCTTCCTTTCCTTGACTTACTGCAATATCCTAGGATCTTTCCTCTTTCCATTTTTCTTCCCCTAGTCTCTGCAGTCAAAGCATTACCTGATGTCTCACCGGAGCTTTTCCATTGCACTTCCTCGCTAAAGATTGCACCGAAAACATCATCAAACTTTAAAGTACTAGATCCAGAGACAGAGTTACTAATGGCCATAACTAAACCATTCCAAATTTCTGGCAATGAACATAGAAATAAAAAATCCCTAACTTCATTATCAAAATTTACCGCTATAGAACTTAACTGATTGGTAACTGTATTAATTCATTTAAATGACCAGCAACAAATCCACCTTTTGATGTCTTCATATTAAATAAATCCTTCATAACAAATACTTTATTTGAGGCCAAGGGTTTTTCATATAGTTTGGTCAATGCCTTCATTAAACCCTATGTTGTCATTTCCTTTGAAATATTAAAGGCTGCTGACACTGCTAGGCACAGCCATAATGTGTCAAGTGCCTTTCTGTCTAGAATATCCCATTCTGTATCTCTCATACTCGTCGGCTTCTTTGTCTTTCTACTCAATGGTAAGTACAGATCTTTCTGGTACAAATAATCTTCCACCTGCATCTTTCATAGCTGGTAGTTTTGGCCGTTAAATTTTTTGACCCTAAACCTACCATCTTTCATCATCTCTCCCACTCGAACCAGGAACCCTTCTTTCCTACAAGTTTATCCGCCAAATAGACCTTCGGCTCTGATACGAGTTGTTAGAAAATTATATATTACAGAGAAATGGAACACATAAAATATATTGCATAAATATAAACACATAAAACACATAAAACAAGAGAGGCACAAATATATGTGGTTCACCCAATTTGGGCTACATCCACAGAGAAACAGCCAGTCCTTCCTTTTATATTATCTAGCAAACAGAAGAGATACAACCTACAGTAGATCTGTTGTAATTCCCTCTTCGCTCTCACACAATATCCTCTCTCTTTGTTACTCAAAATACAGATCTACATAAACGCAATATAATTCCCTCTTATATAGTGATGGGTTGCCTTCTAGGGAAAAAAACCCTAAATTAAACATAACTTCTACCATCATATCTCTGCCTAATAAACGTCATAGATTGACTACGAAACTACAACATTTTACAAGGTAATTTGACATCTATTTTGAGCTTCGGGGGCACTACCTCTGATCCCCCACTAGGGGGGGCTCTTAAATATCGTTATCGCACCCCCCCCCCCTGGACCCCACTTGCAGCACAAATATTATGGGTGGCATTGCCACCACATTATAAACTGGGGTCCAATGCAGTGATACCTCTCAATAAAGGGGATAATCGGGCTCCACACCCAACAATTTGGTATATCCCCACTTGGTTGGGAGATTGATGTATGTATGAGTTGTTGGTGTTAGGAAGGTCATACTCACATAGTTGAGTTATAGATTCATGTTATTATTTTGGAAAATATTTTTGCAGACTCTGCATGTGCTCAAGGGGAGCATGGATGGTATAGTGCATCTCAGAATGTATAAAGCGGGAGTTTAATCAAAGAATTCAACATGTGCCTAGGGGGATCATGATCAATGTTCATATTTGGCTGTTCAAATATGGAAGTCTTCATTTAACATTGGTCAGTCAGCCCTTTTTCCTTGATGTTAAAGGGGGAGAGTAGCTTGGTGTTTGGAGAGTAGCTTGATGTTTAGAACAACTTGGTGTTATTTACAGTTTATGGTGACCAAACACGAAATTAGTTGCCATCAAGTCCAAAGGGGAATATTCTTGGCATTATGATGCATGTGTTGTCCTTGATGGAAACCCCCTTGTATCAGAACAAGTATATGGCATGTTGGGTTGTGTTATATTCTTTCCATAACTAACCTATGTAGTGAACTAGGGGGTTAGGGGGGGGGGGGGGGGCCGCCCCCCCTTCGTTGCATCGATTGTGTGGCGGGGGAGTCATAGGGGGCGCGGTAGCCCCCCTTGTTCGGGGGGTTTGAGGGGGGCAGGTAGGCCCCCTCTATGGGGTCTGGGGCAGTGCCCCGGGAAAAAAAAAATTGGACCCTATATTAGGTTGGGTGGACCTACCTATTCTTTTCGATCCATGGTTTTGGACGCGATGGTTCTTTCGGTCCATGGTTTTGGACGCGATGGTTTTTTCGGTCCATGGTATTGGATGCTTCGGCATGTATAAATGTGTATTGTAACATTGAAAGAAATATAATGAAAAATCAAGCTGGTAGTCCCGATTTTTGGATCCAGGGGAAAATCTCTGTGTATATGTGTTATGCTCTCGCACTGTTTATTTTCTATGTTTTTTTTTTTTTTTGAATTCGTATGCAAGTAATTTTTGTACGGGGTTAAGAACTACATTTGGTATCAGAGCTATTTTGGCTTCAAGGGGATTCCTTTGTTGCTGAGCGGTTTCGCTAGAGCCTGTGGTAGACCCTGTTTAGTGGGAGATCTACGAGATCGATTCTAGTGGTAAAAGAAGATGGCGAGTAGTGGAAAGATAGAGATCGAGAAATTTAATGGTCAGAGTTTTGAGTTATGGAAACTCAAGATGGAGGATCTATTGGTGGATAAATATTAGTGGATCGCGGTAGATCCAGGTACTAAACCAACAGGAGTGACCGATGAAGAATGGAAGAAGTTGGATTGGAAGGTAAAGAGCACAATATGATTGTGTGTCTCAGATTCAGTATTGCTAAATGTATCAGGGGAAGCTACGGCGAAGGCTTTGTGGGACAAGTTAGGGACTTTGTACCAATCTAAGTCTCTGGTGAATAAATTGTTCCTGTGGAAAAAGTTGTATAACCTGAGGGTGAAATATGGTGATCTGTATTTGAAAGTACTTGAAATTTGTTTGCAAGGTATTCAATTCAGAATTAAACATGTTTAAAAGATTTCCATGTCTTGCAGAAAGAAAACACATGAAATTTTCAGCTGTTCATGACCCATTTAAGCATAGCAGAGTTATTTACTTTTACTGTTTAACACATTAAAATGAATTTGATCTGCAAAATAAATCAACCACAAATGAAAAAGAAGTTGATAAAGCAGTTCACCCCCTCCAGGGCTACGCCTGTTGGGTCCAAAGCTCCCAACCGGGCTTGTCCTTGTTTTTATTAAATGCTCAAATTGAAAATACAGCTGAATAGAAGCACCTACAGGATAAATAGATGGTAGAAATGGATTCAGAACACTTGAATCCTTCAGGATTGACTATTGGATCACCTCCAATGGATACCTGCAACCCTATACAGTCTTCACAAAACTGGGCCCTTGTGGCTCCTAGAACTTTCACGGATCCAAAACCTCTACAAAATGACCTCATATGGCTATAATACCTATACCAATGGCTTCAGAAGGTCGAAAATACCCAAAATCAAAAAAAAAATCGTCCAAAACCGACTTTCCTAGCCAAAGTTATGGCCATTTAAAGTTTCTCCAGTTTGCCCTTAGAAAAACTCCAGCTAACTTTAGTTAACTCCAGATAGCTCCGCCAATTATGGCGGGTCCACCAAATTTGGCACTACTGCCAAAATTCCGCCAACTTAACTGCAGTTACATTTAATGTTTGGTGGTTGCCTCGGATTTTGTGCCCGGCGGAATATTCCTTTTTTAATTTTTTTTTTTGAAAAATTAAAATTTCTAATGTTATGGACAAATTCTTCTTTTTGCCATAACCTCCTCATATGGCGACCGTTTTTTGAACCGTTTGCGGCACCGGAATTGGGAAGACGAGCACTTTCCAGTCATTCAATTTTGAACCAGTTCTAAGCACTTTAAATTTTGAGCATTTTATGACACTTAGGACATGAGCACCTGATCACGCCTCCCTATTAGGAACCTTTTGGACCCCAAAAGCCTTCATCTACTTGTTAAAGAGGTGAGGGTACAACTCCCTCACTCTGTCCACCTCCATCCACTTTGCCTTGTTCGATTTTCTGCCTTTGAAACCAACCCGAACATAATCTACATTGCCCCTCCTTGAAGTGCGTGTCCTTCTGTCAAGGATTGTATCTTCTTTAAGCTCATCTAAGAATTCTGGCGAGAAATCTTCTATAGATGGCAGCTGAACAACATTTTCATGATCAACAATCAAAGGAGGTTCATACAAACGTAAGTTCTCCACATTGACAACAGAATACATTTGCATGTAGGAAGGCAAATCTAATTGAAAAATTTCCAACCTTCTTGAGGATTTTGAATGGACCATAATGAATAGGCTTCAGCTTTTTACCTTCTCCTTGCATCCTTTCCTTACTAATGTACAGCCATACCTCATCCCCTTCTAGAAACTTGTGATCGACTCTATGCTTGTCGTGTCTTTCCTTGTACTTGCCTTGACTCTTCTCAAGTTGCTCTTGAATTTGCTGATGTATTTGCTGAATTCTTTCAATGAATGAACGAGCTTTGTCAATATCACTATGTCCCTCAATGGAAACATCTTTCTCAAGAATGAAATCAAGAGGTGATTTTGGCAAGTAACCAAAACAAGCTTCAAACGGTGAGGTGTTTGTGGAAGAGTGCTTGGCACGATTGTAAGCATGTTGTATGTAGTGCAAATGTTCATCCCAAAGCTTGGGATGCTTGCTGCAATAACCTCTCAAGAGGTGCACAATGGTTCTGTTCACAACTTAGGTTTGTCCATCTGTTTGCGCATGGAAAGTAGTACTTTTCTTCAACTTTGTGTCCATCATCTCCCATAGGTTGGACCAAAAATTCCCCACAAATCTGGAATGCCTGTCACTAATAATGGAAGTAGGCAAACCAAAGTGAATCCATACATGATGAAAAAATAATTCAGTAGTTTGTTCAGCAGTTATAGTTTTCTTACAAGGCATAAGTATACACATTTTGCTGAAACGATCAACTACTACATATAAATAATCATGCTGCTTTCTAGATTTTGGCAAACCTCCTACAAAATCCATAGAGATGCTCTCCCATGGTCTAGAAGGTACCGACAAAGGAGTATACAAACCAAGCTTCCTATTGCTATGCTTGCTTGTAGCACATAATGAACAACCTCTTATGAACCTTGAAACAGAATCTACCATGCGAGGCCAATAGAAATACCTATGTAGATGTGCAACTGTTTTGCTCACACAAAAATGGCCAGCAATAAGAGAAGAATGAGCTTCTCTTATGACATTTATCCTCTCCCCCTGTGGTATACACAACTTGCCCAAATGAAACAGCAAATTGTTATGCATGTGATAGTCATTTTCCTCTACATGATTTTCTTTACTCAAGTTAGCATACACATCTTTAAATTCATCATCAGATGCATATTGTTCTATGTAACTATCATGTACAATGGAATCATTCTTAAGTAAAGTAAGAGCACCAATAATAGGCCTTGAAAGCATATCAGCAACCTTATTCAAAGTACCTTTCTTATACCTTATTACCAAATGGAACTGTTGCAAGAAGCCCATCCATCTGAAGTGTCGTGACTGTTGTAACTTGCTTTGTGATTGCAAGTACTGTAAGGGCTGATGGTCGGTATGTATAATAGTTTCTTTGCCCATCAAGTAGTGTTTCCACTTTTTGACGCTTTGTACCAACGCATACAACTCCTTATCATATGTAGGATAATTTACAACAGCACCATTAAAAGTTTCAGAATGAAAAGCAATAGGCTTACCATGCTGTAGAAGAACTGCACCCATAGCATAATCACTAGCATCAGTTTGTATCTCAAATGGCTGTCTCAAATCCGGTAATGCAAGGACTGGAGCTGAACTAATCTTCTCTTTCAAAGATTCGAAAGCTTTTTGCTGCTTGCCTCCCCATTGGAAAGCATGCTTCACACTTGTCACTGCATGCATAGGAGCTGCTATAGAAGAGAAGTTAGAGACAAACTTCCTCCAATATTGAGCTGCACCCAAAAAACTTCTTACCTCTGTTATAGATTTGGGAGTAGTCCACTTCACAATAGCCTCAATCTTAGCAGGATCAATTCTCAAAGCACCTCCTCCTACTATGTGTCCCAAATAAACCAAAGAAGTCTTTCCAAATTCACATTTTGACATTTTAAGAAATAACTGATTCTTCTTCAAAACATCAAGTACTTTTCTAACATGCATGACATGATCTTCTCTAGACTTGCTGAAAATTAAGATGTCATCTAAGTAGACAATAACGAAATCATCAAGAAAAGGACGCAAGACATCATCCATTACCCGCATGAAAGTTGCAGGTGCCTTGCACAAACCAAATGACATCACAAGCCACTCAAAGAGTCCTTGTTTGGTTTTAAAGGTTGTCTTCCAAATGTCACTTTCTTCAATTATTACTTGATGATATCCACTGCGCAAGTCTAGCTTAGTGAAATATCGAGCATCTTTCAGTTGGTCTAGCAAATCATCTATCCTTGGGAGTGGGTAACGATTCTTTACCGTTATCTTGTTCAAGGCCCTGAAATCAACACACATGCGCCAAGTGCCATCTTTCTTTGGAATCAATACAATCGGTGACCCACATGGCGAAGTACTTGGCCTTATGAAACCCTTGTCCAACAAGTCCTTGATTTTCTTCTTTATTTCAGCATTCTCCATAATAGACATGCGGTACATGCCTATGTTTGGAAGAGGACAATTTGGATGCAAATGGATTTCATGTTGAATCTCCCTCTTAGGAGGCAAACCTGTTGGCTCCTGAAACATCTCATGATATGCATCAACTACATCATACAGATCTGATTTAAGTTCTGGATCACAATTGTCAAATGACTCATGATTCACATCAACCTTGGGCTTAATCATAAGAAGAACAAAATTCTTACTTGAATTGACCAGCCTTTTTACCTATCCTGCATTCACCATCGCTATATTTGTCTTCTTGCGATGAGCTCTAACAATGAACTCCTTGCCATATTTGAATAGATTATATTTGTTTTCATGGCGATGAAAGATAGCTTTCATGTCAAACAAGTAAGGACTTCCCAAAACAATTCCTGCTATATCAAAAGGTACCACATCAATTTCAATTGTGTCAATAAAATGTGCAGTAATTGCAAAGCGCAATGTACACTTTCTTGAAACTTGTAAATTTGCATCCTTGCAAATCCATCCAAGTGGATATGGCTTCGGATGTGGAACGGTCTCAAGTTTAAGCTGCTTGACCAAGTCCTCTGATATAAGGTTTGCTTGTGACCCACTATCAAAAAGTGTGTCAATTTTAGTATGTTTTGAAATCACCCTCACATGAAACAGTTCAATTCTTTCTTCCTCATTAGGAGCTTGTACATGGCAGTTTGAGGTACTAGTGCTGGCTTGAGTTTCAATTTCTTTTCCCTTCAAGTTTTTCAAACCCATGGCTACAATTTTGGTTTCCTCACCTGAATCTTCCCCTAAATCTTGTGGTGTAGATGTAGTAGCAGCAGTTTTCTGTTTCCCTTTGGATTTGTTAAATTGAGGTCTTTTTTCAGGATATAATTTCCAACAGTTTTTCTCCTCATGGCCTGGTTTAGAACAGTGTTTACAGATCACTTTATGACTCTCCTGTTTGATAGATGCATTCTTTTTGCTCTTTCCCTTGGAGGTTTTCTCTTTGTTTTTCCCCTTGGGGGGCTTGTTTCTACCCTCTTCAAATGTGTTTTTTCCCCTTGCCTCTAAATGGGTAGCTTGGACACAAACCTTGTCCAGGCTAGTAGGGTTAAACATCAAGATGGTGTGTCTAAGGTAGCTATGCAAGCCACCGATGTATTTCAGCAAGGTTTCTTGGGTCTGTAAATCTACCCCTAACAAGAGAGCTCTTCTCCTGAATTCTTGGGTGTAGTCTTGGACACTCTGACCCTTAAGTTGTCTGAGATTTTTCCAATTCATAATGGCCTTCTGCATGTGAGCAAGAGGATAAAACTATTTTTTAATGGATAACAAAAATTCAGGCTATGTTAAGGTGACCTTACCAAATTTCTTGATCTCCTCTTTAGTCTTAGCCTCCCACCAGACCAATGCTGCTCCATCCATTCTCAAAGAAGCCAACTGAATCTTTGTGGCATCATCATGCATATTCTGGATCCTCAAGTAAACTTCCAATTGCCTAATCCAGTTGTCAAGCTTTTCTGTATTCACTTCACCATTAAACATAGGTAATTCGAATTTTACATCAAGCTTCAAAAAAGGACTTTTTCCAAAGGATCTATGCTTATGAACAGAAGAAGACGAGGATGAAGAGGAAGAAGGTGAAGATGGGGGTGGTTGATCACCATTTCCTCCATGTCCTTTCTTGGAATGATCATCATCCTTCTTACCTCCTGAAGAGCCCTCTCCTTCATGTGGATGTTTGGACCCTTCTCCAGCCAATTTCTCATTTCTTTCTTGGTACAATATCCTCACCATTTCAGTGAGGTCCAAGAAAGCCTTTCTGAAGACTCTTTCTTCTTCTCTTGGATCTGTCTCTGTAGGAATTTCTCCTTCACATTCAGACATCATTGAAGCTTCTACTGAGACTCTTGAGGGTGAAATGGAAGGTGGAGGTGATGGCTCTCTGGCCTTCCTTGACTGAGGATTCTCTCATTCTCTAGTCAACTGTCCTTCCCCTCTTTTAAGTTTCAACTTGGTAAGCATCAATACTTTGCAAGACAGTTAGAAGATCTTTGCACAAAAACCCTGAGCTCTGATACCAACTTCATCTGTATTTGAAACTACTTGAAATTTGTTTGCAAGGTATTCAATTCAGAATTAAACATGTTTAAAAGATTTCCATGTCTTGCAAAAAGAAAACACATGAAATTTTCAGTTGTTCATGACCCATTTAAGCATAGCAGAGTTATTTCCTTTTACTGTTTAACACATTAAAATGAATTTGATCTGCAAAATAAATCCACAAATGAAAAAGAAGTTGATGAAGCAGTTCACCCCCTCCAGGGCTACGTCTGTTGGGTCCAAAGCTCCCAACCGGGCTTGTCCTTGTTTTTATTAAATGCTCAAATTGAAAATACAGCTGAATAGAAGCATCTACAGGAGAAATAGATGGTAAAAATGGATTCAAAACACTTGAATCCTTCAGGATTGACTATTGGATCACCTCCAATGTATACCTGCAACCCTATACAGTCTTCACAAAATTGGGCCCTGGTGACTCCTAGAACTTTCACGGCTCCAAAACCTCTAAAAAATGACCTCAGATGGCTGTAAGACCTACACCAATGGCTTCAGAAGGTCGAAACTACCCAAAATAAAAAAAAAAAATCGTCCAAAACTGACTTTCCTAGCCAAAGTTATGGCCATTTAAAGTTTCTCCAATTTGCCCCTAGAAAAACTGCAGCTAACTTTAGTTAACTCCAGATAGCTCCGCCAATTATGGCGGGTCCGCCAAATTTGGCGCTCCTGCCAAAATTCCGCCAACTTAACTTCAGTTACATTTAATGTTTGGTGGTTGCCTCGGATTTCGTGCTCGGCAGAATATTCTTTTTTTAATTTTTTTTTTGAAAAATTAAAATTTCTAATGTTATGGAAAAATTCTTCTTTTTGCCATAACTTCCTCATACGGCGACCGTTTTTCGAACCATTTGCGGCACCGGAATCGGGAAGATGAGCACTTTCTAGTCATTCAACTTTGAATCAGTTCTAAGCACTTTAAATTTTGAGCATTTTACGACACTTAGGACATGAGCACCTGATCAGATGGAGACTCGGTGACAGAGCATCTGAATGCATTTAATACTGTGGTAAGTCAGTTATCGTCTGTTGATATCAAAATTTTAGATGAAGATAAGTGCATTCGTTTGTTGTGTTCTACCAGATTCATGGGATAGTCTGATTATTGCAATAGGTAGCAATGCAACTGCCTTGCAGTTTAATGAAATAGTCTCTTCCTTGCTGACGGAGGAGATGAGACGAAAAAATATGGAGAGCCAGAATGGTGATGCCTTGTCCATACGAGGATGGTCCTAGAAAAAAAACAAAAATAAGTCATTGAGTGGGAGATCTAAATCTAGAGGAAGATATAAATCTCTAGGAAAACCTGTAAAGGTGGTGTGTTGGAAATGCAGAAAGGAAGGGCACTACAAAAGGGACTATAAATCTAAAGCTCCTAAAAAATGAAAGGGATCTGAAGATGCTCCTTCTACAGAAGCAAAAACCACCTTAGATGAAGGTGGGGATGTGTACTTGGCTTCTTCAAGTACACATGTAGATCATGATGCATGGTTGATTGACTCACGTGCATCCTTTCACTTCACTCCCCATAGAGAGTGGCTCTGCGAGTATGAGAAATACGATGGTGGTTGTTGTTGGGAAAAGTATCCAATACGGAATGACCCTATCCCACTCTAAGGGTGATAGTTCCTTAGCAACAATCAAAGCAAAGCTATCTGAGATTACTTCTTTATGAGATGTAAGAGAGGGGAGAAAGAGATCCACTAACCGATGTCTTTCGCTAATGATTGATCCAATCTTCTCTCTTTGCTGCTTGCCCTCAGTTCCTTGCTCTTTCACTGGCCCAGCTACACCAAGATCCTGCAAAATGGCAAGAGAGGGAAACTACAAGAAGCATACATTCATAATTGATTCAAGGATTAGAATAAATCAAATATACAAGCATAACAATACAATTGAGACACATGCATATAGAAGAACCTCAAATGCTTTATTAATGGAAGAAGTAAGGTTCAGGAAGTGATACAACCATAAAAGGCCCAATCCAGCATCACCTTCCCAGCAGAAAGAAATCTCCTCTTCACCTCCTTCAAAGCAAATCACCCAATAGTTGTAAACTCAAACCAACAGCACTTCCTTACATTCACAAGATTCCAGCCCCCTTAGACCTTATGAGAGAGATCTATATATAGGAGTTTTGGAGAAAGGATGAGTCAGCTTGATGCTGGCATGAAGCTGACTAGTGTCCTCTCTCACTTCAGTTATTCTTCAGTTCTTGAGTCCACTTGGAGGTTCTTGCTTCCACTTGGAGATCTAGAACCTCTTACTCATCACCAGTCGAATTCCCTGATCCAAGTGTCATTTTGGAAGCTTCCTGGGAATTGACACCTTGAGGAATGACTGTGCCACATGTCCAAACTCGCCCAGCACAGGTAGCCTTCTTTGCAGTTGACATTCAACGCAGGTAGACAGTGGAGCAGTTGACATTCAGCGCAGATGCTCAGTGGAGCAGTTGACATGATCCAGAATTGCCTTGTTTTTGAGTGTTTTCAGGTGGAGAACTTTTATTCAGTGCTGTGGTTTGCTGACCTTGTTCCTCTAGGGGTAGGAACAACATGTTTAGGGACTTTGGATCCCTTAGATTATGGACATTTCATGCTTCATGCTATAAGGCACAAAAATGTCTATAACAGTTGCCCCCTAAAGTATGAGGTCGTTTATCGGGTGAAATGCTTTATCAGGAGGATCCGAAGTTCATTCAATCGCTGAGAGGTGACCTGTAATAAAATACAATACAATACATTATTTTTCATTCTGCTTTCATGATCTAGCTGAGGCGGGCATTCCCATGCTCAGCTTTATAAATTCATTTTGGTACATAGAACAGACGATCGTCTGATGGTAGACTGATAATTTTGGTGAAAATTATCATCCTTTGAGTAGGATGATCATCTGCTGCAATGATGTACATGTCAAATGTCTTTATATTTCCTGAATATATATCGCAGCCCGGATGGATGAAACTAGATCTGGGGTCTTCAGACTCATTCGATCTTCAATCTAAGTACAAGTCGATCCATGTGAGAATTGTGCTGAAGTCGAACATGGAAAGACATCGCTTGATTACCGGTCAATGATGTAAACCGTTAACAAGCGCGAGAGGAATCATCGATAATGATAATGACCCTCAAGGTACTGCAGTACAATTCACGTGGTGTGAATAAAGGACTTGGCATCGAACACCACGCAAAATCTTTTGTTCGAAGGTCATTGATGTATACCTGTCGCCAGAAGTGAGAAACTTGCCATTGAGGCATGCAAGCTTCAAAGTACTGAGGGGGTTGTTCCTAGATCCACTTCTTGGATAATGAGCTGAAGTCGACAAGAAGCGATCTGTCAAAGGAGGGCCTTAATGAATCCCACATCAGTGACACGGAACGGAGCTAATGATTTTAATGGAGGTGAAAACAATCTGTGACATATGATTCAGGGTGGCGGTCATGAATGGATGAAGGATAATGTATGGCAGTGGATGGGACACGGTTGATTCTTTCTGAACAACATCTCTTGAACATATAACGACACTGATGTGATGGATCGGTAGCATTACCCCAAATGTGGATGGTTTGGCGAGACCATGGTGATGAGACCGGTGAATGAAACAACCCAACCCGATGTGGTACGGAAGAAAAGTGTCATGTTCAAGAGCGACTTGCTACCATTAAAGCTTTGAGGTTCTCCCAATTTTTCCCCAGTCATTTCTGACCAGTACCTCTTTATTTTTGTCAAGCTTGAGGAGGATAACATATGCTTGTTCTATAACCTGCCCTTCGGGCAAGCCCATCGCTATGTTTTAACAAGCCTAGCGATAGGGAAACTCGTTCTCGTCTAAAGACAAGTTTGTCGCTATTTAATCATTTTAACGAGTCTAACGACAAGGAAAACTCGGTCCTTTTCATTTTTGGAGAGTCTGAAAAGGTACAGAAAGTTAACTCCAAAATTCCTTTTTGGTCATCTAATCCCTTAAGTCCGAAAAAGTATAAAACAATACAGAAGGGATGAGTTTTCGATAACTTTAACGAGCCGAATAAAACAAGCGCTCGACCTTTTTGTGCAATAATCCCTCAGGTCCAAAAAGATTAAAATCTAGAGGAGGGATAGCTCTTCCGGTCCTTTTAACGAGCTGGAAGGCCAAAACTCGGAAAACTTTTCATATTTTACGAGTCAGTTGAAAAGAGCTCAAAGAAGACTCGTCTTTTGAGGAACGAGTGATAAACAGGGATAGCAGCAGATTCCAGGTACAGGTTGGAATTTTCCAATCACGGCAGTGTCACAAGGATGGCTAGGTGAAATCACTCTTCGCAGCTGTTCCTCAAAATAGGTAAACAATCATATGGAGGTGAACGATCGGCCAAATGGAAAGTGGAGGTGGCAGGTGCAAACACAACCAAGGCTTTTATGGCTGATAAATTTACGATCACAGTGGTTATTTACCGAGATAGGTTCATTTTTTAATGAGCTTGAATGCACAAAACATTGCTCAATGTTTATGTTTTATTTTTTAACGAGCATGAATTCCGCGTTAAAACTGCTCGGATCTTGCGTTTATTTTTTAACGAGCATGAACTTTATGCTAAAACTGCTCGAAAATACCAGTCATAATATAAGAATGTCTCCTGAAAGATCCCATTTTTTATAGAGCTTGCGCCTTACCAAAGCTATGCTCCCTCTCATCCTTTCTTTATGCAAGTTTGGAAACGGCTAATCCTACGAGTTTAAAGGGTTAGACCTACAGGTTTAAAGGGAGGACCTAAAAATTTAAAAAATAAATAGTCGCCCCTTGCTTGCACTCCAAAAGGTTGCATGCCCCCAGGTATAAAACAGAGTTTCAAGGTTACCTCTACTTTTCTGCCATCGAAACTTTCGTTTCACCGGGAGAGGTACCTCTTTCAGGTTACCCAAAGATTGTCTCGTTAATCTTTCAAACAAAACACTTCCTCGGCAATGTCTACCGAAATAGACAAGGGTGAATGACTGGTGCCAAACACGTAACTTTGACAAAAGAATCTTATTCTAGAACAACCCCTCTTCCATCCACGGACGGGGTACGGACTAGTCATATTCTCTCGCGGAAATTCTACCTTATACCCAAGGTTTTCTCTGCCCGAAGCAGACCAAGATGCATGCCCCCTGGGTTCCAGTCCCATCTTTCCGAATCACTCGCACTCATCGGGAAGAAGGACTGGGGGTGGAGACATTTCTTGATTGAATAGACCATTCAGGGTTGGTATGTGACTATTTGCGATGCATGATCCCGGAAATGAAAGTTGGTCTACGAGCTTGACCATTCTTCCTTCGTGTGGAAAACACATTACTCTAAACAGTGAGGAGACTATTGCTTCCATGCAATATATATAGTCTCGTCCAAGGAGTAGGTTATAATCCAAGGGTCCTTGAACGACCATCACGTTCATTTGAACGGCCTTCCCTTTCAATGTAATAGGCACATTGGGGAGGATCCCTAATGGTCGACTGGTTCCTTTATCGAAACCCGAGAGATTTCTTATCTCAGGAAAAAGCGTCGGGGAACCCAGTGCTTTCCAAGCAACAGAGGAAAGGATACTCACAGATGCCCCTTCATCAATGATAGTGCCAGCCATTACCATTCTGTATATTTGGACTATGATTCTGAATGGTATACTGGCTGGCAACCGGGGTCTGCCTAGTTGGTTCCAATCAAAGGATACAACCAGGTTGCTTGGTGGTGGGACCGAATACACGGCCAGATATGACCCTGACGATGTTCCTTCCTGCGATAACGGAATGGGCGCATTGCCCTGATGCTCGTCAGAGTCTGTGTTGATGAAAAGAATCTGGATGGTGTCATCCTTATTCTCTTCAGTGAGGGTGTCATTTGAAGATGAATCTTCAGTGACGGTGTCATTTGAAGATGAAACTTCTGAAGGGAGAATCGGGTCAACTGCCGTTTCGACCTTTGGACTTTCGTCTGGTCTGGATTTAGTAGGTTCATTTTCAATGACTGACGCTTCAGCTGACCACTTGAGCGGGCCAGCTGTATTCTCAACCAACGAAGGACTTGGCACGAGTTTTTTGTATCCAGGAGGAAGTCTCAACGGTGAAACCGGACGATCTTCCAAAACTCTCTTCGCTTCGTCTAAGAAGGGACAACGGTGGATGGCGTGATCGCCTTCACACACTCTGCAGGGGGATCTTGCTCCCCCTCTTTGTCTTGAACCTTCACTTTCGCTGGTTGACGGTAAGCATTCAACATGGCTATCAGAGGTTGATGCTCCCGAACTGTGCAAACGAGGGGACCAGTCCCTTAGTATCCGGGGAATACAGGGACAATCTCTATGGAAGTGGTCTCCTCTACATATGACACATGGCGATTTAGGCCTAGTCTGTGCTGTGTGTGGATTTTTTTCAGATGTCTTTTGCTTGCCCCCAGTCGCCTTAGGCTCCTTCTTCTTCTTCTCTCTCTTCTTCTTCTCCTTCTTCTCCATGGGAGCTTGGCTTTTGCCGGCTCTACCTTGCGAAGATGAAGGATTGGAGGGAGAGATATAGGAAGTAGAAGGCTGGTGGGCAGCTCTAGACTGATCTAACTGTTGACTCGACTGTTCAGGAACCATGGTGTTCTGAACTACATTGGTTGAGAATAGCCAAATTGGCAGGCCAATTGTCAGTCCTGGAAGCGACAATGTGGCCATGTGGGGTGCACCAACTTCTCCCCAAGAGGAGAAAGGACTAGGATTTCCATCATGGGGAATTCCTTGGTTGGGGCGTTCCATGTTCTCAACCTACAGATCAACGCAGGAATAGGAGGTGATTATGTTTCGTTTAAAATAAATTTTATAACGACGCTTTAGACACAACTTGCTTTTTCACTTTTTAAGAGTCGAGAAAAAGCTAAAGATGACTCTAGTCTCCTTCGATGTTTTATCGAGCCCGAAGTGACAAATGCTCGGATGGACTTTTTCAGTTATAGAGTTTGAAAAAGGCCAAAAGAAACTGCTCTGGAGATCTAGGCAGAGGGTGTGCCAAACTTTTCGCAAAACCACAGAATACGTTTTACGGTACGGTTGGTCGATCTTCGTGAATGCTGTGTTCACTGCATTACGATCAGTAGGGCGGCCGACACGGCTTCCTATGGATAAAGGCTTTGTTCCTATAGGGGTCTCCCAATATATACGCGACGGTACGTGGGAGCACAAGTCCGTATTGATACTTATCGCTTCACCGTGGAGGAATCACCCAACCACTCAACGCTAAGATATCACGTTTAACAACGCCGGAACACGTCTCTAGCTTAGACCTCTATGTGTTTGCGTTATGTTTCAAAGCGTTGTTATGTAAATTCAATTTATTTTAATTTGATCTTGTTTAGCAGTTTGCCTTTATGGATCACCACGTGATGTATGATACAACTCCTAAATGCAGTCTAAGATGATAAGCAAGCTTTTCAATCTTTCAACTTTGAAAATCTTAACTACTGAGGGAAAAGAAAGACATCATCTTTTCACACAGATCATAGAGCACACACTAATGCACTTTTTCCCTAAATCAACATGCAAACTGTCAAAATGCACATGCACAATGCAGGTATTTCTTTTCTCTTTCTTAATGTTGGCGTATTACAAAAAGAAAGCTGTTGTATAACTTTGAATTCAATTTCAAGTGAAAGCAAACAAGCTTTTTGTCCAAAATCAAAAGACACCTTAAGATTTACTTGTTTCAACACTAGAAATACATAAATTCAAACCATATGACGAAAGCAAAAGCTCAATCAGCTATGAACAGCAAACAAACTAACTCTTCAGATCAGAACGACACTTATCACGGGTCTAGATCTAAGAGGTCACAGCAAGACTAGTTCACTTTTCGTTATGGGAAACTGCAAATGATATAAGAAATACACAAAGAAAAAATACAGTTTCTTTATACAATCGAGGCGGAATAGTGGCAAAGAAAGGTGGTTTCAGATAGGTACATTGACTGATAACAGGCTGCAAAAACAAAGATGAAAACAGGGCAATAGGAAGCAGAGAACCCCAGTTGCACAAGGCAAAACTGGTTCAGCGCAGGTAGAACACTGTCAATTTGACATTCAGCGCAGGTAGCCCCTTCGGGACCTGCGATGAAATGCAGACTGCCTTCACAGTGCCTGCAATGAAGAGAGAAACTCTCGTTTCTCTTGGTTTCCGGGTTACAGATTGCTCAAAAATCAACAGTTTTTGGCCAAATTAAAAGCTATCAATCAAGTACACACTAAAGGATGAAAAGGAGGATGAAAAGCTATCACTAAGAGCTGTTCAGAGTCCTTGTGGATCAGCTCTTCAAATCATAAACATGCCCAGAAACTGAGCTAGAGTAGCTGCCCTCTACTTTGCATTTGAAAGATCCAAATGCAGTTCGATTCGGTACTCCCTGTGTTTAAGAAATGAATAGCAAAAACACAAACAACCAACAAGATACAATCCCCAGTGGAGTTGCCAATTTGTTGTTGGGAAAAGTATCCAATACGGAATGACCCTATCCCACTCTAAGGGTGATAGTTCCTTAGCAACAATCAAAGAAAAGCTATCTGAGATTACTTCTTTATGAGATGTAAGAGAGGGGAGAAAGAGATCCACTAACCGATGTCTTCCGCTAATGATTGATCCAATCTTCTCTCTTTGCTGCTTGCCCTCAATTCCTTGCTCTTTCACTGGCCCAGCTACACCAAGATCCTGCAAAATGGCAAGAGAGGGAAACTACAAGAAGCATACATTCATAATTGATTCAAGGATTAGAATAAATCAAATATACAAGCATAACAATACAATTGAGACACATGCATATAGAAGAACCTCAAATGCTTTATTAATGGAAGAAGTAAGGTTCAGGAAGTGATACAACCATAAAAGGCCCAATCCAGCATCACCTTCCCAGTAGAAAGAAATCTCCTCTTCACCTCCTTCAAAGCAAATCACCCAATAGTTCTAAACTCAAACCAACAGCACTTCCTTACATTCACAAGATTCCAGCCCCCTTAGACCTTATGAGAGAGATCTATATATAGGAGTTTTGGAGAAAGGATGAGTCAGCTTGATGCTGGCATGAAGCTGACTAGTGTCCTCTCTCACTTCAGTTATTCTTCAGTTCTTGAGTCCACTTGGAGGTTCTTGCTTCCACTTGGAGATCTAGAACCTCTTACTCATCACCAGTCAAATTCCCTGATCCAAGTGTCATTTTGGAAGCTTCCTGGGCATTGACACCTTGAGGAATGACTGTGCCACATGTCCAAACTCGCCCAGCGCAGGTAGCCTTCTTTGCAGTTGACATTCAACGCAGGTAGACAGTGGAGCAGTTGACATTCAGCGCAGATGCTCAGTGGAGCAGTTGACATGATCCAGAATTGCCTTGTTTTTGAGTGTTTTCAGGTGGAGAACTTTTATTCAGTGTTGTGGTTTGCTGACCTTGTTCCTCTAGGGGTAGGAAAAACATGTTTAGGGACTTTGGATCCCTTAGATTATGGACATTTCATGCTTCATGCTGTAAGGCACAAAAATGTCTATAACAGTGGTGATGTCTTCTTAGAGGATGATAGGAAGGCTAGAATTGTTGGTTGCGAGAAAGTAAAGTTGAAGTTGCAAGGTGGAAGGGTTAGAACACTTCCGGGTGTTCTGCATATTCCTACATTAGCCAGAAATCTGATTTCTATAAGCAAGTTGGATGATGCAGGTGTAAAAATAGTGTTCGAGAAGGATACTTGCAAGATGGTTCGGGGAGGATTGTTATTGATGCAGGGAGTTCGAACCGGAACTCTGTACAAGCTGCAAGTAGCACTGTTGTTGACGGGTGCAATAGTTCTATGGTTCCTGAAAGTGGAGCAAAAAATATAGTGGTCTCTGGAGACAAGACCATGTTGTGGCATGAAAGTCTTGGACATATTAAAAAGAAGGGCCTTTGAGTACTTCATGGTAAAGGTATGGTAGAAGGTATGAGTAATAGCTCTCTAGATTTTGATTTCTGTGAAAATTGTGTATATGGGAAGCAGAATCGGGTGAGTTTCCCCTTTGGTGGTAAGAGGGTGAAACAGATATTAGAGCTTGTTCACAAAGATGTGTTTAGACCTGTGAAGGTTCCATCACTGGGTAAGTCTGTGTACTATGTATCATTTATAGATGACTTCTCAAGGAATACATGGATATATTTCCTTAAGAATAAATCTGAAGTCTTTGAAAGGTTTAAAGAATTTAAGGCTCTCATGGAAAACCAAACAGAGAAGAAGATAAAGGTGCTAAGGACAGATAATGGTGGAGAGTTTTGCAATAAGGAATTTGAAGAATTCTGTAAGAATTGTGGTATAGCACGACAGAAGACTACTCCATATACACTTTAGCAAAATCGAGTTGCAGAAAGAATGAACAAGACGTTGATGGAAAGGGAAAGAAGCATGCTCAATGGTGTCGGGTTAGGATAAGACTCCACAAGAGGTATGGACTGGTAAGAAACCCTCTCTTTCACATCTGAGGGTATTTGGATGTGATGCATATGTACATGTTCCAAAGGAGAAACGAACCAAGGTGGATAGTAAATCTGAAAATTTCATCTTTATTGGGTATAAGGATGGTTTAAAGGGTTATAAGCTTTGGAACCCAGCAACAAGGAAGGTTGTGTACAGCCGAGATTTGGTGTTCAGAGAGGTGAAAGATGTTATTAAACATGAATTCCAACCAAGGGAACCTAAGAAGATAGAGTTTGAGCTAAAGGAGGAAGAATCAGACTCTACAGCAGAGGAGGAATCAGAAGATGAAGAGCCACAAACTCCGGGTGTAAGAAGATCAATTCGGGAAAGAAGGAAGCCAGAAAGGAATAGTCCATCTACATTCTGTTCAAATTTTTCTTTATCTATTACTGATGATGATCCCAGAACTATGAAGGAAGTAGTAGATTCAGAGGATGGGAAACTCTGGAAAGAGGCCATGGTTGATGAAATTGCATCTTTGCACAAAATTGAGGCTTGGGATCTGGTGGAGTTGCCGCCTGGAAGGAAACCGATTGGTAGAAAATGGGTGTTCAAGAAGAAGACAAATGTAGAAGGAAAGGTGGAGAAATACAAAGATCAGTTGGTAGCAAAAGGTTATTCCCAGGTGCCAGGAATTGATTTTGGTGATATTTTTTCTCATGTTGCCAAGGTAAATTCTATTAGATTACTTTTATCTATTGTTGTTGCTTTTGATTTTGAGGCAGAATAGATGGATGTGAAGACACCATTTCTTCACGGGGATCTAGAAGAGGAGATCTACATGAAGCAACCTGAAGGCTTTGCAGTGAAGGGTAAGAAAAAAATGGTATGCAAGTTAAAGAAGTCTCTGTATGGGTTAAAACAGTCACCAAGGATGCGGTATCATAAATTTGATATATTTATACGAGGACTTGGCTTCACCAGAAGCAAAGCAGATCACTGTGTGTATTTCAAATTAATTGATGACCATGTTATTTATCTGGTCTTGTATGTGGATGATATGTTGTTGGTTGGAAATGACAAAAAAATTATCTAGGATTTGAAGACCCATTTGCCCTCCAAATTCGACATGAAAGATCTTGGTGCTGCAAACTATATTTTGGGCATGGAAATTAAAAGAGATCGGGCAAAGAAGAAGCTCTAGTTAAACCAGAGGAAGTATGTCGAGATAATATCGCATAGGTTTAATATCTAGGATAGTAAAACGGTGAAGCTTCCTATTCCTGTAGGTGTAAAGTTATCTATTGAACAATTTCCCAAAACACAAGAAGAGGAAGAGGACATGTCCTGTGTTCCATATGCAAGTGCAGTCGGTAGCCTGATGTATGCGATGGTTTATACTAGACCAGACATTACACATGTAGTGGGAGTATTGAGCAGGTTTATGTCAAAACCAGGGAAGGAGCATTGGACAGCAGTGAAGCAAGTTTTCAAGTATTTGCGTGGCACTAGTGATTATGGTTTGTGCTACCAAGGAAGACCAGGATTGAACAGAGTTTTGGATACCTATAGCTTTATTGATGCAGACTAGGCTGTAGATCTGGATTAGATCTACAAGTGGGTATGTGTTTAACCTATTTGGAGGTGCAGTCAATTGGATGAGTAAGAAACAATCTGTAGTGGCACTATCAACTACAGAGGCAGAATACATGGCAGCCACTCATGCAAGCAAGGAAGCGGTTTGGTTGCAGAGATTATGCTCAAGTATGGGGTTAGTACAGGGAGCTATAAGGATAGACTGTGACAGCCAATGTGCAATTTTCTTGGCAAAGAACCCTGCTTATCATTCAAAGACGAAGCACATTGATGTTCAGTATCACTTTGTGAGGGATATGATAGAAGACAAAAAGGTGTTACTGGTAAAGGTGGAAACTTTGAAGAATACTGCAGATGCATTGACAAAATATATGAGCTCTGAGAAGTTCTCTTGGTGTAGAGAAACAATGGGTGTTTTAGGGCTAGATAAATGACTAAGCTCTCCTGTGGCCCCCTATGGAAAGAAAACAACAAGTGGGAGAATGTTGGGTTGTGTTATATTCTTTCCATGACTAACCTGCATAGTGAACTGGGGGGTTAGAGGGGGGGGCAGAGCCCCCCCTTTGTTGTGTCGATTGTACAGTGAGGGGATCACGGGGGGGCAGAAGCCCCCCCTGCCTAAGGGGTTTGAGGGGGGTGGGTAGCCCCCCTCTACGGGGTCTAGGGCAGCAGCCCGGGAAAAAAAAATTTGGACCCTATATTAGGTTGGGCGGACCTACCTATGGTTTTCAGTCCATGGTTTTGGACGCGATGGTTTTTCAGTCCATGGTATTGGATGCTTCGGCATGTATAAATATGTATTGTAATATTGAAAGGAATATAATGAAAAATTAAGCTGGTAGTCCTGGTTTTGGGATCCAGGGGAAAATCTCTGTGTATATGTGTTTTATGTGTTATGCTCTCGCATTGTTTATTTTCTGTGTCTTTTTTTTGGATTCGTGTGCAGGTAGTTTCTGTACGGGGTTAAAACCTACATGGCAACTAGATGAATCTATAGGTCAGAGATGACAGAATGATGGAAGAGAATAATGGTGAAAGGTTTGCTATAGGGATATTTTTAGTGTGTGTTTTCCTTGATATTTGATGAATGAATTAATTGATAAAAGTATAAACAGGATGTGACAGAATGCATGGCAGTTGTGTTTATAGATGTGACAAAATGTAGGGCAGTTCAGAGAAATCAGTTCAGAAGTGATGTATGATGGAAAATCACATTATAACAGGTCAATTCAGAGGTAACAAGGAAATGGTATAGAAGAACAGGATGTTGGAACAAAGGACTACATATCAGAATCAAGAAGTTGAAGAAAAAGGATGTTTTCAGGTATGTTAAGTTGTATATGTGGGTTCACTATAGAAAAAGAGCGTATACACGCAAGTTCACTATACAAAAAGGGCATATACATATGCACGCACTTTCACAAGATCAAAAGTGCGTATGGGATGGAAAATTAAGGAAATTAAGGTGAAATAATACCAAGGGTTAATACCATGGTATTAGCTCACAATATTGAGTGAAGTAACAATTATTTGATCCCGTCTAAGAATACCACAGGTTCTAAGTGTTGTTTTGGTCTGAGGTATTGAGAAAGGCTAAAACTATATAAGGAGGAGAAGATCAAAGGGCTAAGTGCACAAGTAATGAATATATTATGAAGTGTTAGATCAAAGCAATTATGCATGCATGGGTTTTTGATGCTTTGCTTGATCTGGACTAAGTATGCACCTGAGTGTTTGATGATGGATGGAATCTAATGATGGATCAAGATCATAATGACTTATCATTATGAGATCTGATAATGGATAGGCTAGATCTAAGTGCTAACAAATGTTTTATGCTTTAAATGTTATGATATGGGTATATCTGAAGACTGGAATAGCTGTGAAGTTATAATTTTTTATCTGTAGATTTGTACATTGGTTTGCCTTGGTGAAGGTGCATATACATGTTGGTTCGACACTTCCAAGTAGCATATGCAAAAGAAAAGCATGTTGTTCAAAGATGACTGATCTATCTTATCAGTGTTGTTGTTTTATTGTTGTCTGTCAATGATGTCTTCTTAGATCTGAAAGTAGAACTGAATGCATAAGGAGATTGAGTCTGATTGATTGATTGATTAAGTGAGAAGGGTGATCTTTGTTGTTGTTTGTTTAGATATCTGTAATTTGACAGTAGATCTTTAGATTGTTACTAGTTGGTACAGTTTTGATTCAGAGGTTTTTATGATTCAGTAATTTTGGAGGTATACACAGGTTTTGTTAAAGGAAGTAGTGTATACACATAGGTTGGCTTCATTGAAGTAGCATATACATTCTGACACATGATTTTTGAGGTTACAGTTGGTTCTGGTTGTTGATGCAGTGTTCTGGGTTCAGATATGTGTACTAGTTACAGTGATCTGTCTGTTCCAATTGATTGGTTGAATTTTGATTAAGGTTTGAATGAATGGTTGATTCAGTTGTGTCATAGGTTCAATGATTGTTTGATTCAATGTGTCAGAGGTTTTAGTGATTGATTGATTTAGTTATGGTTGATTTAGAGATTGATGGTTGGGCTTCAGTTATATCATATATTGATGCTTGGGTTTCAATGATTGTTTGATGTAGATGTATTTGTCGGATGTATTATAGTGGTGATTGATTTTGAGCTTCAATGTTACTAATGGGTCCAGTGTGAAAATTTGATGAAACGTGGCCTACATGTTGTATTGATGTGTACCAGGAGTATCCAGTATGAAAATTTATGAAACGTGGTCCTTGGAGGATACTGAGGGTTGGAGCCTTTAGTGAGGAATTCGAAGCTTCTTGCCAGTAGTGGTGGATGATTATATCATGGGGTTGGAGCTCCCTTCTAGTAGCAGCTAGATAATGAGTGAAGGTTGGAGCCTTCTGTAGGTCAACACCTACATACTGGTAAACATATCATCTAGTACAAGAGCTAGGAGTTGTAGCTCCTTTCCAGTAGAAGCTGGAGAACAATAGAAGGTTGTAGCCTTCAGATGGGTGCCTACATACTAATATGAGTCTGCACCAGTACAAGATTGTAAAAAAATTATTCTTTAGATTAAAAGAAGACAGAGACTACAACAGTAGGTGGTTTTTCTCCCACATTGGGTTTCCACCTTAAATATTTTGTTCATGTGTGTTTCTTATGTGTGATGGTTTATTCTATTATTAATGCACACAGTTACTATTGAATGTTTAATAAAGTACTGAAGCACAGATTAAAGATCAACATATGATAAATTAATTGAATCATAAGTTCACTGGATATACGTTGGTTTCTATTACACAACATTTTGTCACTGTCCCTATACTCCCCGTTCCTTGATCCTAGAGGACCTCTACAGTGAACCCCACATGCTTTCCCTTCATGAAGAAACCCCCATTATGTCCCTCTTCATGAGCAGAACAATTCCCTTTTGTATCATTTCCCATGAAACTTCTATTTTGCCCAGTTTACAAGACCGACGCTAGTAGCCTTTGTCTCCCCCACACCGATATGTAGAGATTAGCATTATCCCTAGCCCAAACCGGAGTGACTGAGCAATGTTCCAGTCACACTAGTCCTGTTATGGAAAGTTTCTTAAATTAGGAGCCGAAGCTTCTAGGTCTAGAAGCTTCATAATGGAAGTCTGGTAAATGGTTTCGTCGAATGGGGTCGAGGATGTTACTTTGGGCTCCTTTCCCATATAATGATGGAACTACCTCCAGGGATAAGACAATCTCCCATGAGAAGAGGATCCATCTCCCATCCATTCATCTTATATAAACCTCCCTTCTTCCTAAGCATAGGCTAGGGTTAATGTTGGTGCTAGTGCTATTTTGGTTTGGAGTAAACAACAAGCTATTCATAGTTGTAGCTATCTAGTTGTGTGAGGGAGAAGTGTGATTTGGTTTGGAGTGAAGCCTAAAGGGAAGAGCCTTAAAACTATTGTGGATTGAGGCCATCATGGAATTCTAGCAGAAGTGTGTGGGAACCTGGTCTTATGAGAGGAGAACTGCAATGTCAAGACAATGGTTGTAATCTCTCTTTGCTTAATATATATGCAACTATCGATTGATTTCCTACATGATTTTTCATCTTACATATTCATGGATTAATATTTCTTGACTTGTTAAGGAGGCTGAATTACAATTTGTCTATTATCACAGTTGTTGTTTGTTGTTGTTTACTTGTTTCAGGTGCTTGAAGAAGGAAGTGAGAGATAGCTGGAGCAAGAAAGCAAGGACGTCATCAAACGGGATAAGCGTACTAAGAGGTAGGCCCTCTTAATTGGTTCTAACCTAAGGAAATATTCCATAGAATGTATCTATTGTGGCTAGACCCATTATCGGGCTAGAGGAATTTGTTTGTGTCCGCACTTATAATTTTACTTCACCACAAATTGGCGACTCCACTGGGGATATCCAATCCTTTTGTTTGTTTTGGATTTCAGGATTTCGTGAGAAATTTTTTAGTTCCACTTTTTCCCTTTGGTTCTATTTCTTTTCTCCTGCTTACTAGCCTAAGTCTAAAATTCATAGTAGCAAATGTGGTCCCTGTTTCAAAAAATAATTATTTTTTCCTTGGCTCCCTCGATCAGTGCGCTTAATCCACTGATAGTTGCGCTGATCAGCACGAGTTGTTGAGAAACAGTCGAGCCGACCAGCCTCTGGCACTCATTTTCAGTTAGGTAGTCACACCAATGCCTATCAGTGAAGATTAGGGTTTGACCCCAATCTTGGCTAGTGTGTTTTGCTCTTGTGATTTTGACCCCGTAAGCCTTTTGGACCATTTTCTCCCTGACTAGAAAGCTTCTTTTCATTTGGTTTTGTTTGCTTGTTGGCTTACCATCTTTCTAATTGATTGCTTGAGTCATTGGATGGTCAACGACACTAAGGCATCTAGTTTGTCATCCATTCAGTTTTTTTTTAACTCAGTAAGTCAGGTTGTAGGTGTACTTACTCCTTGCATTTCATTTTTGGTCCTTTTACGACTTTGACCTCTATTACACAAGTTTGAAAAGTTTTCGTTTGCTTGTCTAAACATTTCTTTTCCAGCATGGATCATGTTGCTTGTCTTGTTGTTGGTAAATTTGGTGTTTCATTAGTCTAAATGGGTTTCTCTTTTCATGTTTTCATCTTCTTGAAGCGCTTATTGTCTTGAAAACTTTTTCATTGAAGAATTGTATGCGAAAAGTTTATTTCATTGTTCATGAAAAAGTATGAAATTCTAGTTTGTTGCATCATTGTGCTACGATAGCTTCCATCATTAAAAGACTAGAATTGCATTGGCATTTGGAAAAATAAAAGAACTCTTTTTATTTTGAAAGGACTAATAGATAAGTGCTTGTGAGGAAATTAGGAATTCGAATGCATTTTTCATTAGTTTATTCTTTCGAAAATTAAGGTAGTGAAAGATCATTTCGTTTTCAGTTGCTTGATTGTTTTCACTTGATTGAGTAGTTTATACCCTCTCTAGTGTAGGCATTTCATCGAATTGAAAGGGTCTTGTCTCATTTAGTTTCATTTAAGGTTTTTCGAGCCACATCACTAAGACCTGAAAATTGAAACATAACTCAAAATAAACTTTAAAATGAATTCAATTAACTTAAGGTGCATTTGACATTTAATGATCATATCTAGAAGGTCTATGCTAGAGACATGTTCCAACGTCTTTAAACCTAGCAATTGTTGTTAGCTTCGGCATTAGACAACGTTAGTATGGATTTGTGCTCCCCGTACCGTTGAGTATATAACGAGAGACCCGTCTAGGCTACAATCCTTTATCCTTAGGAAGTCGAGTCAGCTGCCTTGAGAACGTGATACACCGAACACAACATTTCGGGAGATTACCTGCTCATACTTCTCGGTTCACTTAGAGGTATTCTATAGTTCACAGTTGCCTAGTAATCCTATTTACCTAGATCATCCAAAGTAGTCATTTGATCCTTTTGACTCATTAAACTTAAAAGATCATTCGAGCACTTGTCCTTTCGAGCTCATTTCCATTTGAAAGCGATAGAGTCATCTTTGTTTCTTTCTCAACTCTTAGAAAATGAAAGAACACCAATCTTTTATGCATCTGAATAATTGATTGCCCACGATCCAAAAACACCTTGTTAGTCTTTTCTGAGACCAAATTGTGATTTCCGCTTAAAAGAACATTTTAAAGCCTTGAAGTTAATTTTTTTGTCGACTAAGACAAGGTCATTGTGGCTGAACCATCTGGTTCACCCAATTCCTCTTCCTCTCCTCTGTCTGAAAGATTGTCTGAGGAACCATTTCCTGAGTTACCAGATTCACTCGAGGACCAAGGTGTTGAACTCGAAATTTTTTTTACCATTCAACCTTTGTCATCTCATCCTCTGCCTACTTTTGATATTGGGTCATCTACTGATCTTGGCCCGAAATCTCTGGAAAATCCCATTCAAACCCCCAAGAACTCCCCGACCACTGATGGTCAGCTTGGACTAGTTATCTACCCTCTGAATCCTCTGTTTGACCCTGTTTTGATATCACCGCAGCATCCTTACAGTCCGTACGACCAGCCGAGTGTTCCTTTGGAACTATCCCCTCATACTTCTTTGGTCATTCGTCGTCGTTTATTTCCAGATATGGAACCCGAAGGTGATGCTCCAGTCACCTCTCCAGAAGAGTCCAAAGTTTCTACTCCACACACTGTTGAGGGGGAAGAGCTACCTTTTCCTCCTGAGGGTTTCCCCTTTTCAGGGGGTATTCCTGCCAGTTTGCCACCCAACTATGTGTCTTTGGCACAGTTGGTTTCAGGTACACCTAGTGCCTCATCACTTTACCATAACCCTATTTGGGCATCAGGCGCCATGCCTACTTTAGGTCCGTTCATTATGAACATGAATTCCCAACAGGTTGTTACCTTAGTCCTGGTGCAACCCACCATTCTGAATACCCTTATATCGTCAATCCCAGTTACCCATCAGGCACAACCGACAATTTCAAAGAATGTCTCTGTCAGTTCCTCCATCCCTCTAGTCAGTGGCCAGGTTGTGCCACCGCCTGGGGGGGGAAACTTGAATGTTTCTATGGTGTCAGGTGCCACCAATATGAGCAGCTCACATGCTTGGTATGAACCATCCTTCTTCTGGTATTATTCATAACCCTGTTGATCCTACTGGATCAAGCAATGTCTAGTACCAACAGGTTCAGAATCTCGTTGGTCCTTCTAAATCGAGCAATGTTCAGTATCAACAGCCCTATGGGGATCAGGTCCAATACCAAAATCCTTACGTTCCATATGGTTCTCAATGAATGGTTAATCAACCTTACACCCTCCAATCTGGGCGGTACATTCAGCCTGGCTATAGCTAGATTCAGTTCGAAAATTTCTCAGGCACTGTTCAAGTACCCTTGCAACAGCAAGGATAGCCTCTACAACAACAAGGGTAGCCTTTGTTGCAGCAAGGGCTCTCCATGCAACCGCAAGGGAAAATGATCCCACAGCAAGGTCAACTACAACAACCGCAAGGTCAACCCTTGCAATAGTTGCACCAAACCACACAGCAGGAGTTACAATATGCTCCACGCACCTCCCAGCCCATGTCCTCGCAGGGCCAACTTCTGCAGCCTCAGGGACAAATTTTGAAACCACAAGGTCAACCCTTGCAACAGCAAAACCAACCAAGGCAGTGGTAACCCTTGTAAGGGCAGGGTCAAGGTCAAGTCCTGCAGCAACAGGCTCAAAATCCTCATGTCCTAGGTCAACAGGTCTAGAATCCTGCTAGCCAAGGCCATCAAGTACAGAATGCCTATGTCCAAGAGAAACAACTATATCAACCTTATGCCCAAGGACAGAAAGTCCAAAATCCTCTTCTTCTGGGACAACAGGTTCATCACCCGTATGTTCAAAGACAACAGGTCCAATATCCATATGTCCAAGGTCAACAGGCTCAAAAACCTTTTAACCCATACGTTGCTTATCAGCAACCTATGACCGACAGTTCTAATGTATTCAAGGTCAAAATCCTCCCTATGTTCAAGGTAATCCTCAATGGGGAAAACCTCAGATGCCATATATCCAATTTTCCCCACTATGGGGCCAAAATTCTTACCAGCAGGGATGGGCTCCTCCGTACGGAGGTAAATCCCCTCTGCGGACAGAGACGATCCCTACTAGCCCAGACCAGGTCTAGCAACAATCAAACAATGCTATCACGCAAGTTCCTAATTGCAAATTAAAGGTGGATGATGAGAACCTACTTGGATTCCAACGCTAATACTCGTAGAAGAGACGTCGCTCTCGTTCCTTTGCTTCGGCCGGTCACAATCCCCACGATCTCCGTGATTGGACACCTGCACATTCAAAGAACAACACAAATACAACCATAAAATCCAATAGATGCAATTATATATCAGTCAGAAAAGATATAACTCAACATCAATCATTACAAAGGACAATGAGAGTGGAACCATAATGATAGTCATCTATTATTGATAAATAACAAAGAAGAATACAACCATAGTTCTGACGTCAAATCCTCCTTTGGCTGGGTAGACAGCTACACAAGTCTTGCAAAGCTTGTTGGGGTAAGGGACAAGCCTCTCTCTCTTTGGGTGACAAGAATCTCCTTACTTAGATTTGGCCTTATGGGTGCAAAGAAGGCTCTTGCAGCTTCAAACTCTCTATCACTATACTGGAATTACTGACTAGAACTATTGTAACTAGCTTGCTCAAGGCATAGAGACAAGCTTTTATAGATAGAGAGGAAAGAGATAGGATCAACCACATTATTCATGGGATTGGCTTTATCACTTGGAAACTTCCATGAAAGGTGGCAAACCACTTCCCTTCTATGGAGATTCGAAGCCAAACCATCCTAGCTCAACATAGATTCAGTTGGTGAATGGGTTGAAGAGAACCTTCGGGAGCTTGTTGGTTAAAAACTTTACTCAACTCGGTTGGCGCGAGTGCGACTCTCAGACAGAGCGCCAATGGCGCGCCCTTTTTAGAGGATTTCCCTCATTGGCGCGGGCAGTGAACTATGGACTCGCGCTAATGCAAAAAGAGTTGTTTTCATGATTATTTTGCAGGAGATGTCTTCAGGGCATATGAAGCTCATACTTAGAGGAATATGATGCAAGTGATTTCACGTCATGTCACTTCTCACAGGTCCCGGAATGAGTCCTCCAGTGTACTGGTGATGGGCAATAGGGACGGTGACAAACGGTGACAAATTGTTGCGTAACAGATGCCTCCTAAAGCATGAGGCCCGAGAGAGAGAGGGGTGAAATGCTTTACAAGAACATGCGTGACTGAAAACACGGCCGCTGGAGAACCTGCGTAAAGAAGTACAACTGATATCTCAAATACATGATGTATGTGGTATGGGTGCAGCCATCCATAGCAGAGTACATAATGATCTTGATCCAAGGCATGGACGCAGCCATCCAGAGAGGATCGATAAATAGACTCAGGCATGGTCGCAGCCATCCAGTGAATGAGTCATGTAACAATCATAATGAGCCACAAATCGCAGCCTGGATTCCAACAAACAAAATCCAGGGTCTTGCGCTCCATCTCGACCCGAACAGAGTACAAGTCCAAGCATGTGAATACAGGAGTTGAAGTCGAACATGCATGAACATCGTCTGATTACCAGTCAATGATGAAAACTGTTAACAGACGCGAGAGGTACCACCAATAATGACAATGGCCCTCAAGGTACTATAGGTACAATCTACGGCGTGCGAATCAATGAGTTGGCGTCGAACACCCGTAGAATCATTCGATCAGAGGCCAATGATGAAAACCTCTCGTCGAACACGAAGAACCTGCCGTTGAGGCATGTAGGCTCCAAGGCACTGGAAGGGAGTCTCTAGATCAGCTTCCTGGATAATGAGCTGAAGTCGACAGGAAGTGACCTTGATCAAAGTTGGGCCATAGTGTTTCCCACATCATTGACATGAGACAGAGGAAAGATGTTGTGGTGATTTAGAATTATGTGAGGTATCAGAGGGAGGGTGTAATTCTACAGAGGTCAACTTCTCTTGAACATATCGGCGGCACGACAGTGGACTTGGCAGCATTTGACATCAAATGAGCAGAGGTCATGGTGACAAGGCAATGAGCAGATCAGAGGTCAAATAGGATAACCCAAACCCACGAGGCTAGTGTAAAACAAGATGAGATGTTCCCACCCAGACACGAATGCAGACTAGTGCCATGTTCAAGAGTGACATACTGTCGACACGACAATAATTATGGGTCCATTTCCCTCACCATTTCTGGCGAGTACCCCAGTTATTTTTAACAAGCTTAATAGGGATAGCATATGCTTGTGAGCGTTATTACGATGGAATCCGTTGTCATTAAGTTTTAACGAGTCTGACAAAGGAAGAACTCGGCGTATTTTCCTATTTAGAGAGTTTTAACGAGTCTGACAAAGGAAGAACTCGGCGTATTTTCCTATTTAGAGAGTTTGGCAGAAAAGCGAACTCCAGGGGGGTCCTTTTTCGTAAAGTTGTGTCTCCCGAGCCTGAAAAAGTATAAAACAATGCTCGAAAGAACCACCCGACCATTACGATCGAGGAGTACTTTTCATTTATAGTGACATCGATCTGAAAAAGTAAAAAAGCGATCAACGTCACGTCGTTTCGTAACCATTAACGAACCTGAAATGACAAAGGTCTGACGATCTTTTGTTTTTTACACAGTCGGAAAAGAGTTTAAAGACGACCGCCTCTTATTTCCATTTAACGAGTCAAGAGGGAACTCGGCAATCTTTTCATCTTTAAATGGTCGGAAAAGAGCTGAAAGCAAACCTCCATTTTTATTCTCTTTAACGAGTCAAAAAGGGAAAAATACTTGGCAATCTTTTCATCTTTTACGAGTCAGAAAAGAGCTTAAAGGAGACTTGTCCTAGAGGAACGAGTGGTATAAAGGGTAGCAACTGGTCCCGGTAATGGTGGAACTGCTCAAAACATGTAATGGTCAAGAGGTTGGCTAATAAAACCACTCATCGCTGCGGTTCCTCAGGAAAGGAAAAATAACCAAGTGAAATCATATGATCAGCCAAAGAGATGGCGGCGATGGAATGAAAACAACCAAGGCTCATCTAGCAGAATTTAGCAGATAAAGACAGCAATCACGAGATGTAAAATGGGTATGGGTTCATTTTTACACAAGCTTGAACCATGGAGAACTTTGCTTGGATTCGGTTTCATGTTTACACAAGCTTGAAACAAAAAACTATGCTTGTTATAAGTTTGCATGCCCCCAGCATAATAGCGCAAATCGAGGTACATGCCCCCCAAGCTTCATTGCATTCAACACAGTGGATGGAATGAAGGTTCACTTTCGAGATCTTGGAAAGAATCGACTTGGATTTTACGAGATCTTAATCAAAAGACTCGATTCGGAAAGGGAGTTGTTTCATTTTTTAATGAGGTTGACACAGTAAAAGAACTATCCTCATAACCCTTGTTTCATTTTTTAACGAGCTTGACACAAGATTAGGAACTATGCTCCCATCAAGCCTAGTTTCATTTTTTAAGGAGCTTGACATAGGAAAGGAACTATGCTCCGACCAAACCTAGTTTCATTTTTTAAGGAGTTTGACACCGGAAAGGAACTATGCTCCACCCGAACTTCATCATAATGAATAGAATGTCGGGGCTTCCAAGATTTCCACTCCCGGTGGAAGGGAAACATCTTGGAAGTCAGGGCCCAATGCCCCCAGGACATTATGCACGATGGCGGCATCACTGGATCCAGGCATGGGATAGGTGGCCACGTAGTTGATCTGTGGTGGGGTAGATGCAACTGGTGGATGAAAACTAGGAGGGGACGACAACGGCGCAGGAGGCATCGGGGGACTAACGAATGACACTTGATCGATAGTCACAATTCTTCCATCGTGCGGAAAGCAAACCACACGGAAAAGCGAAGAAACGAGGGCCCCCATGGCATAAACATAGTCGCGACCAAGGAGAAGACTAAAGTCTAAAACACCTTGGGTAACCAAGACGTCTATATAGACGGTTTTGCCTCCTGGTGGAAGGGAAACATCTTGGAAGTCAGGGCCCAATGCCCCCAGGACATTATGCACGATGGCGGCATCACTGGATCCAGGCATGGGATAGGTGGCCACGTAGTTGATCTGTGGTGGGGTAGATGCAACTGGTGGATGAAAACTAGGAGGGGACGACAACGGCGCAGGAGGCATCGGGGGACTAACGAATGACACTTGATCGATAGTCACAATTCTTCCATCGTGTGGAAAGCAAACCACACGGAAAAGCGAAGAAATGAGGGCCCCCATGGCATAAACATAGTCGCGACCAAGGAGAAGACTAAAGTCTAAAACACCTTGGGTAACCAAGACGTCTATATAGACGGTTTTGCCTCCCAAAGTAATAGGGAACTTTAGGAGAACTCCTAGAGATGGACAGGCTCCTCCGTCGAAGGCCAACAGATTCTAAGTGACTGGCCCAAGCTGCGGGGAACCTAAAACTTGCCAAGTAGTGTACGGCATAAGACTGATAGACGCCCCTTCATCCAAAACAGTGCCAGGTACTGCCTTAGCACAGGCATGTACTGTGATCTGGAAAGGCATATGGGATGGAAGGCGACCGGCGATCAGGCGATTCCAATCAAAGGAAGCGACCAGACTACTTAGTGGGGGAATCGTATGATTGCCCCATGTGCTAAAGGAACCGAAGGAGAACCTTCGGGAGCAGCTGGGTTAGGAGAGTCATTTCGGGACTCAGGAGAATCTGAAGAGACGAGAAGAACATGGGCGTGATTCTCTTCCGAAACAGAGTGAGCGAGCGGCGGACTCGAGTCGACACTCTTTCCGACCAATGGTTGGTCTGCAACAGGCTGGGGACAGCCGGGTTCGGGAAGAGGGGCCTGGACAAGAGAAGAATTTGAATCAATCTCTTTGTCAGCAGGGGGACGATCTGCAGCTACAGAGAGACGTTGATAACCAACGGGAAGTTGGGGTGAAGGAGCTGTAAGACTTTCCAAGACAACGGAGGCTTTATCCATGAGTGGACAAAGGTGAAGGGGATGATTGCCTTCACAAAGTCTACAGGGGATTCGAATCTTCCCTTTTCCCTTACCATTCCCGACTGATAAGGTAGCATCGCCATGAGCTTCAGAGGACGATGAAGGGCGGGCCAGATTGCGAGACCATACTTCTAGTACCCTGGGAATGCCAGGACAATCACGAAGAAGATGGTCCTCCTTGCATAATCGACAAGGAAACTTGACCTTCCGCGGAGGGGCAGAAGGTGGCCCGACTTCAGGTGTACTCAGAGTAAGAGCTGTACTTTAAGCCTCTCCCTTGGGACCCTTCTTCTTCTTCGTCTTCTTCTTCTTCTTCTTAGCCACCCGGTTACTCGAATCTAGACTTTCACCAGGTGAAGTAGAAGATGAGGACGTAGAAGTGCGCGTAGAAGGGGAGAGATCCACCTTAGAATCAACATGATGTTGTTCAGGCGGAGGGACGGATTGACTAGACGGTGAGACGACAGGGACCAAAGAGGTTGAGAACAACCAAACCAGAAACCCAACAGTTAACCCTAGGAGGGACAACGTCGCCATATAGGGAGCACCAACATTTCCAAAAGGAGCAAAATGACCAGGGTTCCCGTCAGAGGGGATCCCTGGGTTGGTGAACCTCGGAAAAGTTGCCATCGAGAACGAAAAGAAGCCTACTCAAGCTAACGCAAACAAGATCTAACCGGGTAAATGTGAACGCGGCCGAATAAATTTTAAGACAAAGGAACGGAACTTGACCTTTTCATTTTTTAAGAGTCGAGAAAAGGACAAAACGATGACTCTAGTCTCCTTCGAATGTTTAATGAGCCCGAAGTGACAAAATGCTCAGATGAACCTTTTCGTTTAAGGAGTCTAAAAAGGATCAAAAGTGACTACTCTGGAGAACTAGGCAAAAAGGTTTACCAAACAAATCCGTAAAACTGCATATACACCTTGGCAGTCATATGAAAACCAAGGACTTCCCGTACGGCAGTCAATCTTCCCGAATGCTGTGTTCGGTGCGTTACGGCTTGTAAGGCAGCAGACACGGCTTCCTGTGGATAAATGATGATAACCTAGTGGGGTCTCCCCATATACTCGATGGTACGTGGGAGCTCAAGGCCGTGCTAGACCACTTGTTGCGTCACGGGAGGAGGAATCACCCAACCTTAAGTGAAACAGAAGTGACTAGGTTTAACGACGCTGGAGCACGTCTCTAGCCTAGACCTCTAGATGTTTGTGTTAAGTTCCAATGTGTTATTAAGTTTATTCAGTTCATTTTACGGTTGATCTTTGATTAGGTTTCGATTTCCAGGTCCTACCATATGTAATCTCTCACAATTCCCTAAATGCAAGCTATATGCCAAAAAGTATCATTTCGTTCGATGAACACTAACTACGAGAGAGTTGAGAACTTTTCAATCAAACAAAATGACCATAAAACAATCAACAATAACTCTAATGCAGCTAATGGCAATTAAAAAAACTTTTCTCTAAAGTTACTAATCGCTAATAACAACGAAAAGCTTTATTTTCCATTAACTAATGCAAAGCAAAAGAGATTGTTTGTTTCTTTTTTGATGGCAAAATGCACTAAACAAATTTTGAGAAACAATAACAAAGAGTAAAAAGACCAATTTCACTCAATGAAAATACAATCAAGTCCGTAAATACCAAGGCAGTCCTTCAGAACCAAGAGAAGATCTCAAAGACCTCAATGGGCCATGTAATCTAAGCCCAAAACGAAGCCAAGCGAAATCCAAGTGAAAAAGAAGTAAATCACTCGAATAATGCAATAAAAAGTTTAACAATCACTGGACAAGTGCAAGAGAGTAACCAAAAAGTTGACTGGACCAACAGAAGACCAAAACACCTAAGGAAGGCTCGATGCACAAAGCCACTAGATGCCCTAGGGTTAAAGTGTGAAATCGGTGGAAAATGGCAAACACCCAAAGTATGCAAATGTAATCTATGCACACTTTTCATTCATATCTTGAAAATGAGAATTCTAATTATGCAAGTGTGATCTATGCAAGAGAATTCTCAAACACACGATGATTCTAATGTAATCTAAGAACCAATCAAGTGCAAATCAAGAAAAACGGGTGTGAGTTCCAAAGATCATAAACTAAAAACACTCAAAGGCGATTAACACTCATACACAATTTAGCCCCCCCCCCCCCCCCCCCCCCCCAGCAAATGAGGGGGAATTTTTTTTGCAAAAACAAAAGCAAAAAGATGCAAAATTGTGAAAAGACTGAGACAAACCTCCAAGTAATGATCAAAGGAAATCAAATTAAGAATTTCTCAAAAAAGAGACTCAAAACCAGTCAAGCAAGACTCTGACACACTCTAGTAATTGAAAAAGATGCGGCAAAATACAAATCCAAGCTCAGAGGGCTTGAAGACAAGTGAACTGGAAAAGTTGACAGGCCTGGCGTGACTGTCAGGCTGTAACTCGCGCTTTAATGGGATTGGCGCGGGTTTTTTTTGAGCAACTTGCGCCAATTGGCGCAACTGTAAGGCTAAAAAGCGCGCTAATCGAGTTTCCTAAGTCAAAAACAAAAGCAAGCAACCCAAGGCTTGAAAACGGTATCTTGGCAAACCAGGAAGCAAGAAACAGCAAGAAATCCAACCCAGAAAGCTATCTAAGCAACCAAACGAGAAACCAAAGAGACAATACCCTCCCCAGTGGAGTCGCCAAATTGTTGTGGAGGTAAATCCCCTCTGTGGACAGAGACGATCCCTACTAGCCCAGACCGGGTCTAGCAACAATCAAAGAATGCTATCACGCAAGTTCCTAATTGCAAATTAAAGGTGGATGATGAGAACCTACTTGGATTCCAACGCTAATACTCGTAGAAGAGATGTCGCTCTCGTTCCTTTGCTTCGGCCGGTCACAATCCCCACGATCTCCGTGATTGGACACCTGCACATGCAAAGAACAACACAAAAAGAACAGCACAAATACAACCATAAAATCCAATAGATGCAATTATATATCAGTCAGAAAAGGTGTAACTCAACATCAATCATTACAAAGGACAATGAGAGTGGAACCATAATGTTATAGACATTTTTGTGCCTTACAGCAATGAGCATGAAATGTCCATAATCAAAGAGATCCAAAGTCCCTAAACATGTTGTTCCTACCCCTAGAGGAACAAGGCTAACAAACCACAGCAATTCACAAAAGTTCTCCACCTGAAACTGCTCAAAAACAAGTCAATACAGGATCATGTCAACTGCTCCATTGACCATCTGCGCTGAATGTCAGTGGCTCCACTGTCTACCTGCGTTGAATGTCAACTCCAACACTAGCTACCTGCGCTGAGCGAGTTTGGACAAATGGAAGACTCATTCCTCAAGGTGTCAATGCTCAGGAAGCTTCCAAAATGACACTTGCCTCAGGGAATTCGACTGGTGATGAGTAAGAGGTTCCAAATCTCCAAGTGGAAGCAAGAACCTCCAAGTGGACTCAAGAACTGAGAGAGGGAGAGGACACTAGTCAGATCTCAAGCTGACTCATCCTCTCTCCAAAATAACTATATATAGATCTCTCCTCCATGAGATCTAGAGGCTGGAATTTTGTTATTGCAAAGAATTGCTGTTGGTTTGAGACTGGAATCATTGGGTGCTTAATGCTTTGAAGGGGCTGAAGATAGGAATTCCATTTGCTGGGAAGGAGATGCTAGATTGGAGCCCTCTGGGTTGTATCTCTTCCTGAACCTTGTTATTCATCAATAAAGCTATCTTGGTTTCTCCTATATGCTGATGTATTTTGATGTATAAATGTATTAGTGTATTTGGTTTATTTCTAATCCTAAACTAGTTATGAATGTGAACATCTGTCTTTGTGTAGTGTTCTTCTCTTGTCGCAAGTAGCTGTTCTCTTGTGATATTACAGGAAGTTGTAGCTGGAGAAGCAAGAAGGCAAGTAGCTGTGAATACCCAAAGAGAAGGGAGATTGGATCGAGGGACAAATGGAAGACACAGGTAAGTCTATTGATCTCTCTTCTTTCACATTTCATAAAGGAAGAAACCAGTATAGCTGTACTCGTTTGTTGCTAAGGCACTGTCACACCTTAGGTGGATAGGATCGTCCTGCATAGGCATTTTTCCCCACAACAAATTGGTGACTCCGCTGGGGACAATTTGTTTATTCATTTCATTTGTTCTTCTGTCATTTGTTTACTTCATAGACTTGACAGCAACAATCGAACTGCATCTTTCCCGAATGCAAAGTAGAAAGTTTCTGCTTTGATCCAGTTGCTGGACTTGTCTATGATCTAAACAATGGATTCACAAATGATTTGATGATCCTTGTGATAGATCTTAGTAGCTTTCAAAGCATCCATTTGATTATACCTTGCTTGTGTTTCTGATTTGGCCTGAAACTGTTGATTTTTGAGCAATTTGTGACCCAGAACCCAGGAGAAACGAGAGTTTCTCCTTCAGCGCAACTGCTGTGAAGGCAGTCTGCATTTCAACGCAGGTCCCGTGAAGGCTACCTGCGCTGAATGTCAAATCCTCAGTGTTGAGGTTGCGCTGAACCAGTTTGGCCTTGTGCAGCTGGGGTTCTCTGTTCTCTGTTGCCCTGTTTTGATCTCTGTTTTTTGCAGCCTTTAACCAGAATAGGCACCAGTCAGATAACTCCTTTTCTTTGCTTAGATTCCGCCTCCTTTTGTACAAAAAGACTGTGAGTGTTTTTATGTGTTTGTGGCGTCATTTACAGTTTTCCGTTGCATGAGTAAAGTAGTCATCCTGTAGCCTTTGATTCAGATCTGATTGATTGTGATCTTAGAAGAGAGTTCATTAGCTGTTTGCAGATTGATTATACATTTACTTTTGCTTATTGGTTTGAATTTGTCTCTTTTGAAGTGTCAAAACAAGTCTTTATTTCCAAAATGGTTAAGTGTTCTAATCTCTTCTATCTTCTCTGATTTCGAAAAAATGAACTTGTTTGTATTGATCATTTAAAAGCAAATTCAAAGTTGTACAAAAAGCTTTCTTTGTAGTCATCAATACTAAGAAAGCGAAAAACAAACACCTGCATTGTGCATTTTTCATTTGATAGTTTGCATGTTGGATTTAGGAAAAGTGCATTAGAGTGTGCTGATTGCTCTTTGAGAAAAGATGGTGTCTTTCTTTTCCCTTAGTAGCTAGGATTTTCAAAGTTGAAAAGATAATAAAGCTTGCTTATCATCTTTAGACTGCATTTAGGAATTTGTATCATACATCTTGTGGTGAACCTTCAAAGGCAAACTTTAAAAAGATCAACCTAAAATAAACTGAATGAACCTAACAATGCTTTGTAACATAACGCACAACATAGAGGTCTAGCTAGAGACGTGTTCCGGCGTCGTTAAGCCTAGTGACTGTCGATCTCGTGGAAGATGGGTGATTCCTCCTGAGGGACGATAGCACTAGTACGGATTGTGCTCCCACGTACCGTCGCGTATATATTGGGAGACCCCTATAGGCATATATCCTTTATCCTTAGGAAGTCGTGTCGGCCGCCCTACTGATCGCAATGCAGTGAACACAGCATTCACGAAGATCGACCGCCCGTACCTTAAAAAGTATTTTGCGGTTTTGCGAAAAGTTTGGCACACCCTCTGCCTAGAACTCCAGAGCAGTTTCTTTCGGCCTTTTTCAGACTCTATAACAGAAAAAGTCCATCCGAGAATTTTTCACTTCGGGCTCGTTTAAACATCGAAGGAGACTAGATTCATCTTTAGCTTTTTCTCGACTCTTTAAAAGTGAAAAAGCAAGTTGTGTCTAAAGCGTCGTTAAAATTTATTTTAAATGGAACAATCACCCTTTAATTCCTGCGTTGATCTTTAGGTTGAAAGATGGAGCACACCAACCAAGGAATTCCCCTTGGTGGAAATCCTAGTCCCTTCTCCTCTTGGGGAGATGTTGGTGCGCCCCACATGGCCACATTGTCGCTTCCAGGACTGACAATTGACCTGCCAGTTTGGCTCTTTTCAACCAATGTCGTTCAGAACGTCACCATTCCTGAACAGTCGAGTCAACAGTCAGACCAGACCAGAGTCACCCACCAGCCTTCTACTTCATCTTCCTCTCCTCCTTCCTCTTCGCTTGATGGAACTGGTAAAACCAAAAACCAGGCTCCTAAGGAGAAGAAGGAGAAGAAGAAGAAAGAAAAGAAGAAGAAGGAGCCAAAGGCGACTGGGGGCAAACGAGAGTCTTCTGAAAAAAATCCACACACAGCACTGACTAGGCCTAAATCGCCATGCGTCATATGCAATGGAGACCACTTCCATAGAGATTGTCCCCGTATCCCTCGAATACTAAGGGACTGGTCTCCCCGTTTCTACAATTTGGTAGCATCAACCTCTGATAGCCATGTTGATTGCTCACCGTCAACTAGTGGGAGTGAAGCCCCAGGACAGAGAGGGAAACTTAGATTTCCCTGCAAACTGTGTGAAGGCAATCACGCCATCCACCGTTGTCCCTTCTTAGACGAGGCTAAAAGAGTTCTGGAAGATCGCCCGATTTTACGAGCGCAACTTCCTCCTGGATATCAAAGACTCCTGCCAAGTCCTTCGCTAGTTGAGAACCCGGCTGACTCGCCCAGGTGGTCAGCCGAAGCACATATCATTGAAGATGAACCGTCTGGATCCATGCCTGACGAAAGTCAACAGGTTGATACGGCAGTTGACCCGGTTTTGCCTTCAGAGGCTCTATCTTCGAATGATACCATCACAAAGGAGAATAAAGACGACACCGTCCAAATTCTCTTCATCAGCACTGACTCTGATGAACAAGGGGGCAATGCCACCATTCCTTTGTCGCAGGAAGGAAGTTCATCAGAGTGATATCCAGCCGTTTATTTGGTCCCACCACCAAGCAACCTGGTTGTGTCCTTTGATTGGAACCAACTAGGCAGACCCCGATTGCCAGCAAGCATACCATTCAGAATTATTGTTCAAATATACAGAATGGTAATGGCTGGCACTATCATTGATGAGGGGGCATCTGTGAGTATCCTTTCCTCCATTGCTTGGAAAGTGCTTGGTTCGCCAGCGCTTTTACCTGAAGTAAGAAATCTATCAGGTTTTGATAAAGGAACCAGTCGACCTTTAGGGATCCTCCCCAATGTGCCCATAACATTGAAAGGGAAGACCGTTCAAATGAACGTGATGGTCGTTCAAGGACCCTTGGATTATAACCTACTCCTTGGACGAGACTATATATATTGCATGGGAGCTATAGTCTCCTCACTCTTTAGAGTAATGTGTTTTCCGCATGGAGGAAGAGTGGTCAAGCTCGTAGACCAACTTTCATTTCCCGGATCACACATCGCAAATAGTCATGTGCCATCCCTAAATGGTCTATTCACGCAAGAAGTGTCTCAACCCATGGTCCGTCCTCCTGATGAGTGCGAGTAATCAGGGAGGATATGACTGGAACCCAGGGGGCATGCGTCCTGGCCTGCTTCGGCAGGGAAACTTTGGGTATAGAGTAGGTTTCCGTGGGAGGATATGACTAGTCCGTACCCCGTCCGTGGTTGGAAGAGGGGTTTTTCTAGAATAAGATTCTTTTGTCAAAGTTATGTGAGAGGGCGGGTCTCGTCACTCACCTTTGTTTATCTCGGTAGACATCGCCGAAGAAGTGTTTTTTTGAAAGAATAACATAACAATCTTTGGGTAGCCTAAAAGAGGTAAGCCTCTCCCGGTAAAACAAATGTTTTATCTACAAATTGAGGGGTAACCTTGAAATCGTACTTTATACCTGGGGGCATGCAAACCTTTTGGAGTGCAAGCAAAGAGCGGTTATTTATCCGTTTTTTTGGATTAGCCGTTTCCTAACTTGCATAAAGAAAGGATGCGGAGCAAAGCTTAGTGAGATGAAGCTCCATAAAAAATAGAATCTTGATGAGACACTCTTATCATATGACTAGGTATTCGAGCAGTTTTAGCATAAAGTTCATGCTCGTTAAAAAATAAACGCAAGATCCGAGTAGTTTTAACGCGGACTTCATGCTCGTTAAAAAATAAACATAAGCAATGAGCAAGAGTTTCCTCCAGTGTTTAAGCTCATTTTAAAATAAAAAATGAACCTACATGGTAAATAACCACCGTGAATGTAATATCATCAGTCATTAAAGCCTTGGTCGTGTTTGCACCTGTCACCTCCACTTTTCATTTGGCCGATCGTTCACCTCCATATGATTGTTTACCCATTTTGAGGAATAGCTGCGAAGAGTGATTTCACCTAGCCATCCTTGTGACACTGCCGTGATTGGAAAATTCCAACCTGTACCTGGAATCAGCTGCTATCCCTGTTTATCACTCGTTCCTCAAAAGACGAGTCTTCTTTAAGCTCTTTTCAACTGACTCGTAAAATATGAAAAGATTGCCGAGTTTTGGCCTTCCAACTCGTTAAAGCGACTGGAAGAGCTATCCCTCCTCTAGATTTTAATCTTTTTGGACCTGAGGGATTATTGCACAAAAAGATCGAGCGCTTGTTTTGTTCGGCTCGTTAAAACTATCGAAAACTCATCCCTTCTATATTGTTTTATACTTTTTCGGACTCAAGGGATTAGATGACGAAAAAGGAATTTTGGAGTTGACTTTATGTACCTTTTCAGACTCTCTAAAAATGAAAAGGACCGAGTTATCCTTGTCGTTAGACTCGTTAAAATCATTAAATAGCGACAAACTTGTCTTTAGACGAGAACGAGTTTCACTATCGCTAGGCTCGTTAAAACATAGCGATGGGCTTGCCCGAAGGGCAGGTTATAGAACAAGCATATGTTATCCTCCTCAAGCTTGACAAAAATAAAGAGGTACTGGTCAGCAATGACTAGGGAAAATTGGGAGAAACTAAAGAAAACTTTGATGGTAGCAGGTCGCTCTTGAACATGACACTTTTCCTCCGTACCACAATCGGGTTGGGTTGTTTCATTCACCGGTCACAACACCATGGTCTCGCCGTACCATCCATATTTGGGGTAATGCTACCTATCCATCGCATCAGTGTCGCCATATGTTCAAGAGAAGTCGTTCACTGCCATACATTATCCTTCATCCATTCATGACGCCACCCTGAATCATATGTCACAGATCGTTTTCACCTCCATTAAAATCATTAGCTCCGTTCCGTGTCACTGATGTGGGATTCATTAAGGCCCTCCTGTGACGGATCACTTCTTGTCGACGTTAGCTCATTATCCAAGAAGTTGATCTAGGAACAACCCCTTCAGTACTTTGAAGCTTGCATGCCTCAATGGCAAGTTTCTCACTTCCGGCGACAGGTATACATCAATGACCATCGACCAAAAGATTTTGTGTGGTGTTCGATGCCAAGTCCTTTATTCACACCACGTGAATTGTACTGCAGTACCTTGAGGGTCATTATCATTATCGGTGATTCCTCTCGCGCTTGTTAACGGTTTACATCATTGACCGGTAATCAAGCGATTTCTTTCCATGTTCAACTTTAGAACAATTCTCACATGGATCGACTTGTACTTAGAGTGAAGATCGAACGAGTTTGAAGACCCCGGATCTAGTTTCATCCATCCAGGATGCGATATATATTCAGGAAAGATAAAGACATTGACATGTACATCATTGCAGCAGATAATCATCCTACTCAAAGGATGATAATTTCATCAAAATTATCAGTCTATCATCAGACGATTGTCTGTTCTATGTACAGAAAAATGAATTTATAAAGCTGAGCATGGGAATGCCCGCCTCAGCTAGGTCATGAAAGCATTATGAAAAATAATGTATTGTATTACAGGTCTCCTCCCAGCATTGGATGAACTTCGGATCCCCCTGATAAAGCATTTCGCCCGATAAACAGCCTCATACTTTAGGGGGCAACTGTTATAGACATTTTTGTGCCTTACAGCATTGAGCATGAAAGGTCCATAATCTAAGGGATCCAAAGTCCCTAAACATGTTGTTCCTACCCCTAGAGGAACAAGGCTAACAAACCACACCAATTCACAAAAGTTCTCCACCTGAAACTACTCAAAAACAAGTCAATTTAGGATCATGTCAACTGCTCCATTGACCATCTGCGCTGAATGTCAGTGGCTCCACTGTCTACCTGCGTTGAATGTCAACTCCAACACTAGCTACCTGCACTGAGCGAGTTTGGACAAATGGCAGACTCATTCCTCAAGGTGTCAATGCTCAGGAAGCTTCCAAAATGACACTTGCCTCAGGGAATTCGACTGGTGATGAGTAATAGGTTCCAAATCTCCAAGTGGAAGCAAGAACCTCCAAGTGGACTCAAGAACTGAGAGAGGGAGAGGACACTAGTCAGATCTCAAGCTAACTCATCCTCTCTCCAAAATAACTATATATAGATCTCTCCTCCATGAGATCTAGAGGCTGGAATTTTGTTATTGCAAAGAATTGTTGTTGGTTTGAGACTGGAATCATTGGGTGCTTAATGCTTTGAAGGGGCTGAAGATAGGAATTCCATTTGCTGGGAAGGAGATGCTGGATTGGAGCCCTCTGGGTTGTATCTCTTCCTGAACCTTGTTATTCATCAATAAAGCTATCTTGGTTTCTCCTATATGCTGATGTATTTTTATGTATAAATGTATTAGTGTATTTGGTTTATTTCTAATCCTAAACTAGTTATGAATGTGAAAATCTGTCTTTGTGTAGTGTTCTTCTCTTGTCGCAAGTAGCTGTTCTCTTGTGATCTTGCAGGAAGTTGTAGCTGGAGAAGCAAGAAGGCAAGTAGCTATGAATACCCAAAGAGAAGGGAGATTGGATCGAGGGACAAACGGAAGACACCGATAAGTCTATTGATCTCTCTTCTTTCACATTTCATAAAGGAAGAAACCAGTATAGCTGTACTCGTTTGTTGCTAAGGCACTGTCACACCTTAGGTGGATAGGATCGTCCTGCATAGGCATTTTTCCCCACAACACATAATGATAGTCATCTATTATTGATAAATAACAAAGAAGAATACAACCATAGTTCTGACGTCAAATCCTCCTTTGGCTGGGTAGTCAGTTACACAAGTCTTGCAAATCTTGTTGGGGTAAGGGACAAGCCTCTCTCTCTTTGGGTGACAAGAATCTCCTTACTTAGATTTGGCCTTATGGGTGCAAAGAAGGCTCTTGCAGCTTCAAACTCTCTATCACTATACTAGAATTACTGACTAGAACTACTGTAACTAGCTTGCTCAAGGCATAGAGACAAGCTTTTATAGATAGAGAGGAAAGAGATAGGATCAACCACATTATTCATGGGATTGGATTTATCACTTGGAAACTTCCATGAAAGGTGGCAAACCACTTCCCTTCTATGGAGATTCGAAGCCAAACCATCCTAGCTCAACATAGATTCAGTTGGTGAATGGGTTGAAGAGAACCTTCGGGAGCTTGTTGGTTAAAAACTTTACTCAATTCGGTTGGCGCGAGTGCGACTCTGAGATAGAGCGCCAATGGCGCGCCCTTTTTAGAGGATTTCCCTCATTGGCGCGAGCAGTGAATTGTGGACCCGCGCTAATGGAAAAAGAGTTGTTTTCATGGGTATTTTGCAGGAGATGTCTTCAGGGGATATGAAGCTCATACTTAGAGGAATATGATGCAAGTGATTTCAGGTCATGTCACTTCTCACAGGTCCCGGAATGAGTCCTCCAGTGTACAAGTGAGGGGTAACAGGGACGGTGACAAACGGTGACAAATTGCTGTGTAACAGTCAAGGTAATCCTCAATGGGGGAAACCTCATATGCCATATATCCAATTTCCCCACTGTGGGGCCAAAATCCTTACCAGTAGGGATGGGCTCCTCCATACAGACCCGCTTATCGACCTCCCATGCCATGCATGCCGTGTCCTCCTCTTTATTTTGCTTAATTATCTTTCCCCATAAAGGGAATATTGTCACTATCAACCAGCTATCTTTCTTTGCCTCTTCCTCCTCAGATGGCAATGTTCTGTACATCAAGCACATTGGTGCTCCCTATGAGAGTGTGGGGGTAGGTCTTTTCAAAGATTCTACCTTAATGGGAAATTTTCCCCTCCCAACTCCTCATGTTGCCTCTGTCAACATGATCTCGGTCAAATCTGATCCTTGGGTCATACCTTCACCAGATCTTGTTGATGCCTCGGGCGAGGTTGTGCCGCTTAGTCCCGCCAAAGTCAATTATGTGGAAATTGTTTCGGCTTCTATTTCTGCATCCTCCAATTCTCCTATGTCGAATACCTCTCTTGATACATATGCTCAAACCCCGTGGCTTGGCACTTTGGAATCGCCTGATCCCTTAGCTGAGACCTTCCTTGCTGATGAAGGTATCATGGAAGTCATGTCTCTCAAGGAACCACCTTGGATCAATACTCATCATCGCTCCTCGTTCTTGCCCCGTCCAATGGTCATGTCTACCATTTTCGAAGAGTCCTCTTCTCCGTTTCCGCTACTGATTGTTACACATGAAATATGGTTGGAAGGAAATTTGGGTAATATTACCCAAACGATGCCGATTGATATTTCTATCAAACCTAGTATAGTTGAACATGTTCATATTGGGGTATCTTGTTCTCTGGATGAGATCAAGACATATACTTGTCTATTTCAGGAATTTCATGATGTTTTTGCATGGCCCTATGAAGAAATGCCCGGCATTGATCCTAGCATTGTAGTGCACGAAACACCAACTTATCCACATGTGAAGCCCATTCGCCAATGGCTTCACCCAGTGCACCCTAGGAGGGTCACCACTATTAAGGGTGAAGTTGAAAAGCTTCTCAAAGATGGGTTCATCTATCCCATCCCCCTTACAGAATGGGTGTCTAATATTGTCCCAGTTACTAAAAAATAGGGCACGATCAGCGTTTGTGTTTATTATCGAGATCTCAATTGTGCTTGTCCTAAAGACAACTATCCTGCTCCCTTTATTGATCAAATCATTGATGAATGTGCCAAGAGCGAGCTCTTTTCCTTTATGGATGGTTTTTCTGGTTACAACCAAATCAACATTGCACCAACCGATCAATAAAAGACAGCTTTTATCTGTCCGTGGGGTAAGTTCGCGTATAAAAAGCTCCCTTTCGGCCTCAAAAATGTTGGGGCTACGTTTCAGTGGGAAATGTCCTATCCATTTCATTATATTTGCAACATTGTCCATCCTTACTTGGATGACCTTCCCGCTCATTCTCGTAAGCGCCAAGATCACCGAGACCTCTTCGGTAGATTTTTCTGCGTTGCAAACACTATAATTCAATTAAACCCTCACAAATGTGTTTTCTGTGTAGAATCAGGATGACTCCTAGGCTTCAACATTTCCAAGGACAATATCTGCCTTGATCCACTAAAAGTCAAGGCCATTGTAAATTTACCCCCTCCATCTTCACTGCACCAACTCCAAAGCCTACAAGGAAAGACCAACTTTCTCCGTCGTTTTACACCCAATTATGCCGGGCTAGCTATAGGATTTACCCGGTTGCTAAAATAAGGAATTCCCTTTGTATGGGACAAGGTGGCCCAAAAATATTTTGATGATCTCAAGGCCATCCTCGTAAATGCTCCTCTGTTGCACCGCCGGATTATTATCGAGATTACTTCCTCTACCTAGCCGCGGCCCCTAGCACCATTGCTATGGTCTTGGTCCAAGACGACGATGAAGGCAACGAACATGTGATCTACTACCTTAGTTGGAATGACCTCGACACTGAAATGCATTATGCACATGTCAAGAAGTTGGCTTTGGCTGCCGTCCATTCTGTTCAACACTTTCGGCACTATATCCTTTTGCGCACGACTATAGTGATTTTTGAATGCAACCCCATGACCTATATCCTGACTCGTTAGTTTCTAGGGGAAAATATTCTAAATGGATCGTGATCTTACAATAATTTAATTTGGTATTTACTACTAGAAAATCTAAGAAGTCATTCATTTTCGCCGAATTGATTTGTTCCCTTCCCTCTAAGTCTCTTCCTGCTGGTGCAGATGAATAGCTTCTGGATGAGGCCCTCTTTCTAATTAGCACCCTTGATCCATGGTACGGTGATATCATCATGTATCTCCAGACGTCCACGTTCTGGTCCACGTTGACTAAGGATGATCGTCGAAGGATTCGGCATCACTCCCAACCCTACCGTATTATTGGTGATACTTTATACTGTGCCGGTATTGATTCAGTTCTTCACTGATGCCTTACGATTGAGGAAGTTGAAAGAGTTCTCAATGATTTCCACTCTAGGGCCTGTGGTATTCATACATCTCGTTACGCTACAGCTCAAAAAATCTTTCACAATGGTTATTTCTGGCCGTCTATCTTCAAAGACTGCATTCTTGCTATTCGCAAGTGCCAAGAATGCCAAATTTACCAGCACAAGATGCATGCCCCACCCTCTCACCTACACCCCGTCATTACCGTTGGTCCCTTTTCCAAATAAGGCATTGATTATATGACATGTAACCCTCGTTCACCCGGGGAGCATGGCTATATTATCATCATTGTGGATTATTTCACCAAATAGGCCGAAGTGATGCCTACATACTCTGCAGATGGTAAGACATCATCTCAATTCCTTTTCAACCATGTTATTTACAGGTTCGGCATACCTCAAGCCATTGTCACCAACCATGGTTCCCATTTCAGAGATTACATGATGGCTGAGCTGACATCTGCATTGGGCTTGCGCCACAATGGCTCAACCCCATATTACACTTGGGCCAACGGCTAGGTTGAAGCTGTGAACAAGGTCTTGGTCACAATGCTTCAGCGTACTATTGGGATGCATAAGTCAAATTGGCATCTCATGCTCTTTTCAACTCTATGGGCCTACTAAACCTCAACCAAAGACGCAACCAGTTTCACACCATTCCAGCTAGTCTATGGTCTGGAAGAAACATTTTCGATCGAATGTGAGATTCCTTCACTCAAGATAGCTATTGAACTCCTCCCTGAAACGTCACCTCAAGAGGAATGCCTCTTATATTTAGAACGACTGGATGAGACTCGCCATCTCGCCATCTTGGTCATCGAAGCACAAACAAAATGGGTCAAATCCCATTTCGACCAGTCGGTCTCCCTTTATGCATTCTCTGAGGGTGATTTGGTCTTACTATACGACCAAGCTAATGATAAGCTGGGGGAAGGCAAGTTTGAACCCATGTGGCATGGGCCCTACATTGTGAAACATGTTTTGCAGAAAGGAGCCTATGAGCTTATTGATTATGAAGGAAATCCTCTCAATAAGCCCCGAAATAGGCTTTACCTCAAGAAGTACTATGCTTAGGTCATCTTGCATGGTTACTTGTGTACATTAGTGTGTCATTCATTTTTGTGCAGTGTGGTTTTGTGTGGTAGTTTTCAAATAGCTTTCCTATTTACTATGCTTTTCTTACTTTGCAGATGTCTGTGACTCCCCACATTGGTTTTGCTGATGGTGCTTACCATAGTACCCAAAACTTATCATCTGTGGCATGGGCTATTTATGACCCTAACGGTGAGTTGATTGACCTTCAAGGTATCTGTCTAGGTCGCACAACTAACAACATTTCTGAATACAGTGCGGTCATCGAACTGTTGTCAGAAATCATCGCTCCTAACATCAGAGAGTTGGTTGTCAACCTAGATTCATAGCTTGTCATCCTTCAACTCAACGGGAAATATTCTATCAGAAACCCTCAAATATTGAGAATGTATCTCCGTATCCGTCTATTGGAAAGACATTTTGATTACATTACATATCATCATATTCCAAGACGGGTGAATACATTGACAAATGTATTAGCTAATCATGTGTTGGATAGACATTTATGAAACATGTGAAAAGATAAAACAAACCATTTGTACCATAGTAGACAAGAAATTACAACATATATATATATATATATATATATATATACACACATATATATATACACATATATATAGATATATATACATATATATATATATATATATACATATATATATATATATACATATATATATATATATATATATATATATATATATATATATATATATATATATATATATATATATATATATATACATACATATATATATGGTGATAATGTTTGATACATCAAAACCCCAAAAAATAATATGTGTGTCCAAAATAACATCGGCAGCTCGCATGCCTCATAAATCCGTGGCCTGCAGGCCTCAAAAAATGTAAGTGTTGGACCTAGGAACTAATCAACATGGTGATCATGGTAGCATGATATAGCTCATGCAACACGAGTCAGAAATCAGCAGATCTGATCTGAGACTCCCACCGTGTGCCTTTGGTACTAACGAGGAATGTCTCTTACCCGAGCATACTCCAGGATGCTACGAGTCAACCCGTCAAGGTTCCTCGCGATCTCCTCCTCATTGTCACTCCCCTCTTGGTAAGGAGCAACAACATCAATAGGACGGGGGATGCACCTGGATATTGGGGACATCCCAGCAGGCCGCTCTAGTCCAACATCTGCATTAACAAGAGAAATGTTATAAACACACATATATACCAAAAACAATTAAAAAATCTCAAAATTAAAAATTTGATTTTTTACCTTCATCATCGAAGTCCTCTCCATCTAGTAAGGGCATATCTAGATCTCCACGGAAATCGATGCCACTGTATGGCCAGTCCTCCACGATGATCTTCTATCATCGTATCCATGAAAAGAATGCAGGTCGGTATGACATGTGCTGACCCCCAGTGATCCTGGGCATCAAACGACTCCAGCGGGCCATCCACAGATCACGTGGCATAGGAGGATCTACCTCAGTCAGCTGATACTAGAACAGTGGTACCCATTCCAAGAAAAAGGTCACGAGCATAAATCCGAAGCAAAATTGCTTCAGATTCCCCACCTTAGCTTTGGACAGTTGGCGCTTGATGTTGGTCTTCATGGCCTCTACCTAGTTGAAGATTGTAGGAGCTGTACAGTCGATAGCATAAAGGAACATCAACTTGTTGGTCTCATGTTTTGCGTGAGAGCCCGCCACTCTGTTGATGGTCAAAAAAAGCACTCTTAGTGTCAGATCCCAAACACTAGAAATCTCTATCTTCCCACTTTTGGATTTCAGGGCCTCAGGGCAGTGTTCAGCAAGCAATGAAGATATGCTTGCCCCAATCGGTCATGACCCATACAAGTTCATTGGTTCCCCTTGGTGGGACAGTCCAGTGATGAAGTATATATCTGAAGTTTCCAACTCCAGCTCCTGGTCACCAATGACAAATATCTCTCGATTAATGTCCCAAAGACTAATTAGGTACTAAAGCAACTCGGGTTGGGCCCGCATCCCTGGAATGAGAAAGATTATGAGGAGCTCGCAAGCCCTCAAAGCTTCCATTCTATTTGGGTCATTCATTGCTTGGGTGTCAACATCCTCATGTTCCCGTTCTTTCCAGTCCACCATTTTTGGCAATTCTTTCCTGCAAAAGCCATTAATTTGAGTCAACAATCATGCTTGGCCCATAAATCTTGAGTTTAAACAGTACTTTTTTGGAGAAATAGGGTTTTTCCCCATTCATAGTGTCGATGTGCCTGTTTTAAGAACTGTTGCGCCAACAACATGACTGGCTTTGTTAATCACCCTCGGCTGGTGCGATTTCGTGTCCAGAAGTCGCGCTGACCGAGGGTGGAATTTTTTTTCAAAAAACCCCTCAAAAAACTAAAAAAATGGTTAAAACAGAAATAAAGGACATGAAAATGGAGCTCAGGGCTTTGGCTTTTACCTGTAACTAGCGGCTCGGTGATTGACCTCCCGGATCTCCTGCAATCTGCTCCGGAACAATTAGGGAAAAAGTGAGTAAAAAGATTTCACAGCCAGGAAAAATGGTAAATGGTAAAAATATATTTACTTTTCTCCTTTTTATTCATTTTTCATGAAAATATCAAGTTTTTGTAAATATTTTGACCTATTTTGCCTCAAGAACTAGATAATACACTTTACCTTTTTGCGCAACAACAGGTGATGGATGTTTGACGATGATGACGAGTCACGTTTCAGCTCTTTTCTCGACTCATTAAGCTCATATGAAAATATTGTCGAGTGTTTTTCCCTTTTGACTCGTAAAAGAAAATATAATGGGGTGTCCACTTTCAAGATCTTTTCCGACCCTTTAAAAACGAAAAGATGGCTAAGCCCTTGTCATTTCGAACTCGTTAATGGATGTGAAACATCATGTGCCCAGTATAATTTTACCCATTTTTCGTGCTGGGAGGCACTATTTACGAAAGAAGTACTCCTTGACTGAAATGGTCAAGAGGTTCTCTCAAGTATCGTTTTCTACCTTTTTGAGCTCGAGAGATACAAATGTACGAAAAGGGACCATGTGGAGTTTTCTTTTACATGTATTTTTCAAACTCTCTAAACAGGAAAAATATACCGAGTTACACCTTTGTCGAACTCGTTAAACTATTAAATGACATCAAATTTGTCACCATCACGAACATGAGCTTCTCCTTCCTAGGGCTCGTTAAACTTAGTAGGTCGGATTCGTCTGAAGGATGAACTTACAGTGCAAGCATATGTTATCCCCTTCAAGCTTGCGATTAAAAAATAATTAGGGTACCTGCCATAAATGGTGGGGGGAAATTTGGAAATCTATTAGTTGTGTCGGAAGCTCACTCTTTAACACAAAACTTTTTCTTCGTGTCAAGTTGGGATATCCTCCTTTTTATTGTTGACCTCCCTGGGTTGGACTGTTCATTTTTGCCTTCCATTTGATCTCTGCCACGTCATCATGACCATCGATACCATGGATCCAAAAGCTGCCAAACTTCTAGTTGTGTCGTCGATATGTTCAAGAGTTGTCCTTCTGTAGTTACCCTTACCTCTAATTCTCTGTCTCACCCAAAATCATTCTGCATCCTTTCGTCTCATGTTGATGATGTGGGAAACATTATGGCCCTCCTTTGACATGGTCATTTCTCGTCGACTTCAGCTCATCATCTGAGAAGTTGGCCAAGAGACTCCCTTCCAGTACCTTAGAGCTTGCATGTCCTAATGGTAAGTTCTTTGCACTCGATGACAAGTTCACATCATTGGCTTTCGATCGAGTGATTTCACGAATGTTCAACTTCAGTTCCTCTATTCACATTCCATGGATTGTGCTGATAGTACCTTGAGGACCATTGTCATTATTGGTGGTTTCTCTCGCGCTTGTTAACAGTTTACATCATTGACTGGTAATCAAGCGACTTTCTAGCATGTTTGGCGTCAACACATCTATTCGTATGTTAGAATTTGTATTTTGATCAGGTCGTGTTGGAGCACAAGACCCTAGACTTAGATCACAAAATTCCAGGTTGCGAAGTGATGTGACATGGTTATGTTGATATGCATGTCTCTTTTAGATGGATGGCTCTAACCATACCATGAGTTATCAGATATGATCCTTCTCATTATTGGATGGTTGTGACCATACCTTGGTTTCATTATGATCCTCTTTGACGGATGGTTACGCCCATACCTGGATCCATTTACATGATCATTCTCTGGATGGTTGTGTCCATGCCATGATTCATGTATCATTTGATAGAGTTCTCAGTTATGTATATGTATTTGTACTTGCTTGCAGGTTTTTCAATGACAGACTATGGTTCCCCACACTGATTCATAAAGCATTTCATCCCTCACTCTAGTTCGGCCTTCACGCTTTAGGGGGCATTTGTTACACAACATTTTTTCACTGTCCCTGTACTCCCCATTCCTTGATCCTAGAGGACCTCTACATTGAACCCCACATGCTTTCCCTTCATGAAGAAACCCCCATTGTGTCCCTCTTCATGAGAAGATCAATTCCCTTTTGCATCATTTCCCCTGAAACTTTTGTTTTGCCCAGTTTACAAGATCAGCACTAATGACCTTTGTCTCTCACGCTCTGATGTGAAAATATTAGCACTATCCCTAGTGCCAACCGAAGCGACTGAGCTTTTTTCGAGTCGTGTCGGACATGTTATGGAAAGATTTTTAAATTAGGAGATGAAGCTTCTAGCTCTAGAAGTTTCGTAATGGAAGTTTGGTAAATGGTTTGGCCGGATGGGGTCGGGGATGTCAGTTTGGGCTCCTTTCCCCTATAATGATGGAACTACATCCAAGGATAAGACCTTCTCCCATGAGAAGAGGATCCATCTCCCATCCATTCATCCTATATAAACCTCCCTTCTTCCTAAGCACAGACTAGGGTTAATGTTGGTGCTAGAGCTATCTTGGTTTGGAGTAAACAGCAAGCTATTCATAGTTGTAGCAATCTAGTTGTGTGAGGGAGAAGTGTGATTTGGTTTGTAGTGAATCCTAAAGGGAAGAGCCTTAAAACTATTGTGGATTGAGGCCATCATGGAATGCTAGTAGAAGTGTGTGGGAACCTAGTCTTGTGAGAGGAGAACTGCAACGTCAAGACAATGGTTGTAATATCTCTTTGATTAATATATATGCAACTATCGATTGACTTCATGCATGATTTTTCATCTTACATATTCATGGCTTAATGTTTATTTACTTGTTAAGTAGGTTGAATTACAATTTTTCTATTATCACGGTCGTTGTTTGCTATTGTTTACTTGTTTCAAGTTCTTGAAGAGGGAAGAGCAAGATAGTTGGAGCAAGTAAGCAAGGACATCATCAAATGGGATAAGTGTACTAAGAGATAGGACCTCTTAACTTTTTCTAACCTAAGGAAATCTTCCATAGAATTTATCTGTTGTGGCTAGACCCATTATCAGGCCAGAGGAATTTGTTTATGTCCGCACTTATAATTTTACTTCACCACAGTTTCCTTAAGAACAGTTGCATGCACACGCGAGTTCCCTTCACTAAAGTAGCATATATAAATATGATTATGAAATGGAAAAAGTTATTGATTTTTAAATACTAATTAACCCCCCTTCTTAGTATTTTTCCCAACATTGGCCACCAAAGTCTTTCTCGTAGAATATTCTGTGCAGTTTCTCTCCTCATATAATGTCCTCCCGCAACCCCTCCATGTGCTTCAGTGAGGATACTTTGTCATTCATACTCCAGAACATACCTACGCAATATTTCATCAAATCCCATTTTATGTAAATGTCCCATGATAATAGATAAATCTGCAGCTCGAACCACCAATGCGTTCTTTTGTTGTGCCATATACCCTTCAGGAGTTGTACCTGTAGACAAGAAATTGATTATGTCTATGAAATGGTCATCTGCGATGTGCACAGAAAAGAGTTTTGCATCAGGAAATCCTTCCTCCAAATTCGTAGGTTCGTCACCATTCTCAATCTGTGATAGGTGATCTAGTCCAACATTCAGTCACCCTGGCTTCACAATTACTTCAAATTCATATTCTTGAAAGAGTAGCAACCATCTACATATTTTCCCCCCCAACACAGGCTTGATGACTAGGTACTTCAAAGCATAATGGTATGTGTACATCTTGAAGTGCACACCCAGCAAATAGTGCCTAAATTTCTAGAGCATGTACACCATTTCTAATCCTTCGCACTCTGTGGTTGAATAATTCTTTTTTTCCTTCGATAACTTTCTACTCACAAACGCTATCGGATGGTCGATATCACCTTCACTTGGTTGAGTCAACAAAGCTCCAAGTGCTATGCAAGATGCATCTACATGTACATGGAACTCCTTCTTCCAATCGGGGAACACTAAAATGGGTGCGATGACCATTTTTCCTTTAAAACATCCAAACTTTGCTGGAAATCATTGTCCGAGCAAAACGTCTCATGCGTTTTTAGTAATTTTGCATGGGCCCGGTGATCTGGGCATACACTTTGATGAATTTCCTGTAATACCCAGTGTGGCCCAACATCATGCACAGTTGTTTGAAATTATTTAGAGGCCCCATATTAATAATCACTGCAATTTTGGCAGGGTCCACCATCAATCCATTCTTACAAACTACATGGCCCAAGAGTATCCCATATGGTATGCAGAATATGCATTTCTTCAAATTAAGGGATATATGATACCTTTGACAAGTATACAACATGAGGCAAAGATTGGAAACATGTCTCTTAACTAACCCAAACACAGTCCAATCATTAGAGTAAACCTCCAAAAACTTGTGAATAAACTCCTTAAAGGTTGTGACTACCACCCTAGAGAATATTGTATGGGCATTCTTAATTCCGAAAGACATAACTGTATGCTGAAAACAACCCCATTTAGTCATGAAGGTGGTCTTACTCTAATCCTCTGGCATGATGTTGATCTAATGATATCCTAAGAACCCATCAGTAAATAAATAGGCTTCCTGACCTCTAACATTTTCTAGGACTTCATCTGTAAATGGCATAGGAAATGGATCATGTACACAAGCATCATTCAAATTCTTTAAGTCTACGCATATCTAAATCTCACCCTGCATCTTCTTTTCCTGAACCACTATGGGACTAACCCATTCTGATTCCTTGACAGGTTCAATAATCCTGGCCGCAAGCATCTTATTTAATTCTTCATGCACTTTTTCCTTATACTTAGGATTCAACTGGTAGGAGCACTGCTTCACTAGCTTCGCATCTAGCTTTAGAGTGATCTTCATGACACCCAGATCCCCTACTATCCCTTTCAGATCAGAGAACTTGGTCGGAAACAAGTCCTAATACTCCCGCAATATCTCTGCGACTTTGCCCATGGTGTCTTCATCCCAATAGTTGCCTATGTTTGCGAACTTCATTTGTGCTTCTGATCCAATATTCACCTTGTTATAGACATTTTTGTGCCTTACAGCATTGAGCATGAAATGTCCATAATCTAAGGGATCCAAAGTCCCTAAACATGTTGTTCCTACCCCTAGAGGAACAAGGCTAACAAACCACAGCAATTCACAGAAGTTCTCCACCTGAAACTGCTAAAAAACAAGTCAATTCAGGATCATTTCAGTGGCTACTCTAGCTGTTTGCGTTGAATGTCAAAGCCAACACTGGCTACCTGCATTGAATGTCAACTGGAACAAAGGCTACCTACGCTGAACGAGAGTGGACAAGTGGCAGGCTCATTTCTCAAGGTGTCAAAACCCAGGAAGCTTCCAAAATGACACTTGCCTCAGGGAATTCGACTGGTGATGAGTAAGAGGTTCCAAATCTCCAAGTGGAAGCAAGAACCTCCAAGTGGACTCAAGAACTGACAGAGGGAGAGGACACTAGTCAGATCTCAAGCTGACTCATCCTCTCTCCAAACATCTATATATGGATCTCTCCTCCATGAGATCTAGAGGCTGGAATTTTGTTATTGCAAAGAATTGTTGTTGGTTTGAGACTGGAATCATTGGGTGCTTAATGCTTTGAAGGGGCTGAAGATAGGAATTCCATTTGCTGGGAAGGAGATGCTGGATTGGAGCCCTCTGGGTTGTATCTCTTCCTGAACCTTGTTATTCATCAATAAAGCTATCTTGGTTTCTCCTATATGCTGATGTATTTTGATGTATGAATGTATTAGTGTATTTGGTTTATTTCTAATCCTAAACTAGTTATGAATGTGAATATCTGTCTTTGTGTAGTGTTCTTCTCTTGTCGCAAGTAGCTGTTCTCTTGTGATCTTGCAGGAAGTTGTAGCTGGATAAGCAAGAAGGCAAGTAGCTGTGAATACCCAAAGAGAAGGGAGATCGGATCGAGGGACAAACGGAAGACACCGGTAAGTCTATTGATCTCTCTTCTTTCACATTTCATAAAGGAAGAAACCAGTATAGCTGTACTTGTTTGTTGCTAAGGCACTGTCACACCTTAGGTGGATAGGATCGTCCTGCATAGGCATTTTTCCCCACAACACACCTGCTTGGCCTTCAAGGGCTTTGAGATATTAGGGATTTCCACCTTAGTCCCTACAAATTCGCGTTGTGCTTCTAACTCAGGAATATTGATGTTCCTAGGATCTTCTTCGCCTTCCTCTGAGGTCCCATTGTAGCATTCAAGTGCATGGCGCAGCTACGTACTCTAGTCTAGTTGTACCCACGAAATAGATTTTTCAAGCATTCTAAATATTGCAGCTTTGATTTCCTATAAGGCTTCATCAATACACTCAAATCCATCTTCAAAGCTAAAAGTGAGCAGAAAAATTTCCTTCAGAACATCTTATTTTGCGTTTTCGTGTCACAACTCAGTTTCTAGATACCAATTCATCGAAATCTTATCCAAAGTGTGGCAGAACATATGAACCCATTCTAGCTACGGTTGTTTGCCCCATGCTTTTTTCCATCGATATGGATGCTTGCGTGGATCGTCCTTCCCTATATATTTCTCCATAATGCGAGTATTGGCATACCCAAACCGAAGCTTCATCATCCATCGATATTCCTTCCAATCAACAAAGTTGTTCTTATGTGTACCCCACTATCTTGCAGGCATAGCTCTTAACATGATGTCTAATGCCTGGAACCAATTTTCCTATAGTACATCCCTTTCAAATTTATCCATAAATAAATTGACATCTTCTAAACCATCATAATATGGTAATTTGCGTACCTCAATGGATATACATCGGAGTGACTTTGTAAGCTTGTTGCATCACAACAAGGGCACCTCATGCAACCTGTTTTGCTAGTATTCGAGCTCCTCATCTGAATCTGAATTGCAGGAGTTGTCCTTCTCCCACGTAATTCGCCCATCTATCGTAGGGTTGATCCAATATTCATCCCGCGTAGTAATCTTATATATTTTCTCAATATCGTCCCCTTCATCATAATCACAGACTGGTTTAGTATACTGCGCACCTTCGATTGGATCCAATGGAACAATAACCCTTATTTCTTTCTTTTCAAATGTCATATTTCGCTTCTTAAGGTTGATGACTACGTTCATATAAAATTCCCAATCAATTCTGAGTAGCATCAAGTAAGGATTACTGTCATCCACTATTTCGATCACTTCAAATTCGGCTATGGCACGCGCCCCTTTAATATCCACAATCACCCCATGTAGGTGCTCCATAGGAATAATCTTTTGTTTATTCACCATTCTTAGTTGGATCAGGGACCACTGTAGCACTGGTCTTCCCATTCATTCCTATTTTTTCTTCGGCAAAACATTTGCATTAGACCCAAAAGTACAAAATACATGGTCCATTTCAAATTCTCCAATTTGGGCAGTCAATGTCATTTCGTGACTAGTCCTTTCCTTACTTTTATCCACCTTATGTATCGCGCGATGTTCTAGTAGTGGCTTATTCTTTCTAGTGCAATTATCTATCAATTATTTATGTCCCTCTACTACCTTCTTATCCCAAAGGAGCTTCATTCAGGTTTTTAAAAAGGATGCTAATAATGAGGGTTCTACCTCCTATGCAGTACTGACTCCTTCAGGCTTCTCCGTGCACGCACTTTGAGTCCTTGATGTAGAAGCTCCTTAATCTGCGAAGCTCCTTTTTTCCTCCATAAAAGTTTTATTTACTTTATTTACATCAAATCCAGCTTCCTTGTCAGCAGCCTTTCCAACCCATACATTCTCCTTTCATTGTTTCCCTTTATCCTCCCTGGTAGTTATGCCGCTTTGCGTGACGACATTAACACTAGGACCCTCTTCACGTGGTTCTGATCTCATCATCTGGATGTTCTGAGTAGGCTGTTATTTTTGGGTCTTCTTTTCTTGCATCTTTGTGATGAGCACAGGACAATCTTCTATGACATGATCAAATTGTCGACAATATTGACATGAGGGGTGTGTTGGATTCTAACAATCTCACGCAAAGTGACCTGGTTCTCCACAATTGTAACAAATGATCTGGCCACGACCTCTTCTAACTCCTCCTCCTCGTCCTCTTCCTCATCCCTAAAATCCTTCGTGCGCTGCAGTTGTGCCTTGATCCTGAGGACGAGCCTCCATCTGTACTCTATATGTTGGTGTTTTTTCCATCATCAATTCATAACTTCGGCAATTACGCTCGTCATGACCCATAGACTTATATAAATTATAGAATAGTTGTTGGGGAGTCTACACAAACTTCTGCACCAAATGAAAATTGTCTATCATGTGTTTTCTTATAATCTGACAAATAACTCACCAGGGTACCACTCTTGTACTTGGCCCAGCAATGTTTTCTGGCTTCAAGGGGATATGACCTCCCCCAACAAGATAATTCTGATACACCGAGAAATGCTCCTTGTTGTGACCATGGCCTTTACATTTCAAACACCATACTTCCATGCGAACCTCATTCTAGACTTATTTTCCATTCTTGAGGCTCTGCAAATCCATATGCAAGATAGCCAATTGCGACTGAATCTGCCGCACTCCCAGATTCGTATCCTAAATAGGTGAGGCTTCTAATTTCATATAAATCTCTAGTACCTCAGCCTGCATTCCAATCTTCTTTTGCGATAATGGAAATCTTAGGTGGGGTAGTAGCGAGGCAATATACTAGTCCTTGTGTTAGTCATCCGTGATCTACATATTGGCCTGCTGGAGCAGACATTTCAACCTCTGATCAAAGTCCCACGTGGACTCATTCACCTTCTGCTAAATATCTTTGACCTCTATTACTTACTGAGCTTGCGACTTAGGCTTCTTGAATTCATTATTTAACTCGTCCTTTGTGTTTTTCAGTGTCGCATTTGGAAGAGTTGAACAATACTTAATACACTAGCTCGGTGCTATATCTTGCAATGTTGTGACTAGTTGTGCTTTCTTCAAGTCATCATTTGTAATCTGTTGTGACCTCCACACAACATCTGCTACAAACCAAAATTTTTCAAGGTCTTTTGTCCCCAGACCTCTAAACATGGACATCTTTATAGTGTTGGCCAAGTTGAATAGTGAAGGTGGAGGTGGAGGCAGAGGTGTAGGTGTAGGTGTGTGAGGCAGAGGTGATGGCGGAAGTGGAGTGGATGGATGTGTTATTCCCATGATACCCTAATTTACCATCTACAGTGCACCTTGAGGTGCTTTCAGAATACTACTTTCTTTCCACACTATCAGATGCTCCCAACAGTGGGCTCTACTCAACACCTGAATCTATCTCTCTTATGAACATCTTTCCACTTCATGTAATTCCTATCAAGTCTCTTCTAAACATTAATTCAATGGCATAACCATTTTCTCGCACAATAGCATTTTAATCCAAGTTTTCAGGGACTTCAGATACTTACCTCTTGGTCCTTTGAAAAATTGTTGTTCAGCTTCATTATAACTGACAGATGTATCGATCATGAACTCAGTAATGAAACCACCCAAAATTCTATCGATCCAGTAATCGATAGCCCTTGCAATCTTGTTTTCTGAAGCTTCCAAGCACCTTACCAACTATGGAGTCCACACAATAGGGTTATCCAACTTCCACGTACCTTGAATATTTGCCAATTTAGACAACCACTCGTGTAGTTTGCACAGAAAAGGGCATAAGAAACATTCATTTTCGTCTTTATATAGGTATTTATTCAAACACTCTTCCTTCGACAAGCGCGGATTCATGTTTTCTTACGTTGCAAATTTGTATAGCTTCCAATCTATCCACTTCTTGATCTACTTCTTAGTTGGGAACCACTTATTCAACATCACACATTCCTCAGATAGATCCCAGTCCTGGCAACAACACCATTTTTTGGCTTCAGGGGGTTTGGACCTAGGTTCAAAGTTAGCTACACCAACCAAAAAAACCCTACACTATTGGCCCTTTCAGCAACAACCCAAATAGTGCAGGCTGCAGTCTCACCCGAGGCAGTATTGGGTGATGACAGAACCAGGTATCTGTATCTATAGGTCTATGTGATGGGTTTCTATTACTTCTAGGGCTTTATTCCAACCTTTGCGAACCCTAACCCTTGAAAATGGAAATTACTGTAACTTACAGAAAACAGACCTATCTATGTGATGATTTCTTTAAACATTCATATCATCAAGTAAACTAACAGATCTACCAGTTTCGTGCATCTATTAGTGTTTCTTATGATAATTGCAATAAACAGAGAGAATTCACAGTAAATGTGGAAGTAAACATGAACGCATAGATACACATATATTGCAAAAAAATAGTCATTACTATGTTCAATTCTTTTGTTACAGACTATTTCTTCCCTGTGCACACAACTGCAAGGGCCTGAACACTCAGTTGCAGACATACCAAGGTCTCTGCACACACAGCTACAGGAGTTGTCCCCTTTGCCTAAGTATAGAAAACATACTCTTTTGACTTTGATTACTTGCCCATACATATATCTTTAATAGATAGCTTATCCTATTACTCTCTATGACTCATTTTTATACCATCTTTCATTACAATACCATGGTTCGTGAACCATGGGTGGATCATAAAACAACTTAACTTCTAACAAACTAAGGGGCTTTGGCCTTCCTAAAGACCCTTTGACAACCAATGGCCTTTGTGCTCCACTCCTCAAAATGTGGAGACTTTACAAAAATACAAAACTATTTTCAAAATTGACCCCAGGGGACCTTGTCCCAACATCTATCAACTCTTGTTGTCCGTCAACTGCCTTCTAATCTTGTAATAACTTCATGCAAGTCTGCATAAATGATTTTAACACTATGGGATCTGAATCCTGTGTCGCAGTAACTTCTTCAGGTTTCTCCTTTCGTGAGACTAGTGGCATCTGATTCTTAGATGTAGAAGCACCTGGATCCATAAACCTTTTTTTTGCCTCCACGAACGTCATTTTTTCTCTATGTAAATCAAACCCAACATTCTTCTCACCAGTTCTTCGAAACCATAATTTTGATGCTAGTTGTTTTCCTTCGACCTTGTCTTCACCAGTGGCTATACCACTTCGCGTGACTATATTGATACTAGGATTGTCTTTGTGTGGCTCAGATCTCATCATCTGAATATTTTGCATCAACTATTGGTTCTTCTTCTCCTGCATCTTTGCTATTAATACAGGGAAATCTTCTATAACATGATCAAATTACTGACAATACCACTTCACGTAGATCCAGCCTGACCTTTCTTAAACATTAATGTAAAGGCATAAACCCTTTTTTCACACAACAACACTTTAATCCAAGTCTGTAGCGATTTTAGGTACTTACCTCTTGGACCTTTCAAGAATAAACGTTTAGCGTCGCTATAAGACACAAATGTATCAATTGCAAATTCAGTGATGAAACCGACCAAGATACTACCAATCTAGTAATCAATAGCGCTTGCAACCTTATAATTAGATCCTTCAAGATGTTTGCCTAGTTATGGAATCCACACAATAGGATCATCGTGCTTCAAATTAGGTTCGTTATCCACTAATTTGGACAACCACTTGTGTAATTTGCAAGAGAACTTCAAAAAGAAAACTTTGTGCACTTCTGTGTAGAGATATCTATGTAACCACTTTTATTTTGATAAACGTGGATTCCTATTCTCTTGAGCTACAAACTCATGCAACTTCCGATCTATCCACTTCTTGATTTCTTTCTTAGTTGGTATCCACGGACACCACATCGCACTTCCCTCATATAGATCTCGGTCCCAACAACAGAACCATTTTTTGGCTTGAGGGGGCTTGGACCCAGGTTTAGAGTTAGCTTCACTAACCAACAAAACCCTACATTACCGGCCCTTTCGGCGAAAACCCACTTAACACAAGTTGCAGTCTCACCTAAGTTAGTATTGTGGGATGCTAGAACAAGGTTTCTACATCCATAGGGCTATCTGATGTGGGGGTAAGTTGCAGAAATTCCCACTATAGATCACCTGATAGTGCAATATACTAAAGAAAAATACTTGATCTACTTCTACAAACAAACTTGCGGAAGCTTAATCGATTATGAGCAAGATCAATTAGAACACATATAACAGAGAATGAGAAATCAATCACACATGAACACAGAATAATACTCTAGGGAAATCCATAGCTAAAAACCCCGATCTCTGTATTATCATACAAGTGGAAATATGTCCGGATTACACAAATCTTTAGCTCACAAGCTATCCAGCTCTCAGTACAATCCCTCAATACAGCTCACAGACTAAATAGACACAACATATGCCTTCCTCCAATCCTCCAAGCCTCATATTTTCTTGCATAGTTTCTCCTAGAATCCAATGCTACCACCTGTGTGAATTGGCCTCATCACACACTCATCAAACTCAGAAGTAACTGCGCAATCTCCAAGGAATGAATTCCTTCTACATCCAAGAGATATCCTTAATGGAATATTCCTGCAACTGATAGTACACTGTCCCATCATCTGATCTCAACTGGGTCTCTGACTAAACTGACATGCATGAGTTATTTATGAGAGAATATTCAGTTATCTGAACTGCAGCAGTTACATGCATGCATGCATTAACTAACTGAACTCACAATCATTTCAAAAAACTGTTTCAACTAATCTAACTGGACTTGACTCAGTTAACTGAGCTAACTAATTACAACTCAAAGTACAACTCATCTTGATCTCCTTTAATCAAGAGATAACTTGCTCAATCAAAGGGGAAACTGTTCCATGTCTTCACATAGACTTCATGTTTGATTTTCTATAACTAATTAACTCAAGATGAATTAATTAATTAATTTACAAATAACTGCTAAGATCAAAGTCGAATTTTAATTCTCAATTTTAGTTTAGGGACTAACTAAAATTGAAATGTATCCCGAAATGCTATTTTTAGCACTTCTATTTTTAGCATTTCTTGTTGCTATTTTCAACACTCCCTCTCAACAAAAGGGATTATAAGTCACCCCAATCCTATCCCTGTGGAACTCGAACTTGCATTTTGACAATGCCTTAGTCAAAATATCTACATCCTGTTCCTCGGTTGAAACATACAGCAACAACATGATCCTCTTCACCACACAGTCTCGAAGATGATTGTTATCAGGAAAACTAGTGTCCATTCAAAGCTACTAGTCCCACTAAGATGGGTAGCTATCTTAGAAACAAACTAACTAAAGTTACTTGTGTTTTCCTTTATGAGAGATAGATGACAGAAAAGCAGAGAGTACCAACCTCAATCTTTCGCTAGTCTCCTTGCTTGTTACCTCTCTCCTTTGATAGAGCTTTTGCCACTCCTTTCTCACTTATCCCACTTCAAAGAACACCTGTAGAGTCAAAGCAGAAAAATACCATCAAAGCATAGAGATCTATAACCATAAACAATGTAGGATCAAATGTACATTAACCATACAAATGCATATACAAATACAAGATTCAAAAATATACAAGCATATGGAGGAAAACTCAAATAGCTTTATTGATAGAAGTAGTAGAAGAGAGGATTACAACCAAGCTTTCTGATCCAACATCATCCTCCCAGCATGAAAGCCCTCTTCACCTTATACAAAGCAATATCACCCAACAATACAATGTCTTCAAAGAGAAACCAACAACACTTCCTTACAAATTACAAAATTCCAGCCTCTGGATCTCTAGGATGAGGGATCCATATATAGATGTTTGCAGGAGAGTGAGTCAGCTTCTGGGATTTTGATTAGTGTCATTTCACTGATATTTCTTGTTTCCACTTGGATATTTCATGATCTCTTACTCATCCCTGGGCGAATTCAGAGAGGCAAGTGTCATATGAGCAGTTTCTAGAAGATTCTTTGAGTTTCCACCTAGCAAACTGCTTCTGCCATTTGTCTACTCTCACTCATCGCACCCTATAGAAGGGATTTTTAGTATGCATCGCACCCCCCATGTGTAACAGGTGAGATGCATCGCACCCTCAGCATGGAGCAGTCTGTATGGTCCAGTTTTGACCAGTTCTGAGCAGTTTTTCAGGGAGAACTTCTAGGAAATGATGTAATCAGCTGACCTTGTTCCTTTAGGGTATGAAACAACACTTTTAGGGGTTTAGAAGCCCTTGGTTTATGGACATATGTGATTGGGGTTGCAGTGCCCAAATATGTCTATAATAGTTGCCCCCTAAAGCATGAGGTTGTAAATCTTCTGATGTCGGGTGAAATGCTTTATAATGAGGATCCGAGGTTTTTCGAACTGGAAGGTGACCTATAATAAGTTAAAATCCAATACATTATCTTCATAATATTTTCATGATCTAGCTGAGGCGGGCATTCCCATGCTCATCTTTATAAATTCATATTCATGTACATAGGACAAACAATCTTCTATGTGGCAGACTGATGATTCTGGTAGAGCCATCATCCCTTAGTTTGGATGATTATCTGTGCAGTAATGATGTACATTTGATGTCTTTATTTCCCTGAATATATCACAGCCCGGATGGATGAAACTAGATCTGGGGTCTTCAAACTCATTCAATCTTTGCCCGAAGTACAAGTTGATCCATGTGAAAAGATGTTCTGATGTCGAACATGGAAAGACATAGCCTGATTATTAGCCAATGACGTAAGCTGTTAATAGGCGTGAGAGGAATCACTGATAATGATGATGACCCTCAAGGTACTATAGTACAATTCACGTGGTGTGAATACATGAGTTGATGTCAAACACCACGCAAAATATTTCGGTCAAAGGCCATTGATGTAAACCTGTCACTGGAAGTGAGAAACTTGCCATTGAGGCATGCAAGCTTCAAAGTACTGAAAGGGTTGTTCCTAAGTCAACTTCTTGGATAATGAGCTGATGTCGACAAGAAGTGACCCGTCGTAGGAGGGCCTTAATGAATCCCACATCTACGACACGGAATGGAGCAAATGATTTTGTGGAGGTGAAAACGATCTGATGATACAAGGTTCAGGGTGGCGATCATGAAAGAATGGAGCGTTAAGGTATTGCAGCGGATGAGGCATTAGCTAGGTTGGTGAATTCTCTGAGTGACTTCTCTTGAACATATCGGCGACACTGAAATGGATTGGTAGCGTTAACCCCAAGATGGATGGTACGGAGGACCAATGGTGATATGACCGGTGAACGGAATACCCAACCCGACTCAATCATGGTGATGGAGTGAAAGTGTCATGTTCAAGAGCGACCTGTTACCAATGAAGGTATTCAAGTTTTCTTCCATTTTTCCCCAGTCATCGCTGACCAATACCTCTTTATTTTTGTCAAGCTTAAGGAGGATAACATATGCTTGTTCTATAATTTTCCCTTCAGGCAAACCTGTCGCTATGTTTTAATGAGCCTAGCGACAGTGAAACTCGCTCTTATCTGCATGGAAAAGTTTGTTGCTATTGTTTTAACGAGTTTAACGACAAAGATAACTTGGTCCTTTTCAATTTTAGAGAGTCTAAAAAGAGACGTAAAGGCAACTCTAGTAGTCCTTTTTCGTAATATAATCCCTTAAGTCTGAAAAAGTATAAAATAATATGAAAGGGATGACTTTTTGATAGTTTTAACGAGCCGAACAAGACAAGTGCTCGATCTTTTTGTGTAATGATCCCTCAGGTCCAAAAAGATTAAAATCTAGAGGAGGGATGGCACTTCTGATCGCTTTAACGAGCTGGAGAGGCCAATTTCTTGGCAATATTTTCATATTTTACGAGTCAGATGAAAAGAGCTTAAAGGAGACTCATTTTTTGAGGAACGAGTGATGTTTTTGGATAGCAACTGGTTCCAAGTAAGGTTTGGAACTTTTCAATCACGGCAGTGTAAAGAAGGTGGCTAATAGAATCACTCGTCGCAGCTGTTCCTCAAAAATGGTAAACAATCAAATGGAGGCGTATGATCGGCTAAAAAAGAGTGGAGGTGATGGTAAGAACACAACCAAGGTTCAAAAGCTGATAATTATGCGATCACAATGGTTATTTACCGAAGGTGGGTTCATTTTTTAATGAGCTTGAACTTTGGGGGAACATTTGCTCATTGCTAGGTTTATTTTTTAACAAGCTTGAACTTCGCGTAAAACTGCTCGTGCCAATCGTATAATAAGGATGTCTCATCGATAGGTTCATTTTTTAGGGAGCTTGCCCCATTCGAAACTTTGCTCCGAAGCCTTTTGTTATGCAAGCTAGGAACGACCAACCTATGAGTTTAAAGGGTTGAGAGCCCACAAACTAAGAAAATAAATGGTCAAACGAAATAGAGCCTCTAGGTTACCATACGGAAGTTCTTGCATTAACAAGATTGTTCCATTCGCGTAGAAGATAAAACACTTCCTTGGTGATGTCCATCGAAATGGAAAAAGGTGACTATTGTAAATGCCAATTAGATAACCTTTGATGGGGGAATCCTTTTCCAGTCTGTTCCATTTTCCTAAATGGACAAGATAGTCGGACTAGTCATATTCCTACGCAGAAACCTACCTTATATCTGGGGTTTTCCTGTTGAAGCAGACCAGGGCACATGCCTCCTGGGTTTCGGTCACAATCACCGAATCACTTGCACTCATCAGGTGGATGGACTGGAGATTGATGAGACATTCCTTGTGCAAAAAGACCAGTTAGGGACAGCATTTGACTAATAGTTGTGTTTGAACTAGGGAATGAAAGCTGGTTAACTAGGTGGACCACTCTGCCTTCATGCGGAAAACACATCACTTGAAAGAGTGAGGAAACAATGGCTCCCATGCTATAAATGTAGTCATGCCCAAGGAGTAGATTGTAACCTAGAGGCCCTTGGACTACCATCACGTTTATATGAATGGTTTCCTTCTCAAAGTTATAGGCAAATTTGAAGGATCCCTAACGGTTCACAGTTTCCTTTGTTGAAGCCTGTCAGATTTCAAATCTCAGGCAGAAGCGATGGCGAACCAAGCGTTTTCCAAGAAGTTGAGGAAAGGATACTCACATGAGCTCCTTCATCTATGATAGTACCAACCTTGATCATTCTGTAAGCTTGTACTATGATTCGGAATGGTACATTAGATGGTAGGTGGGGTCTTCCTAGTAGATTCCAATTGAAGGAAATGACTAGATTTCTTGGAGGGACCGAATAAATGGCCGGATAAATCTCTGACGAACTTCCTTCCTGTGGTAAAGGAACAAGTAGATTGCCCCCATATTCATCGGATTCCGTTTTAACGAAAAGAATTTGAATGGTGTCGTTCTCATTCTCTTTGGTGACAATATCATCTAAAGGTGGACCTTCTGAAGACAAGATTGGCTCGACTGCCATCTTGACCTATTGACTTTGGTCCGGTGTGGACTCAGAGGGTTTATCTTCAATGATAGGTGCTTTGACCGACAACAAAGGTGTGTCAGTCAGATTTTCAACTAGCGATGGACTCAGCAAGAGTTTCTTGTATCCAAGAGGAAGTCGCTATGGTGAAGCAGGATGATTATCCAAGACTCTTTTAGCTTCGTCCGGGAAAGGACAACGGTGGAGGGCATGATCACCTTCAGACAGTCTAAAAGGAAATTTAGATCTTCCTTTCTGTCCATTGACTTCATTTTCACTAGTTGATGGTGTGCTCTCAACATGATCGTCAGAGGTTGAAGACACCGAATTGTGTAAACGAGGAGACCAGTCCCTCAAGATCTGCGGGATGTAGGGACAATCTCAATGATAGTGGTCTCCCTTGCAAATGACATATGGAGATTTAGGTTTCGAAGGTGTAGTGTGTGGATTTTTTCCAGGCACTACATGGTTGCCGCCTTTCATCGTTGGCTTCTTCTTATTCTTCTCCTTCCCTTTCTTCTTCTTCTCAGTTACTTGGTTTTTAGTGTTGCTAGTTTCACCAAGCGAAGAGGAAGAAGGAGAGGGAGAAACAAATGAAGTAGAAGGTGGGGGAGCGACTTTAGGATCATCTAGTTGTTGATTTGATTGTTGAGGAATTGCGGTGTTTTGAACAACAGTGATCGAGAAAAGCCATACTGGCAGGCCAATTGTGAGTCTCGGAAGGGACAATGTGGCCATGTATGAAGAACCAACATCCCCCCAAGAGGAAAAGGGACTAGGATTTCCCCCAAGGGGAAATCCTTGATTGGTAGACTCCATTTTCTCAACCTAAGACCAACGAGGGAATAGTGGCGTTATTCTGATTAAAATAAATTTTATGACGCTTTGACACAACTTGCTTTTTCAATTTTTAAGAGTCGAGAAAAAGCTAAAGATGACTCTAGTCACCTTCAATTTTTAATGAGCCTAAAGTGACAAGTTCTCAGATGGAGCTTTTCTTTTAAGGAGTCTAAAAAGGAACAAAAGTGACTACTTTGGAACTCTAGACAGAGGGATTACCAAACAAATTGCAAAACTGCAGAATACTTTTTACGGTACGGTAGTCAATCTTCCTGAATGCTGTCTTTAGTGCGTTGCGATCGATAGGGCGGCAGACACGGCTTCATAAGGATAAAGGATGTAGCCTATTGTGGTCTCCCAATATATACTCGAAAGTACATGGGAGCACAAGTCCGTACTGGCACTTGTCATCTCAAAGAGGAGGAATCACCCAACCTACGATTAAAGCGATAGTTACCAGCTTTACAAAGCCGGAATACGTCTCTAGCCTAGACTTCTAAATGTTGTGTGTTAGGTTCCAAAGCATTTTCATGTTCATTGAGGTTTATTTTATAGTTGATCTTTCTTAAGAATTTTTCCTTTAAGGTTCACCAGTGATGTAGATATACAATTCCTAAATATGCAATCTAAGATGATAAACAGTCGTTTACTTTCTTTTTACAATGAAAATCCTAGCTACTAAGGAAATAGAAATGAAATTCTTTCAACATAGAGCAAAGAGCACACACTAGATGCACTTTTCCTAAACCAATTTCAGCATGCAGTCTAAATGCAAATTCACATGCATGTATTGTTTTTCAGTTTCCTTAATGTGAGAATGACAAAAGGAAAACTAAGTACAGATCTGAACTATCTTCTTTCAAAGTGACAGTACTAACAATTTTCTCTTCAAAAAACGAAAGAAAGGCTAAGATGACACTTTGCGATTTCGAATTCAAAAAACGAAAGGAAGACTAAGATGACACTTTGCGATTTCGAATTCAAAAAATGAAAGGAAGACTAAGACGACACTTTGTGATTTCGAATTTAAAATTGCTTTCGACACTTGAAATACTATTAATTCAAATCAAATACAATGGAAAAAGTGTAATCGACTATCTAAAAGAGGAAGACTTTATGACACTCTTTTTCTTGACTGAAAACGACACTTGCGACACTTTCAAATCAAAAGACGACAGTTCGATTAAGCTACTATTTGCAAAGGAGAACTGTAAATGATGAAAAATACATAAAAACATTCACAATTCCTTCTGATGGAGGCTAAAATAATGCAAAGGAAGAAGGTTTCAACAGTGATATACTGATCATAGATAGCAAAACTACTGAATAAAGCTGAAGACAATGAAGAAAAAACCAAAATCTGGAGGCAGAAACAGTCTTAGTCAATCATCGCACCTGTAACATAGGGAAACAGGGATGCATCTCACCTGCAACACATGGGAGGTGCGATGCATCTAGATTTCCAATGAGTGACAGCGCGATGGTCCAGGGATGAGACTAGGCTTGGTTTTCACTCACAGTTTGCAAGTAAGTTTAGGGATTTACGCTAAGCTAATGATAGTCAATAAACACAAAGTATAGGGGTTGATCTAATAAGGTGATTTGAGCTACCACCAGGGCACTTAGGATGTTTGCAAGTTAGATGTTCAGTTCATAAACCAACCCGGAGATTGACTGAAGCAGCGTTGATCTACTTTGCGGTTGCATAGGAAAATCAATTCGAAGGCTAGCTGGCTTAAATTCAGGCTTCGTCTGTGGTTTATAAAGCAAACAACAGTAACAAAACAAACAAACTATTCACTCCCCAGTGGAGTCGCCATTTTGTTATCAGGAAAACTAGTGTCCATTCAGAGCTGCTAGTCCCACTAAGACGGGTAGCTATCTTAGAAACAAACAAACTAAAGTTACTTTTGTTTTCCTTTATGAGAGATAGATGAGAGAGAAGCAAAGAGTACCAACCTCAATCTTTTGCTAGTCTCCTTGCTTGTTTCCTCTCTCCTTTGATAGAGCTTTTGCCACTCCTTTCTCACTTATCCCACTTCAAAGAACACCTGTAGAGTCAAAGCAGCAAAATACCATCAAAGCATAGAGATCTATAACCATAAACAATGTAGGATCAGATGTACATTAACCATACAAATGCATATACAAATACAAGATTCAGAAATATACAAGCATATGGAGGAAAACTCAAATAGCTTTATTGATAGAAGTAGTAGAAGAGAGGATTACAACCAAGCTGTCTGATCCAGCATCATCCTCCCAGCATGAAAGCCCTCTTCACCTCATACAAAGCAAGATCACCCAACAATACAATGTCTTCAAAGAGAAACCAACAACACTTCCTTACAAATTACAAAATTCCAGCCTCTGGATCTCTAGGATGAGGGATCCATATATAGATGTTTGCAGGAGAGTGAGTCAGCTTCTGGGATTTTGATTAGTGTCATTTCACTGATAGTTCTTGGTTCCACTTGGAGATTTCATGATCTCTTACTCATCCCTGGGTGAATTTAGAGAGGCAAGTGTCATATGAGTAGTTTCTAGAAGATTCTTTGAGTTTCCACCTAGCAAACTGCTTCTGCCATTTGTCTGCTCTCGCTCATCACACCCTACAGAAGGGCTTTTCAATATGCATCGCACCCCCCGTGTGTAACAGGTGAGATGCATCGCACCCTCAGCATGGATCAGTCTGTATGGTCCAGTTTTGACCAGTTCTGAGCATTTTTTTAGGGAAAACTTCTGGGAAATGATGTAATCAGGTGACCTTGTTCCTTTAGGGTATGAAACAACACTTTTAGGGGTTTAGAAGCCCTTGTTTTATGGACATATGTGATTGGGGTTGCAGTGCCCAAATATGTCTATAACAATGATGATACCAGATATCTATGTGCTTGGACCTATCATGAAATACTGGATTCTCAGAGAGTTTGACACAACTCTGATTATCGTAATAGATCACTGTTGGATCCATCCTCTGACCAAACAATCACACTAGAATCTTCCTCATCCAAATGGCCTCACATGCTGCCTGACTGGCAACCATGTATTCAGCCTCTACTGAGCTATGTGCAATTGACCTCTTTTTCCTACTGTACTAGGAAATTGCAGCTGAACCAAGGTTGAAGATTCCTCCATAAGTGCTCTTCCAGTCTTATGGACTCCCTGCCCAATCTGCATCTGTGAAGCCCTGAAGCTTCACTCCCTCTGTCCGTCTGTACCACAATCCATACTGAGATGTACCTTTGAGGTATCTCATCATATGCTTCGCTACCTTCCAAAACAGCTTGGTAGGCTGAACCATAGCTTGACTCAGCTAGTTCACCGCAAAGCATAAGTATGGTCGTGTGTTCACTAGATACACTAATGAACCCACCAGCTGTCGATAAATAGTAGCAGCTACTACCTCACCTGAAGTAGCATCCTCCCTCCTCCAGTTACCAACTAGAGGAGTCTGCATGGGCTTCCACTTCTCCATGTGGAATCTCCTGAGTATCTCATTGGCATACTTGCCTTGAGACACAAATACTTCCCCATCTTTTTGCCACACTTCCATGCCTAGAAAGTAGTGCATAAGCCCCATGTATTTCATCTCGAACTCTCTTGCAAGGTCCTCCTTGCAAGACTTGATCAACGGATCATCACCTGTCAGAATCAGATCATCCACATAAAGAACAATGATCAATGGCTTACCTTCTACCATGATGTGGTAAAGGTTCACATCTACTTCACTCTTGGTGAAGCCCAACCCGGTGAAATAGCTGTCGATCCTGGTGTACCAAGCACAGGGTGCTTGCTTCAGCCCATACAAAACCCTCTTGAGTCGGCACACATGCGACTCATGATCGAAGGTCTCAAAACCTTTCGGTTGCTCAAAGTACACCTCTTCCTCAATCTTCCCATTGAGGAACGCAGTCTTCACATCCATCTGATGGATCTTCCAACCCATCTGAGCTAATATTGCCAACATCAATCTGATAGATGAGTACCTTGCTACAAGAGAAACGGTCTCACCATAGTCGATCCCCTCGACCTATGAGAAACCACGGGCAACAAACCTTGCCTTATGTTTCTCAACACTGCCATCAGCTGCCTGCTTTACCTTGTAAAGCCATCAGGAACTCACCACTGACTTGTCCTAAGGCCTTGGGACAAAATCCCACACACTGTTCCGAATGATAGAGTCATACTCCTCTACCATAGCATCAACCCAGACTGGTTGCTGCACTACTTCCTCGAAAGAAGAAGGTTCGGTCTCTACACACTCCCCAACTAGGGCCATGTAACCAGTGTACCACTCGGGTGACCTCCTCTGTCTACGCTGAGAAGATGGTTGTCCCACATTCTCTCACGCATCCATCATCAACCTGTCAGCTTCCCTTGAGCATTTCTGCCCATCTCTGGAAGACTCAGCATAAGCAGATGTCTCCACTCTCGGATCCTTTGCATGTGGCTGCTCCGCATCAATTTGAGGCTCCTCCTCCTTAGGAACTAAAAGTTACTCCTCTACATGCAACTTGAGCTCCCTCTCAAGTGATACTCGCATGGCTTTCTGCTCGTCAAACTTCAGATCTCTGCATACCACTGTCCTCTGACTGGTAGGCAGGAACACCCAATAGTTGTGGGGTGTATCAATGTACCCCACAAGTATCCCCAACTCAGCTGTTGGATCTAGCTTCTTTCGGGCATCCTGAAGTGACTCACAACTGGTCGCTTCCCGAAAAAGGTTTCCATTGGTGTCTTCATCCCCAGTATATGGTGTGGGCTTCTGTTCTGCAAGTATACTGTTGTATTGCATGCCTCAGCCCACAAATGAAGTGGTAGGCTTTGGTCATGCAACATCGCTCGAGCTGCTCCCACAATCGATCTGTTCTTCCTTTCAGCCACCCCATTCTGTTGTGGGTTATGGGGTGTCGTCAACTCCCGTTCGATTCCTTATGCTACGTAGAAGTCTTTAAAATGTTGGGAGACATAATCTCCACCATTGTCGCTACGCAAGGCCCTTATTTTCTTTCCAGATTCTTTCTCTGCCAAGGCTTTAAACTCACAAAACCTTAAGAAGGTCTAATCCTTCTTTTGCATAAAGTAGATCCAACATCTACGAGAAAAATCATCAATAAAAATAACATAGTACCTTTGTTCAGCGGTGGAGGCTGTAGAGAATGATCCACACACATCTGTGTGAACTCACTCCAGGATTGCTCCAGCTCTACTGTATCGATCCTAAAAGGAATATTTCGCATACTTACCCAAGGTACAACCTTTGCATGTATCCATCTAGTCCATTTTTCCCTTGGGAAGTCTGGTAGAAATCTGTTGCATGATCTTCAGGGCCCCATGGTGCAAGTGGCCCAATCTTCTATGCGATAGCTCGCCAACATCTTGGCTCTGCACCAACTCATCTTTGGAACTCAATGTAGCACAGTCGTCTACCTCTAGCTTGTAGAGATTCTTTACTCAAATCCCAAACCTCTTGGTTTGTCCAGTGCCGATATGCCTCAGGAATACCTTTCCTTTACTAAAGACCACATCATAGCCTTTGTCTTCTAGCATAGCAACGGACACAAGATTCTTCTTCAGACCCGGCACATACTTTACATCAGTCAGGGTGAGAGGCGCTCCATGCTCCCTCTGAAACGCAACTGTACCTTCACCTGAAACATGGTACTTTCCATCACCGCACATCTCGATCCGCATCTGGAGATCCTTCTCCTCCAAGGTACTGAAAAGATTCTTGTCGCCGGACATGTGGAAAGAGGCTCCATTGTCTAAGTACCAAACACATCCCACCATGGATGAAACCATGCATGCGATGAGAGAGAAATCCAATTCGAACTGTGAGGCCAGTGCCTCACCATCTGATCCCTTCGAGGATCCCTTCTTGGATTTCTTTTGTGGACAATTCGTAGCATAATGGCCCACCTCATGACAATGAAAGCATCTCACTTTTGATTTGTCAAACTTCTTCCCACCATGGGAAGAACTGGATTTGGAATGGGATGCCTTTCCTTTCCCTTTCCTCGCCTTACATGCTAAGGCTAGATTTTCTTCATCACCTTGCTTTGATGAAGATCCATCTCCGGTGCTTCTTCTTATCTCCTCCTGCATTAGATCCGACCAAAGTCATTCCCAATCTAGCAGTTTCTCTCTTCCATTTACCGAGTCTTGGTAGCTATGCCAGCTCTTAGGAAGACTGAGGAGAGCAAGACTCACCATGTCATCATCGACTGTCGTGATCCCTACACTTCCAAGCTCATCCCTGCAGGTGGTGAGCTTGTTCAGATATGTAGAGATTGTGTCACCCTTTTCACACTTGATTTTCTGAAGCTTTTCTTTCAGCGCCAGCTTCCTCTGATCACTGCTGTTCTGATATAGATCTTTCAATATTTTCCACATTGAAAATGGTGTCTCCTTCCCATGGAGGCTCAACACAATGTGGTCTCGAACTCCCTCCAGGAGGATTCTCCTCACTCTAGCCACATTTCTTCCATTCCACCAATTCTTAGGCATTAGCTGCTGCTAGCTTGGGGACTTCTTGATCAATGAAGTCCTTTAGACCATTGTCCTCTAATACCACTTCCATGTGATCCTTCCAGGCTATATAATTCGAGCTGCCATCAAGGGCATACTCGAGTCTTAAACCGTTGAATGCCATTCGTGAAATTTGAGATGTGATAAGAATTTGAATTCTATAATCAAGAACTTCAAACTTAGAACTTCTCCCTTCTTTGTATATTGTTCTTCACTTTGATCACCTTTGCTCTGATACCATATAGAAATTCCCACTGTAGATCACCAAATAATGCAATATACTAAAGAAAAATACTTGATCTACTTCTACAAACAAACTTGCGAAAGCTTAATCAATTATGAGAAACATCAATTAGAACACATATAACAGAGAATGAGAAATCAATCACACATGAACACAGAAGAATACTCTGGGGAAAGCCACAGCTAAAATCCCTGATCTTTGTATTATCATACAAGTGGAAATATGTCCGGATTACACAAAGCTTTAGCTCACAAGCTATCCAACTCTCAGTACAATCCCTCAATACAGCTCACAGACTGAATAGACACAACATATGCCTTCCTCCAATCCTCCAAGCCTCCTATTTCCTTGTGCAGTTTCTCCTGGGGTCCAATGCTTCCACCTGTGTGAATTGGCCTCATCACACACTCATCAAACTCAGAAGTAATTGTGCAATCTCCAAGGAATGAATTCCTTCTACATGCAAGAAATATCCTCAATGGAATATTCCTGAAACTAATAGTACACCGTCCCATCATCTAATCTCAACTGGGTCTCTCACTGAACTGACATGCATGAGTTATTTATGAGAGAATATTCAGTTATCTAAAGTGCAACAATTACATGCATGCATGCATTAACTAACTGAACTCACAATCAGTTCAACAAATTGTTTGAACTAATCTAACTAGACTTAACTCAGTTAACTGAGCTAACTAATTACAACTCAAAGTACAACTCATCCTGATCTCCTTTAATCAAGGGATAACTTCCTCAATCAAAGGGGAAATTGTTGCATGTCTTCACATAGACTTCATGTTTGATTTTTTACAACTAATTAACTCAAGATGAATTAATAATTATTTTACAAACAATTGCTAAGATCAAATTCGAATTTTAATTCTCAATTTTAGTTTAGGGACTAACTAAAATTGGAATGTATCTTGAAATGCTATTTTTAGCACTTTTATTTTTAGCATTTCTTGTTGCTATTTTCAACATAAGTCGTTTCTTTAGTTTAAGGCTTGATTTGACCTTCACGAACACTTGTCCTCAAAACAAAACAATTTCCAATTAAATAAAGTTATGAGCTTCGCCTAAGGGTCTAATCATGCATAAAATAACATATAACAATAATTAAGACAATAATACAAATAAATGGCTTTCAACTGAGCATAAATACAGAAAACACATAAGTATACAGTTCAAACTCAAAATTGCTTCAAATACTATTTTTATTCTAGATCTTCAATACATACACTTTTCAGACCCTTCATACATAGCTGCAAGGGCCCGAGCACTCAGCGCCGAACTTACCAAGGTCTTTGTGCACATAGTAGCAGGAGCCTTCCCCTACACCCAAATACAAAATACTACACTCTAAAGACAAGTATCACTCATAACACCACATATTCTATTTTTCTTAGACAAGTTAAGACACCTCTTTATATACATTTTCCTATTACAATACCATGGTCCGCAACCCATGGGCGGAGCTCAAAACGATACAAAAACAAAGGGGCTTTGACCTTCCTAAAACCCCTTGACTCCTAGTGACCTACATGATCCGCTCCTTAAAATGCAGAGGCTTTTACAAAACTTAGTCAAAATTGGACCTAGGGGACCCATCCCAACTCTACGACAACAAAGCCAAGGAGTTTTATGAGCTAAAAATATGATCAATAATAGATGAGGAGTATATGACCAAGTTCTTGGAGCTATTGAGGTATGTATTGTATATTAAAGATGAGAAGGCTAAAGTTTACAGATTTGTTAGTGGATTGCAATTAGCATTTAGAGATTGGATTGAGTATGATGAACCTCAGTTACTTGAAGAAGTTATTGGGAGATTGAAGCACTATTATGAGTAGTCAAATCGTAAGACAAAATCACAGTAGGGCTAGAAAGGGAAAGACAAAGCTAAAGGTAAATGGAAACCGAAAAGAACAAGACCTCAAGATGCACGTGAGAAAGAAAATTTTGCACCTAATAAGAAGTTCAACGTAGTTAGACAGGGACATGGGTCACAACCTGGAGGGTAGTAGAATAGAGGTGATGGTATGGGACCGTTGCAGTGTTGGATATGTGGCAAGGAGCATCTCAAGAGAGATTTTCCACAGTATCAGGGTGGTAGGCCTCATATCTATAGTGCACAGGAGGCACAGACTGTTGGGGATGTTGGGCAAAGTATTCCTCATATCTATGCAACATTAGATAACAAGCAAGATGATCATTAGGAAACATGGTAAGCTTTGTGCTCAAGTTGTTTCCATTTTGATTGACCTCGGATATAATTATAGTTATGTTAGTCCAGACCTATTGGATAAGTTTGGTTTGAATAAAGAAGTGCATGAAGAATGTTGATTAGTGCAGTTGGCTACAGTTACAAATAAGAGAGTGTATCACTGGGTAAGTGTTTGTGCAGTCGAGTTGAATGGTATGCCTACCCTAGCACATTTGAATGTATGGTCGTTGGGATCGTATAATATTCTTTTGGGTATGGAGTGGTTGTATCTTCGTAGGACCAAAGTGTTAGAAAATTATATATTACAGAGCAATGATACACATAAAATATTGTAGAAACACAAACACAGAAAACACATAAAACAAGAGAGACAAAGATATACGTGCTTCATTCAATTTTGGGCTACGTCCATGGAGAAACAACCATTCCTTCATTTTATATTGTCCAACAAAATGAAGAAATACAACGTACAGTAGATTCATTGTAATTTCCCCTTCACTCTCACACAGACTCCTCTCTCTTTCTCGCTCAGAATACACATATACACACCCGCCATAAAATTCCCTCATATATAGTGATGGGTTTCCTTCTAGGGGAGAAAAGACCCTAAATTAAACATAACTTCTATCATCAGATAATTTTCCTAATGAACAACCCAGATTGACTACGAAATTACAATATTTTACAAGGCAATTTCACATCTATTTTTAGCTTCAAGGGCACTGCCCCCGAACCGTTGTTGGCCCCAAGATCCCCCAGATGGTGGGGATGGCCCCTCCTGAACCCCCATGGGAGGGACAAGTCCCCCCCGCGTGGAGGGGTGTATAGTCTTCTTGGGGTATACATCTGGCTAAAACAAATACCTCTGAATCAGGAAGATAATCAGGCTCCACACCCAACACAAAGTGGATTGTTATGAAAAGGCCATTGAGTGCTTGGATGACAATGGAGAAAAAAGAGTCTTGCAGGGTAAGAAGAAGGAAACATTAGTTATAATGCTGACAACTATGCAGGAAAAGTGCAGTCACAGAAAAGGGTGTGTGTTATTTGCAGTGCATATTTCTAGTGATAAAGGCAAGGATGTTGAGGATGCGGAGGTATTGAGTAGGTACCTGATCTTACAATAGTTTCAGGATGTGTTTACAGCAGATATTTCAAAGTTGTCACCTCACAGAGAAGTGGAATTTTTCATTGAGTTGGTACCAAGGGTAACACTAACATCGAAGGAACCATACAGTATGATCACACTAGAGTTAGTAGAGTTGAAGCTATAGTTGAAGGAAATTCTTGATAAGGGATACATTAGGCCAAGTGTATCACCTTGGGGTGCTTCGGTATTGTTTGTGAAGAAGAAAGATGGTACTATTAGGTTATGCATTGATTACAAGTAGTTGAAAAAGGTTACCATGAAGAACAAGTATATGTTGCCGAGGATTGATTACTTGTTCGATTAGTTGAAGGGAGCAACAATGTTCTCGAAGATTGACTTGAGATCAGGATACCATTAAGTATGCATTAAAGAAGAGGACATCTACAAGACTGCTTTCCAGACCAGGTATGGAGATTATGAGTTTGTTGTAGTTCCATTTGGTTTTCCTAATGCTCCAGCTACCTTTATGTGATTGATGAATGTTGAAAATAGCAACAAGAAATGTTAAAAATAGAATCTACAATATTCCAATTTTAATTTGTCCTTGAATTAAAATTGTGAATTAAATTCGAATTTAGTCTAACCAGCTGCTTGAAAAATAATTAATTAATTCATCTTGAGTTAATTAGTTGGAAAAATTCAAGCTAGAAGTCTTTGTGAAGTCATGCAACAGTTATCCCTTAAATTAAGGAGATTATCCCTTAATTAAGGAGATAAGGATGAGTTATAATTGAGTTGTAATTAGTTAGCTCAGTTAACTGAATTATGTCCAGTTAAATTAGTTCCAAATAGTTTGAGGAACTAATTGTGAGTTCAGTCAGTTAATACATGCATGCATCAAAGTAGTGTACTCCATATAACTGAAGATTCTCTCATAAATAACTCATGCATGTCTATTTAGAGAAAGACATAGTTGAGATTAAAGACAGGGACAATGTACTATCAGTTGCATGAGTTTTCCTATAAAGGAAACTCATCCATGCAGAAGGAATAAGGTTCCTTGAGGATTGCGCAGTATTACAGTGTGTAAGAGCAGTGTTCCACTTGGTGAGGTGAGAATCATCCACTAGGAACAGTGCAAGGAAATAGGAGCTTGGAGGGCAGAGAGGAAGACTTGTGAGAAGCCAGGTTTTCCAGTGAGCATCCAGGAGGATTGTACTGAGAGCTAGCTAGCTGTGAGAGCTAAGGCTTTGTATAATTCTAATGTATTTCCACCTTGTATGATAATACAGATAGTGAGGTTTTTAGTTGAGGCTTTCCCCTGAGTATTCTTATGTGTTTCATGTGCATTGATTCTTCTTCCGGTTATATGTGTTCTACTTGATCTTGCTCAAATCTATTAAGCTTCCACAAGTTTGATTGTAGAAGTAGATTAAAGTATTTTTCTTTAGTTATATTGCATTATCAGGTTAATCTACAGTGAGAATTTCGACAATGAATAGTGTGTTGTGTCCTTATCTGGACAAGTTTGTTATTGTATTCATTGATGACACCTTGATATATTCTAAAAATGAGGAAGAGCATGTCGAGCACTTAGCAACAGTATTGAGATTGTTGAGAGAGAATCAGTTGTATGCTAAGCTCAATAAATGTAGTTTCTTTTAGATAGAGGTACATTACTTGGGACATGTTGTTTCCAAGGAAGGCATAGCAGTGGATCCATAAAATATAAGGGTTGTCATGGAGTGGGCAGCTCCTAGAAATGTGGATGAGGTAAGATCATTTATGGGACTAGTAGGTTATTATAGGAGGTTCATCAGTAACTTCTCTCGCATTGCATATCTTATCATGTCACTGCAGAGGCAAGGTAAGAAATTTGAATGGACAGAGGAATGTGTAGCAAGTTTTGAGCAATTGGAGTAGTTGTTGACGAATTCTCCCATGTTAAAGATTAGATATCCAGGCAAAGGGTTTGTGGTGTGTACAAATTCTTACAAGAGAGGACCTGGTGGAGTCCTTATGCAGGAAGGACACATAGTGTGCTATGTCATGGAAATTGAATGAGCATGAGAAAAATTATCTCACACATGATCTAGAGCTGGTGGCAATCATCCATGCATTGAAGATGTGAAGGCACTATCTTCTTGGCAGGAGGTTCCTATTTATGAGCGATCACATTGGATTGAGATATTTGTTTGACCAAAAAAATATGAATGCCAAGAAAGTTAGATGGTTGGCCACGATAAGTGATTTTGACTTTGAGATCAAATACATTAAAATTAAAGAGGATAGGGTTACAGATGCTCTTAGCAGGAGGATACATGTGAATCACATAGAAGCTATGAGTTGTTATGGATAGACTTATAGGATAAGATCTTACGGGCAAGACAACAGGATGGCAAGTACATGGAGCTTATGCACATGTTACAGCATGGTATAGATGGTTAGGATGTGGACTATCACCTTAGACCAGATGTTTTGATCATATTTAGAGACAACATATATGTGCAAGAAAATCATGATCTCAAGAATATTATCTTGAGGGAATTTCTGTAGAAATTCCCACCTGTAGATCACCTGGTAATGCAATGTACTAAAGCAAAACACTTGATCTAATTCTACAAAAAATTTAGTGGAAGCTTAATCGAACACGAGCAAAATCAATAAAAACACATATAACTGATAAGAAGGAATCAATCACACATAACACAGAAGAATTTACCCAGGGAAAGCCTCAGCCTAAAACCCCAACTTTGTATTATCATACAAGTGGAAATATAGTCAGTATTACAAAAATAATCAGCTCAAAAGTTATCCTGCTCTCTCTGCAATACCTTTGCTGCTCATAGACAGTCAAAGGCCTCTATCTAACCTCTGGTATGCCCTCCAAGCCTCCTATTTCTTTGCGTAATTTTGATTGGGGTCCGGTGCAGCCACTTGTGTGAATTGGCCTCTTCACACACTCACTAACCTCTGATCCAACTAAACAGTCCTGAAGGAGATAAAGCCTCTTCATGGATGAGCTTCCTTTATAGGAAAAATATGCATCCAACTGATAGTACATTGTCCCTTCTCTGATCTCAACTGGGTCTCTATCTGAATTAACATGCATGAGTTATCCATGAGTGAATACTCAGTTATTTGAAATACAGTAGTTACATGCATGCAAGCATTAACTAACTGAACTCTCATTAATTTAACAAACTGTTAAATTAATCTAACTGGACTTGACTCAATTAACTAAGCCAACTAATTACAACTCAATATTACAACTCATCCTTATCTCTTTAAATAATGGATAAATTCCTCAATTAATAGATAAACTGTTGCATGTCCTCACATAGACTTCAAGTTTGATTTTCCTTAACTAATTAACTCAAGATGAATTAATTAATTAATTTACAAACTATTGTTAATATCAAATTCGAATTTTACTTCCTATTTTTAGTCCAGGGTCTGACTAAAATAGGAATCCATCCTAAACTGCTAAAAATAGAATGCTATTTTTAGCACTTCCATTTTTCATTCCTATTGCCCAATCTAGCACTGGTACCCAAATTGCTATTTTTAGCAGTGCTATTTTTACCACTTCTATTTTTATCATTTCTTGTTGCCATTTTTCAACACTCCCTCTCAACAAGAAAGGCTTCTTCTCAAACCCGATCTTGTACCTTTGGAATGTTCTGCATGCAACACTTCTACCAAGTGTGGTTGCTCCAGCAACTCTCGGAACCAAAAAACTCCCAACTGACCTCTCTGTTGAGCTAGAAACATACTCTGATGTTGAAGCTCTACCTGCTATTGACAAGTGCTCCCTCTTTGACCCTCGCGCTAATGCAACATCTCCATGCATCTCGCACCGCTGCACACCTCTCTGTGCCATCCTGCACTCGTGCAACACACTTGTGCCTCTCGCATTGCTGCAACCTGCTAGATCTGTGTTGTCTTGGGATTCCTGCACTGTAGCTCTCTCTGCCACTCCATCCGCATCTATCTCTACCTAATCAATCAGTCCTACTACTCCTCATTGGAGCTCCTGTAGCAAAGTCGAATCAAAGAGGATGGGTACCTCAAGTATCCTGCCCCTCCTCCTTGGGACAATCACTCCACATCGCCCCACCTCCTACCTGGAGGTATGGCTGCATGTGATCCCTCAGCTCACCTGGCTCGAAGTTTCCCCCTACTGGAGGTCTCTGCATGAGTATATGTCTCTACTCGATCTTCTCTTAGCTTCCCCTGTTAGGGCTGCTCCACAACCTCCTGAAGCTGCTGCACCAATCGTGGCTCTTCCACAATCGTCTGAGACTTCTTCTAGCACTGCATGTTGAGAGGTAATATACTCTCCCTCTCAACCACCAAGTCTCCATCAGTTGACTTGCTGCTCAAGGATTTGCATGCATCTTGAACCTCAAGAGCATACAGGTTCTTGACTTGTGAACCGATCTGCTTCACCTGTCTAGTGATGATGTGTCTAAGGAAAACCTTTCCCTTACTGAAGACTACATCATAGCCTCTGTCTTCCAGCATCGTGATCAACACCAAGTTTCTCTTCAGTCCTGGTACATACTTGACATCGGTCAAGGTAAGGCGAGCTCCATGCTCCCTCTGAAAAATAACCGTGCCTACACCTGAGACACTATACTTTTCATCATTACCCATCGCTATGAGTATCTGGAGATCTTTCTCCTCCAAAGTACTAAACAAAATCTTGTCGCCAGTCATGTGGAAAGAAGCTCCACTGTCAAGAAACTAACCACCTCCCACCATGGATGAAACCATGCATGCGAAGAGTGTGAAATCCAACTCAAACTGTGAAGCAAGTGCCTCACCTTCAGATCCTTCCCCGGATCCCTTCTTGGATTTCCTCTGTGGACAATTTGTAGCAAAATGGCCCACCTCATGACAACGAAAGCATCGCACTTTCGATTTGTCAAACTTCTTCCCACCATGGGAAGAACTAGATTCGAAAAGAGAAACCTTCTCCTTCCCCTTCTTTGCCTTACTCGCTAAGGCACAGTTTTCTTCATCCTCCATGGATGAAGAACCATCTCTGGTGCTTCTTCTTATCTCCTCCTGCATCAAATCCAACCAAAGTCGTTCCCAATCTGGCAGTTTCTCTCTTCCATTAACTGAGTCCTGGTAGTTATGCCAGCTCTTAGGAAGACCGAGGAGTGCAAGACTCACCATGTCATCATTAGCTGTCACAATCCCTACACTTCCAAGCTCATCCCTACATGTGGTGAGCTTGTTCAGATACATAGAGATCATGTCACCCTTTTCACACTTGATCTTTCGAAGTTTTTCCTTCAGTACCAGCTTCCTCTGATCACTGCTATTCTGATAAAGATCTTTCAATGTTTTCCACATCTAAAATGGAATCTCCTTCCCATGGAGGCTTGAGACAATGTGATCTCGAACTCCCTCTAGGAGGATTCTCCTTGCTCTAGCCACACACTTTTTCCATTCCGCCAGTTGAGTAGCATCAGTCGGCTTCTAGACTTCTTGATCAATGAATTCCATTAGACCGTTATGTTCTAACACTGCCTCCATGCGATCCTTCCAGGCTATATAATTCAAACTGCCATCAAGGGCATATTTGAGTCTCAAACCATTGAACGCCATCGGTGAAATAGATGTGATAAGAACTCAATTCAATATTCAGAAACCACAAGCTTCAACTTCTCCCTTCTTGTATATTGTTCTTCCTTGATCACCTGTGCTCTGATACCATGTATAAATTCCCACCTGTAGATCACCTGGTAATGCAATGTACTAAAGTAAAACACTTGGTCTACTTTTACAAACAATTTAGCGGAAGCTTAATCGAACATAAGCAACATCAATAAAAACACATATAACTGATAAGAAGGAATCAATCACACATAACACAAAAGAATTTACCTGGGGAAAGCCTCAGCCTAAAACCCCAACTCTGTATTATCATACAAGTGGAAATATAGCCAGTATTACAAAAAGAATCAGCTCAAAAGCTATCCTGCTCTCTCTGCAATACCTCTGCTACTCATATACAGTCAAAGGCCTCTATCTAACCTCTGGTTTGCCCTCCAAGCCTCCTATTTATTTGCACAATTTTGATTGGGGTCCAGTGCAGCCACTTGTGTGAATTGGCCTCTTCACACACTCACTAACCTCTAATCCAACTATGCAGTCCTGAAGGAGACAAATCCTCATCATGGATGAGCTTCCTTTATAGGAAGGATATTCATCCAACTGATAGTACATTGTCCCTTCTCTGATCTCAACTAGGTCTCTATCTGAACTGACATGCATGAGTTATCCATGAGTGAATACTCAGTTGTCTGAAATATAGTAGTTACATACATGCAAGCATTAACTAACCGAACTCTCATTAATTTAACAATCTGTTAAACTAATCTAACCGGACTTAACTCAATTAACCGAGCCAACTAATTACAACTCAATATTACAACTCATCCTTATCTCTTTAACTGATGGATAAATTCCTCAATTAATAGATAAATTGTTACATGTCCTCACATAGACTTCAAGTTTGATTTTCCTTAACTAATTAACTCAAGATGAATTAATTAATTAATTTACAAACTGTTGTTAATATCAAATTCAAATTTTACTTCCTATTTTTAGTCGAGGGACTGACTAAAATAGGAATCCATCCTGAATTGCTAAAAATAGAATGCTATTTTTAGCATTTCCATTTTTCATTCCCTGTTGCCCAATCCAGCACTGGTACCCAAACTGCTATTTTTAGCATTTCTTGTTGCCATTTTTCAACAATTTCATGTTAAACTATATTCATGTCACTCAGGATATAAGAAGACATTGATAGCAGTGAAGAATTTTTATCATTGGCTGAATCTGAAGAAGGACGTGGCAAAGTTTGTAGCTAAATGTTTGGACTATCAATGGGTGAAAGCATAATATAAGCATCTAGGTGGACTACTACAACCGATTATGATTCCAAAGTAGAAGTGGGGGGTCATTTCCATGGATTTTATCATAGGCTTTCCAAGGAAATATAGACAACATGTTTATATCATGGTTGTGGTAGACATGTTGACAAAGGTAGTACAATTCATTCTAGTAAAATCTACTTTTCAATTAGTGATGTGGCAGAGGTATTCATCAGAGATGTAGTAAGGCTGCAAGGTGTTCCAAGAAATATTGTGTTAGATAGGGATTCTAAGTTCACTTCCAAATTTTGGAAGGAGTTGTTTGCAGGTTTGGGGACAGAGTTGACAATCAACACAACTTATCATCCGTAGACAAATGAACATATAGAAAGGGTCAATAGGATATTTGAGAACATGTTGAGGATTTATGTGATGCATCAGTAGAAGATATGGGAGGAGTACCTTTCATTGGTTGATTTTTCTTATAAAAATGGGTATCAGGAGTAACTAAGGATGAGTTTGTGTTGAGGCACTATATGGGCGGAGTTGTAATACTCCCATCAATTGGAGTGATTAGTGAACAGGGTGTTGATTGGACCAGATATGTTGGCAGAGATGGAATAAGAAATGTAGGTAATTAAGAAGAATTTAAAGGCAACAAAGTACGAGAAGAAAAGTTATGCAGATCGAAATAGGTTGTTTAGGGAGTTTTAGGTTGGGGAATAGGTGTATTTTCACATCAAGCTGAAGAAGATCTCCTTGAAGATTGGATCATGTGCCAAGCTGGCACCTCAGTTTTGTGGACCTTTCAAGATTCTTGAAAGGATTGGACCAGTAGCCTATCAACTTGCACTGCCTCTGATAGTGAAAGTCCATGATGTTTTCCATGTTTCATTTCTTAAGAAGTATGTTAAATATCCTTATCATGTGATTTACTGGTATGTATTACAGGTGGAGCTAGATAGAGAATTCCAGACAAAACCTTAGTGTATATTGTAGAAAAAATATGATCGTGCTCCATAACTGAGCAATTGATCAAGTTAAAGTGCAGTGGAAGTACTTTGGTCCCGATGAAGCTACATGGGATATGATAGATCAGATGAGGGCTATGTATCCTTCTTTATTCGTTGGTTGAGTGAATCTTTTTGGTATATGTTTTGGTGTGATGTTTTTGGTATATGTGTATATGTATATGGATGTAAAGATCACCATGAGTTGTGTTATAAATATCCAATAAACAGTACGGGTGTCATTTCATTATGCTTTTCATGTTGTTATGTTGTCATGTTGGTTTTCTTCTCAGCAGGTTGATCATTGTAAATATTGCAACGAGCTAAGTTATAAATCTCCATAGGAAGTATCTTTTGTTTTTAGAAGTCTTGTTGGTTTTAGTTTTCATTGAACCCTGAGGACGGTGTTCCCCCAAGGGGGATGGTTCTGTAACACCCCTGGTCAAACTTCCATGTAATAAAGTTAATAAAGGAAAAATAATAACCAAATTCATGGGACACGTATTCCAAGATGAATATTAGGCAAAATAACATCCAAGTGTGGGTGTTCATTTAGTTTATTATGGCTAAGAGAAATTATAAAAGGAAATGGAAAAGGCTTTGGAAAGGCAAGTGGCATTAATGAACATTTTATTTATGAAAATAATGGAAATTAGGAGAAAATGAAGTTGAAAGTTCATAGGGTGAATGTGAGGAGGAAAATGAAGGAAAATAATGGAAAATGAAGAAAATAGAGGCCACATTAATAAAAATATTATGAGGATTAGTGGGTACCTTTTTTTTTTCAGTTTAGTTTTGAATCTCGCTCTTTCTACTCTCTCTCTCTCATACTCTTGGACACTTAGAGCATTCTTGGGGCATTCTAGTATTGGAGCAAGGAAAGCAAAGGAAGGATAAAGAAGGTAAAGGGAAGCAAAGATCAAGAAAGTAAGAGCAAGATCAAGTAGCTACATTAGGTTTACTTGCAGGTATCGATTTACATGTGTGATTCCCTTGCTATATTTGGCATGCATGGTACATGCATGTGTGTTGTTGGTTCTCTTGTTGTCATTGGCATGGGTTTTTCTATGTGTGACAATGTTCTTCAGCCTTGCCTTGCCATTTCTGTATAGCCATGGTGTGATGGAGTTCTCTTGTTTTGGTTGAGATGGATTGTTAGATGGACTCGAAGCTGAGTGGGGTGGTCTTTGGATTATTCACAAGGCCTAGGAATCTCGGGACGGGATACACGGTAAAGCCTGGATGTGAACACTTCGATTGAGCCTAGTAATCTCTTAGCCGGTGAATGGCGAGACACGGTAAAGATCAATAATGAATACGCTTGATTGGGCCAAAGAATCCCTTGACCGGTAATGGAAAGATACACGATAAATCACAGAGGGTGGAGATCTTGTAGGCCTAGGAATCCCTTGACCGGTAATGGTGGGATACATGGTAAAGACGAGAGGTTGAGATGGAAAAATTCCTCACAGTTTAGGTGGAGAGATCCAAAGGCATCCATGCTTGTTTAAGGCCTAGTGATTTTATGGGGATTGCATTAAAGAATGGTTCTATTGATGAGGGTTGAGATGGTTTGGCCTCAGGAATCCTTGGTTGGTTTTTTTATGAGTCTCGCATTCATGCTTGGAATATGGCACAAAGGTGATTCGCTGAAAGAAATATTTGGTTCAACCAATCTATGGTCGGGTGGCTCGTGGAAGTCGCAAACCTGGTTGGATTTTGCATTCATTAATAAGAGCTCTTTCTCCTTAGTATTTCATGTGTAAATGTACTAGCCTATATGTGGATTTTATGGCTATTATATCCTTTTTATTTATGTTGGTTATATGTTGGTTATGACTATGTTTTATAACAAACTTGATGTATGGCTCTCATCATGTTTTGATTAGTAATTGAAAGTACAAAGAATATATGACCTAATAGATGATAATTCATCTATTGTGATATGGAAACAATGCTTCTTTACAAATTTCAAATAAGTATGCGACCTCTATGATCAAATTTGTTATTATGACGTGTAGATTGCATATTTGTGACATGTTTGATGAAATGCCTGTCATGGCTAGTAGGGGTCCAATCAAGTCATTGATCAAGTTCTCACATTAGTACATTTGTTTCAATCTTATTTATCATTTCTGAAAGTTTCATGAAGCTCTAGAAAATGGACTGAGTCTTGGCCCTAAAAAAGTGACACAAAATCTGGGGTCGATGGCTCAGAACTAGCTAAAAAGTTCCACAGTCATTGGTATGCCTTGTTGTGGGAGTGATTGGAAGGCCTCAGTCGCATGCATGACTTGTCATGGGAGCGGATGAGAGTCCAAATCAATGAAATGTCAAGTTGTCTCAGGGGTTGGTCACTTGGAAGGGTTGGTTGGCTCCTAGTGGTTCTGTAGCATGTGTGGAAGTTTCAGAATGGTTTTGTTTTGTCAGTTCCACTTCCTTAACTGTACATGTTGAGTTTAATCACATCATAGTAGCCTCTTGTCATATGTTTACCCCATTGGACCTGTTAACTTGGGTATATTGGGAGGAGGGTGTTACAAAACATATTTGTCGCAGATCCATAACAAAATATCAGAGCTTATATGGGAAGGGGGGTGAATTATTCTTTGGATCCTTTAGAAATCCTTCCATCGAGAAACAAGGTATCTCTACTTTTCCTTGTTGTTGGTCTACAACATATTTTGAGGTAGAAACTACAAGATCTAACAGTGGTTCTAGATTGGTGTTATGAACAACAGCTCTTTCAAGGAAGTTCTGGTGGAAGAAATAGATAGAGGATGAAATACAATAAGAGTAAAGGTTGGGATAACAACAAGCTTGTGAACATTATGAGTTTGACTAGAAATAGTAGGAGCTGGAACATTTTCTACATGTAAATTAGAACCAGGTCTTCCAAAGGGTGAAGAGGAAGCATGTGTATCTAGCTAAAGACTAGAGATAGGAAATGTTATTTTGGGGAGAGTTCCCTAAGCATCTTTAATTTTTCTAGACAAATTCTTCACGGGGTTCCTACCATCATTATTATTAGCTAGTGCATGGTCATGATATAGCTCAGGAATTTCTTGAATGTTGGGATGTGGTCTCAAAGATGGAGGTGAGCTATTTTGATAAACAAGGGGAATACAAGACACATTAGGGGACCATAAATTTAGATTTCCAATGGTGGCCAATTAGTGGAATTCATCAAAATCTGCATTGAAGTGAATAGAGAATCAAATCTTTTTATTTTTGCCTGAGTCCCACCATCCTGGGGCCTTATTTCTTCTTCCCCTGCCTCTACCTTGTCCTTAATAATTTGAACTCATCTCTAAAAAGAAACTAAATTAATAGATAGAAAGTACAAAATAGGAAACCATCAACAACACATTTCACTTTAGAATCACTACAATCCAACTATGTTATTCAAGGATAAGTTACATGTCATATTCTTAGGAGAAATATGGATAATGAAGTTTGGATGGGAAATTGGAGTGCAAGAGGGAAACAGTTGAAACCCTAACAAGCTCATGACACACAAACATTTTTTATTGAGGGGTGTATTTTGCATGCTGACAAAATCTCTTTATTTTTTTCTCTTCTTTTTTTTTTGAAAATTTCTGGTCAAATTTGCAATAGAGGGTTATTTTGATTTTATTTATGTTCTCTTTTGGAAAGAACCATATACATATAGATGAGAGATTTGTGAGAGACTGGCCCCTTTCAACTAGGTTAGGGTTTAACAAGGTTTAATGGTTGGATGAGGGAGAAAAAAATCACGTAAATCGAAACTGAAGTGAAGGAACAAAGAAAAATAATTTTCATGTAGGGTTTTTGTTTGCAACCATAATAATGTAAGGTAGACTTCATACAGAGTATATGGGCATGCAACATAGATTTTCTTGAATAAGTCGAAAGATAGAGCCATCATATATAAAAAAACATTTCATGTATTACAGAGAAGAGAAGAATCCTTGTTGAACATAAGGAATGGCATGCAACACTTTTTCTTCTTAAATGTAACAATTTATGCTCTATATGAAAGGGAGGCTGAGAAATGAAGGTGGGAAAATGAACTCCTTTTATGAAATTGTATATAAGGATAATCACAAGTTGCCTAGAAATGGCCATACAATATTTCTTTGCTTTATCGATTTTGTAACGAACCTAAACCCTTGCATGGAATTAAAAGCTTTTACAACATAAGATTTTGAGAACTACAATTACAAGAAAGGGTTTAACCCCTTCTTATCATTTTTGACCAAATGTGAGAGCAATTCTAGAAAGAATAAGGTTTTTATGTAGAATTAAAGAGCAAGGGAAAGAGGCACCGTATCTTGGGCCTGTGAAGAATTAATATGGCCAGAGAAACTTGAAATAACAATTGACGGGGTTGGAGGAGTATTGAAATAGATATAGCACAAAGAAGTAATTAATCAATATTTGAACACAGAGAATTGCGTAATTAACCATCGAGTTCCCTGAATTGTGCTTGAGAAACAATGCTTCAATAATCACAGTTTCCAGCTAATAGTTTTCGTTCGTACAATAAACATTTCCAAATGACGACGAGTTTCACAATCCATAGAGTAAAACCAAAACCCTCAATCCATTTGAGTGTAGATCAAATTCATGTGATACAGTCACCATTGATTGAATTAGTAATGGCGATTAATATCACAGGACATGCTCACGATTCTCAAGGTTATGCAATAAATGGCTGGGAACGCATGCATGTTCGAAATATCAGCTCACGACTATACTTTAAACAAACAACTGAGTTTAACCTTCGCAAACAATTATGCATAGAAAACCCAACGTTATGCAAATACAAGACACACCAGCTAGGGTTGTAACTATTGTCAAACCATAAATGGAGCGTGGCGCAACCAACTTAACCAGAGGTCTCACATTCATACTGGAATGTTTACCAAAACGTTATAACAAGACTTCCACTGAAACCATATAATATATGTGTGAGTCATAGTTGAAGTGCATACGATCATAGTGTTCCGACCACATATTGACCCAATTTTACCATATAACAATTGGCAAACAAAATCAACTAATTTTTCATAGCACCAAATCTATTTAATCATATATATCAATTATATGCCAAAGTTTACAAACAATGTCTCATAAACCCCCATTTTTAAAAAAAATTGTCACCTATCTGACTTTTGTAGTGCAACTAAACAATGTCATGAGGTGTAAGAGAAGCCCTTTTATAAATCGATTGAAATCCATATGCCTTTTAAAATGAAATGATCCAACCATTGTGTTGCCATTACAGGTACAATAATGTGATCAATTAAATATCATCATGTAATGAAGTTAACATTTTGAACATCAAGGTGTATGCAGTTCAAAGCATATGCATTTATTTTTCTTCAGACAATGGATGCAATGTATAATTTAAAGCAAAACTTAGTGGTCTTCCCTTTTCAGTCATGACAGTAAAATAAGCTTGTAAGGCAAGGTTACTGGTGGTCAATTAAAGTGTGACCCAACACAATGGAGACAAGGAATTTTGTAGCATATTACAAAATTGGAAGTTCAATGATGGGTATCAACATTTCTAATAAGTCTATTTTTTCTTAGAATGATAAAGTTCTACTCTCATCCACTCATCATTTTTTTCATAATTTTAATGATTTAGGGTGCTTAAAATGAGACAAAACCAAAGTTTTTTCATTGGTATAATGTTTTTATGATGCAAAGTTTTTCCTTGATTTACACAACTTTTTTTCAAAATTCTGATGATTTGGGTCATCATAAAATGTGCCAATACCCCCAATAAAAATGTTCCTTAATCAAATCATGTTTATTCGAGTAGAACTATAACTTCCAACAAAATTCTTGTCAAATTTTGAAAATAATTTGAACAAAAAGGAAGTCGAGTTTGTCTAATATTTAACTTACTTTGCCAAAACCTCTAAAGGATAAAATAGCATGCTCAACATTTTCAACAATCACATGAAACTATAACATTCCTCTCAACTTGAGGAAGAGTTTCCATTGGAAAGAGTTTTATCCACTTATTAATTGACTCCTTGTTTAATCTATGAATTTGCAATAAATACATTGATATGTGTGTTTATATCAGAAAGAGGGTGTCAAACTTTAGAGGGTTTTATTACAAATATTATGTGTATGTTTAAGATTTAATAGAAAAAAATATTCTCTATTATCACTATTTAATGAAAAGTTGTAATTAAATTTATTTATTTGCATTTTATAAATGGGGATTTCTAATTATTTGCTTATTAAAAGGTATTTTAGCCACGTAACTGACTTCCAATTCTAAGACTTGAATTCTTGCAAGCCCTATTTCCAATTTGTCTTTCTTGCTTGCATTAGTATCCTAATCCTATTAACATTCATTAGTCATTTAACTTATATAATCAGACTAATATTAAATTAGTTCATATAATTATGACCAATATATTATATAGAGTTTATTCACTATTTAACTTAATTTACGAAAAAAATTATAGACATTGTCAAAATTTTATCAATCACAAAAACTATAACATCCAGCAAAATTAATTAAATTAAATGAAAGACTTATAGTAAAAAAAATATGTATATAATATATTAACATATTCCATTTCTAATATAAATTAAATTAAAAGACTTGTAGTCAAAAAAAGATTAATATAATATATTAACATATTCCATTTCTAATATAAGAATTTACAATAATATAATGTGTGGTCCATATGATTATAACCATATCCAACATATCATATAAACATTGCATAGCGTTTCACAGCTCTTATAAAAAACAATTAGCATCTTTTAATGAAGTATATTGTTTTATGAAAAATTTCATTTGTTTGATTTCTTTACGAAACTTAGTCGATATATAATTTTACATATTTTGACAAAATAAGTAAAAATAAAAGTTTATATCAATGTTTTATGAATAATATAAAATTATAATACTAACAAATTTTTTACCAATTTTGAAAGAAAAAGAATTACCCCTCGAAAATTGAATTTATTCGTTTATCAACTTATTCCTTAATTAAAATTGTCAAGGAAATTTAAAAATGTGGTCCATAACTATTATGACCATGTCCAACATATCATATAGAGCTTTTTGTGATGTTTCACGTCTTTTCAAAGAACAATTTAGTGTTCTTTAATGAAGCAATATGTTGTTTCACATCTTTTGTTTCCTTGATTTATCTAAGCAAGTGGGTTAATATATAGTTGATGCCTCTTTTATGATATTCGGGCCTTTCATAATTGGTTTGCAATACATGATAGGGATAGAATTTAATTCTTAGTTAGCTTGGAGATTGTAAGCTTTTTTATTTTATTTTGTATTTATATTCTCTTTTATGGTTTACAAATATTTAAGAATGCTTTCACTTTTGTAATTGTACATCCAGGAACAAACGGTGTGAAATTCCTTCTTTAAAAGCTTATAATAATTATGGGAGTTCTAAGTGTGATAAAGTCGGTTTGTGTCCTTCCACACCATAGAATAATTATGGCAGTTTTAAGTATAAAAAGTAGGCTGGTGTCTTTTCCATATTCAACATATTGATGGTCACTTTCCTAAGTGTCCTTTAATGGGCCCATCATTGTAATGGTAATATTACTTTAGCCATACATCCAACACTGTGGAGCAATGGAAAACCATTATCCCAAGGGGTGAACACAACACATGATGTATGTGTTGAGATTTGGGTAAGTAACTCACAAGACACTGAAACGGTAAACTTCCTGTTGTGATGAATCAAGGAGGTGTCCTCCTTTCTTGTCAGGGATACCCACATGATTGAAGTGACACTTAAACATGACTATGTTAAAGACACAATGTGATCAAGTGGCTGGTAGCATAATGGTTTGTACTTATGAATATTGTGTACTGGACCACATTTCAATAGGATTGGAAATAAAATATGAATCACTATGGTTCATTTTAGCTTTGTAATTAGGTTTATGGAATTGTTAATCAATATGCAAATTTGTGGGTCCTAAGCTCGTTGACATGCGGTGAGTGATCCGTAGGATCTAGTGGAGCACTTGTAAAGGGAAACGAGAATTCTAGGAAAGCAACGTGAAAGGGGATGGCCCCCAAGGCTCATGGTGGCATCATCATAGTAAGCGTGTAGTGGGAAGTTTTGGGATGCAATTTACACACATTCCCTTGAAAATCAATTATTAATTTTTTCTCCCAAAGTTATGGTACTTAAGAAGGAGAGATATTCTGTTACTTTTTTTGTGCACTCAAATCTAGGAACTCCAACCTTTTTATCATTTCCTCCAACCCTAGCCTTGGCCTTAAAACTCATAAACTATACAGCCACATCATAACCTTAATCCGCGTCCATTACTTTCCACCTAACCTTTCGGAGAGCTTTAACAGCATCCAATACTTTGACATACAAATGGTGTCAGAAATCCAACTGCGTCCTCTCATTCTCCTTTCTGACAGCCTACCGTCCGTATTTCCTATATCTCGCCCAATCATGCCACTCAGCTTCCCTATTTTTCTATAAGAAGCGATAGAGAAGAATGCCAAGGGAGGGTGCCCACCTTCCACCAAATATTTCCTTTTGCAAAAAAGCGCAGGGGGAGGCGGATGCAGTTTCCTCCTCGTTTTTAATTTAATCATTTCCCATTAAATTAAAAGGCATGGCATGCTATATCCCACGAAGAAGGACGTTTCCGAACTATTATAATTTTAAAGTTTTTATCCAAATAATTTCTTAAGTCATATTTGGTCATATTGTGATTTTTTCTTTCTAATATCTTTTTATCCATTGATGAATTTAACACTTTATCGAAATAAATTTTGGTCACATTTATTCATGTCATGATTTTTATTTTATTTTTTATTTTTTAACTATGTTTCTTCTTTTTCAAATATGTTTTTAATACATACAATAAAGATCGGCCTGGAGTATGCCGTAAAACTGCTTCTGCTTGGCTAAGAGCTCGTCTTCCTCGGACGTAAGGAAACAGGTTAACGGCCCAAGACCCAGAGGCATCTGGCAGGAGTGAGAGCCTGCTCCCGATTACGGACCACCAGTAGGGTTATGCCAGGTGGCGTGGTTTTCCTATTTAACAGTGATGAGTCAAACCCAGCATTCGCGGATAGCAGCCAGAGATGGCTGTCCTCACTGTTGGTTTGACACCTGAGTTGATAGGTTTTACCACCTTCGGAAAAAATACATACAATAAAGAAACACTATAATTTGGTGTTATATTTGGTCGTACTTATGTTATATTGTTTTTTTACTTATATGGTTTTTATATCTAAATATTTTATATGTTTTTTATATTTAAATATTTTATATTATTTTTATTTTGGACGAAAAAAAGTTTGATTTTCAATTATTAGGTTTGATTTTTAATTATTTTTCAAATTTTAAGAGATTCTATGAAATTTATTAAAGTTTGACAAAAGAATAAATATTAAATTTAATATTTTAAAAACTAAAAAAATATTTTTTTAAGATGTAAATCATTGGCTTTTCACCACTCACTTTGTTGGGAATCGATCAGGTGGATTAATCACCACTCTTGGACCCACCTTGAGACCACTCAAAAAGGTAATGATAGTAGTTTAGAAGTTTACTAAGGCGCACGGGTTTTGGTGTAATGGAAAATCTTTATTCCTTGATTTGCATTTGAGGGGGGTTTTGGATTTTCACACTCACCTCATTGGGAATCGATCATGTGGACTAACTATCACTCTGGGATCTACCCTGGGACCACTCAAAAAGATAATGATAATGATTTAGAAGTTTACGAAGGCCTGCGGGTTTTGGTGTAACATAAAATCTTTACATGCCATAAAAACTAGTAATATGCTCTTGAGCCACAACCCATATCACAATGGAGATTTGAGCTTCACAAACTAGAAGTTGCTTGAATATTATAATAAAAGAAACATTGACCTAGAGCATGGCATTGGATGCAATGTTCATGCTCAAGTAATCGTAGTTTTATGTCAAGTAGGTTGACAAAAGCTCTGTTGTGGACGTCAGGCAACTGGGGCGAGGGAGTTGTGTATGGATCTCCATTTTAACTTCTGTGATTTAAATCAAATTCTTTGCACTAGGTCCACAAAGCATCACCTTATCACAATTTAATTTTGGTGCTCAATTCATGCTCTCATACCATGTAAGAGTATTGTATTAGTCACAATGTTATGTTAAAGTATATAGAATACCTCCATTACATAGTAATAAAGGAGGCTTAATGTCGGTTAAAGATAACTATGACAACTTAGCAGATGCAAGTCCCTCTCTGAGATTACAACTCACCGTAGATAGCTCCTTGTGAAAGGAAGCATTGTGAAGGACCAACTCTAACAAAAGATATAAAATCTTTAAAAAGATTTTACTTACCAAGTGTCACAATAATGATTGTGATTGTAGCCTTTACACAAGATAATGCCATATGGATAGTTTCCCACCATAATTTAAGTAAATAGTTGCATAAAAAAATACATACAAACAAGATGTAAACAAGTGTAATATGAATCTTTAAAATTCTTTTATTCACGTGTCATAATAATGATTGTTATTGTCGTCTTTACACAACATAATGCCATGTGGATAGTTGCCCACAAGCAAGTGTTGCACCATATGGATAGTTTCCCACCATAATTTAAGCAAATAGTTGCATAAAAAATACATACCAACAAGATGTAAACAAGTGTAATATGAAATTTATTAAACTATTATTATGTTAAATTTTTATATTAGTTTTTATTATATTAGTTTAAAATTATATTAAAGTATGTTTAATATATATATAAAGTTAATATTATTATTTAAAATTATTAATCTCTTTTTTGAATGAGGCATGTACTAAGCAACAACTTTGCATATTTTATGCTTATTCATATGTTTTTAATACATAAATGAATTTGACACTTTAAAAATTCTCGAACATATTTCAATTTGGCAGAAATCACCTGGTAAAGTTGTGATTCAACTTTGCATATTTTCTGCTTATTCATATATTTTTAATACATAAATGAATTTAACAGTTTAAAAAATCTCTAACATATTTTAATTAGGCAGAAATCACCTTGCAAAGTTGTGATTCAACTCTGCATATTTTATGCTTATTCATATGTTTTTAATACATAAATGAATTTAACACTTTAAAAAATCTCTAACATATTTTAATTACGCAGAAATCACCTGGCAAAGTTGTGATTCAACTTTGCATATTTTATGCTTATTCATATGTTTTTAATACATAAATGAATTTAACACTTTAGAAAGTCTCTAACATATTTTAATTAGGCAGAAATCACCTGGCAAAGTTGTGATTCAACTTTGCATATTTTATGCTTATTCATATGTTTTTAATACATAATGAATTTAACGCTTTAAAAAATCTCTAACATATTTTAATTAGGCAGAAATCACCCAGCAAAGTTGTGATTCGATACCTACCAAATTTCAAACAATTAACACTTTAAAAATCTCTAACATATTTTAATTATGTAGAAATCACTTGGCAAAGTTGCGATCTAACACATCCCTACCAAATTTCAAACAAATTTGACTTTTAATACATAAATGAATTTAACACTCTAAACAATCTCTAACATATTTTAATTATGCAAAAATCACATGGCAAAGTTGTGATTCAGCACATCCCTACCAAATTTCAAACAAATTTGATCTAAAAATATACTTTCAAAAAAACCTTGAAAACTACTTAAAACACAACCAAAAAAAAATCTCAAACATCTTTTGATTATACATAAATCATCGAGCAAAATTGTAATTCAACCCAACTTACCTAATTTCAAATAAATTTGACAAAAGAATATACTTTAATCTTTTTTCCCAAAACTGCTAAAATCAACAGTTGGACTACGGCGAAATGAAGCTAGAAAAACCTCTAACATATTTTGATTATGCAGAAATCACCCCTCAAAATTGTGACTGGACAAACCGACCTAAAAGTACAAAAAAAACCTCCAAAACTACTTAAAACACAACTGTTAGACTACGGAAAAAAGAAGCCAATCCGTGAAATCCCCTGGGTTGGATCCGGATTCGGATCCGCGCCGTAATGTCCCCGGGGCTGCATCCGGAGACGGACCCTGTTACTGTTGGCACCAACGCATGAACCGTCATTTAGAGGGGCACATCTGTGAAGGTCCCTGCAGTGCTCGCAGTTAGGTTTTGGAGATTGGCGCAGCTTTCCGTTTTCGTCGCCCCGCGGAACTCGATCCCAACGTCCCCCGTTCCACTATGTCAACGGGTTTTGGGTTCACCCCACATGGCAGGCTCGCACGCATCGGGAGGGGCATATGACGTGTTGCTCTCGCTCTGTGGGCACCTGTTTCTAGGCTAAACCTAGAGCCACCTTTTAACACAGTTGTTATTCTCGTAGCTGGAAATATACTCTTCGGTTACTTACTTATCACCACCTCGTTTCCCTCCTTCACTCATCCCTACGCCATCCCTATATCTAAGCTCTGCTCAGCTTACAATTCTTCCTCAAGTGTGACAAGACTATATTTAGACAAGAGCGCAAGAATATGAATACCCACAGCAGCACCAGATCTCAAATATAGCTGCTTTTTGGAATGTTGATTTCGTTCTTGTCTTGTATATGTTTTCCAGAATCTCTACTGTTATAAAAAAAACTTGGGTCTTGTAGTTTGGCTTCATAAATGGATTGTTTCTCAGAGCAAAGCGGCAAGGAAGCTCACGACCGTTATTTGAGCTGGTCAGGCGAGTGTGTGGATGGCCCTATAATAGTTGGGGCAGGCCCTTCAGGCCTCGCCACAGCGGCCTGCTTGCACGAGAAAGGAGTCTCCAGTTTGCTACTAGAGAAGTCGGATTGCATAGCTTCGTTGTGGCAGAGGAGAGCTTATGACAGATTGAAGCTTCATCTCCCCAAACAGTTCTGCGAGCTACCATTGATGCCTTTCCCGGAACATTTCCCCGCCTATCCTGACAAGCAGCAGTTTGTTGAGTACTTGGAGTCCTATGCCGAGCGCTTCAATATCCATCCGCGATTCAATGTGTGCGTTGAATCTGCTTCCTATGACAGTAACTGTGGTTTCTGGAGAGTAAGAATTAGGAACCAGGAAGAGGGAATGGATAGTACCAGGGAGAAGGAATACTGTTCCCGTTGGCTCATAGTGGCTACTGGGGAAAATGCAGAGGCAATATATCCGCACTTCCCTGGGTTAGAACATTTCCAGAAACCCATTATTCATGCCAGTGCATACAAAAGCGGTGTACACTATAAAGGCCAGAATGTGCTCATCGTGGGTTGTGGGAATTCCGGCATGGAGATGTCATTGGATCTCTCCGATCACAATGCCAATGCTTTCATTGTTGCCCGCAACAATGTGAGTGCTTACAATAAAATAAAATCCCTCTTCCTGTTTTCAGTTTGATATTTTTTTTAGAAATGAATTGCTAATATCCTCATTCTGAATACAGGTGCATCTTTTGCCAAGAGAAATGCTTGGGATGTCAACGTTCGGATTAGGAATGTTGTTATCAAAGTGGCTACCACTATGGTTAGTGGATCGCCTGTTGTTATTGGTGGCGTATTTCATGCTTGGTAATACCAGTCGTTATGGGCTTCGAAGGCCCGAAATGGGGCCGCTGGAACTCAAGAATACGTTCGGCAAAACACCAGTGTTGGACGTTGGGACGCTGGCTAAAATAAGACAAGGCAAGATCAAGGTATTGTAAGAGAAATAAACTTTATTTCTTTGGTTTTTGGTTTTTTCCAGTTGCTCTAAGGGATTTGAACTTCAAAGATTTACATATTATTTCATAATATGGTGATCACCAATTTAGCCGAAAGTGATCAGTAAATATCTGGTTTCTGTTTGAACTTTGAGCCGTGAACTTTTGGTTTGTGTTTGAACTTTGAATGTTTTACTTATGTTATGGTTTTTGAACTTTGAGAGGTGAACTTCTGGTTTTTGTTTGAACTTTGAAGAATTTTGAATGTTTTAGTTATGTGTTTGAACTTTGAATGTTCTACTTATTATTTCTTAACATGATGTTCATCAATTGAGCTATGAAATTATTTCATAACACGATTATCACACACGGTTATCACAGAACCAGCACCCATGATCATTACAGTCATTACAGAGAAAAGTGAGCCATGAACTATGAAATTATTTCATAACACGATTATCACACACGGTTATGACAGAACCAGCAACCATGATCATTACAGTCATTACAGAGAAAAGTAAGCCATGAACTATGAAACTATTTCATAACAGGGTGATCACCAATTAAACCATAAGCAAGCTATGAAATTATTTCATAACAAGTTCATCACCAATTGAATCATGAACCTCTGATTTATATTGTGAGTCATGAACCTCTGATTTATGTTATTAATTTACATCGCCAATTGAGCGGTGGCCCTCTGCTTTGTGTTCTGTACTTAATTTTGAGTGCTGTTCTTAATTTTGAAGGAATGTTTGTTTAAAAACCGAGTGTTTATTCATTGCTGCAGGTTGTTCCGGCAATAGAAAGCCTTACTTCTGGCGGAGCAAGATTCGTAGATGGGCAAGAGAAAGATTTCGATGCCATGATTCTAGCAACAGGTTACAGGAGCAATGTCCCCTTGTGGCTCAAGGTAGATAATCTGCTTTCTTGACCCAATAAAACTTTTCGCCTTCGCTGGTCTTTTTCTCATTTACAGAGAGGTCATTTTCTCATTTACAGAGAGGTCTTTTTCTCATTTACAGAGAGCTAATCTTGAAATCCCCTTTTTGTGACCAGGAGCGACAGTTCTTTGCAGAAGATGGATTCCCCAGAAGGCCTTTCCCCAACGGCTGGAAGGGAGAAAATGGTCTGTATGCGGTGGGATTTACAAGAAAAGGACTGTTGGGAGCTTCGCAGGACGCTACACGAATCGCGCAAGATATCGCCATGTATTGGAATGCCGAGGCGGTTTCCAAAATGGCAAGCACTTCTGCTGCTGCCAATTGAAGAACTGAAATTAGCAGCTGCAGCAAAGGGGATGAATTTTTGCGAAATTTTTGGGCTTTCAAATTGGCACATATGGTGGTCATGTGTTGGTTTTTTTCTTTTTTTGGGAAGAGATCGATGTACACAGCCGGCAAAGAGTAAAAATTCTGAAATGTGAAGGCGTTTTGTACTATTTGTTTACAGTATAGAGTGGAAAAAAAATTGAAAAAAGAGGTGGAGCTGTTTTTCTCTCACAGTTCATTTTGCTAGCCCAAGAAAAGGCGTAAAACCATACAGTAACCGACCGCATATTGGTCGAAGCTAACCCAAAAGATCTTGTCCTCCCTGTACATTGCATTACCAAATTTTGCTGGAGGGTGCAGATAAAAATACAAAAGCACAAGCCGCCCGGTCTGGCCCGGCCCGGCCCAGCCTATAACCCAAGCCATGCCTATCGTTTGTTTGCATACAATATTTGAAGGTTTGTGGATCATCTATATTCCGGCGTGTTTTTTTGTCTTGGAGTTTTGAGCAAGTGGATGCCTGTCTCTCTCTCTTTTTGTATATGCGCCATAGTTTGGAATTGGAATTCCATTTTGAATTCCATTTTGTAAGAGGTAAAGGTGTACATTTGACTGGAATCATTTTATCTCTTTCGTCTATTTCGATTTGTCGCTGTCATGCCATTTTTCTCTGGTTTGTTCTCTTTCGCCCTGTCCTTTTCTCATTTCCTGTGGATTATTTCTGATACATGATTTGCGAATGATGGTAACACTTTGAATTCTAATGCTTGCTATCGCGCATTGCACAATGATCGACGATAGTCAGACTGCACAAATATACAAATGGATATTTCGTTTTCTGTATATAGTGCATGCGGCACACCACACGCGGCGTCGTACCGTCTATATATGGACAATCCTGTCTAATCATAATCTGCTTTTCTCTTCTTGATAGCTGCACCACAAACGCCTGCGGATCGCATTGCATTAAATTGGCGGTCACATTTTCATTTCACTCAAATAAATATCCATCCAGTATCTTTTCTGTATATCTATCCAGGGAATTCGCACAGCTGTGATGACGGCTGTCCAGTGTCCACAGTACGATTCTCCTCGAATATACAACGTATGGCGGTCTGCGTTCCATTTTTTCCCCAAATTTTCCCCAATACGTTAACGGGACAATACATCGTATGCAGAAACTTTATTTTCTGTTGAATGGGGTCCGTGTGCAATATCTTTTACTTGAAAAAAAAATATTAGTTAGTTGTTTTGTAATTCATTTGCTTATATAATATCCAAATCCAACTTTCCGACATGCGGCTGTGCATCACTTTGACTACGCGTATGCAATTTTGTAATTACAAATGCTTAACGCGTTTTGAATGGAGAATCTAACACTGGAAAGAGATGGGTGAATGTTTTTAGCAACACGTCATCATAGTTGTTTTCATTAGGCATGCTTGGTCATTGCATTAATCATGCTTTTAATGCACTTAGTTATACTTATTTTTATATACATTTGAAATCAATACTGTTTATTAGTGTGACTATTATGTTTGGATTATAAATATTATAATAGAAATAGGGATGGAACACGTCATCATAGTTGTTTTCATTAGGCATGCTTGGTCATTGCATTAATCATGCTTTTAATGCACTTAGTTATACTTATTTTTATATACATTTGAAATCAATACTGTTGTTTAGTGTGATTATTATGTTTGGATTATAAATATTATAACAGAAATAGGGATGGAATCTGATTGGCAAATCACCCGTTATTTGCTCATCAAATATAGTCTGAAAATTTACAAAATTGTTAATTTTTTTGTTTTTTAAACTGTGAAAATGGTTCTGGATGGTGTTAAGGTCTGAAAACTTCGAGTATTGAGTTTATTTTGAAATTCCAACTTAATCTTAATGGAAAGTATAACAAATATTTATTTGTTTGTAAATGTAAAATGTTACGCAAGCCATTATTTTTATTTTTTATTTTTTATTTTTATGATATATTAAAATTTTATATTTTATTGATGAACACATTGAAGTTTTATTGCAAAAGCTTTGAGTATGTGTTGTATTATTTGCATAATTAGCTATGTTTGGACCCCAATTCATACTGAGGGAGCTTGTTCTCCATATAACTTTATCGTGGGGAGTTTGGGGTGATGGGAAGCGGATCCCTTGTGTAACGGTTTTGGGGCTTAAAGCTTACAATTTTGGGTAATGATATTGTAAAGGCTCCGCGAAGTGCGCGGAGCGCGAATTGTAATGAGTCAAATCAAAGGGTTGTTCGCCCTCAAATAATGTAAGGGAATGTAAAGTGTAACGTATAAATAGAGTGTTGCTCTAAGTGTAGAAGGCAGTTTTTAGCGTTGAGTTTAAGTGGTATGGGGGAACGTATAAATAGAGTGTTGCTCTAAGTGTAGAAGGCAGTTTTTAGCGTTGAGTTTAAGTGGTATGGGTTTTTAAATGCGATATTCGCTCTGAGTTTGTAAGTTCGAGTCTTGGGTTGTAAGAGTAAGAAGAGGCTTTACAGCTGTGTGCGCAGAGGCTTGGTAGAGTCCACAGTTGTGTTCGCAGGCCCCTGCCGCTGAGTGTGCAGGGTGGAATTGAATTGTATTGGAACAGAAGGTTAATAAAAGATAAGTTGATTTTGGAATATTGTGCATTTGATCTGTATGTTTATGTTTCGGTTATATCTTTGCATCTCTTTACAGTGTATGATTGCGCGCACTGGTTATAAATGTTAAAGAGTAAATAAGAACAATGGGCCCACAAAATTAAGTCAGATCTATAATAATAACACTGTAAGGGTAAAGGATCTAGGCAGTGCCTCTTCGCGCTCTATACAGAGCTACGTGAAGATCAAACCGCTGCGCGGAGCAGCGCAAGCGCGCAGGATTGATTCGCGACCTTTCCAGACCTCATCAAGACATCCCTAGGGTGCGGAAACTTGGTTCGAGCACCCTCCCATACTACCTCGGGTGAGACCTCAGTTCGCACTCCGTGGACTGTTACTGAAAAGGACGGTAGTTTCAGGATTTGTTTGGCTAAAACACTTCTGAGCTTGGGTCAGGCCCCAATAAGCCAACAAATGGTTCTGTTGCGGGAATCAAAATCTGCCTAGGAGATGTCTGATGTCGGAACACTGGAACCCTACGAAGAAGGAAATTGGGGATTGGTTAGATCAGAAGCTTCATGAGTTTGTGACACAAGAAAACAAAACTCCGCAGATATTCGAGAAGAGGTGGCTGGATCGCTACGTATATACGGAAATCCACGAGATCTTCTTCGCGTCCTTCTCTTCAGAGCTGTATGATTGGATCACGAGGTTAGCCGACAGCCAGGGAAGGTATAAGTTCGATAAACCGATAGTGTGGACTCCAGAGTTAGTGCATAGGCTAGAGGCATCAGAAGATAAGATCGCGCGGGGCGTAGACCATAAGTTCAACCGGATAATAAGAGGGTTTATCACTGAATTTGCGATAGACATGACTATAAGCTACAGCGAAGCAGAAAGACGTTTTCTCAAGGGATTGTGTGGTAACTATATCAAATCTTTGAATACCTGGATTAAGATGCTGTTATGTGAAAAACGGGTGATGTGAATACATTGATGTTTGGAACGACGCAGAGTGGAAGGATTTACAAAGGGATCGAGGGATTAGGAAATAGTCCTTTAATTTCACCTTCGCGAGAGAGCGAGGAAGAGCGCGCTCGGGTTTCTCCGAGGAGTGCAGTCAGTTTGATAAGGCAGTGCATTCCGCAGTTACCATCCCCACTTACGCCACCACTCACGTCACCTCCTTCACCTCCATCTTCGCCCACACCACCACCAAACCAGCAGTTCAGTATGGCGAGCGCGATTAAGCTACTCGTATTTAGAGGAGTAGGAAATGAGGACCCAGATCAGTTCTGGTTCATGGTAAGAGCAGTGTGGGAAGCACAAGGGGTTACAGATGATAACATTAAGAAGGCTACATTGGTAAGCGTGCTACAGGATCGCGCGTTGACGTGGTATATCAAGCACTCGAATGATCACCCAAATGTAGGAATAACGGAGATCCAAATTGCGTTGAACAAAGAATTTAGCTGGTCGAAATTAGAGACGCAGTCAATCATCGGATTTAAGGAGATCGTGATGCTTTCAGGCGAAACCACCTGGTATCTGGATTAGAGATTGAAGAGTACGATCCATGAGGCTAATATGATGCTAACGGATGCGCAGCACCACGCGTGGTTTGTGGTGTTTTTGACACCACACCTAAGGATGGCGCTGTCACAGCAGAAGCTTTTGACCCAAGCAGAAGCATTGGAAATGGCGATGAGGTTGCATGAAACACTGATATAAGATCTAGGATTGGGAGTCCAACAAATCCACGCGCAACTGCAGAACCTATGCTTGGAGATGTAGAGTTTGAAGCAGGATAGGGCGCCACGACCAGAGGCGCGCAAAGAAGTGTGGTGTATAAAATGCAAAGGCCAAGGCCACGATAAGGATCACTGTCCGGTATTCGCGAACTACTTGGAAGGAGGAGGGCCAATTCCATTGAGACCGGAGGCACAAGCAGGGCCGAGCGCGACAACTCCACTATGGTGCAGAATCCGTCAGATAGGAGGAAAACACACAACGGACAATTATCATTTGTTGCAGAAGTATACACAGACTCCACAACAGCTGTTTTGTAATTTCTGTAGATCAGTGGGCCACAATGAGCGTACTTGTCGAAGCTAAGAGTTAATTATGGAGTGGACCCCAGCATATAGAATGCAGACGGAAGCGCAAGGCCTTGACCCAGCCACGGGGATGGCTCGTGCTGGATTTCAGGGCCGAGGTCGAGGACGAGGAGGAAGGGGGCCGAGGACAATTAATATGTTACAATTACAGAGGACTGGGGCACTACGCTCACGATTGTACCAACCCAACGATACTATCTTGTTCGTACTGTTCTCAGTTTGACCACGAAATGGTAAATTTTCCTATGTTGATCGTGCAGATACGTGAGAAACGTGTACTTCAGCGTACTCCGATGTAGAATATTCAAATGATGAGGTATGAACCGCGCGAAGAAGACCCTAACATAAACATGATGCTCAGAAGCAGTGTGACCACAGGGGAAGATAAGGGGAAGCAGCCCGAGGAAGATACATGGGTTCGCAAGGCTCCTACAAAGGAACCTGAGTTTGACTTGGAACGCGCAAAGGAAACGTTTATGGAAGCTAAGAAGAGCTTCACGGAGGCCTCTACTTTAGGTAGTAAGGATCAACCAAAGATAGGGATGGATCCTTTTATGCTAACTACTTTTTTAGAAACATGCATGAAATTGCTACGCGATAATAAGGCGGTTAAAGGACTACAGGAGTTGATAACTAGGTGTGTAGGGTCAGGGGAATCGCGCGTAGTCCGGAAACTAGGAAAGCATACATTGCGCATTGGGAGGGAGATGAGATTAACGACGTAGATCGACGAATATGAAATGGATTAGGTAATTCTAGACTTAGGTTCCGACGCGAATGTGTTACCAAAACTGACATGGGAACGTATGGGTAAGCTCGCATTGTAGTGGTCCCCTATTCAATTACAGATGGAAAACCAACAAAAGATCTTGCCCATGGGGAGGTTGCAAGGGGTAACAGTTGATATCGAAGGCGTGAGCACGCAGACGGACTTTGAAGTGATAGAGATTGTTGATGACAACAATCCTTATCCCGCGTTGCTAGGAATAGACTGGGCCACTGATATGAATGGAGTCATCAACCTAAAGAAGCGGAAGATGATATTCGAGAAGAAGTCCCTTCGCGTAATAGTTCCACTAGATCCAGCCGAGGGAGCACGCTACACTGAGCTTGTGCGCAACGATGACAACGATGATGAGTTGGATTGCATTTACCAGATAACGGCGCAAGACTAGGATCGGGTGAACCCAACAGCAGATGGGAGAATCTCATGGGAGCACGATAGTTCCTGTACTTCAGATTCAGATGAAGAGATAGAACACTGGCAGAATCGGTTGTATGAAGTAACAATGCTGAATTGCAACATGATGATTAGATCACTGCGGTGCGTGACGACCAAAGCAAGAGAACTGCCAACCTATGATGGGGTGATAAGAGTGGATGAGTTCTTAGACAAATTTGAAAGTGCAGTACCAGAACAACAACGGTAAGGTGCGATGGAATGGGTGTTGCGCGCGACACCTGCACGATGGTGGAATAAACACAAGAAGAATATTGGAAACTGGCGTGCATGTAGAAGACAGATGCGCTTACGGTTTGGAAATCCCCAATGTCGAACACAAGCCGGGCAGCCAGGACGAAGCACTCTACGTGCCCACCTATCGATGGGTGCAATCGTGTGGTGTGCAAGCACGTCCTAGACTGAGCATCCAAAATCAGAACCCGACGCGACAACAGGAAAAGCGACAAACGTTCCCCATCCAAACCTTCACAAAGCTATGCGGAGTCATGAACAGAGTCTACGAAACGGGACAAGCTGGTTGGGACTTGCATGTACCAGCGATTCGATGGGCCTATAGGACCACAAGCAAAAACCAGAGCGTGGAAATGACGCCAACACTGACAAGAAGAGAGGAAACCAAGAGAGCAGAAAAGAATCCCCAGACCATAGCTCTTGCAGTTAGGGCAGGACGCGAGGATCTGGGTAAAGGAATTAGGCAGTTACAGGAAGCGATTCGGCACGGAGGATTGAAACTTCGCAAACTCGATGAATATTGGGCACGGCTGAGGAAGAAAAGCGTGACATTGGACAAAGAAATCAGCGAATTAGACACCGAAGTCGCGAAAGCATGCCGCGAGAAACTAAGCATGATGGGGCCCAGTCTAGCCATGTTAGCAAGGTCGCAACACCTTCTACAGTAGTAGGGTTGGCTACACTGGGCCCCATCATGCTTAGTTTCTTGCGGCCTGCTTTCGTGACTTCGGGAGTCCAACAGATCCACACGCAACTGCAAAACCTATGCTTGGAGATGTAAAGTTTGAAGCAGGATAGGGTGCCACGGCCAGAGGCGCACGAAGAAGTGTGGTGTATTATATGTAAAGGCCAGGGCCACGATAAGGATCACTATCCGGTATTTGAAAATTACTTGGGAGGAGGGGGGCCAATGCCATTGAGACCAGAGGCACAAGCAGGGCCAAGTGCGACAACCCTGCTATGGTGTGCGATTTGTCAGATAGGAGGAAAACACACAACGTACAATTTTCATCTATTGCAGAAGTATACACAAACTCCACAACAGTTGTTTTGTAATTTCTGTAGATTAGTGGGCCATAATGAGCGTACTTGTCGAAGCTATGAGTTAATGATGAAGAGGGTCCCAGCATATAGAATGCAAATGGAAACGCAAGGCCTCGACCCAGCCACGGGGATGGCTCGAGCTGGATTTCAGGGCCGAGGTCAAGGACGAGGGGGAATGGGGCCAGGAAGGGGCTGAGGACAATTAATCTGTTACAATTGTGGAGGACCGAGGAACTACACTTGCGATTGTACCAACCCAACGAGACTATCTTGTTTGTACTGTTCTCAGTTTGACCACGAAATGGTAGATTGTCCTACGTTGATCGTGCAGATGCGCGAGAAAGGGGTACTTCAGCCTACTCTGACGCAGAATATTCAAATGATGAGGTCTGAGCAGCGCGAAGAAGACCCCAACGTAAACATGATGCTCAAAAGCAGTGCGACCACAGGAGAAGATAAGGGGAAGTAGCCCGAGGAAGATACATGGGTTCGCAAGGCTCCTACAAAGGAACCTGAGGTTGACTTGGAACGCGCAAAGGAAATGTTTATGGAAGCTAAGAAGAGCTTTGTAGAGGCCTCTACTTCAGGTAGTAAGGATCAACAAGAGACAGGGATGGATCCTTCTATGCTAACTACTTTTTTAGAGACATGCATGAAATTGCTACGTCATAATAAGGCGGTTAGAGGACTACAGGAGTTGATAACTAGGTACGCAGGGTCAAGGGAACCATGCATAGTCCGGAAACTAGGAAAGCATACACTGTGCACCAAGAGGGAGATGAGATTAGCGGTGCAGATTGGCGAATATGAAATGGATCAGGTAATTCTGGACTTAGGTTTCGACGCGCATGTGCTACCAAAACAGACATGGGAACGTATGGGCAAGCTCGCATTGCAGTGGTACCCTATTCAATTACGGATGGAAAACCAACAAAAGATCTTTCCCATGGAAAGGTTGCGAGGGGTAACAGTTGATATCGAAGGTGCGAGCACGCAGACGGACTTTGAAGTGATAGAGATTGTTGATGACAGTAATCTTTAGCCCGCGTTGCTAGGAATACACTGGGCCACTGATATGAATGGAGTCATCAACCTAAAGAAGCGGAAGATGATATTCAAGAAGAAGTCCCTTCGCATAATAGTTCCGCTAGATCCAGCCGAGGGAGTGTGCTACACTGAGCCTGTGCGCAACGATGATAGCGACGATGAGCTGGATTACATTTACTAGACAACGGTGCATGACAAGGATCGAGTGAACCCGACAGCAAATGGGAGAATCTCATGGGAGCGCGACAGTTCCTGTACTTCGTATTCAGATGAAGAGATAGAAAGCTGGTAGAATCGGTTGCATGAAGTAACAACGCTGAATTGCAACATGATGATTAGATCACTGTGGTGCGTGACGATCGAAGCAAGAGAACTGCTAACCTATGATGGGGTGATAGGAGTGGATGAGTTCTTAGATAAATTTGAAAGTGCATTGGAATAGCAATGGTATGGTGTGATGGAATGGGCATTGCGCTTGACCCCCGCGATGGTGGAATACACACCAGAAGAATATTGGAAACTGATGCGCATGTAAAAGATGGATGCGCTTATGGCTTGGAAGTCCCCAGCGTTGAACGCAAGCCGGGCAGCCAGGATGAAGCAGTCTACATGCCCACCTGTGTCGATGGGTGCAGTGGTGTGTTGTGCAAGCATGTCTTGGACTGAGGATCCAAAATCAGAACCCGACGCGATAGTAGGAAAAGTGACAAACATTCCCTGTTCGAGCCTTCACAAAGCTATGTGGAGTCATGAACAGAGTCTACCAGACTGTTACACTAAAAATTGTCACCTTGACATTCTGCTATCTGTGTGAGTTCATTACTACTCATACTTTCCCCCTCTGCAAGTCTAAAGCATCAGTTCCTCATATCAAGCCTTGAAAACAAGAGAAAGCCCTCAAAAGTCTTTAAAACTCTGGTTCCTCACTTTCTCTTTGTATTACTTGCGGTCCCGCACCTAATGGTCATGTCTCCTTATTTCAGGGAAAACTAGTGTCGATTCGAACTGCTAGTCCCACTAAGACGGGTAGCTATCTTAGAAACAAACAACGAAAGCTTTTCAAGAGTTCCTTTAAGTGTGATAGATGGAAGAGAAGAAAAAAAGACCAACCTAGATCTTCTACTTTGATCCTAGCTTGTTTTCTCCTTTCCTTGATAGAATTTTCCACTCCTCTCCTACTTGTCTCGCTTCAAAGAGCAACTGTAGAGTCAAAGTAACATCAAACTATCAAAGCATATCTATCTAAAACATCATAAACAATGCGGAATCAGAAACACATTGACCATACAATAGCATTTATAAACAATAAGCTTCACAAATACGAGATCATATGGAGGAAAACTCAAAGAACTTTATTAATAGTAATGTAAGAGAGGATTACAACCCAGTTTTCTGATCCAGCATCATCCTCCTAGTTGTAGAAGCCCTCTTCACCTCATGAACAAGCAAATCACCTAACAATGCAATGTCTCTTCTCACCAACAAACCAACAACACTTCCTTACAAAATACAAAATTCCAGCCTCCAGATCTCTCAGATGAGGGATCCATTTATAGATGTCTTGCAAGGGTGTGAGTCAGCTCTGGGTTTTTGATTAGTGTCATTCCACTGATAGTTCTTGGTTCCACTTGGAGATTTCATGATCTCTTACTCATCTTTGGGCGCATTCAGAGAGGCAAGTGTCACAGGAGAAGTTTCTGGAAGATTCCATGATCATCCACCTTGCAAACAGTGTCTGCCATTTGTCTATTCCCTCTCATTGCACCCCACAGAAGGCCATTTGAGTATGCATCGCACTTGGCCAGTTAAGCAGTCAGTATACATCACACCTTGCCCATGGAGCAGTCTGTATGGTCTAGTCTTGGCCAGTTCTGAGTAGTTTTTCAGGTGGAACTTCTGGGAAATGATGTAATCAGTTGACCATGATCCTTTAGGGTGTGAAACAACACTTTTAGGGACCTAAGGAGCCCTTAGTTTATGGACATATGATTTTGGGGTTGCAGTGCCCAAATATGTCTATAACAACTACCCCCTAAAGCACGAGGTCGTAAATCTTCTGATGTCGGGTGAAATGCTTTATTCATTAGGATCTGAGGTATTCGAACTGGAAGGTGACCTGTATAAGATACAATACAATACATCATCATCATATTATTTTCATGATCTAGCTGAGGTGGGCATTCCCATGCTCAGCTTTATAAATTCATTTTCATGTACATAGGACAGACAATCGTCTTCTTTTGCAGACTTGTGATTTTTCGCATGAAGAGTCATCTTCCCTGGTTTAGATGACCATTTATGCAGCTTCTATGTACAATTGATGTCTTTATTTTTCTGAATATGTCGCAGCCCAGATGGATGAAACTAGATCTGGGTCTTCAAAACTCGTGTAATCTTCGCCCGATGCACAAGTCGATCCATGTGAAAAGATGTTCTGAAGTCGAACATGGAAAGACATCGCCTGATTACCAGCCAATGATGTAAGCTGTTAACAGATGTGAGAGGAGTCATCGATAATGATGACGACCCTCAAGGTACTACAGTACAATTCACGTGGTGTGAATATATGAGCTGATGTTGAACACCACACAAACTCTTTCGGTTGAAGGTCATTGATGTAAACCTGTCGCCAGAAGTGAGAAACTTGCCATTAAGGTATGCAAGCTTCAAAGTACTGAAAGGGTTGTTTCTAAGTCAACTTCTTGGATAATGAGCTGATGTCGACAAGAAGTGACCTGTCGTAGGAGGGCCTTGATGTATCCCACATCTATGATGTGAAACGGAGCAAATGATTTTTGTGGAGGTGAAAACGATCTGATAATATAAGGTTCAGGAATGGCGGCCATGAAAAATGAAGGGTGGATGTATTGCAGTGGATGAGGCATTTTCTGGATGGTGAATTCTCTGAATGACTTATCTTGAACATATTGGCGACACTAATACGTACTTGGTAGCATTAACCCCATGGATGGTACGAAGGACCAATAGTGATGGTGAACGGAAAAACCCAACCCAACTCAATCATGGTGATGGAGTGAAAGTGTCATGTTCAAGAGCGACCTGCTACTAATAAAGTTCTTCACATTTTCTTCCCATTTTTCCCCAGTCATTGTTGACCAGTACCTCTTTATTTTTGACAAGCTTGAGGAGGATAACATATGCTTGGTCTATAATTTGCCCTTCGGGAAAACCTGTCGCTTTGTGTTTAGCGAGCCTAGCATCAGTGAGACTCGTTCTTGTCTGGGTGGACAAGTTTGTCGCTATTGTTTTAACGAGTTTAACAGCAAAGATAACTCGGTCCTTTTCATGTTTAGAGAGTTTGAAAGGGGACGAAAATGAGACTCCAATAGTCATTTTTCGTGGCATAATCCCTTAAGTTCGAAAAAGTATAAAATAATATGAAAGTCATGACTTTTCTATAGTTTAACGCGCCGACAAAGACAAGCACTCGATCTTTTTTTCTAATAGTCCCTCAAGTCCAAAAAGATTAAAATATATGAGAGGGATGGAATTCCCCTTACTTTAATGAGTTAGAAAGGCCAATAGATCGACAATCTTTTTATATTTAAAGAGTCTAAAAGGAGTTTAAAAGGAACTTGTTTTTGAGGAACGAGTGGTATTTTCGGGTAGAAACCGGTTCCAGGTAAGTTTGGAACTTCTCAAAACATGGCAGTGTGAAGAGGGTGGCAATCAGAACCACTCGTTGCAGATGTTTCTCAAAAGGGTAAACAATCAAGTGGAAGCGTATGGTCGGCCAAATGAATGGAAGCGAGGGTAGGAACACAACTAAGGTTCAAAAAGGCTGATAGCATGGAAATCACAAAGGTTATTTACCAAAGGCGGGTTTATTTTTTAATGAGCTTGAACCTTGTGCCAACATGTGCTCAGTGCAGGTTGATTTTTTAACGAGCTTGAACCTTGCGGGAACATTGCTCTTACTAGTCTTTTGATAATGTCTCTTGGTAGATTTATTTTTTAATGAGCTTGATCACTACTATAACATGTGCTCATGACCTTTTTATGTAAGCTAGAAACGACCGAGCTACGAGGTTAAAGGGTTAAGAACCTACAAACTAAGAAAATCAAAGGTCGCTTTTCACTTGCATGCAAAGGTTTGCATGCCCCCAGGTCTTTCAATAAAAGGAGAGTTTCTAGGTTACCAAATGGAAGTTCCTGTGGTTAGGCAGGATTGTTTCTGTCGACCGACAAAAACTCTTCCTTTGCTTTGCCCATCGAAATGGACGAAGGTGATTGCTGTGAGCCCCAATCACATAACGTATGAAGATGAATGCTGTAAGCTTCACAATCGTACAAAGGAAATAATCGCGTCAGACTGATCACATAACCTATACGGGAATGTTATTCGGTCCAAGTATTATGACCTTTCAAGAAAATCTCTCTTTTCCTCTCGGTTCGCCTGTCGAAGTAGACTAGGGTGCATACCCCCTAATCTTCATGCACTCATCGAACTACTCGCGGTAATTAGGTGGATGGGATGAAGATGGAAAATACATTGTTGATGCGAAGAGACCATTTAGGGATGATGGTTGATTTATAGCTGTGTTTGGACCAGGAAATGAAAGCTAGTAAACAAGTTGCACCAGTCTACCTTCATGTGGAAAACACATCACTCGAAAGAATGTGGAAACAATGGCTTCCATGCTATATATATATAATCACGTCCAAGGAGTAGATTGTAATCTAGTGGACCTTGGACTACCATCACGTTCAAATAAATGGTTTTCTTTCTCAAAGTTATCGGTAACTTTGGAAGGATCCCTAACGGTTGACTGGTTCCTTTGTTGAAGCCCGACAAATTTTGATTTTCAGGCAAAAGTGATGGTGAACCAAGTGCTTTCCAAGCAGTTGAGGAAAGGATACTCACCGAAGCCCCTTCATCTATGATTGTGCCAAACACAATCATTTTGTAAACTTGTACTATGATTCGGAATGGTACATTAGATGGAAGGCGAGGTTTCGCTAGTTGATTCCAATCAAAGAAAATGACTAGACTGCTAGAAGGAGGTACCGAATAAATGTCCGGATAAGTTTCATGAACTGGAGGGGTCTCTTCTTGTTGTGAAGGAATGGGCGGATTTCCCCCAAGTTCATTAGACTCTATATTGACAAAAAGAATTTGAACGGTGTCGTTCTCATCCTCTTTGGAAACTATATCATCTGAAGGTGGATTTTTTGAAGACAACACTGGGTCAACTACCATCTCGACCAGTTGACTTTGATCTAGTATGGAATCAAAAGGTTCACTTTCAATGATAGGTGATTCGATCGACAATTGAGTTATGTCAATCGAGTTTTCAACTAGCGAAGGACTTGGTAAGAGTTTCTTGTATCCAGGTGGAAGTTGCTGCGGTGAAGCAGGAAGGGTATCCAAAATTCTTTTGGCTTCGTCCAGAAAAGGACAACGGTGAAGAGTGTGATCACCTTCACATTACCTACATGGAACTCTAACTTTTCCTTTTTGTTTGTTGACTTCGCTTTCACTAGTTGATGGTGCGCTGTCAACCTGACTGTCAGGGGTTGATGACACCGAATGGTGCAACTGGGGTAAACAAGGATGCATCTCACCTGAAACACACGGGAGGTGTGATGCATCCAAGTTGCACAGTTACAAACAGTACAATGGGCCAGGGAGCGAAATTGAGCTTGGATTTTGCTCAAAACTTGCAACTAAGTTCAATGATTTAGACTGAGTAATGATGGACAGTAAACACAAAGCATAAGGGTAGGATTTGATGAGGCTCTGAGCTACCACAAGGGCACTTAGGATGCTTTGTAAGTCAGATGTTTAGTTCATAAACCAACCCAGAGATTGACTGAAGCAATGTTCATCTACTTCGCAATTGCATAGCAAAGGCGTTTCGAAGGCTAGCTGGCTAACTTCAGGCTCCGTATGTAGTTTATAAAGCAAACAATAAACAAACAAAACAAACTATTCGCTCCCCAGTGGAGTCACCATTTTGTTTCAGGGAAAACTAGTGTCGATTCAAATTGCTAGTCCCACTAAGATGGTTAGCTATCTTAGAAACAAACAATGAAATATTTTCAAGAGTTCCTTTAAGTGTGATAGATGGAAGAGAAGAAAAGAAGACCAACCTGGATCTTTTGCTTTGATCCTAGCTTGTTTTCTCCTTTCCTTGATAGAATTTTCCACTCCTCTCCTACTTGTACCGCTTCAAATAGTACCTGTAGATTCAAAGTAACAACAAACTATCAAGCATCTCTATATAAAACATCATAAAAAATGCAGAATCAGAAACACATTGACCATACAATTGCATTTATAAATAATAAGATTCACAAATACGAGATCATATGGAGGAAAACTCAAAGAACTTTATTAATAGTAATGCAAGAGAGGATTACAACCTAACTATCTGATCCAACATCATCCTCCTAGTTGTAGAAGTCCTCTTCACCTCATGAACAAGCAAATCACCCAACAATGCAATGTCTCTTCTCACCAACAAACCAACAACACTTCCTTACAAAATACAAAATTCTAGCCTCCAAATCTCTTAGATGAGGGATCCATATATAGATGTCTTGCAAGGGTGTGAGTTAGCTTTGGGTTTTTTATTAGTGTCATTCCATTGATAGTTCTTGGTTCCACTTGGAGATTTCATGATCTCTTACTCATCCCTAGGCGAATTCAGAGAGGCAAGTGTCACAGGAGAAGTTTCTGGAAGATTCCATGATCATCCACCTTGCAAATAGTCTCTGCCATTTGTCTATTCTCGCTCATCGTACCCCAGAAAAGGCCATTTGGCTATGCATCGCACCTGGCCAGTTAGGTAGTCAGTATGCATCACACCTTGCCCATGGAGCAGTCTATATGGTCCTGTTATCACCCCAAAAAACTCTCCTAGGTTGTATCTCGGAGATGCTCGGGAACATTACAAACTCAACAAAAATGTTGGGAATGGATGAATGGAAGGAATGATGTTTGTTCAAGCCAGATAACCATTTCTACTTTGCTTAACTTCAGACATGGGTGAACACCCCCAGACTACAAGGCTTTAGACCACCAATTACTCACAGTTAGAGGATTAGGTGAACATGGAGAATACTGACCACACCAACAGATGCACAAGACCATGTGATGGCCAACTACAACCAGTAAAGAGGTCTGCAAATCTATTTCCTAATGCACAGACAGGATGACAGCTCTCTGGCACTAAGTAAAAAGAAACCTGCATAACACATTCAATGATACATACTAGACTTCAACACAGAGGTGGGATGACTTCCCCTCTAATGGTAAATATCAAGAGCACATGAACAAATGCATAACAAGCACATCCTAGAATAGAATAGAAGTGGACAGTGAGAAATTAATAGCAAAAGAAGCTTGTATTAGCTGAAAATGAAGACCAGATGCTGCAAGTATCAAAGTAGTTACAGTCTCCAGAAGTTGAACCTTACATCAAACAACAACCATCAACCCTGATTACATCTATTTGCTGGGTATATATAGAGTTCCATTACAAAATGTTCTGCTATTCTATGCGTGGAGGGGTCATAATGGTCCACCAACCACTTTAACTATCTGATATGGGTCTCTGCTGCAATCTGTGTACTTTAATGAACAAAATTGACCTTTTCTGTTGTTCGACGGTCCTTCTATGAGCAGGTGGCATGTAATATGAATGAAACTCCATAACCATTGAATGCATTTGATTGCTCGAGGCTGGTCCTTTTATTCTCAGCCACTCTGTTCCTTGAATGCAGTGGTTGAAGATGGAATGCTCCAGGTACTAGTAGGTGATCGCCTTCGTCCTTTGGGGGCATAGAATAATCAAAGGTGGCGTACTACATGGCGGATGGAAGATTTGGTCAGCGGAGCAGGATCGGCCGTCAGATCACGCAGATCGACAGTGGAGATTTTTTTGCAGGAGGAATCGGGCAGAAGCGGGAGTGGGTGGTTGTGGGCCGTTGGATCTTGACACGGTGGATTTGACGGTCATCAGGCAGGAAAGATGCGTGGGGGGTTAACGCGCGGGGAAGGCGGTTTCAATGGCGGGTGGTATTTCCTGCACCGCTTTCGGAGGATGGTGGTAATAGTACGCGGGTGCGCGATACCATTCAACGCGCGACATGTGACGGATGTGATGGGAGGAAAACCGTCGTGATCGTGAGATAATGTGCGGGCAGCTTGCAAAAGCGAGATGTGAGATCGTCGTCCGATCGCGGGGTAAGAAGATCAGACGGTGGGGAACGGTTGCATGGGTTTCTGCGATGGGAGCCATTAGATCAAAGTGGCGGAGATCAATGGTTGGGGTTGTAGGGCAGCTTTACGAAGGCGGGTAAGCGTGCGGTCGCAAATTTATAAGGTTTTGTGTGTATTAAAGCCCGGGACTCAGAAAGAGCTTTGACTATGGTTTTGAACGAAAACATGGGAAGTAAAGACAAAGGAGGGTAAGAGAGGTAAAAGGGGAAGGTGAGGGAAACCACCACGAGCCTTTATTTGAGCACGACCAAAGGCCAAGTTGGCCTCCAGCTTTAGAGAATGTAGCAGAGCTAACACTGGCTCCTTCTGGGGATGAGATCCTCCCTTTGAGGTCTCAAGAACTGCAGACCAATGCCTTCATACAAAACATGTTTAAAAGCATTGCCTAGTATCCATTGGGCATGGAGTCTAATTAAGTCTATGCTAAAACCTGTAAAAGAACATGCTTACAATCATTAAGACTCGAAAACAACATAAATCTTCAAAAACGGGCCATCTACTGGACCCTCAAAACTGTTTCTCCTCCTCTCGGCCGGCCTGTCAGCCGGTTCATCAAAGAGTTGCAAAATTGGATTTATTTGATCATCTACCTCAAACATTTTAGGACATTTGACCTTGTCAGGTAGAGATGATCCAAACTTCATCCCCTCCCTGTATGCTCTCCTCCTTGGATGTTCTTCATGGGAGCTTTTGTACACCTGTCGAATAACCATGGTTGTTGTGTACTTGTTTTTATCATCTGTGGCCTACACAACTAATATGAATGGTGAACCAATGTGTTCATGTGTGGAGGACACTAAGATATCATCTACTCCTGCATCTTGCTTAGAACAGTCCTCATCCAAGGAGGAGTCTCAAAACTGTGCATCCTCTTCCTCTGCCATCTGACAATCTGCCTTTTCAAGCTGTGCGGAGGCCACTTGGGTAGGCATCGGAATATCAAGACTGAGGTGATCAGTATCAGCCTTGGGCAGTGAGTCATGGCCTGCCTCGGTGCCTAGTGGGCAACTGTGAGGGATTGTCACTTGAATAGACAGAGAAGGATAAGATGATGGGGAGCTTTCTTCTACCTTATTGATCATTGGGTTGGGGATAACAATAGGCTGGTCAAGTTGCAGATTTGCATAGTCATCGGATGCTGGGCTAGCTTCGGGCTCAAACTCTCTGAGGATGGTAGGACCTATTGCTGGTTGCTTCTGCTGATAAGCTTGTTGTTCTGTAGGTACAACAAACTCATGAGCAGTACCTCTGGATAATGATTCTTCATAGGCAACTCTAGTTAGGAAAGGGGCACTGCCCTTATCTTCCAAATCATGGACCTCCTCCTCTTCTTCAGACTGCTCTTCTTCCATGACTATATTCTGAAAAAAGGTCTTCACCCTTTGATTTTCGTTTGCATCTAGATTTCTCTACAAAATCTGCAGCTACTCCTTTGCTCCTCTATATGGATTTGGATTTGGATGAGTAAAGGAACAAGGAACTCCTGCTTCCTCAGAATACTGCTCAGCCTCTAATCTGGAAACTTCAGAGTCTAATAACTCTATCATCCTGGCCATTTTATTGATATTAAGATCTGAGGATGATGAGGACTCACCACCCTGTCTTCTCCTATCAGCATCACCTCTGAGCCTCTCTGCGGCAATGATGTTTGATTCTACTTCCATCTTGCATATCAGCGAAAGAAGCACATATTTTTTCTCTTATCAACAGGTAAAACTGAGAATCGAAGGCTTTAGCATAAGTGAGCATAGCAGAAGTAGGGGTAGGTTTGACTTCAGCTAGTATTCTACTGTACATATGGTTGAATTTGATGTTGAAATCGGACAGCAGCTCACCATCTTCCCTCTGCAAATTCCCAAATTCAGTATGATAATAGAGAAAATCTCTCTTATCCCCCCAATGCTTTAGAAACACATCATCTAAAGCCTCAATGTCTGCAATAGACCTAGGGGGTAATTCTCTGAACCATTTTCTAGCTTCCCCATCTAGGCTTTGGACAAAAACCCTCATCCACACATCCTCTTCATAGATATCCAGGTTATCAGCATAACAATAAAAAGACTCTAGATGCTCTTCAGTTGTTACTCCTTCTGTACCAGTAAACTTAGGCATGTATTCCTGATAATCTCCTGCAGGCATGGCATTTAAAGGAACAGGCAAGACCAAGGGTCCATACCTAGCAACAATGATTCTTTCTATCTTTGTGAGGGCTTGCTGGTCTGCCATGACTGGAGTTAGGTGTAAGGATACTGGTAGACTGAATGGTATGAATCAATGTAATGGATGACATAAAAGGAGGAATATGACGGACTGTATGGGATGCTTTCTTTGGACTGAGATCCGAAAGGGAAATGAATGAACATGAGCTTTATGAATCTCTGAAGGTGATTTTTCACTAGCAGAGATACATGGAACTTTTAAGGCTTACCTGATCCTGATGCTCCTTTCTACGATGCTTTCTTCTGCTTAATGATCTTTTCAGGATCAGGCGCTGGGTTAGCTGGTGATTTCTGAATATTTCTCCGAGCATGCCTCACAAACTGAGCCAGGACTGTGATGTGGAGTCGCCAAAGGTTGGTCTTCCTCCAGTGGAGTCGTCAGATAGATGATTACAACCAGAAATGTGCCCAGACTTTGTCTATCATCAAAATCTGGAACTGTTTCGTCTCCCAGGGAAGTTGAGCTTCAATCTCCTCTCCCCGGCAATGGCACCAATTAATGTTATCACCCTAAGAAACTCTCCTAGGTTGTATCTCGGAGATGCTCAGAAACATTACAAACTCAACAAAAATGTTGGGAATAGATGAATGGAAGGAATGATGCTTGTTCAAGCCAGATAACCACTTCTACTTTGCTTAACTTCAGACATGGGTGGACACCCCTACACTACAAGGCTTTAGACCACCAATTACTCACAGTTAGAGGATTAGGTGAACATGGAGAATAATGACCACACCAGTAGATACACAAGACCATGTGATGGCCGGCTGCAACCAGTAAAGAGGTATGCCAATCTATTTCCTAATGCACAAACAAGATGACAACTCTCTAGCACTGAGTAAAAAGAAACCTGCATAACACATTCAATGATACATACTAGACTTCAACACAGAGGTGGGATGACAGCCCCTCTAATGCTAAATATCAAGAGTACATGAACAAATGCATAACAAGCACAACCTAGAACAGAATAGAAGTGGAAAAGAAGTAATTAATATCAAAAGAAGCTTGTATAAGCTGAAAATGAAGACCAGATGCTGCAAGTATCAAAGTAGTTACAGTCTCCAGAAGTTGAACCTTACATCAAAACAACAACCATCAACCCTGATTACATCTGTTTGCTGGGTATATCTAGAGTTTCATTACAAAATTATCTACTATTCTATGCGTGGAGGGGTCATAATGGTCCACCAACCACTTTAACTATTTGATATGGGTCTCTGCTGCAATCTACGTGATTTAATGAACAAAATTGATCTTTTCTACTATTCGGCGGTCCTTCTCTGAGCAGGTGGCGTGTAATATGAATGAAACTCCATAACCATTGAATGCATTTGACTGCTTGAGGCTGGTCCTTTTCTTCTTGGCCACTCTGTTCCTTGAATGCAGTGGTTGAAGATGGAACGCTTCGGGTACTGGTAGGTGATCGCCTTCGTCCTTTGGGGGCATAGAATAATCAAAGGTGGCGTACTGCATGGCAGATAGAAGATTTGGTCAGTGGAGCAGGATCGGCCATCAGATCGCATAGATTGACGGTGGAGATTGTTTTGCAGGAGGAATCAGGCAGAAGCAGGAGTGGGTAGTCATGGGCCGTTGGATCTGGACGCAGCGGATTCGACGGTCATCAGGCGGGAAAGATGCGTGGGGGGTTAATGCGGGGAAGGCGGTTTCGGTGGTGGGTAGTATTTCTCGTACCACTTTTAGAGGATGGCGGTAATCGTACACGGGTGCGCAATACCATTTAACGCGCAACACGTGGCAGATGTGACGGGAGGAAAACCATTGTGATCGCGAGTTAACGTGCGGGCAGCTTGCGAAAGCGGGAGGTGTGATCGTCGTCTGATCGCGGGGTAAGATGATCAGGCAGTGGGGAACGGTTGCGCGGATTTCTGCGATGGGAGCCATTAGATCAAAGTGGCGAAGATCAACGGCTGGGTTGTAGGGTGGCTTTACGAAGGCGGGTAAGCGTGCAGTCGTGAATTTATAAGGTTTTATGTGTATTAAAGCCCGGGACTCAGAAAGGGCTTTGACTATGGTTTTGAATGAAAACATGGGAAGTAAAGACAAAGGAGGGTAAGAGAGGTAAAATGGGAAGGTGAGGGCAACCACCACGAGATTTCTTTGAGTACGACCAAGGGCCATGTTGGCCTCCAACTTTAGAGAATGTAGCAGAGCTAACAGTCCAGTCTTGGCTAGTTATGAGTAGTTTTTCAGGTGGAACTTCTGGGAAATGATGTAATCAGTTAACCATGATCCTTTAGGGTGTGAAACAACACTTTTAGAGACTTAAGGAGCCCTTAGTTTATGGACATATGAGTTTGGGGTTGGAGTGCCCAAATATTTCTATAACACTCCTGCGCACCTGACTGCTTTGTATCTGTGTTAAGGGTGCGAACCCCTGTAAAAGTTAAAAAGGCACGAGTACATTCTGAAAAACTCACTTTCAGTCATTTCTAGAAGCTTCTGGAAGGAACCTTGAGGTGGAAAGTTCGCTCTCTTAAGGTTCATGCATCCCATACCTTAAGGAGCTAACCCCTTGATGTGAGGAGCTTATCCCTTTGAAGGAGGATTCTATCCCTTCATAGATGGACCTGTAACCTCCTCCTCTGCACTATAAAATCAAGCATTGGGCTGGTTACTTGGGAGGGAAGAAGCTGAATATTTTTTAGGTGAAATGCTGCTGGAACTTAGTCTTCTTTAGTTGAGTTTTTATGAGGAGAGATTACATACCTCTAAGATCTCATTTGGAAGAGTGAAAGGCTTGTCAAAGTAAAGGAAATTCTTGTTTCGGACCCCAGGAAGAGCTTGTTCAACATCAAGGCTGAAAAGGTTGTAAGGTTCTTCTACTTCAAAGTTAATATAAATAAGTTTGTTTTTCTCAATAAGTTGTTGATTTATGGTTTATTTTATGGATTCCTTGATCAACATAATAGACATGGTTTATAATATTTGGTATGCAGGTGCTATTTAATGTTTGTTTGTTTGTGATTACAGGTCTTTAAAGGTAACTCTTTCGAACGATTGAAGGATGACTACTATGAACAAGCATTGGATATAAGGTAGGATCTTAACACCTTTTTAGTATTTACTTATAAATCGCATATGTCTAGAGAAAGATAGGTTTGTTTGTCCATTTGTTGCTAGACTATCTTTTGATACTAGGGAGATTGGCCTTGTCTGCAAGATCGATTTATCTGGCCAACAAATTGGCGACTTCGCTGAGGAATGAATTTGCTTTTTGGTTTTCCTTTGTTTTGACTTGAGAAAATTGTTTTGTTTTCTGGTTTTTGATTGAGATATACTGGCTTCGGTAGTTTCTAAATCTAGAATTTTGTTTTTTTTTCAAAGTTTTCAGGGGACCGCACTTTCTCTTTACAGACAGTGCGGGCATCTTCACACTTTTCCTTTAGTAAACAGAGCAGAACCACACTTGTTGCTTCTGGAGCCTGCGGACCCTGTAAATTTTTTTGAAAAACCTAAAATGCCTTCTTTTAGTTAGGTTTAGGTTTGATTTAGAAGTTTTAGTGTCTACCCAGATTTGTATTTTTCCTGTCAAAAATCTCTTGTGAGTGAGTTCCGATAGTATTTTTGTTTTAGATTATTTTCTAGAAGTTTGCATTTTTGGAGTGGTTTTCACTTTGTCTCTGTAGTGACTCAAAGATCAGAAGCTTGAGAAACTTAGATCACCCTGGTGTATTTTCATCTTCTTGATGAGTCTGACTTGGTTGTGAAATCTATCCTTTGTGAGAAATAGATTTAGTTTTCTCCTTGCAAATCTTTGAACAAACTTTATTATAAGTTTTGAATTTCATTTTTACAAAAGAAAACATATCTGGATGTTTTTTGATTGATTTGTTATTCTGAACAAATGAATCCATATTTTACTGAACAACTAAGTAAAATTTCCTAAAAAAGAATTGAAGCTTTTATTCAATTAGATTTTTTAAAGTTTTTAGATCTCAAAATTAGTTTTTGTAGTTTTGAGTGCTTTTCTAGAACTTGTAGATCTCTTTTGAAGCAATTGTTTTTTGTAGTTTCGAGTTTTGAAAAGGGAAAGGGATTTATTGTGAGCATTAATTATAGTCTCGTTTTGAGTTCTTATTGAAAAAGACAAAAAGATTTTCTTTCCATTTCCATGTTGAAAGAAAGAATTGTTTCTTAAAGAATTGCATTCTCGAACTCTTTCTTTTAGCTAAAATTTCATTGAAAGAAAATCGGATTGCTTATCATTTTAGGTGCATTTTTTAGTGTTTTTGGAGTCGAGTCTTCACACCATCAAAGTTTCATTTCCATACCTATTAACTTAAAGAACAACCCCAACGCTTAATTAAAATTGATCTATTAATCTTTTTTATTTATAGGGTTCTTATCACCAATATAGCTTAGGCTAGTATTTTGGAGTAGGGAGTAATTGACTCTCCACGATAGTTAAAACAAACAAGTAGCTACATCTTGCGGTAGGAAATAAATCCAATTGTAATTGTTACACTCTGGGAAGCTTCTCTTAAAGGAGTCAATCACAAGGTCATGTCCGAACCTTTGAGATAATCAATTCTGTTTCAATGGGGAAGATAGAAGATTTGCGCGTATTATAAACGGTAAACCTCAGATTAACCATTGTCGAGGAGCCTGGGGTCACTTGTTGGTAAACCTCGATTGACAATGTCGAGGAGACTTCAAGGGGATTGATCTTTGTTGCTATGCCCTTGCATGTAGATCGGATCAAAGACTGTTCCCCCAGTTGTATTTGTTGCTGTTGGTAACCTTAGTGTACATAAACTTAAGATTATTTCCTAAGGTGATGGTGAAGGAAGGATCTCACTGTACCTAGAGAAGACATCAACTAGACTCACTTGGACTCTCTGGGGGGTTCTCTTCACTCGAGATGGTTTTGTGAAAAAACTTGTGCCAGTTTGTTTCATTAAGCAGGTTGTCGGGGTAACTGTTCCAACCGCCCTTTCTGTATTAAACTTCTACTAAGTTGGATTTCATCACTAACCAGTGTTTTTAGTACGGGAAGTTACTGTTTATGTGTGGTTTGAACTCTTAGATTTTTAGGTGTGTGATTCAGCTGTTTGTTTCTTTAGAGACTTTAGGTGTTTTTATTGAAATTTTCTTTGTTTGCGTGATTAATTAATATTTAATCGTGGCTGAATTACCGAGACAATCTCGTAGACTTTAGGGGAAACCTCCTGAGTATACACCTAGCCAGCTTGAAGGGCTACGAGCTCTTATGTCACCTAGTGACAGTAGAGTTAGATCACCAAAAGCCAGAGAATCATCCTTAATTGTTCATCCTAATTATCAAAAACAAACAACAAAGTATATTCAAGAGCCAATTTCATTTTCCGAAGTTACTGGTAGTATTTCTCCTTCTAGTGAATTAGCTGAAGAACCTAAAATTTTTGAGCCTGACACTGAACCTACTGTTACTCCAACTTCAGGATTTTCTTCTCCAACTTCTAGTGGTCTTGGTTCACCTAGGGTAAGCAATATCATTACTCAAAGTCTTCCTTCTGGCCTCATTTCTATTGAAGAAATTGTTAATCCACATGAAGATGTAACTCTTCCCAAAAACCAACAGATTTTAAATCTTATGGAGCGTGAATCAATATTCTACAGTGGTTTTAGGAGTGACGCTTGGTATGTATCATTGAATTTTTTTTTAGAAAACCCGAGTCTTAGTTTTTCACCACCTCGAATTCCTTTTCATCCTACACTAAGAGGTTATTATCCTTCATCGATTATGTCAAGACAGTCATCTATGTTTTCCCAATCACTGGAAACATTTTTATTTGGCGGTCCTTCTGTTCCTTTGAGGTACCAATCACTCTATGGTACTTTTTTAGGAGCAACTCCTTGACTGATTGAACAAGTTTTTTCATCTGTAAGTACTGGAACTCAAATGTTGAACGCAAAACAAATCCTTATGATGTCTGGTAGTATTCCAAATCCTCAACCTCAAGGTAGTCAGTTATTGCCTGGGGGGCAATGTAAAGATAGTCAGTTACCGCCTGCGGGCAACCCCAAGGTAGTCAGTTACCGCCTGAAGGGCTACCTCAAGTTTTTCAACCTTCAGGATAGTACATACCCCAAGGTCAACCTCAAACTCAGTACATACCCCAAGGTCAACCCCAATTTCAGTATGTGCCTCAAGGTTATCAACCTCAAGGTCAGTACCCAACTCACAGTTTCCAACCGCCTTCTGGTCAACCCTTTTTTCAAGGAGTTGGAAATGTACCGCTTAATTATCAGCCCTACGTTCAACCAGGTTATGGTCCTCCATATGCACAACCTTTTATGGGTCCATACTCCGGAATGAACATGGTGTGGGATCTGTCTCAAACTCAACAGACTATGCAACCTCATGTGTAATTACTTAATCAACCTGGATAACCTTTGGTTTCTGGTTCCAACCAGCGACCTGTCCAACCTACTGTTAAAATCCCTGCATCTGGTACAGTTCAGCAGCCTGGGCCTAGCTCACCTCGTACTCCGCCTCAAACTGCTGCAACTACTGCAACTTCTGTTCAACCTACAACACCTGTTTCTGGAGTATCTGCAGCTCCGATTTCTACTATCCATGCATCAGTGAAAAATCCTCAAGTCTCTATGCCCCAGTCAAGACCTACAGTTCAGACTTCGGTCCAGATGCCTGCAGGACAAGCTGGTACAAGTATGATTGTCACAAGTCAACCACAATTCATCTATCAACCGTACCAGGGACAATATCAATTCGGTCATACTGTACAAAACCCAATTTATCAGTATCAACCGTATCTTGACTATACTTATCAACAGCCTCAACAACCCCAGTTTGGTCCAGTTAATCCTAGTTTTCTAGGAGGTTATAACATTCCTAATGCAAATCCAATTCCAGGTTATCCTGGATATTCTCCTCCTAAAGCTGGTCTCATTACTCAAGGTTATCGCGACCCTAATCGTTAGTCACCATTTATTGCAACTTTGGATTTACCTGATTTGTTGTGCCTTATGAATGATCTGATTTACTATCTTCCGTATTGGCCGCGAATGCCTAATAAGTTGCCTAGTGATATCTTGAAATTCGAGGGTAAGTCAGGAGAGGATTCGTCAAATCATGTTATGATTTATCACCTCTGGTGTGCATCTAATTCCATCATTGATGATTCAATTCGATTGCGTCTTTTTCAACGAACTCTTATTGGTTTTGCCGCCAAATGGTACATTGAGTTACCACGAGCCACTTTTTATAATTTCAATCAGTTAGCCATTGTTTTCTTAACTCATTTTCAGTTTCTTGTCAGATACGACAATGGCACAGAAGTGTTAACTTCACTGAAACAATCCACATCCACATATATTTCTGATCATATTCATGAATGGCGACGTAGAAGGCATTTAGTGAAAGTTTTCATTCCTAATCAAATTTTAGTGGAATGGTTCATTAAATCATTGTTACCCAAAATCACTGAAGATGTAGCTAAGGGAGGAGATTTAACTGAAGAGAAAGTCATTGCTCAGGCTCAGTACCTTGACCTCGTCTATACGCAGTCAGGTACTTTACATGAAAAATCCTTGATCTTCCAAAACACGGTCAAATAATTGTAGCTCCTTTAGGGTCTCATGCTGCTAATGGTATGATTGGTTCAGTTAGCACTAAAAGTAAGAAGAAATCTTCAAATAATTCTTCTCCCATAATAACTTTACCTGATTCCCCGACAGGAGATTCTTCCGCTAAAATTTCTATAGACATCCATGTCTTAGAATCATCTATGGCCAAATCAAAATCTGGTAGTAAAATGAAAGGGAAGAAGAAAAACAAACAAAATTCAAAAGATAAAACAAATAAAAATGAATCTACTGACGAACGAGGATCATTTTACCAAAGACTGCCCACATCGAGCAAAGGTTTCAAAAATCATTAAGGGTTCTCAAATGCCTGCTGTCTTCAAGGATCCTTTTCCTACTCAAGATAGTAAGATGATTGGTTCTTCCTCGAATGCCCCAGAAGAACCCATTATGATGATGTCTCATGTTAGGATTGCAATGCGATCACAAGATTATGGTAGTAAGAATCCTGTTGGTGGTAAAGAAGCGGAATCTTCTAATTCAAACACATCAACTACACCTCCTCCTGGTTTCGGTCCACTACAGATCGAGAAACCCAACTTTGACTTAGTAATCAAACTGCCTGCTAAAGGTATACTTCGGAAATCAACTTTCAATCCACATCTGAGAGCTGCTCAAAATTATAACATTGTTGAAGACTTAGCTATTTCCCCTTCAACAATGTCGGCTTTGTAAGTGCTGCAGTTGTGCCCAACACAACGTAAATTACTATTGTCTGCTATAGGAGTTGTCGATATTCAGGATTCGAACCTAATAATCTTCGATTTAGAAAATAGTACACCCCGCCTCCCTCATCAAATGGCTTTTCAGATTCCAGTTTTAGTCAAAAACAGACCTTGCTTTCGGACTGTGATTGATGAAGGGGTTTTTACGTGTATTATGTCGATCCAGTGTTGGAAATCGCTTGGTTCTCCCACACTCAATCAGTCTTCGACAATTCTAAAGGCTTTTGATGGCTAAGCATTCCATCCTTTTGGTATTTTACAGGATTTACCTATAGGGGTCGAAGGAAAAACCATAAATTTAGATGTGGAAGTGGTTGATGCCCCTATAGATTACAACCTTCTCCTGGGTCGTAGTTGGTCTTATGCTATGACTGCTATTGTTTCATCAGTTTTTTCGGCTTATCAAGTTTTCTCATAACGGAAAGATCGTTACGATAGACCAGATGACTTATTTCTCATTTGACCCAGCCTCTACAGATAGTATTCAGCACATCGGTAAAACGACTATCCCTTACAAGGATGTTGGCGTAGGCTTGATTAAAGATTCTAGTTTGCTAGGAACTTTTTCTTTCCCTTCTCCTAACGTATCGCCTTCTATTGCAAATATTCATATGATTTCATCGAATACTGTTACTTTTGATGATCCTTGGATCGTACCTTCTGATTCTGAGGTGGATTCATTTGGTGGCGTGATACCTCTGAGTCCCTTTGAAATTGCATATCAGGCTGTACAGTCGTTTTCTGATTCCTGTTCAACCGAAACTGATCTTCACCCTATAATTGCTGTCGGTCCTTTCGCAAAGTGGGGTATTGACTTTATTACATGTAACCCTCACTCGGCCGGGAGGCATGCGTATATTATCCTAGCGGTAGATTATTTTACTAAGTGGGTCGAGGCGATGCCTACATTTTCGGCAAACGGAAAGACTTCTGCAACTTTCATATTAAATCATATAATTGCTAGATTCGGTGTTCCTCAAGCTATTATTACTGATCATGGAAGTCACTTTTGAAACATCATGATGACTGAACTGACAGATCAACTTGGCCTGTGCCACGATAGTTCTACTCCGTATTACTTGCAGGCTAATGGTCTGGTTGAAGCTATCAATAAAGTTTTAGTCACTATGATCAAACGAATCATTGGTATTCATAAGTCGAATTGCCATACCATGCTATTTTCAGCACTTTGGGCATATTGGACCTCAGTGAAAAAATCGACTGGTTTCACTCCTTTTCAGTTGGTCTACGGTTTAGAAGCAGTGTTACCTATTGAATGCGAAATTCCATCATTACAATTGGCCATAGAATTACTCCCAGCTACTTCTGAAGAAGAGAAACGTTTTTTGTACTTATCTTAGCTAGATGAGAATTGACACACTGTTGCAATAGCAACTGAGACTCATGCGAAATGAATAAAAGCTCATACGACAGAAATGTTTCACCTCGTAATTTTTCAAAAGGAGACCTAGTTTTACTATATGATCAAGCAAACGATAATCTAGGGGTTGGAAAATTTGTACCTATGTGGCATGGTCCTTACATTGTTAAGTGAAAGCTGGGAAAAGGGGCTTATGAATTGATAGACTTTGATGGTGTCTCTTTGGGTAAACCCAGAAATGGACTTTATTTGAAGAGATATTATGCTTAAATTCTGGGTGGAGATTTTTTGTTAGATTAGTTTCTTTATAGCTGGTGTGTTTTAGATTAGAAAAGTGTGCCTAGTTTAGAGAGTGATCTTATCATTTTTCCTGCTTATCTTGATTTTACTCTTGATATTGCAAATGTCTATGTCTCCTCAAACATATATTGGTTTTGCTGATGGTGCTTGTCGTACTACACGAAACATTTCTTCTGCAGCTTGGGTTATCTATTCACCCTCTGATGAGTTAGTATCTATGCATGCGGTAAGCCTCAGTCAAACAACGAATAACATTGCAGAGTATAGTGCAATGACTGAGTTATTATATGAATTCAGCTTATTTGGGATTCTGAGTTTGATTGTTAGGTTGGATTCTCAACTCGTTGTATTACAGCTTAACAGGGTTTATGCCATTAGAAATCCAGTGTTATTAAGGTTATTTTTGAGAGTTCGTCTCTTGGAACGTGAATTTGATTACATTGAATATTAGCATATTCCATGACATTTAAATACATTAGCAGATGCAGTTGCTTCTAGTATGACAAATAGACATTTGCAATAATCAAAACAGTAAATTTAATAACATTCGATAACATGTTACACGAGATAGCCTATAATAATGATATATCATATCATAGGAGTGTGTTTCAAAATATACATCGTCTTCGATCATAGGTTGAAAAACACCTTATGATCAACAAAAATGATAATACAAAAAGACAAAAATGTCATGAGTCTACAAATTGATCATCCTATCCCTGGCGATGATCACGATAAGAAATTACTGCTCGGGCCACCCTACATAGGAACCTCCTAAAAGGTCCTGGGACCCCAATCACATATCTCTATAACCTAAGTTGAATATCATCTATATCAGTCTTTGGAATATCTAGTGTCAAGCACTCTAGATGATGCTCCAAGTCGTTTAGGATCTTTATTGATTGGTCCTGTGGGGCTAGTGCTACTGCAGCTAGGTGTCTCCTCTTGTAAGGCTGGAGAGCGGCTGGTCATTGTGGACCCACATATGCATTTAAACTTTTGATTATCAGTTTTGGACGATTGAAAAAAAAAAAAACTTAGAAAGTGTTGAAAATGATTTTACCTTAATCATCCCATTGCTCTCCTGGTGGAAGAATCATGTCTGGGTCACCGCGATAATCCATCTTGGCATATGGAAAATCTTGAATCAAAAAAGTTGGTTGTTCAACCAATGAAAATACTCAGGCGGAAATTGAACAACCTTTGTACCCTCCTTAGGGTGACGGGCCATCAAAGCAACCCAGTGAAATATCCTAGGCTCTCGAGGAAAACCAACATCAACAGGAATATGCTGTGGGGCTAACATGGGGATCCTCTCTAGAGAAAAGCTGACTATGATAAATCCATATCCAAAGTTCTTCAGCTTTCCATTCTTTACTCTGGTTAGTTGGCCTTTCTCATTTGCCAACACAACCTCGCACTACTTGAATATGATGCCTCGAAAACAGTCTACAACCATTTGCATCTGGGATCCAGTAGCCACATGCAATGCTATAGTCCCACATAGTCTGGTAACAGTGAATGCAATAACCTTAAGCTCAGGACGACTGATAGTTTTAATATCAATCCATTTGTCCTTTGTTTGATCATCACAAAACTCCAATCAAAGACTAGCGACAGACTGGCCACCTGGCCTAGTCCCGAAAAGAGATAATTGTTCGCCCCTCTTGGACAAACTAGTCAAAAAGTATATGTCTTCCAGCTCAATTTCGAGCCGGTGGCAACCAATTATGAAGCACTAGTCCTGTGTGTTTCATCTGTCAACTAGCCATTGCAAGAGGTCTACTTGAGCTCTCATGCCCTATATGCCCTAAACTTAAGCAATCCACATGCTCTCAATGCCTGCAATGTGGGCATATGATTTAGTGTGGTAAAATCTACATCCTCATACTTGCGTTCTTGTCAAATAAGCATTTTGAATGTCCTACAATGCATAAAAAGACATATTAGAACAACCTTGTTCGAAAAATTTTGAGCAAAAATGGAGAAATTTAAGTTTTTAAAATTCATTTCATGGGGTCCGCACCCGCTGCTTACAAATAGTGCATAGGTCCGCACAGGTTGTGAGCAATAGGTGCAGACCCACAACTTTTTTCTTTATAGAGAAAAGTTGGGGTCCGCAGGGGCCGCATGTTGCACCTGCGGACCCCCGCAAGCGACTTTTTAAACCTATTTTTCCTTCAAAAATTAAATTTAAAGCCTAAAAACGAAATTTAAATGGATGAAATGCAAGTTAAGGAGGACGTGGATTACTTGGAGCTGACGGTTTTTGATTCTGACGAACAGATTTTCCAGAATCTTCACAGGAACTTTCTTACCCAAAAGCTCTCACTTCTCACTCTGAACTCAAATGGTAAAAATGAAGTTAGAAAAGCCCTTTTTATAAGTTTTTTCAAATAAATGAATTTTTAATTAATTTATTTTTCACTTTAAAAAGGTAAATTTTAAAATCATTTTTATTTATATTAAACAGGTATGTGTAATGTTTTGAGTTTTTGAACAGAATATTGGATTTTTCGGGAAAATTGATCATTTTTCAACAAAGAGCATACTTTTATCACTTTTTCGGACTCTTTCAAAAATTTACGAAAAAGCGAAACATTGGAGTCCTCTTTAAGCTCTTTTCAGACTCTCGAAAATTGAAAAGATTGCGAGCACTTGATTGTTCGAACTCGTTAAAATAAATGAATAACTGTCCCTTCAGTATAAGTTTACCCCTTTTA